>CM066741.1:13758214-15165714 GCA_033961575.1 Aselliscus stoliczkanus
CATGTTAGGACCCAGGCACAGGGCACTGTGCCAATTCCTACACCCAATCAGCAAGCCTCAGGGTCCTCACTGATACCAAGCCTTGTGCCCACCCAGTCCTGTGCTGGTGGGGGCAGCTAATGTGCATGATGGGATCATACAGATGAAACGATAATTGTGACCTGTGACACAGGCTCTGAGAGAGGGTCACATGGTGTTTTGAGCTGGTCAGAGGAGCTGGGGAGGCTTTGCCTCAGGCAGGAGTTCTGAAGGAAGGGTTAATGGCATGGGGCAGAGAGAGGTGCTGGGCAGAGGGGGCGCTGCAGGTGCAGGAGCCAGGGCAGGGCTGGCTGCAGAGGGCAGAGTCGAGTGTGCAGGGGTTGTGCCTGTTAATGTAGAAGCAACCGGAAAGTGCTGGAGTGTTTAAAACCAGAGAAGGGCAGGCTGTGGCATGAGATGAGCAGATTTGCAGTTTGAAAGGTCCCCAGCTGCAGTGTGCACAGAGCATTGCAGGGTGGGCCGTGTCCAAAAGTGAGGGTGGGACAACTCCCCAGGGAGGAGAGGAATACCCTGGCCAAGGGTGGAACAGATGGGAGGCAGAGCTGGGGAGGAGAGCAGCGGGCGGTGGTGGCCTGCGTGTGAGGAGTGGGGGGTCCTGAGGCTGGCTCCTGGGTTACAGGCTGGAGGAGAGGCCTGCCACCGACCGGGCACTCCCGGGTGTGCCTATAGGCCTTTTGGGTTGGAGGTCCCCGGGACATCCAAGTGGAGGTGTCACTTGAATCCATGCACTGGAGCTCTGGGCAGCGGGCTGCACTGAAGTTGGAAGCATGGGCGTCATCTATGTTGATGTGGTAGCAGCAGAGGGATGAGGGGTGCCCCCAAGTGGGAGAGAAGGAAATGAGAAGAGGTTGGCAGTGAGCCTGGAGGAAGGATCAGAACTTGCAAGAGAGACAGAAGGAGCTGCCCGGTGGGGGGCAGGAAGCCAACCGGCTAGCTGTCTACCCCAGAGGTGGCGGGAAACACGGGTGGAGTATGCAAAGAGACAGAGGACACCCACCTACTGGATCTGGGGATATGGGCGACTCTCAGGACATTTTGGGGTGTGCTGTGGCCTGAAGCCACGTATGAAGAGTGGGTGGAAGGCGAGGAGCCTGCAAGGGCTCTTCTGGGAAGTGGGGATGGGTGAGAAGAACTGGTCAGGAGGGGGTGGAGGGGTGAAGACTCCTTTGGAGAAAATGTGGGGTCTGCACACTTGGGATCCTGCTTCCAACTCTCTCTTCTTTTCTCTGCCTTCCTGGAAGCCCCATTTCTTACTCTTTATCAACTTTTCCCCCTATTTGGTTCATCAAACAGTAGGTTCCAGACATTGGCCTGAGCTTCGGGGGTCTCAAGGTACATAAGACTGGGCTGCAGGCCCCCCAGGAAGCTACTGCTGCTTGAGGGCGAGGTGGTCATGTGACCATTGCTTGGGCCTAAGGCTGGTGAGCATGGTTTCCCAGAGACAGCGAGGTCAGGGCTGTTTTTTAGGGGTGAGCCCTCACTGAGGACAAGGGACAGGCATCCCAATCGGGGGACCAGCCTGGATAGAGTTACGTGTTTGGACCGTGACATCCCCCTCCGAATGAGAAACCCTCTCTGCCCCTTTATGATCACCAAAGTGTGGTAGTTGATGCTTGTTTTACAAATTTTGGAGAGCAGTGAAAAAGGAAAGAAGCAAGAAAAAAAACAAACCCCTGTAACCATCCCACCCAGGTCACCATTTTGACATCTTTTTCTTTGTGCTTTTCCTAGTCCTGTTTTTCTATATGTGTTGAAATCATACTCCACGTTACCCCGTCCCGCATATTTTTGTTCAGCTTAATAAATATTTTCCCTAATTCGTCAAAAATTTAACAAATGTCCGGGGAAATATTTTCACATAGATTTACCAGTTTGCTCAGTCAAGCCCCTATTTGTCAAACAAGCAGGTTACTTCCACTTCTTGTCACTGTATTGTACATTGTAACAGGTGAATGTATTTATATGGAGATTTTTTTTCCTGCCTTTTATGTGACTTCCTTAGCCTAGAGCAGCAGTTGGCAAATGTCTTCTGTAAGGGATCAGATGGTAAATACTTTGGATTTTGCAGGCCACACTGTCAGCGCCGCCTTCTAACAGAGAAGCAGTCACAGACAATATGTAAATGTGGGTGAGGCCATGTTCCAGTAAAAATATTTAATGTTTTGTTGTTTTTTTTTGGAGAGCAGTGTCACTGGCTCTCAGATGTGAGACCCGAACCTGGGCCGCCGGCTTCCCAGGCCAGCGCTCAACCACTGCACCACTCGGCTGGCCCTCCAGTAAAAATATTTGCAGAATCAAGCCCCAAGTGTTTTTTTTGAGGGTAGTGTCACTGGCCCTCATATGTGGGATCCGACCCAGGGCCACTGGCGTCCCAAATCAGCTCTTAACCACCGCGCCACTCAGCCAGCCCATGGCCCCAGGTTTGATTTGGCCCCTGGGCCTTAGCTTGCCCACCGCTGGCCTAGATTCCTACCAGGGACCTGGGCTCATAGGCTATGAAGATTTTTAAGGTGGGTGGTACATTTGAGCCAGTTGCTTTCCCGACAAGTAATGCCAGCTCCCTGCGGGCTGTTCTGTGGAGACTGTAGGCTCCAGCTTGGGCTTTGGGAGGAGACCCGTGTGTCCATGGGCGAGCTCTCTGGCCCTCTGAGCCTGCCACTCTGCACCTGGAGAATGGACACAGCGGGGTGCCCATCCCCCCTGGCTCTGGGCCGCCTGCCGCTCTTCCAGCCTCCCAGCTCCAGTGGGTGCCTGAAGGGGTCAAAGCTGCAGCCATGTGACAGCCAGGGTCCGTGACAAGAGGGTGGCAGGAAGGTGCCTTGGCTTTCCCAGTAAGGGGGCAGCTCTGAGCAGCTGGGGGCAGCATCCTCACTGGGGGGGGGGAGGGGGCGGTTGTGGTGTCCACACTGTGTGTTCTGAGCAGGGACGGGCCTCAGTGGCCCACCACCCACGATGGACTCTCACCTGGGCTGACCCCTGCTGGCCATTGAGGAGGGTGCTTCACTGGTGTAGTGGTCCATTCCCTCCTCCCTGAGGGGTCCAAACCCCATATACCATCAAAATTGGAGGAGAGGGGGCAACAAGCTGCCGGGCTCTGAGCGCCCCCTGTGTGCTTGCCCCTCCTGCCACTGCTGGTTCCGGAGGAAGAATTAGTAGAACCAGGCCAAGCTGAGTCCAGTAGAATGAATACGCCTGCCCTTCTAGACCAGAAAGCCTGAAGTCTCGGCCCAGGACACAGAGTTCATAAGTGGCTTGCTGAGTGGTGCTGAGTGGAGCCATCCCATCCCACCCTCTTCCCTCCCCTGTTCCTGGACCCAGGTGCTCTGTCTGGAGGAAGATGCCAGAGGAGGGCATCAGCTGTCAGCATGTGCTCATGGGCGCCATGGTCCTGCATCCACTGCTGCCCTCTGTTGTAAACGGGGAGCCTCAGCATCCTAAGTGGGTGCATCAAATGCTGGAAACCCTTGAGGAATGGTACCGGGAGGGGTGTCACCCCTGTGACCGCAGGCCAGGTGGAGGTGCCCATGGGTTTGTCTTGAGCGTGTACAAGGAGCTGGTGGGTGGGCCACCAGCAGCAGGGGGAGCCTGAATCCCTTTTGGCCAGTGGTCAGTGAGAGAGAGAGAGAGAACAGAGATAGAGAAGGGGACAGAAATAGAGGGGATAGAAAGAAGACAGAGAGAGACAGAGGAATATAGAGGGGACAACGATAGACAGAGGAAAGACAACAAGGGACAGAGAGAAAATAGCTAGAGATCAAGGACAGAACTAGACAAAGGATACAGAGAGGCAAAGATAGTGAGGGACAGAGGATCTCGAGAGATGCTGGACCAAGGGCCACTCGCATCTAAGTGGCAGAGCCCCGTGGAGAGCCCGTGGCCTGGGTTCAGCACCTCCGGCACTGAGGTGTCCATGACCTGGGCAAACCCCAAGCCCTCAGTAGGATGAGGATGATGGCAGCGCCTCTCATGGGCCTGAGTTTGCATACAGGGCTGCCTGATTTAGGCAGAGGAGGTGTGGGGCACACTCTGCTTCCCATCAAATCCTTTCCCCTCTCGGGGAAACTTCCCTGATGCCTGGCCTGACCCCCACTCTGCCTTGGAGCAGCTGAGCCTCCCAGGGTCCCTGATTCCCTCCAACCCCACAGATGCCCCTTCCAGCTCCTCTCCCCGCTTCCCCAAGCGGCCACTAGGGGGCGTGCTGGCCTCACGGATGGCCCGGCTCCCACTGAGTTCCCACTCTGTGTGCCTGTGAACCCAGCAGGGATGTGTGCCCCTGAAGCCCAGGGCCATCCCCTTTGCCTGGTCCTCGCAGGCCCCGATCAGCACCATCCCAGCCTCTAGTGCCCAGTCTGAGCCCGCGTCAGATGGCCTAGCCACTTTAAGGGACTGCCCATGTTTTGAAACTGTTATTCAGACCCGTGAGAGGCGCTGCCATCATCCTCATCCTACTGAGGGCCCAGGGTTTGCCCAGGTCACAGAGCACCTCAGGGCTGGAGGTGGTGTCTGAACCCAGGTCACTGGCTCTCCACGCGGCTCTGCCGCTCAAATGCGAGTGGCCTTTGTGCCAGCCGGGAAGGAGTCTCTCAAGATAGATCCTCTGCACTCACTATCTGTGCCTCTCCATATCCTTTGTCTAGCTCTGTCCTTGATCTCTAGCTGTTTTCTCTCTGTCCCTAGCTGTCTTCCCTCTGTCTATAGTTGTCCCCTCTATATTCCTCTGTCTTTCTCTGTCCCTCTCTGTCTTCTTTCTGTCCCCTCTATATCTCTGTCCTCTATCTCTCTCTGTACCCTTTCTATCTGTCTCTTATCTTTCTCTACCTCTTTCTGTTTTTTCTCTCTCTACTTCCCTGTGTCTCTGTTTCTCTTCTCTTTCTCATTATTCTTTCTGCCTATCTCTGTTCCTCGCTGTCCTTGGCTGTCTGATCTCTGTCCCTAAATGGCGTTCTGATCGGCTGCGGAGCAGAATGGTGCTTCAGAGCTAATCCCTGTGCCTGGTACCCTCCTGGCACATAGCAAGTGCTCACTAAACTGTAGCGGGAAGGCTTTCCAGGAGTGACCCAAGAACACTGGGAACCCACCGAGGTGTGTCAAGAAGGCCTGGGACCGGTCCACCAAAGGAGGTTTGGCTTTTGAGGCCATCTCCAGGCTGGACCCCTCCCTCATCCAGGTGTGTGCACCCCGATACCTCCCTGTTCCCACCATCTGCTTTTTCGCATGGTCATCGCTTCCCTTCCACATCACATGATAGCAAACTCATAACTCATGTCTCCACATCTTTGCTCATCCTTTTCCACCTCCTCAAATGCCTTTCCTTTCCCTTCCCTGTGCAAGCACCGTTTGTTTTTTGAGGTTCAGCTCAGGTCTATGTTCCTCCCCAAAGTTTCCCGTGATTGCCTGTGGGTCACAGATCCAGCACCGGGTGGGAACTCTGCTCTCTGCATCCCAGACGCCTAGGAGGGGACCAGGCAGAAACTTTGAGCAGGTAGTACTGACAATTTCCATATCCTTTCTCCCTCTTCCCATCTCACACTGGTGCGGTGCATTTGTTACAAGTAAACCAATATTGCTACATTTTTATTAACTAAAGCCCATAGTTTACATTAGGGTTCATTCCTGATATTGTACATTCTGTGGGTTTTGACACATGCATGATGTCATTTACCCACCACTACAGCATCATACAGAATAGTTTTACCACCCTAAGAGTGCCCTGTGCTTCACCTGTCCCTCCCTCCCCCTCCCCAAACCACTGATCTTTTTGCTGGCTCTACAAGATTTACCTCTTGCCATATGCCATATGTCATACTTGGAGTCATACAATGTGTAGCCTTCCCAAATTGGCTTCTTTCACTTAGTAATAAGCATTTTTGGTTCCTCTGTGCATTTTGTGGACTGATAGCTTTTTTTTTTTAAATTGTGGTTGAAAAACACATAAAGTTTACCATCTTAACCATTTTTAAGTATAGAGTTCAGTAATGTTAAGTGTATTTACATTGTTGTGAAACAGGTTTCCAGAACTTTTTCATCTTGTAGAACTGAAACTACATCCATTAAACAACTTTCCTTTGCTCCCCTCCCCCATTCCCTGGCAACCACCATTCTATTCTCTGTCTCTGAATTTCACCACTTTAGATACAGCATGTAAGTGGAATCAGACAGTGTTTGTCTTTTTGTGCCTGGCTTATTGAATCGAGCACAATGTCCTTGAGGTTCATCCATGTAGCATGTGACAGAATTTCCTTCCTTTTTGAGACTGAGTAATATTTCAGTGGTATACACACACATACACACACACACACATGTTTTCCTTATCCATCCTTCTGCAATGGATACCTGGGTTGTTTTCACATCTTAGCTATTGTGAATAATGTTGCTTTGAACATGGTTGTGCAAATATCTCTTTGACGTTTTATTTATTTATGTATTTTTTTTTTTTTTTTTAGCTGAGCCATCCTGCCACCTATTGGCAGCTCAACGGCAACTCAGCTCAGGCTGGCCTCGAGCCGCTGTTGCTCAGAGCTCAGCTCGCACTCTTGAGCGAGCTCTTAACCAACTGAGCCACTTGGCCAGCCCCTCTTTGACGTTTTAAATTCGTTTTGCTATATACCCTGAAATGGAATTGCTGGGTCATATGGTAATTCTATTTTTAATTTTTTGAGAAACTACCACACTTTTCCAAGTGGCTGTACCATTTTACATAACTACCAACAATGCATATGGTTCCAGTTTCTCCACATTCTCACCAACACTTGTTATCTTCTGGGCTTTTGATAGTTGTCATCCTGATGGGTGTGAGGTAGTAGCTCATTGTGGTTTGGATATGCATTTCTCTGGTGATTAGTGATGTTGAATATCTTCATATGCTTCTTGGCCATTTGTTTATCTTTGGAGAAATGTCTGCAAATGCTTTACCCATTTTTTTTGTTTGTTTGTTGTTTTTTTGAGGGCAATATTACTGGCCCTCATATGTGGGACCTGAACCGGGGCTGCTGGCTTCCCAAGTCAGCGCTTAACCACCACGCCACTCAGCCGGCCCAACTTTACCCATTTTTTAATCAGGTTATTTTGTTGTTGAGTAGTATGAGTCCTTTCTATATTCTGGATATTAACCCCTTATCAGATGTATGATTTGCAAATATTTTCTCCCATTCCGTAGGTTGTGTTCTTACTGTTGATTGTGTCCTTTGATTAACAAAAGTTAAGCTTGATGTAGTCCCATTTGTCTATTTTTGCTTTTGTTGCCTGTGCTTTCAGTGTCATATCCAAGAAATCATTGCCAAATCCAACATCATGAAGCTTTTCCCCTATATTTTCTTTTAGGAGTATAGGTTTTGGGTCTTAGCCATTTCTTTTTCTCACTGAGTAATATTCTGTTGTGCGAATGGACCACAGTGTATTATTTATTCATTCACCTATTGGGGGACATCTTGGTTGCTTCCAGTTTTTTTGCAGTTATGATTAAACTGCTATAAACATTTAGGTGGACTTGAGCTTTCACTCACTTGGGTAAATATGTAAGTGCACGATTGCTGGATCACATGGTAAGAGTAATTTTAGCTTTGTAAGAAACTGCCAAACTGTCTTCCAAAGTGGCTGTACCATCTTGCATTCCCATCAGCAATGAATGAGAGTTCCTTTTGCACCACATCCTGACCAGCATTTGGTGGTGTCAGCTTTTTGGATTTTAGCCATTCTAATAGGTGTGTAGTGGTAGCTCATTGTTGTTTTAATTTACAGTTCTCTAATGAGGTATGATGTTAAGCATTTTTTCTTTTCTTTTTTTTTAGCTGAGCCATCCTGCCACCTGTTGGCAGCTCAGTGGCTGCTCAGCTCGGGCCGGGAATCTAAGTGGCAGAGCCGGGAATCCAACCGGCAACCCTGTTGCTCAGAGCTCGCACTCTTGAGCCACTGAGCCACTCAGCTGGCCCTGCATTTTTTTCATACGTTCATTTTCTTTTTTTTTTTTAAAGATTTGGATTGGGGAATTGGGGGAGGGGAACAGCGTTGGGGAATCGGGGAAGGGGAACAGACAAGTTGCTGTCTTTTTGTTCTTCAGTCTAGTTGCGGAGGACGTTGCTTCACTGGCCGATGTTGGTATTATCATTGTGCTCTTCCCGGTTGAGGCAGATGGGTCGCTAGCCACTGGACGACCATTCACAGTGGCTCTTGGCAGCTCAGGCCAGCTGCTGGCTGCCAGCCATTCGTGGTAGCTTTACAGCAGCCCACTGCAGCTCCACTGCAGCCTACGCCGTCGCTGGCGACTCATGGCAGCCCAGCTCCAGGTCGAGCTGTTGTTCACCATCTTAGCTGTAGAGGATGCAGCGTCACTGGCCCTAATGTGGGATCTGAACCAGGGTCCTGCTGTTCAGAGCTGGAGTCCCAAGCAAACTTTTTTTTTTTTAAAGATTTTATTGGGGAATTGGGGGAGGGGAACAGTGTTGGGAATTGGGGAAGGGACTGGCCAAGTTGTTGTTCTTCAATCTTTGTTGTGGAGGGCACCAGTCGCCATCTGGCTTCCCGTCAGCAGCTCTTGGTTTCTAAGCTCAGGGTGCTGTGTTCAATCTTAGTTGCAGGTGGGCGTAGCCACCATCCCTTGCAGAAGTCGAACCCAGCAGCTCTGTTGTTAAGAGTGCATGCCCTATCCTCTGAGCCATCCTGGCGGCAGCTCAGCTCAAGGTGCCGAGTTCAGTCTTAGTTGTGGGTGGGCGTAGCCCACCATCAAACAGGCAACTTTGTTGTTACACCAGCTGAGTCTTCCTGCCACCTGTTGGCAGCTCAGTGACAACTCAGCTCGGGTGCAGCATTCACTGGCCCATGTGGGAATTGAACCGGCAGCCCTGTTGTTCCCAGCTCGCGCTCTAAGCCAACTCTTAACCAACTGAGCCACTCACCCGGCCCTGTCTTTTCATTTTCTTTGGCAATGCAGAATTTTTAAATTTTATTTTATTTTATTTTATTTTATTTTGAGTGCAGTGTCAGTGGCCCTCACATGTGGGACTGAACCGAGGCCGCTGGCTTCCCAACCCAGCACTTAAGCACCGCGCCACTCGGCCGGCCCCAGAATTTTTCAATTTTAATGAAGTCCAACTTACTCATTTTTTCTTTCATAGATCATACTGTTCATGTATCTAAAAAGTCATTACCAAACCCAAAGTCACCTAGATTGACTCCTGTGTTATCATCTAAAGATTTTAAAGGTTTGCCTTTTACATTTAGGTCTGTGATCCGTTTTGAGTTCATCTTTGTTTTTGTTTTTGTTTTTGTTTTTTTGTGAAGGCAGTGTCACTGGCCCTCATATGTGGGAACCAGGGCTGCTTGCTTCCCAAGCCAGCGTTCAACCACTGTGCCACTCGGCCGGCCCTTGAGTTAATTTTTTGAAAGGTATAAAGTCTATGTCTAGATTCCTTTTGTTTGTTTGTTTTATGTGGATGTCCAGTTGTTTGAGTACCATTTGTTGAAAAAACTATCTTCATTGTTTTGCCTGTGTCCCTTTATCAAAAATTAGTGGACCATATTAATGGGGGTCTATTTCTGGGCTCTCTATTCTAGTGCTTCCATTCATTCATCTGTCCTTATGCCAATACTACACTGTCTTGATTACTCTAGCTTTGGAGTAAAGTCGGGTCGAATCAGTCCCCCAACTTTGTTCTTCTCTTTTAATATTGAGTTGACTACTCCGAGTATTTTGTTTGTCTGTATAAACTTTAGAATCAATTTGTCAATATCCACAAAATAACTTGCTGGAATTTTCATTGGGAATGCATCGAATCAATAGTTCAAGTTGGGAAGAACTGATATCTTGACAATAGTGAGTCTTCCTGTCCATGAACATGGAATGTCTCTCCATTTATTTAGTTCTTTGATTTCTTTCATGAGTTTCATAGCATTCCTCATATAGATCTTATACATATTATGTTAGATTGACAGCTAAGTATTTCAATATTTTTGATGCTGTTGTATCAAATTGAGTTTTTAATTTTAAATTCCAGTTGTTCATTGTGGGTCCATTGTTTTTCAAAGTATAAAAATAAGAATCCGTGCTGATTGTAACGAAGTGGAGCCATGCTAAGATGTAAAAAGGAAAAGCGAATCAACCCCATCTCCCCCACCCCTGGTACCCAGGTTAACACACAACTTGTGCTGGCCAACACCTTTCTCCTTGCTCAGCAAACTTGCAAAAATCTACGGGAACATGGTTAGACACATAGGGATTTTTGTTTATTTTTACCACAATAGGATCACGCCAGTCTGTGTTATTCTGCATCTTCCTTTTAGTACTTAACAATTTATCACGGCCAAGCACGAAAATAGTGGGTACGGATTCTGTCACCGCCCGCCCCCCTGCGCAAATTCTTTATGCATGTACATTTGTACACACACACACACACACACACATTATTCCATAGATGTAATTTTATTTATTTTCTTATTTGTCTGTTCCCATTGCCACCCTTGGGTAATCTGAATTGGGGGCTGTGTGCTGGGTGATGGTTAGGATGTGTAAGCTCATCGTTCTGGTTAGACACCAAGTTTTTTAAGTGCAGAAATGACGCTGTCTCGTGAGCCCCTCTGGGCTTGGCCGAACACAAGGCCAGACACACGTGGAGCAGCTAGTAGCCTAGTTTGCCTCTGGGCTTCAGTTTCTCCATCTGTGAAGAGGTCACGGTGATAGCATAGGTGGTTGGAAAGATGGGGAGAGATTCTGTATGTAACATGGATGGCACATAGGAGGTGCTCAGGAAATGGGAGCTCTTGTCAGTGAGTTCCCTGTTGTGGATGATTGGGGCAGGAAAGAGGGCCTGACTCCTGCAGTGAGGAGGGGTCTCGTAGTGTGTGATGCCAGCCCTGTGTATTGGGGGGTGGGACCATCAGAGCCTGGGGGTTGGGCAGACAGGCTGGCTCCCAGGGACCCTGCCTGCCCTAATTGTGCTCTGGTTTCCTCCTGCTTTTCTAGGACAAGCAGCTGCAGATCTATGACCCCAGAGCAAAGCCCGAGGCCTCCCAGGTGAGTTGTGTGGGCAGTGGGGCTGGATTGAGGCTTCAGCAGCTCCAACAGGTACAGGTGGGGGCTCAGCCTCCTGGCAGACAGATTCTGCCACACCCATGCCCCTGACGGAGGTCTGGTGGGTGCGTGGGAGTGTCACCTAAGAGGTGGGCTCCAGCTCTTTCTGGGAAGTGTGTTCTGGGTGCTGGGAGGGTCTGGCTTTGATCACAGGGTGGGGCACAGCCAGGCTGCCCACAGGCCTTTGGTTGAGGCATCCTGTGGCTTCAGGAAGCTAATTTGAGATTCCAACTTCCTCTTCTTCTTTGAGACCCTCGTCCCCACCCACCCTTCCTGGAATGATCCACAGAAGCTAGCCATGGAGGAGCCAACAGACAAAGCCCCCGCCCTCTGCACCCCTCGAGTCTCACAGCAGGCAGACCCTTAGTTGGTGCCTGAGGTCTGTAGTCTGTGCTGGGGGCCTGCCAGATCTTTGGGACCCAGGCACTGAGCATGCCTGGTTTTGTCTGTGGTTTTGCATGGGAGTGGGAGTGTGTGGCTCTTGGAGCGGGCAGGTTGGGCTCCAGGTTCATGCTACAGGCATTGAGCCACAGTGGAGTCATTCACTCGACAGCAGCAGCTTGGTGTCAGGCACAGAATGTTGTGTGGTGAACGAGACAGACACACCGGGTAATTGCTGGGGGGCTTCTCTTGTTGGAGCAGTTTAGTGCTTCCTTAAGGAACTGGCTTGGAGCTGAACCCTGAATGGTGCAAAGGGGACACACACAGATACTAGAGGTAGGATGGGGCTTGTTCCAGGAGTGAGGGGCACAGGGGAGGGGGGCAGGGCCCATGGTGAAGGGCCTCTCACCTGTACTGTGAAAAACCATTGCAGAGTTTTAAGCAGAAAGTGAGAAGAGCAGATTTACTTTTTTAAAAGGATTTTTCTAGAAGCCGAGGAGCCTTCTTCCCTGAGGAAGGTGAAGATCAGGGTCCTGCTGCCAGCTCAGGGGAAGCGCTCCCCAGCAAAGCCCCAAGCCCATCACAGATGCCCAGGGCTCCGTTTCTAGGACTTGTTTCCCCACCCAGAGTCAAGAGTAATCCACCAGCATCAACCCAACCAGCAGTAGCCAGGGCCATCCCCCTACCCCCCCCCACACACACACACATACACATACACACATGATCCCCCTCTCTTGGCCAGTTGCACCTTTTTGCTCAAAACAATCTAGTCAGTTCCACTTCTGACTGGCTGAAGACCAGAAGGAGGCCCAGTCCTGACAGGTGAACCAAACTGGGCAGAAGTGGTTTTAACACCTCCTCCACCTACCCCCTAGCTTCCTGTGGCTGAGGGCGTAGCTGATTCCGAGTCTCAGGGCAGAGTGGGTGTGAGCAAGGGGCCTCATGTAGCTTTCTATGGCTAGCCTCCAAGCCTTGCCTGGAAAGGGGGTCCCACGCTCAGCATGAAGGAGGGAGACAGGCCCTGTCCCTCAGGTTTCTCAGGTTACCCTCTCCTACCCAGGGTCTTGAGACACAGTGCGTGGCACCCCCAGTTATTCCCCAGTTGGGCATTGCCGGTTCTACCAGCCTGAACGTTTTCTTCCTTTCCCTCCTCCTCTTCTTCCTCGTGCAAGGAGGGGATGGTAATGGTGCTGAGGTGGAGACAGAGTGGCTGCCGTCCAAGGGGCTCCAAGTTCCTAGAAGAGGGAGGGAGGGAGAGGATCTGGTTTTGGAGGGAGCCCCACTAAAGGGGCTTCTGAGTGAGGAGACCTGGGAAGAGTGGGGGCGGCTCCCACCCCCTCCCTGCTCCTGGGCCGGTGCCTGTGTTCCACCCACTGGTGTGGGGGCAGCCAGCCTGGAATGCTGCCCTCCGTGTGGCCCTGCCCCCCACTTCCGCCCAGGGCATCTGGCCCACACCTGGCTTCTATTAGGAAAACCACTGCTGGCGGCCAGGGTTGGTGTGAGGATTGGTGTGAGCCAAGGGGCCAGCTCCAGGGAGAGGCCTTTTGGGAGCACCTTCTCCCGAGATCCTCCTTCCCCACTCGAGACGCGTGTCATTGGGGTGGGGGAGTCAGGAAAGGATGTGCTGCTCTCTGTCCAGCCTCTGCGCCCCCTGCTCCAGTGACTGTCGCCCATAGCCTGGAGGCTGGGTGAGGAGGCCCCCCTCAACTGTCTCTTTTGGGCCCTGCCTCTGGCGACCTGAGGTTGGAACAGGGGCTACTTGGGCAGCTCCCTCCTGTTCACACCCCGTAGTTTGATTTTAGATTACATTTATGATCATTTATTATGTCCTTGGCTCACATGACCTTCTTCCACCCACATGGCAGCCCTATAAAGTTGGCCCTTTGGTCATTTCTGTCCCAGGGTCACATACCCCCTTCATTATGCCAGAGCCGTGGTGTGTTGGCTGAGGCCCTGAAGCCATGCCGTGGGTATGCCAGAGAAGAAGCAACCTGAAGCTGAAGGGGTGTCCAGGGAGTGGTGAGGCTTCAGTACCCTCGTCAGGGGCAGGAGGGGACCTGGGACAAGTCCTCTTGACCCCTGGTGTAGGCAGCAGACCTGTGCCTCCCAACTACCCCAGTGTGTCGGACAGGCCCGAGGGGCCAGCATCTGGAGCCTAGGACTCAGCCTAACCGAGGAGGGACGTGGGTGGATGGTAGGCATCTTAGCACTGGAGAAGGTCCCCTTACCCAGGAGGGAGCCCAGGGCAGCTCCTCCAGCTGCCCTGCCCCACACAGGAAGCGTTGCCTTGGTGACAGAGAGGGGGATTTGGCTGCTCTGCAGCTGGAATGCTGGGTATGTGCCTGCTCCTGGCGCTCCTGTGTTGGGCAGGCACTGCCCGGCCTCAGCCTCTCCTGTTCTCTTCCTGGGGACAGGTGTGGGGGAGACGCAGGGGAACTGGGGAGCTTCTCCACAGGCAGGATGCCCTACTTACTGCCTGTTGGAACAAAGGCCATCCCCTGGGAGAGGGAAACCCCCAGGCCTGGCCTGCAGGCCCCTGGTGAGCACCAGCAGCTTTCCCCGAGGCCTCCTTTGACAGGGCTGGGGCTTGGGGTAGTAGGATGCCTGGTCCCAGCTGCAGGCCCCTTGCTGCCCCAGGAGAACGAGGATCTGGAGACTGGGCTCCTCCCCGAGTCCCACTGAGGTCAGCAAATGAGAACTTGCCGGTTTTGAAAATGAAAATCACTCCCGTGATCTGGGATAGATGAGAGGAGAGGGGACCTGACTGGGCTCAGTGTGTCCACAGTGGGCCCGTTGGGCTCTGCCTAAGCCCTTACCGTGTTTCCACGTCTTGGTTTGGAGACTGGACCGTGCCAGTGGGTGAGCAGGACTCACCAGCCCACACCGTGCCCCCCAGCACTGCGTGGCCCCAGTGGCCTAGTTCTCCAGCGTGAACTTGTCCAGGGCTGTTTGCTGGAAACCTGAGGTTGCCCAGGGGCAGCCAGGATCCCGAACTTTTCTGATCTTGGCTGTGCTGCCACTTTATCTCCTTGCCTGTCCTGCCTCAGGTCCCTCTTGCACAGACAAAGAACAATAACCATGGGTCCAGCCGCAGGAGGCAGGAAGCTCAAATAGCTGACAGCTGTCTTGCTGGGTGACTCTGGGCTTAGGGCTTCACTCTCTGGGCCTCTGATTTTTCCATGTGTGAAACAGGAAGGTGGGGTAATGGCCGAGATACATTCTATCCCCTGGCTGTGCCTCAGAATGAAAAAACGCCTATCACTGCCCACAGACTGAGCATCACCTCTCTCCCTTGCCCATCCCGCCAGCTATGCTGGGCTCTGCTTTCCCAGGCCCCTCCGTTCTAGCGGTCTGACTCACACCTGCCGATCCTGTATGTTTTAACTTAAACGTTACCTTAAACCTACTTCTCTCAATTATACTTTTATTGTACCCTGTTATCATGCTTTGAAAAAAATAAACATTAGATACGTGCCAGACAGTCATCCTCCAGAGTAGGTCCTATCATGGTGCTCTTTATACAGATAAAGAAACTGAGGCACAGAGATGTTGAGTAACATCCTGGGATGAGGCCCTCGGTGGCAGGGCAGGGTTTTCACCCAGGCAGCCTGACTCCAAAGCTTGTGCCCTTACCCTCCACTTTACCCGTTCGTGACACTTGGTGACATAGTTATTTCTGTGTGTATTTGGTTCACTATCTGCCTCCCACCTTGTATATTCTATGAATTAGGGACCTTTTCTGTTTTGTCCACCATGTCCCCAGTGCCTAGCATAGTGTGCAGCTTGAATATTCATATTATGCAAGAACAAATGAATGAGCAGCCTTGCTTCACCCGAGTACGTGACCCTCCATCTGAGGTCTGTCCAGCCCCCCCGCCGGCTGCTAGCACAGTGCCTGACCCTAGGAGGCCTCGCATGTCTGTCGAATGAATGAATGAATGGGGCACAGATGCTTTGTGAGTCATCTGCGTTGCTGCTTGCACTGGGTATTTGCACACTGATGAGAGGGCGAGAGCCCATGTGACACTTCTGACGGACTGGGGGGGGGGCGTGTTGGGGGCAGGGCTGACCCGCGCCCTGACCCCACAGCCCCTTTTGCGTGGAGAGAGGGGTATGGGTCCCTGGTTCTCAGGCTCTAGCCCTGACTTCCTGTGCTGCTCGTGGTTGGGTGGGAAGTGAGCAGTGAGAAAAGCCCCTTGAACGACAGGAGCTGAACCATTTCCGATGGTCTCCCACGCTGGGGTCGGTCTTTTCAGCTGGGGAGGGGGCGCTGGGCCGTCTCCTCACAGGCCGCCTCCCTCCCTCATTCATTCCCAAGGAGATCGTGGGAAGCTTGGAGGAAGCTGGCCACAGTTTGGGGTGAGCTATTTTTGGTAACAGGGTCTTTTGTCTCAGGCTCCAGAGGCCAGGGTGACTGGGAGGGAGCTGTTTGCATTTCCTCTGGCCTCCTCTACTCCTCCCTGCCTGGGCCCAGGGGACAGGGCCGCCTGTGGTGTGAACTCAGCCTCTCCTCCCCAGAGCCCAGGAAGCTTTCCTGCTGGCAGCTCCAGCACCATGGGAGGGCGAAGAGGGACGCTTCTCTGCCCTCTCCAGGGATGCTTCCCAGAGCGTGGCACCAGGCCCTCACCCCAGCCCCCTGACTGCTCAGGAGGCAGCACTAATTCTACTAATCCCTTGATTTGCACGGCGCTTTGCTGCAGGCCTGTCCCTCTCACATGTAGTCTCAGTTGATCCTTGCGCCAGCCTGGGGAATAAGCAGCCCTGGCAACATGAGCCCCACGCACAAGCTAGAAAAATGAAGTTCTGCCAGTGCACGGAGGCCCCCAGGGCCTGGGGATGATGGCCGGCAGCTGAGCGCTGCCTCCAGGACACCTGCACAGGGAAGGACGCACTGCCGTCCTGAGTCGCTTTAGCAAGGGGGCTCGGTGGCGAGCAAGGCAGCCCGGCCATTCCCTTAGGAAGAGGGAGACTGAACCTAAGCTGGGTGGCCGGGTCGGCCCTCTGGGTACAGCACTGCCCTCAGCCGAGGTCCATCTTGTAGTGATATGAGATCTTGCCTGTCCAGCCAGTCCCCAGGGGGCCATGACCTGGCCCCTCCTGCCCTCTGGGGCTCTCAGGCGGGTGGCTCTAGGGTGGCTTAGCTCTGTCTCCTGTCTCCTGCAGAGCACAAAGGCCCATGAGAACAGCAAGGATGGCCGGCTGGCGTGGACAGGAACCCAGGAGCACCTTGTGTCCACCGGATTCAACCAGGTAGGGCTCCTCTCGGTGAGCAGGAACCAGCACCAAGAGAGCAGGACGAGGCCCACTGGGAGATGGGGGCCGCCAGCTAGCTCCCGGCCTGTCCATATACGGCCCTGAGTGTAGCTGGGTCTCCGAGCCCCAGGGGACCAACACTGCTAAAAACTGGCAGATTCCATTTGCAATAGCTAAGTTTGACCCTGAGAACTGTGGCAGCCCCCCCAGGGACCAGAGTCCATGGAGGGAACCGCCCCTTGTCTCTTGTCACCTAAGGGTTCTTAAAGGGGCAGGACATGAAAACCCAACTCCCCCTCCCTGGCATGATTCCTCCCCACACACTGCCTTCTGAGCTCTGTTCTGGAGCCAGTGCCCCCATGCCAGGCTGTGTTCTGAGCACTAGGTTTCTGGGGAGCCCCGGGGGCTAACAGACAGCACTTCTGAACACCCCTCTGTCCCTCCTCACAGATGCGTGAACATGAAGTGAAGCTGTGGGACATCAGGCACTTCTCCAGCGCCCTCACTTCCCTCACCCTGGACACCTCGCCTGGGTAGGAGCGGCCAGCATGTTGGGATGGGCTGTTGGGGGGGGCGCAGTGAGGGCCCAAACATCGTCTCAAGTTCAGACCTGTGAATGGGCACTGCTGCTAAGGGCCCCTGGTGCACCACTGGGGGGCCACCTGCAGAATGCAGGGTCCCAATCCAGCCAGAGGGCTTCACCTGGCTCAGATCCTGTCAGAGAGGCAGCCTGTCACCGGAGCAGTCAGAGGTACCTGAGCTGGGCAGAGCTGGCCCTGCCCGAGGAGCCCCCGGAGCTTCACCAGCAGGGGGTGCTGAGGCAGCCCCATGTGGGCAGAGACGCCCAACTGGCCCTGTGTGTTCCCTTGGTTATAGGGCAGGCTTCTGGCTTGGGGACTCAGGCTAGTGTATTTTGGCATTTGGGGAGGCAACTGTGACCCGGCAAGACACATGGTGGCCAGCGCGAGAATGCACTTGCTTTTGCCATGGGCTTTTTGGTGGGGCTGAGGAGATCTGAGGCTATATTTAGCATGGTGGACTCACGGTGGATGTGGGGTAACGTGGAAAAAAATGGGCTGGCAGGTGTGGGGGTGCAGAGGGATGCAGAGCTTGAACTCATGGGTTCTATGAGGCCTCCTCAGCCCTGGTCACACACCTGTTCCTGCTTATGGTTGGGGGCGGGGGTGCGAATGTACCTCATCCTTACATCATCCCCAGAAGTGTATGCAGGAGTTTGTGGCTGTGCCCGTGTGTCTGGACTGAGTCGGCTCTGTGCAGGGATGGCCCAGGCTCACTGCGGCTCAGGCCCCAGGAGGCCCATAGCAAGTGCTGAGGGGTGACCTATCCCTTTAGTCCGCATCACAGCTGAGGAAAGAGGCTCAGGAGGGTGGATGGGAGGAGGCAGGGACCTCGCCCTGTTCCAAAGCCTCATCCCTGCTCAGCTATGACTCAGAGGGGCTTGCTAAGACCCCCACCACCACCACCAGGCCTGCAAAGGTCAGAGCAAAGAGAGGGCCTTGGTCCTGGGACGTCCTTCTAGCTACTTCCTCTTCTGTTTCACAACTGGGGAAACTGAGTCAAAGAGGGTGATGTGACCTATCTAAGCACCGGGAGCAGCAAGCAACTGCTGTGTCTGGGTGTGGGAAAGGCTTAGGGCCATAAAAGCTTCTTCCAGGGCATCCCTGGCTGAGCACCCAGAGAAGGGTAAAGGTCAGGGTGGCAGTGACCCTCCGCTCCCACCCTCTCACAGCCAGGGAGAGGCTGGGGAGGTCCATTTTGCAGATGCGGAAAGTGAGGCTGAGTGAGCTCCAGTGCCTTCCTTGGAACCACACAGTGAGTGTCAGGCTTCTGCCATTCTGAGTCCTGAATATTCTGGGGAGTCACTAGGACCGCCCTCTGGTCTAGATGGAGGAATCAGAGCCCCTGGGCCTCCTGGTTCCGTGTCCAGCAGCTCCTCCCCAGACCAAGATGCTATGCTGGTATGTCATCCCCTGGACCTCCCCAGGCCAGACAACCCCTCCGCTTCCGGGCTTGCAGCAGAGGGAGCGAGCCGGTCCAGCCTGGCAAAGGGACCCAGCACTAGCCATCAAGTGCTCCTCCACCCACCACTTCCTGTCTTTCAGGCTCCGCCCCTGGCCTGTGATGGGTCCCCCTCCCCCGCAGAGCAGCTCCCCCGCCCCACCCAGCCCCAGCATGGCCCCTGGAGGAGTTAATGATGCCCAGACCCCACGGTGCCACTGGCCAAGGCTGACCCTGTAATTACAGCAGTTAAGAATAGCCTCGTAGGGCCAGTGAGGCCTGGAATTTCTCAAATCACTCCCAGATGGGCCAACGAGGCCAGTATCCCGCCCCCTCCATCTCCCAGTCCTGGCCCCTGCCTGGCCACCAGGTCCACACCCTTGGCAGAGGAGTGGGGACTCTCCAGCCCTCTACAAAGCTGGTAGATGTCAGGGACGCATGCCAGCCTCCAGGCTGGCCTGAGAGGTGATGGGTCCCCTGCCCCCCAGGCTCCCTGGAAGCCAGAACCCCCACTGGCCCCTTGGAGTGTGGGGGCTGCTGAATGAACTGGACTAAAGATGAGAAGTGTACTGGTATCAACTGTGGGCACTGCCATGGGCCGCCGCTGCACCCCTTCTGTTTTACAGATTTTCCATCTCAATTTAGGCAGAACAGTGTGTACTCTTATAAGAGCGAGAGGGGGCCAGGGGTCAGGCATATGCCTCTCTTGGCCTCTCCCAGGGAGAACCCAGGGCCCCACCCTCCCAGGGGCCTCTCTCTTGGCCCCCACCTATGCCCTCCCCTCTGTCATCCCTGTCTTTTGTAGAGAGTGCACCTCACTAAGAGGCGATGTGCCACGGCATCGGGGTCCTATGTGTACAGCCAGGCGCAGGCAGCAGGTCCACAGACGGCTGCTCTGTACTTCTTGGGTGCCAGACCCTGTGCTCAGTGCAGGGTGGAGGTGGAGGGGGTGTACTGGCAGGGCCTGGTGCTGAAAAGCAGCTCATACTCCATCTAGGAGATGCAAAAACACCACCTGTTTCAGGTGCAGTGCCTCAGGGCTGGGTGAATGGTCAGCTGTATTGGCAGGTAGGGGTTTTTCTCACCATGTTACTGAAAGCAGCTGAGGCCAGACAAGTGGGTCCTCTGTTGAGGTCACTCCAGCTGCAAACCAGAGTAGGGTGGAAGCTGGGATTGCATTGGTTTCTTCACACCGGGGTGTCCACCTCTGCACAGACCCTCAACCCAATGCCCAGCCATTGGCCAGAGACATCGGTCCCACGCCTAGCGTGTTCCCTGGAAATCGGGAGCCCACTCTCTGCTTGGGTAGCTTCTGCTGCTTACAGCAGCCCCCTCTCCTGGAGACCCAAGCCCTCCCCTCATGGCTGGCAACCCTCTCCTGGGCCAGGGAGCGGGTATTGGGTGTTGGGACCCATCCCTGCTAGCTGTGAGCAAACTACTGTCTCACCTCTCCCAGCCTTCGAGTCTCCCTGTAGAGAGATTGTTGGGCATGAAATGGGAATGTGTGTAAGCCCGTATGGCACAGGGCCTGTGGCAGTGAGGACTCAACAACGGGGGCTGGCATTTCCCCACATCCGTCCCTGGTCCTGGCCCAGAGCCACTGGGATTGCTCTGGGAATGGGCTGTATCTTGACTTGGTCCCCTAGTCGGCCCCTGGCCCTACCTTCATCTCTTAGCCCCTGATCTGATGGGACACCCCAATTGCCTTTTCTGGGAGAGCTGGCGTGAATGAACATCTAGCTTCTTTCTTTAGGTCCTGCCTCCCACCCCACCCCCTGCCAGCCCACGAGGCCAGGTTTGGCTTTGCAGCAAAAACATTTATTCAGCAGCCACCGTGTTCAACAGCAGCCCACAGGCCCACAATGGCCCCTTTGACGAGGCCGCTGAGGGGGAGGGCAGGCCTCGCGTTGCCGCTCCCATAATGGGACCCAGGCCTACAGGAAATCCACCTGGGCCACCGCCGCTGCCTCAGGAAGATGGGGCCCCACCCAGGCCCACTGCCACCTCCCTCTGCCCCCACGGCCCACCGCCCACCTCCTCCCTTCTCGTGCCAGAACCCTCAGCAGCCGCTAATTGAATCCAGAGCCTCGCGTGGCCAGGCCTGACTCGGCGCTGACATCAATGCCCCAAGCCGCGGGGCCTGCTCCCCAGGCCTGGCTGGGCTACCTCCTCCCCGCTAGGGTGAGGCTAGGGGCCAGGGGCCGTGACCCACAGAGGGACACAGGCAAGGGGCCTCGGGCAGGCTTGCTCCAGCATCTGCAGGGCCTCTCTGCAGCCCGAGGGCCCACCTCCCCTACCATCCAAAAGGTACTAGGAAAAGGTGCTCTGTGTCTGTCCCTAAGCTTTCAACACCATCCCTGGCCCTGCTCCTAGGCCTGTGGCCTTCCTGGAAAGTACTCCTCCCACTTCCAGATTTTAGAAAACCTAGCATATCCCAACTGTAAAGGGGCATCGCACGGCCACCAGGTCTCTGTAAGCAAGACTCAGACCTCTGGGCCTGTCCCTGGTCTGCCTGTCTCTAACGGCCTGGCATGGCCTCTCCCTACCCACCAGAGGGCTCCTGCCATTTAGGATCTGAGCTGCCCTTTGCTAAGCCCTTTCTGTGTAGCTGGAGCAGGAGTCCACGCAGAGGTGCAATGGGCCTGCACGGACGGTGGCCCGTGTGTGCCGCCTGGCCCAGACCCACCCCTGAGGAGGGGCCCTTAGGGAGCCTCTCACAGGAGCACTGAGCTCCTGCTGCTAGGAGAGGGGGCCTGGGTACCGTAAGGCTGCCCTGTTGTGCTTCCCTGAGTTTGGAAGCTGTCCAGTTTCTGTCCCTGTCCCCGCCTGGGTCCCAGTCTCACTGGGATGCTGAACTGGGCACCTCAGTGGATGCTGGGTGGATACAGCCCAAGGCAGGCCTCCTGGGAAGGCTGCCCTTCCTGCCGTGACCCTCAACAGTAGCACGCCCAATCCCAGGGAGTGGTGGCCACGGCCTGGTACCCACTGGGGAGAGGGGTCCTGACTCCCAGTTTCCCCACAGAGGAGGCTTTCCCTTCACATCCACTCTGCACCCCCACCCGTCTTTCACCCAGCCCAGGTACCCTGGGGGTGTACCAAAAAAACCACTCATTTTATTTTATCTTTTATTTTTCTTACAAAAGGCCTTCATATCATCATTTGTCTTACAAAAACCAAAGTCCTTGTCTCTGAGTTTAAAAAACATTTTCCCAGAATAAATGGGAAAGAATCTCTTATAAATATATTTTAAAAAACAAAAGCAAAACTTGTTCCTAAAGCGCCTTTCCTTCCAGTTTCTTTTGTTGCTTCACTCCCTGGGGCCAAGGCTGGGCCACACACCCAGCCCCACCCCTGTTCCCCCTCTGCTGTCTTTCTGGGGCTGCCCTCACTGGCCCCCAGAGTCTCCTTGGGGTGGGGGCCTGGCAGCCCTGGGCCTGTGTTACCAGCACACGGCAGAGCCCGCCCCACCCGAGGTTGCAGGTTGCAGAGGACAGACCTTAGAGGTCTTCACCTGGGTCCCAGCATCTTAGATGAGGATACCAAGGTCCAGAGGGCCAGGGACTTGCTGCAGTCACACAGCCCCTGCCCTGACATGTCCTCGTCATACGGATCCGAGAACTTCTTGGTCTGGCAGCAGGCGGGCACTGACCGGTCCCAGCCGTGCTGAGCGCCCAGCCCCGCGGCCCATCATTCCCAGCTTAGATGTAGGGCTTAGTAGGGAGGGCTCCCTGGGGGCCAGGCCCTGGGTAGCCCATGAGTGGCATCTCGTACTCAGGCCCGCCTGGCGGGGTCTCCCCACTGCCCTCAATTGCCTTGGGGCCTGGCTCTAAGGGGGCCTTCACTCCTTCCAGCTCCAGGGGCCCGGCCCTTGGCCCCACCTGCCCTTTGCCCTGAGCCACAGCCGCTGCGGCCCGCCCCCGCCGCACACAGTAGGCCGCCCCCACAGCGGCCAGTGCGGCCAAGAGCACGGCAGCCAGGGCAGGAGCAATGAGGAGCGGCAGGTTGCCCTCTCGGGCTTGCGTGACCGGGGCATGGTTGGAGCGGACAGCTGGCGGCGTGCGGGCCTCCCCACAGGCCTCCTCACCCTCGGGCACCCGCCCAGCCCCGAGGGGCCTGACACAGATGGAGTAGGTAGCATTGGGCCGCAGCTGGGTGACTGTGTACTCGGCAAGTGAGGCGGGTAGCCGCAGAGTCACCGGCCGCTTGTCAGGGCCAGACAAGTTGCGGTAGGTGAGGCGGAGGCTCCTGAGCTGCACGGAGCTTCCCTGCAGGTAGCGCTGTAGCCCCACTCTTAGGGAGGTGGGGCTCACAGGCTCGATGCCAAGGGGCAGGGGCCCAGGTGGCCTCAGTGTGGCTGGGGCGGGGGTGGGTCGTGGCCCCAGCCTCACCGGGTTCTCGCAGTACAGGCCCGTGAAGACTTCAGGGCACAGGCACTCCAGGTGGCCCCGAGCCCCCAGGCGGCAGGTGCCCCCATTGAGGCAGATGGACGCTGGGCAGTCCTGAGGCCGTGGGTCAGGCCCCACGGTGGGCGGGGCGGCAGGTGGCAGGCTGGGAGCTTTGGCAGCGGGCTCTGTGGGGTTGGGCCTGGTGGGGGCTGGACTGGAAGGCGAGGGTGTGGGCTCCCAGGCCGAGAGCCTTGTGGTGGGCACCGTGGCCGTGGTGGTGGTGGCCGGGCAGCCGAAGTCGGCATAGTCAAGGTCCAGGAGCAGTTGGCCGGCGTTCTTGGGTGGGAAGTGGCAGCGTGTCTCCTCTGGGCTGGTCAGCATCACGTGGCTCTCTCGAACCCAAGGGCCAAACCAACTCAAGGGGCACACACAATTGAAGGGGTTGCGGGCCGCAGCCAGGAGCCGCAGGCGGGGGAAGAGGCCCGAGAGCTCGTGCGGCAGGGCCTGCAGGCTCAGGTTGCTCAGGTCCAGCTCCTGCAGGGCCGCCAGGCCGGCCAGGGCCTCGGGCCGCAGCTGGGCGATGCGCGTGTTGCCTGCCAGCCGCAGCCGCGTCAGGCCCCGGAGGCCCCGGATGGCAGGCGGCACGCCCTCCAGCTGGTTGTCCGACACGTCTAAGTCGTGGAGGTTGCGCAGACGGCCAAAGAGCCCCTCGTCCAGCTGCCGAAGCCCCAGGCCGGCCAGCCTCAGCGCCTCCACGTTGGCGGTGTCCAGGGCACCGGGCTCCAGGGCCAGGAGGCTGTTGTGGCTGAGGTCCAGCAGCAGCAGGCGAGGCAGGCGCAGCGGGGGCAGTGCTCGCAGCTCATTGTCCTGCAGCTTGAGCTCTAGGAGGTGGCCCAGTGCATCAAAGGCGCCAGGCTGGATGTGGTGGATGCGGTTCTTGCCCAGGTAGAGGCGCTCCAGGCGCCGCAAGCCACGGAAGGTCTCGTTGGTGATCTCGCGCAGCCTGTTGGCAGTCAGGTCCAGGTTGCTGAGGTTGGCCAGTGGCTGGAAGACCCCACCGGGTAGGCTGGTGATCTGGTTCTGCGACAGGTCTAAGAGCTGCAGGCCTGGCAGGCTGGCAAAGGTGCCTGCGTTAAGCGTGGTGATGCCGTTCCCGAAGACGTACAGGCCCGCCGTGTCGGCCGGCACGTCGCGGGGCACTGTGGTCCCCTGGCGCGCGGTGCAGAAGACTGTTCGTGGCTGGTTGCACTGACAGCCGGATGGGCAACCCTGCACCCCAAGTCCTGGGGCCAGCAGCAGCAGCAGCAGCAGGGGCGGAGGGACCCTGGAGCGCATCTTTTGGTCCCTGGGAGCAGAGAGGAAAGACGACACACGGTGATCCAGAGGCCCAGGAGACAGCCAGCCAGGAGAGACTGAGAAGGAACTTCCCAGCCCCATTCACCGCGCCCTGCCCCAAATCCAACAGCACACAGTAGTTATGAGTCAGGTCTCCAGTGCCCCGGCCCTGTTCTGTCCCAGCCGTATCACTCCCTTGCTATGTGACTTTGAGTAGTCACATGACCTCATGATGATATCAGTTGATACTTCCTGTGCTGTCACCAGGGTTCAGGGGGCTGATGCATGCAGAGGGGGACCCGGCCCAAAAGCACTCAATGACCACAAAGGGCACCTCTTTAACCCCAGCCCTCCCGCCTCTGTGGCTCAGAGAACATGTGGTCAAAAAGCACCAGGCTTTGTGCCCCTCCCCCAAGCCCCCCCCCCGCCCCCACACACACACACAAATCTTTGCTAAGGTGGACAAGGAAGCCGGGAAAATGGTGGCTCCTGGAACAGCAGCCCCTCCCCCCACCGTCTGGGAGAGACCGGTGGGCAGTCGGCCGAGTGCGTAAGCAGAGAAGCTGGCTGCCCCAGGCCGCCGGCCCCTGCCTCCACGCTCTGTGTCCTCCAAGTGAAGAGAGACCGCAGCGGGAAGACTTCACATGGAAACTATGGGATTGGTGTTTTTCCACTTGTGAAGTCAGACCTGCCCAGGACGGGAGCTGTGGGGCGGCCAGGATGTGGCGAGCAGTCAAGGCCCTGGGACGGAGCTCGGAGGGCTGGCGCTGGCAGGGGTCCCCGTCAGGTGTAGGGAGGGAACCCTGAGCTACGCATCCCCCAGGTGCGGTGATCGGACTAGAGGTGAGGGGGTCCCAGCCTCCCTGGCTGACCCAGGGCTCAAGCTGGGGCACACTGGTTGCATGGTAGCCCCAGAGGCAGTGCCAGGCCTGGAAACGCGCCCTGGATTCCTTCAGGTACCATTTCTTGGGCTCCATTCTGGGCCAGGCACTGAGAAAAGGTGCCAGTGCCACTCTGCGTTCACAGCCATCTCTTACGGTCCCCCAGAGCAGCCACTCCAGGTGGAAACTATTCTCATCACTCGCAGATGACAGAAGACAGGGGGGCTCCCGGGGGTGCAGTGACTTGCTGCCGTTGCACTGCCGGGAAATCTGAGCCGGAGCCCAGGTCCTTAAGCATGTCCAGGTGCAGCTGGGCCTGCCGCCTGTGCTGGGCCTGCCCTCGTGATGCAGGGGCCCAGTCTCGCCAGGGAGGGGGTGGCTTCCCGTCGCTCCAGACTCCAGCTCGTAACTGGACCTGCCCGAGACAGGATGGGGCCACAGCCTGGGCCTCCCCTTCGCTCAGGCTCCTGGGGGAAACCCCGGGGCCACCCCCAGCAGCAGTCCCCATGCTCTCAGCCCCTGCAGTCCCGCAGAGGCCAGTTACCCTCCCTTCCAGGCGCCTCCTGCTCACACAAGGGCCTTTTGTGCTGGGGCTCAGCCTCCCCTTCCCCCATGCCAGCCGGCTGTCAGGCCGCAGCAGGTAACATACCCCCCCATTCGGGGTGCGTTCTACCCCGCTGCCATCCATGGGGCTCCCCCTCCACCAGGGAAATGGGCTGCTGGAATGTGAGGTGGAGGGGCAGGTGATCCCAGGGTAGAGTAGATAAGTCACTTGGGGGGCCACTGTGGTCTTGGACCAGTTCTAGGTAAAGGCCTGCCACCCAGCTTGGACCTGCCTACATACACACTGCCCCTCTGCCTGAGAAGTGGGGCCATTGGCCTCTGCCCCTCACTAGTTAACACTGATGAGTGCCCTTCAGAGGCTAGCCAGGGAGACCCTCCCCTGCTCTCTAGGGTCCCAGCTGCCTCACACACCCCCTGCCAGCACTGTCCCAGTGGGGCTCTGTGCACCCCACCCGGCCCCCTCCCCTGCATGGACCCACTCCATCCTCTGACTCAGAGGCGGTGGGTGCGGTCTGGCCTCCAGATGTGGGCCATGAGTGCCCCCCACATGAATGTGGGGGGTGAGCCACCTCCCCTGAATCAGCCCTCCTGATGGGGTAGGCGGGGGAGGGGGGTCAGGAAGGGAGCAGCCAGGCTCAGGGTGGGAGGGAACCCTACACGTGGCCAGCTTGGCCACCCCTGTGACTTTGGCTCCCCCTGGGCCTCATATAAGGTCATGGTTAAGAGCTCACACTCCAATCAGGCAGCCCTGGGCCAAGGGCGTCAGAGCTGTGAGGTACACACAGTGGCCTGCTCTCAACGCCTAGGTTTCTTCATCTGTTCCCCCCCCTCCCCCGGGTGATTCAAAGTTGACACTTCCCAGAATTGGGGCACTGCTGGGGACACTTCCCCGCTCTGCATTGAGGAGGGGGACCAGCATGGGCTCTGGGCTTTGCTCCCTACTCGCTTGGCATCACAGGGGAGGGAGGGAGTGACTGCTGTGGGTCTGTCTGGCCCCAGAGTGGCAATCCGACTTGAGTTGCTGGAGAGCGGCAGTTGCATCAGAAAAACAGCAACTGGCATCCTAGGCTGGGGAGACCCCAGCAGGCAGCAGCCAACCTGCTTCCCACCCCTTGACCCAGAGGGCCAAGACTGACCGTAGAGGGGTGGGCAGTCGCAAGTAGCAGGTGACAGGAGACAGAGGGCTCGATTCAAGCCCACGTTCCGCCCCTGGCTTCCCAGGTCCCTTCCCGCCTGCGGGCCTCAGAGTCTCAGCAGCCCTGCCTCACCCTTCACAGTTGATCTGAGCACCCAGGGCTGGAGTTTTGTGTTGTTCTGTTTTCAAATGGGGAACGTTCTTCTAACAAGTTCTGGGAGTGATTCCACCTATCTGGACGCATGCTGGTGTATGTGTGTGCACGTGCACACATATTGGGGTGGGGGTGTCTTGTGTGAAGGGGGCCTGTCACGGCTGCCCTGGCTTAGCCAGTTGCAATTTTAGCAGCTTTGAAGGACTGGGGCCTGGGCTTTGATATCTGATCCGCTGACCCTAGGCAGGGAGGTGGGACCTTTCCCTCTGCAAAGGGAGAGATCTGGAGGCAGCCCTGGCATTTGGGGGGTAGGGGGGTCCAAGGCCTCCATCCGCCACCTGGACTCAACACAGCCTGACCTTAGCCTGGCCCCGCCGTGGTGTGGTGGAAAGAGGTGGGAGCCAGAGGCCCAGGAACAGTTCCTGGGATGGGGCTTTGGGGTCTGACTGCCTGCGTTTGCAGCCTGGCTCCATGCCAGCCTGGCCATGAGCCTTTACCTCAGTTCCCATCTGTGAAGTGGGGGTGCTGGTAATAGCACCCGATTCTCAGGGATGTTTAGTTTGTACTTGGAGCGCATTCTAAGTGGTCAGTCAACATTCACTACTGAGGGTGCCACCCATAAAACCCGAGCCCTGCCTTCCGCACACACGGGAGGATGCCAGGGTGTGGAATTCAAGGCCCTTTTCGGCACAGATAGGAGGTCCCCCGGGCCCAGGGTGAGACCTCCACGCAGAGGGTGCCTTTAGTTTTGGAGGGGGTTGGGGGGCTGAGCTGTCCTTTGGCCAGCCCCCTTCAGCATATGACCTCGGGGTGGGGAGACAGCAGAGGGAAGAGGGAGAGCTCTATGGGGAAGGACATCATCCATCACCTCAACTCTTAAGGGGAACCCAGAGTGCACCCACTCACACCCAGGCCCTGGGTCCGGCAGGGACCGGTGAGTGGGTGGAACCCTGGGCATCTGGGTGACCACATCAGACCTGAGGCTGGAGCATCTCACTGCTGGGGGAGGCCGCGTGCGTGGCCAGCAGGGGATGGGTTCATACAGACAGACCAGTGCAACCCACTCCTGTGCCCGACACTGCAGAGTGGGTACAGGGATCGGGTACCCCAGGGCTGACCCCAGGGCCCTCCCAGTGCTGGCCCGCCTGGGGTAAGCATTGCTGGCCAGGCCTGGCAGCAGCCCAGCCCAGGAGTTTGCCAACCCCCCAGGCAGGCGGGACCGTGCCGGCAGCCAGGACGGCTGGCTCCGGTTTCGCTGACGTGTCTGAGGAGGCTCAGGGCTCAGGCTGGGTCCGCCCGTCTCCCCATCCTGGGGACACAGCAGCCCCTGGCCCAGCAGGGAAAAGAGGTTAGGATCCCCCTCTAGGGACCTCTCAGAAGGGGCCGAGAGGACAGACAGAGCCTGTGGTTCCTTGGAGATGGCCCCCTCTCCAGGTGGGGCCCGAGCCCTGCTCTGTGGTTAAGCTGGGGGCCCCCACCGGTCTCCGTGTCTCTGCCTTTCTTACTGCATCCACCACCACCCCAGCCGTTTCTGCTCATACTACAGATAAGGGCGTCATACTCGATTTGTGATCTCATCTGATTCCCTTCCCTTTCCGGGCTTCTATCTCCTACCTGGAACCCCAGGGGCTTTTCAACCCCAGCTGCACCACAGAATCACCCCAGAAGCTTTGGAAAGTTCCTGATTCCTGGTCCCACCCCCGGTCCAACTAAATAAGAATGTCTGGGGTGAGGCGGGGCAGAGCTGTGTTTTGGAAAAGCTTTTTGGGTGAGTCTCCTGTCCAGCCAGGGCTCAAACCCTGGGACATAAGGTCGCTAAGGGGACAGTCTGGACATCAGCTTGTCTCCCAGTCGCAGGAAGATCCCTGAGCAGGTGTGGCCAGCTGTTGGCCCTGGCAGACAAGCGGGACCTGGGCTCCTCCCCACACACACTTCTCCCTGCAGGAGCTGTCAGGCCTGGGTGGGGACCTTCTGTGGCTCCGCGGGTGACTTGGCAGCCACCAGACCTGTCAGCCCAAGGCAGGAAGACCAGTGACTAAGGCCAGTCAGACTCTCCAGTGGGCCCTTGGGGCAGCGCGATGTGGCTTCTCAGTCAGGAGAGGGCCACTCAGTTGGGAGAGGCCACCTGCTGCTCTGGGAGCTCCATGGTGGCCACGGCCCAACTAGAAACAGGCCAGCCCAGGTGCCACTGCCAGCACGTGCAGGTGCAATGCCACCAGGGCAGGGCTCAGACACGGGGCCTCCTCACTGCCCTGTCCCCACCCAGGACCAAGCACCCATCAAGTAAGGTCCTAACCCTGCAATTAACCCTGAATTAGCCAGAGGAAGGCTTTAGTCACCAAGGGAGGCCACCATTCCCAAGCCAGCTGGTCCCAGGCTGTCTGGGGCCTAACCCGGGTCTGAGAAGGAAGTGGGCCCAGAGGAGGTCTTGCTCTTCTCGTGTTCGCCATGTCCAGGGCTCTCGGTCACCCTGTGTCAGAAGTGGCCCTTCCTGGGGTCTGAGCTGACCCCAGGGCAGGTGGCATTGATTTGATATGCCCATCCCCCACCCCCATGCCTCTCACGTCTCACTGCCGCCTATCCAGGCCCAGGGCCTGGGCCCCCCCCAGTGACCACCCCAGCCCCTTCTCAATGCAAGCCAGCTTTCCTCCTTCCTTAATTAAATCTCTCAGGCAGCCTCGGAGGAATGTCAGAGCCTTATTGCATTTCCCTGGAGGAGACTGGGGGGGGGGGCGGCCCTTCCCCAACCTTGGAGAAGAGCTGGCCCCTCGCCTGCCCCCACCCCCTAAACCGAGGTGGTCTAAAGGAGCCTGCTCCGGCCTCCTTATACCCAGGGAGGCAGGAATGAGGAAAAGCGGGGGAGGCCTGCAGGCCAGGCTGGCGGCCCAGCCAGCTGAGGAAAAGCAATCCGGCTGACTCTGGAATGTGGAAACCGATAAAAGGAAGACGGCGGCGCCCCCCCCCCCCCCCCGCCTGTGGTGCATGCAGACTCCCGAAGCACCCCTGCCCGCCCCCAAACACAGCCCTGCTCCAGTCACGCGCACGCAGACACACGCCCACGCCAGACACACGCCCAGTGGGCCGTGCTCTCACCCCCTCCCCCCTCTCTTAAGGACTGCAAATTCCACAGCAGTGAGGGGAGCTGGTTTTCTTGGCAGTGCAGAGCCCTGGGCTCCCCAGGCCAGGGAGGGGACTCTAAGGAGAACTGAGGGGGGCTCCAGGAGGGGGGTCACTAGCCTATTTAGGTGGCATTGCTGCCCTTCCCATTAGCTCAGGGCCTGCCAATAGGCAGGGGTGCTTCTGTGGGCAGAGGCTCACACAGCCTACTCTCTGGTCACCAAGGGGGACTGGCTGGCTGGCCTGCCAAGGTGAGAGCTGCCTCCTGGGCCCAGCTGGGACCCCACTTTCCTGTCCCCAGGGGCTGGCCAGCCCATCGGTGGGGTCCATTTATAAGCCCCCATGAGGACTCAACTCTCTTTATCTGATACTTACCCTAGCTCCCCCAGGGCTGTAGTTGGGGTGTCAGGAATGGGAGCCAGAAACTGTGGACCCATCATCTCTTGCCCGGGGCATCTGCCTGGCCTCGGGGCTGCCTGCCAGAGGGTCCTTCCTGGGACAAGAACAGGGCTGCGCAATGTCTGAGGGGCTTCTTGTGTTGAACCCCTTCCCTCATTCCCAGAGTCTAGAGAGGGGCCATCCCAGCGAGTGCCCTGATATACCACCCCCATGGGCCCCATCTGACTGTCTGGACTCTGGTCCCAGCGTGGCTGTTTCAGTCAGCAGCCACAAGATGCCAGGGAGGTGGGGAAAGGCCCTGCCCAGGCCCCCAGCCTGGCATGAGTGCGCTCACGGACCCTCCTGGGCCCAGGAGAGGCCAGATAATGGTCTGGAAGGAATCCAGCTGGGCTGTTCATTACCAGAGCCCTCTTCCTGCCTCTGACACTCTGTTTACAGAAGCTCCGGGGCCTGATTCCCCTGGGAGAAGACAGCAAACTCAGGGGACTGCTCTCCCATCCCCCCCACCCACTTGCCTTAGCCCTGTTGGACTTTGCCAACAGCTGGGCCCATACTGCACTTTACTGCTGTGTGGGCCAGCTTGAATGGACCCTACTCGGAGGGCATCCATCCAGCCCGCCCTCTATGCCTTCAACACCTAAAGGTCCCTTGCCTAGTGGGAAGGGACCTTGAGAATCAGTCCAGTCCCCCAGCCCCAGAAGCTCTTGGCCTGGGAGGGGACGCCCTGGGTCCTGGTGCCTCTCTCCAGAGCCTCACCTGCCCTTGGTACAAAAGATAAGCAGGGGAACACTGGGACCCTCGGAGCCGCTTCCTCCTTTCCACCTTGCTGACTCCACCCCTGGGCCTCAGAGGGACAGGCGGTCAGCGACCCTGGTGTGGCAATGGTTAACGGGAATGGGGGCGAGGCAGAATGGTTGGCACCAATCGGCTGGCCTGCCAGTGACCACAGGGGACCTCGGCAGCCCTCAGGCCCCAGCACTGCCAGCCCTGGGACACAAAGGACCAGGCTGGCTCCAGGCCATTGGGTTCATAGCCCAAGCAGAGCCCCTTCCCTGGCAGAAGCAGAGATGAAGCACCCTAATACCAGGGGCTCGAAGGGCTCCAGCCAGCCAAGGTCTGTGGTCTGGGGGGTGCGTGGGTGGGGGGCAGAATGAGGCATCAGAACCTGTCAGCCAGCACCTTACCCCTCCCCAGGGCTGCATGTCTGTGGCCCCCTGGCTCTGCCCTGAGTGACAAGGGCCCCTAGGTCCCCAGGTGGGCAGATCTGCACAGGGCCACCACGGGCTCCTGGCCCAGAACCAGGCTGTCCCACTCCAGGAGGTAAAAGTAACCCAAGACGATGGCGTGGCCATCCCCTCAAAGGGGTTTGATTCATAAAACTGGTCATGCCGGAGGGCCAAGCCGTGGGAGGAGGAAGCGAGGGAGGGGGTGTTTATTTTGTCTGCTCCCAGCCCCGCCGGCCGGCCGGCCGGTAAGCAGTGTACACACGCCCGCCCGCGCGCGCACCCCGGGCACGAAGCTGTGGGTGCCCTGGGGCCGCAGAGGAGGTGGCGCGCCGGGTCAGCCCAGGTGACCGCGCCAGGCTGGGGGCGCGTGCCTGCCCAGGGTGCGTGTGCGCGCGGCCGGGGTCCGCGCGCGTGACCGAAGCCTGTGCATACCCCGCTCCCGTGGCGGCGCCCCCCGTCCACAGTCCCCCAGCCTGGCAGACACTCACCGGACAGCGGCGGCGGGAGCCGGGCGGGGCGGGCCGCGGCCTCAGTCCTTTCCGGCCGTCCGGACCGCAGGGGTCCCGGGTCCCGAGGCAGCCGCGTCCGCGTCTCCCGGCCACCGACTCTGGCTGCGGAGTCAGCTCGCAGGGGGCGGGTTGCGCCTTAAAGGCTGGGGGGCGGGGCGGGCGGGGGCGGGGCGGGCGCCGGTGGGGGCGGGGCCTCTCCCCATTGGCCAGAGCAGGGCGAGCCCGGGGGAGACCCTCCTTCCCTCTAGACCGAAAAGGTCGTTTGGCGGGGCAGCCCGGTCCTCACCTCCACCACCTCTCGACCTGGCTGGCGAGGGAGACTTTGTTCCGCCCCGTCCGCAGTCTTGAGTCCGGCTGGCACTCCAGAGCGGTCTCGTTTGCCCCATGACCCTGGGCAGGTCTCTGTTTTTCATGTTCTAAGCAAGTGAATTTGAGGGAGATCGAGTCCCAAACCCGAATGCCTGTGACACACCGGGCATAAATTCGAGGAGTGCAGATCTGCAGAGACCAGGAGAGAGGGGAGTAGGGGCTGGTGGGAGGACGGTCCCCATGACCTGCCCTGGCCTGCCAGAGCTTCGGGTTTTTCAAGAGAAACTGGAAATCTGGATTTTTTTTTTTTTTTTTTTAACCATGAAATCTCTCAATGTGCTATTGTTGATAGCTAATCCCAATTTCAAAAACTCCTGGGCAGGCCCCACAGAGCCCTTCAGAGGCAAAGGAGATACAAACTTTAACTTCATATCTGAGTCGTGGGGTCCTTTCAGGGCCGTGAATATCCGTTGACCACCTTCCCCATGGTTTAGATGAAGGGACTGAGACACAGGAAGGGGAAGTGACCAAGGCCCCACGGTTGCAGGCAGTTCCAAGGCCAGAATGGATGGGGGGAAGGGGAGGCTGGGATGGAATGGGAGGTGGGGCCTCACTGTCAGTGGGTGGGGCCTGGGTGCTGCTGACAGTGGCCCTTGATGGGGCAGGAGGGACGGGTGCCAGGGGCTGGCCTAGTACAGAAAAATCCCCTGCCTTGGAGAATTCCAGGAAAAGGTTCTGTTCTCCTCCCCCTCTGTGTTTGTGGTCAGAGGCATGCCTTGGAGCCTTTGGGACCCAGCTCAGCTCCGCTTCCAGAGGGCTGTGGGACACCCGCCCCCTCTTCCAGCACGTCCTGCAGCCAGGGCCCTTGCCTGGGCCAGCTTGAGTCTGGGAGGGCTCCGAAGGCTTGTCCCCTGAGGCTGGGCCACACCAGCAGTGTGTGTGTGGGGGGTGTTGTGTGGTCTTTGGAGGGCTTGATCACCTCCAGAAGGCAGGACGGCCCCTGCGTCCAGTTGCCAATAATCTAAGCAGGATCCAGCTGCAGCACTCACCTAGACTTCTCCTTTCAGCTCCGAGCCTCCTCAGGGCCTCTCCCAAACACGGCCCCTTTCCAGGATGGGCAGGGGTCCGCACCCCACACTTTCACCCCTTACTTTTCTTAGTATTCAGGGATATGGAGCATGACTTGCGAACCTCTGCTCCTGGGCCAGAGCTGGCCCTCGGGCGTGTTTCATTTGGCCTGTATGGGACTTTTTAAAACTTTGATGCCATTGCCAACATTAAAAATGCAGTGGTGTCACATTAAAATGGGACTTCCCAGCTTGGCTTGAACAGGAACTTGGCTGGAGCTGAGTAGCCACTGCCCACTCTGACCAAGTCATGTGTTTACAGGTCTCCCCAGTCCCCACTACTCCCAGTTGTCTCACACCAGCCTGCTTTACTCACTCAGTTTCCTGAAGCATTTGAGTTTGCAGTCAGTACCATATGGCTCTGGTCAGACTGGCCCTGACTCTTCCCCTGGTCCCTGTGTTCCCTAAGGCCTTCAGGAGTGTCCACAGATGCCCTAGGAGGGAGAGAGTGGTATAAAGACGTCCAGCCTGACTTTCCCAAAAGAGTAGGTCTTCCTGACAGGGCCCGAAGCTTCTCACCTTCGTGGCCAGTTTTTTTTTTTTTTTTTCTTTTGAGGGCAGTGTCACTGGCCCTCATATGTGGGACCGAACCGGGGCTGCCGGCTTCCAAGACCAGCGCTTAACCACCGCGCCACTCGGCCGGCCCAAGTGGCCAGTTCTTAATGATGGAGAGACCCCACCTGCCAAAATGGTCCATCCCCCTGCCCCGCTCTTGTACCCTGGACTCACACAGGCCATGCTCCCATCCATCCAGAGGTTCAAGGGCAGCTGCCAGGAGGTCCCCTCGCCAGTTTGTTCTTCCTTTCCTCATATGGCTTCAAGGCACCACCTCCTTTACAACCTGGTTACCTGGATCTCCTGTGAGGGAGGGAGCTAAGGAGCGTGGGTCACAGCGTGGTGCAAGGGGGGTCCCCTCTGTCTAGCCTGGGTGACAGGGACAGATCCAAGGGACCTGGATTGCTTTGGACCAGTGGCAATGCCAGGATGTCTAGATTGATGGGCTGATGGGGAGAACCAGGGGAGGCCTCTTGAAGCTGCCTTTCCTAGCAGGCACACCCCAATACTTCCTGTGCTAATTGCAGGAATATTGGAAGAACCGATGGAATTATCAGGGGCTGACCCCTCCCCCATGTGACCAACTGTACCACCATCATCCTGCATCTTCTGGGACCTGGGCTCAGGACCAGGGGGCAGATGTGGGCTCTACACCTTCTGTGATTTGGGTTTGGGGCAGACTCCTGGATCCAGGTCAGAGCCCTTCTCTGTGGCAGGCCCAGATGTTAGCCCTCCCCCTGTGCCATTGCAGTGGTAGAGGTACATGTGCCAGCGCTCACCACTCCTGGCTGTCTGCCAGGCCAGGTCTCAATTCTTCATTCCAGACTCAGACCTGGCTTGGCTCTCTTTATAAGGCCTGGGGTCAGGCTCGTGCTAGCTGTTGGCCAACTCTTGAGGCTGGGTGCCATGACCCCATTTCCTGGCCCGTGCCATGGTGGGCAGGTGCTCCCCACCTGGCAAAGCTGCCCAGGTGGCTCTGCCTGAGGCAAGGAAGACTGGCCTGACCTGTTGGAGGAGCCAGCCCTGCTCTCTGTGACTTCCTGCCCGGCATCCCAAGCACCTGAGTCAGTGGACCGGCCCGCTGAAGCTGAGGGGAGGCCAGGTCAAACCTTTTCAGGTTGGTTTAAAACACGGGTGAGCCATCAATACTGTGGTAGAACCCACAGTCCCAGTCCCTAGTTTCACCAAGGCAGCGGTGGGGCAACAGGAGTCTCCCCAGCCAGCTTGCCCTTAGACTCTGTCCTGAGCCCATCACTTCTTGTTTTCACTCCTCCCACCTATCGATCGCCACATGGGGATCTCTGCTCAGCGCACATCTGATCTCGCCCCTCTTGACTTATGAAGTACCATCAGCTTGTCGTTGCTTCTCTGATGGAGGGAGGCAGGGCTCCCCTCTGATGCACCAGACCCTGTCTTGTCTTGCCTCTCCCCTCTGTCCTGAGCCTTAGCCCTCACCCTCACTGCCCAGGCCACCAGCCACTTTGTCCTCCTTGTTCATCAAGCAGGCTGGTGCATGCTGCTCTTTCTGCCCCGAACTCTGTCCCCTGGATGTGGTTGACTCCTCCTTAACCTTGGTCATAGGGAATATCCCCTCCCCTGTGGCCAGCCAAAGTCAGGCCGCCCTGCCCCCTGCCGTGCGTCCTCAGAGAACTTCCCCTGTTTATCTGTGGGACTGTCTGCCTCTCACACCAGGTTGGGAGCTTCTTGAGGTCAGAGGTGGGATCTGTTGCACTCACCTCCAGTCAGACCTGCAGGCGAGTTGAGGGCTGGGCAGAGACCAGATCGCCAAAGGAATGAATGATTGAGAGTGAATGAGAGAAAGCCCTGATAGAGCTGCTGAGGGGACCTGTGTCTGGCCCCTCTGGCGCCAGCAGCAGTGTGGGGAAGCATCCCAGGCCGCACACCCACTGTGTCCTTCCCACCGCACCCACCTCCTCCCCCTCACAGGCAGGCAGTGGTCAGACCAGGTCAAGAAGGGCAGTTCTGAGCCCAGCTCACCCGGCCTGACCTGAAGTAATTAGAGGCTGTGTTACTCACAGGTGACCAGCCCAGGGCCCCTCAGGAAGCTGTGGAGACACCCAGAGCCTCACCCAGCTTTCCAGCCCACTCTGTGGCTCCCAGCAGGGTGGGTGGAGGTGGGCAGCTGGCCAGGAGGGGTAGACGGGCAGGGGAGGAGGGGGCTGGGTCCTTGGTTGGCTGGGTGAGGGATAGAGGCAGCTGCCACAGCTGGGCAACCTCTGACCACTGGGACCACAGTGAGGGCAGCGTTCTGTGTGGGGACAAGTGTTCAGCTGGGGCTTCAGGCCCACAGGTCCCCAGGAAATACGAGACCAAGACCAGGAACAAGAAACCAATGGATGAAAGCACCTATCAGAGTTCTCTCCTGAGCTCCCTCCCCCTGAGAACCTGGGCTGAAAGGCAGCACTCACAGGGCGGCGGGGGCTGCAGAGGGGCCTCCGCATGGCCTTGGGAGGGGCGTCATAAACCCCTGAGCCGCAACAGACCATTGGCCAAGATGAGATGGACACAAAGCATGCCCTCCGTGTTCCCGCCCACCGCCCCGCCCCAGGCCTCACCTTGGGTATGGGAGACTTAACAGGGAGGCAGGGAGGCTGGGCAGAAAAGGAGGCACTGCTCCAACCCCTGGGCCAGGCTTGGGCAGGGGCTCAAGGTCAGTGCCAGGATGGGGGGGTCTGAGTCTCTAAGATGTCATCAAGGCCCCAGGGGCCTGAGACGACTGAGGTCCCCCAAACCTAAGTGCCGACCAGGAGTGCCTACCTGACTGCCCTGGGTGGGGATGGAAGGAACCCCTGGCTTCAGCTCCCCATCACGTGCCCGGGTAATACTGGCCTGATGTCTAGGCTGGCCAAAGTGGGACTTGGGGCTGAGGTACAGAAAGAGGGCATGGCATAAGTCCTGAGCATAACAGGTGAGTCGATGAAGGACATGGGCAAAGAAAAGCTGGGATGTGGAGATGTGCTTGGTGTTTGGTAGCACAGAGAGGAGGCTGAGGGTCCCTGGGGATCAGTCTGGATGTAGCCAGAGGGCCACATCGCTCCTGGCCGCTGTGGTGCTTGGCCTGAGCCCCCATCTGGGGTCATCGGCTCACAGACCTCTTGCTGCCCCTTGCCCACAGGTGGCAGGCCCGACCCACCAACCAGTCCTCTCTCCCCCAGGCCTCTGATGCCTCTGCTGGACCCCGACTCCGGGCTCCTGGTCCTGGCAGGAACGGTGAGTGAGAAGCTGAAGCCCCCACCCATGTCGGGCCCCCTGGGGATGGTGTCTTCACTTTCCAGGCCTGGGCCTGACCTCTGACCTAAGCAGCCAGGTGGGAGAGTGGGGAGTGCAGGATGCCACCTCCCCTGAAAGGAGGAGCTGCCCAGGCTCCACTGCCAGGCCGAGCGGCCCCTCCTCCTCCAGGGGCTCCGCATGTCCGGCCCTCCGCGTTCATGAGGACAGGCTGAGAATAGAGCAGTGTTAGCACACAGTAGGCACTCTGTAAACACTGAGTGTATACCCTCCGTGCTCATGCCGTACGCGCTGACAGACAAGTGAGGTAAAGTCTTCGCGTCTCAGCTCAGGGCCCAGCACGCGTGGGTGCCCACTCGATGTCCGCCATGATCCTGTGGCCAGGTCCTCGGAGAGGAATGGGGGAGCTGGTGCTGGACCTCGGGGTGCCCCAGGCCCCCAGGGTGTGGTCAGCAAGGGCGCTCAGGCGGGGCTCTTTTCAGGGTGAGAGTCAGCTGTACTGCTACGAGGTGGCCCCCCAGCAGACGGCACTAAGCCCAGGTAGGCCTTGTCCTCACCCCTCCCTTCCCCTCACCCCTCCCTTCCCCTCTCCCCTCCCTTCCTCTGCCCTGCCTCCTCCCCCGCCCACCCTGACTCTCCTCCCCTGGTGTCCCCAACAGTGACCCAGTGCCTCCTGGAGAGTGTGCTGCGGGGAGCAGCCCTTGTGCCTCGGAGGGCGCTGGCTGTCATGGGCTGCGAGGTGCTCCGAGTCCTTCAGCTGAGTGACACAGCCATCCTGCCCATCAGCTACCATGTGCCCCGAAAGGTGAGGGGGTCTGGGTGAGGGGCTGGGAGGCCCTGGGGGATTCATGCCTCATCAGCCCCATGCCTGTCTGTCACCAGGCTGTGGAGTTCCATGAGGACCTGTTTCCGGACACCGCAGGCTGCGTGCCTGCCTCTGAACCCCACGCCTGGTGGTCTGGGAGCAACCAGCAGGTAGGACCGAGGCCTGGCTGGCCACTCCTGGACTCAGCAGCCCTTGCAAGCCTTCCTGGCAGCAGCCCCATTCCAGGGCACTAACTCAGCTGTGCTGTGCTCCCCATCCCTCCCTACCCCTCAACTGCTGCCTCTCCCCACAGGTGCAGAAGGTCAGCCTAAACCCAGCCCGCCGACCCCACCCCAGCTTCACTTCCTGCCTGGTGCCCCCTGTGGAGCCCTCCCCTGCCGGGGCCCAGCCTGAGGAGCCACCTGTGGGGGACCAGGAGACCAGTGTGAGTGTCAGGGCTGCCTGATTCTCCACACCACAGTGGGAGCTCCTGTTGTCTTCTGAACGTTTTCTAGCTGTCAAGTGCAACAGACAAAGAAATGCATGAAGCCTAAGTAAAGAACCTCAGTGTTCTCTAAATTGAACACTTAGGAGAAGTGAGACTATCACAGAAAACCTAGATTTCTGACTTCTCTTGAAACACTGGCAGGTCTTAACCACTGTGGGCGTGCCCTCTCACAGATACTGGGAGCCAGCAGTTGCCACTGGTCTAAAGTTCACCTCACCCCCATGTCACGCCCGGCCCCTGTCAGCATCTGTGATTATGCCCCTTCCATCCGTCCCAGAACCAGGGCTTCATGCCCAGCCCGTGTCCCACAGCCTGGGCGGAGGGTCCTGGGTGGTGATGCTCCCAGGGTCCCCTCGCTTTGGCCAACATGCCCAGGGCCTTGTGGCTGACCCCGGGCGCTTCTCCCCCAGGAGGGCTTCTCTTCCCCTCCCAGCTCGCTGATCTCACCTTCCACGCCCTCCAGCCTGGGGCCCTCGCTCTCCAGCACCAGTGGCATCGGCACCAGCCCCAGCCAGAGGTCACTGCAGAGCCTACTGGGTAAGTGCGTCCATGGGAGCTAGCTCTCCCACCCCTATGGCAGCCACCCTTCTCTGTACCCCAGCCCTGCCGCCCCTCCTGGTGAGTCACATGTCCTGTGGGATGAACACAGTCTCACCTGGATGTGCCCTGGAGCCCTGGGCTTCCATCGAAACACCTCAAGTTTCATTCCCAGGCACTTTTCTGGGCGAGTTGTGCTGGCTGGACCAGCAGAGGTCTGGGCCTTGGCACACGCCCTGTGCAATCCTGCAGGAGTCAGGGCTGACTTGGGGTCCTGCAGACAGCTCCGGGCGGGCAGAGCATCCTCATAAGGTTTCGTGTTCCTGCCGCCCACCAGGCCCCAGTTCCAAGTTCCGTCACACTCAGGGCACCGTCCTGCACCGAGACAGCCACATCACCAACCTCAAGGGGCTCAACCTCACCACGCCTGGTGAGAGCGACGGCTTCTGTGCCAACCGATTGCGTGTGGCCATACCCCTGCTCAGCAGCGGTGGGCAGGTAGCTGTGCTCGAGGTAAGGGCCCCACCCCAGTACGGCTGTCCCCCAAGTTACTGCAGAATGCTAAGGGCATCGGGTATCCACCCACCCACATTCTCTGAGCACAAACCATGTGCCAGGCACCCGTCCAGCGTCCCCTTTAATCCTCCCAGCTGCCCCATGTGGGGGTGCTACTCTTATCCCCATTTTACAGATGAGAGCGGTGAGGCACAGAGAGGTTTAGTGACCTGCTGGGTCACACAGCTGTGTAAGTGATGGAACTGGGGATTCACACCCAGACCACCTGAGTCGCAAGCCTGAGCTCTTTGCACCACTCCACGCTACCCCCCATCTCACTTTCTGGGGCCTCACAGTTGGCACTTAGGGCTCAGAGCACAAGGTGGCTGAGGCAGAGAGCTTGGGTCACCCAATGTACAGAGGGTGGGGGACCCAGGCACATAGCTTGCCCTGCAACCCTGCCTGTTATTGACGGGCCTTGGGGTGTGGGCACTTTCCACAGCTGCAGAAACCCGGCCGCCTGCCTGACACAGCGCTGCCCACACTGCAGAACGGGACAGCCGTGACGGATCTTACCTGGGACCCTTTTGACCCCTGCCGCCTTGCTGTGGGTAAGGAGGCTGGGCACTGGGCTTGAGGGAGGGTCCCTAGTCCTGAATGGGGGTAGGGGGAGCCTGGTTATTGGGCCTAGCAGTGATGAGCCTGCGCTCTCTGCAGCCGGCGAGGACGCCAGGATCCGGTTGTGGCGGATACCCCCACATGGCCTGGAGGAGGTGCTCACCACACCCGAGGCTGTGCTCACAGGTCAGGTGGGCCCTGGTGGGGGCCCTGGGCCGGGCAGTGGCTCCTGAGGGGCTCAGCATCACCCAATACCTCGCCCCCAGGCCACACAGAGAAGATCTACTCTTTGCGCTTCCACCCGCTGGCAGCTGATGTGCTGGCCTCCTCTTCCTACGACCTTACCATTCGGATCTGGGACCTTCAGGCTGGAGTTGAGCGGCTGAGGCTGCAGGGCCACCGGGACCAGGTAGGAAGCGAAGGGGACAGGCGCCCAGCCACAGGGCAAGAAGCCACCTCTTACCTCCCAACTTGCCCCCAGATCTTTGGCCTGGCCTGGAGTCCCAATGGGCAGCTGTTGGCCACTGTCTGCAAGGATGGATGCTTGCGGGTCTACGAGCCCCGGAGTGACCCTAAACCCCTTCAGGTGAGCAGGATGGGCTGGCTGCAGCCCTCAGACCCAGTTGGGGGCCTGGCTGGGCCTCATTTGCTGTATCCCAACAGGAAGGCCCAGGGCCCGAGGGGGCCCGTGGAGCCCGCATTGTCTGGGTGTGTGATGGTCAGTGTCTGCTGGTGACTGGCTTTGACAGGTGAGGACTCAGGGACCACCATTCCTACCCCAAGACTTCAGGGGCCACCTGTGTCCCCCTTCCCCAGACATACACATGTCATATATGCTGACACTGTCACTACCCTTCACTGGATGGATGGATGGATGGATGGATGGATGGATGGATGGATGGGCGGTTGGGTGAATGGATGGATGGGCGGATGGGCGGATGGGTGGATGGATGGGAGGGAGGGAGGGAGGGAGGTGAGGAGGGAGAATAAGTCATCTTGGGGTCCAGAGAGATGAGAGGTGGGCCTGTTGCAAGGAGCTCATGCCTGGTGGGGACCAGGTGAAGTGCACGAAACACAGAAGCCAGCCTACTGGAGAGGTCCAAGGATTTGGCACTTTGGAGGAGGGATCAGAGAAGGCCTCCTAAGGGAGGTGTCATCTGAACTGGGTCATGAAAGGGCTAGTAACCAGAGGGCATGAAGTGTGGGTGGAAAAACCAGGAAGCTGACCAAACTGGCTGGAGCAAAGGGCAGGAAGGAGATCAAGGGGAGAAAAGTTCAGACTTCGTGGGCCACAGTGGCCCCGGGGCAGGTGCTGGGGCCAGGAGGGTTGGAATGTGGGCAGTCGACAGGTAGGAGGGGCCGAGGCAGGGCAGCAGGTTAGGACGCTGTTCTCAGGGCTGGCTCCCCTGGCCCCGAGGCCCGCAGGCCCACAGCCTGGCAACAGAATCAGGGTCCTTGCTGGAGTCCTTGCCCCGCCCCGGGCCCCTCCATCTCTGTGGACTTATTTCTGCCCCCCAACACCCTTGCAGCCGAAGTGAGCGCCAGTTACTCCTGTACTCGTCCAAGGCCCTGGCCAGTGGCCCTCTGGCAGTGCTGGGACTGGACGTTGCTCCTTCTACCCTGCTGCCCAGCTACGACCCGGATACTGGCCTGGTGCTACTGACAGGCAAGGTGCGCTGGGGTGCTGGGGTGCACACAGGTCAGCGTGGTGGGCAGGTGAGAGGTTGGGGGAAGGCAGCTTTAGCTGGCCACCTCACTGGCCACCCATCCACCCCCCAGGGCGACACCCGTGTGTTCCTGTATGAGCTGCTCCCCGAGTCCCCTTTCTTCCTGGAATGCAACAGCTTCACGTCACCTGACCCCCACAAGGTGAGACATTTTGCTCCCGAATCGCCTCCTTAGGTGGGACCACGGGGCTTACCCGCCCTCTTGTGGCCATGTGGGGAAATGCAGGGGCTTGTGAGGTCAGTGGGTCACTGGGCTGGGTGTGCCCCGCAGTTCCCTGGAGCTGGTTGTTAAACTCAACCATTATTAAAAGTTACATTATATAAGGTTAAGTTATATGAACCTGCAAATAAATTCTATTTAAAACTAAGGCACTAAATACTCCATTTATCATTTCCTAATTCTTTTACCTGGTTTTACTATCATTCATGCCATTGAGGTTATTTACATCTGTCAGATCTGTTGGTTAGAAATACCACATGATGGCATGTTACTGCACATCCCTTCCCACGTCTGCACACAACAAGTCAGTGAAATCAGCCATGGTGGCAGTTTTTACACCACAGGCAAATACTACAAATCAGGGCGTTTTTCCACCAGAGAGCCAGTTGTTAAACATGTGGCAGCACACCGCTGTCCATGGATGGGCCTTGGTCCTGGCGGTCCTGAGTGAGGGGTGCTGGCGCCCTGAGCGGCCAGCTCTGAGCTCCGGGCTCCCACCCCAACACAACTCCCCTGCCCCCTCAGGGCTTCGTCCTCCTGCCCAAGACCGAGTGTGACGTGCGCGAAGTGGAGTTTGCCCGCTGCCTGCGGCTTCGCCAGAGCTCCCTGGAGCCGGTTGCCTTCCGGCTGCCCCGAGTCAGGGTAAGCTGAAGGGCCCAGCACACCAACACCAGCCCCTGTTAGGCGATTTGGAGCCTGACTGAACCCACCCCAGAACCACCCCCTTCACTACTCTTTGGGGCACCTGTCCCTTTACTCTGCTGAGATTCTAAGCCTCATGGAAACCCCAGCCTGGGCACTGGGTCTTGCTGTGCCCCCCTCCCAACGGATGCCGGTGTGCCCTGGGCCTCTGGTCAGTGCCTCAGGCAGCCCCTTCTCCCTCCCTGCAGAAAGAGTTCTTCCAGGATGATGTGTTCCCAGACACGGCCATGAGCTGGGAGCCGGTGCTCAGTGCCAAGGCCTGGCTGGGAGGAGCTAACGGGCAGCCCCGGCTTCTCAGCATGCAGCCCCCTGGCATGACCCCAGGTAGGATGAGGGCCTGGGGAGGCGTAGGAAGTAGGTGGGTGAGGGTTGGAGAAAGGGACAGAAGGCCCAAGTCAGGTGAGATGCAGAAACCTTTGGGGCTTCCAAAGATGGGCCGGCTGTGTCTCCAGGCTCAATCTCTGAGCCCCTAGAGCCCAGGGCCCAGGGTCTGTGTTTCCATCACAAGTCTCCACCCCCAACACGTGTGTGCGCACTCATGCACGCGTGTACTCACGGATGCACACAGCCTGGGGACCAGGGCAGGCCTTGTGAACAGGGGGTTGACCAGCTGTTAATGCCACCTCTAGGGCCTCTGCCATGGAATCCCCTAGGTGGCTGGTTTCAAAAGGTTGGGCAAGGAGCCCCCATGGAGGGGACTCTGTTGCCTGATGCTTGTTCCTGCCCTGCCCTAGTGAGCCAGGCCCCCCGTGAAGCCCCTGCCCGGCGGGCCCCATCCTCCGCAGTCTACCTGGAAGAGAAGTCAGACCAACAAAAGAAGGAAGAGGTAGGCATGGAAAATGGCTGGCCATGGGGAGGGCACGGGGTCCCCTTAGCTGTGGCTGCCCTTCGCTTCTCTAGTCCGACCCATATTGGGACAGGAGCCAGTCTCACCCCCGCAGTTGGAGACCTTGATGGGGAGACCTTCCAGAGCCCTGAAGCTGACTGCTGCCGACCATGGGGTATAGGGCTCAGCACTCGGAAGCCAGGGAAGGGCAGAGAGGGGCCCCGCTCTGGCCTAGCGCACCTCAAGCAGAGCCAGCAGTTTCGGACCCAAGTGCGTTTGAGGCCCTGGCGCGTCCTTGAGCGTCTAAGGCGATGTGCAGAGATGGCAGCACTGTGATTCCATGATACGGTCTGTCTGTCTCTGGCTCCCGCCTCTCTGTACAGGTGTTTTTCAGTGAAAACCATCAACTTTGTCAGGGCTCTAATGAAAACGGCTCTTTCACCACCTTGATGGAGTTCAAACTGGGATCTGATGTCCTTGGGGTCAGAGGTCCTATTCCCTTCCCACCTCTTGTCATGTCCACTCTCCTAGCTGCTGAATGCCATGGTGGCAAAGCTGGGGAACCGGGAGGACCCGCTCCCCCAGGACTCCTTCGAAGGTGTGGACGAGGACGAGTGGGTGAGTGGATGAGTGGGTTGCCCAGCATCCAATCCCTCCCCTACTCATTGCTGCAGCCATCTCCATTCTACCTCCTCCCAACTCCTTCCCACTTCTTGGTTTATCTCCCCAGGACTAGCCTGCCCACCAGCCACCTCTGGCTTCACCTGCTGCTGCCACCTCCTGGAACCACCTGGAGCCCCTGCACACCTCATATCTTTCCCTCAAACTGGAAGGCACCTCCTGGCCCTGGCACACCTCATCCAAGACACCCTGGCTTCCTTTGGGCCTTGGGGACTTTCATGCCCTTTGGGCCCCGCTATAGCACTTGTGGATTGTCTGCACCTCTGCTTTCTTTGGGGCCACCCGCTTCTCCCCAGCTGCCTGCTAGCATGTGGAGCCAGGGGCACGGGGGTGGGATAAGGGTGGAGGATGAGTAGCATCCCTGCCTCCTTCCTCTGGCCTGGGCTGGTCCCAGCCTGGTTTGCCTTTGCCCAGCACCTTCAGTTACCACATGCCACCTCATCTTGCCCGCTGCCTCAGTTCTGGTCAAGGGCCTTGGGGGCTGGCCCCCTGCCAGGCTGTTTGGAGCAGCACCAGCCTCAGGGGCCTGGGACCAGTCACTTGGCTCCCCAGGCTTGAAGCCAGGAGAAGGGGGCATCACATGCCGATGGCCCAATTAAGGGGCTGTGAGCCCCGCAGGGACTGGCCTGCTCATGCCTGAGATATTTTTAGCAATTAAACTTTTATAAGCTGGCTGCCTCTTGTGCTGCTGTGGTCTCTGGGATGGCTGGGAGGGGAATGGGACAGGAGTATAGATGAGGGTGGTTTGGCCCTGGGTTCACCCTGGTCCCAGGCCCCGCTTTGTTCCTGAGGCCTTTTCAGCTGCATGCTCCTTGGAGTTCATTCATTCATCCAACATGTAGGTACCCAGAAGTGCTCTGGATGGTAGATACTGTAATGAACAGGAGAGACCTTTCAAGGTGCTTATTATAGTCTTATTATGCAGAGGAGCCAGTCTTATTATGCAGGGGAGCAAGTAAGCAAATAGTGTGGAAAGATCTGTAAAGAAGATAAATTATGTGGAAGGAAGCAGGGGGAAGTAGGGTGTTCAGGGTCTGAGAAGGTGACATTTAAGCCGAGAGGTAAGATCTGAAAGCCAAGAAACCACAGAAAGAGCCTTGAGAATGCCTCAGACGAACAGGAGGACAGCCTGGGCACTGAGGGAAGAAAGAATTTGCAGAGTTAGAGGAAAGGAAAGAAGGGCAGTGGTCCAGAATATAGCACAAAGCGTCCTGACTTGCATTCATTCAACAAACATTTGGTGAGTGCCTACCATGTGCTGACATCCAAGAATGGAGAAAAGAGATGAATCCACATTCTAGTAGGGGAGAACATATTATAAGCAATAAACATAAAAATGAATGTATGATATGGTAGAAGGTCATAAGAACTTGGGGGGAAAAAATAGAGGGGATTAAGAATGGAGGTTTACAGGGCCAGCCGAGTGGCTCAGTTGGTTAAGAGCTCGCTCAAGAGTGCGAGCTGAGCTCTGAGCAATGGCGGTTCGATGCCAGCCCGAGCTGAGTTGCTAAAATAAAAGACAGAATGGAGGTTTACGGCTGGCCAAGTGGCGCGGTGGTTAAGCACTGGCTTGGGATGCCAGTGGCCCCAGTTAGGGTCCCACATATGAGAGCCAGTGACGCTGCCCTCAAAAAAAAAAGAAAAGAAAAGAAAAGAAAAGAAAAGAAAAGAAAAGAAAAGAAAAGAAAAGAATGGAGGTTTAAGCCAGACACAAAAGGCCACATATAGTATGATTCCATTTGCGTGAAACTTCCACAACAGACAAATCCATAGACAGAATGTAGATTGATGGTCGCCAGGGGTAGTGGGAAATGGACAGTGACTGCTAATGGGTACAGAGTGTTGTTTTTTTTGGGGGGGTGATGAAAATGTTCTGGAACTAGTGATGGTTGCACAACTCTTAAAACACTGAAAAGCACTGAATTGTACACTTCAAAAGGGTGAATTGTATGATGTGTGAATTATACCTCAATAAAGCCATTATTTAAAAAACATTAAAAATGGGGGGCAAGTTGCAGCGTTGGTAAGGGTCAGGGTGGGCCTCATCGAGAAGGTGACATTTGAGTAAGGATTTGAAGGAGGGGGGGATGGGCCCTCCTTCCCAGTAGAAGGAACCTGAAATGAAGCCTATTTTGCCGTTTTCTATTTTCTTAAAACATTTGTGAGAATTTGACATCTTACTCATTATGTTGGTGAGGTGTTGTATGTTTATTTCATATCTGTTAGTCCTACATATTTTGGCAAAATCCAGGGAAAAAAATTGCCCCACATCTGACCGAACTACTCTGGTTAAGCTCGAGGACCACCGAGGGTCCGGGGACTGCGCATCCCCAGCCCCGGGTTATCATCCGAGCTGGAACCCGAGGCAGGACCCGCCCTAACTCCGCCCATGCGACTCACGTCACCAAAGACGCCCCGCCCCCTCTAGAACGCGGCTTTGCGCATGCCCGGCGCGGTGCTGCGCACGCGCGCTCCGCGGCCTCCTTTGACCTTTGACCCGCTGGCCGCCCTTGAGCCGGGGCGGCGGGACCAGGAAGCTGGAACTCGCGCCCCCCCAGGCAGAGCGACAGTCATGGTGAGGCCTGAGCCGGGGGCTGCTGCGGGGCGGGGAGGCCGTTTCGCGGCCGGGGCGCGGCCGGCGAGCTCCGGCCGGGCTGCGGGCAGCACGTGCGCCCTGCGTGCCCGGCGGTGCCGGGGGCGTCCCGCTCGCGTGGGAGGGGGCCTGGGCAGATGCTGGCGGCCCCGGAGGTGCCCAGCAGGTGCGGCCCGCGTGCGGCCCGCCTGAGCCCAGCCCCGAGCCCCTCCGCCGTCCCGGACTCGTGGATGGCGTCGCCCTAGTATCGTCCCCGTCTGAAAGCTGGCGACACGGGCTCCGAGACGGACTGGACGGCACCAAAAACAGCGGTGCTGGGGGCGCCTGGAGCCGGTGCATACACCTGGGCCACCCTGGCTGTCCCCGGGGGCCCTTTAAGGATGCGGGGTCCTGAGCGCGACCCCCGGAGGCTCCGTGTGTATAAGTGCCTCCAAGTGAGCGACTCAGGTTTTGGGGAGTCACCTTTTTTTTTTTTTTAAGGCCGTGTCACCGGCCCTCCTAGGTGGGACCCGAACCCGGGGCCGCTGGCTTCCCAAGCCAGCGCTTAACCACTGCGCCACTCGGCCAGCCTGCAAGTGCCATTAAATGAGTGTTCTCATTTAATTCTTATGACATGGATGCGCTCACGGCCCCCATTTTTACACATAAGGTACCCGAAGTTCTCAGAGTTGGACTCCTCCAGGGTCACGCGTCCTACAAGTGTCAGAGACTGGGTTTGAGCCCAGCTAATGTATCCCGAGACTCCGCGGTTCCCACCACATTATTCCTGCCGTATAATAGTCTCTGCCATTTGTTGAGGTCCTACGGTGAACCTCCCTGAACTGGGTCCTTGACCCTCATTTCTGCATGTAACTCGGAGCCCCCATCAAGGGCTGAGTAAAAATGTGGCTCTAGAGAAGTTTACATCCTAAAGGAGAAGGGAGGGTGGTCTGTAAATTAAAACAATGCAATGATATATTCAGAAAAGAAAGACAGGGCTATGGGAAGGTAGAAATAAAGCCTGGGGGTAAACTTAAGCCTTGAAGGATGTTGGGTTTTGACAGAATATCAAGTAGGAGGAAGGATGTTCAAGGGTCATGGGCATGGAGCTTTTTGGGGAGATGATGAAAATGTCCTGGAGTTAGTGGTGATGGGCCCTGCGTTCCGTAAATATCCTAGAAAGTGCTGCAAGGTGAACTTTGGAAGAGCGCCTAGCGTGGTGTTTGAATTCAGAGCTGTAGAGATATCAGGTAAAGAAGCAGGAGAGCTCATCTGTTGGAGGAGTAGATGGAGAGAGGTGAGAGCAGAGGAAACCAGAGAAGTCATTCGTAGCCAGACAGAGCTGGGGACCGTATTTTGCATGCAGTGGTCGTGATGAATTGTACTGTCCGGGGATGGCCCCACCCCTCCTTCAGCAGAGGGAGTGGAAGGCATTTGGAAGTCCTGCCTAGGGCCTTAGAGATTATGAGACTTTAGTTTGGCCAAAGCAGAGCTGACGGCAACTTGGTTAAGTGTCACATTCATTCAAATATTTGTCAGGCACCTGCTGCACCAGCTACAGCCTGGGCCCGCGTGTACCATGGCAACTCGGACAGTTGTGGTCCTCACCTCCTGCTTGGTTGTGATATTAGCAGCTGTTTGCAGGGGCCCTGCGTGAACAGAGCCCTCTTCCTATCTCAGTGCCTGAGAAGTGGGTGAGTCTCAGTGGCTGTCTGTGTACCCAAGCTGAGGGCCGGAAGTGTGCCTTGAAGGAAGCATTGCACATCAGTCTGTCTGAATGCCAGGCTCCCTTCTCGATGCACTCACCGTGGGATAAACCACATTCCTGAGTGCTCTGTGTCCCTGCATGCCACCTGTGGTCCTTTGCCCCAGCTGCGGGGCCTTGGTCCTGCATTGGACCACGATGCTCCCTGGATGAGAAAACATGTGCCATCCACAGTATCCCAGGCTTGGAGTCCTGTGGCTCTGACCTCAGCTGAGGCTGACGTTGGACGCTGTGTCAGCCAGTTGCTCTGCCTCAGGGTCCTCAGGCCCGAGTTGCAGTCTATGGACTATAGGATGCTTTAGGGCTTCCTGGGAGAGACCTCAGCCAGGGGTTGTCTTCATCGCCTGTGGTAGCTGCAGCTGGCAGAGCTCTGCACCCCATGAATCCTCAGCTCTGAAAATAGTTGACCCACAGCTGGTGCTCAGCAGGCATCTGGGTGCTGAATAGGTGGAGAGGCTAGGCTGCACCCCTGATCTCTAGACCATTCAATACCAAGTAGGATCTGGTGTGGAAGCCAAGGTAGCTTGAGCTGCTGTGGACCTCCCATTGTCTGTCCACTTGGTCTTAACATGCATTGCCTCCTGAGGGCTTTACAGCCTTCTCGTGAAGAAGGTTTATTCTCCCCATTTTGCAAATAAGAAAGCTGAGGTCCTGAGAGATTGAGTAATCTGCGAGGGTCACACAGCTCACGAGGCAAAGCTGGAATTCCAGGTTATGTCAGCCCAGTTCTAAAGTAGTATGCTCACTCACTCACACTGCTTCCGAGCTCCCTGGGAACGTGGCCAGCTTTTTGCAGCCTTCTCCCCTGAGAAATCAGAATCTGTCAAATGAGCAGCTGTATTGGGAGCAGCTTTGTTACTCCATAGTGTCTCGCCATTGACAAGTTTTGTGAATCAAAGAATAGTACTAAATGGAAACCAACATATATTGAGTACCTACTGTGTTATCTATCAGGCTCTGTGCCAGGCACTTTACAAACATTACCACATTTAATCCCCATGGAAGCCCCATTGTTGGTAAGGAAACTGAGGCTTGGAGGTTGAGAACTTGTCCAGGGGACACAGCTGGGATTTGCCCACAGGTGATCCCAAAGTGTCCCTGTGTAACCACCACACCGCTCCCCTGGGAGATGCCTCTCCCAGGCACCTTGGTAGCCTCATTCGTCCGACCAGGCAGCTCCCTTGACTGACCAGGGTGGCTTCTGAGACTTTGTAGGCCAGCCCCGCCTTCCGGGCAGCCATGGAGCTTGGGCAGCTGGAAACATGGGGCCATCACGCCACTTTGGTTTGAAGCCTGCAGGGGATGGTTAGGGGAGCTGCCCAGTTACAGCCTCATTCTTAACATTCATTGTTTAGCAACAGTCACCACCCTGGGCAGAGTAGACTGGCGAGCACAAAGTTGCCGTAGAGGAAGGTGTGCTCTGAGGCCTGAAGGTGTGCCAGCTTGAGGAGACCCTGTGGGCTGTCAGCCTTTGTCACTCAGACAGGACCGGCAATCTAGCTCAGAACCTCCTGTCCCACTTGAGTGGCTCTAGGTGGCATGGAGGGGTCAGGTGAGGCTTCCTAATCAGCAGTGTGTCCATTATTTATCTATACCTGCAAGGCAGCTGGCTGCAGCCCTGTCCCTCCCTTTGATCACAGGAGTCTTCACTGAGCTTTGCTTTCTGGTGTGAAATATGGAACTTAGGAAATTTCCACCCACTTGTGAAATCCAAACCCTCTTCCATTTATTAATTCCCTCTAATGGCCCAGAATCATGTCCTGCCCCACCTATTAGTGAAGGGCAGTTTTACTGGAGGCCGAACAAGGCCAACTCTGGAGTCTGGATTCCACTGGAACCTGAACAAGCCCTTCTTTGGTCTCTGGGTTGAGTCCTCACTCCTTGCTCTGTCGCCCTCCCTGCAGACCCCCGGGATCCTGTGTGAGGTGGGCAGCCTAGGGACACCAGGGCTGACAGCACTGGCTTTGGGCTCCCTGAGCACTAGTGGTGTGTTCCCAGGCTGGTCACTAAACCCCTCTGTGCCTCAGTGTCTTGAGTTGTTGGGATTAAATGGCACGATAAATAGAATGTGTTTGGCATGGTGCCTGGCACCCAGCTCAGTCAATACTTGTTGAGTGATAGGAAACCTAATGACAGAAAAGTACAAAGAACAAGGAAAATCATTTGGATGTGCCCCATGAGCAGTGTCGGCCTGCAGTGTGCATCGTCCCAGGCATCCTCTACACGCTCATGTTTGTAACCATCTCACACACAGGGTCATTTTCACATGTGCTGACTGTCAGCTCCCTTCCCAGTTAAATCTGCACATTTGCCCATCTCGGGCGCCTTCCTGGTCTCCACCTACAAGTCCGCTGGGCTCCTGGCTGTTCCTGGGACATCCCTTATACTGTTCCCCAGTTTTGGCTCCACCTGTTCCCTCTGCTTAGGAAACCTCAACATTCCCGTCATAACCCCGCTTCGAATCCCAGCCTTGTAGAAATGCCATCGTCTCCCAGCATCTCCATGTCATTCTTGGCTCTCCCTCCATTGCCTCTCCTCACCTCTGGTCACGGTTAGTGAGACTCCCGCTTGCTTCCCTGGTGCACTGAACCACGCACCGCGGCTGTGGAGGATTTCCGTGCTAGGCCAGTGGGTTCGGGAGCTCGGAGGGCCGGGGCCGGTATATCTGTGTAGTCCGAGTGCTGCCTCTCAGCGAGTGAGTGAGCTAGTGGAGGAACAAGTGACCAGCTCTGTCACCACTGGTCCTTGGTGCTTTGTCTATATGCGTGCCTCGTGCGTGGGCTTCCACTCTTGGAAGGCGGAGAGTGTTTTATTTGCTCTTTGGTTATGTTGAATGGAACGCACTAGAATAGTGTTGGGAGAATTAGAATGGCTCCAAGTTTCCCACCAGTAGAATGAAGGTTGGCCCAGCTGATGTCATAGCACACCAAGTGCCCTGGTTGGCCTGGGGTGGCAGAGTGAGTGGTAAGGCTGGAATTGGCCCTTGGTTCGGGCTCTCGGGCGCTGGTATTGTTCCTGAGGCCAGTGGCCTCTATGCTGTGTAGCCACTTTGCCTTGGCCCCTGTCTGCCTCTGGGAACTCAGTCAGGCTTACCCCTGACCTGCTGTCCCATGAGCACCTGAAGGCCCCCCAACCAGCTTTCCTGTAGAGTACGTTGGGGGAAGCGGCCCGTGGCTGCTGCTCTGTACTTCATTACATCCATTCTCCAGAGGCCTCCCGTCTCAGCAGCCATTTCCAGGTCCCATCTCTGGGGACCCTGAGAATGCCGTCTGCTAACCAGGTGCCTGCTTTGCCCACAGGCCAAGTACCTGGCCCAGATCATTGTGATGGGGGCACAGGTGGTGGGCAGGGCCTTCGCCCGGGCCCTGCGGCAGGAGTTTGCAGGTAAGCTTTGCCCCTGTCTCCCCCTCAGCTGGGAGCTCCTGCCCAGGTCACATATTCCCCATATGGGCCCCTCACGCTGGGATTCTCTGTGGGCTGGAGTTCTAGCAGCTTGGGTGGCCTGGGGCACTTCCTGTGTTGGGGAGGAGGGCATCCCATAAAAGGGAGACCTGGTTGACATGAGCGTCCAGGCAGGAGTTGGCAAACTGGCCCACCTGGCCGTCTGTTTTTGTAGATAAAGTTTTACTGGGACATAGCCACACCCTCTGGGTGCTTTCAAGGCAGAGGCCAGTAATTACAACACAGACTAATTGGCCTGCAGTACCTAAACTATTCTTTGACCCTTTAAGAAAAAGCCCACTGGTTTCTGAATCTAGGGTCATTGAAAGGAAAGAGGTCACCCAAGGCAGCCTGCTTTGGTGGCCTAGGTAACCGGGGGGCAGCTGGGTCTGGACAGAGCTATTGCTGCCTCCCCTGCCCACCGCTTCACTCTGCTCCCCTTAGTGGCTTGAAGCTGCCCACCTTGCTATGTGCCCGGATGAGGGGATGTTGGGAGGAGAGGGACCGGGTCATCTCGTGGTTTAGGCCGGAGAGAGGACGACAGGATTGTTGATCAGACCCTGCCCTCCAGTGGGGCAGATCTGTCCTCACTTCACTACCACCACCCTCCCCCCAAAGAAACCCTTCCTAGAGAAGAGATGCCCTCTAGCCGCCTCTGTTTCTGCATCTTTTCTCCCATGCCGCCTTGAAGGCCCAGGAGAGCTCCGGGCTGCTGAGGGCTAAGCACTAACTCACGTGTCCACACAGCCAGCCGCGCAGCAGCTGACGCCCGGGGACGTGCTGGACACCAGTCTGCAGCTGCCTCCAACCTCTCCGGCCTCAGCCTCCAGGAGGCACAGCAGATACTCAACGTCTCCAAGCTGAGCCCTGAGGAGATCCAGAAGGTGAGGCCACCAGGCTGGCTCTGAGACAAGTGGACCAGAAGTGGGAAGTGGCATGGGGGGCGGCGGGGGGCCCAACAGCATGGGGAAGCGTGAAGGAGGCCTGGCAGGTAGGGGCAGGGGCCCAGCTAGGACTCCGACTGCTAGGAGCCATTGTCCCTTGTTAGTTTTTAGGCCCAAGGCAGGCAGAGGCATAGAGCGGTTGGTGGTAGCAGCTGAGCCCCTCCCTCCGTGGGCACCTGTCCACCTTTCTGCCCCTTAGCAGTTGCAACAGCTTCATGTGTCGCCTTTCAGGCACGTAGGGCAGAGGGGTTGAGCCCTTTTGCTTTCCTTCTTTGTCATCTCCTAGCTTCCCCTGCCTCTGTAACCCCGAGACCACACACCTCTCACCGTCTCCCCTCCTCTGCAGAACTACGAACACCTATTCAAGGTGAATGATAAATCTGTGGGCGGCTCCTTCTACCTGCAGTCAAAGGTGAGTGGTCTTTGATGCTGGGAGGGGGACAGGCCACTTTCCCGCCAATTCAGAGCTTGGCAGGTAGAAAGGTGTGCAGGCCTTTCCCTGGTGCTCCAGTTTAGGGAGGTACCCCTAAACTGCCACTCCCTCTGGCTGCCTTAGCTGTCAGGCCATGTCAGCTTGGGCCCTGCGTCACCCTGGACAGAGGTCATCCCAGCAGCCATGGCTTTGAGGAAACAGGACCACTAGCTGGTGGATTGCTAGAAGCAGCTGCCAGCGCCCAGATTTCAGTCCAAGTGTGCCCTGGGCTTTGTCTCCCTGGAGAGCAGGCCCCCAGGCCACCCCTTCGACCCCAGGCACTAGATCTGCCCACTGCTCTCCAGGGACTCGTGGCTGGAACTGGACTTGGGAAGAGGCCATCCCGCGCAGGTCCCCTTGCCCAGCTGTTTGTAACTCCCCTCCCAGGTGGTCCGAGCGAAGGAGCGCCTTGAGGAAGAGCTCAGAATCCAGGCTCAGGAGGACAGAGGGAAAGAACAGAGGCCTCAGACGTGACCGCTGGGCTCCTCCCACCCCACCCTGCCCACCACCTCTAATTTATAGCTCAGTAATAAATGTCTTTTCCGCGTTTTTCAATTGTGCACGTTCAGATTCCAGAAGGCAAACTGCTCTTCCTGCCAGCTGTGGGCTGAGCGTGGGGGGTGGGGTGAGTTTGTCAAGAAGCCAGCAGCCTGCCTGGCCCTGCCCACCCGTGGAGAGCTGGCCGCATACTGTCACGTACAGGATGCAGCCACTCCTGCTGTCACACTGCCAGTGACAAGCCCCTCCTATAGCATCACTATCCTCAGGTCTACCCCTGCCCTTCCCACTGGAGCATGGAGCATCCGGCCCAAGCTGTCACAGGCTGCCTTTCCTGACCTGGGTTGGACTAGCATCTCAGTATTTGGGCAGAATGTTCCATCTGCAGCCAAGGAAGAGAAGCCTCTCATTGTACCCCAAGAGCTAAACTACTCACCAAAGTCACAGCAGGTCCTGGCAGAACAAGGACTGGACTGATCCCGGGAGCGGTGTCCAGAATCCCGCGTTTCAGTTCGTGGCACTCCTTCCAGCTTCCGGCGGGAGATTAAGCAGTGGGGGCACTCAACGGGGTCAGAAGGAAGTCCCAGAACAAGACCTCTGGGTGCTGCAGTCTGGGGTGGATGACCCCAGAGTGAGAGCCAGGCACAGCGCAGACAGAAGCGGTCTCCTGTCAGGTGGCCCGGCTTCTGGCACGTCCAAGACAGAAACCATCTTTGCAACTCACTTTTATTGTTTCTTTATAAACTTCCTCTCACATGGAGGAATATATTGTTATAGTCATTAGCTTATCTCTTTTTTTAAACTCTATGCTAACAGCAATGGAGCCAAGAGGAGGAAAAACATAAGCTACGATAGAAAGGCACTTAGAACCTGTTAAAATACTGATATCCTGGAATGTGCAACAACAAACCGACAACACGTACACCGGCCCTCTCGAGCCTGGTCTATCACTGAGTCACATGCTGAGCTAATGTCACCTTCCAGTGCCCTGTTCCTCTGCTCCCTGGGCTCGAGTCTCAAACCCCTCACCCCACAACTGGGGACCTCAGGGCCTGGGGCCCTTAACGGGGGTGGAGGTGCCTGGGTCCTGGGTGGGGCCCGAAGAAAGGAGACCAGCTCCTTCCTGCTTTGCTCACAGCCCCTTCGAGGGGCAGAGCCAGCACTGCCGGGCCCTGTTAGGGCCGGGTCAGGGTGACCCCTCTGGGACAGAAGGGCAGTCCAGGAAAGGGAGGGGTCAGCAGAGCTGCTCAGAGGAACAGCAGGGGAACCCTGGAACCGCAGGGCTGCTGAGGACCCCACTGCTGCCCCACAGCTCCCTTGTTCTATAGCCAGGAAAGGGTGGGCTTGCTCGAAGGCCAAGGGCAGGACAGGCCTCAGAGCCAGAGCTCCTAAAGGCCAGGCCAACGCCTCCCAGACTGCACCGGGCCACCTCAGGGCTCAGGGCCTGGTGGGAGAGCCCACCGCAGGAGCCTTAGCACCCTAGCCTTATTCCAACCCCTGGGACTACAGGGGACACCTCTAGGACAGGCTCCGCTGGGAAAAGCCAACAGTGTGTCACCAGTCCAGGCTAATTCCTCCAGCTTTCCCCTCCTAAGCGGAGGGGCCAGGCCTCCTGTGGCTGCTTCCCTGTCGCCCAAGCCTAGGGCCTCAGTCCATGGTGCCCAGCACTGGCCTGAAGCCCTCCGTCGCCTGTGTGCTGGCTGTGACTTAGCACCCCATAATGAGAGCTGTATCCCGTTGTAGGGTCATCCCTAGCCAGCCTCCCGTCTCCTGCCAGCTAGCAGGCTCCTGCAACCCCTGTGCAAGGAGGCGCCGTCCAAGGCCAGGCCCACTCCACCTGTTCCCTGAGCCGGGCAGGCCCGAGGTGCTGGCACCTCCCCTTCCCACGCTCCAGGGCTCCCCAAAAGGCAGAGGGAGGAGGCCCAGGGGTAAAGGCAGCTGAGTGGCCAGCTGTCCCCTCACTTTAGAGAGCCTCCTTCAACCCAGAGAAGGGGCTAACCCGCCAGCAGTGCTGGCTGCTTTCGGACAGGTAGGTGGGAGCGGGCAGAGCGGGCCTCCCTCTCCAAGCGGGAGGCACCTTGTCATAAGGATCAGGTGGCTCTTCCTGTGGCTTTGCCGGGGCCTGCGTCTGTCTTGCTCTCCCTCTGGAGGGTGGGCCAGAGGGAAAGGGGTCCAAAGAGCCCCCAGAGCAGGGGCCTAGTGAGGCTAGGCAGGAGGGGTAGGGCCTCGATCCTGGGGCTGTCACAGCTCAACACGTGAAGGGGTGCAGAGCGAGCCCTGCACAAGCAGGGAGGGTAGATGCCACCACCCCACCTGCCCCCACTGCTGGGACGGGCTGGCAGGTGGACAAGGCAGGGATGGAGGGCGACCTGCCCTGGTTGGCCACGGGGTGAGGGAGTCACTAAGGTGGAGGACGGGCAGGGAGACTGAGGGCCGGCGGTGGGCAAGGCCTCAGCACCCAGGAGCTCAGCTCTCCCTGGCCGGCAGGCAGGCCTCCCTCACCAGCAGTGGCCTAGCACCATCCTTGCTGCCCAGCTTGTCCAGGGCTGGGGTTGCCGGGGGGATGGGGGGCACACCCAACCAGGCCCCAGGGGCGGGAGGACATTATTGCTATTTCGCAGAAGAGTTTCTGTTCGTCGGGGCAGGGCCAGGAGCTGCTGGCAGTTGTGGGTAGCTGTCCCCGAGGTGGGTTCAGTTCACCACGGCCGGTTTCAGTAGCACAGAGCCCGGTGGGATGACTACCCAGCCAGGGGCCAGCGCCTCTGGGCTGCTGGCTGCTGAGTTGACACCAGTGGACAGGTCCAGCACAGTGCCTGGCAGCAGGGGGAGTCCATCGGGGCCGGGCCGGGAGCGGCCACTCTCAGTCCTCTCCAGGGGAGTCTTGCGGCCCTCCATGCTGAGGGCTCTGGTCGGCACTGCCCCACGCCCCTTTTCCCCCTCGGCCTTGCCACCTGCGGAGCCAGCCAGGAGGGAGACCACAGGCAGGCCTAGTCCGCCAGCCCCAAAGGGCGAGGGTAGCAGTGGATTCTTGGCCAGATTAAGGGGCAGAATGGGGCCCGGCAACCCAGGGCCCATGCCCGCTCCACCCCCACCACCCCCACCATTGCCACAGGCCAGGGCACTGAGGTCGAGGGGGCCAGGGGCCAGGGGCAGGGGCAGGCCAGGCAGGCCAGGGCCTCCAAAGAGGGCAGCAGGGTTGGGGATGATGATCTGGGCCCCGCTGACATAGGGGCTGCCGTCGGGGGTGGGCAGTGGTGGTTTTGGGGGCGGGCGCAGTTGTAGAAGCTCCTGCTGCTCGTGGGACACGAAGTGGCCGTGGGCCTTGATGTGCTTGCGCAGCGAGCTGGGGTCCGTGTAGCGCTTGTGGCACCCGGGCATCTTGCAGTAGTAGGGCTTGTCCACATAGTGGGTGCGCGTGTGCTTGAAGCGGTCGCTTGAGTTGGAATAGCGCTTGTTGCAGCCCTCATACGGGCAGACATAGGGCTTCTCACCTGCGGGCGGGGCTGGTGTGAGGGGTCTTCCAGCCAGTGTCCTGCCCGCACTCACCCACTTGGCAGCCCCCAGGCTCCTGACCCCAGACCAAAATCTTGAGAACACAGGCTGTCTGATTTGGGGGTACGGTGGCCCCAGCACCTGGCACAACATCTGCCCTAGGTGGGGGCAGTGGGCACAGCCACTGAGAAGCTAGCCTCGTCACCCCCAGAACCACAGTGGCCTGACTTTGTGCTATGCTTCAAATTGTGGGTGACAGTGACCACTTCGGCAGGCGAACCAGTGAACCTAATTATATACTTCCAGAAAGCCCCCACTAGGGGCAAGCCCACTAGTGAATGCCAACTGCCCTTTATGTGGCCTTTCCTCCGCAAAGTGGCCCCATATTTACTAAACGTCTGCTCTAGTACTGACCAGGACGGAGCCACATGAGACTATGGGCCTTTGAGTGTGGCCAGTGCAAATTGAGATGTGCTACGAGTGTAAAATACACACCCGATTCTGCAGCCTGTGCACAAAATGAAGAATTTCAATGTCTCATTGATATCTTTTTAATACTGAAATAATGCTTTGGACATATTGGGTTCAAGAAAATATATGATTACAATTCGTTTCACCTATTTCTTTGTACTTGAATGTGGCGATTAGGAAATTGAAAATTAGGTGTGTGGCTCTGTTGGTCAGTGCTGGGCCTACTGGAGTATGGTGAGGAATGAAGTAGACACACTGGCTGCGTCCACACGTGGCATTAGACGATCTTACAAACACAACAAAGCCGAGTGACACAGGAAGGCCTGTCTGTGTGTGTTCCCATAAATGGAGGGTCTGACCCTCGAGAGAGGGCTTCCCCCAGCTAGTGGCACTCGAAAAGGGACCGGTGAACAATGGGACGCATCCCTCCTCTGCTGGAGGCTCAGGGATGACTGGCACTCCACCACGGGCAGCCTTCCCAACTGTGCCCCCTCCAGCCCCGCCTCTCACCTGTGTGCGACCGGTTGTGTATCTTCAGGTTCTCCAGGCGGGAGAAGCTCTTACTGCAGGTGGGGCAGCGGTGCGGCTTCTCGTTGGTGTGCGTGCGGATGTGGATAAGCATCTTGTACCTGCTCCAGGGAGGGCACAGAGCACGGCTCAGCTCGCTGGATGCCCGCGCCCCTTCCCTTCCACCCGCTCGCGCCCTCCCTCACCTGGCGTTGAAGCCGCGGCCGTGACGGGCACAGCCCTCCCAGTGGCAGCAGTACCCTGCATCCTTCTCGGGCTTGACGTGGTAATCGTTGACGTGATCCACCAGGTCCTGAAGGAGCTCGAAGAGCTGGTTACACTGTGGGGCAGGGGGGAGGGCTCTGAGCACATGGGGGGCACCCGCCGCGGACCCTGCCCCGCTCTCTCTGGCCCCCACTCACCTTGGCCCAGCGACACACCAGCTGCTTGGGCAGGGGTAGCTCTGGTGAGAGGCACTTGTCCTTGGGGGTGGTGAGGAAGGAGGAAGCAGGCAGGTGCAGGGCCCCCCCGGAGCCCAGAGGCAGGAAGAATTGGAAGGAGCTGGGGACGCCGTCGAGGTAGCGCAACGGCTGGAAGTCCTGGCGGGAGGGGGCGGCGAGCAGAGCTGATCAGCACCTTGGGGCCGGCAGGCCCAGACACCCTGCCTCCTTCTGTAGCAGGTTGGAAGTGTCCCCCACAAGGATATGTCCCAGTCCTAACCCCCCGTGGATCTGTGCGTGTGGCCTCATCTGGAAATAGGATCTTTGTAGATGTAATTAAGTTAGGAGGTCAGACTAGACTGGGGTGACCCCTAAATCCAGTGACCAGCCTTCATAAGAGAAAGAGGGAGCTTTGGACAGAGGGAAGATGGCTGTGTGATGACGGAGGCAGATTGGAGCGACATGGCTACAAAGCAAGGATCGCCTGAAGCCACCAGAAGCTGGAAGAAGCGAGGAATGATTCCTCTCTAGAACCTGCACAAGGATCCAACTCTGTCAACACCTTGATTTTGGACTTCAGCTTCCGGAACAGTGAGAAAACAATACATTTCTGTGGTTTTAAGGCAGCCACCCAGTTGGTGGTCCTTTGTGACAGTAGTCCCAGGAAACCAATATACCTTCTCTCTCCAGAACCCGCACCCCCTCCTTACCGGGGCTGTGGGCACTGTGGGCAGGTCCCCATTGCCCTGGCGCTCAGGGGACAGCGAGCTGCTGCCATTGGGAGAGTCCAGCCCAGAGGGTGGCGACAAGCTGAGGTCCACCAGAGGGGCCGCCGTAAAGCGTCCCTCCACCTTCTCAGGGAACTTGGGGTTCAGCAGGAAGCCTAAAAGAGAGGCACAATTTAGCGGTGCTGGGGCTATTAGTCCTGGTGAGCTGGGCGCTGCCACCTCTGAACCCTTCACTGTGACCCTAGAAGCAGACCCCAGCCATGCCAAGCTCCCAGACCACCCCGGAGCTCCAAGCTTCTGAGCAGCAGCCTGTACAACTGACAAATGTGACCTCTGCTATCATGAGAGCGGGGCCATTGGTTGACAGAAGTAGGAAGTACCCATTTTACAGATGGTCCACTGAGTAACTGACTAGGAACTGGAAGCCAGGGCCCCTAGCTTCCTGTCACATTGGCAGGTACGACCATTCTAACTTTCCCTGGCCCCTTCTTCCTCACTCGTTCTGTCTGTAAAAAAGGAGAGGTTTGGGCTCGCTGCTTTCAGAGCCTTCCAGCTCATATGTGGTAGATACGGTTTTCCGGTGCACTAGAGGCAGAGCAGAGGGGCTGAGCCCTGAGCATCCCTGCCAGCACTTGCTGGGATTGGTCCCCAATCTCTACTGACCGGCTGACAGCCCACACTGCCTCAAAGCCTAAGAGTTGGGTCTCGGGGCTTTTGTTACATGTGAGCCCCTGCCCCCCTTTACCAGCCATTCCAAATTCTCCCAGAGGCCTCCATTTGAATCTTACCTCTGCTGTTCCCGCTTTATAGTTTCTTTTGTGTGTGTGTGAGGGCAGTGTCACTGGCCCTCATATGTGGGAACCAAACCGGGGCCGCTGGCTTCCCAAGCCAGCACTTAACCACCGCGCCACTCGGCCGGCCCTGTTCCCACTTTATGAACTGGGCAGATCAGTGTCCTCCTCTTAGGGACAATGTCACCTCCAAAGGTAAACGGCTGGCAGGATAAATAACCAGAGTGTGGGAATGCCCTAAACTGGAAGCTGTGAGGGGCTGCGGTTACATCCTGGTGGACACACCGTGGACATTCTCCACCAGGGCCCAGAGACTGCTGCCCTGCCTGGGTGCAATACCTGAGGGCGGGGAGCCCGGGGAGCCCGGGGTGGGGCTGTCGTCCACCAGGCCGAGCTCCCTGTGCAGAGTTCGGTGCCGGACCACACTCAGCGTCCTCTCCCGCTTCTCTCTCGCCGCCCGGAGCTTGGTGATGCTCAGCTTCAGGTCGAGCGGCTCGTCCAAGGAGTGCATGGTGACGTGGGTCAGGGGTTGGCTGTGGCAGCAGGTAGTAGGGGGCTCCCAAGCTGGTCTTCAGGCCGGAACCTGAGGGAGGACAGGAACGGTGCTGTGACACTGACCCCAGGCTCCTCATCGGGCTGCACCCATTAAAGCCCACAGGAGAGGGAGGCAGTGGGTGTGCAGCAGTGTGAAGGCTGTCTCCTTGGATAAGGAGACCCTCGGAGTGGCCTGACCAACCGGGATCGTAGAGCCAACCACCTGCTCAGGGCTTCCATGTCCACTTCCCACAGATTTTTTTCTGGGAGGCAAAGCTCAGAGTCCATTTTTGCCATGAAACTGAGTTTTAGAGACACTGCCTCAGGTCACAGAGCTAGGAAGCCATAGAGCTACCAGATTCAAGGCCACATCTTCTCCCTGGAAATAGCCAGCCAAATCCCAAAGGTCATTTCTGACCAAGTGGCAAGTCATTCCTGGGACACATGCCTGGTTTGCGCCAGAAGACCCAAAATCAAGCCAGAGGAGCAATAAATACCTCCAAGGTAGTCATGAGTGGGCCTCAGCTACTGACCGCCGAGTGCCCACTGTGCCAGGCCCCATAGGCAGCTGTGGTCACCTCTGAGGGGACAAGACTGAGAGTTTGCTGGGCAAAGCTGAGCAAAGCTTGGTCCCAAGGGATGGGGGGACAGACAGGTGTCCTTGCCTCCCAAGTAAGGTCAGGAAGAGAGATGCGAACAGGCCCCAGCAGCCAGCGGGCTCTGGGCTGCCACCAGGGGGCAGTGAGGGACTGTGGCCCAGCCAGGCCAGCCAGGGGCAGGGTTGGACCAGCTCTGTGTCTGGTGGTTAGTAAAATATATACATATATCCTTTTTTAATGGTGATGATATTCTTTTACTATGAGTTCTCATGCTGGAATTGTCCCCATTTTCTTAGAATATCTCAATGGTGTAATTTTCTTCACATATAAATGACCCAAGAGCAAGGTCAACTCTTCATTCCAAATCAAACTTTTCTTCCAGCGGCAATCTTTTCAAATGTGGTGCAGTAGTCACAGTGTTTCCTTGCATTTGTTAATTGAGATGATTACACCCTGGGAATGTATCTGCTAAACAAGCCAACACGATGAGATCCTCCCGGCTAGTCACTGAATCCAGGTTTTCCCAATTGAATACAGACCATCCCCATAACCACCACGTGGTAAAAGGCTTTGTATATTTCGCTGGTTTGTCTTCTTGGGGGGGGGGGCAGTGCTGCCGGCTGCATGCAGGACTGGGGAGGGTGGCCCCTGCTCATCTTTTCTCCAGGCCGAGCCCCTCAGCAACTTTCAACAGGTTCTGAGCCCTGGCTCATCCGTCTCCCAGGACAAGTTCCACTTCTGCCAAGACCCTCCAAGCACACAGAGAACAAGGTGGTAGTCCGCTCCCGTACTTAGGACCCTCTGCTTTTGGTTTTGTTTTTTTGTTGTTTTTTTTTTGAGGGCAGTGTCACTGGCCCTCATATGTGGGACCCGAACCGGGGCCGATGGCTTTCCAAGCCAGCGCTTAATCACCGTGCCACTCGGCCGGCCCAGGACCCTCTGCTTTTGGAGGCACATCCCAAGACCCCAGCAGCACATAGCTAATGAGCCCAGGGAGGGGGACTGTGGTATCAGAGCACAGGTGGCTGCACTTGGCCATGGGACCCAGGTCTGTGACTTGACTTACCCTGTGAAACTCCATCAGGTGAGAGCCCTCAGGTTTGTTTGGATTTGCCCCTTAGGCCAGGCATGGGCCAGAAGCTCCCAACAATGCAAGAGGGGCTGGGACCACACTGCCACCCTGTCCTTCAGAAGCTCCAGATCCAGGCGGGCAGGTGAGTGGATGACAATGATGGATGGGCCTGGGCCCCTGCACTCTCCCCCTGGCTAGGGGAGGAGCTGCCCTGTGTCTGACCCACTCCCCAGTTATGTCTGTCTGTATGTCTGCCTGTCCCTCCTCCACCTGTTTATTTTTAGACACAGGCCCAGTCCAACCTCCCTGGAGCTCCTCTGTGCTAGGAGCCTGGAAGGAGAGGAAGGAAGTAAATATTTATGCTGATTAAGAATTCAGGAGCCAGGAAGGGCTGGTGGCCTGGTCCTTGGCTGGCCTAGGGCCACAGGCCTCTCCCCACAGCCTCCATCCTCCAACCCTAACCTGACCTTCCAGAGAAGAGGGCCATGGCGGAAGAACTGGGAATTGAAATTGACACTGACTCTCGTAGTGATGCTGCCCAAGCAACATCCTTGGCACCTGCCCCCAGGCCAGGGAGGACCCCTGGGTCACCTTGTTCTGAAGACCTGTAGGAGATACTGCCTCAACCCAGAACCAGGGAGGGCTCCAAGAGGAGCCTGTCTCCCAGGGTGGGGCCAGGCATAGGGCCAAAGATGCTGGTTGTCATGCCAGTTAAGTCGGGTGATGTCTGACTGGCCTCCATGGGTTATCACAGCGCCAGTCTCAGGGTTCCAGGCCCTGCTGGCTGTCCCCTTGGCCTCCAGAGAGCGTGGCCCTGGCTCTCACCCACCCCGTCACCCCCCTTCATCCAGCCCAGGGACAAAGAGCAGAGCTGGAGTCCAGAACTGGCTGCTGGTTGCTGGCTGATGTCTGGGAGGTGGAAAGGGACACTGTGAGATTGGCCAAGGAATGGGGTCACAGGCGTCTTCCCCTTGGGGTGGGGCCGCCATTGGGAGGGAAATTGAGGTGGGGCCAGGCTGGGTTGGGGGGTGCTGGGAGCTGTGGGTTTGAGGCGGCTCCTTCCTCCTTTCCCAGGGGTGGGGAGGCTGGGCCTCTGGGCTGGGCTCCCATCAGAAGGAACCCCTGGGCAGAGAACCCTGCGGCAGGAAGTGTGTGTGTGTTGGGGGGGGTGTCTCTGGGGACTGGGCCTGCTGATTAGGGTGGAGTGCTGGTTTGGAACTGGGAATTCAACCAGGGAGGTGGGGAGAATGGAGACGCTCCGAAGGGCGGCAGCCTGCTCCGAGGGTGCAAGCAAGATTTTTAACCCGTGGTGGGGCCCGCAGTGGGCGGGGCCACGCATCTTGTACACCCAGTGCTGGCACTCAGCAAGAGACCCCTGGGAGATCCTTCCCCTGGGGTCTGGATGCGGAACCCCCAGCCTCAGTTCCCCACGAGCTCTGAGATGATGTGACTCCACCCTGCTGGCGTGGGGCTGTGGGGTGCCTGAGCGAGCCTGGGGAGGACTGGATGCCGGGCCCGGAGGTCGCGCCAAGGTGGTCGCGTTACCGCGCGCCCGCGCCGGGGCTCCAGCTGCAAAAGGAACTAATTAGAGCCGAGGGCGCGCGGGGACGACTAGGGGGACCACCAGGGCGGCGGGGGCGGGGCCGGGGTCATCCCGGGGTGGGCCGCGTTGGCCCTCGGGCTCGGCCCCCGCCCCTCCGCGCCCTCCCCGCCGGCCAGGCCGAGACAATGGCAGCTATTGTGCGCCGCTGGCCGCTGCGCAGAGGCCCCCAGCTGCAGCGCGCCCGTGGAGCCCCTCGCCTGCTGGGCCTACCTGGAGGCCCCGCCCGCCCTCCGGGGGTGGAGTGAGCGCCAGGCGGGGACTGCACCCTCCGACAGGCGGGTCGGCACGTGGGGAAACTGAGGCCCAGAAAACGCCAGGGTCCTGTGGCTGGTGTGGAACGCATCCGTTAAACACCGACCATGTAGCACTCTCTGTCCAGGGATTCTCTGAACCTTCTAAAACCTCTACTGTGAGTAGATGGCAGTCGTTTCCCGTCACACAGATGAGGAAACTCAAGATCAAGGTCACCAGGCTACTAGGAGCAGCCTGGAATCTGCTCTGGATAAAGCCCCTTCTCTGCTTGGGGAAGAGTGTAGGCTGGCCCGGAGCCTGGAGGGGGGCCCCGCCACACCCATCCTGAGAAGCATTCAGGGTCTCCCTGGCAGAAGCAGTGAGAAGGCAGGCCCCTCTGTAAGGTGGGGGCTCTACCCACCCCACAGCAGACTGGAGCCAGGTGTGTGACCACCTGTGTATCAGTGTTGTCAAGGGCAACATGAGGGACACCCCTTATTCCCACAGTAACCCTGAAACTGCTCTTCGGTCAGCTGTGGCCTCCCCAGCCTAGGATTTGGGGACAAGAGCTCAAGATGCAACTTAAAAGCCCACGTGGCATTCTTAATATTGAATGGTAAGAGGAGGCAAGTCCCTGCTCCCCCCCGCCCCGTGCTCTGTGAGTGCCCCCATGTCTGGTGATTGGGACCATCACTGTCACCATGCTGGCCTTACAGATGAGGAAACTGAGGCCCAGAGGGGCCTCAATCCCAAGTTACACAAGTGGGCAGCAAGCCCAGGACTGGACGCCATAGGTGAATATGACACAACCGTACCAACAGCCAGTTGTTGATAGTTGGGCAACATGCCAGCACCTGTTACAACAGATACTGTTTCATCCCCATTTTACAGATGCAAAAACTGAGACTCAGAGAGATTCAGTGATCTGTCCAGGGTCACACAGCTTGTCTGTGGTAGAGCTTGGTTTTAAGCCTAGGTGAGTCTAGAAGTATTATTCACGTTAGCCCCTCCTATGCCCATGATGAGGGCAGGGGCAGGCAAAGGGGCTCAGGCTTGGCATCTGCCCTCCTCTCCTGCCCTGGTTTGTGGGAGCTTGGTGCAGAACCTAGGAGGGGTAGCAGGCAGTGGGTGGGTGCTGAAGAGGCCCACTGGGGTGCAGTCACAGGGAGGCTTGGAGAGTACCAGGCAGATATACTGCCAAAGCACAGGGCCCCACAGCCCTGCATTCCTGGGAACCACTGCAGCTCCACCTTCCTCCACAGCAGAGGCAGGGGCTAGGGGCAGGGGCAGGCCTCATCCTGAAGGGAGGGGGGCGTGCTTCCTGACCAGGTAGCAGAGCAGAGCTCCAAGTGTGGAGTGACCACTGGGTCTCCAACGTGGCTCTTGCCACTTCCTGCCCATGTGACTTAGGGCAAGTCACTTCCCAGTCTTCACCTTTAAAATGGGATTACAATAATAGTTATAAGCCATCCCCATTGCGTTTGGGGGAGAAATCAATGATGCACATCCACTGATTAGTATTTCCCATTAGTATGCAATATTCAGCACCTAGAACAGTGCTGGGTGCATAGTAGGTACTTAATCAAACTTGCTGAATGAATTGTCACCATCTCGGAGTTCCCCAGCCTTCCGCCAGTCTAGAGCTGGGAGGACAGCTGAGTTGGGGGATTGGCCCTCCCCGCTGTATCTATGGACGCTACCGTCTCACCCTCCGCTGAGAGCACCTGGGCTTTGGTTCAGTGTGTAACTAAACAAGCATGTGCCCCTCAGAGAGCCTCAGGCCTCTCCTGTCCTGTGGATTGGCCACAGCTGACCATAGTCACCTTCCAGAGCCTGACTACATCAAAGAAAGAACGCTGGGAGGCCCTGGAGAGGCTCTGAGCAGCCCTGGAAGGAGCAGGCCTCCTCCCAGGACGCAGGGGAGGGGCTAATCCTGTGAGGTCTGGGCCCAGCAGGTCCCAGGAGAGGGGCCAGGGCAGGCGGCACTTCCGGGAGGATCATGGGATTCACCTTCCCTGGGAACCTCTTGCAGGGCAGACAGGCCCCTCCCCCACCCCAGAAGGGTGCTCAGTCAGCTCAGATTCTCTGGGAGGGCAGACCCAGCTCTGGTGGGCGTGCAAGCACCCCCAGGTGACCCAGCTGGGACAAAGCTCTCTGCTCTAAGCTATGGGGGCCTCAGGAAAGACCCCAGCTGGGCAGTACCTAATCAGGGGTGTGTGTCAGGAGCCCCCACTTGGGCGTATTTAGAGAGTACTACCCAGAGCCAGGGTACCTGGTTCCAGTCCTCTGTGTCCCCACCCCTGGCTGTGGGGCCTCAGGTGAGTCCCTGTTACCCCCTCTGAGCCTTGATTTTCTTGTGCATAACACAGGCACCACAATAAGGTGCCAGCTCACCGGACAGGGTAGAGATTCAGGGCATCCTACAGGGTGTACCTGGCCCTATGCCTGGCATACAGGAGGTGCCAGCAACTGGTAGCCCTGAGGATTCTTGTTTCCCCCTCCCCGCAGACTGGGGGTGCCCCACACAGTAACTTGGCCTGTCAAGGTCACCCAGATAGTTCAGGCAACACTGAAGCTGGAAAGCCTGCAGCTGGCTCCCCGCACACCCCTCAGCAGCCCCAGCTCCTCAGGAGATGCACTTCCTTCTCTAGTGCCAGCAGGGTGACCCCAGGCTGGGGGCAGCAGCTCACACATGGGTCCTGGCCCACACATGCACACTCACAGAGGTATGTGTGCCCCTCCAGCTGCAGGGGCCAGCCTGGCACAGAGGCCTCCCCTCAGCCTGGTGGCTCTGGGCGCCCTAGTGCGGCCCCCACCCCCTGCCGCCTGCCGGCCTGCAGCCACCTTTGCACAACTATGTCTGGTATTTTCCTGTCTGCCCAGCTTGGGGGGAGGTGGTGTGTGGGGCTATGAACGCTGCCTGCACCTGGGTCTCGGCCAGAGGCGAGCCCGCCAAGGAGCCCCCACGCCTGCCCGCCTGCCCACCCGGGCTGGGAGGGGCCAGCACGAGGGAGCCAGACAGGGACACACACCCAGCGAGACCCAGACACAGGCAGCCCAGGCCCCGCCAGGCAGCACTGCCACTGGTGGTGGGCGGCAGGGCTAGGCACTCCACCAGAGCTCTCTGGGGCCAGCAAAGCATTGGTCAGTGTCCACAGGGCATGGATGGGCACCCACAACACCCCAGGCATACAGGCCCGTGCATAGGTGTCACACCTGTGCACACATGGGACGCACAATATATGACAGATAACCAGTGTCAGAGTCCGGGACTCAGGACCCACATGTCGCGGCTTACGGTGGGGAGCCAGGATGCGACTTGTGGCCTGTGCCTTCCACCACCCCAGGATAAGCACCAGGCCTAAGACCAGCACCTGCCAAGTCCCAGCGGGAGGGGAGGCGGGCAAGGCAGGCTCTGGACTTTGGCCTTCCCTCCCTGCCTCATTTATCCCATCACTCAGTTATGCATTCCAACAAAAGGTCCTCCATTTGGTTCTAGGGGATCCACAGACGAGTGAAAATGAAGAGCACCCAGATTTCAGTGGGGGAAACACTGGCAATTGAGAAACAGTGTTGGGGAGGGCTGCTCCAGCCGAGTGTTTTTGTGGGGGCAAATCTGAGTCAGCCATGAGGATACGGGGTGAAGCATTGGGGCAGAGGAGGGAGCATTGGGTCCTAACAAGTTCTGCGGGCTGCACAGCCAGCATGCCTCCTGCTCACCCGCTCCATTCATCCTCACCACTCTGCCAATTAGGTGCTATTCTCCACATCTTCCGGATGGGGACACTGAGGCTCAGGGTGGCTCAGTCACCTACCAGGGTAACAGAGCTGTAAGTAGCACAGTTAGGATTCGCCTCCAGGTCCAAAGCCCACACTCTTTCTGGGCCCAATGCTCCAGGGGCCTGGGGGTGTGGCCCCAACTGACAGACAGAGAACCTGCCTATCATTCAGCAGAGGAGGAGGCCCAACGGGGAGACGGGGCCAGAACCTGGAGGGCACTGGGGAGCCATGGAGTGCTCTGCACAGCAAGTGCCATGTTCCTTTCCAGCCCAGAGTCTCCTGTCCGCAGGCTCTCCCCTGCACCATCCCCTTTCTCAAGATTCCCTGCCTCCTTTAAGCCTTGGGCTCACATCTTGGGTGCCAGCTCCACGCCCCACCCCGTCTCCTCCAGCTGCCACTCCCCCTACCCCCTCCTTCAGCAAGTCTTCCCTGATTCACCGGCTCCAGCCTCAACCTCTTGCAGCTGTACATGAGCTATTCTTCCAGGTGCCTCAGAGCTGAGCAGAGAACCTGACTCTGTCCCTACACTGCTGACAGCAGCATCCCTAGCCCTGCAACAGCTCTGTGCTACCTGCCACACTTGCCCTGGGTCCGGGTCCTCACTAATATATCACTATTGCCACAATGTCACCAACGCATGTCCCAAGTGCCCAGCCCTACACACAGTGTCATATACAAGGTCTGACAATTAAGTTCTTGAACTTGTTGCAATGATGTTGCTAACCTTTTTTGCTATCAAAGGGATTATTCATTATGAATTTGTACCAATTGGACAGTTAAGCAAGTTTACTATTATATTTGGAAGTGCTGAAAAGGCTGCGTGAAATAAACAATGTGAACTTTTCGCCAATAATTCATGGCTCTTGTTATCACGACAATGCACCAGCTCACACGGCACTGTCCTGTCTGTGAGGAAGTTTTTTTACTTTTTTTTTTTTTTTTTTTTTTGAGGGCAGTGTCACTGACCCTCACATGTGGGACCAAACCGGGGCCGCTGGCTAACCACCACGCCATTCGGCCAGCTGTGAGGAAGTTTTTAGCCAGTGAACAAATAACTTGGATTGGAACACCCTCCCTACTCACCTGATCTGGCCCCCGATGACTTCTTTCTTTACCCGAAGATAAAGGAAATATTGAAAGGAAGACATTTTGATGACATTCAGGACATCAAGGGTACTATGACAACAGCTCTGATGGCCATTCCAGAAAAAGAGTTCCAAAATTTCTACGAAGGATGGATTAGGCACCGGCATTGGTGCATAGCTTCCCAAGGGGAGTCCTTCGAAGGTGACCGCAGTGATATTCAGCAATGAGGTCTGCAGCACTTTTTCTAGGATGAGTTCATGAACTTAATTGTCCAACCTCGTACGCTACCCCCTGACCTGCAGCTCCAGATACCCCCTACACCTGACATTTGGAGCCTCTTTCCAAGAAGGGAAGCCTGGGACAGGCAGCTCTGAGTCCTCTGGGGGTGTTGAAGAGCAGAAGGCCTCATGGAACAAACTGCCACCCCTCTCCCATGGCCTGCAAAGAGCTCACTCTTTCACTAGCGTGAACTGGGCAACAATGCAAAGTGCTGGGTCCCAGAGCCAGAAACCAGGCCTGCCCCAATGTGATGTGGCCCAGGCTCTGCGCCTCGGTTTCCCAAAGGGAGGGGCTGGCCTCAAATAGGACTGGAGCTGGAGCATCCTAACCACGCCCATAACGGCACCACGACACCAACCCTTCACTTTCCAGGACGCTTGGCACTCAGTGAATATTTGCTGAGTGAGTGCCTCTACCTGTGGTGCCACCAGCTAGGTACGGAGGGGCCTGCAGCCCAGAGAAGGAAATGCTTTGCCCAAGGTCAAGGTGAGAGGCAGGGCCTGGGGCCATAACACAAAACGCCTCTGCCTCCCCATCTGGCTCAAGGGACCCAAGAGCAGGACGAGGGTTGGGTGGCCAGTATCACCCTGGTCAGGTGAAATGACCACCAGGGCCCAGTAGCCCCAGCTTCATCTCCTGTCACTTCCACCCAGCACTGGCACAGAGCCCAACCCAGAAGAGCCGGGCAAGACCAGGCCCAGCAGGAGCTCCGGCATGAACTCTGGACTCCACCCCATGCCCTTCTTCCCCGCCACCCCGCCCTCCCCTGCTTGTCCACTCCAGGCAGCAAAGCAAGTCCAGAAGCCAGGGCAGCCTCCAAACCCAAAAGGAAACACCCGCTGGGTAGGGCCCTGCCAAGCCTGGGCTGCTTCAGGCACTCACAGCCCAGGGTCCATAGGACCCTGCAGGGTGATCACTAGGCATCCTGACATGGTACTGGGGCCTTGGCCTGGAGCAGGGTAGGAGGGCAGGCAGACAGCCAACAGTTCTGGTGTGGGGGTGGGGGGTGACTTTAGAACAGGCAGAACAATGGAGGGGCCCACTGTGTTGGGGCAGGGGGATGTCACAGTTGGGGGTCAGTCAGCCAGGAAGTGGGGGGTGAGGGGACGCAGGAGGGAGTGACCCAGGGGAGAAATGGCTCAGGGAGTCTGGGACTTGCCAGCCAGACCCAGGTGGCCATGGGGGTAAAGGAGGGAGGTCATATGCCTGTGCAGTGGGGAGGAGGGCAGGGCAGGAGTGGGACTGGGGGGATTCCCAGGCGGAACTGACATTCTAGGGGCCAGGGCCAGACAGCCCTAGGCTCCAGTCGCCTTCTCTCCTTTCCTGACCCCAGTTGACCCTGGGCCAAGCCCTCAAATCTCTGAGCCGCAGTCCCCCTCCACCCCCAGCCCGAGCCCACAAGGCAGCCTCCTTACTCCCAGGGGCCCAGAGCACACTGCAAATGGTGGAGACCCTTGGTCAGCTGGCAGGATTGTTTTCCTGGAGGCGCCCAGGGCTGACTCAGGCAGCTTAGTAGTCTCCTGGGGCCTCCACAGTCTCCCCACCCGCCCTTGGCCATGATTGGAGGAGGGGGCCAAAGGCTGGGTCTGAGTCCCCTCCCCAGGCAGCCATCTGCCAAGGCAGCAGTCCGTGCGCACACACGTGTCACAGGCCCCCACATCGGGCCCTCTCTGTGGCATGTACTACCTGGCTTCTCAGACAGTGCAGACAAAGGGCCTGAGGAGGCCCCAGGCCCCCCCCCCCAAACACACACACACGTGCACGCGCGCACACGCCCACACAGTCATGGCCTGGAATTCTCAGCCCCCTTCCATCTCCCACCAGGGGCATCTGGAACAGATAGGAAGTAGTCCTCCTCTATCAGAATCATTTCCCATCTCTGTGCCCCAAGGCCACTCCCAGCTTGGCCACCAATTAACCAGAACCCTCCATCCCATCAGGGAAGGGGAGGGGGCATGGAAGGCCGGAGCTCCCCACAAGAGGCTTAGAGAGGGGGCCTCCACCTTGTCCAGCCTGAGGGAGCTTGGAGAAACATCTCAGCAGGATAGTCAGACTTCTGGGGCTCCCTGGGGCTTGGCTGTGTGTAGGCTCCCAGGGCTCCCCTAAAAGGGTCCCAGAGCTAGAAGGGAAAGGAGGGCCAGGGACCCCTGCAGACCTGGGCCAGGACTTGCCTCCCCCATGGAGAAGTCTGGAACAGAGGCCAGGAGGATCAACATAAGGAAAAGATGGATGCTTGAGACCCCATGTGCACAGCTGCTGGGGCCAGCTCAGGCTCCCCTCAGAACAGGGTCCCTTCTCATTCCACGCTGGGAACTTGGCCATCAGACACCATCACCACCCCCACCCCCAGCTATAACAGAACCCCATGAAACTGGGCCCCGATGCCCACTGGCCCTTTTCCAACCTGAGCCTCAGTTTCCTCATTTATCTAATAGGGATCAATGGATCTCTCTCACAAGATTAATGTGGAAATTTCAAGAGACAGGTATGAACACCTCCAAAGTCCACTCAGCCATTGGAAGGCACTGTGTTGATTTTTTTCAGGAATTTATTTCAAAGTGTTCCCCCCATGATGCTCCATCCCTGATCCACTTTGCCTCCACCCCTCCCTGGGGACCTAAGATGGCATTTGTATTAGTTGCCGAGACAGCAGAGATTTACAGGGCTAGTGGGAGCAGAGGAGAAACGTGGGTCTACTCCAGGCTGTACCCACGCATGAGACCCAACCCCCGACTCCTCTAGCAAGTCCTTTCCTGTCCAGGCATCATAGCAGTTGCACCAACCCTGGCTAATCAGCAAAGCATTAGAGGTCCTAGTTGACAATTCCAGTCGCCACCTGGCCACTCCTGAATTAGAATCCCCCAGGGTGGGGCTGAGGCATCCACCTTAGAAACCACTGGGTCGATGTGTCCCAAGGGCCTTGAAGGAGCTGTGGTGCCCCACACCCAGAACTGGCAGTAGGCTGGGGCGAGGCTGGGTGTCCTGGTGTTCTCAGGGAGGTGAGCCCCGAGACAGGCCCTGGGAGGGGAGACAGCTCAGGCGGAGTAGGGGAGAGCCACATCTTTGTGGCTGGCCCCAGGTACCTCCTGGCCAGCCAGCAATGCTCCCACCTCTGAGAAGGACACTTGTCTAGGTGAAGGGAGGACCCCCCCACCCCCCTCCCCGGTACATTCCAGGCATTATGTCTCTGACCCCAGTCATCTGTGTGACATATACAATGACAATCAGAACCCTGCATAGAGGAAGGATTCTCTGCAGCCTAAGAAAAGGCAGCCCCCATCCATTCCACCTAGCTCAGGCCTCTCTACTGCAGTCTGAATTTCCCATTTAGGTGAGGGGCCTCCCCTGGGACACTGGAGGGGTGAGCTGGGAGCAGCAGTCTTCGCTGCCCCACCCCAGCGAGCTCAAGTGCAGGCCCCACTCCCCACATCTGGCCCCTGGCCACAGCTGTTGCCACCCTCCCTTATCCTGGGATTGCCCCAAACTCTGTCTAGCACCAGTCCCTGCCCCCTCACCCAAGTGGGAAATTGGGATTCCAGGCCAGTCTGGGTAGATGGAAACCCGCAAGGGAAAATGTCAGGAAAACACATTCTTCCTTCTACACAGCCCTGCTCCGTCCCTGGGAGGATTAGGTGGCAGAAGACACTCCCACCGCCTGGGGCCAAGGCCAGGCCAGGGAAGGAGGGGAGAGAGCTGTGAGGATGGAAAGGTGGGGCTGAGAGGGGTCCAGTCCTCCAGACAGGCCCCAGGAGGGGCCCAGGAGAGCTTTGTCTCCTGCAGGCCAGTTCATCCTCTCATTCAATGTGGGCACTCCCAGTGAAGCAGCCAGGAGAGCCCAGGCAGAAGACATGGCTGTGGCTACCCATTTACAGCTGGGCTTTTTAGAAACAACAAAAGCTTTGGGGGGACGCGGTTCACAAGATTGTTTAAAATGAGGTTTTTGGATGTCTGTGGCATCCAGTTATTCATACTGGCTCCACCCACGGATAATTGAGAGTTGGCTTTTGTTGGCCTTATACCCTCTCCCACTGCCCCCTCCCCAGTCTTCTCATGGATTTGGGACCTCAGCAAGCTCACCTTGTCCGACCCCTTAGTTTGACAGATGAGGAAACTAAGACCCAGAAAGGGAAGGAGCCTGGCCTAAGAACCCCGGGGAGTTGGCCCAGCCAAGACTCAATTCCAAGACAACAGACTCCTGGGAGGGGCGGGGGGGGGCTTTTCCCACTCACCCTCCAGGCTGTGGTCCAGCTTCAGCAAATCCCCCAAAGCCACTGAACCCAAAAGCAGTGGTGCCTGGAAGTGGGCTGACTCACTGTCTGGCTTCCCTAGGGCACCCCCTCCCCATCAGTGAGGGAGGGACTGGCAGGTGTCCCTGTGTGGAGAGCCAGGAGCAGGGAGAGGCCCCCCCAGGGGGCCTGCACCAGGGTCACTCAGGGGCCGAAGAGCCCCAGCTGGAGGGATTTAACACCAAAGGTTAAAGGTCATAGACAGGGAAGGGTGGGCAGGCATGGGGGGGGTCAGAGGGTCAGTGCTAATGGCAGCTCCGGAAAAGGAGGGGGAGGGGAAAGGGCTAAGGAAAACAGGGCTGCTTTCAAGGGGTCCCCAACCCCCGTATATGGTACCCCAAACCCCTGGCACTGCCTCCTGCTTGGCTGACTGCAGACAGGGCCAAGCAGAGAAGGGAGGTGAGCTGTGAAATGGGCTGGGCTGAAGTGGGAAAGGGGTATCCAGGGAGTGGCCCCCAGGTGCAGCCCCTCCCACAGGGTGGGCCAGAGCCAGCTGGGAGGCCCAGCTATGGCCCAGAGGGAAGAAGAAGGGGCAGAGGGAAAAGGATCGGAGGTCATGAGGAGGGGTGTGTGGGCTGGGCTGGAACAGCTGTGGCACTGTGGCACCGTGTGGGACTGGGGGAGCGCTGGGTGGGTGGGCAGACCAAAGAGACCCGTTTCCCCTTCCCTAATCCTGGGGGCTGAGGAAGGCCCCCGAGGAGACACTGGGGAGCTTAGTGTCTCCAGCTGCGGGCTAAGCCCCACCTTTCCTCCAGGATGCCAGGACCAGGAATGTAAGACCCTCCGGATGGCTGCCTCCCAGGACCACAGCTCAGGCCCTGTCCCTGGCCCAGACCAAGAACCACGGGAGCCCAAGCCTTGGCCAGGTCCGGTGCTGGCCTGGCTGCCCCTTCAGTGTCAAGCGTTCCCTTCAGAGCCAAGATGAGATGGCTGTGGGCCCAGGGCTCCTCCCAGGATCCCTTCCCGCTTCCCAGGCCCCAGGGCAGGGCCGGGTAGCTCCCTGAAACCATTGCTGCCCCGGGTGGCCAGGCCAGGGTGGCCAGGCCAGGCAAGCTCTCCTGGACAAGAGAACGGGCAGCATGCTGCCCTGCTGTGGCCTGAGTACCCGGCTGGGCAGGGCAGTATGCCAAGGCCTCCAGGTGCCAGCTTGGATTCCAGCCCCATCCCAGGGGGCCAGCAGGGAAGCAGGGCGCTGGACATCTCCCTCCCTCCAGGTGCACCTGCTTCACCCTCTCCCCTGCCCCCCCCCTCCAAACCTTTGCTTAGTGGCGCTCGGTATCCCTGCCCTCCCCACTCTGCCAGGCCCTCTGCTTGCACCCAGCCAGCAGAGGAGGAACAAGTGCTGGACTGGACTCCAGCTCCCTGTCCAAACGCGGCAGCACCCCCGTCCTGGTCCTCAGGGGCGCCTCCCACCCTGCCCAAGGAAGGGCCGGGTCTAAGCAGGGGCAGCAGGGGGTAGGCTTTCCGGACAAGGGAGGAGACACCTTTCAAACCCCTTTCTTTTAGAAACAGCCCCGGCGCAGTGGTGGGAAGAAGCTGCCCAGCTGCCCCAGACAACTTCGTGCCCAGGCTCCGTGGCCCCCCTCTCATCCTGCAGCGCACCCCCCACCGCGGCCGCCCAACTTCCCCGACGAAGTTTGTTCCCGCCCCGGGCCGGGCCGCAGCTCGGCCGGGCCTCGGGACGGAGGGAGGGCAGGAGGGAGGAGAAAGACATAGACCAGCGAGCGAAAGAGCGAGCTCAGGGGCCCCAGCGAGGGCTCACAATGGCCCGGGGCGAGGCGCGGACGCAGGAGGGGGAGGCGACCCACGAGCCCCGCAGCCCCCGCAGCCCCCGCGCGACGGCCCGACCCTCCGCCCGGTCCCCGCGCCCACGGCGCGACGCCGGGGGGCTGCCTACCTCGGCGGCGGGGGCGGCAGGGCTCCCGGCTGCGGGCTCCGGCGGTCGGGGGGCGGCAGGGAGCGAGCAGGGGAGGGGCCGGGGCGGGCGGGGGCCGGGGCGCAAGGCTCACGGGGCGCGGGCTCCCCTGGCACGGCCGCCCGGCGCCCGGCCGCTCCGCCACATCTGCAGCTCCGGCGGGGAAGGTGGCCTCGGCGGCCGGGCCGGGCCGGGATGTCTTGCAGAGGGAGGGAGGAGGGCGGAGGGAGGCGGCGGGAGGAGGGACCGGCGGGCGGCGGAGGAGGGGGAGGGGGAGGGGCGCGGGGGGCGGCCGCCCTCCCTCCGCCCTCCCTCGCTGCTTCCCTCGCGCCCTCCCAGCAAACCCCTCTCTCGGCCGCGGCCCCAGGCCCGGGGCGCCAGCTGCCAGGCGGGGCATGCGCGTCGGGGGGAGGGGGCTGCCGGGCTCCGGCGCTGGGCCGGGGGAGGGGAAGGCGGAGGGCCCGCGGCGGCCCGCAGTGGGCACCGGTGGGAGGGGGCACCCGGCTGCGGCCGGGCGAGCGGCCCCATCTTCGGGTCCCCCCCCCGCGGCCCCGCCCCCGGCCCGAGGGCAGCGCTAGGACACGGCCGGGAGGTGGCCCAGGGGTGGCGGAGGCAGCAGGGTGGGGGCAACGTCCCGCCCTCGGGGAAGCCCGGGGAGGGGGCGGTCTCGTAGGAGACCGGAGGGAGGGTGTGCGGGCCCAGAGGAAAACCCCGAAGGCCGGGGAAATGGAGGAGGGGGCGGCGGGAGCCCCTCGCCTCCCTCCCGCGGGGTCACCTTGGCCAGGCCCCCCGCGGCCCTGGGCGGCAGGGAGGGCGGCCGGAATGCCTCTCCGCAGGCCCTGATTTCTCCGCCCAGCCCAGTGCCAGGAACGCGCGGGCAGCGCCCGCCGGGCAGAGGCCCCGGCTCCGGATTCGGGGCGGCGCGCGCCGGGGTTCGAGGCCGGGTTCAGCGCCTCCTTGCGTACTACGCCAGGCTGGTCCCCGCCTTGCCTCCCCCCCGCCTCAGTTTCCTTCACGGTGAAAGAAGGATCAGGTCTGGACCGGAGCACTCCGGGATTCCGCCCGGCCCGCGCCTTGGTCCCAGCTGTTGGGACAACCTGCATCCCTAGCCTCAGCGCCGCGGGGGTCTTTGAGTGCGACTGGCCCCTCCGCGCCCAGCGCAGTGCGGCTTAAAGAGTGGACAGAAGCGCGTGGGGAAGCCCCGCACCTGCACCCCCTAAGTTGCTTTTACCTCCTGATGTGGAACCCCGACTTGCGTTTTGTTTGGGCCAGTCTTCTGGCTGCTCTGCTGTCAGGTGGCAAACATTGGTTCAAAAAGAGCCCTGCTGCTGTTGGCCAACCTTGCCGCTACACGGTTGGCCTTGAGGAAGCTAACAGACAGAAAGTGTCCTCTATAGGTGAGACATCTGCCTTTGGGCGTGATTCCGCCTTCATTCGAGTCTTTGATGGCGCGATCTCCATCCACCAGAGCATTCCCAGCGCCTGGCACAGTGCTTGGCACATAGTAGCTGCTCATGAACTGTTACGTGGGCACACAGTAGATGCTCATTATATTGGGGGCAAATGGATACATAGTAGGTGCTCATGACCGTTTCATGGATGGACACAGAGTAGATGCTCATGAACTGTGGGATGATACAAAAAAAAAAAAAAGGCCGGTAGGCCCAGAAGGCGGCGATTTGTAGTTGACCCCACCCCCACCTCACCCGGTTTCCCTCGTGTAGATAATGTGGAGTGAGGCCGAGTTAAACATTAGCCATAAGATGGGCCCGGGGGAAGGCCAGCTTCGTGACCTAGAGCCTTCCAGGAGGTGGCTGTTAGGAGCCGACTCTCCGGGTCCACAGACCAGCGGGTGCCTGGGGAGGGGCGGAGGCTGAGGGACGCAGAGCGCCCCCTCCCGGCGAAAGGGATCGCGGCGATTCAGCCCACCTCACGGCCCTGCAACAGACAGCATCACAACGTCTGACCAACGCCAGGTCCTGCTCCACGCAGAGGAATCCAGGTGTACCAAAAAGGTACACAAGGGGCTAATTTTATATCTGTTAAACATGCTTACCGAGTGTTTGCAGGATACCAGGCATTGTGCGACAGTGGACAAAGGGTGATAACTCCAGCGGTCCTTACTTTTGGGGGCTTACAGTCCAGTATAGGAATTGAATCCAGTGACCAGTAAAATCCAGTGACCTCTGAGCCATAAGGGGCACTTGAACATAAGGAACCTTCACCCTTGAGTGCCTTTCTCATTTTCCTACACACATTTGTTTTCATGGACAAGCAGGTTGCTTGCAGTGAGAAGTCTGACTTGGTATTAAGTGTTGGGATGACGAATAATAGTATCTCCTTTCTGAAGTTGTGAAGATTAAATGGGGTACATTCTCAATATATATTAGCCATCGCTACCGGGTGGCAAGCCTGATCCTAGGCTTGTCAATTCCAGGACCCAGCTGGTGGCCCCTTAGCTGCAAATAAGCCCCGAAACTTGGCTCCTGCAAATCTAACAAGGGTGAAGAACTCTATAATCTTGGTAGATGGAGTTGACTCAACCCGAAATACCCAATTCTCAGCCAGTCCAGTTCTCTCTCTGCACCACATACTTTCCTTTCATTATATTCACAACAACCCTGAGGGTGGGTCATACTATTATGGTTTTACAGAGGAGGAAACTGAGGCACAGGCAGGTTAAGTAACTTGGTCAAGTTCTTAGAAGCTAGTAGGAGGCATAGTCCAATTGCAATCTTAGTCTCTCTGATTCCAAAGCTTGTGTTATAACCTGCTATGTCCCTGGGGCATCAGATTACTGGAAGGATGGGGTTGTGGGACATCTGAGAGGGCCAGGCTCTTGAGAGGGTTTCTGGGGGTAGGCTTTTCCAGGAGGCAGCACTTGCTTTAGCAGTGAGGCCAGGCCTGGCTTCCTCCTTCTTAGTGAAAGGTGGATGGAGAGGGGCATCTTCCTACCCCACCATCAAGCTGAGTTTCCTCCCTCTAGAGTCTTTTCCCTGAGCACCCATTCTTTGCTACCTGCTCCCTCCCATGTGTTATGAACTGTCCCCATATTAGACCCTAAATTCCCCAGGAGTAAGACACAAGGGCATTATCTGCTTTGTCACTCCCCCTGCAGAGTTCTGCCCAGGACCTGGAATATAGTATACGCTTCGTAAATATTGCGTTGTGAACTGAATGTTTATGTCCTCCCAAAATTCACAGGTTGAAGCCCTAACCCCCGATGCAACTGTATTTGCATGTGGAGCCTTTAGGAAGTAATTAGGTTTAAATGAGGTCATGAGGGTAGAGTCTCCATGATGGTCTCTCTCTCTCTCCCTCCCTACCTCTTTCCCTCTGTCCCTTTCCCTCTCCCTCTCTCGCTGCCATGTGAGGACTCAGCAAGAAAGTGGCCATCTGCAAGGAAGAAAGCCCTTACCAGGAACTGAATCAGCCATCACTTTGATCTTGGACTTCCCTGTCTCCAGAACTGTGAGAAGTAAATGTATATGGTTTAATCCCCACAGTCTGTGGTATTCTGTTATAGCAGCCTGAGCTGACTAAGAAAATTGCTGATAGATATATTTTGGGGACTAAATCTTGTCTCCTAATCCTTCATCAATAGACATTTATCAAACACTTCCTAGGTTCTTGTTCATTCAACAGATGCTTATTAAGCTGTAATTATGTGTTCATTCAACATTTATTTATTTTTTTTAAATTAAAGTTTATTGGGATGAAAATTGTTAGTAAAGTTACATAGGTTGCAGGTGTGCAATTCTGTAATACATCATCTATTTATGATATTGTGTGTTCACCGCCCAGAGTCGGTTCTTCCATCACCATATATTTGATACATTCAACATTTAATGAGGGCCTACTGTGTGTGCACAGGGCTAGGCATCCTCATCCATGTCTTTTTTTTTTTTTTAATTGGGGGAGGAGAACAGGTTTGGGGAATTGGGGAAGGGGAACAGACAAGCTGCTGTCCTTTGGTTCTTCAGTCTAGTTGTGGAGGACGTTGCTTCACTGGCCCATGTTGGTGTTATGATCATTGTGTTCTTCCTGGCTGAGGCAGTCGGTCGCCGGCCATTGGACAGCTGCTCACGGTGGCTCTCGCCATGCCGGCTGCTGGCTGCCAGCCACTCACGGTAGCTCACGGCAGCCCACTGCAGCCCCACTGCAGCCTACGAGGTGGCTGGCCACTCATGGCAGCCCAGCTCCAGGTCGAGCTGTTGTTCACAATCTTAGCTGTAGAGGGTGCAGCATCACTGGCCCATGTGGGAACCAAACCCAATGCTCTGCTGCTCAGAGCTCGCACTCCCCAGACAACTCTTAACCAACTCCCCTTGGCCGGCCCCCGATCCATGTCTTTAAGGAGATCTCTCAGTCTAGTAGACCCCTTGCTTGTCAGTACCCAGAGGGGAAGTGGCTCATTCTTTCACACATACACCTGACCCACTATAAGGAGAGTTTCCTGCACAACATAGGTGCTTAACAAATGGCTCTGTAATTAACACACAGTGGTAACTCCAGCAGGAAACTCAGTGGTATAAACATAGTTTCTGTCTTTCCAGAGCCTTTAATCTATCTGAGGAACTGAGAGTAAATATGAAGAAATGAGCTCTAAGACCTACATTGCAGATGTAGGCAAGATGACAGGAACCAGTATGGATGAATGGCAGCAGATTCTGAATTCTGGTTCTTGAACTTAGCCCAGCCATTGGATCTCTCTGAGACTTAGTTTCCCAGTCTGTGAAATGGTGATCCTCATGCCTGTTATGGGGCTGTGTGAGGCTCAGTGGAGAGGGCACACAAAGGGCTTCCACCAAAGCCTGGTGGAGGGCGCTGGGGGAAGCAGCGTGACAAATGGTGGCTATTATTGTTAACGAAGCCTGCAACCCATAGTAGGGGTGCAGGCACAAGGTTGAAGTGATGGAGGGAGTGAGATCAGGATGACTTATAAACCTTGAGCTGGCGGCCTGATGAGTGTCTCTCCCGTTGGCCCTGGCTTGCCATGTCTGCAGGGCTGGGGCAGACTATGGGTGGGGTGTTTATTCTGGGAAGCAGCCCTGGCTGGTCCTCACACCCTGCACCAGTGAGAAAGGAGGGATTCCACTAAGAACTGAGGCCTGTGCTGGACCTGGTCCACCCTGAATGACCCTGCTCATCAGCCGGCAGGACCCAAGGCTTAAAATACTCAGGAGGCACAGCCCAAGGCCCAGCTAGGTCATACACACTGTCCCTACGGACTCACCTGACCCTCAGTCAACTGCTCCTAGAGGGCCTGGAGTACTTAGCTTTTAGAGTTCTGGAGGCCAGCCCTGGACGCCAGCATGGAGGTAAGGCACTTTGGCTGAAGCGCGGGGGTGGGTGACAATGGAGGTGGAGATGTGGCTTCTCTGGCCCTAGAAAAGCCCCTGAGCTTCTGCATCAGGACCAGCTTCATGACATTTACCTGTGCACAAGCCTGGCACTTAGAAGGACTCATATTGGGGCTCAATGTTGTGCCATTAATATCTTGAATTTTTAAATTATTTTTGAACACGAGTCCCCATATTTTCATTTTGCACTAGTTCAAGCCAATGGTGCAGCCTCTCCTGCCTTCATGCTTTGGTTTCCCCAGTATGTAGTTTCTCCCTACAGTGGGGCTTTCGGAGGGCGGGGCTGGGGGTGGGGGATGGGAGCAAGCACCTGACCCCTCAATCCAACGGGAAGAACCTTTTGGGGAAAGCTCAAGGTGGGCTGTAAACGGTGGGTATGTCAACCACCTTTCCTGAGCTTCTGCATGACAATACTTTTCTTACTTCGGTTGGATTGTTGGGAGGGTTAAGAGATGAGTTCATATAAAGGGCACGGTGCCTGGCACAGAATACGCGCTTAATAAATTAGAACTATTATTATCTTTTTAAAACGAGGATTATTACAGACGATGTCTTGGAGGGAGGAAAGGAGGGAGGGGTCAGCCCCGATCCCCAAGGACCTGCCCCAGGAAGGAGGAGCCGCCCCTCCTGCCTTCCGAGGGAGGAGACCCCCTCCAGGGCAGGGACGAGGGGGCGGAGGAGCAGGAACGACACATTTTTGAGTCGTGACCAAGTGGAAACTCCCTCCCCGAGGCGGAAGCCGGGGGCGCCCCACTGGGGCCGGAGCCTCCACCGGGGCGGGATCCAGGCCCGGGGGCGGGGCGCTGGGAGGGGACTCGGACCCCGCCCCACTGGGCCCCGCCCCTCATTCTCCTCATGAATATGAATGAGCCAACGGGAGCGAGCGGAAGTATGAGGCGGCCCCGGCTTGGCTGGCTCCGCCTCCGCCGCGGCCTTTTGGTAGGGGGCGTGGCCTGGCTGCGGAGAGCCCTCCCCTCCCGCCCCGCGCGGGGCCTCCTTCCGGCCGGCCGGAGCGTCCCGGACGTGACCTTGCGGGCTCGTGCCGGAGCTTTCCGGGGGGAGGCGACCGCACCCCCAGTACAGGTAGGGCCGTGCTTTGGTCCCCGGCGCCGCCCCCGGGAGCCTGGGTCCCGCCGCCAGCTCTAGCCCGCGGGCACGCGCGCGCTGCCCCTGTTGCTCCCGCCCAGGGTGGGGTCGGGCCGCTGAGCCAGGCTGCTGGGCGCGCCCGCAGCTCCGCAGACGTGATGGGAATCTTGCACCCACTCCGGCGGGCACGAGCGCACGGGGTGGAGAGTGCATCAGAAGCTCCCCTCCCCTCAGAATGCTTATGGTTCAGGGCGAAGGAGGCCAGCGGGGGCAACGTCCAGGATGTCAAACGGTGTCAGGGTGAGGACAGAAGCGGGCAAGGGCATCGAGCAGGCGGCGAGGGACGGCTCGCTGGAAGGTGCCTTGTGAGTCAAGACCGGGAGGAAGCCCGAGAGGATGCCGGCGCCTGGGGGGGTTGAGGAGCAGCCAGACACTGAGGCCCGTGAGGCTGGCGTTGCGAGGGGAGAATGAAATGAATGGCATAATAATAATGGCTCACGTGTTGAGCAAGCCAAGGGCTAGGTGCTTTATGCATATTATTTCCTTTAATCCTCAGGACATCCCGGACCTGGATACTACCATTAACTGAGAGGAAGGCCGGTTCAGGGAGGTTAAATAACTTGCCCAAGGTCACACAGCATTGGAGCCCAAGGAGACTGATGTCATTGCTTGAAACACACCCAGGAGACCCAGGGTGGGTGACCTTGACCAAGATAGGTTCTCTACTCTGCCGCTCAGTTTCCTTCTGAGGGACTAGAGGAAGGGGGTGGTGACTGACCTGAAGGGAAGGATGGGCTGGCACGACTTTTTTTTCCTGACACTCTGCCCAAAACCCAGCTTGCCTGTATTGCACACCCAGCATTTGGTGTGCCCTGAAATCCAGCTTAATGTCAGCGCACAGAAGAAAGGGTGTAGCAGGAGCCTTCATGGAAGTCTGTTCTCCCAGGAGAGGCTTTTGTTGTCGGGGAAGCACTGGTCATCCTGCCAAGCTCGAGCAGGCACAAGTGGCTTCAGGGAGACAGGGCAGAAGACCCAGAGCTGAGAAGAGGCTACTGCTGGGAGTGGGTGGGGAGAATCCTGGGATGGCTGTGTGCTCTGGGACAGTAACAAAGATAGTGTCAGCTGGGCAGGCTGTGTGTAACCACCAGCAACTGCAGAACAAGCAGAGTCACCCAAACATCGCTGTGAACCTGCAGAAATGAAAGCCCACCCATGAAACCCATCCAAGTCTGCACCGGCAAGCAGGTTCTCGGATCACCAACCAAACCCAATGGGAAGGTCCTGAGGGTTGCTGATCTGGGCTTTGCTGGCCATGCCAATCACTTCTCTGTTGTGGAAGGGAGGAAATGTTTTCGTGCTCCTGTGAAAATCTGCCTGTGACCTGGTCCCAAGGTTCTAAAGGGCTGTGGGTGTCTCATGGGAGCCCTGTCACCAGCCTGGTGCAGCTTCCAGCCTTGGCCTTTCGGCTGCGGTGTGAAATGTAGCCCTGAGAGGGTTAGGAGTGGGACCCAGCCCTCCCTGTGTTTGAGCATCAGGTCACCAGTGAGTCTGAGGTCCTGGTGGGATAGGATCACAGGGAAACTTACTGTCAGGCCATTTGTTAGACGAGAGGGAGGCTCAGACAGGACACAGCTATAAAGGAGCAGAGATGGGATCCAAATGCCAACTGTTGGAGTCCAGAGCCCAAGCCCTGCCCCTCAGGGAGTGGATTCACCCTAGCAGAAGGGATATACTTTGTATATGGCCACGTGCTTGCCAAAGTGGGTGCATTACTTGGAGAGCATCCCCTGCCACACCCACACTCTGATGGGATGATCACCAAGGGGGATAGAGATACTTTCTCTTCTTTTTCCCTCAGCCATGCAGTTCCTGGGCCTTATTGCCAGGTCGTTGCTCTGGGTTGAATCGGTCAGTCCTTTCTCAGGATGGGACTGGTATAGGTGGGGCCAGAGGCACCTTACGGGGCACCTGGCAGGGTCTTCAGCCAGAGGGTCCCTCCTCATGAAGTCTTGTGCTTTGGTCTTGGAGCCAGGCCCTTTGATGAATGATTCCATCTGGGCACCCAGGACCCACCTGTACACCCTGGCCTTGAACTAAGGGCACAGCTGGAGCTATAGCTGCTGACCGAATGGTCGTGAGTGTGTGGATACCAGGATGGAGGGAGGGAGGTCTGAGGCAGCACATGAGCATCATGAGACTAATGTGGATAGAATGCCCGAAGGAGATGGGAGCTTGTCCCCTCAAGTAACCCTGTGAACCAGGACTTGTGGCAAAGTCACTCTGCACATTGTTTCGTGTGGAGCTGGTTCCTCCTTCCCTCTGAACTCTTTGCCTCCTTAGTGATACTCTGAGTCTTAAAGCCCCAGTGGGTTCTCAAACTCAACATGTTGACCAGTAAATCTGGGGCAGGGTTCAGGGATCTGCATTTTTAACAAGCTCAAGTGACTGTGATGTATGTGGTCCTCTGACTACACCTGGAAAACCACTGTCCTGGGCTTCCTAACTGGATAGTGGAGAGGAACCCCTTCCGAGTCTCCGAGCAGACCAGAGCGGGGGGCGTGGGTTTTCCATGACTGAATTTATAAACTCATTCTCGGTTGGAGCTCTGTCATCAGCTGAGCTTCTTGTTTAAAATAAATGTTGGAGGGCCGGCTGACTGGCGCAGTGATTAAGCGCCGGCTTCGGAAGCCAGCGGCCCTGGTTCGGTCCCACATATGAGGGCCAGTGACACTGCCCTCAAAAAAATAAATAAATAAAAAATAAATGTTGGAGTCTCCAGCAATAGCCCTGTCTCCAACCCTCCCCAGCCAAGTTTCCTCAAAGAGCTGGTTACCCTAGATCACCCACTCCCTTCTGAACTTGTTCCGTCCTGAGCTGTCTCCTTAGGCAGCACTTTGCACCAGGTTCTGCTCACGTCCTAAAGCCCCCAGGGTCTGCCTGTGGTCCCTGAAACAGGTGTTCCCTAGGACTCCATCCTGGCACCTCCTTTGCTTGATGGGTTTCCTCAGTTAAAGAGGCAAAAGTAAGAGGAATCCCATCTCAGGAGAGTCCCAAAATATTTATACCCAGCCTCTGGGGGGTGGCACCAGACCCACTTTTTTAGGGCCTAGTTTGATGTCTCCCCTAGGCCTGCCCACTCTTCCAAATAGGCTCTTTGATTTGAGGGGAATCTAGCTACACCTGTCACAGGGTGGTCCAGCTGGGTGGCCTCTGTATGGCTTCTCCCTGAAGCTGCACACCCTGAGAGGAAAGCGCCTGCCATCTTTAAGGGAGTCTATATCATTTACCAGGCTTCCCTGCTGGAAATGTCTGACTTTTTGCTTTCCCTGATAGAACTATTGGTACTGCCCCATCTTCCTGATCCCTAAGGCCCCCACCCCCATGGGTGTGCTTCAAGCTTGCAGCCTCAGGGTTTCTTTGTACCACCCTCAATTAGGGATCCCTAGTTTGGGGTCTCTGAAATTAAACAGCATCCTGCCCACTTTGCTGAGAGCCAGACACTGAGTCAGGGGTGTCAACTGAACAGGCGGATCTCACCCTGGACCAGTCCAGCCTGTGCCTGGCTTTCCTCCATCTGTGTTAGGGGCCACACAGTGTTGGGCCACTGCCCCTGCTTGGAGTTAGGAGTGTTGGTTTTGATCCTGGTTTTGTCCTAACCAGCCTTATGACCGACCCGACAGGTTCCTTGAGCCCTCTGAGTACCCATTTCCTTGTCTGTAATGTTGAAGCTGATAATAAGAGCTGTCTCACAGGCTCTTGTGAGGATTGACATTACATGACCTCATCTCTAAGCATCTTTGGCACATAATATTGCCTGATCTGTAATATCACATTTAATCCTCAAAACCACCCTGTCATGGGCCGGCCGAGTGGCATGGTGGTTAAGATCTGGCTTGGGACGCCAGCAGCCCCGGTTCAGATCCCACATATGAGGGCCAGTGACACTGCCCTCAAAAAAATAAAGAAATGAAAATAAAAGTTGCAAAGTTAAAAAAAAATTGTACATTAAAACAAAAAACAAAAACAAAACAACCACACTGTCAGGTAGATTGTTACTGTCAGGCCCATTTTGTAGATGAGGAGAAGGAGGCTCAGAGAAGCCAAGTGATTTACCCCAGGGCGCACAGCTATAAAATAGCAGGGATGGGATTAGTCTAGTATAAACTATCACTCCAGAACCTGAGTTTCTAGTCACTAATGCCCCCACCCCTGCTCTGGGTTCTCTCTTCATTCGTTCATTCATTCAAATATTGGGCCTGCTGTGTGGCGCGGTGGTTAAGCGCTGGCTTGGGAAGCCAGCGGCCCTGGTTCGGGTACCACATATGAGGGCCAGTGACACTGCCCTCTACAGCTAAGACGGCGAACAACAGCTCCACCTGGAGCTGGGCTGCTGTGAGTCCCTGGGGACCGCATAGCTGCAGCCCCTGCTGCAGTGGGCTGCCATAGGCTACAGTGAGTGGCCTGCAGCCAGCGTGAGCGGCCGGCAGCTGGTGTGAGCTGCCAAGAGCCGCTGTGAGCGGCTGTCCAGAGGCCGGCGACCGATCTGCCTCACCCAAGAAGAGCGCAATGGTGATACCAACATGGGCCAGTGAAGCAATGTCCTCCGCAACTAGACTGAAGAACAAAAGGACAACAACTTGTCTGGTCCCCTCTCCCAATTCCCCAATTTAAAAAAAAAAAGAGGGATGATAAGTATTGGGAGGCTAGGGAGAAATCAGAACCCTCACACACCACTGGTGACAATGTCAAATGGCGCAGCCTCTTGGAAACAGTATGGCAGTTCCTCAACATAGAGTCAACATTTGACCCAGCACTTCCACTCCTAAGTATATAACTAAGAGAATTGAAAACATATGTCCCCATAAAAACTTGTACATGGATGTTCACAGCAGCATTATTCACAATAGCCGAAAGGTAGAAACAGCCCAAATGTCCATCAGTTAATGAACAGGTAAATAAAATGTGGTCTAGACATACAATGGAATATTATTCAGCCATAAAAAGGAACAAAGTGCTACTGATGCATACCACTTGAAAACATTATGCTCACTGAAAGAAGCCAAATGCAACAGGCCACATACTCTATGATTGCATTTATATGAACTGTCCAGAATAAGCAAATCTATAGAGATGGAAAGTAGACTAGTGGTTGCCAGGCACTGGGCATAACTCTCCAGAGATTGGAGAGTAACTGCTCATGAGCGCAGGGTTTCTTTTTGGGGTGATGGAAATGTTCTAAAATTGATTGTGGTGATGGTTGCCCAGCATTGTGAGTCTACTGAAAAACATTGAAATTACTTTAAAATGGTAAATGGTGTGGTATGCGAGTTACATCTCAATAAAGCTCTTACTAAAAAAATAGTTGCCAGACTTCCCTGCGTTGATGCTGACAGATGGCATGAGGAAGTGGACTCAAGAACTTGCTGAGTGATTGGGGGAGATGCTTTGGGGTTACATTGCTGTAGTTCTCATGAGATGATCACCGTGACATGACCCTGGAGGAGGCTTTGATGAATGCCTCAGGCCTCAGATATGTGTTACCCCTGAGAGTGGCCTCCCCCCATAACCCTCCCTTTGTCACTTGCCATCAGTTTCAGCCCCCTTTCCTTCTTTCCTTTATAGCTTTTCCCACACTTAGAGTTGGTTTTTGTCTGTGGACCTGATTTTGTCTGACTCTCGCTGAGCTAAGTTTCATGAGGTCAGGGGCTTGCTTGTCTATACCTTGGTTGCCCCTTAGTAGGTACTCACTAAATACCAGTTGAGTGAATGAACCCATATATACTGATAACAGCTGGGGGAGGGCTGGGCTGGGGTCCCTGCTCACTGCAGAGGAGGGAGCGAACAGAGTGGATCAGGGTGTCTCCTGGCCCCAGTGGCTTTCTTTTTGTCTCCATTTCAGTTCCAAGAGAATGTCTGTGGAAAGGAAGCCCAAAGCCTGGTCTGGCTGGGAAGAGGGGAGAGGGGAGGGGAGCAAGCGTGGGGGCTGGGCGGGCCTGGGGAGGAAGTCTGCAGCCCCAGGCTGCCGAGGGCGCGGTGTCTGTGTTTGCACCTTTGGAATGTGGCTGATTCACTCTGGGGGGAGCCATGTGCAGCCACCGCTGCCGCCGACATCTGGAGGCTGAATTCCAGGAGGAGACAGATTCCTGCAAGCAGATGCCAACTTTGAAGGTCAAACTGAGCGATGGAGCTGTTTTAGGAGGAGGCCCAAAGGGTCTGACACTGCCCCCCACCCCACCCCCAGATTCTGGAAGAGAGGTGAGGCCCCATCCCCAGCTGTGTCCCAGCCCCTAAGCTACCAGAGCCTCAATGGGAAACCACGTGAGCTCTGCAGGGAGACCTGTGTTCAAAGACCAGCTACATAACAGCTCATATAACTGCAAAGGTTGCGGGCTGGTCCAGTGCCCATCAGTCGTGCTGGGACACTGGCTTGCATCTTCCCATCCAGTATCCTCTGTGGTGCCCTGCTTGCCTCTCCTAAGGCTCCAGCAAGACCCCAGGCTTGCCTCTTGTTGCCCCCCTCCCCAGCTCATCTCGGTTGCTGATTGGACAAGTCTGGGTCAGGAGCTTGCCACAGCCTAGGGCCAACACCCCTAGAGCCACACGGAGGAGGTGGGAGTGAGGGGTCCCCCAAAGGAGCCAATGCCAGGGGGAGGGCACGGATACCACACACCCCTCTTTGATCAGCTGCCTCCCCAGGACTGGCTTCTGGGGCTTGTGCCAGGCACCGTGCTCAGCTTCATGGCTCTTACCTGCTGGGTGTCCCACTGGCTAAATTCCTTAAGCTTTCAGAAGCTCATTTTCTTCATCTATGAAATCTCATAGGATTCTTTTAAGGATTGAATGAGACAATGCATGCAAATCCCTTGGCACCTGCGTGGCCCAGAAGAGGCAAGATGCTTACTCATGTCTAGTTCCCTTTCTCTTCCCCATAGTACATATCTGGGTGCTATGTGATATGCTCTGTGACGGTGCATGTGTGTGTATGCACGTGTGTGTGTGCATGCATGTGTGTGCACACGTGTGTGCATGCAGCAGGCCCCTTTCTCTTCTCCAAGGAGTTCTGTATTGTGTGGCTTTTTGCCAGAGGGTTAGGGACTACACAGGACAGGGTGGAGGCAGGAGGGAGAGTGAAGGGGTTGAGGGAGAAATGTGTGAGCCTCACCTGGAGGTCTGCAGGCTCAGGCCTGTCTTGCCTCTGGGAGTCACCTCCCTCTCCCCTCAGCTGCACCTGGGGCTGGAGAAAGGGCCCAGGCTCTGAGGAGTGGCTTCCTCTGTCCTTCTCATGCCATGTTATAAGCAGGTCTGGTCATTTGACATTGGTGGGCAGCCCTGAACCAGGCTTGCTGATCTCATATATTCTTTCTCTTGGAACCCTGGAACCTGGGTCAGAGAGGAACTCAGTCCTGGGGCTTCTCAGAAGAACTGGTGACCAGAGTAGTCCAAGCCTCTTGGATGCCTCAGAGAAACCGGGGGCTTCTGTGAGGATGGAGAGCAGGCCTGCTGTAAGCTTTGTCCAGCTATTTGTGAACTGAGGTAAAGCCCTCCCAGACTCTGCCTGGGGCTGTATTGCTAGAACAAGCCACACCCCCTGGGCTCAGCATCCTCCTCTCTTGCCAGCCCTGCTCAGTGATGCACCTCTGAGCTGCTTCAGGTCTGTGGGTGCCAGCTCATCCCCACCAAACCACCTAAGTCCCCCGACTCTCAGCCTAAATACTGCTGTGTATATGTGTGGTTATTCTCATCTCCATGGCTGTGGGTTTAGTACCTCCATGCTGAGCTTATCTGGGACACTGCATCAGTCAACACAGTGGTTAGTGGATCCTGCCATCAGTCACTCATTCACGTCTGTGTGCACTTAGCATGATTGTGACAATTGTCCCAGGCTGCCAGGAATGTGCTGCCTGGCATGTCTAGTAGATTTTAATGTGTTCATCTGGTCTCTTCCATTTTATGACAGACTCTCTGAAGTTGAAGAACATGGTAATGAGAGCTGCATTTTCTGAGCTCTTAGTAAGTGCTTTTTAAAAATTGAGATATAGCTGGCTTGGGAAGCCAGCAGCCCCGGTTCGGTCCCACATAAGAGGGCCAGTGACACTGCCCTAAAAAAAAAGAAAAAAAAAAAGTTAAAAATTGAGATATAATTCACATACCATAGAATTCACCCTTCTAACGTGTACAATTCATTGGGTTTCAGAATAGTCACAGCGCTGTGCATACATCACCACCATCTAATTCCAGAACATTTTCATTGCTCCAAAAAGAAACCCCAGGGCCGGCCGAGTGGCATGGTGGTTAAGCGCTGGATTGGGAAGCCAGCAGCCCCGGTTCGGGTCCCACATATGAGGGCTGAGACACTGCCCTCCAAAAAAAACAAAAACAACAACAACAAAAAAAAACAGAAACCCCAGTAGATTCAATTGTAAAAAATGTACCACTTACTTGGGAGGGTATTGATAATGGGGGAAGCTGTGTGTGTGTGGCGGGGGCTGGTGTATAGGCAATCTCTATACCTTCTGCTCAGTATTGTGGACTTAAAACTGCTCTAAAAAAATAAAATCAATTAAAAACAAAAACAAAACAAAAAAGAAACCCTGAACCATTAGCAGTCACCCCCCCCCCCCGCCATTTCTCCACACCCCTCCCCCCACCCCACTCCTGGCAGTCACCAGTCTGCTTTCTGTCTCTCTGGATTTGCCCATTCTGGACATTTCATATAAATGGAATAAAAATATGTGACTTTTTGTATCTGGTTCCTTTTACTGAGTATCATGTTTTCAAGGTCCTTCCATGTAGCATGTGTCAATACTTCACTCCTTTTTATGGCCAAGTAATATTCCATTGTGTAGGTAAATCAGAATTTGTTTATTCATCCATCAGTGGGTGTTTGGGTTGTTTCCACCTTTTGTGAGTAATGCTACAAACCTGTGTGTACCATTTTTTTGTGAAGATGAAGGTTTTCAATCTAAGTACTTTTTGACAAGAGCCTTGTTTAATCTTCACAGCAGGGGTGCGTGTCTGTGCTGGCACGCTCCCTCTCCAGCAGATGAGGAAACCAAGGCTCAGAGATGCATCAAGATCGCAAAGCTGAAAGTGCTGGGATTCTCCTGCTCTTGGCTGCTGGGCCCATGATGCCCTCTGAGGTGTTTCCATTCACTTGTAGCAGAGCCTTGCTTAGTGCTGCCCCACAGTAAATGTTGCTGATTCTTCAAACAAAGGCTGTGCAGACCTCAAGCCCCAGGAGTTCTTGATGTTCTGTCAAGGTGAGTGCCAGTCACCTGCTCAGTGGTGGTGGTTCTATTGTCCCTGGGAAGCACCTACTGCTGCAGATTTGCCCACAGATTCGGGACCAGACACTTGACTGCTTCCTTTGGATACATTCTCAGCCTGTACCACCTCCCTTTCCTGGGAGCCCCAGGGCTGCCTTTCATCTCTTGCCTTGGATTTGGCACAAAGACCCATGTTCACCTACTGGTGAACTTTGCCTCTTCCACCTTCCTTCCCCTGTGGCATGTTGGGTAGGTGTGTGAGTCCTGTTGTCTGACAAGCCCTACTTTGGCTGTGTGGCTTCGGGCAAATTTCTGAATGTCTCTGAGCCTCTATTTGCTCATCTGTAAGGGGCGGGTGTCATAATAATACCACCTATTGATAATGATACACTGATTAGGTGGTTGTGGAAAAGACTAAGAGAAGGGAGATGAGGTGCCCTACTCAGCAACCGGCACACACTTGGGAAGCCACCTTCCGTCAGTTCTCACTGCAGAAGCAGGCTGGCAGCCTGCCCGGGGAGCGGGCAGGGAGCTTTGTGTGTCTCCTGTCCCTGGAGCAGCTGGAGGCTGCCATGACTCAGTTCTGCCCGAGGAGGGGGAAGTCAAGGCCAGGCCTCTGAGGTTGGGATGAGGGATCTCACCGTCCTCCCGACTCTGCCCTCTGCCTGTCTCCACACCCAGTGCTTCCGGCAAAGCTGGGCAGGGCCTGATGCATTCTTTGTTGGTCGCCTGGGCCCGGCCCTCTATGCCTTACCCTGGTCTGCAGCACAGACCTGCTGCTCCGTGGACCATGCTGAGTGGGTGCCACAGCCCAGGGCCTGAGCTGGAGGGGCAGACATGTGGAAGGGACATGGGCCAAGGATGGGAGGACCTCCTTTGGCTACCAAAGTGGAGCCTTGGGCTTCTGCCAGGGAAACCCTTTGCTGCTGCTGCTGCTGCTGCTGCTGCTGCTGCTGCTGCTGCTGCTCAGCCTTCCCCAGCCCTGCCTCTCTCCTGCTTCTCACATTTCAGCTTCTGAGTTACTGGCACCACCTTGTGCTGCTGCTGCTGCTGCTGCTGCTGAGGCCACTGCACCAGACGGACGTTAACCCCCCATATGCTGGCAATGGTGCACGGCCTGAAATGGGCAGCAAGAGCTCAAGATCTGGAGGGGTGAAGGGAGGAAAAAGCCATCCTGAAAGCAGCCCCTTTGCTTTAGCCTGGCTCCCCTCCAGGGTGCTATCTTGCCTCCTTCCTCTCTGTCTGCCCAAACTTGAAGCCAAAGCCGCCCTGACTTCTAGGAGTCATTCCTTCCTTTGGCTGCCTGTGCGCTGACAGTCAACCACAGAATGAAGGCTCTGTCACCATGTACTTGACCTTGTCATTTCACGCAGACCGTGTTTTCTCCCTTCATATCCTTCACTGCATCTAGCTGGGCTCCCCTCTTGCACCTGGCCTTACCTGGTCAGGGCCAGGCCACCAGTCCCAGGTGAGCTCTCCAGTCCTGAGGCCACAGGTGGTAGTAAGGAGCCTGCTGGGTACCAGGCACTGGTACTCACCAGCCAGAACGATCTTGGGCAAGTCCCTGGAGTACGATAACAGACTCGGGGTGCAGTAGTGAGGACAAAACAGGGAATTCAAGTAAAGCCTTCAGAGCAGCATTTGGCACTCAGCGGGCACTCAATCACTTGTGCCCATATACACGTGTTCCCCTGCCACACACACACACACACACACACACACACACACACACACACACACACACACACCCCTGCTGGGGCTCTAAGCACCCCCTCCCCTAGGAGAACCACTCCTGTTTCCTGGCTGCCTTTCCCCCTGTTGCCACCCGGTCTGCTTTCTCATCAGAGCAGGCCTCTGCCCCTCCCTGGCCTGGCTAGTCCCAGCCCCATCCTTTTCTGTCCTCAAGTGGGACTGCACATACGGCCTTCTCTCCCCCACCCCTGTCCACTCATCCGAGGAGAGCCACTGTCCGGAGAGATACTGGACACTCTCCGAGCTCAACAGCACCCCCAGTTGTCCTCTTCTCCTATTCCTCTTCCCCCTCCCGGTTTTTTGTGGCACCTCTGCTAACTATTCACTCTCCCCATCACAACCCCTTGGTCTCTAGGCTGACTTAACTCTCCTTTTATATTGACCAGAGGCCCTGAGCTCTGTGCTACCTTTACCCCTGCACTCTCTGGTGGGAAGGGCCCAGGCTGGGTGTCAAGTCCCCTCTTTACAGCTATGTCATGCCTCAGGCTCCTGGTCTACCGGTGGGGTTGTCATAGCAACCCAGTGTGCTTATAGAGATCAACTGAGGAAGTGGTCAGACAACCATTTTTGTCTAAAATTGAAACAGATCAACCAGGGTGGCATAAGTTGAATCTTTATAAGGGGAATAGAGCTAAAACAAGCAGAGTGTACCTGGTTCCTCCTTGTTGACACGGTGAAAAGCAGAGATGTGTCCCTGGGGAAAGTACCTCATAGAGGGAGGTGAAATTTTCCCATGGAGTGTGAAGGGAGGAGCTGAGGGCTGACTATGGAGGGGAGAGAAGAGGAGTGAAGGCAGATCCCAGCCTAGTGGGCTGCAGTAGCAGACCTGGAAACACAGGGAGTGGAACCAGAAAGGGGGGACAGGGAACATACCACAGGTAAGTGGACTCCGGCCCCTTTTTCAAGGGCTTGCTTACAAGCAAGTGAGTCACATCGGGCTGGACAAAGAAAACGGGCATCCGGAGGTCAGGGCCTTTTGGGACTCCTAGAAAAGCCCCATGCCCCAAGATCTGCAGGGCCTTGGGGCTGCGTGAGGGAGGCTAGAAGTCAGCCCCTCCACCCCAATCCCTGCTTTGGGTTGCTCAAATGTGTTCCCACGCTGCCTGCCCACAAAGCATCATGCGGGCCGGGCTCCCCCTACTGGTTGGGAACCCCCAGCCTTCTTGGCCTAGAGATCTTGTGTCTAGGATAGGAAAAGGGACCAGGGCATTGAAGGATATTGAGGTTTGCTCCAAACTCCCACCCGGGCATCTGTCCCCCTTTCTGTCTTCCAGGAAGTATTCAGGATTTCCTCCCAGGCAGGGGCTTTTTGCTTCTCTGGGGCCTCCATCCATAATCCGAGAGCTGGTGTCCCATCTCCCAAGCAGGCTGAAGTTCCTCACATGTATAGGATTGTCCTGGGGTCTGAAAGGCCATCTGTCCAACCCCTTGATCCTGGCATATTTGCGTGGAGGCAAAAAGCTTCAAATTAGGGTTGGGGCCCTAGATTCCTGTTTAGGTTCCAGCTCTGTCTATCTCTGGGGAAGTCCCTTAACTTTCTCTGCACCTCCTTCATGTTCCTCCTATCTGTGGTAGCAGATTTCTCTTAAGGCCCACAGTGACTTTTGCTCTTGTTGAGCATAGGCAGAACCTCTGCATATGGTATCACTCCCGTGATTAGGTTATATTGATTTTGAGATAGTGATATTATCCAGGTGGGTCTGACCTAATCACCTGACCCTTAAAAAGTAGAGACTTTTCTCTGTTTCTGGAAGAGGAAACTAGAGAGATTCAAAGCAAGAGAGGGGTCCACATGTGGGATGTTTTCTTGCTCAGATGGAGGCGGCCACAGGACAAGGACCTGAGAATGGCTTCTAGAACTGAGAGCAGACCCCAGCCAGTCGCCAGCAAGCCGACGGGACCTCAGTCCTACAACTGGAAGGAACTGAATTCTACTGACATCCAGTGAGTTTGGAAGAGGATCAGAGCCCCAGATTAAATCAAAGCCATGGCTGACACCTCAATTTCAGCTGGTATGACCCTGAGCAGAGAACCCAGCCATGCCATGCCTGGACTGTGTGACAATAAACAGGTGCTATGTTAAGACAATAGATTTGTGGAAACTTATTATACGGCAAAAAAAACAACAACCCAGAAAAACAAATACAGCATCTGTCCAAAGGGAAGAATAGTGTTCTAGACACATGTAGGACAAAAATGAGAAAAATCTATTCCTTCCTTTACACGGGTGTTATGTAGAATCAAAACCCGCAACAGCTACCCGTGCTTATAATCCCCGCTCCTGTCTGCAGTTAAACCTACATTCTTAGGGTTCACATCTCCCCTGAGCTTCCAAGCATACTGGGATGAGGGCTGGTTTGTTCTGAGAAGGGCTGTGCAGACAGCACCATCAGAGTAGGCATATCCCACTTTGGCTAAAGAAAGGAGCTCAGGAACCCTCTACTGTAGGGGATCCCCATGATTTCCACGCCCCCCCGCCCCCAGACTTCTGGCCATCTTTAGGGTCAATAAAGCCTTTTTAAAAATAACAGCTTTATGGCTTCTTCTGACTAGGCCGAGGGGTAGCTTCGTATGTTGAAGGACACAACCCCTGGAATTCTTGCCTTTTGCAAGATTGAAATCATGGCAGGTCCAGATACTGATGCCTAATTCCGTTTCACTGGTATCAAAAAATATTCCAACTCTTGGGCCGGCCGAGTGGCGCGGTGGTTAAGCGCTGGCTTGGGAAGCCAGCGGCCCCAGTTCGGGTCCCACATATGAGGGCCAGTGACACTACCCTCAAAAATAAATAAATAAATAAATAAAATAATATTAGAGTTAATGTGGGTTTAAAAAAGAATATTCCAACTCTTATGCACTCTCAGGTAGAATGAATTGTGTACTGGCCACATATGGAGGCATTGCTTTGCTGAACCTCGAAAAAAAATAAAATAATAGCTTTATTAGATACAATTCACCCAATCTAAAGTGTAGAGTTCAGTGTTTTTTAGTATATTCACAGGGTTGTGTAATTATCATCACAATCAATTTTAGAACATTTTCAGCACCCCAAAAGAAACCCTTTAAGAAACCCCAACACCCTTTAACAGTCACCCCTCATTTCCCCCTAACTCCCCCTCATTTCCTGGCAACCACTAATCTACTTTCTGTCTCTATAGATTTGCTTATATGGGACATTTCATATACATGGAATCATACACTATGTGACGTCTTTCACTAAGCATCGTGTTTTCAAGGTTCATCCATGTTGTGGCAGGAAATCAGTACTTCATTGCTTCTTATGGCTGAATTATGTTCCATTATATGGATGGACCACATTTTGTGTATCCATTCATCATTTTTTTTTTTTTTTTTTTTTTTTTTTAGCTGAGCCATCCCGCCACCTGTTGGCAGCTCAATGGCAACTCAGCTCGGGCTGGCATCGAACTGCCGTTGCTCAGAGCTCAGCTCACACTCTTGTTTTTTTTTTTTTAAGATTTTATTGGGGAATTGGCGGAGGGGAACAGCGTTGGGGAATCGGGGAAGGGGAACAGACAAGTTGCTGTCTTTTCGTTCTTCAGTTCAGTTGCGGAGGATGTTGCTTCACTGTTGGTATCGTCATTGCGCTCTTCCCGGATGAGGCAGATCGGTCGCTGGCCTCTGGATGTCGCTCACCGTGGCTATTGGCAGCTCACGCTTGGCTGCCGGCCTCTCACGCCACTCACTGTAGCCTATGGCAGCCCACTGCAGCAGGGGCTGCAGCCCACACCATCACCAGGGCTCGCACAGCCCAGCTCCAGGTGGAGCTGTTGTTAGCTGTAGAGGGCAGTGTCACTGGCCCTCATGTGGGATCCGAACCGGGGCCGCTGGCATCCCAAAACCAGCGCTTAACCAATGCGCCACTCGGCCAGCCCTCAGCTCGCACTCTTGAGCGAGCTCTTAACCAACTGAGCCACTCGGCTGACCCTCCATTCATTTTTTTTTTTTTTTTTTTTTTTTTGAGGGCAGTGTCACTGTCCCTCACATGTGGGACCGAACCGGGGCCGCTGGCTTCCCAAGCCAGCGCTTAACACCATTCATTTTTAAAGCCCGTGAATGACTCTCATTCAGTCCTCCTACCTGGAATTTGGGGGTGGGGCTGAGGAAAGGGGAGCAAAGGGGAGGGAAGGAAACCCGGCACTGCTAGCTCAGTAGATGATGATCTGCATTTCTTTTTTTTTTTTTTTTTTTTGAGGGCAGTGTCACCGGCCCTCACATGTGGGATCCGAACCGGGGCCTCTGGCGTCCCAAGCCAGCTCCCAATCAATGCGCCACTAGGCCAGCCCAATGATCCGCATTTTTAACAGGGATCATCCAAGGGCAGTTATTTGACTATGCTCTTTACAGAGACCCCCTTCTTAAAGGGCAAGCAGTCTGCGGGCTGATTTTCACACCACTTGATCCACGTGCTGTCATCTGTACTGTACAGCAGGTGAGCCCATGTTCAATGTCAAAGAACCTTACAACATGTCTGCTCCCTTTTACCTGTGACAAGTTTTAGCAGGGAAGCTGGGGAAGAGCTCAGCCCCTCCTCTGTCCTTCCCTGCACATCACGAAACCCTGTCATTCTCCCTGGGTCGGTTCAGATGCCTCTGGCCACCACTGCCCATGGCAATCTGGTACCAGTGATATAACAACTACCATTTATTGATGCTACGACATGCCAGACATGCCACCAACTTCTTGTGACAGCCTGCAAGCTAGGTGTCATACGGCTTCTGTTTTACAGACCAGGAAGCTGAGTAAGGTTGAGGAAATTGCCTGGGGTCACCGTGGAGCTGGGGTTCAGGCAGAGCCTGGATTCTGAACCATACTGCATGGCTTCTAGTCCTTTTTGGAATACCGTTGTCTGAAGAGCAGGGAGAGTGTGTCTGAAAACTGTGAGAGGAGGTCTGAAAACTGTGGCCCCAGGGGGTGGGGGTCCCAGATGCCAAGCAAAAAAGAATTTCAAGGTCAGATATGGTAAAGACAGAAAACAGCTGCTTGGAGGTCATGAGTGACTTTAGCAAGAGCAGTTTTCATGGAGTCGTGGGGTCCAGGGGGAGTTGCCATTTCAGGGGTTGTGACTCAAAGGAGGCTCGGGAAGACAGTGGTAGCTGGAAGGAGATGCAGACTCATAAGTTGTTTTTGTTTTTAAAAATGGGAATTAGGACAGCTTGTTCTTGGTGGTGGTATAGTCCAACAGAGGCACACACTGAGGATGAAGGAGGGCAGACAGCTGCTGGAGAGACATCTCTGAATTATACACGGTTCTCTATGCACAGGCATTCATCTAGACACAGGCACAAATAGGGAGGCAAGAGGCAGTGATGGAGTGTGTGGGATTTCTCTTCTAATTGCTCCCATTTTCTCAGAGAAACAGGACCTGAGAGCAAGGCATAGGAGGAGGTGAGGTCTGGAGGAGAGAGAAGGTGGGAGAATGGACAGGGCAATAGGAAGTGATTGCCAGTGGTCTGAGGCTCCACTCTAGCATCCTGGTCTGGCATTTAGAAATCAGATCAGTCAGCAACGTTGTGGGATTTCCTTTTCCCAGCCCTGTTCATCCAGGGGTGTGTGTAGGGGAGCAGTATGGGCAGGGCAGGTGGGGTAGGGGAGAGTGTATGCATATTGATGGGCTGTGAATTCTAAGCGAGATAAGATAAAGGGGAAAGGTTGGTGGGGTCAATGGGATTGAGCAGACAAATCCAGCCCACTGACCTTTTTGAAAATTTTTTTATTGTGGTACAAGATATAAAATTTGCCATTTGAACCATTTAAAGTGCACAGTTCAGTGGCACTGATTAAATGCACAATGTCATACAATAATCACCACTATTTCCAAAAATTTCCATCCCCCCAACCAGAAACTCCATACCCATTAACTCCCCATTCACCCATCCCCCCCATGTATCAGAACTTCATTCCTTTTAAGACTGAATAATACTCCATTGTATGGATAGGCCACATTTTGTTTATCCACTCAGTTGGACAGTGGGTGGTCTGCACCTTTCAGCTCTTGTGAATAATACTGCTGTGAACACTGGTGTACACATGTTTGAGTCACTGTTTTCATTCTTTTGGATATATACCTAGGAGTGGAATTTCTACAGCATATTGTAACCTCTGCCTGGTTTTGTATGGCTCACAAACTAAGAATGGTGTGGTACACAGAAAAATGCCCTCACCCCGCCACCCCAAGATATTTATGTCCTAATCCCCAGTACCGGTGAATAAGTTACCTTCCATGGCAAAAGGGATTCTAAAGAGGTGACTAGATTAAGGATCTTGAGATGAAGGAATTATTCTGGATTATCTGGGTGGGCCCAAGGTCATTATAAATGGGAGGCAAAAGGGTCAGAGGAGATGTGATGACAGAAGCAGAAGTTGGAGTGACACACTTTGAAGATGGAGGAAGGGGCCACAAGCCAAAAAGTTTGGGCTGCCTCTAGACACTGGAAAAAGCAAGGAAATATAAATCCTTTCAGAAGGAACATAGCCCTGCTGACACCTTGATTTTAGCCATATATAACCCATTTGGACTACTGACCTTGAGAACAAATTTGTGTTGTTTTATGCCACTAAGTTTGTAGTAATTCGTCAAGTAACAATAGGAAGCTCATACGCATAACTTTTACGTGTCCAGAAAAGTTATCTGACTCCTAATTTAGAGCAAGAGTGTGACCTAGAAAATCGGGGGTCAAGGATCTAAGGGGTTGAGAAGGCACAGTGGACTGAGTTTTGGGGTTGGGGAGGGAGAAGGGATCCGACTAGAGATGTACAGAACCTCCTGGGAATGGGGGGCAACCTGGATTATAGGGACTGCTCGTGCTACTGCATTAGTGATGGGAGAAAGGTGGAGTGGAGGCCTGGGAGCAGGTGCAGCTGATCCAGCCCAGGGGACTCTGGGGTTGTGCATCTGAGACAGCTGAGGGCTCTAGGGGAGAAGTTGCCTTTGGCAGAAATGGATAGGCCAGCCTGAGTGACAGAGCTCATGCGGACCAAGCCTGGTTAAGGCAGTTCTGTAGAAGAGCAAGGGGGTAGATACACTTCTCCCAGGCGTCGTATGTTCTATTCATTCATCCAGGCACTGTACATGTTGCTCAGTGTAGTTAATATGGCCCTGTATCTTATGTTGCCCCCAGATGTCACAGTTTTCTGAGCACATTCCCTGAGGCCCAGGGACTGTGATGTTAAGTGGTCTGGGCTGCCCTTAGAGAGACTGCCCAACAAGTTGCTTTAAGGATTGGAAGACATGCATGCAAAACTGCTCAGCATCTCTAAGGTGCTCGCACTATCTAAAAACACTATTTCCTAATAATAACAGTAATCTTTGTTATTAGCAGGAGTATTTCAATTAGGAGATGCGATTTGGGCAGAACCTTGAAGGCGGATGGGATTGGGAAAGGCGGTGGGCAGGAGGCAGGACATTCCAAGGCAGGCGTGGTCTTCCTGAGCCAGGTGCCAACCCTCCAGGAGCCAGGGAACGCGTAGTGGTGGTGGGGAGGTGGGGGGTGGGACCGAAGGTGGCTGCCAGTCAGTGTTCCTCGCCCCCCTCAGCCCATCACCCCGGGTGGAGAGCGCACCCTGGCGGAGGAGTAAGTCTCGCACGGGCTTCGCCATGAATGAGAAGCTGCGGCCTTCAGCCCGCCCAGGCCAAGCTGGGGCGGGCCTCCTGCGGTCCAGCCTCCCGGCGGAAGGGAAAAGTGTGTGAGTGGAGGGATGGGGGGAGTAGCACGGGACCCGGCAGCAGCCACCAGACCTCCCAGCCACTCTGGCAGCCGGTCTCCCAGCCGCTGCCGTTCTGGCTCCCCTCCACCTTTTCCTCCCCGCGAGGGTCCTCGCTTCCTACGGCCGCCCCAGGACCCGAGGCTCGTGGCGCGCCCCCCTCTGCTCGCCCTTCCCGGCTCCGGAATTCCCAGGCTCCGGAGCCGGGGCTGGGCAGCCAGCTGGGGGCCGCTGGGCAGGGAAGGAAGAGGCTGGCGGGTCTCCGAAGTCGGCCCCAAGTTACATGTGGGAAGCGGTGGCTGTGACGCAAGTTTCCAGGGGGCCCTGGGCTCGGAGGGAGCGCGCCAGAGCGGCTCCACTTCGTGCAGTTGCAATCGTGAAAAAGGAAAAGCCCCGAGCAGCACCCCAGGCCGCCCTTGCCGCCGCATGCCGAGCCCAGCTGCGCGCCCTGCGCCCCTAAGGGCTGCAGAGCGCGCAGACCCTGCACCGGGCAGTCCCCGCCGGACCCCGGCCGCACGGACTGGGGCTCCCTCGCGGTGGCTGGCTTTTTTTTTTTTTTTTTTTTTGCAACGCTTGCCAACCTGTCAGCTGATGGACCTCATCACCCATAGTGGCGCATGTAGCTCGGCCGCAGCTCGCTCCATTCACCCGCTCCCCACCAGCCCGCCCGTGGCCCCCCGCTCCCGGCCCCCGGGGGAGGCCTGCAGACCCCCGCTGCCACCCGCCGCCGGGGGCCCGCGCCCCTCTCGCCCCGGCCTCGCGCCGCCTGGGGGGCGCTGCAAATAGTCCTTTGTTTACATGCAATTCCTTACTCCGCGGAAGGAGGCCGGGGGAGTGCTGAGTTTTCACCAGCTGTTTCCCGCCTTGAAACAGACATCTGATCAGCTGCAAACACACACACACACACACACACACACACACACACACACACACACACACACACACACGCGCCCGGGGAGGCAGGCCGGAGAGACCTCCCTCCCGCCCCTCCCGCCCGCCTCCCTCCCCTCGCCGCCGCCGCCGCCAGCATCTGGGACCGGCCGATTCTGCACCTCCGTCCGGCGCTGCCCTTTGATTCGGATTTCCATCTTGCATTCTCCGGCGGACCGCGGGACCCGGCGTGTGCAGAGGAGGGGGGCCGATCGCTATGGAGTATTTCATGGTGCCCACTCAGAAGGTGCCCTCTTTGCAACATTTCAGGAAAACAGAGAAAGAAGTGATAGGAGGGCTCTGTAGGTGTGTACTCCTCCTCACCCCCACCCTCTTCCTACGATTGCAGCCCCTGGCCAGCCCGCCCGGGCGGGCGCGCGTGGACGCACGCATGGCCTGCGCCGCCAACCCCGCTCGCCTTTCTTAGCCGCCGGGGCGGCTGCAGCCCTCCGCGCGCCGGGCTCGCGCCGTCCGGAGACCCTCCTCCCTCGGAACGTGGGGGCCCTGAGCGGACCCGGTCACTTTTGTCCGCTGCAGGCGGGCCCATCGCGACGTTTGTAAATTGCAAACAGACCCACGTGGTTCTGCAGCAGTCCCGGCCATGCTTGGTGCTGGTGGCTTCCCCCACCCCCCCACCGCGCTTCCTCCTCCTCCTCCCTCCCGCTGCGGCTTCCTTCCTCTCCCTCTTTTCTCGCTCTCTCTGGGCGCTCCCTTCCAAGGGGACCTGGGGGCCCCGGGGCGCGCGGAGGCCGCTACAATGCAGCCACGCCGGGGCGCCAAGCGTGGGGGGGCGGGGAGCCGGGTGGTGCGTGTTTGCGGGGCGCTGGGCTGCAGCGGGGTCGGGGGCGTGCTCGTGTGAGGGTGCGGGTGTGGGCGGGACCCGAGGGGCGAGAGCGGCCGGCCCGGAGCGCCGCGGACCGGGGCACGTTGGCGGCAGCTCGCCTGCTCGCTCGCCGCCCGCGCCTGGGCGCTGTTTACTAGCGAGGCCTGGACGTGACTCTGCAGCCCTCTTGGAGTAGGCGGACCTCGGCGCGCCGCCTCACGGGAGCTGTAGTTCATCGTGCCCCGCTGGTACGGCATTGTGGGAGTTGTAGGCGCTCCCGGGCCACGCTTTCCGCACACAAAGCTCAGTCCCCGCGGGCGAGAAGGGGGGCAGCAGGCTGGTTGGGGGTTCCTTTGGGGGAGGGGGCACTAGAAGCTGCCCCTAGCCTCTGGAGGCCACTGCCCGCCGCAGTGGGTCTAAGCTGCAAACTTTCCGGTCCCCGCCCCTCCCCCAGCCATAAACCCAAAGCGTCGGGTCTCCCAGCCCGGTGGGTGGGTGGTCCGAGGTTCGCAGCTCTTCCCCCAGGAGCCACTTTATTAGTTTGGGCCGGGTTATTACAGATCCACCCCTGTACCAAAGGGTGATGGGTTCGCGTACCCGAGTCGCCCTGGACACTTGTTAAAATGCCGTGCCCGCAACTCGGGTAGCTAGAAGGACTGAACACCACCCCGCAGGGTGGTGATACTGCGCGGGGGGTGGGGGGTTCCCCATGCCTAAGTTTGGGACCTGCGGTTCCTTTCCTGCGGCGCTGATCTAGGAGCGAAATGGCTCCCCAGGGCTGCGGCCACGTGCTCTACCGCCTGGGCCGGCTGGGCGGGGATTGAGAGGGGAGGAGCCCCAGGTGGTGTGGCCCAGGCTGGTTGGACACCAGGGGCTGCAGAAACCAGGTTGGGGGAAGGTTGCTGCACTGGTATTAACCCTACTACCCACCCCCTCTTCGCTACCACTTGACTCTCAAATTCAAGGAGGATGGGCCGGATGGGTCCTGCAGCTAGCAGGACCCCCCTTGAGTGCTAGCTGGCCCTTCCGAAGTTCCACCTGGAGGACCTGGCTGTAAAAAGTTAACAAAATAATAATATAATAGAGTCTAGAGCTCTAATATGTTCTGGGGACTTGTTTTGCCAGATTTTCCTCACTGAATTGTCTATGTTAACTCCGTCTTCCTGAGTTAAGTGACCTTACGATTCCTGTGTGGGATGAGGACACAGGCTTGGGAAGAGAATAGGTAGAGAGCTAGGACTTGGACCCTGATCCCAGTGCCATTCTTATATCCCAGCTGCTGGTTGCTCAGAGGAGGGCTGGGCAGTGGGGAGGAGGGGTTGAGCTGTTCCAGATGCTGGGGAGGACATGGCGGGCCCTGACCCTGGGCAGGCTTGGTGCAATGGACTCTGGTTTCACTCTGTCCCTAGCCCCATTTTAGCGGAGTCCATTTGTCCCCCAGGGGCCAAGCACTGGAGTTGGCAGGACCCCCCCTTACAGGGCTGGACTTGTGGGCTTCCTCAGCCTGCCTTGCTGGGAAACACTTGTCAGCCTGTGCACACACAGCCCTGACACAGAATTGGGGCCTCTGGGTTTGTTCATTTTTAGAAGAGGTTGTGGGGTGAAGTCGGAGACCTGTCGAAGATCGAGGTTGTGGATTGGGCAGGACCTTCTGGCCAGATGGACTCGCTTCTCACACTGGCGGACTTTGTTCCATCCCTCAGTGACTAGTAGGGCTCCCTGCCTCTCTAGAGGGGCCGAACTGCGCAGTGGGGCCCGCGCAAGCTGTGGTTTTGGACCTGTCACCTAACTGCCCTGAGCCTCTGTAAAATGGAGCACATGTGAAGTTTGGCTATGTGTTTGGAAAGTGCCTGGTAGCTGTTAAAATGGCTCTCAAACTTTTAGAAGCAGGGGCATGGTGGTCCTAAAGAGTTTAGTTACGGGCCAGTCAAGTGGCACGGTGGTTAAGAGCTGGCTTGGGGTTCCAGCGGCCCTGGTTCGGATCCCACATAGGAGGGCCAGTGACACTGCCCTCTAAAAAAAAAAAAAAGGAGTTTAGTGACTGCCCTCGGTCAGGAAAGAGACAAGTTGCTTTCAGGAGTTAGAGAACAATTAGGGGCTTTGGAGTATGTGTTGGGTCCCTGATTTGGTATTTACGAGGCACTTACTCTGTGCTGGGATTAAGGAGAAGTGGCCCCTGCCCTACAAGCTCGAAGTCTTGTGCTGAAGGATCTTGTCAGTACCCTAAGAGAGACTTATGGGTTCTCCTGGAGTCCTGGGTACAAATCCTGGAAAAACAAGGCATCCTGTTATCCTGTCTCTCTTTCCCGCTCCCTCTCCCTCCTTCTCCCTCTCCCTCCCTTTCTTTCTCCCTCTCCCTCCCTTTCTTTCTCCCTCTCCGTCTCTTCAACTTCACCATGACCCTGTGAAGCGAAGCAGTATTCCTCCATTTTACAGATGGGGAGACTGAGGCTTTGAGAGACGAATTGGCTAAGTTTGGGGTTCCACAGCTAGTAAGTGGCAGGCAGGGCTGGAGTTTGCACTTGAACCCACTGACTGTAGGGCTCCCTCTGAGGGGCTGGAGAAGCTGTGTGTGTGTGTGTGTGTGTGTGTGTGTGTGTGTGTGTGTGTGTGTGTGTGTTTCTGATGGGAACAACCTGGATGTGGTATGTTCTGGGACCGAGGGCAGGGATGGTAGGCTGGTTGGAGTGGAGAAGCAAAGGAGATGGTGAGGGCCCCGGGGTGCTTCTGTACCTGCTGCAAACAGAAGGATGAGCGCCTTGGGCATCCTTGGTGAGGGTTGTCTTTCTCCCTCCTGTTCTTTGAAGCATGGCTGTCCATAAATCCCATGTGGCTGCTCCACTCCTTACTGGGTAGCCAGCTGTTGAGTGGCAGGTATGTGAGTGACTTTGGGGCTATGTGAAATGAGAGTTGACAATGGCTAATTTGAGGCTGGATCCCCCAGGGGGATTTAGGGGGATGGGGGATATTCACTGTCCTTGGGTAGATGGGAGGAACAGGTTCAGGTCAGCACTTAGATTTGAAGAACGTGTTCTCTGCCCTGAGCCTCTGGTTGGGATGCTGACGTTATTTCCAGGGGGCCATCTGGGGGTACTCTGGTAGTGGGGTGACAGCTCTGGTCTTGGCACCTGAGGCTGATACCCAAACTGTTTCTTGGCAGGTGCCCTCTCTTATCCCTGAGGCGGGGCAGCCGCTGGCCAGCCCCAAAAGGCTGTCGGAGAGCAGTCACAGAGTAAGAGAGGCAAGAGATATTTATTGTCAGTGGACCCAGGCCACCTTTGTTACTCACCTGAGGGTCTGAAGTTGATGTAGAAGGGGGTGCATGGGACTTTTACAATTAGTGTATATCATGTTTACTTCTGCAAAACTCAGAAAGAAATGTGAAAAAAAACAAAAAAAACTTTAAGACATTTGCAGAAAAATCGACTTTAGTACAGTGTCAGCTGAAATTCCAATTAACCACTCTTTATAGGAATCTCTGGTTGGCCAGCACTCCACCAGTCAGAACTTCTGGTTAGCCACGGATGTACCAATTAGAGCTCCTGGTTAGCCGTGATGCCGCCAGTCAGAACCCCCATTTAGGCAGCATTCCATCAATTAGAACCCCTGGTTGGCCAGCACTCCCCCAGTCAGAACCCTTGATTAGTTAAATGTATTAAAAAAACAGTCAGTTGGTACTTCCCGGGCTACTTAGGTGAGTGATAGTAGACAGGCTTGGTGGTAGCCGAGGTTCCCATAAGGAGCTGTACCTTTGGGGAGAGGTCTTTTCTGGGACTTAAATCTGCATTAGCTGGTTCCTGAGCCAGGAGGCTGGGCTCTTAGACTTGGACTTGGTGGCAAAGGGGACATGATGGAACATTTGGAAGAGCCGGACTGCCAGCTTCTTAGGAGCAGGAGATGACAGGCTCCCATACCTTACCTGAGCCTCAGGACCCTTGCTTCTGGGAACTTCTAGCTGGGGCTTGCAGGCCTGGGGTCCTGCAGTCTTCTTTGATCTTTCCAGTTTGTGGACATTCTGGGGAGAAGGGAGAGGCTGAGGGTTGGCAGATGAGCTGGCTGATAGGGGGCCTTTAGCTCTGGCTTGGCGGGGCAGTCGGAGAGACTTGGGGCGTTTGCTCCCTCTTGCAGCCACACACACGGGGCTCTGGTAAGCAGTAGGCTGTGTGCATGAGCCGTCAGTATAGAGCACCATCAGCAGGTAGGGGAGGAGAGTATGCGCTTCATTGGAGGAAGGTGTCTGTTGCTCCCTGGTCTGGCTGCCTGACCTTGGGCATGTCATTTAACCTCCCAGGACCTTGGATTCCTCATTGCAACAGGATAATGCGGTCACTCTGCTGGGTTTCTGTGCGTCAAACAGGGAAAAACATAAAATAGTTATGTGAATGATAAGTAGGAGCTAACAGGATGGCCAGGCATATTTGTGTTTGGTTCTTAATACAGGGGGGACTGTCATCTGTCTGTGGGAATGTGCTGCTCTGTGGGACAGTGCAGAGCCCACTCTGCTCTGTAATGAGATCTCTTGAGGGTAAGAGCAGGGCTCTGGGATCGATGTTCAAGTCCCAGCCCCAACACTTGCTGAGCTATTCCCTTTCCAAGTCTCTGTGTCCTCGTCCCACACAGGAGCCATTAGGCCACGTTACTCAGAGGAAGACTGTGACAGTCCAATGAGAAAATCCCAGCAAAGCAAGTCCTTAGCACATTATAGTAAGAACCGAAGAAAAACTTTTTAAAAAGACTATTTACTCTGTGGCTGGGTCCTCCAGGTTGGCCTTCTGGAAGGGCTAGTACCCAGGGTGGGTCAAGGATGGATGTGGGGCTCCTTTTTGACCCCTCACTACTGTGGTCAGCTCTGGCCCTTAGGCATCACCGTGAGGGACCCAAGGATTGGGTGAGTGGGAATCTCTCCCGTATCTTTCCTGAGGGGGAGGGAGATGCTTCCAGACAGCGTCACCCAGTGGCTTGGCTTCCTATGAATGTCTCTCCCCATCTTTTCTTGCCCCAAGGACCCCCCCATCTTTAATCTACCCACCATGGAGCTTCTGGAGGGCACTGCCAGGCCTAGGAGCCTGGACTCCATTCTAATCCACCCTCTCCCAAATGGCAGGCACACCTCTTCATTTCAGGTCTCTGACCTGCACACTCTCCAACCATCCCAGTCACCCCCATTGTAGGGGCAGGGAAACTGGGAGAAGTGAGGTGCCCAGAAGTGGGGTAGCCAGATTCTTGGCTGTCTGACCCTAAAACCTTGTCCCTCCCCACTCTGAGCCCTAAGTTCTATCTGTAAAGTGGGGATCATGGGTCCCCTTTCCAGTGCTGACATTCTGAGGCCCTGTGAGGGACCCTGTACCCTGTGGGAGGGGGCCCAGGGATGCCCTGGGGGGGCTGGTGGAGGAGGGGATCTTGTCTCTGGACTCTCAGCAGCGGCCGATGTGGAGTCTGCTCCCAGCCCACCCCTAGCCAACCACCTTCGTCAGGAGTGGAGGCTGAGGCCCGGGAAGGTGCAAGGACAAGACCAGGGTCCGGCAGGGAGCCGAGATGGGACAGACAGGGTGGGCTGGGGGACCAGGAAAGGCCTTGACTGTCTCTAGCTGTTGCAGATGTGTTCTACTCCTGGGTTTCTGTGCAGACTCATTTCTGCCCGGGGCTGTGCATGGGGGCCTGGCGTGGCAGAGGAGCTGGACCAGGTACCTCTTTGAGCCCACGTTCCCTTATCTATGGAAAGAGGACTGCCCAGAGACTTTTCCCCATTCCCCCAAGGGTGTGAGCCCAGGCCTAGACCAGGTCACCCCGGGAGGGCCCCTCAGGAAGAAGCCAGGGCTGTGGCTTTGGGTGGGGCCAGTGGCCTCTTCTGGGAGCCCGGCATCTGGAAGCCATCAGGCCAAGGGTGGGGGGGAGTTGCAGGAGAGGGCCGGGAAGGGGGACATGCCTTCTTGAGGCCACACACAGGGATGGCCCTTGGGAGCAATGGCTTTGGGCCCATGGGCCTGCAGGCCCCGCTGCCGCCTCTACCTTCCCCCAACGTCTCTCAGTCTGTAGCCTCACCCCTTCCCACTGGCTGCCTTTTCTCTCACCCTTCTGGCTGCTGCTCCCGCACGATGTAATCACATAATATGCAGTAACATTGCCCACTGCATGCTGGGAGCCTTGCTTCTCTGGCACAGGGTGTGTCTGCCTCTTGGGGTAGGTGGGCCTGGTGTCCCCTCCCTGGAGTGAATGGTACCTGTCTTGTCTTTGAAGTCTTATTGCAGGGTGGCTGGAGGCTTGCGTAGGAGCTTGTGGATAGAAACATGGCTGTGGGGATGGGGAGGTAGGAGGGACATTTTCCTCAGGCTTCAAGCCTGTTGCTCTGAAGGAGGTGGTCCAGGTACATAGCAAGGAGCTCAGAGGAGTCCCAGAAGCATGTGTCTCCAGTTGTCACCTGGGCCCACCTGCATCAGAATCACAGGGATTCTTGCAGGATTTGGGCCCCACTCAGACCTGCTGGCCAGACACTAGGGCGGGGGCCTGGGGTCTGCACGGTGACTTTGACACCCACATGGCGCAGAGCACACTGCTCCATCACCCCGCTAATCTGCTTGGGTGTAGGCATCAGACAGATGTGGCATCTTTTGCAGGGGGAGAAATGCAGGTTACCCGTGGGGCCCTCTGTAGGTGAATCGTAAAGACAGGGGTGCATTGGGGTCAGGGCACGCAGGGCCGGCTCCTCGCCTGAGCATGTCCCTGTCTCCCCGCAGCCTTGCCAACATTCCACTGACCCCTGAGACTCAGCGGGACCAGGAGCGGCGGATTCGGAGAGAGATCGCCAACAGCAACGAGCGGAGGCGCATGCAGAGCATCAACGCGGGTTTCCAATCCCTTAAGACCCTCATCCCCCACACAGATGGAGAGAAGCTCAGCAAGGTAGGCGAGGGCCGGGAGGGCCAGGAGGACGTGGCGGGCTCCAGCAGGGAGAAGGAAGTGAGTTCTGGTAGACACTACCAGCCCGAGCCCCTGACTTGTCCCTTCCACCTTCAGGCAGCCATTCTCCAGCAGACGGCAGAATACATCTTCTCCCTGGAGCAGGAGAAGACCAGGCTCCTACAGCAGAACACACAGCTCAAGCGCTTCATCCAGGTAGCACCTGTGGAGGCCTCGTGTCACCTCAGTGCCCTGCCCTTCTCCTGGCCCCCTCTCCCTGGCATGGGCATGTCTGGGCCCAACCGCTGGCCTGGAACTCCGATGTGGCTGGAGGTCCCACCTTCCACACTGACCCACTTGCTTCAGTCACTTGCCTTCCTGCCAGGGTCTTAATTTACCCATCTATCAAGGGCAGTGGAACGGCTCCGGAAGGAACTGGGTGACTTTTGGCCAGCAGATCCCATTCTGCCTCCATTCCAGGCCTGTGACCATTGTTGGATTTGCAGAATGGGGCTCCCCGTGCTAATGCACCTGGGTTGACAGCTTTGAGGGCCTACGATGGAGATCCTTGACTTCCCCATTGGTGGTGGTGGTACGGGCTGTCAGGGCACACTCACTGACTCCATGGGGTCCTCAGGAGCTGAGTGGCTCGTCCCCCAAGCGACGGCGAGCAGAGGACAAGGATGAGGGCATTGGTTCGCCGGACATTTGGGAGGATGAGAAGGCGGAGGACCTGCGGCGGGAGATGATCGAGCTTCGGCAGCAGCTGGACAAGGAGCGCTCGGTGCGAATGATGCTGGAGGAGCAGGTGAGGTGGGTGGGTGGGGTGGGGGAATTCCAGCCCCTCTCTCTTCTTTTCCTCCCATCCCTGCCTCCCTTGAGCAGTTATTTACAGGAGTGCCTGCTTTGTACCAGGCCTAGGAGTATGTGTGTGGGGGTCTAGTGGGGAGCAAACCAGACAGGTCCCCCCTCAGGGGTCACCGTCTGTGTTGTGGTATGGAGATGAGTCAAAGGACCTCACACTGTAAAAATGCAGCTCTGATAAAGGTTGTGCAGGAAGCACGGGTACCGGCGAGGAGTGTGGGGAAGAATTTGGGCTGCCCCATCCCATGGCTTCTCTGTTAAAGTGAAGCTGTTTGAGAGGTCGGGAGTCGGGGTTGAGTCTCACGGTTACCCAGGCAAAGAGGGGAGAAGGGTGCTCCAGGCACAATAAGGGCAAAGGCCCTGTGGCGTGAGGGAGAGAGCATGGAAGGAGGGGAGGTGAATCAGGGCCAGCCTGGCGGGCTATGATAGGACTTCAGTCTCTGTCCCAGGGTGACTGGCTCCTGCTAGGGTTTGCAGCAAGAATGAATGGCCTGCCTTGTGAAGGGCAGAGAGCATGGGGAGGCTGACCTCAGCACTGGAGGAGGCTCCAGGGTGTGTCCAGGCCCTGCCCCTGAGCCTGCTGCTCTGCCCTCAGGTACGCTCGCTGGAGGCCCACATGTACCCGGAAAAGCTCAAGGTGATCGCACAGCAGGTGCAGCTGCAGCAACAGCAGGAACAGGTGCGGCTGCTGCACCAGGAGAAGCTGGAGCGGGAACAGCACCTACGGACCCAGGTGAGCAGGAGGCAGCGGGAGGGGCTGTGTGGGCCCTGGCTAGGCCTCTCAGACTCAGCATTGGTGCCTTGGTGCCCAGCAGGGCATAGCCGGGGCCCATAATGATGCAAACATTCCTGGTTTCCAGGTGTGTGCAAACATTATTACATGAATCCTTGTAGTAGTCCTTTGAGACTATTTCACTGATCAGGAGAAGTGAGGTACAGAAAGAGTAAATAACTTGCCGAAGATCCTCAGTGATTGGGGCAGGGATTTGAACCCTGGCTGTCTAAATCCAGAATCTAAACTCCTGACCACCGCTGTATTAGTTGTTGGACTGCTTGCTTGGTGCTGGACAGTGAAGGGATCTTGAATGGCTGGAAACCCCTCTCTAGGCTGCCATTTCTTTGTTTCTTAACCCTCCGTCGTGCGCAACTGATCTCACAGATTCATTGAACACAAATTTTCAAATATGAAATAGGTCTTTACTGTACTAAGTCACGAACACGACTGGTGATAGGTTACGGTAGAGGGGAAAGATACAGAAGCAATGGGTCACGATACTTAACTGTTAGATATTTGAAAATTTGTGTGCAATGAATCTGTGAGATCAGTTGCACCCGATGGAAGGTTAAAATAAGAGGGGAAGGGGGAATCCCAAACTGGCCAGCCCCCCATGAGTTGTTGGTGGAGGCTGTCTTGATGCAGTGGGCAGAGGGAGATGGTTTTGGAGGGTGTCTTACACCCTCTATGACCACCAGAGGGAAGGGACATCTTTCAGACCTTTGGAGAAAGACTGAGGGCTTCTGTCTTGCAGCTCTTGCCCCCTCCGGCCCCCACCCACCACCCTACGGTGATTGTACCAGCGCCACCACCCCCTCCCTCCCACCACATCAATGTCGTCACCATGGGCCCCTCCTCGGTCATCAACTCTGTTTCCACATCCCGGCAAAATCTGGACACCATCGTGCAGGTACCTGGGCTCGGGGAGGGGGCAGCACGTGGGCGTTGTCCCTGGGAGCAGATGTTTTGGGGGAGATTAGAAAGCGGGGACTGAAGGGGAGTGAGACAGGACTTGGGTGTAAGGGAAGAAGGTCTGGAAGTTTGTGTGTGTGTGTGTCCATCTCCAAGTCTTCCTCTCTGTTTTGGGGGCGGGAGAGGGAGCTCTGTGGAGAATGTGAAGTGAAACAGGAGAGGTTGGGGATAGGATGGCCCTGAAGGAAGACTTTGTTCCTTCTTTCCACATGGGGTTTGCTGAGAGGGTCCTCTGCTCCCAGAATTCTGGGCTTCGGAGTTCCTGCATCCAGCTCTGGGGTTGGTCCAGAATTTCCTCTCACATGGGGTTGAGGTGGCAGTGGCTGGGATATAAACCTCCTACAGAGGAGGAAGAAATGAGATAAGCTCTGGAGGTCAGGCCTGAATCACTGCTGTCCGCTGTCTAGGGCAGAGACCCCTTGGAAGCCCTGGCAACAAAGAAAGGAATAAATTAAACAAAAAAAAAAATCCATCCACCCCTGGACCTTTAGTTGCACATAAACCCAGCATATTGAATAATAAAATTAATAACAAAGACTTTCCATCAGTGAACAGGCCGACTTTGACATATGTAAATAAATGAAAGATGCCGGTGACTTCTAAGCAGCCCTGCTCTGTCATCTGGAAGGGATTTTTCAGCTCAGCGTAGGGGTTTACTAAAGTTTGTTTTCCCCTGACTGGCAGGCCACCTGCTGCTTTGCCAGGCTTACTTCTGAACCTTTGTGGGGTATGTGTGTATGTGGGAGCATATGGTGGCTCTTTGCGTGCATCCGGCCATCCTCACCACAGCCTGTCTCCCCCAGGCGATCCAGCACATCGAGGGTACCCAGGAAAGGCAGGAGCAGGAGGAGGAGCAGCGGCGAGCGGTCATTGTGAAGCCAGTGCGAAGCTGCCCGGAGGCCCAGGCCTCCGACACCGCCTCTGATTCAGAGGCCTCAGACAGCGATGCTATGGATCAGAGCCGGGAGGAGCTGGCAGGGACTGGGAGGCTTCCCTGACCACCCCCCAGCCCTCCTCTCCCTTCTGGGGGCTGGAGGGGGCCGGGGCAGCAACAGGGAGTACATCCAGGCCAGCGAGTGAGGAATTTTTACAAAATGATGACTTCATTTGGGTCTCTTTTATGACCTCTTTTTTCAATACTGTAAATCAACTTTTGAGCAAAGGCCACCCAACCTGTGTTCCCGGGGGCTGGGGTGGTGGGAGTGTGTTGGAGCACCGGGACACCTGGGGCTGGGCCTCGCCTGGGAGGCTGGGGGAGCTGACACTGAGGTGCCTGGCCTCTCTCCGCCAAAAAAAGCATTTTTTTCATTTAAACATGTTTTTTAAGAACAGGGAAAAATTAAACAAAACCCCACATATTTCTGCCCTCCCCAGAGCCAGCCCTATGACTGTCAGTTTTTAACCGCCTCCTTACCTCTTGTTTTTTTGGTTTTCTTCTTTCTCCTTTAAGCACTTACATGGGTTGGGGGTCTGGCTGGGTCAGGACTCTGGGGGTCTGGGGTCGAAGTTCCTTCTCGGTTGGGGTTTGCTGCTGCCCTTTTGCCCTGCCCTCCCCTCTCCGCCCCATCTCAGCACTAGGATTTACCACTCTCCACCACTAGCTGGCCCCCACCTTTCCCTCCAGGTTTCCCATCTTCGACCCCCAAAAATGTCTTTGTCTCTCTTTTTGTTTTGTTTGTTGTTGGTTTTTTTTTTTTTTTTTTTTACAATTTTGAGGTCTTTGTGTTCATGGAGAGCTATTATATTTTGTTAAGAAAGTGGGGGGAAAAAAACCAAGAGGCCACCGTGCCTTTATAAAGAAACAAAATAAAATTTGTACTTTGTTTTTTAGATTCTGTGTCTCCTGGTACATGCTGTCCTGAGTTTCTGGGGAAGGCTTCCTGGACTAACGTATAGGATGCCTTTTGGGCCCACCAGAGGGAACTGGATGTGGGTGAGCTTGATGACTCCCCCAACCTGTGTGTGGTGTTGCAGTGAGAAATTAGGGTCTTCACATTCCCTGGGATTACTCAGGGTATTCTGCAAAAATAGGAAATGGTGTTGGGGGGTGGGAGGAATGGCTTCCAATTCCTTGATTGGTGGGGAGGTCAAGGAGAGAATGAAAAACTAATCCACAGGTTCCTATCTCCTAGAGAAAGGACACAGGATGTCCTAGTTGATCCCTAAGCTTTGCCATGTTTTCAGCTTGTGTAACCTACCTGAACCTCAGTCTCCTCATCTGTTGAAGGGAAGGCTGCATTCCCTCATGGTGTGGTGTTTAAGAGCTCAGGTCCTGGAGTTGGGCTGGCAGTGGTCAGGCAGGTGGTCAGCTGCACTTTGGGCAAGCCACTCGATATTTGAGCCTCAGTTTCCTCTTCTGAAAGGTGGGAATAATAATGGCACATGGATAATTCATCTTATGGATGGGGGGTGGGAGTGATTCTTTAAAATCCTTCATCCTCCATGACCAGAGAGCACTTTATAATATACTCTTCTGAGCCTGCTTGTCCCCATGCTCACTCTGTGCCAGGTACATGAGAACCGAGTCTAGAGTGAAATAGCCAGTTCACTTCTTACTTTACAGTGCATGTCTCCAGACATGAAATTGTTGAATAGAAAGGCAGTCAGGAGCCTGCATTTTTTTATTTTATTTTATTTTAGTTTTTGGAACTTTTGTAACTTTTTAAAGGTGAAATTCACAGATTAAAATTAACCATTTTAAAGGGAATGATTCCATTGCATTTAGTACATTCACAATGTGTAGCCAGTGACACTGCCCTCAAAAAAAAACAAAAAACCCAAAAAACAAAAAAACAAACACAATGTGTGGAACCATCATCTCTATCTAGTTCCAAAACATTCTCATCACTCCAAAATGAACTATTTATTCATTAATCAGTCTCCCCATTCCTCCCTCCTTCCAGCCCCTGGAAATCACCAATCTGCTTTCTGTTTTACAGCATTTTAAAAAAAATTAAAGGTGTAATTTACGTTCGGTAAAATTCATACTTTTTAGCTTTTGTGTGTGAGCTTTGACAAATGTCTCCAGCTGTGTAACCACCACCACACTCATATAAATTAGTTCCCTCATCTCCGGTGTTCCCTCCTTTGCCTGTGTGGTCCAACCCAGCTCCTGGCAATCACGTGTCTATTCCTATAGGTTTGCCTTTTCCAAAATATCATAGATGGGATCATACAATAGTTAGCCTTTTGCATTTGGCTTCTTTCACTTAGCATAATTAATTTTCTCTCTTTTGAGGTATATCTAGCTAAACTTATATAAGTTAAATACGTGTCTGAGGGGAGAGGCTTAGCTAGGATCTGGGGAGGCTCCTTTTGGGCAGGTGCAAGGCGCGCCCCACGGGCTCCATGTAGTTCCTAAAAAGATCAACAGAGAGCGCTGTGGGCCCAGGACACCTGACCCTGCAGGGGCAGAGGCTCCGCCTCCCGGTGCCTACGGGACTTCAGTTCTTATAGGCCAGAGGCGGAGCTTGGGGCGGGGTCAAGGAAATCCCCCCTCCCCGGGCCTGCTGTGGCGAGTCCCGAGACAGTAGGCGGGCTCACCAACAGGCGGTGGGAGTCGGGAGCGCAGCTCCGGGCCCCGCCCCTTCCCGGACTGGCCCCGCCCCCACCCTCTTGGCGCGCTCGTCTGGCTCCGCCCCCGCGCCCGGCGTCCTCGCATGGACGCACGCCCCGCACGCAAACGCCTCCAACGTGTGACTCCTGGGTCTCTTCCGCGCGGAGGCGCTCGTCCGCTTCCGCAGCTCTCGGTTCTGCCCCCCCCTCCGCCCCGCGACGCCGTGGGTGGCTTCAGGTGGTGCAGCAGGCACTGCCCGGCGGAAGTCCGGCCCGCCGCCCACGTGACTTAGCGTGATCTGGAGACCGCGGTAGCAAAGCGGGCTAATGTTCGTAACACGTTCAATTTCAACGGTTGCCGAAACACTGTCATTTCAGCGCAGGCGAGGAAAGGAAGAAACTACAAGCGAAAAATTGTTTCCCTTCCTAGTCTGGGTGGCTCTGTCTACGTCTTGCTCTGGCCACACCTCTCTGGGGACGCCACGGGTCCAGGGTGGGGAGCCACGCGTGGGTCGCGCGGGTCCAACCCTCGGGGCACAAGGGAGCCAGACCTGGTGGTCCGAAAGGGCACGGTGCCCTGCAGCAGGGCAGACCCTGCCTGGGAGGAGGAAGGAGGGACGATGTCCTGCTAGGACGGGCTCAAGGCATGCTAAGAAGCGGGGACTTTATTTTTGTGAGCCGGACATGATCCACCCAACGTTCAACAAAACACATTTTAAAAACCTTTTTATTGAACTGTATAACACACACTCTCAGAAGAGAGAATATTTTCACAAACGGAGTATACAACCATGGAGCCAGCACCCCACCAAGCCACTAAGTGGTTTGTTTTTTTCAACTTTGAAAAATGTTTGGGACTCATTTTAGAAATGTACTAGGCGGTCCTGTGCACCCTTCATCCAGCCTCCCCCAGTGTTAACATCGTTCATACCTAAATTACAACATGGAAACCAGGCCATTGCCATTGGTGCAGTCCATGAGGCTTCTTCAGATTTTAACAGTGTTACATGTGCTCGCATATGTTTTTACATCACTCTGTACCATTTTACCAGCAATGTGAGAATTTGAGTATTCTCTGCATCCTCACCAGCACTTGATATTGTCAGATTATGTATTTGTTAGCCATTCTGGTAGGTGGACAGTGGAATCTCACTGTGGTTTTAATTTCTATCTTAATGGATTAGTTTTGTCTATTTCAGATGTTCATAAGAATTATACAGTATATCGTTAACCCCTGAACAACAGGGGGGTTAATGGCGCTGACCCTCCAAGCAGTCAAAATCCATGTATAACTTTTTTTTTTTTTTTAAAGATTTTATTGGGGAATTAGGGGAGGGGAACAGCGTTGGGGAATCAGGGAACGGGAACAGACAAGTTGCTATCTTTTTGTTCTTCAGTCTAGTTGCGGAGGACGTTGTTTCACTGGCCCATGTTGGTATCATCATTGCGCTCTTCCCAGGTGAGGCAGATTGGTTGCCGGCCTCTGGACGGCCACTCACGGCAGCTCTTGGCAGCTCACGCTGGCTGCCAGCCGCTCATGCTCGCTGCGGGCCACTCACTGTAACCTATGGCAGCCCACTGCAGCAGGGGTTGCAGCCCACACCGTCGCCTGTAATTCACAGCAGCCCAGCTCCAGGTGGAGCTGTTGTTCACCATCTTAGCTATAAAGGCAACCAGGTGGAGCTGTTGTTCACCACCTTAACTATAGAGGTCAGTGTTACTTGCCCTCATATGTGGGATCTGAACCAGGGCCCCGCTGCTCATAGCTGGCATCCCAATCCAGCTCCTAACTAATGCGCCACTTGGCGGGCCCCACATATAACTTCTTTTGACTCCTCGATAAACTAACTACCGTTGTCCCTTGGTATTTGTGGGGGTTTGGTTTTAAGAACCCCAGCAGATACCAAAATCTGAAGATGCTCAAAGCTCTTATATAAAATTGTGTAGAACAATGCATACAAGTCGACCTTCCACACCCTCGGATTCCCAATCTTGGATTGAATATACTGTCTTTGATTGTGGTTGGTTCAGTCCAAGGATGAGAAATCTGGGGATATGGAGGGCTGATGGCATATTAGGGCCAACGGTATAGTTATTGAAAAAAATCCTTGTGTAAGTGGACCCACAAAGTTAAAACCATGTTGTTTAACTATATACCAGGGGTGCTAAAAAAATGTATACAAGTGTACACATTGGTCATCATTTCTCAAGCAGTAGTTTGCCATAATCAGAAGTGTCTGGATGCTGATGGAAACCACTTTGACCACCTCTTGTAATTGCAGAAGTCAAATGTGAGTATTCATCTTTTGTTATTGACATATATTGAGTATTGTAACTTTAACAGAATTTTCCTTTCTTAAAATGTGTATACAGGGGCCAGCCAAGTGGCTCAGTTGGTTAAGAGTTGGCTTAGGGCACGAGCTCTGAGCAACAGTGCCGCTGGTTCCATTCCCACATGGGCCAGTGATGCTGCTCCTGAGTTGAGTTGTTGCTGAGCTGCCAACAGGTGGCAGGATGGCTCAGCTGGTGTAACAACAAGATTGCCTGTTCAATGGTGGGCCATGCCTACCGGCAACTAAGACTGAACTCGGGCACCTTGAGCTGAGCTGCCAGATGGCTCAGTGGATAAAGTGTGCATGCTTTTTTTTTTTTTTTTCAGGGCAGTGCCACTGGCCCTCATATGTGGGACCTGAACTGGGGCCCCTGGCTTCTGAAGCCAGCGCTTAACCACTGCGCCACTCGGCGGGCCCTTAGAGTATGTGCTCTTAACAACAGTGCTGCCAGGTTCGACTCCCACATGGGATGGTGGCTACGCCCACCCGCAACTAAGATTGAACACAGCACCTTGAGCTTAGAGGCTATGAGCTGCCGACGGGAAGCTAGATGGCGACTGGCGCCCTCCACAACAAAGATTGAAGAACAACAACTTGGCTGGTCTCCTCCCCCAATTCCCCAACAGTGTTCCCTTCCCCGAATTCCCCAATAAAATCTTAAAAAAAAAAAAAATGTGTATACTTTTTTTGGCATCCTCTGTAACTATTTTTGTCTGGATTATTTTGCTCAACATAACGTCTCTGAGATTCATTTATGTTTTTTTTTGTTTATATCGGTATATGTTCATTTTTTTTCCTGCATGGTGAAACCTTTTTATTTTTATTATTATTATTATTTTTAATTAGTTTCAGGTGTACAACACAGTGCAATAGTTACACTTTTTGCCCCTCAAAGTGACAACTCTCCTCTCCCAATTGGCCACTCCACTTCCCCCCCATATCATACATACCTATTACAGTTCCATTGTTTGTTCATTTTTTGTTCATTGAACAAACTTAAGTATATTCCATTGTATGAATTTAGATTGTTTCCAATATGGCTACTAGGAATGCATTTTAATAGGTACTATCCCCGGAATAGATTGTGGCAATTCCCTCTCTGCCACCAGTGTGTGAGGTGGTCAGGTGGCAGTGGAGGAGAAGATACATCCTAAGCATGTGGCCATTGACGGTCTTTGGTGGTGGTTTCTTTGGGAGGGGACTGGGTATTCTTGGTTCTTGTGGACTCCCTGCCCTATTTTTTTTTTTTTTTTTGAGGGCAGTGTCACTGGCCCTCACATGTGGGACCGAACCGGGGCCGCTGGCTTCCCAAGCCAGCGCTTAACCACCGTGCCACTCGGCCGGCCCATTCCTGCCCTATTTTAAGGGTCTCTCTTAGAGATAAATCTCATGGGAAATGTTTGCTCCCATATTCTCAAGGATGGTTATATTACACCATGTCCTCTTTAAGAAGCGCCTCAGAAGAAATTCCTCTCGAGTCTCAGTAGCAGAAATAATTGCGCTTCTCCTGAGCAGTTGGTTGGTTCTTATTTTAAGGACACTGAATTGGCGAGTGATCAAGTTACACACACGTGAGGGACTTCCATGTGTAGTGCCATTTGCTTTTGTATCAGCCTTGTGAATGTCTCCATTTTGTGTGCTTGCCTTTGTGTGGTTTTCTTCTGCTGTTGTTTCCAATTCTTGCTTTCTTAATGTACTTTATAAGTACTTGGAACCCATCTTTGTGCTTTGTGGCACAGGGGGTTATAAATAAATGTCCCTTATATTATGATTTGGGGTTGTCTTTGGCAGCAGAGTAGTTGCCCCAGCTCTGTGAGATGTTTAAAGGGCTGTCTAGTTGTGGAATGGAGGGGGGCCTTCTTGTGACCTTGGCCTCCTTAGTGGTTGATTACCGGCTTCAGACCAGTATATAAAGCACATGCAAATCCTCCAGCTGCCTTTTGGAGCTGGCTGGCCATGAAGTCCTTAGCCTCAGATTTTGTTTGCTCTAGCCCCACCCTGTCTCACCTGAGTCCATTCATTGTCCCTTTATCCCGCTGCCCCTCTGTACTTCCTGGATGCTCCTGTCCCTGTTGCATTTGTCTTTTTCACTCTTGAATTCTGCTTGCCCTCTCATGCCCTACAATTTCTGGGCTGGGGTTAACACCATCCCCTGCCTTGGTCCCCTCTCTTTTCCTGCCCTGCTGAGTTGCAAGTTTCTTCTGTTGATTGACAAGAGCACGTGCTGACCTAGAGGAGGGGGGCTGCTGAGCAGGACCAACCCTAAATCTCACAACTGTAGAAAGGAATGTACTCCCAAACCTGTTCTCCCCAACTCACCCCTGGTGTTGAAAAGGAGCTAAGAGTGACAGCTGCAGAGTTTCCTGAATTAGGGGGCCCAAGTCACAGGTCCCTCCTGGGTGCAGCTTGTCTTGGTGGACAGCCTCAGAATCAAATTAAAGAGGAAACGGGGAAGTGATTAGAGAAAGCTGCAGATACTGCACATGTATCAGAGATTAGTTTGTTGATACTTTTCTCTCACATTGCCTCTCACCCTGTGGAGGATACAAGGGATACTCTGAAAATTTCCAGTACAAACAGAATTGACAAAAATCTCCTGTTCCCTTGTAGGTAGAAGGAAATGTTAGTGTATCTGGCTTGACATTGGGAGTTAGTGGGGGGCTGCTTATTTGAGATCAAGGGAGAGGCAGTCTCCATTTTCCATGGGACCCTTGTGGTACGTGTCCCTGGCTTGGGAAAGTGAGGTGGCAGGTGGGGAGGAACACTGTGGCTTGTTCTAGACTTCATCTCGTATTCAAAACAGTGGAGTTGGTGCCCTGTGGTAGTGAGTTCGCTGGATACATATCTGTTAGTTATGAAGGATACTACTGCTCTGCATGGGAATATGGGTCCTTCTAAGGTAGGTGACCTATAATTACTAAGATAATGGGGAAAATACTCCCAATGAGGGTCACTTGTGTTAGTGTCAAGTGTAGAGCAGATTCAGATGCAGAGACCTGCATTTTCAGGGTCCCACTTGGTTTCCCCAGCTCCTTGAAGAACTGTTCAAGGCATTGATTAATCTAGCAAGTCAGTTGCCAAAAGAGAGACTGAACTGCAGGAACTCTGTGAGGTTGAGGTCCCTTAGGCCATGGGCTCTGGCTGCTTCGGGCTGTGACTGAGCTGGGGGAAGAGGAGGTCTGTGCCCTGGGAATGTGGCAGTGGTGGTGGGTGATGTGGGATGAAACCAGTGTGGAGATTTCCCAGGACTAAGTCTGTTTAAGAATTTATGACCTGAGAGCTTATCTTCAGGTTTTAATCTCTTTTATTTTCAAACAAGGTGTCTTTTTAAAATTCTTCAGTTTAATAAAAATTAGGATAAAAATACATATATATGGCAAAATTTACTATTTTAACCATTAATGTACAATTCAGTGGCATTAAGTACATTCATCACCACTTATATTCATCTCCAAAACTTTTTCATCATTTTAAGTAGACACTCTTTATCCTTTAAACAATAACTCTCCATGTCCCTTTCTCCCCAGGCCCAGCCAACCTCCATTCTACTTTCTGTCTCTATGAATTTGCCTATTTTAGGTACCTCATATAAACTGAATCATATGGTATTTTCTATTATGGGCTTAATTGTCATCCCCCAAATTCATATGTTGAAGACCTAACCCCCAGTACCTCAGAATGACTGTATATGGAGGTGGAGTCTTCACGGAGTAATTAAGGTGAAATGAGGTCATATGGATGGGTCCTAATCCAATATGACTAGTGTCCATATAAGAAGAGGTGATTAGGACATGTAACACAGACTGAGAAATGACTATGTGAAGACACAGTGAGGCGGTGGCCTCAGAAGAAATGAAACCTATCCACATGTTGATATTTTGGACTTCCAGCCTCGAGAACTGAGAAAATAAATTTTTGTTAAGCTAACCAGTCTGTGGTATTTTGGTGGCAGTTTGAGCTGATTAATACATTGTCCTTTTGTAACCGGCTCGTTTCACTTAGCATAACATTTTCAAGGTGCGTCCATGTTGTAGCATGTATTAGAATTTTTTTTTAAAGATTTTAATGGGGAATTGGGGAAGGGGAACACCATTGAGGAATCAGGAAGGGGAACAGACAAGTTGCTGTCCTTTTATTCTTCAGTCTAGTTGTGGAGGACGTCGCTTCTGACCCATGTTGGTATTGTGATCATTGCACTCTTCCTGGGGAGGCAGTCGCTCGCTGGCCATTGGATGGCCGCTCACAGAGGCTCACGGCGGCTCATGGCAGCCCCACTGCAGACTAAGCCATCGTTAGTGACTCCCAGCAGCCCAGCTCCAGGTGAGGTGTTGTTCACCATCTTAGCTGTAGAGGGCAGCATCACTGGCCCTCATATGGGATCCAAACTGGTGGCCCTGCTGCTCAGAGCTGGCTTCCCAAGCCAATTCTTAACCGACTGAGCCACTTGGCCAGCCCTCTTTTTCTTTTTTTAATGGCTGAATAATATTCTACCAAATGGGTAGATCACATTCAGTTTATCTGTTCATCTGCTGATAGACACTTGGGTTGTTCCCTCATGTTGAGTGCTGTTAATAATGTTGTTTTGACGATGGGTGTATAAGGAGCTATTTGAGCCCAAACAATCTAATCTTTCCATCGAATGCATTTAACCCTTTAATTAGTGCTGGGCTCACCCTTTCCTGCCTGCCTGGGTTGGGGTTCTGTGGCTTTCTCTGACCCTTCAGCCTGTGCCCTTTCCCTGTCCCCACGCCCCCTGCACAGCCCTGCACCCTCTTTCCCTGACATGCGGATTCCTCTCTGCCCCTGGCAGCGTTCACTTGGACTGATGGGGAAAGTCAAGGGTTTGTGAGTCAAACAGATCCGGGTTCTAATGCAGGCAGTTCGTTCCTCGTGATATTTAACAGGTCACTTCAGCTCTCTGAGCCTCGGTCTTCTCCTTGTGAAATGGTGACATGTGCCCAGCTCTCGTCACACGTGAAGCACTCAGCACAGAGTGGACGCTTCATTGAGTTTGACTTCCTTTTCTGTCCATGACCAGGTGCTACCTCCTCCCCTCATGTTGGCCCCTCTCCCCAGACTCAATATTGGTGTGTTAGCGAGGGTTCTCCCGAGAGAAAGAACCGATAGGGAGTGTATTTATGGAGGGAGATTGTGGGGACTGGAAAGTCTGAAATTCACAGGTCAAGTTGACATACAAAACTAACCATCGCAGTTGGTTACTTGTCAGTTCTCTTCAAACTGATCTATAGGTTCATTGTAATTCTAAAATCCAAGAAGGCTTTTTCAAAAAACAATTGACAGGATGATTCCAAAATTCATATGGAAGTGTAAAGGAACTAGAATAGTCAAAACAGCTTTGAGAAACAATATCAAAATTGTATGATTCACACTACCTGATTTCAAGACTCACTAGGAAGCCTAGTGATCAAGGCCATGTGGTATTAGTGAAAGGATAGACATACAGATCAATGGAACAGAGTGTAGCCCAGAAATAGATTCATACCCATTGGTCATTTGATTTCCAAAATAAGGTGAAAAGGCAATTCAGTGGAAAAAGTGTAGTATTTTCAACAAATAGTGCTGGAACAATTGGACATCCATGTGTAAAAATCAGAACTTGTTTCATATTTGGAACGTATTTTATTTTATTTTATTTATTTTTTTTTTTAAAGATTTTATTGGGGAATTGGCGGAGGGGAACAGCGTTGGGGAATCGGGGAAGGGGAACAGACAAGTTGCTGTCTCTTTGCTCATCAGTTCAGTTGCAGAGGATGTTGCTTCACTGTTGGTATCTTCATTGCGCTCTTCCCGGATGAGGCAGATCGGTTGCTGGCCTCTGGATGTCGCTCACCGCGGCTATTGGCAGCTCATGCTTGGCTGCCAGCCGCTCACGCTCATGCTGGCTGCGGGCCACTCACTCTAGCCCATGGCAGCCCACTGCAGCAGGGCCTGCAGTCCACACCATCACCGGGGCTCGCACAGCCCAGCTCCAGGTGGAGCTGTTGTTAGCTGTAGAGGGCAGTGTCACCGGCCCTCATGTGGGATCCGAACCGGGGCCGCTGGCATCCCAAAACCAGCGCTTAACCAATGCGCCACTCGGTTGGCCCTGGAACGTATTTTAAAAAAGCACAAAATGGACCATAGATCTAAATGTAAAACCTAAAACTATTACACTTTTGGAAGAAAACAGAAGGAAATATTTGTGACCTTGAGTTAGAAAGAATTCTTAGTATGACACCAAAAGCATAGTTGATGAAAGAACAAGTTGATACACTGGACTTGATTAAAATGAAGAACATTTGTTCTGTGAAAGACATTTAAGTGAATGAAAAGACAAGCCATAGACTGGGAGACAATATTGACAAATGATATAGCTGAAAAGGGCTTTTATTCAGCATATATAAAGAATTCTCAAAACTTACTATAAGAAAATAACCCATAAGGGCCGGCCGAGTGGCGCGGTGGTTAAGCGCTGGCTTGGGAAGCCAGTGGCCCCGGTTCGGTCCCACATATGAGGGCCAGTGACACTGCCCTCAAAAAAAAAAAAATAACCCATAAAAAATGGGCAAAAGATTACTACAGACATGTCACCAAAGACACACTGAAGATGTGGATGACAAACATGAACATGGAAACATTAGTCATTAGGAAAATGCAAATTAAAACTACAATGAGACATCACTACACACCTACAGAATGACTAAAATTTAAAAGACTTACCAAGTGTTGGCAAGGATGTGGGGGAACTGGTGGTGGGAACATAAAATGGTACAATCATCTTCCACAAAAAGTTTAAGAGGACCACAGTGTAACTCACCCATTCCACTTTGAGGAATTTATCCAAGAGAAATGAAAGTATATGTCCATAAATTTAATTGTGTGCAAATGTTTATAGCAGCTTACTGGTCATCGCCAAAACTTAAAAAACAACCTAAATGTCTCTCAACAGGTGAATTGATAACGTGGTAAAAAGTAAGTCCTCACTTAATGTCATCAGTAGGTTCTGTGATTTTAAGCAAAATGATGTATAAGAAAACCCATTTCACCATAGGCTAATTGATATAAACAAAAGTTAAAGTTCCTATGGCATCTCATCAACATAATGAAACAACGTTGAATGAAACAATATTATTTGAGGTCCTGCTGTATATCCACACAATGGAATACTACTCAGAATAAAAAGGAATGAACTATTGATACATACTACAACATGAAGAAATCTCAAAATAATTATGCTGAGTGAAAGAAGCCAGATAAAAAACACATATGGGTATGATTCCATTTATTATAAAAATCTAGGAACTGCAAAGAACTGTGTCCTGACTGTAGATCAGTAGTTACCTGGAAAGGGGTAGAGGGAGGGACTATGAAAGGACAGGAGGAAAATCTGGGAGTGAGGAATCTTTGTTCTTTTCTTTTCTTCTTTTGAGAGCAGTGTCACTGGCCCTCATATGTGGGACCGAACCGGGGCCACTGGCTTCCAAGGCCAGCGCTTAACCACTGCGCCACTCGGCCGGCCCAAATCTATGTTATTTTGATTGTGGTTATACACGTGTGAAAATGTATCAAATTGTACACTTTGAATGTGTGATGTTTGCTGTGTGTTGATTACGGGTCGATAAAGCTGTTTTAGAGGTAACAACGCGCACAGAAGATACCTAGTTGGCTCTTGGTGCTTTCCAAGGTGGCGGACTGCTACCTTGACAGTGACACCCTCCCCCAGCCACACAAGCCAGTGTCTGCTTTCCCTCAGCTTCATAGAACTGGCTCTTGGGGGCCATCACAGGCTCTTAGGAAAATTGCATCAAATAGCACATCGCAAAGGCACTGGAAGGTTCGGGAACTTTGCCACTAGAAATGGATTTCTGTCCCTCTGCCTTCTGCCTTACGTCACATCTTCAGACTGGCTCCTCTCTCTCCCCACTCATCAGCACTCTGTCTCTTCCAGAGGCCTGGGAAGGTTAATCTAGCCATCGACCTCAGAAGACTTCTTGGGTTTCCCTTAACTTAACCATTAGGGCTTTATCCTCCTGACCTTTGGGGAGGGGCTGAAACATGTCGGTGGCTCGCAAATAGGATCCTAGTTACTTGACTCTACAACTCCCTTGTGCAGGAGGAAATTGAGGCATGTCAAGGTCACTGACTTGCTGCAGACTTTGGATCAAGTTAGTGCAGGTACTGCATTAAACTCGGGTTCCTCATTGCCAGACCTTACCGAAGGGATGAACCACTACTCACCGCCCCCATCCCACGTGACGCATGTCATGTGACCCCAGGGCTGCTGAGGAAGAGACTCCAGCTGAGGCCCTGCCTTCTGGGGCCTGGCAGCTGGCACAGCAGTGACAGTGAGGCTCTGAGTGGCCCCGCAGGGTCTGCACTGCTTCCCCATCACGTCCGCCCAGTTGCCCTAGTGACTGTGTGACCCTTCTCCCCCGCCCTCGCTGCCACCAGCCCTATAAATAGAGGCGAAGAGCAGCTGGGCTCTCTTGGCAGTCACCATGAGGGCGCTGGTCCTGCTCTGCTGCTTTATGGCGTCGCTCCTGCTCCCAGGACAAGCAGGTACGACCCCAGCCCTGTCAGCCAGGCCAGACTGCAGTGTCGTCTGTGGTGTGGGGGGCTTGGGTAGTAGTTGGAGGATGAAGCGTCTGTGATTCCTGGGGCTGATGGCTGGTCTCACGTCGTTCCCATTCTCTTTTCCCCTGGGGCCCAGGAGAAAGAATTGGGTGTGGAGAGAACCTGAGAGCAGTCAGGGCTCGTGGGAAGGCCAGAGGAAGCAGAAGCAGAGAACTAGGAGGTGCAGGAAGATGCAAGGCCTGAGTCGGGCCAGAAAGAAGGTCTGGCCGGTAGATGCTGGGGAAGCGCACCCCAAAAGTCAAGACTCGAGGAGCCACCTAGGTAGACAAAAGAACCTGATCTTGGAGCTGGAGGGGCCCCTGGAGGTAGCTGAGCTGACCCTCCCAGCTGGTGATCTGGCGGGGGCCTGGCTTTGCAGGATTGAGGGTGGGGCTACGCTGGGCAGTGCTGGGCGTCCTCGGGAGCAATGGGGTAGAGTGGGGGTCAGACTGGGATGGGACTGGAGATGGAGTCGGGGATTAGACTGGAAACTGAGTGGGACACAAAGCTCAGAAGAAACAGGACTGTTCTGGACAAGGACTGGGTTCTGCTGGGCTTCTTTAGAAGGGGCTGAGGGGGGAGGCGACACCGCCACGGTTCTCCTGGGACATCTCAGCACTGTGTGTGGAAGAGCCAGCTCTGGTTACAGCATGGAGGTTATTTATAGGTGTGGAGGGGACACCAGAGCCATTTTGCCACCTTTCTGTTCCTGAGATTCCTGGGATTGGGTTCCCCTTGGGGATGCTTCAGGGGGGCTCTGGGGACACCTCCTGCCAGGAGTCTGGGACTCTGCTTTGTCTTTTCATGACTCTGCTGTCTTCATCTGCATCGGGGACCATGGGGGCCAGAGCCCCAGCCTCCCTGATCTGTGAGGTTCTGTTTCTTGAGGTCCCAGCCCCAGCCCAGAGAGCAGGTGGCAGGGGCAGCAGAAGCCATTACCTCAGGAGTTAGAAACCAAGGTGGGAGGCTCCAGCTTCGCATGTGCTGCTGGGCTCTGACCTTGTCTGCCCTTGTGTTAATTTGGGCTCCACGGGGCTGCAGTGGCTGGAGTGGTGAGGATTCCAAAGGGCTGTCAGGTGGCTAAGTATGGAAACAGCCGTGTAATTGGATCCTGAGCCCCGAGCCACTGCCACCCTCTCCCCTTTGCAGCCCCTCCCCTGCTCCTCCCAGCCTCAGCTGCCACCTCTGTGATTCCGTGCAACAGGCTCAGGAACTTTTAGCCTTTTAGGGGCATCCTTTATCTTTCCTCCTAACGAGGGAATTGGACATCTGGAATGTTCCACAGGCCTCTCTGGGGTCTTGCTGTGGGGAAAGGAGTCAGGCAGGTGCTTTGTGCAAAGATTCTCTCTGCATGCTCCTTCCTTGCTTACTGGACTCCTCAGTGTGCCCTGGCCTGGCTTCCAGGGAGGGGTTGTCCATCAGTGGGCAAGGTTTCCTCTCTCCTCACCCTGCTGCACTTGGGCTGTGGGCTCTTACCCGTAGATTTGATCACTACGTCAGCTGTAGGTTGTACACCCCAAAAGACAGCTTCCTTCTGCACCCACTGGGTGGTTCCAACCATAAGGGTGGCTTCTCCCCACCACCATAATGACAGTTTTTCCTACTGGTTGATTTCCCCCTAGAATTGTACCACCCAGGAAATGCCATCCTGCTCACAGGCAGCAGCTTTGCGCCTGGACTTCTCATCCCACCACTGGGTCCTCATTTCCATGCCCATGTCCCTGCCCCTCACTGGGTGGCAGGCAGATGTTCTCTTCCCCACCATTCCTGCTTCCTGGGGGGGACCCTACAGAGCCTCTGTTCCTTCTTTTGTCCTCATGTTGCTCCCATGACCCTCTGAACTGGGGTGATGGGGTCCACAGCCTCTTTATCTCCAAGTGAAGGACCAAGTGCCCCTCCTGATGCCAAGATGCAGATGGAGCCACCAGCCCCCTGTCACCAGATGCTTTCCAACTCCTTGCCCCTGGTACTTTGTAACCACTGGGGTCCTCCTCTTTGTCTTGGGGACCTGGCCTCTGGACAGGCCTGCTCAAGGATAGGGGAAGATATCCATGAGTCGATTTTTGTCCCCTCATTGTCCAGGTAAGGAAGTGGAATGTAGAGCTGTGTTCAAGGTCAGACAGCGAGTTAGTGACAGGCGCACCCAGCCCAGGGGCTAGTCTTACCCCACCTGGGATTTCCCATCCACCTCTGGCAGCACTGAATTACTCTCTGCCTGTTGGGGCGGGGCGTGTGAGGGGCGGGGGAGAGGCTGCCCTTGGGTCACTTCCCTCAAGATGCAGGACAAGAATGATGCTTTGGTTCTTGGACATCTTGGTGGGTGGGGAGGGATGGAGGTTGCTGAGAAAACATTTATTTGGGTTGAAGCTGTTGGCATTGGTTAGGCTGAATTCCGGACCTCTTTGCTTCCTGTTGCCTGCTGGATGCAGAGAGACTGGGGGCTGATAGGGCGGGGGACGGGGTGGCGGGTGTCTGAGTATGTGCATACTTTGTCCTCCAGCCCAGCTCTGGTTGCAGATGTGCAAGGCTGCCCTAGCCCCCACCCTAAAATCCCAGTGGTGAGAGGTTGGTGCACGCTGGGGCTGACCCACTGTTCTTGAGACAAGGGTGCACGGGGACCACCAGGAAATGCGCCCTCTCGAGATCCCCCTACTCATCCACCCCAGTCTCGTTATTTCTGGAAGGAGGTCCGTTCATGCTTCCTCAACAGGGCTGTTCAGCAGCCATGGTCCCTCATGGGGAGGGCTGCTGAGAGAAAGGCATGAGCTTCCAGCCCCCTGCAAGCCGCATCCCCAGCAGGCTGCCGATTCCTAGCTCCGTGTATCTGGGTGAGCCTGTGGGGAGCATCTAGCCTACTACTTCCCCCACCACGTCTGTGAAGTGATAGTCTGGGATTCGCTAATGGAGGCCTTGCTTGGCGGCCTGTGAAATGGCATGTTGGAAATGCTGGTTTTGCCCCATGTCTGGGTGTGATAGTGAAGGTCAAACAGCCAGTTCATGGCAGGGCCAGAGCTGGAATTCAGGCCCCCTCCCTCCTTGTTCAGTGCTTTTGGCCACTTACACACTCAGCAGGGGGTCCCCATGAGGCAAGGTGCATCCACCTGGCCATTTGGTGCTCCTTTAGGTGTGGTGGGCTGGGCTGGGGCCTAGTCCCTGTGGACACAGGAGGAAGATGGCTGTTCCTCCCCTGATTTGGTCTGAGGGGCTGAGGCCAGGGCCTGGGTGCTGCGCCTCCTGGCCTGGAACGGGCGGTGGCTGGGGGAGTCGGAAAGGGAGGGGCCAGCCGCTGTGGGATGCTGGGCTTAGCTCGCTCTCCTGGGCACCTTTGCTGCTCCAAATCCAAACCTCGACCCACTCACAGCACAACCCCTTCATTTGAATATGGCTGGAGTGTGCGAAGCCCATTCGTTCAAACACCTTGCCACCTTTTATCATTCATTCATCCATCGCAGGTTTATTGCATACCTACTGTTTTTTAGGTGTGATGCTGGGGCAAATCAGATCAGCATTTTGTCCTTGGTGGGCTTACAACCTAGTAGGGGAACCAGTGTCTTCTGCCTCGGGACTGTCCATGCGCAGATCAGACACACAGGTGTCACAGGGAGGAACAGGTGAAGTGAGGTAGGATGCAGGAGAGGGGGGGATCATTTTTAACTGAGTGGATCAGGTAATGTTTTATAGATGAGGGAACGTTTTGAGTTAGATCTTGAAGAAAGTAGATTGATACATGAAAAGATAGAAGGAAGGGAACAGGATGACCAAATGCACAGAGTCAGGAGAGAATGGAGCTCTGGGGAGAACCAGGAAAGGACACGTTGTTCCGCCTGGGATAAGGGCAGGCAGAGAGAAGGGGGGTCATGGGGAGTCCCTGTGGAAGGCTAGGTGGGGGCCAAAGTGGGAAGGGCCTTGAGTGTTGGACTGAGGACAGGGCTTTGTTCCGTGGGTGGTGGGTAACTGCTGAAGGCTCTAGAAGAATCCATCTGGCAGTTGTTTGTAGGGAGGAGTAGAACAAGGGGAGACTGATGAGACAACCGTATCAGAAATGCAAGTAAGAGGGTGTGAGCTCGGGCGAGGGAGTGGGAAGGAGCCCTCGCGGGTTTAGTGCAGGTCATGTGATCTCACCAGAAAAGAAAACCAGGAACATAAGAGAAAAGAATAGATTAAAAAAGTTCATTTTGAGCCATTATGAATTTTAGGTGCCAGTTGAACACCCGGATGGGGATATTTAGATAGAAAGGTGGGACTAGAACTGAAAGGGAAGTCAGGTCTGGGCATCTAGTACTGCGAGTTATTTGGATCAAGATGCGAGTGAGGCTGTGAGCCCACCGAGGGAGCCATGGATCTGGGGAGTGGGAAGAGGAAGAAGATAAATGGACTTCAGGAGGAGACAGCGACTTGGAAGCCACGGGAAAGGATGCCTCCTAGGAGGGGTGGCCAGCAGGATTGGGTGCCAGGGATGCTGAGGAGGAGGAGGCGCTGGCTTGGACGCGCAGGAGGCCACTGACATTAGGAGGGGCCTCTGTGTGTTTAGTGAGGACGTGGAGGCAGCGTGTTTCCGAAGGTGAGACTTTGAACAGTGAGTTTAGGAGGGACAGAGGACAAGAAGAGTAAGTGGGGGTGGATGGGTTTGCAGAGAGAAAATGTTCTTTTTAACACTATTGAAGACTAAGTGTGTTTGTAGACCAATGGAGAGGGGGTGAGGAAGTGACCGGGATGTCAAACTTTTGAGGCCGGTGGACCAGGTCTGACATAGGTCTTAGGGGACACGGCACATGGGAGGCGGACCCAGCAGCTCTGATGCCAGCCAGGTGGCTGACCTAGGGAGTAGGGACTCTGGTCTACACTGGGGATTGCTCCGGGGGGCCTGGAAGGCCACTGAGGGGGAGGAACCAGACTAGTCTCCCCAAGAACCCTGAGAGGTGGAAAGCGCTGGAGAAACACTGGGCAGAGCCTGAAAGACTGGAGGCCCGAGACGAAGTCGGTGAATCAGCATTTTAGTCACAGTGAATGTCTCTGTCCCGCTGTTGGTGAGCCCTCCCTGCCTGCCCCCTCCCGCCGCCCCTGTCCCAGCCACATGCTATAAAGAAGTACAGGGCAGAATCTGACCCCATCTAGGCATTCATTCAGCAAGTGTCCACTGGTCTACAATGGAAAATGTGCTGGGCTTGAACTCCAGCAGGATTAGTGACTCTAGTGGAAGTTGACGTGGAGGCACGTGGCCTGAGTTAGCCGCGTGACCTCAGCTCTCATTCTCCCTTGTGGAATGGAGACAGCCCAGGCTCAGCCTCCCTCCTAGGTGTTTTCTTGGCTGTGAGGCCTCTCCCTGCCCCCACCCCATGTCCCATGGGTGGAGCTCATTTTGGGGTGAGGGGCTGAGTGAGAGGAGTGGGTCTAGTTGATTGGACTGGCTTGTATTCTCTCACTACCTGCTTTCGGGGTCCAGGCCCCTCAAAGACCTGCCTTCTCAGGGATTCTCAGACTTGAGAGCTAGAAGTCTGTGTTCAGACTCCTGCATCAGTCCTGTTGGGCTTTCTCTCTCTTGGTGGCTTCCTTCCCTCTTGCCACACTGGCCCTGCTGTGTCCCCCGTCCTAAGACCATCAGCAAAGGCCCTGAAACTCATTCTAATGAGGGCCAATGGCTCAACACTTAGACGGTTACTGGCCCACATTACATTTTGTTTTAAAGGAGTCAGAAGATTTTAGCTCAAGGAATGCATCTCTAATGTGGAATTTCCCATTGCCTTGGTGGGCAGGGTCTTCCCTAAAGTCCCTATAATTACAGCACTTAGGCATTAAGTAGTCTACTGCTTCCGAGCACAGAGGGGCTGAACTATGGAGTGGGGCTTTCTCTACCTGGTCTTGAAGGAGCGAGTAAGTGAGTGAATGAATGAACTGGAGCCATGGTGGGCACAGCTGTAGGCCTGCCAGACTGGACTTGCCCAATCCTCTGGAGGCCCCACACCATTCCGTTCACCGCTAACCCTGGTGTCCTCATCAGGAGGCGAAAGGGGGCAGCATAATTTAGCAAATGGAATGGGTCAGATTTAGCCAAGTTTCTGAAGACATTCTCCTGGTCTGCGTTGCCTGTGCTGTTGTCTTTCTCTGCGATCAGGAAGTCCTGTCCCATTATTGGTTTCAGCCTCATAGCTCTCTAGCCCCAAAGGTGTTTTTTGGCTCAGAGTCAAGGTCCTAGGCACCCCTTCCCCCAAAGGACAAACCTATGCTTGTCACTTCCTCTTTCTCCCTCACAGAGAGCTCTGGAGCAGCCTTTCCCAAGCTGCCCAGCCTTAGGGTGTGGGGCTTGGGGGCAGAATTGGCTTCTGCCTCTTAAAGTACCCAAGTGCTCAGGAGATCAGCCATTCACACCCTTATCTGGAGCCTAAAGCAGCCTCCTCTTCCCAGCCTTCAGCTCTTCTCTAGCTGGTGTTGAAGGCAAGCTGCCACATGCTGCCCAGGTGGTAGGTGTGCCTAGAGGCCTGATTCTGAAGACCAGGAGACTATAGTACTGGCAGTAGCTCCTGCCTGGTGCCATCCCAGGAGCCTATTTTTTGGGATCATGGTGTTGGGATCACAGGAAAACAGAGTCACAGTGGCTCCATCTAGTATCAAACCCTGGGGCCCAGAAGGATTTCGGGTGGGATGTTGACGCAGCTGGGGCAGGCTTCCCAGCTCATTGCAAAGGTGTTAAAGGGTGACAAGAGGCTTTCTCCTCTGACCCTTGGGTGGACACCATATCCCAGGCATTCTTGTCCTTTACAACCTTGAGAACACTTGGTCTTCTAGTCCTCTGCCACCTCAGTGGTAAATGGAACAGAACGAGTGTGGGCTGTGTGGCCAGCCTTGGGGAGGAGGAAGGCTCAGTGCAGATCCTGGAGAAGTGGGAGACGTGGCTGTTCTTGGGGAGCCCACCCCGGGTCGGGGAAACAGGGTGGACTCATGATTGGGGTGAAGGGCAGTATATGATCAGCAGGAGGCAACACAGATTGGGCATTACGGGACCTTAGAGGGAGAAGAGTGAGGCCGAGACTGTTTAATCACACAAAGTGGGCGCTTGAAATTTCGAGAGGCGGGGAAGGTGAGGAGATGTGTGTCCCTCCCTGAAAGGCCCAGCTCTCCAACATGAGGCCGCACCATGGTTCTTGCAAGGTTCTGGCCGGCCACACCGTGCAGGACCAGAACGGGCTATATTTCTGCCCCTAGGACCTGACCTTCTATTTGGGGAGATGACATGCACTGAAAAAAAAGTGTAACTAACACCCCAGCAGCTCTGGTTGGAATTCAGAGGAGGGCTGGAAGATTGGCTTCGCGGAGGGGCAGGGTTCCTGCTAGACTGGGTAGAAGGGGATGATCTCTGGACTGTCAGCTCAAAGAGGACAGGGGCTGTGTGTTTGTTTAATTGATTTGCCGCTGTGACACCAACACTTAGCACGTGTTTGGCTCTTTGAAGGCTCTTAACAATGTAGATGATTTATGCAGGCAGAGATACAAGAGCATCTAAAATGGTAATCAAAGCTAGGAGTGGGGACACTCAGAGCATTGCACTGGCAGGGAGAGGATGAGACCAGCCCTGGCTAGAATGTGGGGCTCCTGTTCAGGGGAGATCAGACAACCCTGATGGTTTGGGGCCCATTGCGAAGGGCCTTGAATGCTAAGCCAAGTGGCTCTCTCCCTAGGCCCTCAGCCTGTTCCCCTTGCCACAAGCCCCTCCTCCTTCTCCTCTCTCTCAGATATTTTTGGATCCTTCTAGAGCAGGGACAGTATTCTGAGCTCAAACAGGTGCAGGCAAAGTCTGGCCTGGAGTTCTGGGCCCATAGGAAGTGGGTTGCACTGGGAGCTCAGCCCAGAACCAGGCCAGGGGAGAGCCCTAGGGTTTGGGAGCCCCCTCCCTCCCCCCACCAGGTGGCTGCCAAAACTGTGGCCCCTGGTCCTCCTCCAAGTGGCCATTCAGTTAGGACCTCGGCCAGCTCTGTTGTCTCCCATAGAATTTTCCCTAGATGGCAATAGGTAAAGACTTGACAAAGCTGCTGCCTTGAAAACCACGTCTATGCATCTGATCCCACAGCTGTCTGTCCTGGGCACCTGTGCCCACCAGAGAGGCTTCTAGCCACTTTGGTTGTTACTTTTTTTTTTTTTCCCTGTGCTTCCTCCTACCCTTTATTCTAAGTGTCAGGTACTAGAAGATCACTTATTTCTCTGGCTTAATCCTGGGAGGTCAAAACACAAGGAGTGTTCCCTGGGACCTGGAGAGGTGTCTGGAAAATTAGGGAAGGGTCACAGCGCATACTGTGGCCTGAGGGACCCATCCTGGTGTCAGTCACCTAGTGGAATGAGCCTGGTTACAAGCTGTGCAGGAATAGCAGTCTGGTGGCGAATCTACCTCTTTCTCCTATCTTTTCGTGCCTTGGTTTCCTTTCTGAATTAGTGGATATGCTGCAGCTCTCTCTACTCAGCCTTCTCCTGAGGCTGCCCACACAGGAGGAGAAGAGCAACTAACCAGGAGTGGGGTGAGGTGGGCACACCAGGCTCGAGGACAGAGCAAGTGCTGGCTTTGTCACACATTTGTCACCAAGCCCCTTACCATCTTTGCACCTGTTTGTTCGCCTGTAAATCGGGATAATAATACTTTGCCCTATGTACAGCATGGGGTTCTGGGACTAAAATAAGCAAATGGCTATGGGATGCTTAAAATATTTTTTGATATCAGATACTTTTTAGGGTTAAAAGGACTATGACAGTAATTATAGGCTATCACTGCTGTCAGTATTCCTGAGGCTTGACATCTTCCACTGGTTTCCTCAAATATCATGAAACACGAACAACTGGGGGAATTCATCAACATAGCTGCCCCTTCTCAGGACGTTTAAATCCTCAGGATTCTCTGTCCTCAATGAGCCTACAAACCAGCAGGAGAGACAGTCCCCACTCATGATATGAGTAGGGAACCATATAAGGCAGGTGTAATCAGGGGCTAAAAATAAGTAGCCTGAGAGCTCAGAGAAATGGGGAGCAGGTGGGGCAGGATGGGGCCTCAGGCTGGTGAAAATACCACCCACACGGTGGGGGAGGTGTCGGGGAGATTTTGTAGGGCCAGGCTTAGGTGTTAGCTCCTATACTGTTGTCCTGGGGCTGCCATAACAAATGACCACAAATTGGTGACTCAAAACAGCAGAAATTTATTCTGTCCCAGTCTGGAGGCTGGAAGTCTGAAATCAAGGTGTTGGAAGGGTCATGTGCTCTCTAAAGGCCCTGGTGGAGGAGACTTCCTGCCTCTTCCAGCTTCTGGTAGATCCAGGTCCAGATTCTGTCAGTCTGTGGAGCTCCTCAGCTTGTAGATGCATCTCTCCAATCTCTGTCCTCACGTGGTCTCTTCTCTGTGTGTCTCTGTGTGTCCTCCTCTTCTTATAAGGACAACCATTAACCTTCGGGCCCACCCTAATCTAGTATGACCTCATTTTAGCTAATTACATTTGCATAGACCCTATTTCCAATTAAGGTCACATTCTGAGGTTCTGGGTGGGTGTGAATTTTGGGGAACACTCTTCAGCCGCAGTGGTTCCTTAGCATTGGACCCAGACTATTGAGCAATTGCTGGCTCTGAATGTATTATTCTTGTCTTTCTCCTGGTGGTAGACTTCTACTGGGCACAGATGGCACCTGTTTTCTCAGTTCTCTCTGGCCCCATCACCCATGCGATTGCCTCAGCAGCTCATTTGAAGCTCTGCTGACACACCCAGAGCAAGCGTGTTGAATGAATGGATGGACAGCTGGGAATTCCGGGAGCAGCAGCCTACCCGGTGGTGATGCTGGGGAGGACAGTGGCGAGCATTTTCTAGCTCCTATTGGGTGTGCTCAGGTACAGATCGAGTTGGAGTTGGCACCTCCTGAGGGCAGGGTGGTCTGGCTCTCAGCTGGTTCGTGATGGAGAGCGCAGCAGGCTGAGAATCCGGAAACTCAGGCCTGGTGTGCTGTGCGACCTTAGGTCCAGCTCTCTCCCACACCCAGCCCCTCACAGTCTCCTGTCACAGGCACAGGGGGAGAGGGTCAGCAGGACAGGAGGCACCTCCTAAGCCTCTGCAGAAGCTACTTGGAAAAAAACACTCCCGAGTGAATCCTCTTTCTAGGCTGTGAGAGTTTCACATCTTGGCATTGCCGCCTTTCTGCTCTCTCCTCTCCAGCAACACGAGCCCACAACGGGAAGGGTGGGTATCTGGGTTTCTTCATGGAATAATTGGGGGTCTCTAACCTGGAGTCTAGATGTCAGAGCAGCTGTGGAAGCTGGTGGCTGCGACTCGACTCTTTTACTCTCTTTGTGGTTTGTCCCAGATCCAGAGGAGAGCAGGGGTGAAGGGACAAGTATTCAGGGTCTTCTAGCCTTTCCAAAACTCTCACCAGTGAATCCAGTCCGTGCTCCATAGCCTGGTGTGCTGCTCTTCTCTGTCGGGTGTGTCCTACCCTTCTGATCACAGCTACTGTTCCCTGTACAGGCTTGGCTTGGCACCCGCAGCCTCTGACCCCAAATTCCCTACCAACCAGGAGCTCCTATGATGAGCCTCTGGGTCCACATGCCTACAGAGGGCTGAGACTGTGCTGCCAGGAGGCAAGTGCTAGCTTCATGCTGCTCGCTTTTCCCTCCAATTAGATGCTGATGTCTTTAAGGGGAGGATCTTAAATGCAGGAATCCAGTTCATGGTTATCACTGCAACCTTCTGAGCTGGTGAGGCAGCTACTTCTAACCCTTTGATGACAAACAAATAGGCTTTGGTGGATTGAATCACTTGGCCCATGGGTATTTTTCCCGTTCTGAATCCCAGTCCTGAATTTCTCTCCTGGAACTCTTGGCCACTGAATTGAGGGAAGGTCATGTAGGTGCATGTATATATATATATATATATATATATATATATATATATATATATATATATATATATATATATTTGTTTGTTTTGTTTTGTTTTTTTAAAGATTTTATTGGGGATGTGGGAGGGGAACAGCACTGGGGAATCCAGGAAGGGGAACAGACAAGTTGTTGTCCTTTTGTTCTTCAGGCTAGCTGTGGAGGACATCACTTCACTGGCTCATGTTGGTATTATCATTGCGTTCTTCCCGGGTTGGGCAGTCTCTTGCCGGCCTTTGGACAGCCACTCATGGTGGCTGATGGCAGCTCACAAAAGCGCACGCCAGCTGCCGGGCAGCCCCACTGCAGCCTACACCGTTGCCGGTGACTCACAGCAGCCCTGCTCCAGGTCGAGTTGTTGTTCACCATCTTAGCTGTAGAGGGCGCAGCATCACTGGCCCATGTGGGATCCGAACTGGAGCCCTGCTGCTCAGAGCTGGCATCCCAAGCCAACTCTTTTTTTTTTTTTAAGATTTTATTGGGGAACTGGGGGAGGGGAACAGTGTTGGGGAACCAGGGAAGGGGAATAGACAAGTTGCGGAGGACGTTGCTTCACTGGCCCAAGTTGGTATCATCATTGCACTCTTCTGGATGAGGCATATTGGTCGCCCGCCTCTGGATGGTTGTTCACTGCGGCTATTGCCAGCTCACACTGGCTGCCAGCTGCTTACGTTGGCTGCCGGCCACTCACTGTAACCTATGGCAGCCCACTGCAGCAGGGGCTGCAGCCTACACCGTTGCCGGGGCTCACACAGCCCAGCTTCAGGTGGAGCTGTTGTTAGCTGTAGAGGGCAGTGTCCCTCATATGTGGGATCCAAACCGGGGCCGCTGGCATCCCAAACCAGCTCTTAACCACCGCGCCACTAGGCCGGCCCAGTGTACATGTTCTTATGTGGAGATACGTTTTGGGGAGATTTTATCTTAACATTAGAAATACCTTATACTTTTGTATTACCATATGGCTTTCAGAATTCCATCACATATCATTGAGTCTCACATCATCTGGCACATAGTAAGTACTCCATCAATAGCAGTGGAATGAAGGCACAACAGACCTGGAGGTGGGCAGGGTGGATATTTTTCTTTTCTATTTTATTGCTGATGAAACAGGCACAGAAAAGCTAAAATACTTGCTCAAGTTCCCACTGCAGGTTGGGGAGTAAATTCGGGCTCCTGACTGTCCTCCCGTCCTCTCCTTCCTCCCCCAGAGTCCCAGGGTCCCCAGGGTGCTCCCCACGGTGAACCACTGGGCAGCTCGGCCTGACCATGGACAGGTTCTCCCACCATGGCCAATCCTGCCTCTTTGTACCCTCCTTCCAGAATATCCCCTTGCAGGTTAGTAAGGCCAGCTGAACCAGACCCATGATGCCCCTAGAGCCCCTTTTGGTCACTCATGGCTTTGGAGGTGGACCATAGCCTGGGCTGGGGAGCCAGGGTTGGCTTGGTATAGCCTCCTACAGGCAGGTTCCACCCTTTGCAACCAATAATAGGTCCCTGGGGATGGGTATATGTTGACTCCCATGTTCAAAGCCCAAGGACAGTGGCTCTCAGATACGAGTGTGTGAAAATCGCTTGGACTCTTGTTGAAAGGGCAGACTCCTGATGCCTTGCTCACCCTGAATGTGATGCCGAGGGTCTGAGGAACGGGCTCAGGAATGGAACTTTTCAGTAAGCTCCTCAGTGATCCTTTTGCAAATGGCTTTGAGCCATGTTTTGAGAAGGGCTGACCCAGGGCAGGAGGCTCATTAGCGTCGGGTGACCTTGGGTCATCCAGCAGATGTTTCCTGTGCAGGGATATCTGCCAGGCCCCATGCTGTACACCCGCAATCCCACTGGGAACAAGCCATGGGCACTGGCCTCAGGGAGATCACCATCCGTGGGGACACAGGTTAAAAACAAATGGGTGACAGAGCAGCTGGGTGGCTCAGTTGGTTAGAGCATGCACTCTGAGCAACAGGGTTGCCAGTTCAATTCCCATATGGGCCAGTGAGCTGCGCCCTCCACAACTAGATTGAAGACAACAACTTGAACTGAGCTTCCGGTGGGCAGCCAGATGGCTCAGTTAGAGCACATTCTTTTAACAAGAAGGTTGTTGCTGGTTCTACTCCCATATGGGATGGTGGGCTACGCCACCTGCAATTAGGTTGAAAAGGGCGACTGAGCTTGGAGCTGAGCTGCGCCCTCCACAACTAAGCTTGAAGGACAACAACTTGACTTGGAGCTGATGGGTCCTGGAAAAAAACACATTGTTCCCCAATAAAGTTTAAAAAAAAAATGGGTGACATGCTGTGGGAACACAGAGCAGAAGCATCTCAGTACTGAGTGGTCAGAAGGCCCCTGGGGGATGGGCCTTAAACCTGAGATCTGAAGTGTAAGTCAGAATTATCCATGTCCAGGGCGTGGGGGAAAGAACAGCAGAGGGGCTGCACTTCAATGAAACTGATTGGAAGTACTCAGGGACTGAAAGCGTTGCTTACAGAATTCCGCAGGGGTTCGCTGTGTGAATCTTTTTTTTTTTTTCAGCTGAGCCATCCTGCCACCTGTTGGCAGCTCAGCGGCAGCTCAGCTCGGACTGGGCATCGAACTGCTGTTGCTCAGAGCTCAGCTCACACTCTTGAGCGAGCTCTTAACCAACTGAGTCACTCGGCCGGCCCTATGCTCTGTGAACCTTGATGCTCATGCTTTTCTAGGCCCCGTGGGGACATAAAGAGCATTAGGCCAACCTTTTGTCCTGGAGGAGATCACGACCTAGAAGGGATACACCCCGAAGGTCACAGCCACACAGAGCTCAGTGTGAATAGTCAGGGACACTGAGTCAGCTGAAGTCAGTGAGGGGACCCATGTGGCCTGAAAGGGTGAGAACTGAAAGGCATCATGGAGGGTGAGAGGGAACAGGTGAGGCTGGACCTATAGAGAAGCAGGAGGGTGGTGAGGATCATTGGAAGACCTATTATGGGTTGGGTTGTGTTTCCCCAAAAGATACACTGAAGTCCTAACACCTAGCACCTCCGAATGTGACCTTATTGAAAATAGGTTGTCACAGATGTAAAGAGTTAATCTGCTAGTATCCTTATAAGAAAAGGAGGAGTCACAGAACAGAGGCACAGGGAGAAGGCTGTGTGTGATGGACAAAGATGAGAGACATTCATCGACAAGTGAAGGATTGCTGGGAACTTCCAGGCCTGGAAGAAGTGGAAGGAGCCTCCCCTACAGCCTTTTGGGGGAACTTGGCCCTGCCGACACCTTCATTTTGGACTTGTGGCCTTCAGAACTGAGAGAGAAAACCTTTCTGTTGTTTTAAGCCACCCAGTTTGTGTTGCTTTGTGGCAGCAATCCCAGGAAACTAACACATAGTCAGTCTCAGGCTTTGGTGCAGGATTTGGGGCTCTTGTCCAGCCAGGATTGGGGGACTCTTTGGGCATTTGGCCTGCTGGACCCTCAGGAGCAGGGCCCTCGGCACTGACCAGTCACCCTGGTGACAGGAAGTGCAGAATGTCCACCTGCTGTGGCCCCACCGTCTGCTCTGCCCTTGGCTTCCCCCTCCCCAGGGGAGCCCCATGAGAACCAAGGAATCGATGCCTGCCCTGGCCTTCGCATGGCCACCAGGCTGCCAGAGGAAAAGAAAGCCCCTTGTCTGGTTTTAGTATTGAAGAGACGAGACAGAGAACTCAGGTTCTACGTGACACTAAATTTACCGAGAAGGAAGCTACTCGGGTTTAACTGCCTGTAAATGATTCTCCCTGAGGATGGGGGAATGTCCAGAGAGGGACCCTGTGGGAGGGCTTAGCGGTGCCTACGGGACAGACAGAGCCTGCCACTCACCCGGGAAAGGGTGGCCCATGTGTCTGAGGTTCAGGGGTCTAGGCCACATAGGGATACAAACTGAGAGCGAGTGTGCTCCCAGGAGAGAAATGAGAGTTCTAGAAGACGCCACTATAGAGCGGCCTGGGTGTTTTAGGTGACTTTAATCTATGGCATTCTAAGCTTTGGAGTGATAACTGAAGGTAATGGATGGATTTGCTGGGAGGCTTTGAGAGTTTGTCCCATTCATGGAACAGCAGACAGGGAGACAGCCTTCTTTCCTTTCTCCTGTGACCCAGACTGTAAGGCCCTTCTGGTCCTTTCTTCTTGTGGCCTCTGCACTTGGGAACCAACTGCAGTTTGTCTCCTTGTGACAAAGACAGTGAGCGCCTCCCTGCATTCGTCTCCTGATGACACCGGGAGAACCTCAGCCTAATGGCGAACACAGGGCAGGCGGGGCCAGGTGCCTCTGGGAGCTGAAACCCAATCATCCTTCCCCAAATCCTTGTACAGAGCTCTCTGTTCAGGAACCCAGCCTGATGTCAGCACCCTTGGTGGGCGCTTGAGGGAGACTATGTTTTATAGGAATAATGAGGGAGTGAATGGGTGATCCCAGGGATAGGGTAAGGTGTGGGCACAAAGGGTTAGAAATGTCATGGAGAGAAGGCAGTCATGGCTGTTTGGAACCCCACATGAAAGACCAGGGTGAGGGGCTGGGAGACCTTGTGTTTATGTGTGGCTTTGCCCCCAACTTGCTGGGTGACTGTTCTCTCTCTGGGCCTCGCTCTCCTCATCTGTGAAATGAAAGAGTTGGGCTAGTTAATTTCTAAGTTTTCTCCCAGTTCTACAAGTCTCTACCAGAAAAATAACTATAGAGCTGAATAACAAGACGAGGTTTGGGGTCAGAATGTCAGGACCCAGAAGTGGAACTCAACTGTTGGGAATTTGGGGAAGCCCTCTGGGAGAGAAAGTGGAAAGTTCTGGCGTCTTGGCGCCTGGACAGCAGTTTTTCTGGGAGGCTCTATGGACAGGAGCACACAGGGTGGAATATTTGCTATTACTGCCCCAACCTCTGCCCTTGGCTTGACCTTGACTTGGGGATGGGCAGTTTCTTTGGTTGTCTTCGCAGTTGGATGTGAGATCTGCTAAGGACACCTCACCGCTGAGCAGGTGTGGGGGGAGGCTTGGTGCTGCTAACTAGGGGGAAGTTAGCATGCAGGCTTGTGTGTGAGGACTTTCAAAGCCATGAAAACATTAGCTCTGATTTCAGCCAAGCAGGACAAGCAAAGCGCCACTTGAAGGAGAGCTAGAGCCACTCTGGCTCTGTCTTTATGGCGTAGTCAAAGCTCCATTCTCAAGGTCCGAGTTGGTTCTGAAGGGTATATTGTTTTGTTCCCTGTGCTTACTTGTCATAAGGACCTGAGGCCACGCTGGCTCTGCGAGTGGCCACGCCCTGGCTGTGTTGCCTTTTCCAAGAGTCACGAAGGGCCCTCATCACTCTGTCTCCAGCCGGAGCCTCACACTCATTCTCACAGACGTGCCCCGATGAGTGGGTCTATTTAGATGTCCCCTGGAGTGTACATTTGTGTTCTGGCGAAGTACAGGGTCTCCTCGCTTCAGTGGTGGGATGGAAAGGGTCTCGGATGTAGACGGGAAGCCATGTGAGGCCTCAGAAGTTTCTGGGTGAGTCAGAGCTGACTGAAACTGGGAGTCAGTGAACACAGGAGTAATTTGGGGCTCAGCAGTATGAGATCTGGGTCCAGGAGTGTAGACAGCTAAGGCCTATTCCCATCCCAGGTCAGCTGGACCCCCACACAGAATGCAGGGTTATCCCACAAGCACCCACAGCTCCTTGTCTGAGTACTTCTGGCTGGGAGAAGAGGAGACAGAGCCCAAGAAGAAAGGCCTCCCTCAGAAGTAGAGGGTCAAAGGAGTAGAGAGAAAATGAGCCAACTTGGCTGCTGTCCAAAGCTGGTTCTGTTTTGGCCCACTCAGTGAATTTGGGACCTGGCCTGGTGTCTTTGCTCTTCTAGGAAATAATTATTATTATACCTGACATTCACAGAATGCTTTTAAATGTCACTTGCTGTTTAAAATACTCCAAAAACGGTTGGCAAAGCAGGCGCTGTTATCTGCCTTTCATATGGCTTACTGGAGTTGGGTGTAGGCGGAGTTGGGTGTAGGCGGTGTAAGGAGCAGCTCAAGGTCACGTAGTTGATTAGTAAGACAGTAACGAGCAGGGCCAGGCTCTCTGAATTTCTAGCTGCATCCAGAGAGACGAGTCTGGTTCTGGGACTTGTGGCAAAGGAAAGCCCTGAGATGTGGCCTTCACCCTGGCTGGGGAAGGTGTCAGATCCATTTCCATGCTCAAGAATCAGACGCCCTCCAGATTTCCTGGGTGAGGTGGGTCTAGTCTCATTGTTCCCTCCACCTGCCAAGCCCATGATGGCCCTGACCTGAACCCAAGGTTGGGACGTTGGGGAAGAGACTCCTTCAGCCCCCAGTGGTTCTCTCCCTGCCTGGTGCCCCAGAGTTAAAAATCATTGACCTCCCAGAGGTCACCCTGGCAGATCCCAGGGAGATTCTGTTTCTTTGGGTGGGAGGTAGAAGGTGCAGGGAAGCCAGCCACCTGCCTCAGTCTGTCTCAGAATCCAGGCTGCATCTCTCCCCGCTTCCTTTCCTCTCCTGCCGAGCTCAGCCTCTCCAAATGGAGGAACTATTGCCTCATGACTCCTGCAAGGATTTTTGTTCATTCAGGCTGATCTGCAGGAATACTGGGTGCTCCACAGGGGATCCCTTTAATAATAGAGTCCCGCCAACGGATTAGGGCTTTATGTTTCACTTCTCCCAAAGGTATTTGCCTTTGTTGTTTTTTTATAATTTTTTATTTAATTTTAGTTGTGGAGGGTGCAACTCAGTGGCCCATGTGGGGATCAAACCAGCAACCTTGGTGTTATGAGCACTGCGTTATAACCAACTGAGCTAACCAGCCGCCCGGTATTTGCCCTTTAAAAGCAATGCTCACCCACAGTCATGAGTCCCCTGGGTATCAGCGACAAGCCTGTGAATATACAATGGTCGTGGGATTGTGGGCACTTTCTCTGTATCTCCCAAACCAAGAAATCCCAGGAATTAGGGGTAGGACAGGGAGTGAAGTTATCTGTCAATTCTGTGAACTTTATGCATTAAAAACAATTGTCTTGAAGTCTTAAGCATTTTTTATAAAGGGAGGAAGGAGAGGATAGACTAAGAAGTCACTGTCCTGAGGCCCGTGTACCTCTTGTTATTTCTGGCGGGCAGTGGCCAGGTGCTGGGAAAGCTTATGGGACTCAGAGTTGGTGGTGAGCTGAGTTCTAGAGCTAGCTTGCTGCTTGCTAGCTAACTAGCGCTTTGCCCTTGGGGCAATCAGCTATCAGGGTTTTGGGATCCTTATTGGTGAAATCAAACTAGTCGGCCTGTGAGGAGGTCCCTTTTGACCCCTAATCCCATGTTCTCCCTGATTGGTGCCTTTGTCATTGTATCCTATCCAATGGGCGAATCATTTTTGGGCTCCAGTGTAGCCAAGGACAGGCTGTCCCGGTGGGATTAGTATTGACTTTAGGAGCTTGGCAAGAAGGCCAAAGAACCTTCCAAGAGTGGCTGCCTTGTCCACTGCACCCCGGTCCTCCTGTTTGGGGGGAAGAGGTAAAGGCCAACAGGATGGCGAGAGAGAGAGGGTCTCAGGGGTCCTGGGAAGATGTGGGCAACCTGTGCCTCTTGCAAGCACTGACCTTCTAAGGTCCTTTTCAGCGTCAGCATCTGCAAATCTGTCTAAAGGCTCATCCAAGAAGTGAAAGAACAAGGGATTCTGAGTGGTGAGCATTTACTCTGTAAATAAGGCCCAGAAACAATGTGATGACAGAAGAGACTGCTGACCATTTTCCCAGTCCAGAAGTGTTCAGAGACAAGATCTAGAAAATGGAAGGGTTGGTCAGCCTGCTGCGGCTCTGTGAACACTGTTTCTGAAGTGCTTTCAGCTGTGCTTGAGGCACAGCTGATAAGATGTCCAAGTGTGAGTAGAGGACAGCCTGGTGACAGACGTGGGACTCCCTGGATGCCAAGACTGGTATCCCTGACTCCCTGGGACAGATATATCCAGGGGTAGAATTGGAAAGTGATTGTCCCCTGGAACTTTATTACTGATGACTCATTTGCATGATTGTGTGTGTGAATAACAGTCAAAAGCATTTTACCTGTGTGTGAGTTTGGACTCAGTAGTTTTTTTCAGTTCAAATGAAATGAGAAGTCATGTGGAGGAATAACCTTGTCAAGTCCTTAGAAGTGTGTGCTAAGGAGACTCGGACAGTTTGGAATGGAGTTTACGTTCAGTTCCACCAAGGTGGAATAAATTTGTCACCTTGAGCTGGTCTCAAAATAAGTAAAAAAAACTCTATTCTGTTTGTTTGTGGTTTTTTTTTTTTTTTTTTTTTGAGGGCAGTGTCACTGGCCCTCACATGTGGGACCCGAACCGGGGCCGTTGGCATCCCAAGCCAGCACTTAACCACCAGGCCACTCGGCCGGCCCCAAAAAAACTCTATTCTGAATAGACCTCTCTTCTCCCGATCTCACGACAGACTCCCTGACACTTGGTACTGAGGGTGGTTCGAGCCGTGGTTCTCCAATGTTGGTGTTCATCGGAATCACCGTGTGAAACACCAGAGTCACACTGACCCACCCCTGGTGATTGGGCATCTGTGCTTGGAAAGTTCTCGGGTCTTAGGTGCCACCCCCACGTGCGCCAAGGAACTTTGGTTTCTTGGTCTGAGTTTTAGCTCATCCTTAGAATGGCTTGTCGGGCACACAGCTTGACTTGCCTGTGTCTGCTTTCTCATCCTGGCTTTCCCTGCCTCAGACGGCTACTAGGACGATGAAAGAAGAAGAAGAAGAACATGAAACTGCTTTGAAAGCATGAAGTTCTGCGTGAAGGCAAGACCTCATCTATCTCAGTGCCTGGCACAAGTTGATCAGCAAAGTAAAAAGATGCTATAAGGGGGACTCCTTGGGATGTTGGAGAAAATGACCAAGAGGAGGCTAAAGGAATTTTTAGGGAGGAGGTGGGAGAAGCAGGAGCAGTGGTTGTCAACCACCCACCCCCTCCTTAAGCAGGTGGACAGATCCAAGTAGAGCCGCTGGACAGCAAGTACAAAGGAGTTGGCTACACCCAGCTCCTTCATCTTCCCTCACCTCCTGGTCATTTCATGGACCCCTAGCTCTTCATGGAACATGGTTCGCAAACTACTTGGGAGCAGAAAGAACTTTAGACTGAGAGCCTTATGAACTTGGACTTTTCTCAACCCTACCCCTGACCTTGGCAAGTCTCTAAACTTGGCCAGAGCACCTTCTTCTACAGTTGGACTCACCAAGGAAGGCCCTTGGAAACTCCCCAGTTCTCTGAGTCCATGTGAAAAGTGCTTGGAAACAAGTTAGGAGATGGGAAATGACCAGGTGTTTGGTTGGTGGTGGAGAGAGGAAAGAGGAACTCAGCCTAGGGCTACCGCTGAGGCTGTGGGAGGGGGGAGCAACTGAGACTGACCCCTAAAAAAAGGCTGGGAGAGAACGTGGAATTGGCATATGCTGTACCCAGGGCAACAGCCTGTCAGTCATATGGGCCTTCTCATGACCTCCGGTGCTGAGCTGGGGGCTTGCTATTCATATACCCTGATGTAAGCACCCAGTCTTGTGTGGGGCCGGGGCGGTGGCCTTGGCAGCAGCAAATACAGTACGGTACTGCATGTCCTGGGATAGGCCAAGATTCATCTCACCAGGCTCTCAACCCGTCCAGGGTATCCTGGGTCTTCTGTACCTCACCCCCACCATCTCTTCCATGGGTCAGTCGGCGGGGGGCTTCAATGAGATGCTACGGAGGTCAGGGAGGGAGGGAAGACATTGGGTTTGATTTCATAGAATTGAACTGAGTTTAATCAGAGGCTCCCAAAGCCTCTAACTGTGCCTCCCTGAGGAGAGATTGGACCCAATGGTTTCCTGAGGATCGAGCTCTGCGACCCAATAGTGCAGCTTGCTTCATTGAGAGACTTCGGGTCAGAGAAGTTATTTTTAGCCCAGGAAGGAAGGTCACAGGGCATGAAGCTATCACCATTGGTCTTTTTCACTCTGAATTGCTTAGCAAAAGGTCAGGGGCAGTTTGGCACTAAGTCATAAAAACCAGAGAAGAGTACAGATGTAAATATGTATACACACATGCACACACTTCCTGTCCAGGGTCTAGGAGTGGAAATACACAACACTGTGAAGGTCATGGTAAAACCCCAAAATCTGGGGTCCTTATTTCCCTTGGGACTATACAGTCCTCTCACTCCCATCAGGATCAGAGGTGGTTTTAAGAATATTAGAAATGCCATAGGTTGTCACACCCAGTCTGCCTGCCTTTATCATCACCATCATCATTACCACCATCACTGTCAACACTATTACCATCGCCATCAATATCACTCTCATCACCACCACCACCATCACCATCACCACCATCACCACCACCATCACCACCATCACCACCACCATCATCACCACCACCACCATCACCATCACCATCATCACCACCACCACCATCACCACCACCATCACCGCCACCACCATCACCACCACCACCGTCACCACCACTACCACCATCACCACCATCACCATCACCATCATCATCACAATCATCACCATCATCACTATCATGACCACCATCATCATCAGCATCAGCATCATCAGCATCATCATCTGTGGAAGGAACAGGCCTGTGGAAAGTGCTGTATTTCCCAGAGGAGAAGGCCTGACTGCTGCCATTCAAAAGGCCAGCCCTGGGTGATCCATCCAACTTGGGAGCCCCAAGTGGGCACACAAGTGTTGAGAGACTGGGAGCAGAAGCCTTGGGGTCAGGATTATTTGGCTTGTTTGCAGCTTTGGCTGCATGTTAGAATTACACAGTAATTTTTTGTTAAAGCCCTGTGTTGGGGATATATACCCTAATTCAATCAGAACTTTTCAGGATGAGGAACCTGGTGGTTCCAATATTCTGATATCCACTGGTTTAGAGGCAGTTTTATCAAGTAGTGTAGACCAGTGCTTCTCAAACTATAATGTGAAAATGAATTGTTAAAATGCAGATTCTGGTTCAGTGGGTCTGGGCTGGGGCCTGAGAATCTGCATCTCTACCAGGTTCCTGGGTGATGCCAACGCTGTGGGTGCCAGGACCACACTCTGAGTAGAATGGGTGTAGAACTCCCTGCAGGGTCAGGCAATCTCCTTTGCAGCTCTGGAGTTAAATGGCCTCAACCAGTTGCTAGCTGTGTGATGGACAAGGCATTCAGTGTCTGATTCTAGTCCTCTCATCTGTAAAACACCCGGGTAAGAGTGAAACTTGTTTTACAGAAACAAATAAAATTCAGTAATTTGGGTAAAATCAAGCAAATTAATGTTTTATATGTAAAGTGCTTAAGCATGGCCTGGCACACTGAATAATTGTACAGATGTATTTTATATGACATGTCTTGCTGTTCAGAAGACTTTTAGTCTCCTTGGGTTAAGCCAAGTTACTGCCATAGATTTCTCTCCAGAGGGTGGTGATGGGGGGATAGAGATGCAGGCAAAGGAATCAGTATGTATAGGTGAGGCGTTGAGGTGGTAATGAAAGAAAATTTTAATGAGTAACCTCCAGCTCCCCTACTAAGGGACCATGAAGTCTTATTGTACCTGAATCTCAACACTGATCTCTTCTTAGCACTTTCCATGAGTCAGGCAGGGCCCCAGCCCTGGGAACACAGGGGGAATTAAATTTTGGTTCACCATCTAGATGTGAGCCTGGAGAGTAGGTGCATGCAGGGAGGGGCAAAGTACCTGTGGAAAGGGGTGCCCCTGTGCTCCCCTACACACACTGTGGCCTGGAAAGCTTGGACAAGGAGTGGGTGGTTCTGGGTTCCAGTCGCCCATTAGCCAGACACCTGGTGTCTTGGGCAAGTCAAAGACTTTCTCTTGACCTTCAGCTCTGAAATGTGGCTGACAGTAATGAGTGAAAATTGGATGCGGTCACATGTGGGAAAGTGCTTGGGTAGTGTTATATCCATATACGGGGCTCCTTTATAATACAAGGCACCCAAAGTTATCATTCTTCTGAATTTGATAGCTGGTTGCAACTGTGGGGACTAACGAGAAAGCCATTTGTTCCTGGTCCCTGGAGGCTGCCCCAGCTTTCAAGGGCACAAGGTGTATGGGTACCCTGAGGTAGAAGGGGTGCCCCAAGAAGTGGCTTTTCTTTGTTGAGGTAGAGATGGGAGGATAGGCTGTGGCCTGAGGGTGGGGGGGGGTGTCTGTACCCAGCAGAGAGGCGGGGGGGCTGCTCTCTCAGAAAGAGTCCTGTGAGTCAAGGAGCCTGGGGGCTGTCTCAGCTGCCCCAAGGCAGGCCCTGTGGTCCCTCATCCCCAAGAGCCAGCAGTGTTTCCCCACCTTAAATAGGCCTCAGTCTAATTGGAAGGGGCAGAAGGGATAGGTTCCACCTTCTTCTGACCTCATTTCCCAAAGAAATTATGCTTTCTCTTGACAGAGGTCTCAGCACAGCCTAGCCCCCTACCTTGGTTTCTCCTGCCTTTTTCTCCCTGTGCCCTTAGCTTCCTGGTAAAGCTATCAGCCTTTAGAAGGGGATCCCCTTGGGAGGGGTTGGCTAAGGCCACCGGGAAGCCCTGGCCCTTCCCGTTTTGGATATCTCCTCCTCAGGCCATGTCCCCTCTAATCTAAGGTAGCAAGGCCAGCAAATGCCTGCCCTTAAGGGGACAGAGTTGGATGTGTGACTTAATAAGGCTGAGAGCCACAAGTAATCCCCTAAGTACTCTGCCGTGTAACCTAAGATTATCTGGCCTGCACACACCTGTTTGCACTCCTTTGCTGATAGCAGTATAAAAAGCACGCTGGTTAATGACTCTAGGAACTGACAGGGCATCTGTCCTATCTTGGAAAGATCTCCTGGTGAGCCAGGCTGCACGTGCCTGCACGCCTGCGGCAAGGTTGAGGAAGGACTGGACAGGCTCACCCAGTTTCCACCGTACAGTCATCAGGACCCAGTGGGAGGCTCAGTCAGGGTCAGGGGCGGGACTAGGCAGTGGGTCAGCTGCTCAGTCCTGCAGGGACAGACAGTGGGTCTGTGACTCCCCCAGCCACAGCCTCCAGGTCTTGCTGCACAGGGCAGTTATGAAGACCAGGGAGGGTGGCATCACTCACGCCAGGCCCACACCTCACTCCCAGAGGATGGGAGCTAGGTTGTTACTCTTTTGAGAAGCAAAGTTAGTGCCAACCCTGTGAAACTGACCAATCGTGTTCTAATCATTTAGAACTGCAAGTTTCTGCTTCGGGTGGCACAGAAGATGTTGGCAATTTGTTGGAGAATCATTTCTCTGCTGGAGACGCAAGTCTAGAGGAGAAGGAAAGGGCGCTTTATGCAGAGGCGGCCCCTCAAGAGAAGAAGCTGCTCCTTCACTCCCCAGATGGCAGGGAGGCTGAGAGCTCGGAGAAGACTGCTGCTGGGGCCCCCACCACCCCCGGCCAGGGCTCTGACCCCGAAGCCGGCCTATCCAATGCCTCAGCCTCAGAGTCAGCTTCCCCCGGGGACCCTGCAGGGCCACCAGGAGCGAGTGCCCTCCTTTCAGAAGGGGAGGGAGAAACCGGGGAAGACAGGAGGCCTGAGCTCAGTGCAGGAGAGGGCCCAGCAGAGGAGGCAGAAGTTCAGGCTGGGAGTGGTGCAGTCCCTGAGGAAGCTGAGAAGTTCCTAGTGGAAACCCCCGTGCAGGGAGCAACAGCAGGGCCCGCTGAGGCTGAAGGCACAGGGGACTCTCCTACCGTGGAGGTCGAACAGGCCCAGACACCCGAGACAACAGGCGAGGGCAGCCCAGGGCCTGATCAGGGGCCAGAAGGGTCAGATGGAGTCTTGAACGTGAACACAGAAGCCAGGGAGGGGCCTGAGGACCAGGGGGAGTCCGGCCCCAGCCCAGCCGTGGAGACAGGGGGTGCCCAGGAAGACCGCCCCCAAGAGGTCCAGGAGCCAGGGATATCCAAGGAGGACACGGAGAAGGCCTCCTCTGAGGAAGAGGGTGGCGGCCACAGCGCAGAAGAAGGAGGAGTTCCATCCCAAGAAGAATCAGAGGACAGCGGCGACGGGGCTAGTTCAGAGGAAGCAGGGGTCTCCTCCGAGGAAGCGGGGGAACCCCAGGAAGCAGCAGAAACCCCAAGCAGTGGGGCCCAGGGGGCCCAGCTGAGCTCAGAGGAACCGAACCCAGGGCTTGAGGGGGACGAGGCCCTGGAGGCCAAGGCAGAGGAGCCCGAGGAGGGACCTCAGGGTAGGGGACCCCAGAATTGCTCCGGCACTTGGGCAGCTGCACTCTTCCTGGAAGTCTTGTATGTAGTGGGACAGGCAGGGACAGGGTGGGGCGGGAGAGCCCCAGCCAGCCTGGGTTTGTGGGGTGGAAGCCCCATCCAGAATACCCTGCCCAGGGCATGCCTTTGGGCTGCTCATGACCCACTTCTTCCCAGTTTGGAGGGACCCAGGGAGAGGTAGCATCATGGAGGGCCCAGAGGAACCTGGTCACTATGAGTTAGGCCCTCCGGTGGTACCCGTTAGGGACCCTGGTGCACTTTAATATGGACCAATGCCTTAGTGGAGGACAAGGTACATGGTGGCAGGGTTTGAGGTCCTGTGCAGGTTAGTGGAGAGACGTACAGGGTAGGGGAGTGGGTTGGAAACCCCCTAGGGGACCACATTGATGGGCTAGTACCTGGGGCCTCCCCTTGAAGACTAGGCCATGTCAGGTGGGGTGAACTGGGAATAGGACCAGGATCACGGTAAGAAATCTCAGGTTGGCTATGACACCCATGTCCCGCAGATGTCCACTTGGAGCAGCAGCGGCCACCCTTTCAGGACTGAGGGGCAGGGAAGGGGGAGGGCAGGGACAAAACCATTGGGCAACATTGGCGATGTAGCAAATCCTAGGCATGGCCAAGACACCCATGGCTGCACCCACTGAGGATGCTGGCCTGGACCAAGAGCTGGGTTTTAGGATGGAGGAACAGGGGTCAGTCTTCCCCTTGCAATTTGGCTTCTCCACGGACTTCCCTGCAGAGTTCAGTTTCCCTACCGCTTGTCAGCTACTTGCACCCTCCACAGGGGGAGGGCCTGCAGTCAGCCAGCCCCTCCCCTCTCCCTGTCCTCCCTGTCCTGGGTCTGGGGTCAGGGTTGCCTGGGTCCTGAGATGTTCCACGAGGCACATCAATTCTCTGCTTCCATCTCTGATGGAACTAGTCCCCCTCTGCCCCACAGGTTCAAGTCCATCCCAGTTCTAATCACTTAGAATTCTTTGTGCAAGCAGCTGAGGTAGAAACGGCCTCCCCTTGAACCTGCAGGCGGTCATGGGCATCTCTTGATGGTCAGAAGCCATAGTTGACCTCCTCTCCTTGCAGCAGCTCCTCCAGCCCACGCCCTATGGCAGCCTTGTAAATCTGATCAAATGCTCATTTGATCAGGTCAGGTGTTTGCTTAGAATCTCTCCCTGGTTTCTGGTGCTCTTAGGATGAAATGCAGACTCCTATGGTCCTCTAAGACCGTTCTTGGTCAGCCCCTGCAGAACTCGTCTGCTTCCCGGCATGTATCCCTCACCCACTGAGGCCCAACCACCCTCCCAGCTTCTTGCTAAACCACTCCTATCTCTTGTCCTGATCATCACCTAACACAGTGGCTCTCAGCTCACAGGTGGCCCCTCAAGGAAGTTTTCTGACCCCACTGCTAAAACTGACTTCCTAGGCACACTTCTTAGGCCCTCGTAGCTTCTGGAATCTTTTCTTCCGTAGCCACATCACCGTTTGTCATTATTACATTACTTTTTTTTTTTTGGGAGGAGGGTGTAAAATTAACTTTAATATTTAGTTTTCTTTAAACCAGCACTTCTTAAACATTATCATTTAAGATGCAATCAATATAAAAATTATCGATGACATATTCTTTATCTTTGTACTACGTCTTTGAAATCCATTGTGTACAACACATCTCAATTCAGAGCAGCCACATTTCAGATGATCAACAGCCACATGTGGCTAGGGGCTGTCATATTGGACAGTACAACTCCAGATTTCTATCAGAGGCCTCTGATCATAAGCATTTAACTTTGACTCTTGTTTCTCTCTGTACTCACTTAGATAATCTTGCCAAACCCAGTCTTCAGTAGGATTATTACATTACTTTGAAGAATATTTCTCCCCTCTCTCCACTAGACTATAGCAAAATGCCACAATAGCAGGAGCTGTGTCTATTTGGGGCATTACTGTATTCCCAGCACAAGGCTTGTTTCTTGGCACATTGCAGGTGCTCAATCAGTATTTGTTGAATACATAAAACGGATTGTGGAGCTTCATAGAAGTTGAGTTTGGACTTCAAAGTCCCTCCTACAGCCAGAACTCCGTTCATTTGAACTTGGCAAGCCCTCAGCCAGCAATTCCTCAAGGCCCTCCCCTTGCCCATATTGAGGGGGCTTAGAGTCCAGCTGGCTCTTAGCGTTACCCTAACCCTGCTCTCTGCTTCTCTCCCCAGAAGAGGCGGAGGATGTGAGTGAAGAAGCCCCATTGAGAGACCGCTCCCACATCGAGAAAACCCTAATGCTGGATGAGGACAAGCCAGCTGATGATTACTCTGGTAACCAGAGGAAAAAGGAGCCTGCTTGGGGCTGGGGTTGGGGCTGGGGCTCTGAGGCAAGTGGACGCCCCAGCGAGGAGAGCCCTGGAGATGGGGAGCCCTTGGAGAAGGCTCTGTAAGCAGAGTCCAAGGCTGTGGGTGGGGGGCCCTAGATTGGCAGGGAGGAAGAAAGGCGATCCAAGCAGAGGGACCAGCGAAAGGGTAGAGGGCAAATCCCAGTGTTGCATAGGGGCACAGTGCCAGCCTCCATGGTATGGCCTGGGAGGGGGTGGTAATAGTTTTCATCATATTTGCTTTGATTTTTATAGTTTATAAAGCCCTTTCATGACTGATATTTCATTTCATCATTGTAATAGCCCAAGCCTTTCAGCGGGGCTTGCTGTCTCCTCTTAGTTGAAGAGTTAGGAAACGCTCAGAGCAAGGCAGTGCTTTGCTGCAGTGCACAGCTGGGGGGGGGGCGTGAGGGGGGGGGCTCTGGAAAGCCTGACCCTCCGGCCCTCTTCCAGTTTTGTCCCTCACACCCTGGGGTTCCCAGACTCGTCCCTCTGCGTCACTTCTTCCTGCAGCCATGGTCTTTCCAAGAAGATACTTGGGATGTCAGCTTCCTCCTGGGGCAGCAAGGGGTGTGGCCAGGGGCCAAGGTGGCCCTGCGGACCTGCTCAGCCCTCTCAGCTTAAGGCAGGCTCAAGAAGAAGTGGGGGGCTGAGAGGCAGAGATGGGTTTTTCATCTGCCATAGAAGGGCCTTCAGTTAGCTGCAGGCTGAGGCCATACTTCAGGATACACTACTGAGGTGGGAGAGAGCATAAAGTTAGATTAAAAAGAAATAGCCTAGGGGTTTGGGGGGATGGGAAGAGAATGCCTCTTAAAGATTCCTGAGGGCTGGGATGTGTCCCAACCCCCTCCTCAAATGCTAATATGTGGTACTGTCAGTCCAGTCGTTGGGCTGCAGACAGCCCTTGCTCCCTACCAGGCAGGACTGGTAGCTGTCCTGGGAGTGACCTGGTCCACAGGGGTTAGCTGGCTAGCCTACCTGATGTCCCCTTCCCTGTCCTTCTCTGCCCCCAGCGGTGCTGCAGCGGCTTCGAAAGATCTACCATTCGTCCATCAAACCCCTGGAGCAGTCTTACAGATACAATGAGCTTCGGCAGCACGAGATCACAGGTACAGGTCATGCATCTTGGACCCATACCACTCCCCCGCAACCTCCCACTCCTGTGCCCACGTGGTTCCCGAGCTCCTTGGGTGGTGGGCTCTTTGGGTCCCAAGGACACACGGAGCTGAGCTCTCCTTAGTTCTTCGAGAGGGGCAGAGACCTCAGTCACACGAACCGTCCTTTCACTGCAAGAGTGCCCCATAATTTGTACAGGGTTTTCCGGAGAGCATTTAATTTGCAAGGACTCACGCTTCAGTAGTGCAGTTCTGGTTTCCAAGGGCAGTGATGCGGACTTCAACCCCTCATAGCTCAATGGCCCACAAGGCTCCCGGATGTTCATTTACCGATCGGCTCCTAAGTCCCCTGATTGGCGTGGATCCTTTACTCTTCCTGTTCACATGTCTGAATTCAGGTCTGAATTCTTTTAAAATAATTAATGTAAGGTACACTTGTTCCCCCCCATTCAAATAGTGCAAAATAATATGTATCGAAAGAGGAAAAAACCCCTTTCTTGATTTCCAGCTTCTCCAATTCCACTCCCTGAAACTCCCACTGCTAAAGTTTTTTGTGAATTCATTTCTTCTGCATACATAAGCATATACAAGTTTCTTTTCCTGTTTGTTTTACAAAGATGGGATCATACCACACAATTGTGTGTGTATGGGTGTGTGTAGATCCTGTTGCCCTTTCTAATCCTTGCATGAACGTATCACACTGGACAACCACCACCACCCTACGATGGAAAATGGGGTGTTGGCCATTTTCCATTTATTTTTAATGTTATAAACACTGCTATAATCGTTACATATTTCACACAAATATATTTGTAGGATAAATTTTTAAAAGTGGAACACTGGAATTAAATATTTTGATAGGGGTTGCCACATCGCCTTTGGTTATACCAATGTGTACTCACAGTGACAGGCTATGAGAGCTCGTTTCCCCACAGGGGTGCCTTTTTTAAGTGTTACTCATTTATTCATCCTTGAACACTTTAACAGTGGTATCTACTTGTTTGAATGGTGAATGGTATTACACCTCTTTCTGTGTTAATTGGCTACTTCTGCATTACCTCCTGTGATGCTCTTGATGGCTCCAAAGTGGATAGGGTATGATAGGGTTTACCTTCTCCTGCTTTCCAGAAGAAGGACCTGATGCCCAGAGAAATGCGGGGTTACCCAGGAGCACACAGCTGGAACTAGGGGCTGTAATTCTCTCCTTCTCTGGAGAACGCTCTGTTTCACGACTCTCTCTACTATTTCTTGCCGGCTTAAGAGCAAATGATCCTCTTGGGCTGCGCAGAGGAAGTGCAGGTGGTAGCCTCCCATTTGCTTTCCCGTCCTTCACCCTTGCCTTCTCCGGCAGCCCTCAAACCTCGTGGCTTGGCCCGGGAGTCTGCGGGCTGCCCAGAGAACAGTGCTCTGCCGGGAGGGCGTTCCTGACTCCTGACCTCACTTTCCAAGCTTGGCTCCTCTCCTTTTGTCTCCCGCCAGTGCCAGGACTCTGCTGTGCCCTGGGGCAGCCTCCTGTGTAACCTCCTCTCCGCAGGGTCTTACCCGCTGCCTCCTGCATGTGCCAGTAACGCCCCCTGCTGCAGAGGGCTGAAACAACAGCCATGGAAAGCCCTGGTGGTGCTTTGTCTCAGCGGCTAGCTGAAGGTCCAGCTCCCCTTAGTATCCCCTGGGCCGGCGTAAAAAAGGCTTTTCGTAGGACTTCTATGGCTACCACGGGGGACTCCTGCCAGCCACTCAGCCTGCCCATCTCTTCCTGTCCAAGCTAGAAGTTGACACCCACAGAGATACCAGTGACTCATGGGGCAGGGCCGTGGTGTTACTTTCAGGCAATCTGTATGTGCCCGCCATGTATAAGACACTATCTTGGTCTTCTAGGACTTGATTTCACTTAGAGAAAGAAAACCTACACATCAAGAAGTAAGGTGCCGAAAAAGAGGAATATTGTACTCCTCCTTCTATAAAAAAGATGGGGAATATTGCTTATATGAGCATGGAAATATCTGAAAGAATATGTAAGGGCTGTTATTACCTAGGTAGACTGCAGACAGGGATGTGAGACTTTTCACTGTGCATACCTTTTTATACCTTGATTTTTGAACCAAGAAATTAAGTAAAATGGAAAAAAATAAATAAAAAAACACACCAAAAAACAATGGAATGCCTACTGTTTTGAGGCCTATCTGCCAGACTCAGAGAAACAAAGAGGTCTGGAGAACTTTCGGCACTAAATTCTGCGGGGCTGACCCTGTGTGGTTCAGAGAAGGGTTGAAAGAGCCGGGACCTGAAAGCCAGCACCAGGCATGTCCTCATCCCATGTCGCGAGCCTCTCCCTCCCCGTTCCTGCCCCCTGGTTTTGAAAGCACTGGAGGATTCTGCTTTTTCTTCTTAGGGACCCCAACTGGAGTGGCCCATGCAGGTGTTCTCCCAAGAACCCAAGAATTGCCTGGTCAGTGCTTGGTCTTGGGACCTGGCAAACATGTCATGGACTTTGGAGGCTAATATTTGAGACTGGCCCCAGAACCCAGGGTTGGGCTGAGGCTAAGGTGGGATTTTAAGAGACATAGCTAAGGGAGGGAGGCTGGGAACAGGCAGCGCCTGAGTCCAGGCCGTCCAAGGTTGTATAAGCCTCTTTCATAGCCTTTCTTCTGTTACTAAGCCAGATAGAGGAGTTTTCATGTGGCAGCTCTCTTGTGCCCCTTTTATGAGCCATTCTCTGCCAGATCTAAACCAGGAGGCCTCACCCAGAGTAAGCTCTGTGTCAGTGTTTGTTGACCTCACTTAGTGCCTCCTCCTAGGGCTGGTGTGCCAAGGACCTATGCAAGGCCCAAATGATGTCTTCTGGTGTGTTTTAACTGGGTGATCACATTTGCGTAGCAAGAGATGTACCACTGAATACTACAAAACATGCTGTCCGGTCCAATGTAGAATTCCATAACTCAATTAGATGGATTGTCCTGGGATGTGAAGAACTGTGTCGCTTCCATAGTGAGAAGCTTTGTTAGTTCACTTCCGTCTCTAACTCCCTACAGATGGGGAAATCACTTCTAAGCCAATGGTGCTGTTCCTGGGACCGTGGAGCGTCGGCAAATCCACCATGATAAACTACCTCCTCGGGTTGGCAGACACTCGCTACCAGCTCTATACAGGTACGAGATAGATCTTCTTGTGTGATTCTTGGTATTTCAGTGTATGTCATATATGGAAGCATTATGAAAAATCAAAACATTTATATGTTTTGTCTTCAATATAATAATGAAAATCACACGCAAGAAACCAGCAGCTTTACTTGCAATAGCCAAGAGGTAGACACAAGCCAAACATCCATCGAAAATGTGGCCCATCCATACAGTGAAATATAATATTATTCAGCCTTCACAAGTAACGTTCTGATATATGCTACAACATGGATGAACCTTGGGGACGTTATACTATGAAATAAACCAGTCACAAAAGGACAAATATTGTATGATTCCACTTATATGAGACCCCGAGAGTCATCAAATTTGTAGAGACAGAAAGTAGAATGGTGGTTGCCAAGAAAGGTAAGAATGGGGAGTTAGTGTTTAAAGGGCACAGAGTTTAGTTTGCGGTGATGAGGAAGTTCTGGAGATGGGCAGTGGTCATGGGTGAATGTGAATGTACTTGATGCTACTAAACTGTACCCTTAAAAGTGGTTAAGGGCCGGCCGAGTGGCGCGGTGGTTAAGAGCTGGCTTGGGACATCAGCGGCCCTGGTTTGGATCCCACATATGAGGGCCAGTGACACTGCCCTTTAAAAAAAAAAAAAGTGGTTAAAATGGCAAATTTTATGTAACATCTATTTTATCACAATTAAAAAAAAGAAGCCACTAGGTTAGCAAACGTCATATCCAATTCTTGTGGCAAACCCTCCCTGAAACACCCTGCTTACCCATGTTGCACCAGGTCTCTTCCCTAGAGGTGACTGTTCCTACTAATCTTGTGCCCATGTGTGCAGGTGCTGAGCCGACCACCTCTGAGTTCACGGTCCTCATGCATGGGCCCAAGCTGAAAACCATCGAGGGTATTGTCATGGCTGCTGACAGCACTCGGTCCTTCTCACCCCTCGAGAAGTTTGGCCAGAATTTCCTGGAGAAGCTGATTGGCATTGAGGTTCCCCACAAACTTCTGGAGCGGGTCACTTTTGTGGATACACCAGGCATCATTGAGAACCGCAAGCAGCAAGAAAGAGGTAATTTAGTGCTCATTTCTGCACAGCGTGGGCTTTGTCTTAGAAAACTGTTTCCGACAGTGCGTGGTAGGCAGACAAGGGAGAGGAAAAGTGGCCAGCATTGTCCAAGACCACGGGATGCATTCTGCACCCAGCCCCTTCTCTATCACCGTGGTGCCACTGAGGTGTGGAATACCTTGTCCTTTTACCTCTCCAAGGACAGAACTGGCTTGGGGATGATCATTATTTTCCCAAGAGGAGGCTGATCTTCTCTGTAAGAAGAACTCGAGGTCTACTCTGGGGCTGAGCTGCCTTTGGGGGGCCCAGGCTGTCTTGTCTGATCAAGGGCCTGCCTAATGGCATCCCAGTCCAGCTGTACTTGACTTCTGGCTAACCTGGGCCTGGGTTGAACCTGACCTTCAATTCTTCCTATTGTGCCAGGCCTGCTTCAACATAGGCCTTGTATCAAAAGCCCTACTTGCCTTTAGATGGCAGGGGAATGCCACTTTGGACTCTGCAGGCACTAGGCTATGACATAGGCTACTGAGTATTGCCAAAATGCAGGGCTATCTGCAGAAATGAGTCACAACAGGACATTTGTAGGAATATATGACCAGCTGGTAGATCTCAGTTTATGGCTATCATTCCCATTTTGGTTATAATCAGACCCTATTTTTTTTTTTTTTAATTTTTTAAAGATTCTATTGGGGAATTGGGGGAGAGGAACAGCATTGGGGAATTGGAGAAGGGACCAGCCAAGTTGTTGTTCTTCAGTCTTCGTTGTGGAGGGTGCAGGTTGCCATCTGGCTTCCCATCAGCAGCTTGTGGCCAATAAGCTCAAGGTGCTGAGTTCAGTCTTAGTTGTGGGTGGGTATAGCCACCATCCCATGCGGGAGTCGAACCAGCAGCCTTGTTGTTAAGAGCGCACGCCCTATCCACGAGTCATCCAGCGGCAGCTCAGCTCAAGGTGCCAAGTTCAGTCTTAGTTGTGGGTGGGTGTAGCCCACCATCGAACAGGCAGTCTTGTTGTCACACCAGCTGAGCCATCTTGCCACCTGTTGGCATCTCAGTGACAGTTCAGCTCAGGTGCAGTGTCACTGGCCCATGTAGGAATTGAACCAGCGGCCCTGTTGCTCAGAGCTTATACTCTTAAGCCAACTTTCAACCAACTGAGCCACTCGGCTGGCCCGCAGACCCTGTTTTATGACTAGTAATAATATAATTACTAATAATTACAATAGTAAATTAACCTTTATTGCACTCCTAGTATGCATTGGATAATTTTATGCATTATTGGTTGGTTGTTGTAAAAAAAATTCCCAAGACAGGTGTTCCTAGTCTCTTCATTTTGGAAATAAGAAGTCAAAGGAGGGAGGGGGGATGGTAGAGGAGGGTAAAGGGAGTCAAATATATGGTGATGGAAGGAGAACTCACTCTGGGTGGTGAGCACCCAATGTGATATATAGGTGATGTGTTACAGAATTGTACAGTTGAAACCTATGTAATTTTACTACCATTGTCATCCCAATACATTTAGTTAAAAAAAAAAGAAGTTAGAGGAATGAAAATATATTGAGCACCTACTATGTGACTGGCAGTTTTAGTTAGGTGCTGTCCTATATTTGTGGCAACATAATAATCTTTTTTTTTTTTTTTTTTGAGGGCAGTGTCACTGGCCCTCATATGTGGGACTCGAACTGGGGCCGCTGGCCTCCCAAGCCAGCACTCAGCCACCGCGCCACTCGGCCGGCCCAATAATCTTTATATCAACTTACACATCATTGACTTCTTGTCATTTTGTGGCTCAGGTGCTAAAGCTTATAAGCATTTAATACTCATCTGGCCAGTGACAAAGCCCCAGTGCTAGCCTGGGTTTTATGCCACGTCCACATTTCTTTCCTAAATGATGATCCTGTCTTTCAGGTCCTTCTAATTCCTTGACTTCTTCCCTTCAACATCTTTGCCATTGTCCCAGTTTTTTCGATAGTAGGAAAATATCCATTTAAAAAAACGATTTTGCTTCCCTGGAGCCTTGGATTCCATTGTAGATTAAAGCAAGGACCATACTGTTCTTGGTCAAAGGTTGACACTGGGCGAGAGATACACAATTCATTCTTTAACAGTCTTTAGAAGCTCAGAAAGTCCTTAATGCCATTACTTCCTTGAGCCTGCAGCATGGCTTGGTTCTGGAAGGAGGCACGCGGGGCCTGGGCTAAGGTCTGCTCAGCCTGACCTCTTGCTCCCTCTCCCCAAGGTTACCCCTTCAACGACGTGTGCCAGTGGTTCATCGACAGAGCCGACCTCATCTTTGTCGTCTTTGACCCAACCAAGCTGGACGTGGGCCTGGAGCTGGAGATGTTGTTCCGCCAGCTGAAGGGGCGTGAGTCCCAAATAAGGATCATCTTGAACAAGGCTGACAACCTGGCCACACAGATGCTCATGCGGGTCTACGGAGCTCTCTTCTGGAGCTTGGCCCCGCTCATCAATGTCACGGAACCGCCGAGGGTCTACGTCAGCTCCTTCTGGCCACAAGACTATAAGCCGGATACCCACCGCGACCTGTTTCTCAAGGAAGAGATCTCCCTCCTGGAAGACCTGAACCAGGTGATTGAGAACAGGTTGGAGAACAAGATCGCCTTCATCCGCCAGCACGCCATCCGGGTCCGCATCCATGCCCTCCTGGTTGACCGTTATCTGCAGACGTACAAGGACAAAATGACCTTCTTCAGTGACGGAGAGCTGGTTTTTAAGGACATTGTGGAAGATCCTGATAAGTTCTACATCTTCAAGACCATCCTGGCAAAGACCAACGTCAGCAAATTTGACCTTCCCAACCGCGAGGCTTACAAGGACTTCTTTGGGATCAATCCCATTTCCAGTTTCAAGCTCCTGTCCCAGCAGTGCTCCTACATGGGGGGCTGCTTTCTGGAGAAGATTGAGCGGGCCATCACCCATGAGCTCCCGGGCCTCCTGGGAAGCCTGGGGCTGGGGAAGAATCCAGGTACTCTCAACTGTGACAAAACAGGGTGTGGCGAAACCCCAAAGAATCGCTATAAGAAACACTAGGTTGTTGTGTGGCCGTTCTCAGGTTCCTGTTGGTGAATGAGCTTGTGTCCTAACTGTCTGAGAAGTCCTGGTGTATTAACCCTTTGAGCCACACTGGCAAGAATCATTACGCATTGGAGATTTGGGAGTTAATTTGAGGCCAGTGGTGGGGGAAGGTGTAGGTCGAGGGAGGAGAGTGGAAACTGTGAATTATAGTGTGCTTGTCTCGTTGCTTCAATTAGGGGGCCTGATTGAGGTAAGTCAGGCCACGCCTGCTTTTCCTGGGTCCTATCTCGGAGGGACAGAGAGCAGCTAAATTCTAGTGTATACTGAATTAATGAGTGTTAAATAAGCTACAAGTAGCTGAAGTTCTTTTTTCCCCTGTAAGCTGGGAAAATAGAGAAGACCTGAGTTCTGTAGGGCTGCCCAGATCCACTGTGGCTTCCTTACACACAGTCTTCTGTTTGTCCCCCAGCCCTCGACTGTCTCCTAAGCTTGGGGTGACTTCAACAGAGGACAATCTCTTGGGCCTGAATCAACCTGGGTTTGGAGCCTAACCCCAGGCCCTCTTCCCTGTTTCCTCAAGGGGTGAGGGGGATGGTTTAGGGTACCAGTACACTAAGAGAGAACAAGAATTCCTAGCTAGGAGAAGGATCTGCTTCCCCCATGCCATTTCTCTGTCGTGATCTTTTAAGCCAGCTGGGAAGCTCAGTCCCTGTATTGGCCCCAAGAGGAGAGTGAGTGTTCCGTGTATTCAGGTAATTCACTGGAAGTGACTTCAGTGAAAGTACCGGAAAGGCTCAGAGGGTTAATTGGTTTGCAGTGTGTCTTTGTCTATTGCATGTCTTGGAAACCTCGGACCCCAAAGGCGTTGGATTTCAGAGGGGACAATGGAGATCTTGCTCCTTTTCATCAGGGACTTCTCTGGGCAGCCCGCATCTCTCAAATGTGAGAGAAGGCTGTTTCCACAACTTCTCTGTGGAGACACTCAGTACAAGAGTCGTTCCTTCCTGGTTTTCATCACCATGACTTTTCCTTTCCCTTCTTCTCCATTCCCTGATGTGCCAACACTCAAAACTCAGAGTAATTTCCCAGGAGTCAGAACCAGCACCAGCTACTCAGTGTCGGTGGCAACCAAGGCTTAACCTTCAGTTTTGCAGCCGAACTTGATGCTGACACCCACCAGATGCACCACAGGAAAGCCAGGGCCTTCAAATACCGATGAGTGTGGATATGTGTGTATTATGTTGTCCAAGAGAGATTAGGGAGAGAACAGATGCCAGAGGGCATAGCGAAAGAACTTGTGAGAGTCCTGCCTGGCTGGTGTGCCACCACGGAGGGCAGTGGGGGACAGAAGACATGGGGAAGACCCTGGAGTGAAGAAGCCATTTGATGAAAAGTGGGTGAGTGAACAGTCTGTGAAAATCCAGGAGACCTGGCCCAGGGCTGCCGGGAGGGCGTCCTGCCTAGGGAGCCAGCCTCTCTCGGGAGCTTCACCAGGAGGCGGGGGTCATCTCAGCACCAGGAAGTCATCTCAGACCAGAGGAAAGTGAAGATAAAGGCAGGGGGAGAGGCACTCAGGATTAGGCAGTGGAAGCAAATTGGTGATCAGATTAGGTCCACAAGGAGAACTGCAACTTCTGAATTCCTGTTTCTCAGAATTATTAGCACTCTGGTGCATGCTGCAACAGAGGCTGCTGCTTTTGGCTTTCTGGAGGACATGGAACCTCCCACAAGAAAGAGGCCCAAAAGCCTCCAGGACTTGTTTCTAAGGACAGAACCAACCAGCGAAGAAAAGGGGTTTGCTAGGGGCGTCCAAGAAGCCTGCTGACCAGGGCCTGATAAGCTGCTTTTCTTCTCATCAAAACCAACCCTTGCCTCATCTCTCCATCATTTATCCTCTTGGGAGTCTGCCCTCCTACCTTGGTCCTTAATGCCCCTTAATGTCCCTTAATGCGCTTGAGCTCCTCTTGGCATATGTGTGTTTCTTAGTGCAGTAGGGGAAATAAAACGTGCACAACTGTATGGGCATTTTTATAGCTGCTGATGTCACCATTGCTTTGGGGGAAGTGGGTGGAATGAGGCTAATACATTCATACATTTATATTTTCAGGGGTGACATTACCAGTGTGATCTTTTTTTTTCCCTTTTTCTTTTCTCCATCCATTTTCCTTTTCTTACTCCTGTTCCTCTGCTCACTCCTTGACTTACCTTTTCTCTAGCTGCTTGCAGGCTTGTCCGTCAATCAGCTCGAGCTTTAAGAGCTGTTTGTGCCTCGCTCTGTGGAGGTGGATTTCAAACAGAATTCTGACTTTTGGGGGGATGGGGAGTGGGTTGGGAGCTGGGGGAGATTTAGGACCCAGAGATTCCCCCAAGAGGAATATCTGTAAGTATTTGTGCCTGAACAGTTGCTGTTTTTCTCCAAAGCGGAACCTTTCCAGTGTTCTTTCCATTCTGATTTCATCAGGGAGAAAGTCTCAATAAAGTTCCAATCTCTCTTTAATGCCTTGTACTTTCTGATTGTCTCCAACCAGTTAAATCACCTTATTTTCCTTTTATCTAGTAGAGTGTACTGATTTTTTTTTTTTTTGAGGGCAGTGTCACTGGCCCTCATATGTGGGACCCGAACCGGGGCTGCTGCCTTCCCAAGTCAGCGCTTAACCATGTACTGATCTTTATTAACACTTTTTAGAGGAATTTTGGGTTCACTGCAAATTGAGAGGACGGCAGTGATTTCCCATATACTCCTTGTCCCCACATAGACACAGCCTCCCCCACTATCAGCACCCCCACAGAGGGGTACATTTGTTAGAGTTTATGAACCTACACTGACATGTCATAGTCATTCAAAGTCCATAGTTTGCATTAGGGCTCACTCTTTTTTTTTTTTTGAGGGCAGTGTCACTGGCCCTCATATGTGTGACCCAAACCGGGGCCGCTGGCTTCCCAAGCAGCGCTTAACCACCGCGCCACTCGGCCGGCCCCAGGGCTCACTCTTGATATACATTCAATGGGTTTGAACAAACGTATAATGACATGTACCCACCATTACAGTGTCACACAGAGTAGTTTCACTGCCTTAATCCCGTGATCCATTAATTCATTACTCCTGTGTCCTCCGACTCCTGGATAGTAATTTTTAAGTTTCTTGGGGAATAGATAAAAATTTGAAAATTGCCCTCCCCTTGCCTTCTTTTTAAAAAGAATTTTATTAAAATACAGCTAACATACAATATTATATTAGTTTCACGTATACACTATACTTATTCATCATTTACATACCTAACGAAGTGATCACCATGGTAAGTCCAGCAGCCACCTGTCACTACCACGCTATCACAATATTATTGACTATATTCCTTATGCTGTACATCACATACCCCTGACTTGTTTTATACCCCGTTGCCTTCTTTTCAAGTTTCCTCCTTCTAACCTTCAAGTGTTAAAAGTGACCCTTTCCCTCAGCAGCTATGAAACTAAGGCCTACTGCTTGTAAAATCGTAAACTTGAAGAAACACTCCTAGGCACCTGAGTTTGTCATTCTCCCTGGCATCCGTGCCAGTAGCCCATTAACAGGAATTACTGAGATCTATCCCAAATCTCTCACAGAGATCACTCAGGTTGGGCCACGCCCTCAGCCACACAGCTGCCCCCTTGGTGCCTGACGGCTCTGGTGGAGGGAGCCGGAAGGTCTGCCCTGAATGGAGGGATGCTGCCTCCCCTTGGCCTCTGCAGGAAGTGGTGCCCCCATAGCATAACCCGACCTCCTATCTGTACCTGTCATTAAAGAAACCCGAATCTATTCTTTCCTCCCTGAACTTGTGCCCTGCAGAGCAGAGCTCCTTTATTTTGAAATTTTATCCCTGGGGTCCTCCAGAGGATATCACCTCCTTCCCCATGCTTGAGAGCATGTTTCCGAAAAGGAAAAGAACTGGGCTGTGGTTGTTGGTGGGAGGTTGGTCCACCACTCCTGGGGTCACATCAGAGAGGACGAGGGATTCCGAGGCAGGGCCACCTGCTCTGGGTTTTCCTGTCGGGAGAGGCTGATCTTAGAGTGATGAATAGAGCAGTTCATGTCCTCCCTCTTCCTTGCTCTCCTGATTAGGGGTACATAGTCTGCAGCCTGAACAACTGAGCAAGCTGACTTAACTAAGACCACTGCTGCCCACCCACCGCTGTCCCAGGTGACCTCTTCTACCTGGGACAGCAGCCAGCATTTTCCCACGACTGGAAGAAATATGAAGCTTTTCCCTGGAAAAGGGAAGGTAGGTGAGGTCTGTATTGAAGATAAATATAACATGCCAGAACTTGCTGGCGTGATCAAAATTGGGGTATTTCAGAAGACTCATACACTACCACCTTTAGGTTAAGTCTGCCATGAAGGTGATAGGGAAACAAACAACATGGAGGAAGCAAAATCAAAGACCATTCTAAACAGAGGCAGGTGATGTGAGAGGCTGATGGAGAGTGTCTTTATGGGTATGTGTATGTGTCCTCTGGATATATGGAGGTTACATGTGTTTATATGTATAGGAAGCATGCACTTTCATGTAAAGTCTGTGTGGGGAGAAACAGACTTTATGTGTTTTTGTGGCCAAATGATGCCCAACTATCTAGCACAGTGCCTGGCATGTACTCGTCACCTGTGTGTCAGCAGATGAATGAAAAAGAAAGTGGATTTGGGGGGAGTAAAGATGGGATCTGTGCATTGTATGTTGTGTGGAGAGGGTCCAGGAGAACAGATATATCTGGGGTGGGTGGGTGGGTATGGCTGTGAAGAAGTGATTGTATGAATGATGTGGGGACAGATTAGGGGAGCACGTGTGTAGGCAGACGTGTGTGGGGGGTGAACCTGATACCCAGCCCAGGTGGAGACCCAGGAAGATTTCGGCCATTGGAAGACATCCCGCCAGCCCCTAGGCTTTGCAGGCGTCAGATCCTATCCCGTGGAACTGAGGCAAAAGTCAGAGCCTTTGAAAACTCACAAGTCCTGACAACATTTCATGCCAATTTCACTTTCTGTGACATTAGGTTCCAGCTTGTCCCAATCTAGGGAAAACTTAATATTTCTTTAGAAGATCATAAAGGCAATTAAAGAAGCATAAGAAAAAAAGTAGGGTCGGCTGAGTGGCGCGGTGGTTAAGAGCTGGCTTGGGGTGCCAGCAGCCCTGGTTTGGATCCCACATATGAGGGCCAGTGACACTGCCCTCTAGAAAGAAAAAGAAAAAAAAAATAAAGTAAATGAGAGCAGAGACATGAGTTTGCCTGTAGCAAAGTTGTGTTTAGCAGGTTCTGAGGAATTCCTTGCCCATCTCTCACCTGGAAGATAACATGCACCTATGAGCATTTTCTGTGTCTCTGGCCCTGTGTAACATGTTCTCTGTTTTCCCATCATATCAGTGGGAAAGGAACCAACTTCTAGAGAACTCCTTTGTGCCAGAAACTGGGCTATAGACCTATAGACATTATTACCACACTTAAACCTTAAAAAATGCGATAATTCTAACAGCTGTGCTACAGGCCACACACCGAGTACTTTATGCGCATTATTTCATTTAATCCTCCCATTAACCCCACAGGGAGGGAGCGGTCCAGCATGGACAAGAGCACAGACTTTCGAGTCACACTGCTTGGGATTCATCCTGGGCTCCACCACTCACTAGCTGGGCAGCCTTAGGCAAATGTCTTCTCTGTGCTTCAGTTTCCTCACCCACAAAATGGCGATACTAAGAATCCCTCTCTCATGGGGTTGTTGGGAGGATTAAATGGCTTAATATATGCAACATGCTTGAAATAGTACACAGCCCACAGAAAACATTCAGTAAATGTTATTATTACTATTATTATACATATTTTACTGATGAGGAGACTGACAGCATGTGTAAGAGGGAGGGTCAGAATTCTGCCACCTGACTCACCCTACAGGTCATGCTAAATTACTCACCCAGGGTCACATTAGGTGACACTGGTCTCTCTGATCCCGAAGCTTTTCCCTCCTCTTCACAAATTGGCAAACATTCAGAATTGCCTGATTTGTAAAATAGTTGCTCAGCGCTTTGAAGCTTGTAACAAAATTTAAACCACTGAAAAGTACTTTTCATTAGAACTGTTATTGAGGATTATTTTCTGAACAAAAAAAAATACTTAAAAACATAGCTCCATTTCACGTTTGACCTCCACCACAATCATCTTATAAAATAGATGGGGAACTTAAGATCAGGAACAAGACAAGGCTGTCCACTTTCTCCTCTTTTATTCAACATAGTGCTGGAAGTTCTAGCCACAGCAATCAGACAACAAAAAGAAATAAAAGGCATCCAAATTGGCAAGGAAGAAGTAAAATTGTCACTATATGCAGATGACATGATACTGTATATAGAGAACCCCAAAGACTCCATCAAAAAACTATTGGAACTGATAGACGAATTCAGTAAAGTAGCAGGATATAAAATCAATGTTCAGAAATCAGTGGCATTTGCATATACCAATAATAAACTAATGGAAAGCGAAATTAAGAAAACTGTCCCATTTACAATTGCGTCAAGAACTATAAAATACCTAGGAATAAATTTAACCAAAGAAGTGAAAGATCTGTACTCAGAAAATTATAAGACATTGAAGAAAGAAATCATAGAAGATACAAATAAATGGAAACACCTACCATGCTCATGGATAGGAAGAATTAATATAGTTAAAATGTCCATACTGCCTAAAGCAATATATAGATTCAATGCAATTCTATCAAACTACCAAGGGCATTTTCACAGAAATAGAAAATATAATCCTAAAGTTTATATGGAATCATAAAGACCCAGAATAGCCTCGGCAATTCTGAGGAATAAAAACAAAGTTGGGGGATCACGCTACCAGACATCAAAACCTACTACAAGGCCACAGTAATCAAGACAGTTTGGTATTGGCATAAAAACAGGCACATCGATCAGTGGAACAGAACAGAGAGCCCAGAAATAAATCCAAGCATTTACGGACAGTTAATCTATGACAAGGGAAGCAAGAATTTACACTGGAGTAAAGATAGTCTATTCAATAAATGGTGCTGGGAAAATTGGACTGACACATGCAAAAAAAATGAAACTGGATCATCTCCTTACGCCTTATACAAGAACAAATTCAAAATGGATTAAAGACTTAAATGTAAGACCTGAAACCATAAAAATCCTAAATGAAAATATAGGGAGTACATTTGCAGACATTACCGAACAATATTTTTACTGATACATCCCTACGGGCAAGGGAAGTAAAAGAAAAAATGAACATATGGGATTATATCAGACTTAGAAGTTTTTTCACAACAAAGGAAACCATTAATAAAACAAAAAGAAGCCTACTGAATGGGAGAATATATTTGCCAACGATATATCTGATAAGGGGTTAATATCCAAAATTTATAAAACACTCATGAAACTCAACACCAAAAAAACAAACAACCCAATTAAAAAATGGGCAGAAGATATGAAGAGACATTTCTCTAAAGAGGACATACAGATGGCCAACAGGCATATGAAAAAAGTTCAACCTCACTGGTCATTAGGGAAATGCAAATAAAAACCACCATGAGATACCACCTCACTCCAGTCAGAATGGCTATCATCAACAAATCAACAAACAACAAGTGCTGGCGGGGCTGTGGGGAAAAGGGGACCCTGCTGCACTGTTGGTGGGACTGCAGATTGGTGCAGCCACTATGGAAGTCAGTATGGAGGTATCTCAAAGAACTGGAAATAGAGCTACCTTTTGACCCAGCAATTCCACTCCTAGGTATTTATCCTGAAAAAACCAAGACACTTATTCAAAAAAAGTTATGCACCCGATGTTCATAGCAGCACAATTTACAATAGCTAAGACTTGGAAACAACCAAAATGCCCATCAGTAGATGACTGGATTAAGAAACTGTGGTATATTTATACAATGGAGTATTACTCCGCTATAAAGAAGAATGAAATCGTGCCATTTGCAATGATATGGATGGACCTAGAGACTATAATGTTGAGTGAAGTAAGTCAGTCAGAGAAGGACAAATACCATATGATCTCACTTATATGTGGAATATGAAAAACTGTATGAATGAGCAAAGTAAACAGAAACTGTCTCATAGATATAGAGGAAAAATCAGGGTTGCTAATTTGGAGAGGAATGGGAATGAGGGAGAAGGAAGGGATTAGACAGCAAAAATAGGCAACTACAATATTGCTACTGGGATAGGAAAAACAGTTTGGGGAATATAATTAATAATGTTGTAAATATTCTGTGGAATGTCAGATGATCATAGGTCTTGTTAGGAGACCATTTCATGGATGGAGTAGAGGTTTGATCACTGCACTGTATTACTAAAGTGGAGGTGGTATACCTATTGTAATTGAATATATAGATAGTCACGGGATGTGGATTATACTGTGGAAGAGAGTCAGAGGAAGAGTAATAGATATGTATGATATGGGGGTGTGTGGGGGGTGTATTGGGGCGGGGGTTTGTCACTTTGGGGGTAAAATGTATAACTATTGCACTGTGTTGTACACCTGAAACTATTGGGGGTGGGGGGGTTGTCACTTTGAGGGGTAAAATGTATAACTATTGCACTGTGTTGTACACCTGAAACTAATTAAAAATAAAATAAAATTAAAAAAAAAAAAAAAAAAAAAACTCCATATCAACAACCGATGCCCATTGGTAGACAACTGGATTAAGAAACTGTGCTACATCAGAATGGGAAGTACGGTGTGGGGAGTGGAGTCAATGCAATTGTAATAGATATGTATGATATCGGGGGGGGGGAAGGGTAGTGGATTGGGGGAGGGGGGCTGACACTTTGTGAGGGATGAAAAGCATAACTATTGCATTGTTTTGTACACCTGAAACTAATGAGTGGTGCAAAGCATAACTAGTGCATTGTTTTGTACACCTGAAACTAATAAAAAATTAAATAAAAAAAAAATAAAAAATAAAATAAAATAGATGGGGAAGCTCTGAGCAACGGCGGTTCGATGCCAGCCCAAGCTGAGTTGCCGTTGAGCTGCCAACAGGTAGCAGGAGGGCTCAGCTAAAAAATAAAAAATAAAAAAAATAAAATAAAAAATAAAATAGATGGGGAAGGGGTGTTTATTATCCCTAAATCCAATATGAGGAAATTGCATATGTGGAAAACTGTCCATCCACGTTCACTCAGCTGATACGTGACAAACCAAACTAAAAGGCTACATTTTTACCCATCCAACCGTTTCTACTCTATTCTATCACATTGATTTGTGTTCATCTGGGGCCTAGACGACGTTGTGACAGTACATTTTTCTGACACACTAAAGAGTTTGTATTTGGAAGAGTGCAAAAACATGTGTTGGATATGTTTGCATTTTCTCCAAACTTCTGGATTTTTTTCCCCACCACGACTTCAAAAGATTTGTAACACGGCCAGGGACACGCAGGTCTGTGTGCCCGGGGCCAGATGACACGGGGCCGCTCCTGGCCCGGGAGGGGCGGCATCCTGCGGGGACAAGTCCCCGTGCCCGCGTCCCCACCGCGGCTGCAGGGCCTCCGCCTTCTCCGATGCACCTTCACGCCTTCAAGGGGAAACGGGCCTCGTGCAGGGCGGTTCTGTACTAGGGTCTTGAGGGTGGGGAATCGGAAGTTCGGCCGCACTTGGTTTAGTCCCTCAAGACAACCTCCTCACGCACAAATAGCTAGTCCTGAGCGGAGTTCAATAGCTCCGCTCCGCTGACCCACCAAACCGCTACGGTAACGCGGGTAGCCCACAAGGGGGTCTAGTCGGCGGGAGCCTGCCCCGCGCATGCGCCCCCTCTAGGGCCCCGCCCCAGCCCCGCCCCTCCAGGACCGCGCCCCCGCCCCCTCTAGGGCCCCTCCCCTCCAGGACCGCGCCCCGCCCCCTCTAGGGCCCCCGCCCCCGCCCCGCCCCGCCCCGCCCCGGCCCGGCCCCCGCCCCCTCTAGGGCCGCGCGCTCTCGAGATCGGCGCGCCGAGGCTCGCGCATGCGCACGCTGGCGGCCGCGCTTCCTGGGAATGTGGGCTCTGTCTGCACAGTGGGCAGGGGGCGCCGGGCTGAGGGGTGTAAGGGCTTTTCTCCCTCGGCTTTCACCGGCCTGGGCAGAGGCCCTGGCGAGGGCCGGGCTGTGGTGCGGACTCGCTGCCCCAGCCCGTCTCTTTGCGCGTTTCGCCGCTGGACAGTCCTGAGGGTGTCGGAACTGTTGATTTGGGAAAGGCTTTGAACTTGCTCCTTGTTGTTGGGTGAGGCCGCAGATTTCTGGAGGCATTTGGGGAACGTGAAGAATGCCAAAGACAGATCGGGGCCTGGCGGTTATTTTTGTGGTGGTTTTCACCTGCGGCCAGCCCTCAGGTAAAAAGGAACTGAGAATTTTAAGAGGTTACCCCCACCTCCCGGACCCCTTCAGAAACTCAGAGAAACTGGAAAGCAGCTGCCCCCCCTCTCCTGCTCTGTAGGATAGAAACCTAACCCTACCTTGCCCACTTTCCCCTACTTTTGGGTGCCAGGAGGTGGTCAAGCACTCAGGGCAGACCGAACTCCTGATAAGGGGGACAGCAAGGGTCGTGGTGTCATTAGAATGGCTTTCCCTGAGTGACTCATTTCAGGAGCTAAAAGAACTCCAGAGATTCTCTCATCAAGTGGTTTTTAGTCTCTATTTGAAACGTGCCCAATGACAGGGATCTCAGTCCAGGGTATTTGGTGTCTTCTGACAGGTTTGGGGGGCTTCCTTTGCCCTAGTCACTAGCCATGAGATGGCATCACCTTCCCTTTGCAGCCCCGTGGAAAAAGCACTGGCGTCCGTGTGTATCTGCTTCCCTGCTTGGATCCCGGTCCCCTCATACTAGAATCAGGGAAGGGGCCTCTGTGGCCAAACCAGGGTTGACCAGTTAATTGGTTAATGAAAGTAAAGGGAATTTATTTATTTATTGATTGATTTATTTATTGAGGGCAGTGTCATTGGCCCTCATATGTGGGACCCGAACCAGGGCCGCTGGCTTCCGAGGCCAGTGCTTAACCACCGCGCCACTAGGTCGGCCCAAAGGGAATTTATTTTTAATTTTGTGGGTTTTCTTGGCTGTTGCTTCGGTGTGGAGATCCTTTGGGCATCTGATATCCTGGTGGCCTGAGAGGAAAAGGAAAGTCCATGGAAAGGAGTTAGGTGATTCCTAGGAAAGAATGAGTTGATGTGGGGCATGAGGCAAACTGCTTAGCTGGCTACCCTGCCCTCTGCGCTAGGAAGCTTTATAGCATCTCTTTCCTGAGTTGAACTTCACAGAACACCCAGTAGTGGCAGGGAATTGTGGCACAAAAGATCCATGTGGTCCAACCCATTCTTTTTACACAAGAGGAAGCTGAGGCCTTGAAAGGGAAAGAGACTGGCTCAGGATCACAGAGCCAGCTAATGGCAGAGATGGGACTTAAATTCAGGTCTCCTGATTCCCAGGCTGGTTCTTATTCTCCTGCACCATGTATATTAGTGGCCAGTAGAAAACAGCACATTTCAATTGGGTAATTTGAGGCAGGGTATAGGGAAATGATACGCATAGTGAAATATTATGGGGCTAGTAACAGGGGAATCTTACCATTTCTGTGCCTGAAGAGAGGCTGTGTGGAGGTTATCTTCCTAGAACTGGGACTTTGAGTCAAGGGGCTCAGGAAGGCAGTTGGGGTTATAAAAACCTTGCTAAACCCAATGGGAAGTAAGAGGGCAAGGGAGTCTTATTAGTCCATACAGGTCAATAAGGGCACAGCATGGGGTGGAAACAAGAATGTACCTGGAGGGGCCTGCCGAGTGGCTCAGTTGGTTAAGAGTGCGAGCTGAGCTCTGAGCAACAGCAGTTCGATGCCCAGCCCGAGCTGAGCAGCCGCTGAGCTGCCAACAGGTAGCAGGATGGCTCAGCTAAAAATAAAATAAATAAAATAAAATAAAATAAATACAATAAATACAATAAAATAAAATAAAATGCAAGAATGTACCTGGAGGGGCAAATGAAAGATATTCAGCATAACATGCAATCTTACTTCTGCTAATGGTTTACACATCTTACTCATTTACTGTGTCAGGTATGTCCATTATCTCAATGCATCTTCCAATAAACCACATTTTTTCCATTTGACAGATAAAGAAACGAACTAGTGATACCACTTGAGGATGAAGGTATGAACAACTAAGCTGCCACCTGCCTCTCCAGGATCTTGTGCATAATATAAGTAGAGTATCTGTGGATGTTTATGGAATGAATAAATGAATGAGGAACAAACACAGGTAGGATCTGATGAAAATCCTTAGCTGTGCTGTTTCTGCATGGGACTGAGAGGCTCAGCTGTAGGGACTGGAGGCTCTCTGCAGATGTGGGTTTCATGGCTGTTGGTATCTCTCCTGCCCATTTGTAATAAGCCAGGTTATTCAGCTTAAAAGAGCAGATATATAGATCTGATTAAAAAAGAAGAAGAAACCTGTGAACTTCTTGGTTTTCCTAGTGGAGGATAGCTTTTAGAATTAAATTTTCTCTCTGAAGCCATCTTCACAATCTGGGCAGGGGCTCAGGGTGCTGCTTCTCTTCTCTGCTCTACTCTTTTTTTTTTCTTTTTAAAGACTTTATTGGAGAATTGGGGGAGGGGAATAGCGCTGGGGAATCAGGGAAGGGCAACAGACAAGTTGCTGTCCCCCTGTTCTTCAGTTCAGCTGTGGAGGATGTCTCCTCACTGTTGGTATTGTCGTTGCGCCCTTCCCGGATGAAGCAGATCGGTCGACGGCTTCTGGATGGTCGCTCACTGCAGCTATTGGCAGTTCACGCTGGCTCACAGCAGCTCATGCTGGCTGCTGGCCACTCACTGTAGCCTATGGCAGCCCACTGCAGCAGGGGCTGCAGCCTACACCATCACCGGGGCTCGCATAGCCCAGCTCCAGGTGGAGCTGTTGTTAGCTGTAGAGGGCAGCGTCACCGGCCCTCATATGTGGGATCCGAACCGGGGCCGCTGGCATCCCAAAACCAGCTCTCAACCAATGTGCCACTTGGCCGGCCCTCTGCTCTACTCTTCACTGCTCCACCCACCAGTTCAGTTCTGCTAATTGCATCGCTGGTGCTGCTCCTGGAACACAGTGTTCTTCAAGGATGAACCAATGACCAGTGGTGGAGAGTGTTTTGCCAGCACCCCTAAAATGGCCTGCTGTGGAGCAGAAGCTTCAGCGTAAAGGCACTGGGCTCTTTCTTCCATGTTTTCTCTTCCTTCATCTCTTCTCTTCTGAGTTCCCTTTTTTTGAGGGCAGTGTCACTGGCTCTCATATGTGGGACCCTAACCGGGGCCGCCGGCTTCCCAAGCCAGTGCCCAACCACCGCACCACTCGGCCAGCTCTAGAATCCCCTTTTATTGGCCTCTTCCTTCCTAGAGGGTCCTATAAAGTCTTGCATTTGTTTTCATCATCCAAGCCCCTCAAGCATGGGATAGGAACCTAATGATCACATACTACGTGCCTGACACTGTGCCAGATGCTTCACATTCGTTATCTCATTTCATTCCATAGTGAGCTAGGTAGGGACCTTGCAGATGAGAAAAGTTAGATTACATAACTTGTCCACCGTCACAACTATTTAAGAGTAAAGCTGGCATTTGAACTCTCATCTAACTCCACAGCCCATCCTGGCATACTTCTCATCCAGAATAAACCCTGTTGCTCCAGTCTTTGCATCCTTCTTGTGCTTTTGCTATTCAGAGCCTTTTCCTTGTGCCATTGCCTACATCCCTGGGGCTTGGGCATGTTGAATGTACTGTTTCAGCCCACCCTTGTGAGTTTCCATACGGATCTGCCTAACATATGATGATCCCATCCACAGTCTGTGTATCCTCCTTCAGTCCTTTGCTGATGATGTCTCCTCCATCGGGAAGGCTATTTCACCTATTTCCTTTTTTTTTTTTTTTTTTTTTGGCTGAGCCATCCTGCCACCTGTTGGCAGCTCAGCAGCAGCTCAGCTCAGGCTGGGCATCGAACTGCTGTTGCTCAGAGCTCAGCTCACACTCTTGAGCAAGCTCTTAACCAACTGAGCCACTTGGCCAGCCCTATTGCTGAACGGCAACATCCAATCCATTCTCTAAAGGCCAGCTCATATGCCACCTCCCCCATGATGTCCCTCCAAACTCATTCACCTCCAGATTCCTAGACTCACCTTCGTGGGCCTCCCCTAAAGGATTTATTACAGTATCTCCTGTATTTACAGTAATTTGGAAATGCACCTTATTTTCTTTGTTGGGGTCAGGGATTAATGATACTGCAGAAGTACTTGTATCTCTCCACTTCTTAACACAGGCCCTTATACACTGTAAGCTAGCTGTGATGAATGTACCAGGGGAGCTCGTTGTGGGGATAAGAGTTTGTAAAATGAAGATTTATTCCTCAACTTCACACGCTGACTTTGCTTAAAACAAGACTCAGCTGTAAGATAAATGTCCTAGTTTAGTCTGAGGGATGAGTGGTGGAGGGCACTTGGGTTTTTATTGAGCTTTGAATTTGGGGAAATGAAGATACACCAATGAGGGCAGGCATGGAGAACAGGCTAATGGAAGGCCCTCCACGTCTTTCTCCGCAGATGGGGCCCAGAGCGATGGGCTCTGTACCTTGACCTTTATCATGGGCTGCAGCTTTTTGGAGGCCACCTCCCTGAGTCCCTTCATGTTTGCTCCAATAGACAAAGGCCATCACTCCTGCTTTCACCACCAGGGGTGGGAGAGACTTTGGCCACAATGGCAGCCTTTTCTCCCTGGGACCTGAGTCGGCTCAGAGCACACATTTCCCATATCATCCAAGACAGACAGATGCTGGGGCCCTTCAGCAGAGAACGGGTGTGGGCTGCAATGATGACTCACCTGCTCCGACACCGCCTACAGCTTGCTTCAAAGCCCTTCGGATTCAAAACACTTCCTTAGGAGAGGCACAGAAGGCTGTCCTCACAGATAGCAGCTTGGGTTCCTGCTGCTGCACATGTCTGTCACTGCCCCAATGTTTAGAAGTCCAGGTGTGAGAAGCCATCCCACTACATGGTCATGGAAAACAGAAGAAACCACCTAGAAAGAAATACCCTCATCTGGGCATCAGACAACCTAGATTTTCAGTGGGCTCTGCCAGGAGCTCCCTGTGTCTATAAAGGAAAGGGGTTCATTCTTGCAGTAAACCTACTCCTACTGTGCTAGCTAAGGACAAGGAGGGCTATGAGAAGTCAAAACCTCGTCTTACCCCGATGGTCTATCAGTCTCTGTAAATCAATGCAAGTCACGGTAATAAATGCTACACAGAGGTGTTTTTGGAGCATGGATGAGAACCTAACTCATCTTTCCTAGGGGAAAGGAGTGAGCAAGGGGAGATTTAACTGAAGAAGTGACACTTGAGCTGGTCCTTGAAACTGGAATTCTCCTGGCAAAGGAGAGTAAGTCTTGCACCTTTGGAGAATATTGTGCAGTACATTGCTAATGGAATAAACACAACGCAATGTAGAGAGGGTGAAGGGAAGGCATTAGACTTGAAAGCCTATCTGGGTCTAGCATGAGGGTCCTTCATAGGCCAGGCATACTTTGGGCCTTATCCTGAAGGTGGAGAGGAGACTTTGAATCTATCTCGGTTGTAGAAAGATCACTTTGGCAGCAAGGTGGCGGATGAATTTGAAGGGTCAAAGATAAAGAGATGCTGTGTAGCAGAGGGTTAGACTATCACAGGCAGGAATGTTTGAGGACCTCAATTGTGGGAATAGAGAAGAGGATTGGACTAGATAATCCCTCACACTAAAGTTCTTTGCTATGACCTTGGGCCTTTGGTCCTTTTTGCACCTGCTCCCTCCCACCCTGTTCCTAGTTCATTACCTTTATTACTTGCTCATGCTCCCACCTTGAGGTGCAGGGTGAGGGATGCAACCTTTTTGGGTTTTGTCCCCATCCAATTTCCCTGTTTGTCAGTTCTGTCCACCCAGCACTTCAGATAAGACCTCAGTTTCTGGGAAGCCAACTGGTAGGAGACTATACTCAGCCATGTTCCCACTGCCATTCTGGCCCTGACTCTGCTCTTTCCTCTGGCATTGGACCTTAGGCCTCCAAATTGGCAATGCCACTATGTTATCCTTCCTGTTACTCTTTCCAAGAGGAAGAATGAGACACCATGTTTCATTGGAAGACGTTGACAAGCATGAACTAGAAAAACAGATTAAAGGAATCTTGGCACCTTGGTATAAGAGGGAGCTGAAGGTGAAATACAGGGCAGTCCCATGAAATGACCCAACATGTCTGAGCCTCGATTTGAATTGAGATCAGTTCTATAAAATGTAATCCTAAAACCAGAAGTACGTGCCTTCTGATCCCTTCACTGTTATCCCAGGCCAGGGTTACAAGGACTGTCCCTTCTTGCTCTGCTTGTTTGTAAAACTGTAGATTCTTGGGCCTGTAGACTTCAGCAACCAGTCAACAAATAGCTTGTTGGTACCTACAGTGTGTGCAGGTTTGTGCCGGCTGTGATAGAATATAGACACTCCCTGGCTATGTTTTCAAGGAATCTGGATACTGATATTTTAGTTTAGTTGGGAAAGCAAAACACGTGTCAGAACCCACTAGAGAACAGAAAAGATGGGCAGTTAAGATTTGGTGGGTCATGCTGCAAGTACTATAGAACCTGAGAGGGAAGGAACATATGGTCTAGGTCTCTTGGATTCCCTTGTGTTGGGGGCAGGATCCAGCCTAGATTGAGCTGCAGATCTCAGCTGGGTCCCCAACAGCCTCAGTAGGAGGTAGAGAGCCAAGCAGATTTTGTGCTCTCCTCCTATTGGGGTTACGTCCCTGTTTCCCAAACATTCATGCTGTCTCCTCAGTCTGCACTGCCCCACTTGTCAAGCTTCTACATTCATTCTTCAGTGTCTAGCTCAAATGCCTCTTGTTTTCATGAAGACTCTTTCCTTCCACAAGTCAGAATTGTCACAGATCCTCCACAACCCTCTGCTTATAACTCTGTGGTGACATTCATTCCACCTTGTCATGTATTTGTGAATGTCATGTATCTTGTCATATATTTGTGTTTCCATCAGTTCCACTAGATGTGAGCTTCTTATTAGCAGGGAGTATGTCTGACTTATTTCTGTAACTCCCAGTGACTAGCCTAGGGTTGTACCCTGCTCAGAAAATGTCTGTAAAATGGATGAACAACAGTTTAACCAATTCCATTCTCCCTGGTATACTAGTTATATAAAATCAGTTCTGTAAAAGTAAAGCTAAAACCAGAAGGGGGAGGTGCCTGCTTTCTGGGGCCAGTTTCTGGCAGGGGAAACCACACTTGCATGAAAGATCTTTGTAAGTTGGACTTGTGCAGGCACACAAGAGAAGGGTATCAAATCATCTCTTGGTTTTGACCTTTAGGACCAAACGTACAAACATAGGGTATGAGTACAAACATAGGGTAAGGATGGCCTCCCCTAGCTTATGGAAATAGTCCTGGAATCAGAAGAATTGAGGACCAGTTCTGATCCAATCCCTGGTGACAATATACTTGCTTTATTAACCTTATGCGATTCTTCTGGGGACCAAATGAGATTAAAAAAAAATATGTGAGTCCTTAGAAAAGTACAAAGTATTACTAAGATATTAAGTGTCCTTGTATTTTCCTCTTACTCCTAATCTCTACCTTTCCTTCATTCTTTCTCTAAAGAAACTCTCAAATAACCAGCCACTGAGGCCGGCTTGGAAGAGCTTAGCCAGTCTTCCTTTGAGTTCCCATTTAGGCCTAAAGACTAGGTCCAGGTTGGTAGAGAGGGAAGATGATGGTGTTTTGGCTTCCAAACCAGATGCTTCTGGATAATCATTTCAACTCTGAGCCACAGTGTCCTGACCTGTAAAATGGAGATAATAAACTTTACCCCACCTACCTCCTAGGGCTCCTGGGAGGATCAGAAGAGACAATGAATATGACAGTGCCTTGTAAACTGTAAAGATCTGTTCAAATGCTATGGATTTTCTTTTTAATCTGTGCTTGAGGGCTCTGGATGAGATATGCCAAGACTGTTGCACATCTAGACAGTGACATCATATGCAAGCTATTGGGAGTCCAGGGTGGGGCAGAGACAGGGCCCAGAGAGTCACAGGGGCAGGGTAGAATTCAGAAGGGAACCCCACCCACTGCCTCTCTGTAGAAGACCTGATTCTGTTGTCACTCATTTTTCTGACCTGAAGAAATTCAGTCTCTTGGTTTCCACATTGTCAAAGACTGCCATGATCTCTGAGCTTCTACATTAAAGCTTAAGGCTCGGGGCCTCTCTGACTTAGTTCTCTGTCTCCACAGTCTCTTAGCCTGGACGCAGTAGGCATTCAGAATAAGTTAGTTGTTGAACAAAGTACAGGTAGTGCATTTTGTGTACCTAAGTTAGTTGTTGAACAAAGTACAGGTAGTGCATTTTGTGAGACCTCTCGTTGTCCTTATTCTCACTTCCTTTGTGTTTGTAGATTCTAGTTGTAGGTAAACATTTAAAAAAACCCCAACAGACTATGATTCAGAGAAATGGTAGTCTTACTCGTGCTTGAAAACATGACTGGCCAGTGTTAATGAAAGGTCAAGTTTCAGAAATGGGGTATCCCCACCTGGGTGCTTTATTAACCCGGAAGGCTGTGAAGCCAGAGTCAAATGGGAAAGGCTCTCTGTGTACCTGTGACCAGGTGGATTTTGGATCCTTTCATTGGCCCTGCTGATCACTGGAGCTGAAAGAAAATGACTTAATCCACGAATACAGAGGATGCCAAAAAATGTATATACATTTTAAGAAAGGAAAAAAAACTATATTAAAATAATGCTGATGGCAACCACTTTGAGCACCCCTTGTAATTGCAGAAGTCAGAAGGGACTTGAATTCATCTTGTTATCGGTATATATTGAGTATTACAATTTTAATACAGTTTTTTCCTTTCTTAAAATGTGCATACATTTTTTGGCATCCTCTGTATTTGTGAGTATTGATTGTGTACTTGGTCCTGTCCTGGGTGCTTCGGGAACTATGAGAAAGGCCAAGTTGTGGCTTCTGTGTTGGAAGTACTTAGACCAGAGTTGAGAAGATAAGATGACGGGAAAGGAGCAGAGGATCCCACCGACAGGCGGTGTGCGCTGGGCCCAGGGAGTGGTAGGTAGCTACTGACAGAGGAAGCAGAGGCGGAGGACCCCCAAAGGCTCCAGAGGGTGGGTACAGCTTTCTGGAGGAGGTAGGAGCATGTGAAGACAGTGTCAATCTTTAAGGCTCCTCTCTACCCCCAAAATGACTTCTTCGCTTTTTGGGTCCCGATTAGGAGATTGTATTCATTTTCTATTGCTGCCTAACCAAAGATCACAAATTTAGCAGCTGAAAACAGCATCCATTCATGACAGCACCTTCTGTCGGTCTTACGTACAGTCAGAGTGTGCTGGCTATCAGCTAGGGGTTGCTCTCAGTCCTAGAGGCCACTTCCTCACTTTTCCATGTGACCCTTTCCGTCTTCAATCTAGCAACATGTCCCAAATCTCCTTGTATTTTGAGTCTCTGACTTCCTCTTCTGTTAGCAGCTGGAGAAAACCTCCTGCTTTTAATTAATTAATTATATTAGTTTCAGGTGTACAAAGCAATGTACTAGTTAGACATTTACACCTCTTACAACATGATAGCCGCCCCCCCCCTGCAATCTACCCCATCATCTGTAGCTGTTACAATACCGTGGACTATATTCCCTGTGCTGTACTTTACATCCTGTGACTCCCTCTCTCTCTATTTAATTATAGTTGGCATTCAATATTATTCAACTTCAGCTTCAGGTGTATAGCACAGTGGTCAGACATCTACACAGTCTGTGAAGTGATCTCCCTGCTAAGTCCCGTGCCCATCTGATACCCTGCATAGTCTTTACAACATTATTGATTATATTCCCCAAACTGTATTTCAACACCCCCCCTCCCCCTCCATCTAGCAACCATCAGTTTTTTTCTCTATATCTCTGAATCTATTTCTGGAAAACTTGCTGCTTTTAAAGGATTCATGTGATTAGGTCAGGCCCATTTGGATAATCTCCTTTTGATTAACTTAAAATCAACTGATTAGTAACCTTAATTCTATCTGCAAAATCCCTGTGCCATGTGATAATATAATCACAGTCCTGGGGATTAATATGGGAAACCTTGGCAGGGAGAGTATTAAGATCCTGCCTATCACTGGTATATTAGTAGAAAGGGAGTAATGAGGGGCTAACCTCAGGCATTGGCAGGAGAGATGGAAGAGAGGAAGGAAGCTAAGGTATGGCAAGAACTTGTTTTGTGGCAAACGCCATACAGGCATTTTCACAAATGTCATCTCCATTCTCACATCAAAGTTATAAAGTAGGTATTGTTATTGTCCTTGTTTTATTTGTGGGAACACTGAGGCTCAAATTAAAAGGCACCGCTATTAAATCGCAGCTGCTGTCTAATTCCAAAACCTTTCCATTCCCCTCCACCGTCTTGGGAAAGAGGAGGAAGGTGATATAACAGATATTGGGGAGACAGCTGGGGGCTAAAGGAAAGAGAGGCCTCTAAGATGATTTAAAGTATTGAGCGGGAGGATGTTGGTGTTATTAACAGACATAAACCCAAGGGCTAATTCTATAAGAAGGACAGAGCGTTTCTGTGGTGATTTCAAATAGTATTCAGCATCCTGAGGCTCTGTTAATTCATACCTTTCACTTTCAGGGAAGTTGGTTCTCCCAGCAAGGAGAGGGCAGGGCCCCTAGTCTGATGCATGATGCCCAGCTTTTTTTTTTTTTTTTTTTTAGCTGAGCCATCCTGCCACCTATTGGTAGCTCAGCAGCAGCTCAGCTCAGGCTGGGCATCAAACTGCTGTTGCTCAGAGCTCAGCTTGCACTCTTGAGTGAGCTCTTAACCAACTGAGCCACTTGGTTGGCCCCTGATGCCCAGTTTCGAGGCATAGACATAACTGAGAACCCTGCAGGCGCTACGTTCAAGGGGGAAAAAGGGGTTGGGAGCATCATCCGCCATTGGCAGCAGCAGAGCTGAACACAGAAACCCCTGTTTGCCAAGCGTCTGGGCAGCACTGGTGTTCAGGCTGCCTTGGCTTTTTTGGCCTTTGACTCTGAGATCCTACTGTGATGTTTGTATACAGAGAGGATAAAGGAGATATCAGGAACTCGTATTTCATGGCCCCTGTCTCTTTCTCCCATTCTGTTGCGCCCATTCATGATGACAAGCGCACTTTGATGAAAAATACGGGATATCTGTAAAAGTCAGACTCTTTTCTGCGTAAGGGGCTTGGCGCACTAGGCAACGCCAGTGTCAGTGTGCTTCTGAGCTTCCTCACCTCGGTTTCTCCTCCCCGTGGGATTTTACACTCCCAGGAGGACGGAACTTCTCTGTGGTTTTGTCCTTGCTCTGTTTCTGAAGACTTCCAATCTCAGTGATCCTAACATCCTCAGAGAAATTGTTGTAATAAAGAGCTTCAAAGGAGGTGACAAGTTGAATGTTTTCTCCAAGGGTTATTCCAATTGTGATTCTCGGTGCTTTGGGAGTTTAGTTGAGAGGGACATCTGCAAGGGCTGACAAGGCTGATGGCAGGGGGGAGGGTGCCTCCGTGGGCATTAGAGAATGAGGGGGTGGGATGGTTGACAGAAGGAGAGGCCTTCCAAGCAGAAGGGAGAGCTGAGCAAAGACATGCAGGTTTGAACAAAGGTGGTGTATTTATGGGATGTGAGTCCGATGGTCTGAACCGAGGGAGGCAGTGCTACCTCAATCTGAGAAAATAGCTCTCTGCCCTCTTCCTTCTCTCTTTCAGTAAGACTTAGGACTTTTTAGCTTTCCTCCCTGCCCTAGATATACAGCTGGACTGACGGGGGACCATTCTTTCTGGCCCACTCTGAAGGGCACATCTGTAGAATACCGTTTCCCTTCACATTCATTCCTGCCTCCCAGCCAATATCCTTCCCTTGGTTCCACCCTGTTTTCTTTAAAAAGTCTGATTTCAACCAGGGAACTTTACTTGCTTCATGTTCATATTTGCAGACAAATGTAGTAAGTTGAATGCATTTAAATGTCATTATATAGCTTATCTAGCACTGTTTTCCTCTCTGGCAACCAAGACTCTATTTCATGTTGTATTGTTGTGCATTTTCTAGAGGCACAGAAGGAGATGGGGGCCCGGTTTTGGTCCTAATGGTGTGGAGAGCTTTCCTTTCAGGCAGCTGGGTAACACTGGGCTGGAGACCCCTTTGTCTTCTTTGAGCCTAACCAGGAAACAATAACTCCAATGATCATACCCATCATGAGGAAATGAGTTTATTACAGTATTATTAGGATTCTGTTATTGCATGCACAGAAAACAGCTGCAGTTAGTTTAAGCCAAAGAGTAGAATCTATTTAAAAGACTCAGAGATATATCATGAGATCAAAGGACAGGAACACCACTGGGGCTCAGGAAGGGACTTGAACTAGGATGTAGCGAGCCATCCAGAGGAACGCCTCGCACCCACTCGGTGTGCTTGCTTCCACGTGCACTGTGGTAGGCTAGCTGCTCTGCCTCCAGTCCACATAGGAGGCAGAAAAGTGCCATCCCCATCAGCCCGAATGATAATTCCCTTCATTCAAGAGACCAGCCAAGCCTCAATGAGGATCTGTTAGTCCTAATTGCAAATATGTTCTGGAGAGCCGCTCTTAGTCCAATCAACAGAGACCAGTGTGGGGTCACAGAACACAAACCCTGACTCTTGGAGGCCTTGCCTGAGAGAGGGCCTATTTCATCAAAAGGGGCTTATCCAAAGGTCCCTCATGCCAAACCAGACAAATGGTCAACAACTCATTGTTCCTGGGATGGTTTTCATGTTTCACAGTGAACTAGAGACGTTGTGTAAAGATGGTGGTGATGATGGAGGTTGAGTAACAGGAGGAATTACATAAAAGAGCTGAATCTGGCTTGTTTCTGGTTTTTACAGATTGTCCAATTTCACAGTAGAGTCCTTGAGAGATGTAGGACTTGGCTAAGAAATCATTATATGTATCTGCTCCCAAACCACAAAAAGAAGAGTGCTTAACTGAATTGTCTGAAGGTTTTTGTTGTGAGGGATAAAGGCTTTTAAAAAAATGATTCTGGGGCCGGCCAAGTAGCACATTGGTTAAGAGTTGGCTTGGGATGCCAGCTCTGAGCAGCAGGGCCCTGGTTCGGATCCCACATGAGGGCCAGTGATGCTGCGCCCTCTACAGCTAAGATGGTGAACAACAGCTCGACTTGGAGCTGGGCTGCCGTGAGTCCCTGGCGACGGCATAGACTGCAGCAGAGCAGCAGTAGGGTGCCGTAAGCTATCAAGAGTGGCTGGCAGCCAGCGTGAGCGGCTGGCAGCCAGCTTGAGCTGCCAAGAGCTGGCATGAGCGACCATCCAGTGGCCGGCAGCTGACCTGCCTCACCAGGGAGGAGCGCAATGATGATACCAATGATGATACCAACATGGGCCAGTGAAGCAACGTCCTCCACAACTAGACTGAAGAACAAAAGGACAGCAACTTGTCTCTTCCCCTTCCCCAATTCCCCAATGCTGTTTCCCTCCCCAAATTCCCCAATAAAAACTTAAAAAAAAAAAAAAGATTCTGGGAAGGTTAATTGGTGAGCTACTGGTAGAGAATTGCTGAGAAAATGTTTTTTGGGTGCATTTGTTTAAACAGGTCCTTAACTGATGGGTGAATATGTTTTCATGTTTATTGAGAACTATTGTTCTTTAATAGAAATAGCACTTGACACTGGGCTTGGGTACAGAAGATGGCATTGGGTATTTGGGCAAATTATTTAATATCTCTGAGCCTCAGTTACGCTTCTGTGAAATGGGATCAGTAACGATCTACTTCCTAGTGTCAGGGAGAGTACATGAGTTAATGCATGTTATATGCTTGGCATCCTTTTTTGCCTGTAAGCGTTCAGTAAATGTGATCTCACAAAAATAATTGATTAAGCCTGTTTGTTAATAGTTAAGCTTTAATGAGAAAAGAACAAATTGTCCTTGTTTATTTTTTAAAGCATACACTGTGAATAACGTTTTAAAAATATTTGCTAAGTAACCTATATTTGTTTATAATAAAGAGTTATATTTTATTTTTTAAAGGAAGAAAAGTAGACTTTTTGTGTGTCCTAAGAAAGGCACCCCTGGCCTAAGGCTTTTGGTCACGAGATCGTTTTTCATTTTTTTCTTTCATGATCAAGATTTTATTGGTTATTTTGAGGATAAGTATATAGACATTTAAATTTGTACACAATTCTTTTTTTTTCTTTAAAGATTTTATTGGGGAATTGGGGGAGGGGAACAGACAAGTTGCTGTCCTTTAGTTCTTCAATCTAGTTGTGGAGGACATCGCTTCACTGGCCCGGGTTGGTATTATGATCATTGCACTCTTCCAGGCTGAGGCAGTTTGTCGCCTGCCATTGGAAGGCCGCTAACAGGGGCTCACGGCAGCTCACGCTGGCTGCTGGCTACTCATGGTAGCTCATGGCAGCCCACTGCAGCCCCATTGCAGCCTACACCGTCACTGGCGACTCACGGCAGCCCAGCTCCAGGTCGAGCTGATGTTCATTATCTTAGCTGTAGAGGGTGCAACGTCACTGGCCCATGTGGGATCCGAACTGGTGGCCCTGCTGCTCAGAGCTCGTGCTCCCAAGCCAACTTTTAACCAATGAGCCACTTGGCTGGCCCCACAATTCTTAACATACGCACCAAAAACCTGGAAAGTCAGTTTGTGGACCAGCCTGCTGAGGAGGTCATGAAGGGCTGACGCTGCATGAGTAGTGAAGAAAGGGGAGCTCTGAGCGAGGCCTAGGGAACAGATGCTGTCTTCACATTTCAATTACGCAACCCAGTGCACCATGGACGTGCTCTATTAATGCAGGATACCCTTAAGCAACTTCTAGAGAGGGGCTACCGGCGCCCTGTGCTTCTCCTTCACCCGCTTGGGGGCTGGACCAATGATGATGATGTCCCTTTGATGTGGCGTATAAAGCAGCATGCTGCAGTGCTGGAGGAAGGCATCCTGAATCCTGAAACAACAGTCATGGCCATCTTCCCATCTCCCATGATGTGTGCTGAACCAACTGAGGTCCAGTGGCATTGCAGAGCACGGCTGGTTGCAGGAGCCAATTTTTACATTGTTGGACGAGACCCCGCTGGAATGCCCCATCCAGAAACAGGGAAGGACCTATGTGAGCCAACTCATGGTGCCAAAGTGCTGACAATGGCCCCTGGCCTAATCTCTTTGGAAGTAGTAGCCTTTCGAGTTGCAGCTTACAACAAGAAAAAAAAAGCATATGGACTACTATGACTCTGAACACCATGAAGGCTTTGAATTTATTTCCGGAACACAAATGCGCAAACTTGCTTGAGATGGCCGGAAACCTCCTGAAGGCTTCATGACTCCCAAGGCCTGGAACGTGCTGAAGGAATACTACAAATCCCTGGAGAAAGCCTAAGCTGCTACGCAGTCCCTTCACCTTTGACACTTCCCACGTAGTAACTATTGGCATTTCTTTGGGGTGGTGTCTGTCAGGACACAAGTTCTAAAAACAGACCATTTTCCTTAACTAGCCTCAGTTTTGGTCTGCTTTATGAGTTCTGTTTTGAACTATTGTAACACACTGTTGGTTTTAATGTTTCTTTTCCACTCATTATACTTAATATTCCTACAATTTAAAAATCTTGTCTTTTTATATTTATGCTTCTGTCTCATGATTTTTTCAAGTGGTTATGTTAGTTGTAACCAATAGTATACACATTAAATACCACTTTTCATCCCTTGAAAAAAGAAAACCACTAAACAATAAACTTGGCTAGACCTTGTTTTGGGAGTTTTACTAGACATCTGTAGTAATTAGATTTTTTTTTTCCTATGTTGAAAATACAAACTTTTTTTCCTTCCTTCTGATAAGCTATTGATCTGTTATAATCTAAAATATTCCTATGATCTGTGTAAGCCCTGAATGAACTTTCTTTATTCAATAAAATTAAACCTTTTGGCTTCTTAAAAAAACCCCAAAAAACCTAGAAAGTCATGCAGTTGTGATCCTTTTCTAAACAGCTATTCCAGTGATTTTTCAGCTTAAAATTTGGAGGCTAATTTTCCTTAATAGACTGTCAATATATTCAAATGTTGATATGCTATTACATCAAACTCTCCCTAATTTACAATTTAGTATCATATACATCACATACTCAAATTTTTAATCTTTCACAGCACATTAACAAAATGACTAGGAAAACTGGACTATCACGACCAAAGATGGTACAGAGTGCACAAAAGCCAAGATCAAGGAATGGTTTTATTGGATATAAAAACTACCCTCATCTTTGGAATGGTAAGCTGACACCCACGACAATGAAAGCCTCCCTTATTCAATATCCCACTGTTTCCTGGGTTGCACCCAAAAATAAACAAACAGCAAATGATTTCACCTCTTAAAAAAAGCATTTACACTTAGAAACATTTCTAGAGCTACTAAAAAACTTGCATTTACAAAATAGTTGATGAAAATTTTCCTCTCATTGTACAAGAAGGGAGACGGGACCACTGATGAGACATGGAATAGGATACTATAATCAGATATAGCTTCTTTCTTTCTCTCCTGCTGCCTCAGCGGCCGGACTCTCCTTGTTTTTAGTTTCTCTGTTTTCTGCAGGTAAATCTTCTGTAGTTTCTTGGTTAGCCACTTTGGCCTGTGTTCCCTTTGCTCCCCTTTCCCCTTTTATTTGCACTTTTTTTTTTGTCTGCAAATTTATCCTTTCCTGGTACCTTTTTGGGCTTCATTTCCACTTTTGCAGGAGCAGGTTTAGCTGACAACCTCCCTGACCTCCTCTTGGGCTCTTCCCTCACTGCCCCTTCAGCTGAGCTGACCTTTCTCTTGGGCATCATGGTGGCAGGGCGGGTATGTCCCGGGTCCTGTGGGCCGCTGCACGCTGAGAGCTTTCGGGAAGCTGGGCTGCTTGGCAGCTGCTGCTTCTCCCACCAGGAGCTGCTGGGACCCACTATAGGGGGCAGTGGGAGCACTGGATGGAACCTGAGATCTTTTTTAAAAAAAATACACATAATATAAAATTTATCATCTTAAACATTTTTAATTGTATAAGTGATAATAAGTACATTAATATTATACAACCATCAATACCGTCCTCTCCAGAACTCTTTTCATCTTTCAAAACTGAAACTCTGTACCCACTAAATAACTACTCCTTATTGCCACTTCCCTCAGCCCCTGGCAACCACAGTTCACTTTTCTGTCTTTATGAATTTCACTACTCTAGGGACCTCATATAAGTGGACTCATAGATATAGGTATAGATATAGGTATAGGTATAGATATAGATATAGATATAGATGTAGATATAGATATAGTGACTGGCTTATTTCACTTAGCATAATATCTTTAAGGTTCATCTATGTTGTAGCATGTGTTAGAATTTCTTTCCTTTTTAAGGCTGAATAATACTCCAGTGGATGGAAAGACCACATTTTGTTTATCCATTTATCAGTCAATAAACACCTGGGTTGCTTCCATCTTTTGGCTATTGGCAATAATTATGCTATGATCATAGATATACAAACGTCCTTCTGAGACCCTGCTTTCAATTCTTTTGGGTTTATATCTAGAAGTGAAATGGCTCATAATTCTATTTTTAATTTTTTGAGGACCCGCTATACTGTTTTTCACAACAGTAGTGCCATTTTACATTCCTACACACAATGCACAAGGGTTCTAATTTCTCTACATCCTCACCAACACTTATTTGTTTATTTATTTATTTTAGCTGAGCCATCCTGCCACTTGTTGGCAGCTCAGCGGCAGCTAAGCTCAGGCGCAGCTCACTGGTCCATGTGGGAATCGAACTGGTTACACTATTGCTCAGAGCTCGCACTCTTAACCAACTGAGCCACTGGGCCGGCCCCCAAAATGCAACCTTTTAAATCTACAGAGATGCAAGTGGATTAATAGTTGCTGAGTGGAGGGGCAGAATGGGGAGTGACTGCTAGTGGATATGGGGTTTCTTTTGAGGGTAACGAAATATTCTAAAATTAAATCGTGGTGATGGTTTTACAAGTGTGAACGTGCTGGAAATCATTGAATTGTGCAATTTAAATGGGTGAATCTTATGCTTATGAAGTGTATCTCAGTAAAGCTGTTTTTAAAATGCTGCCTTTTGAAAGTAGAACTAAAACAATAATAATGATAATATTAATAGCAAATGGTACTATTTATTCACCGACTCTATTGAGTAGGACTGAATGTTACATATTTTTGGTGAATTTGCATTCCTACCCAGAATTTCAGTCTCTTTCTCCAGTTTCTCAAATCATTTCTTGTTTCTTCAGTCTGATTCTGTCTTATGTGAGTTTATCTTAGGTTCTTCTAACCCAGGAAACCCTTTTATTTATCTGAGGGGGCAAACAAACCTCCTTTGGCAGATACACTAAGTTGTACAGGGAGGAGTCAGCCAGCCTGGGGTATCTCTAGGCCTTACCCCCCCACCCCGGATTTGACTGGAGAGAAAATACGATACCATGTTTGGTGGGTCTTATCAGGAATGGGGTGAGCAATTTCCTGAGCTGTGTTATGTACGGCCTTAATGGGACCCTCCCAATTCCCACACCTCAGTTATTCCCCTTCATCTTCTGATGGCCTGCAGTCATATCGTTCATTCCACGGCCCTGGACGTGTCACCATGGCATGAAGCCGGACCCTGGGCAGCCAGGAAACTCCACCAAGACCATGAGAGCGTTTGGGCTTCAGTCATAGACTTGTGTGTGTGTGAAGGGCTTTCCCAAGGCTTCGCTCTGCATGTATCCAACTTGGCAGCTCTCTCCTTAGTAAATTTGGAGGGGCGCCCCCTTGCAAGCCTACAGATCTAGTAGGAAAGATAAGTGGCTAAAAAAGCTAGAGGAAAGATGGCCAATAGTTGAAGGTTGGAGGTGCTAGAAACATATTTTAATAGAATTTGGTGGAGGGGTTGTCAAGCCCTTCTCTTCCTCCAACAGTGATACTTCTACAGGCCTTAGGCATTACTACCCACCATCCTTTTCAAGATGAGGAAATGGATCCAGCGAGAAGAAATGACTGGCTCAGGCTGCATGGCCTGTTAGTAGTAGAGGCAGAGCTCCCAGCTCCCCTGTCTGTGTGTGTTCCACTCAGCCTCCACATATTCGATCTAGCCCAGCCAGGGAGCCTCCATTGCAAAGGAGGAGTCAGGATATTGGACAGGATGCAGCCCTCTCCAGGGGGCTCTGCCCACCTGAGCTTCAAATGTCCACCCATGCCCACATGTTTTTCCTGCGCCTTTCTTTGGAGCCGGCTTCTCTCCTGGTCTGCCTTCTGCCTTCTCTGCTGCAGCCCCCTCGGGCTCCATGCCTGCACCATCTGGAACCATAACTCTGCCAAGGATTTCCATAACTTTGCCTACCCCCTCTGCCATGTTCTGCTGCGTGGGCCCACACCAACGCAGATTTACCAAGTACAGAGCGTTCTCTTTTTATTTATTTCTGATTGCTTGGGGAGGAAAACGGCGCTTCTCAGACTTCAGAGTCTTTTAGCACTTAAGTAATGACAATTTAAAAAAATCATTTGCAAACTCTGTTTACTACAGTCCCTCATGCTCTCCTTCTCTGATTTGCATCATGGACAAGGTGTATGGCTTACACAGGTTAGGTACCAGATCCAGGAGGGGCTAGTCTGTCCCCTTGGCCTCACAGCCTGCTCCTCTGCCGTGGCCCAGACCTTATTCTCTGAGGTCAAGATTTCTAGAAAGCTCTCTGCATCTTGGAAAGTCTGGCCTGCATTCTTTGTGCAAAGGGAGATGCCCATTCCTCTGCCTCTCCAACTCTATCTCCCTTTCTCCTCTCTCTTTCTTCCTTCATTCCGCTCTCCTTCCTTCCTCTCTTCTTCATCTTCTTTCCATCTCCATATTTTCTCATCCTTGTGCCCAGACGTCATCCTGTTACTACCCATCTCATACTGTACCAGCGATGCAGATATGATGATATAGTTGGCTCATTCACTGTCATTTTTGATGTCAGCATAATGGCTCATGCCAGAACCTAGCCCAAGAAGCCAGGCTACTCTCAGGGTGGGACTGTCTTCATCCTTATTTTACTCACGAAGTTAAGCAATGGGAAAATCTTGTTGCCTCTTGAGACAGGGTATAGCAGGGAAGCCGTATACCCTGAGGCCTGTGCCTTTCCACCTTTGCACCTTCCCGCCTCCATTGTAATGACTCCCACAGTGCATTCTGATTCTTTGTTTGCAAGTTAGTCTGCCCAGGCGGGAGGGAGCATTTGAATCTTGTGGCTGGACCTGATTAATCATTGCATCCGTTGCACCATCTCATTGGCACACAGCACGTGTGGACAAAGGGTGTGAAGCGGCCTGTCTGCTCTTTGAACTTTCACGGCGTTCATGACCTGTGGCCTGCGCTGGTCCAGCACTTCGTGTCTGGCACCGTCATGTTATTAGTTGTTTTTTTCTGCAGATGCTCTGCTGCCTACCCCTCCCCTCACCCTAGTGATCAAGAAGGTCGAACCAATGCCGCTGTTTGACTGTTTTGGGATTTTTTTGAAATTTTATTGGGGAACAGTGTGTTTTTCCAGGGCCCATCGGCTCCAAGTCAGGTAGTTGTTTTCAATCTAGTTGTGGAGGGTGCAGCTCAGTGTCCCATGTGGGAATTGAACTGGCAACCTTGGTGTTATGACCCTGCACTCTAACCACCTGAGCTGACTGGCTGCCCCTGATGGACTGTTTTTTAACTTGCAGAATACTAAGTGTCCTTTGACAAGGGGACAAAGTATTCATTGCTGAGGGTGTCCTGATGCAATTGGTGGCGGAGTCCTCAGGTCTGCTTCCCAGTACAGGAGGTTCTTTCCTCCTCCCTTCTGACATGGCCTCCTTTCAGGTGTTGAAAAAACCCCAAAACATAAAAAACATCAAACGGTGTTAGTTTATTGATTTTCATCAAGAGCTAGAACTGCCAGGCTAACCAGCTCTCACCTCCCTCCTGCAGCAGGAAAATCTCACCATGAAGACAACGTGGCATCACAAAGTTGCTTGGTGGGCAGCAGACTCAGGTGCTCTGAAAGGGCGTATGCTCAGATCAAGGGCCTGTGCGGGATGGGCCAGCCCGAGATGAATGGCCCTGCCCGAGGTGGACGGTCTGGCCCAGCTGAGGGCCTTCTCCAGCAAGCCCACTGCACAAAAGGTGGGTTTTCTCTGCAGGACAGAATGTGCCCTGCAAAGGTGATGAGAACTGATTGGGGAGCACACTAAGATAATGGCACGGTCATGGGGGTGCATAGCTTTATCCCCACTGTTTGCAACAGCCCATGGGGGAAGCCAGTGGTGTTTACTCGGATGATTCCCCATGCCTCAGATAACCCATGATGGCTGTGGCTAAAACAAGGAGGAATCACCTGCCAGAATGTATTTTTCCCTTCCGTCCTTCTTCCTCCCTTCCTTCCTTCCTTCCTTCCTTCCTTCCTTCCTTCCTTCCTTCCTTCCTTTTCTTCCTTCTTCCCCTCCTCCTTTCCTTTCCTTCCCTTTTCTTCCTATATTCTTTCTTTCTCCTTCTTTACTCTTTTCTTTCTTGATGTTTAAAAAAATTATATAGTCATTCAATAAAATGCATGTATTTTAAGTGTACAATTCAATAAGTTTTGACAAATATAACTACTATGTCAATCATCCCAAAAGTTCCCTTGTGCCTTTTCCAGTCAAGTCCCTCCCCAAATGTCCATCAACTGAAATGACAAATGAATGGATAAACAAAATGGGTCCATCCATACAACAGAATATTATTCAGCGATAAAAAGGAGTGAAGTACTGACACACGCTGCAATGTGGATGAAGCTTGACAACGTTATGCTGAGTGAAAGAAGCCAAACACAGAAGGCCGCCTATTGTATGGTTTCATTTATATGAAATGCCCATGGTAGGCAAATCTGTAGAGGCAGAAAGTGGATTATTAGTTGCCAGGGGCTGGTTGGGGGCTGAATGCTAATGGGTATCAGGTTTCTTCTGGAATTAGGCAGTGGCGATAGTTGCATAAGTCTGAACATACTAAAAATCACCATATTGTACTCTTTAAAAAGGTGAACCTGGGGGCCGGCCAAGTGGTGCAGTGGTTAAGCACTGGCTTGGGAAACCAGCGGCTCTGGTTCGGGTCCCACATGTGAGGGCCAGGGACACTGCCCTCAAAAAAAATAATAAAATAAAATAAAAAATAAAAAGGTGAATTTTATGGTATATGGAATATATCTCAATAAAACTGTCATTTAAAAAAAGATATAGAGCATCTTATCACCTCAGAAAGTGGCTTCATACCCTTGCCCAGTCAGTTCTCACCCTACTCACCGTAGAGGCAACCACAGTTCTGTTTTTTTTCCAACATACGTTATTGGTGCCTGTTCTAGAACTTTATATCATTGTAATCATATATTTGGTACTCATTTGTGTAAGGCTTCTTTTGGAATAATGCTTTTGAGGTTTGCCGATGTGGTTATGATAGTAGCTTGTGCCGGTTTTTTTTTTTTTTTTTTTTGCTGAGTACTATGACTTGACTACAGTTTCCTTACCTATTTTCTTTCTTTCTTTTTTTTTTTTTGAGGGCAGTGTCACTGGCTCTCATATGTGGGACCCGAACTGGGGCCGCTGGCTTCCCAAGCCAGCGCTTAAGCACTGCACTTAACCACCATGCCACTCGGCCGGCCCCTTGCCTATTTTCTTATAGATGTGTTTGGCTATTATGAATAAAACTGCTATGGATATTCTTGTACAAGGCATTTCATGGACATATGTTTACCTTTGTCTGTAGTAAATACCTAGAAATGGAATTGCTGGGTCATACAGTTTTATCTATAGTTTTATAAGAAACCAATAGACCTTTTTTCAAAAGTGGTTTTACCATTTTACACTTTCATCAACAATGAAAGGGAGTTTTGGTTGCTCCACATTTTTACCAAAATTTGGTATTGTCAGCCTGTTTAAAAATTGTAGCTATTCAGGCTACAATTTTTTGTGTAGGGAATTTTAAATTTTGGTGAATTCCAGTTTATTCATTTTGCTTTAAAGGATTTTATTGGGGGACAGTGTGTTTTTCCAGAACCCATCAGCTCCAAATCAAGTAGTTGTCTTCAATCTAGTTGTGGATCCCTGTGGCCCATGTGGGGATCGAACCAACAACCTTGGTGTTACGAGCACTGTGCTCTAACCACCTGAGCTAACAGGCCACCCTATTCATTCTTTTTTTTTTTTTAGGGCAGTGTCACTGGCCCTCATATGTGGGACCTGAACTGGGGCCGCTGGCTTCCCAAGCCAGCGCTTAACCACCACGCCACTCGGTGGGCCCTCATTTTTTTTTTTTTAATTTTATTGGGGAATTGGGGAAGGGGAACATTGTGTTTTTCCAGGACCCATCAGCTCCAAGTCAAGTTGTTCTCCTTCAATCTTAGTTGTGGAGGGAGCAGCTCAGCTCCAAGTCCAGTCGCCGTTTTTAGTTTAGTTGCAGGGGGGCACAGCTCACCATCCCATGTGGGAATAGAACCGGCAACCTTGTTGTTAAGAGCATGAGCTCTAACCAACTGAGCCATCCGGCTGCCCATCAGCAGCTCGGGCGCACCTCACTGGCCCGTGTGGGAATTGAACCAGCAACCCTGCTGCTCAGAGCTCGTGCTCTAACCAACTGAGCCACCCAGCTGGCCCCCTATTAATTTTTTTTAATGGTTAGTGGTTTTTTGTGGCAAATTAATATCTTTACAGTATTGAGCCTTTTAATGGTTAATGTTTTTTGGGGCAAATATCTTTACAGTATTGAGTCTTCCCATTCATGCATATGGTACATCTCTTCATTTATTTAGGTGTTCTTTAATTTCTGTTAACAATATTTGGTAGACTGTAGACTTCAGTCTACAAAATGTACAGTGTAGAAATCTTGCACATTTTTCATTAAATTTATTCCTAAGTAGCATTTTTATTATAATAGAGGAACCTGGAAGCCCCAGAGAGGTGAAGGTGAAGTAGTAGATAGATGAAGGGCTGATGTTTGGGGTTGGTGTCCTATTAGACACCCCAAATAATCACCAGCAAGAAGCAGCTGGTCACACAGGTGATTCTCCCTGAGTCCTCTCCATCTGGATATCAGAATCAAGCCAATTCTATGTCTGGGGACATGATAGCCAAGAAGTCTGTGTTTGCTTGTCCCCTCCATGCACGGAACTGAACACCTTAGTCCTCTTCCTGGTCACTGAGTGTACTATGTTGGTCAGGCACAGGCTGGTCCTGCTTCCCATCCCACCCTGAGAGAAACTGCAGTGTCTCCAGCTCCTGATGAGTCTTCTCAGGCTGTTCCCTGAGCAGCAGTGGCCAGCGATTTCTGCAGGGCTTGGCTTGGAGAGCTGTGCTTTAGTGAGCTGGGAAACTTAGCAGAATCAACCACACACTTGGTAGAGAAAAAAAGAGAGATGAGAAGAGACAGAGCGCGAGAGGGGAGTTGAATGACTCTAATGGCAGAGCACTGGAGTAGGGGTCCGTGAATGCCTACTGCCTGAGGGTCTGAATTCCCACACTGCTTCGGGTTTCCAGTGGCTTTCCAGTTCCAGTGCCTGGGAGGCCTCGTTCTCCTGGGATCCTGCTCTTCCCACAAGGGTTAGGTGTTTCACTTTTCCAAGGGTCCCGGAGGACTGACTCCATGGCTAAGGTTCCTCTGTTTCTTATTTGCACAAGTGTCCTAACCGTATTGCCCTCCCACTTGCAGGAACTAACAAGGGAACTGCTGCTTCCTGAATCCACGAGTGCCCAACACACACATATCTGAGAATCCCCTTGGGTCTGTTGTGTTACCTGTGTTAGTTTGGAGCCTTTTGTTTTCCCCTCAGTTGTGGGGTTGTGTAAGTGTGTGCGTGTGTACACACATAACCAGGACCCTACACTTGGTCTTTGCGGTTTTGTCACACACAGGCAGAGGCCTTACTGATAATTTGGAATGAGCCCATCGGGGGCATCCTGGATGGGGGGATGGGGGTGGGTGGGGGGAGTCTGAAAGGCATGCTACAGGGAAGACCTGAGAGAATGGGGTTTCTCCGGAGATGCTTGGGGGGCATTGCAAGACTGCCTGGCAAAAGGAGCACATGTGTTCCTGACGTCGTATGGGGAGGGGAAGAAGCTATAGGAAAAACATTTTGGCTTAATGTAAAGAACTTCATAGGAGCTGTACACCATGGATGGGCTTTGTTGCCTGATTGTGATGCCCATATCCCTGGAATATACAAGCAGATATGTCAGAGATTCCTGCACTGGGCAGGATAATGTGACCTTCAAGATGCATTTGATTCTGTGTCTAACACTTTACCAGGAGTTATCAATGTTTTCCTCCCAAGAAGACTTCTCCTGGGGAGAGAAACACAAAGAAAGGCATTGTCGAAGGTGAAATTTCAGGAGCAGTGACATCAATGTGGAGAGGTGTTTTTGGCTGGGGACTTGGCACTGACTCTCCGATTAGACTGTAGCTGGTAAACAGGACCAGCCACGATCCATTCCGCCACTTGGAAATGCCTTCCTTATCAACATCCTCACCAATCACTTGTTTGGCCAAAGCGAGCTCTCCCAAACCAGTTAGGCTAGGCTTCTTGCTTCTTTGCAGCCTTTATCCATGAGCAAGTGTCAGAGGTGTGGCATCAGGGCTGGAGGAGAGAGTGGGGGATGTGGCTTCAGGGGACACCTACTCAGGCACTTCATGGAGGGGATTCTCTCAGCATCAGCTTGCAGCCAGCTTTTCTTCCTTCTTATGACTCAACCCTCATTAAATATTTAGAAAAGCTGCCTGGGCTTTCTTCATTTCAGTCAGAAGTCCCGCCCATGCTTAAGCTGTTGGTGCTGTAGGAATTTGCTCTTTTCTCCTTTAAGGTCTCATTAGAGACTTGTCCTTTCCAGATGGCCTTCTTTGGAGGGACCCCCCTTGCACAACCTTTTCAGAGTTTTTGCGGGGGTAGAGTAACACCCTTTCCTTGTGCTTTTGGCTGGTTCCACCATTGATTTCTCAAGATGCATGTCTAGGGTCTTAAGTGGAGGTAGCCATGTGGGGGCTAGAGATGAGGAATGCATTACTTCCCATCACGGAGTGAGAAGCATCATGGACTAAAGAGCCTTGAGGTTGGACAAGCCTAAATTTGTTTGAATTAGTTCTGACACCACTTAGCCATGTGGATTTGGTTAGTTTATTAACTCACCTGAGCCTCAGTTTCTGCATCTATAAACACGAGGTGATGGCCTCTCTTGTACTTGGTGAGATTATTCAATGAGATACTGTGTGTGGAAGCACCTAGTGTAGTGCTTGGCTTTGAGTAGGAGCTCAATGAATGCCACCTCCCTTTCTCTAGTTTCCATCACTTCCTGGAGCTCTGATCTTCATTCCTTCCAACGTCTTTTTGGCAGCAACACAGCAGGACTTCTGGTGGTCCTAGGTGTGGAAGGAGTGTCTTATTGGATGGAAAGTCTTGGTGCCTTTTAGAACTTTCAGACAGATCCATAGACAAAGTAAGTGGCTACTTCATGCTATTACTGCAAGGATGATCCCAGGAGTGAATACTGGGCTTCATCTCTTACTTGTGTACTCACTACCCTCCCATTAGTCATTTCCATTTTTAAATTGCCTTCTGGAATCCATAGATTCATGTGGAGAAATAGTCTATAGACTGGAGTATAGAAAGCCATTTTCAAGGGTAGAGAGGAAGGCCACATTTGTTGTCTGTCTCTCATCCAGTAGCACGTTGGAACCTTTAAAAATGAGATTAATTGACTGACACCTTGGACCAGAACTCTGTCATTTACCTTTTTTTTTTTTTAAAGCCTGGAGCCTTGAGTATGGGCTCTGCCTGCAACAGGAGATCATCAACATTTTTTAAAAAGATTTTATTGGGGAATTGGGGGAGGGGAACAGAGAAGTTGCTGTCCTTTGGTTCTTCAGTCTAGTTGTGGAGGACGTGGCTTCACTGGCCCATGTTGGTATTATCATTGCGCTCTTCCCAGCTGAGGCAGTCGCTCGCTGGCCATTGGATGGCTGCTCACTGTGGCTCACGGCGGCTCACGAAAGTACATGCCAGCTGCCTGCCAACCTCACTGCAGCCTATGCCATCACTGGTGACTCTCAGCAGCCCAGCTCCAGGTGGAGCTATTGTTCACTATCTTAGCTGTAGAGGGCGCAGCGTCACTGGCCCCCATGTGGGATCCAAACTGGGGCCCTGCTGCTCAGAGCTGGCGTCCCAAGCCAACTCTTAACCAAAGTGCCACTCGGTCTGCCCATCATCAATAGTTTTTGATGATCCAGTGAATATATTTTAAAAATTATATGATTCTGACACATGCTACTACATGGATGGACCTTGAAGACATACGCTAAGTGAAATAAGCCAGTCACAAAAAGACAAATATTGTACGATTCTACTTATATAAGGTACCTAGAGTCATCAAATTCACAGAGACAGAAAATAGAAGGGTGGGTGTCAGGGACTGTGGGGAGGGGAATTGGGAGTTGTTTAATGGGGACAGAGTTTCATTTGAGGAGTGTGAAAAAGTTCTGGAGATGCGTTGTCATGAGGGCTGTACAACAATGTGAAGAAACTTAATGCCACTGAACTGCACACTGAAAAATGGTTAAAATGGCAAATTTAATGTTATATATATTTTAGCACACTCAAAAATTGTGTGTGAGTAATCAGTGTCCTAAATTTAAAAAATTGTGGTATAAGCAATTATTTCTCAAAGATAATACTGTGAATTAACATTTGTGAGATGTGAAAATATTGCTGGATTTGCTTGCTTATTCAGCTAACACTCCTGGTGTCCACCTCCATCCGAGCCCCCCAGCTCAGCGTGAGGATTCAAAGGCACAGCCCCAGGCTTACTCTTCCAGACCTAGATTCTGAGGGTGAAGAGGAAGACCTGGCCCTTGAGCCCCTAATTCAGTGAGCAAAGCTTGCACTCTGGCAGAGGAGACTGAGGAAGAACTGATTAATTTCCCCTGGTGTTGGAGGCCGGCTTAGGGGGAAGGGTGGTGGTGGTGTAGTTGGAGCCTGTTGTGTGAGGAGAATCTCAGAAGGGTGGAAAGGGTGCTGTGATGGTGGGGCCAGCCCTGGAGGAAGACAGAGCTCAGACGTCAGGCGAGTCTGAGAAATGGCAGGAAGTCCCGTGGGGCTCAGGTGGCGCTCTCAGTGTGCAGTGAAAATGAGGTGGAAGGAGTGCACCACAGTGACTTCAGAGTCCTCAAATCTTGTGCCAGACTCACTCATATCTGTCAGTGGGTGATCTTGGCTAAGTTAAAAAAATCTCTATAATTCTTAATTTTCTCATCAATAAAATACTTCTTCCCAAGTTGACAGGATTAAATGAGAAAATGTGTATAGACCATTCAATATATATATATATTCTATATCTACATTCATATCTACATCATATATAGATCTATATCTTCTATCTCTATAACACATACACAAAAATAGGTCATGGTGGGAGGACTCTGAATGTCTGGAAACAAGCCTTGATTGTTTATAGGTTTTGCTTCTCTGTTTTCAGCAGAGGTGTTTTGGCTCTGGGGCATGGTGACAACATCCTGGATGTGTCTGGTGCCTTTGGTCTCCCCACCCCAGCCTCTTTGTCAGAGTATGGCTGGGAGTGTGGGACCCAGAGTGGAGGATTGGGGTGGAGCCTGGTGGTGTCACAAGGGTGGGTGTTGAGGCTGTGGGAGCCTAAGACTCGCTCTTTGGTTGGTTACTGCATTGGGGTCCAGGTCAGAAGTCCAGTCCCTTGGGTGAACCAGTTTGCTTTGTTGTCATGGAGACCACACTGTCTTTGCTCAGACTCATCCTTCCTACTTCCTGGAGCAATAGGGAAGCCATAGGGTCAGTGAAAGATGATGCATTCACACACTCACGTGGGTGGCGAGTATGGATGACTTAGTTGTGATGCAGCTCAAGGGAATCATTTGTCTAAGAGCAGACATTGAGGGAAGGGAAGGGACGCACAGAGCATGATGAGGCTCTGTTAGCCGTTGATAACTCAGCTTGAGTCATCTGTCAGAACTATGGAAGACCAACCTAGGGGTAAGCAAATACTGGGACCTTGGGAGGAGGGAGAGGAAGTCCACGCAGAAAGAAAAATGGAGAGCTTGTGAATGCTATACACATTCACTGACAGTCCACTAATAATTATAATCACTTACATTTACTGAGCACCTACTGTATGTCTGGAACTGAACAAAGTATTTTAATTAATTAATTAATTAATTAAATTTTCTTTTTTTTTTTAAGGGCAGTGTCACTGGCCCTCATATGTGGGATCGAACCGGGGCTGCTGGCTTCCAAGGCCAGCGCTTAACCACCGCGCCACTCAGCTGGCCCTAATTAATTTATTTTTAAGATTTTATTGGGGAATTGGGGAAGGGGAACAGTGCTTGGGAATTGGGGAAGGGGAACAGCCAAGTTGTCTCTCAGTCTTAGTTGTGGAGGGGACGGCTAGCTCAGCTCCAAGTCCAGTCGCCATCCGGCTGCCCATTGGCCGCTCAAGGCAGCTCAGCTTAAGGTGCCGTGTTCAATCATAGTTGCGTAGCCCACCATTCCTTGCGGGAGTTGAACCGGCAGCCTTGTTGTTAGGAGCACGTGCTCTCACCAGCTGAGCCATCCTGCCACTGTTGGCTGCTCAGCAGCAGCTCAGCTTGGGTGCAGCTCACTGGCCCATGTGGGAATTGAACCGGTGACCCTGTTGGTCAGAGCTCACACTCTTAACCAACTGAGCCACTCAGCCGGCCTCCTTGAACAAAGTATTTTATATCAAAATTACATGTTTGTTTTTATTCATTCCTAATGGATATTTAGTATTTCCTTTAATAATGAGTCTAGGCAGCAGACCACAATATTATCATCAGCTCTGTGTCTTTGTCACCCTGGAACTCACATATATTGAATTAAAGAGGACTGACATTGCAAATCGATGAAAGGATCTAGGCTATTTTCTGGAGCCTGGGGGCGTAGCAAGCTCTGTGGATACAAATGGCATTTTTTCCATTGCTTTAGGAGCCATGTCAAGATAACCAGTGAGGGAAAAAGCCTGGAATGCTGCCAAAGAGGACACACTATGAGCGAAATGTTCTGCTTTTCACTGGTGGAAATTTTCACAATGTGTCTTTAGGCTAAGAGGTCAATTTATTGGACTCAGATGAAAGTCCAAAAAGGACTCTGATTAACTAGTCAGTCTCATTTACTTTTTTGTTTGCTGGTTTTATTCTTTTTCCTCTTCATTTTACTCTTGATACTGAGATATTATCCACATCTTATGAAATTCACTCTTGTGTACAATTCAGTGGTGTTTGGTATATTCTCAAAGTTGTATAAGCATCACACCTGTGTAATTCCAGGACATTTTCATCACCCCCAAAAGAAACCCCCATCCCTTAGCATTAACTCCCTACTGCACCCCAATCCCTGGCTTGTTAACTTCTAATCTGCTTTTTGGCTCACTATGTTTTGTAATTTTTATGGTACAAGTCTTGCATTTCTTTTGTGTATTCATTTACATTTAAGGGGAGTATTTGTCAAAGGACCTTTTCCAATTAGGAACATTTTAACTGATAACTTTCTTTGTTTTAACAATAACACTATGCCTTTCATCACCTATGAAATGTATGAGGATTCTCAAATTACTCATATTTCCATGATTGACATTTTTCATCCAATCCTCAAAGCAATCTTGCCCAACGAAGTAAAAGCTGTATACTAGGACTGTATTCCATAGCTGTGCTCTCTAGGGACCAGAGTTAATGTAAATTAAAACAGTGTATCAGTTTGGAATGCATATGGATGCAAGTAACAGAAAACCCTGCTTTAGAGGCTGATGCCAATAAAAGTTTAAAAAAAAATTAATTAATTATTATTATTTTAAAAATTAGTTTCAGGTGTACAACACAGTGCACTAGTTATACTTTTTACCCCTCAAAGTGACAATCCCCCCTCCTCCAATCCACTGTCCCACTCCCCCTGTTCCCCCTGTGATATCATACATATCTATTGCAATTCCATTGACTCCATCCCCATACTGTACTCCACACCCTGTGACTGTATATATATTCAATTATAGTTGATACACAATATTATACAACATCAGCTTCAGGTGTACAGTGCAGTGATATAGCCTCTACCCCATCTACGAGTGGTCTCCCTAACAAGACATGTGACCATCTGACACCCTACAAAATAGTTACAACATTATTAATTATATTCCCCGAACTATCTTTCATATCCCTGTGGCAATATTGTAGTTGCCTATTTATGTTGTCTAATCCCTTCCCCTTCTCCCTCATCCCCACCCCCCTCCCAACTAGCAACCATCAGTTTTTCCTCTATATCTCTGAGACTATTTCTGTTTACTTTGCTCATTCATTCAGTTTTTTAGATTCCACATATAAGTGAGATCATATGGTATTTGTCTTTCTCCGACTGACTTATTTCACTTAACATAATAGTCTCTAGGTCCGTCCATATCGTTGCAAATGATACGATTTCATTCTTCTTTATAGTGGAATAATACTCTATTGTATAAATGTACCACAGTTTCTTAATCCAGTTGTCTACCGATGGGCATTTCAGTTGTTTCCAAGTCTTGGCTATTGTCAATAGCGCTGCAATAAACATAGGGGGTGCATGTACTTTTTCAAATTAGCGTCTTAAGATTTTTTTTTTAAAGATTTTATTGGGGAATTGGGGGAGGGGAACAGTTGGGGAATTGGGGAAGGGGACCAGCCAAGTTGTTGTTCTTCAGTCTTCGTTGTGGAGGGCTCCAGTCACCATCTGGCTTCCCGTTGGCAGCTCTTGGCCTCTAAGTTCAAGGTGCTGAGTTCAGTCTTAGTTGCGTGTGAGCATAGCCACTATCTCATGCGGGAGTCGAACCCGGCAGCCTTGTTGTTCAGAGCGCACGCCCTATCCACTGAGCCATCCGGGCGGCATCTCAGCTCAAGGTGCTGAGTTAAGTCTTAGTTGCAGGTGGGCATAGCCCAACATTGAACAGGCAATCTTGTTACACCAGCTGAGCCATCCTGCCACCTGTTGGTAGCTCTGCAACAGCTCAGCCCTGGCTCAGCATCACTGGCTCATGTGGGAATTGAACCCGCGGCCCTGTTGCTCAGAACACGCACTCTTTTTTTTTTTTAGAGGTCAGTGTCACTGGCCCTCGTATGTGGGATCTGAACCTAGGCCGCTGGCATCCCAAGTCAGCTCTTAACCACCGCGCCACTCGGCCGGCCCAGAGCTCACACTCTTAAGCCAACTCTTAACCAACTGAGCCACTCAGGCGGCCCCTCTTTCCATTTTTCCATTCCTCTATTCTTAACATAAACCTTCATTCACAAGCCTCCTGTCTCATGGTTGCAAGATGGCTGCTGTACCTCCAGACCTCACATTTATGTTCCATGCAAGAAAAAGGAAGAAGAGCAAAAGAATGAAGGGCTTTCTCTTAGCAAGTCCTTACCTTTTTATTTAGGAGGAGAAGCACCCCCAACCCCCTCCAGGGCTTGGGAAAGCCAATCAACAGTGTCTGCTTTATATTAACTATTTTACTTAATCCCTATTTTAGTTGTCCAAGATAGGTAATCTTTTCAGTGCTTCACACATGTGGAAATATAGACTTAAAGGACTTATGTAACTGTCAGTGGTAGAGCTAAGACCAACAATAATAACATGTTACATTTTCCTAGCCTATGTTTCATCCTTGTATATAACACACTTTCTCATTCATTTTTTTCATTTGGTTTTCGCCAAACTTTGTGAGATGGTCAAGGTGGGTATTAGAATATCCACATTTCTGGGCCGGCCGAGTGGCGCAGTGGGTAAGCGCTGGCCTGGGAAGCCAGCGGCTCAGGTTCGGTCCCACAGATGAGGGCCAGAAACACTGCCCTCAAAAAAAAAAAAAAAAAAAGAATATCCACATTTCACAGAAGAGGAATTTGAGACCCAGAAAGGTAAATAATGACGTTCCCAAGGTACCCAGTTGACAATTTTCAGAGCGGGGTTTTATCTCAGGGCTGGTGTCCTGTCTTCCGGATGTGCTGGTTGGGTGCAATTGAAAAGGTACCAACTGACTTCATGTCCTTCATTTGTGCTTAGGCCCAGCCTTTTGCTCTTCTGGACTTTCCCATGCAGCGGGGAGAGTATGTCTGGGACTGAGAGGTGGTGAGCCCACACTTTGTCTTGAAATAAACCACACACACAAAGGTGGCTTGCATTGCCTTTCTAACCAACTGACTACTCCTTTTGTGTGTGTGTGTGTGTGTGTGTTTCTAGCCTTGCTTCCAGACAGTCTGCTGCCTGAAGGGGAGTTTTCTAGACCTTAAAGTCAGACTTTATCCCAAATATTATATCCCTCTCCTTGGACACAGGTAACACACAGGAGTGGATGTTTCCTGACAACCCAGCCTGATTACATGGTAGAGGGAAGAAAAGAAAACCAAGTCCAAGGGCGTTTTCTGTTGGCTTTGACAGAATTAATTATGGTTAAAAAACAAAACAGAAAAGCTCAGCTCCTCCATTTTCTTTTCTTTTTTTTTTCTTTTGCTTTTTGAGGGCAGTGTCACTGGCCCTCATATGTGGGACCCGAACCGGGGCCGCCGGCATCCCAAGCCAGCTCCTAACCACTGCGCCACTCAGCCAGCCCTTCTCTGTTTTCTTAAAGCCTATGTGTATCATGACAAATGTGGCTCTGAGCTCTGCCTCGGTGCCTGGTTCATGGATCTTTGAGAAGAACCTGTAAATGATTTATAGCAGAGAGGACATGAAGCTCCAGCAAATAGATCATGGTATTTGGATATAAATATGCCTATTTCAAAATAAAAGAATGTTATTTTAATGTTGGGTTAAGTAAGAAAATGTTGATAATCGCACAGTGAGCAGATTGGTATCATGATGAGGCCTCAACTTGGTCCTCAATATCGAGGCCCATAGTAGGTACTCAATAAAATAGTCATTGAATAACTCTGGGAGTCAAGCTGGCTTACTGAATTGATCACTGGACTTTTGACACAATCAGATTAACATTTCAAAAGTATCTTGTGTATTCTTGGTTATTCCACGACTCAAAATGATCTTTTAAAATAAACTATTGTCCTGAGCAACGGCGGTTCGATGCCAGCCCGAGCTGAGTTGCTGTTGAGCTGCCAACAGGTGGCAGGATGGCTCAGCTAAAAAAAAAAAATAAATAAATAAAATAAACTATTGTCAAGGTAGTGTTGCAAATTAGAGGACGAAAGCCGGAATTTAAATCTGGTTTCATCAAGAAAACCTCATGTGGTAATCATTATTTTCCCACTTTCACTAGTGGTGTGAAATGTGAACAGCATTTGCTACTGACGTATGTAAGCAGGCTGCCTGCCAGGTCCCACTTGGCTTTTTTTTTTTTTTTTTTTGAGGGCAGTGTCACTGGCCCTCATATGTGGGATCCGAACTGGGGCCGCTGGCATCCCACGCCAGCTTTTAACCACCGTGCCACTCGGCCGGCCCGCACTTGGCTTTTTTGAGCAATGCAAGTCAAGGGGCTGCCCTGGGAGTTAATTCCACAGACATGTGATGTGGTCTGGCTGGCAGATCCTGCTGGATGTGAATCGAGAGGGAGAGTTTTTAAGCGTTCCTAGCCACTCACTTTCATGGGTGCAGTGGAAGCAACCAGGATAGAGTCCCCCTTTTTGAGTCATGTTTTCTCCATTTTCCCCCCTTCCAGTTGCTCAGGCTAATAACCTTGGAGTCATCTTGATTCCTGTTTTACCTTCCTTACCTGACCACTGAGCAATGAGCCTGTTGGCTCTACTCTGAGCATATATGTATAATCTCATCACTTTGAACTACCTCTACTTGGCAGTATGCTAGACCAAACTACCATCATGTCACACCTGGGCTGTTGAAATAGCCTCCTAGCTGGGTGCCCTGCTTTTACTCTTGCCTTCTTATAAGCTAAGCTCAACATAGTCAGTCGAGGGAGTCTTTTTAAAAATTTAAAATAAATCATGAAACTTCTCTCAATTCTTCTCAAAAATTTCCAGATGCCCATCTTGCTCAGAGTAAATCCTCAAGTCCTCATGGGGGCTTGGCCCCTATGGCCTCTCTGAGTTCATCTGTCATTCTCCCCCTGGTGTCCTCCACTTTGGCCACACTGGCTTCCCGTATGTTCCTGGAGCACACCAGGTGGTTCCCCACTTCCACGCCATACCTACTACCTGAGCTTTCACCCTTAGAACACTGTTCCCCAGATAGCCACATGGTTCCCTCTCCCACATCCTTCAAATCTTTGCCCAAATGTTTCCTTCTCAGTGAGACCTACCCTGATCACCCTATTTAAAATTTCATCTGTTCTCTCATCCCATGACCAGCACTCCTTCTGTACAATTTCATGGTTGCCATTCCCATAGATTAGGAAGTGAATGGTGTTCCCTGAGCTTGTCTAACTCACGGCTGGCTCTGCTGCTCTACTTTTGGCTTTATTTTTCTCCATAGCACTTACCACCTTTTAGAAAACTACATAGTTTTCTTTTTTTTCTTTTTTTTTTTTTTTTGAGGGCAGTGTCACTGGCCCTCACATGTGGGACCCGAGCCGGGGCCGCTGGCTTCCGAAGCCAGTGCTTAACCATCACGCCACTCGGCCGGCCCAGTTTTCTTGATTATTTATGTTGTTTATTGTCTGACTTTTTCCCACCTGTGACTTGAATGTAAGTTCACAGGGGTAGGAATTTTGTCTTTTTGCCACTAATATGTAACCAGTATTTAGAAGAGTTCCTGGTACATAGTAGATGCTGAATATAGATTTGTGAATGAATAACTGATAAACTTGTTTCCTCCTTTTCAATATTATACCTTTTATTTTTCTAATTATATTATTATACTGACTGGAACATCCCAAATTATGTTGAATACAAGCAATAAAAGCTGTTATCTTTGTTTTTTCTGATTTTCAAGGGATTGCTTTTAATATTTTATCATCATGTATTAGGTTTGTGATAGGTTTTTTTGTAGATACTTTTTATTAGGTTAAGGAAGTTTCTTTCTATCCCTAATTTGCTGAAAGTCTTTTAAAAAATGATTGATAATTGTTGAATTTGATTGATTTTTCTGCATCTGTCTATTAAGATTATCATGTGTCTCCTTAAATATGTTAATGTGGTTAATCACATTAATAGCTTTTCTGATATCATACAAACCTTACATTGCTAGAATACCCAACTGGCCATTGGGGAGAATTCAAGCAGAGCATGGCAATCTTATCTAGCTGAGGAGACACATGTAGGTACTTGGAGAGGCTAAAGCAATTGGAATTTGCAGAAAAGAGTCCCAGAGTGGAGGATCCTATGTAAAGAAAGAGTTATAGGGCCGGCCAAGTGGCGCATTGGTTAAGCGCTGGCTTGGGAAGTCAGAGGCCCCGGTTAGGGTCCCACATGTGAGGGCCAGTGACACTGCCCTCAAAAAAAAAAGTTACAGAAATCTGAAGACTGTTACTGAATACTAAGCCTCTTATACATAGGGTGAAACTCCATGAGGCTGGTCAAAGGACAACTGTAAACTTAACAATCCTAAGAGTTCACAGCGGCCCCGGTTCAGTCTCACATATGAGGGCCAGTGACACTGCCCTCAAAAAAAAAAAAAAACAATCCTAAGAGTTCACATAGGCCTGGGAATATTCAAGTTCCAACCAGCTAGAGGAGAGAATCTTCATTGAATACATATGGCATTCATAGAGACCTCAGAAGGGTCATCAGCCTTAGTAGTTGGGTTAAACTATTTCTAGAGTAAAGTCTTTAAAGATCTGTCCATCCAAACAAAGCTTAAGAACATGCCTTGAGAGAATTAACTTAATGTGCAAGTAACTTAATTACCTGTTAGAACAAAGTCTAACACTTGAAAATAAGGCAACAAAACCTTGCACTCAACAATGTAGAATTCACAATGTCCAACATCCATTAAAATATATTGGATGAGAACAGGCAGTAAAATGTGATCCATAATCTGGAGTAAAATCAGTCAATAGAAACAGACTCAGAAATGAGAGAGATGATATGATTAAAAGACAAAGGCTTTGGGGCTGGCCGAGTGGCTCAGTTGGTTAAGAACTCCCTCAAGAGTGCGATCTGAGCTCTGAGCAACAGCAGTTCAATGCCCAGCCTGAGCTGAGCTGCCGTTGAGCTGTCAACAGGTGGCAGGATGGCTCAGCTATTAAAAAAAAGAAAGAAAAAAAAAGACAAGCGCTTTAAAACACCTATTGTAAAGATGCTCAAAGACTTACAGGAAATCACTCAAGTAATGAGGATGTAGAAAAAAAATAACCAAATGGATCTTGTAGAGCTGAAAAATTCAATATGTGAAATGCAAATTTCACCAGGTGGAATTAACAGTAAATTAGACTCTGCAGAAGAACAGATCAGTGAACTTGTAAACATAGTAATGTACAGTCCACACTAAAGCACAAAAAGAAGGAAGAAAAAATCCACCAGATCCTCTCTGATCTGTGGGAAAATATCAAGCAGTACGTATGTGTAACTATGTGTATGTGTAATTGTATGTTTGAAGTTCCAGTAGGGAGAGGGTCAGGAAATAAATATATTTGAACAGATAATGGCCAAAGTTCTTTGAAATCTGATGAAAACTATAAACCTGCAGACCTAAGACACTCAAAAAATTGCAAGCAGAATAAACATAAAGAAAACCATACCCAAACACGTAATCACCAAATTGCTGAAAACCAGTTGTAATGAGAAAAATCATTTAAAATTTTGGAGAAAAAGATACATTAAATATAAGAGAACAAAGGTTAGAATTATAGTAGCTTTCTTGTCAGAAACAATGTAATCTAGAAGCCATTAGAACATCTTTAAAGCACTAAAAGAAAAAAATCCCTGTCAATCTAGGATTTTATATCTAGCAAAAATATTCTTCAAAAAACATTTTCAAATATACAGAAGCTGAGAGAATTTATTCCCTGTATATACACATATAATAAATATTAGAAGATGTTCTTCAGGCAGAAGGAATAGGCATAAGGAAAATGATACCAGATGAAAACTTGGATGTACACATAGGAATGAAGACCACTAGAAAGGGGAAATAGAAAAAGAGTTTTCCTTAAAATATAATTGACTGTTTAAAAGAAAAATAAACCTTGTATTGGGGAGTTTATAACATATGTCAATGTAAAATATAAGACAGCAATAGATGAAAGTTTGGAGAGGAAAAAACAATGAAACATTTTCTTGACTCTCTTGCAAGTTGACTGACTATATGATTGTGTCTGGTCAATGAGATATGAGCAGAATTGGTGTGTGCAATTCTCAGGAGGTAGAAAGAAAGAAGGCATGCCTTTCTTCTCTTCCTTTTTTTTTAAATTCCTGCCTGGAATTCTGGCTGAAACTCCAGAAACTATCTTGGACAAAAGGGTGACCTTTGGATATTAGACAGTGACTTTTCCTTCCTGGGACAATGAAGGAGCAATAAGATATAAGGAGCCTGGTTCTCTGACACCATGGATTACCAAATCACCCCTGGATTGAGATTTCTGGACATTTTACAGTGAGAAAAAAGAATTTATCTTGTTAAGCTACTGTTATTTAGATGTTTTCTCCAACCCAGAACTGATCCTAATTCTAACTGGGTTCATGGATAGCTGTTTGAAAGACTGATGTAGTTGGTAAATCTCTGATGAGATAATCTAGAGAAAACAAGACACAAATAATATGAAGATTTAAAAAGTAGACATACCAGGGGCAGCCGAGTGGCTCAGTTGATAACAGCACGAGCTCTGAGCAACAGGGCTGCCAGTTCGATTCCCACATATGCCAGTAAACTGCATCCTCTACAGCTAAGATGGTGAACAACAGCTCTACCTGGAGCTCAGCTGCCGTGAGTGGTGGGTCACCACGTAGACTGCAGTGGAGGTGGCCGACAGCTGGCGTGTGCTTTCGTGAGCTGCCGTGAGCTGCTGTGAGCTACTGTGAGTGGCTGGCAGCCAGCGTGAGCGGCCAGCAGCTGGCAAGAGCTACCCTGAGCCACCGTGAGTGGCCGTCCAATGGCCGGTGACCAATCTGCCTCAGCTGGGAAGAGAGCAATGATAATACCAACATGGGCCATTGAAGTGATGTCCTCCACAACTAGACTGAAGAACAAAAGGACAGCAACTTGTCTGGTCCCCTTCCCCAATTCCCCACACTGTTCCCCTTCCCCAATTCCTCAATAAAATCTTTAAAAAATAAATAAATAAATAAATAAATAAATAAATAAATAAATAAATAAATAGACATATCGTAACTGTAGCAGAGATTACAAAGATAATAAGAGGCTTTGAGAAATATCAATAATTTTCACACTCAGAAAAAAATAAATTTCTAGAAAAAAGCATCAAAACTAAATCAAGAAAAAGCAGAGACTTGAGACAATTACTTGAACACCAATACTCATAATAGCTTTCTTTATTCACAATAGCCAAAAAGCTGAAACAACCCAACTGTCCATTGACAAATGAATGTGGTCTATCAGTATACAGTAGAATATTATTCATTCTTAAAAAGTAGTGAAATTCTGACACATGCTACAACATTGATGTACCTTGAAGACATGCTAAATAAAACAAGCCAGGCACAGATAGATAAATAGAGACGGAAAGTATACTAGAGATTACCAAAGACTGGGGCAAGGAGGAAATTGGAAATTATTGTTTAATGGGCACACGGTTTCTGTTTGGGAAGATGAAAAAGCTCTGGAGATATTTGGTGGTGATGGTTGCACCACCGTATGAATGTACATAATGCCACTGAACTATACACTTAAAATGGTTAAAATGGTAAATTTTGTTATATATATTTTTACCAGAATTTATTTTTTTTCTTTTTAGGTGTTTTGGAGCAGGAGGATTTTTCAATACAGCTAGGCTTCAATGTTGCTAGAAATGGAAGGCTGGCCCTGATATTCTATCTAGAGCATCTAGACTGATGAGTTCCACCCAGTCCTCGTTCTATCTTGGCATTTATATCATTGGAAGAAAGAATGGGCGCAAACATGTAATTTTATAGTCATCAGCAGGAAGCCTGTTAATAAAAAAAAGCAGAGAAGCCCCTGGAACTCAGTGACTCTCCCTTGTTACCAGAAAGCAAGCCCTGGCCGTTTTCTTACGTGAACTGGCCAGTGAAGTCTGCTCAGGCTTTACTAACCAAGGTCAGCTTTTAGAGCTTCTAGGGGGCTGACATCTATTTGGCACCAGGCTGTGAGCAGGGTTCCTGGGTGGAACCAGCTCCCGCTGCCCGCCTTGTAGAGCCTCTGGCTACAGAATGCTGTGGGTTTTTTGTTTTTTTTTGTTTTTTCCTAATGGCCCCTACCTGTAGAATCACCTGAGTCTCAAAAATACACCAGGAATCCACTTTGCAGCACCGCACATTCCAGAGCCCTGTGGCAGGCAGCCGCGCCCAGATTCCACATAGAAACCTCAGCAGACCCGGCTCCTTCTGTATGCCCTCCCCACCTTCTCAAGTGTTTCTGCCTCGTGACTTTAGCCATGGTGCTGTTAGGCAGGGATCTGCCTGCCTTTGTGCATGACATCACTGGCCCCAGACAAGACGTAGGTTTCTTCTTCATCCCAAGCACATTTCTGCAACTGGCCTGGTTCCACCTTCAGAAGCAGATACAATAGAAGGAGTCTGCCTGTGTGCTCTGTGCAGTGCCTCTTCTGCCAGGGCAGCTCCAGGTACCCACACGAATCTTCCAAAGCCCTCTGAGTCTCCTCTCCATGGCCCCAACTTGTCTGGCCTGCTTAATTGCCTCATAGTCCCTCTGCACTGCAGCCCAGCTGGCCTGCTCAACCTCCCCAGTATGGCCCACCTCCTCAGGCCTCTGTCTAGGACACTTGTCCTTGTGGGTCCTGGCCACAGCCCCAATGCCCACTCTGTTAGAGTTCTCCAGAGAAACAGAACCAAATGAATGTGTATAGTAGATAAATTGATGATAGATAGATAGATAGACCTAGATTGATCCATTAATCTATCAGATGTCTGTCTGTCTACTGTCTTATCTACCTACCTACCTACCTACCTACCTACCTACCATCTATTTACAGAGAAATTTATTTTAAGGAATTGGCATGCACAGTCATGGGGGCTGACAAATCTGAAATCTGCAGGGCAAATGGAGGGCTAGAAACTCAGGGAAGAGCTGATGTTGAGTCCAAATGATATCTTTCCATCAAATGCAGTTAACGCTTTAATTAGTGCTGGGCCCACCCTTTCCTGCCTGCCTGGGTTGGGATTCTGTGGCTTTCTCTGACCCTTCAGCCTGTGCCCTTTCCCTGTCCCCACGCCCCCTGCACAGCCCTGCACCCCCTTTCCCTAATGTGTAGATTCCTCTCTGCCCCTGGCAGCGTTCACTTGGACTGATGGGGAAAGTTAAGGGTTTGTGAGTCAGACAGATCCAGGTTCTAATGCAGGCAGTTCCGGTCCTCGTTGGTGACATTGAACAGGTCACTTCAGCTCTCTGAGCCTCGGTCTTCTCCTTGTGAAATGGTGACATGTGCCCAGCTCTCATCACACGTGAAGCACTCAGCACAGAGTGGATGCTTCATTGAGTTTGACTTCCTTTTCTGTCCATGACCAGGTGCTACCTCCTCCCCTCATGTTGGCCCCTCTCCCCAGACTCAATATTGGTGTGTTAGTGAGGGTTCTCCCGAGAAACAGAACCAATAGGAAGTGTATTTATGGAGGGAGATTGTGGACGGGAAAGTCTGAAATCCACAGGGGAAGCTGGCAGGCTGGAAATTTTTGCCTCCTTGTAGAACCTCAGGCTTTTCTCCTTGACTGGATGAGGCTCACCATGTTATGGAGGGTGATCTGTTTTTCTCAAAGTCAACTGTTTGAAATGTTAACCACATCTAAAAATACCTTTACAACATCCAGACTGATGTTTGACCAAAACTGCTGGGCATCATAGCCTGGTCGAGTTAACACCTGTAATGCACCTTCATGCCTGCCTTCAAGGTTTACTTCCAATGTTGATGGCTTCTAATGGCTGGCATTAGTCAAGTATTTATTATAGGCCAGGTACTGTGCTAAGTGCTTTCTTTGGCTTGTTTGATTTAATCCTCATAACAGCCACTGAAATACTGTGTTTCCCCAAAAATAAGACCAGGTCTTATATTAATTTTTGCTCCAAAAGACGCATTTCATTCATTTATTCATGTACAAAAATCTGCATTTATTTAAATGCAGTCATGTCTGGCTGACGATCTTAACTGGGGCTTATTTTGGGGTAGGGCTTATATTACAAGCACCCTGAAAATCATGCTAGGGCTTATTTTTTGGTTAGGTCTTATTTTCTGGGAAACACGGTAGGTTCTATTTTGATTCTCAGTTTATCGAGAAGAGAGCTGAGGTTGAGAGAGGTTAAGTAAGTAGCCCAAGGTTGCACAGCGAACTATGGAGCTGGGGTTTGAAGGCAGGCAGTCCCACCACACAGCCCACTGTTTTAGCCTCACACAGTCTTGCTGCCTCTTCCAGAATCCAGAAGAGATCCTGCCCTTCTCCCCTGGGTCCTACTGGGACTTGCATGTCTCTGGGGTATTTTCCTTTCTCTGCCCGTGTCTTATCTCCCTTTTTGCTTGTTGGGAGCCAGGTAGAGGGTTTGTTGACTATAACTGAAATGAAGAATTGCATGTGGCCAGCGTCTCTGACCTTCACCTTGAGCCAGTGAGGAAGGAGACCAGTCAGCTCTCTGCCATGTCCCCATTCTGGTAGCCAGGGCACTCCTGCATGGCTACGGTTCCTAGCTGGGCACTAGTGGGGCCACACCTGCAAACAGCACTGTGACCACAGGTTCAGCTCGCTGATAAGGAATCAGGAAGCCCAGCTCTGGGCTATGGAGTCAAATGAGGTTAACGCCCAGCAGGGCACCTGGCCTGGCTGCAGTGGAGGCGATTACCACAAATTCTGCCTTCTTGGGATACTTGGAGCAGCCCAGGAATGCGGTTTTAGACTGTCCTGGCAACACTGCCCTGGCCCTTTAGGATTAGCATTCTTTCCTTACCTCCCTAAATCTCCCTTATTCTGCCCTGCCTAGCCTGGCACTGTGCTCACGCACTGCTCTAGGAACCAGCAGACTGGCCTGGTTTCCTGATTCCTGGATGACGGGCTGCCTGGCCTTGGCCACACCACCTGCCGGCAGGAGCAGCTACCACTGCACCTCTCTGCCCCTCGGAAGAACAGAGTGACACTGTAGGCCTAAACATGCCTCTTTCCTATAGTGGGTTGAATAATGTCCCTCCAAAAAATATGTCCAAGTCCTGACCCCTAGTACCTGTGTATGTGACCTTATTTGGGAAAGGGGTCTTTGTAGATGTCATTAGCCTAAGCATCTTGAGATGAGATCATCCTAGATTGCCTGGGTGGGCCCTAACGCCACTGAAAACTGTCCTTAGAGAAGTGAGGTGGAGGGAGATTAAAGGTGGCAGAGATTGGAGCCATGTAGCTCCTGAGCCAAGGACTGTCAGAGCCCCCAGAAACTACCAGGAAGGAACCTCCCCTAGAGCCTCCAGAGAGCACAGCCCTGCTGGCTGACACCTTGATCTTGGACTTCTGGCCTCCAGAGCTATGAGACAATAAATTTCTGTTGTCTTAAGCCAACGAATTTGTGGTAATTTATTATAGCAGCAGCAGGAAACGAACACATCCCTTAATCATGGGTGTGGGGCCCGGGAAAAAAGACCAGCCCTGCCCTGGCCTGGGAGCCTGACCCTGGTCAGCCTGTGGCCTGGCTGCACGGCACCTTTTGTGCACCAGGGACCCAGTACAAATGAGAGGGAGGAACTGGATGGAACAGGAGTAGATTGAATGCAGCTAGTTAGAAGGTAGCATTTGGGGACTCACTTGAATTAAAATTCTTCCTCTAGTGTTTGTTGGCTAAACCTTGGTTTCCTCAAAGGGTAGTCAAGGGTTGAATAATAAATGGGAAATGCCAGCCACAGAGGAAGCGACCATAGCGATAGTTATTACAATCAGGGTGGAGCAGAGAGAATAGCTAGCTAGGAAGCCTTCAATTCTAGGGTACTTCCGGCATGAAATGGTTCTGTGACCTCCAGGACCCACCTCACAGCCACACATACGGTGGTGCCAGGGCTGTTCAAAGCATCATGACAGCAGGAGCCCGATCTGGTTTTGAATCTGCACTCTATCCCCAGCCTTTGTGTCACTTTGGACACTTCGCTCTTCAACCCTCGGCTTCATATTTCTAAAATATGGACAATAATATCTACTCAGAGGGTTGTGATAAGGAACAAGTAGATAACAAGTGAAAGGTGGTTTCTGGCATTTATGACGTGTTCAGTCAGTGTAAGTTGTTTATTATTATCTCACTGGCTTGTGCAATGCACTCTTCTGAACCTCAGTTTCCTTTGATTTGTAAGAATCAAAGGAAAGGGTACAGGTGCAAGCCTCTTGCAAACTGTAAACTATTTCATAAACCCAAAATGTTTGTACACGGCGATTATCTGTGTCCTGATGCATTTATACCCTAGTCCATTTGAATGTGCCTCTGTGTAACTTAACGAGGGATGGGAGGTGGTTTCCAAGCTACTTATCTCAAAGCCAGTAATGGTGGTCACCCTGTGTGAAGCTGAGACCTTCACTGATGGGGTGAACCTGCATGTGAGGGAGGCGAGGATGAGATGATGAGACCGGTGAGCCTTTCCAAGAGCTCTTGCAGAGTTGGAACGAACACACTCTGATTCGTGCTGCATCTGGGTGGAAGTTCTGCGCATATCACAGATGGAGAGAACCCTGCAGATCTGGCAGCAGCCTGGGTTGGATGATTGGAGAAAGCTGTTAACTTACTCCGTATCTGCTGAGTATTAGGTAACTTTATGTTTCTTGGGGGTCGAGGAGAAGGAACACAGGACCCTCCTGTGATTCCCCTCCAGGTCGTGGCATTATGAGAACATAGCTTCCTTTGTAGGATTGTTACCAAGCCTAATTGATTCTATTGCCCCCTACCCCATCCCCTTCCCACAGCCTCTTTCCCAGCTACTATACGCCCCTTAAAGACAGAGATGGTGTATGATTGTGCACCCATGGCCTAATGCACAGTGCCAGGCACATCTCCCCAATCCCAAGGGTTTATGGAATGACTCACTCTAACCTGGAGATCAAGGAGGCTCTGGCAGCTTATGGGTTTCAACAGCCGGGAATGTGGCCCAACTGCTTCCCAAAGACATATAAGAAAAAAGGAGCAGGGGTGAGGGGTGGAGGATGGGCAGGTGGGTATATCATTACTCATGTTTAAATCTGATTACTAATTAATTTACAAATGCCAACTCATCACAAATGGTGGCATACAGACTCAACTGATTTGGGGAGGGGAGGAAAAGTGCAGACAGGCTGTTGTTCAGATTACTGAGGGAAACCAGGAAGTGGGGAGCGCAGGGTTGAATTAACTGGGAGAAACGGTGAGCGCCATCTCCAAGAGCTTCCTGTCTACCTGGGTCAGTTGACGACGATGTAGAAGACAGTGGGTACATGAAGGGCCACACATACGGTGGTGCCAGGGCTGTTCAAAGCATCATGACAGCAGGAGCCCGATCTGGTTTTGAATCTGCACTCTATCCCCAGCCTTTGTGTCACTTTGGACACTTCACTCAACTCTCGGCTTCATATTTCTAAAATATGGACAATAATATCTACTCAGAGGGTTGTGATATCTACTCAAGTAGATAACAAGTGAAAGGTGGTTTCTGGCATTTATGACGTGTTCAGTCAGTGTAAGTTTATTATTATTATCTCACTGGCCTGTGCAATGCACTCTTCTGAACCTCAGTTTCTTCATACCTAAGAATGGAATACGTGAGAGTGACTGGCACATAGTTGATGCTGAAGGAAGGTTATTTTTAACTTTATTAACTTTTATTTTGAAACAATTTTAGACTTAAAGTTGCAAAAAGATGAGAGAGTTACCCTGTACCTTACACCCAGGCTTCCCCTAAAGTTAACATAATACAAAAGCATAGTATAATGATCAAAACCAGGGAATTAACATATGCACAATGTGATGCTATTAACTAAGCTACAGGTCTTATTATAGTTTCCCCTAATGTCCTTTTCTCTTCCAGGTTCCAAATCAGGATCCTGGGTTCCATTTAGTTGTTGTATCCCTTATTTTTTTCCAATTTGACAGTTCCTCAGCCTTTGTCTTTCATGACCTTGACATTCTTGATGAGTACTGGTCAGTTACTTGGAAGCAATATTTCCCAATTTGGATTATTCTGATGTTTTCTCATGATTAAATTGAGGTTATGCACTTTGGGCAGAAATACCACAGCAATGGTATACAATTCAGTGGCATTTAGTGTATCCACCATGTTGTACAATCACCACCTCCATCTAGTTCTAGAACATTTCCATCACCCCCAAAAGAAGCCCCTTACCCATTAGCAGTCACTCCCTATTCCCATTCCCCAGCCCCTGGCAATCACCGATGTGCTTTCTATCTCTACAGATTTTCCTATTCTGAACATAGAAATGGAATCGTACAATATGTGACCTTTTGTGGCTCTTTTGGGTTTCTTTCAGTTAGCGTAATATTTCAAGGTATATCCCTGTTGTAGCATGACTCAATGTGTCATTCCTTCTTATGGCTGAATAATATTCCGTTATGTGGACAGACCACATTTTATTTCCTAATTGCACAGTGAAACCTGGCACAGGTGAGGGGCTGGGCCTGGGAGGTGAGGGCAGGAGGGAGGAGACCCCTGTACTGTGAACTTTGGGGAGAATGGCCAGGATTGGCACACTGTGAAGTATAGGACTGTATTTTCTTGCACCGTGCAGGCGGTGCTCATGGAGGCCACTGCAGGACTGTCGACTGGGTAGCAGCAGATTGCCTGGCAAGGTTCGTGTGTGGAAAAAGGAAAAACAGTTGTTCTTGAGGAGAGGGAGATGACCCAAGGATGGGAGAAGGGAAATTCAGTCTGGGGCCTGAGACACTGGTTCTCAGTGGCACCAGCTTTCCAGGGGCAGCCACGGTCGACCAGAGGCTGGGGCTCAGATTGTGGTAGCAGCCCCCGGAGCACGCTCAGTGCTAGTGTCCCCACGGGCACCGGCTCACTGTTTATAGAGAAAGGGGCGTCTTCCTGTGGGCAAACACAACAGTCGCAAATTTCTATTGATACAAAAGGTGTGCTGAGGGGCAGAGCAAACATTTTCATTTCCTCCACGTCGTACCCCAGCTGCTCCTTAACGAGCAGGCCCATTCCGTTTTCCTGCGGGGAGCGAACCTCGCCGAGAGGTGAACTGCGCAGCCTGCCCTCACCGCCCTCCCGGCCGGCGCCCTCCTCCCTCGCAGTATTCCCGGCGGGCTGCGGGGAGCGGCGTCGCTTTGGGCGGAGGGCGGAGCCGCAGCGCGCTCCCGCGCCCGCCGCCTGGCGCGCGCGCCGTGCGCGCGCCCCACCGGGGGGGGGGGACCCGAGCGGCGGGGGCGTGCGCGGGCTGCGCGTGCGCGCTGCGGCGGGGCGAGGGGCGGCGCGGGCGCGCGTCTGTCAGTGACAGCGGGAGGGGGAGGGGGTCGGCGATGGTGGCGGCTCCTCCGAGATGAGGCAGCGGTACCGGGGGACTTGGCGGTGGCCGCGGCCGCGCCGGCATCTCTAGCTCGGGAGACTGCCCCCCCCTTCCACGGGCGTGGGCGGGCGTCCCGGGCCGGCGTCGCGGGAGCGGGCTCTGCGGCAGCGCCGCGCACGGGCCGCCGGCGGAGGGGCCAGCGCCCTGCGCCGGGCGACTCCGGGGCCGGGCATCCCCGCCCGTGGCGTCGGCCCCAGCGGCCGGCAGCGGGGCGCGCGGGGCCGCCAGCAGGCCCCGCTCGAAGGGCCGCGCCGACGGGCCGACGCGCTGCCCGCCTCCCGCGCGGCGCTGAGAGCGGGGCGGGATCGAGGGGTCCTGCGGGCGGCCTGACGCAGTGGAGGCGCCGCGCCCGGCGCAGCATGAGGGGCCCGCCGCCGCTGCCGTCGTCGCCGCCACCGCCGGGAGCGCCGCGTTGCCCGGAGCGGCGGGCGGCGTGAGCGAGCTCGGGGGACAGCCCTCCGTCGGCCCGGCGCGCGCTGCAGGCGAGTGTGCACGAGGGTCCGCGCCCCGGGCTCGGGCGGCCGCCGCTGGGCTCGGCCTGGAGGCGGGGGGCGGTGGAGGAGCCGCTGAGACAGTACCGCGGGCTGGTGAGCATGCGGTGCCTTTGCAAGCGGACCGATGGGGAAGGGGGCCGCCGCCGCCGCTTGGGACACGGAGCGAGGTCAGGGGCCTTCGCGTGCGTGTGCCTGGGGTGGGAATAAACACCGGCTTAAACTCTGCTCCGTCTCGCCGCGACAGGTCCCGGTTACCCCGGCGGGGCGAGACTCGGAGCGCGCGGCAACATGGCTTCCCCGCCCCACCAGCAGCTGCTGCAGCACCACAGCACCGAGGTGAGTTGTGACTCCAGCGGAGACAGTAACAGCGTGAGGGTCAAAATCAACCCCAAGCAGCTGTCGTCCAACAGCCACCCCAAGCACTGCAAGTACAGCATCTCTTCCAGCTGTAGCAGCTCCGGGGACTCCGGGGGTGTCCCCCGGAGAATAGGCGCCGGCGGTCGCCTGCGCAGGCAGAAGAAGCTGCCCCAGCTGTTCGAGAGGGCGTCCAGCCGGTGGTGGGACCCTAAGTTCGACTCGGTGAACTTGGAGGAGGCCTGCCTGGAGCGCTGTTTCCCGCAGACCCAGCGCCGCTTCCGCTACGCGCTCTTCTACATCGGCTTCGCATGCCTGCTCTGGAGCATCTATTTCGGGGTCCACATGAGATCCAAACTGATGGTCATGGCAGCCCCTGCTCTGTGCTTCCTCGTGGTGTGTGTGGGCTTTTTCCTGTTTACCTTCACCAAGCTGTATGCCCGACATTACGTGTGGACCTCGCTGGTTCTCACCCTCCTGGTGTTCGCCCTGACCCTGGCCGCCCAGTTTCAGGTTCTGACTCCTGTCTCAGGACGTGTTGACAGCTCCAATCATACTCCCGCCGTCCAGCCCACAGACACTTGCTTATCTCAAGTGGGGAGCTTTTCCATGTGCATCGAAGTGCTCTTTTTGCTCTACACTGTCATGCACTTACCTTTGTACTTGAGCTTGTTTCTGGGAGTGGCCTATTCTGTTCTTTTTGAGACCTTCGGTTATCATTTCCGAGACGAAAACTGCTTCCCCTCATCTGGAGCAGGGCCCCCACACTGGGAGCTGCTGAGCCGAGCCCTGCTCCACATCTGCATTCATGCCATTGGGATCCACCTCTTCATCATGTCCCAGGTGAGATCCAGGAGCACCTTCCTCAAGGTGGGACAGTCAATTATGCACGGGAAGGATCTGGAAGTGGAAAAAGCCCTGAAAGAGAGGATGATTCATTCTGTGATGCCAAGAATCATCGCTGATGACTTGATGAAACAGGGGGACGAGGAGAGTGAGAATTCTGTGAAAAGGCATGCTACCTCCAGTCCCAAGAACAGGAAGAAAAAGTCTTCCATACAGAAAGCCCCTATAGCATTCCGCCCATTTAAGATGCAACAGATTGAAGAGGTCAGCATTTTATTTGCAGACATCGTGGGCTTTACAAAGATGAGTGCCAACAAGTCCGCCCATGCCCTGGTGGGTCTCCTCAATGATTTGTTCGGTCGCTTTGACCGGTTGTGCGAAGAGACCAAGTGTGAGAAAATCAGCACCCTGGGAGACTGCTACTACTGTGTGGCAGGGTGCCCGGAGCCCCGGGCTGACCATGCCTACTGCTGCATTGAAATGGGCTTGGGCATGATAAGAGCCATCGAGCACTTCTGCCAGGAGAAGAAAGAGATGGTGAACATGCGTGTTGGGGTTCACACGGGGACTGTCTTGTGTGGCATCTTGGGCATGAGGAGGTTTAAATTTGATGTGTGGTCCAATGATGTGAACCTGGCCAATCTCATGGAGCAGCTGGGAGTGGCTGGCAAGGTTCACATTTCCGAGGCCACTGCAAAATATCTAGATGATCGGTACGAAATGGAAGATGGGAGAGTTACTGAACGCCTTGGGCAGAGCGTTGTTGTTGACCAGTTGAAAGGTACGTGCATTTCTTTGCCTTGTCATCTCCCTCCCCAATCCTGTTTATGTTGAAAAAAAAACAAAGTCTCTTCCCAGCGTCAGTATCTGGAGGCAGATCAGTTGTTGTCTCCGGACACCTTACCATGGGGGCATCTCAGGGCCAGTGGGACTTTTGCTCCAGTGAGTCAGATATTACAGATCTGTTCACACTGCGACGGTATTGACCTAGATGAGACCTTTAGAAAGGAGAACTTTGAAAACGCGTTTCCTACCAGTCAGCTGTTAATATTTCTGAAATTCTGGGGGCAGCCTGATGAATGTAAGGGGACCAGAGCCCTGTCCTTAGAACTTTGAGGGACTTTAAGAAATTGCCTCTGCATTTCATTTGGTTGCCCTTACGTCCCATCAAAAACGTTTCTTTATGCCTTTTCCCAGCAATGTGAAGAATAAAACCTTTCTCCTGTCTAGACCTCCCTTTGCTGGGACAAGGAAGTTGGCTCAACCCTGAAGGACTCTTGAGAATTAGATGGAATTGTATACCGCTAAGTGTACACTGCCTTTGCCTAGGTCTCTTTTAAAAAACTGTTTGCATTTTCAGCTTTCAACTTTATTTAATGATACTTTCTTATCATGATATTTGACTTACCACATAGACCGCAGCATTTTAGAACATTGAATTTCTCAAGCCACCAGGCGATTTGAAAGGGAGCAATGAACCCAGAGCAGTGTTTCAACTCCCCACCCCTAGTCCCTCAGATTTATATCTGGTCCCTTGTCTCAGTCTTGGACTCCTTCTGCTATTCTTGATGTTTTCACTGCACTCCTTCTTTTATATTTCTTATTTTTCATATAGGACAAAAATTTTTGAGATCTGGGAAGTGATGTTTTTAAGTCAGTGGGACCAAAAGTAAGGATTCTAAATAACGAACGCTTTTTAAAAACAGTCCTTATGTTTTACTAAAATCTTCCGGATTGAGGGGAACATCTATTTTGGAAGTATGTAGAGAAAATTGCATTGATTTTTAAAAGCCTAAATTTGTAAAGCTATATTTATGGTGCCCACACGTTACATAATTACACAGTGAAAAGCCTCAGGAAAGGTAACCCTCAGAAGAAGAAGTAGTCGCTTAAATCAGAAATGGGAGAAGTAATAGTGTAAATCAGAGGCCGAAAGGGATTGAATTCAAGGGCCTGAATAGGCTGTCAGTTTTAACATAATCCGGTATGCTCAATGGACGTTTTCTTTTTCTGCTTGTGATCGGAGTTCGCCATGTCATTTACTTATTGGTTATCTGGTGAGGGTGCTTTAACCTTCTAATTTTTTTTATTATGTTAATTTTGCTAGTAGTTGAAGAATTTATGGATGTAGTAGAAAAATATTTTCACCTATTAATTTCCTCTACCTGGAGAGCTCTAAATGCTACATTGATGAGGTCAGAAACTACTCTTTGAGGTTCTGTCATGACAAGTGTCGTTCCCTGTAGGAGGGTGGCCCCTGCTCTCGACCCTGAAGGTGGTGCCAGTGGAGTGGAGTATGGATGTAATTCTTGCGAGACATTTTGGCATCTTGAGGATCTGAGTGTTGCAGGCTCTGTCCTCAGGGATAGTGGGACAGATTCCAGAGAATGGAGCTGTGATGTACTACATTAAGTATGACAATGATAGCAATTCTGTAAGTAGTACTTTGAACGCGGTATTACTTGAATTTCAAAAATAAAAACATGTAATCCTTAAGTATGTCTGGAAATCTCCCAAGTCTTTGACCTTTTGGCAATACCCATTTTTGTTAATTTGTAGATAATTTTATTTTGAATAGATCAGAGGTCTAAAGACACTGACAGAAATGCTAGAGAGGGTTTGTTGAATATTTTTTTTACCTCTAATAGTGGAAATTCGGTAAACTCACTTTTTCTTTAAATTTTGTACACTGTGTATTTATAAGGAAAAGTTTTAGTACTGGATGGGAAGTAGGGAAGGATAGAAGGCTTAGCTAAAATGGTGATTTTTTAAAATATGGTGTTCCCTTTTTTAACTGTTTACCTGAGACCATGATTTTTGCTTTATTCAGTTCATTTTGTAAGCCTTTGTGGACAGGACTCCACTAATAGAGGGTATTTACACAGCTTCTTGACCCTTTTTGAAATTGCACAGTTCACTTCTCCAGACATTTGCAGAAATCTGTTCAATTGAGATGATCACATAGTTTGTAGAAGACCCTTTTCATATATGGGGTTAAGGTTATATATGTAAGATTTCTTTTAGCCTTTATTTGTGGGAGATATTTTCTTTATACAGTGTTGGGCATTCGCCTTTACCTTTCATTCCCTTTTCTGATAACGGGGTAAAAATATACCCAGTAGAGGACTCTAGAAATGAACATTGGTAGAGTAAACTGGAGAATTCCAGAACTAGCCTGGCAGTGTGAAAGCAGGTTCTTCCTCTGTAATTTATCTGAACAGGCTTTGTGGAAGGGTGGACTTTCATCTTTCATCATTTCTGCACATGCACTCACTCTTTGAAAATCTTGGTTGTGCTCTTACGACGTGCGTGGAACTGAGCACGCACAGATGGCGTCTTGACAGTCCCTGACCTCGGTGAGCTCCCAGGTGTGAATGTGGTAGAGTATGTAGAGTCAGGAACGCTTTCGAGGTGCCTGTACTTAGGGTGATTTTGAAATCGAGCAGTGGTTCTCCAGGTAGATGGAAGAACATTCGGTGCAATGGCAATAGCTTGGGGCAAGGGCTTAGGGCTGTGTTTCTTGGTGGATTAGGTCAAGGAAGGCTGTGGGTCACACAGGAAGAAGTTTGGATTCGGTCCTGTAGGATGGGGAGCCGCTGATAGGCTTTACGCAGGTGATGTGATTTGCAATTTTAGAACGCTTACTCGTTTCAGTTCTAGGAACTCTGGGTTGGAAGGATATGAGGCTGGAGATTCATGGGCTGTTTCAGTAAGCTCCCAGGCAGGATTGATAGCAACCTGAACCACGATAACAACAATGGGGGTGAAGATGGTGGGACAAATATGAGAGTAATAAGGTCAACCTGATAGGACTTCGAACCAGATTTAAACAGATGACTGGAGGAGGGGAAGGGCTTGATGGTTTGAAGGGAAGATGGCATTTCAAGTTTCTGGAATGGACCTGGGGACAGTTTGGAGTCAGGAATGGGTGAGAGGCCTTTGAAGTTTCTGTCGTATAGATGGAGAATGCAGGATTGAGTTACAGAATATGACATAGGCCAGGAACCCCCAGCTCATTCATTCATTCAACAAATAATTTATTTTGTGCTGGGCACAGTTCTAGGTGCTGAGGAAATAGCAAGTGAACAAAACAGAGAAAGTTCCTGCTTTTATGGTGTTTCTGTTCCAATACAGCAGTCAGACAGTAAACAAATAAAATACAAAGTTTGTTTTGTGTTAAGTTCTGAAGAGAAAACATAAAGCAGGAAAGAGGATATGGAATGTGTGTGTGTGAAGTTTTAGATAGGGGGGCCAATCACTGAGAGAGAAGGTTAAAAGAATTTTCAGCATAGGACTAGGATTTTGGAAATGATCCAAAAAGTGAGGGGCAATTATGATTAAATGTAGGGAGAAATAGTCTGATTTGAGTGATGGTAAGAAGGTTCTTTTCACATCACTAGGACCGAGAGGGTACTGGCTGTTGTGTTCTGCTTTGGGCCACAAGCAAAAAATGTAAAACATTGTCTAGAACTGTTGGTTTTTCCTATCATAGGCAGAGAGTCTCAAAGACAGAAGGTGAAACTATCAGAGAATGCCTACAGACATCTTATTTTTCCCACTTACATATTAGGGAAGATAAAACAAAGATGCTTAGTTACTCCAAATTCACCCCCACAGTCATGTCTTTGTAGAAGGGAATACTAGCTACTACTGGGTAGTAGCTAGCACATTGATAGATTCAGAAATAAAACAAGACTTTGCCCCCAAAGCCAAACTTTTAGGCTTGTGGAGCAACTGGGGGTAAGATCCTATGATGTGCACTGGAACAGATCGTCACCCACTGGCACCTCAGACCGAGACTTGCACCATGTGTACTAGGTGGCACTTAGAAGAATTCCTGTCTAGCCCCCGTCTGGGGCCACTCCTCCAAGACGGTGCTGACAGCTGTCCCAATCTGGAAGTCTGGGTTCCCTCGCTCCCTGCCAGCTAGGAGCCCTGGCCAAGAACCAGTTTTGGGTGCAGTTTGCTTGCTCAGGTGTACCCCTTGTTTCATCAGATGGCTTGGATAGCTTATCCCCACCTAAGCATGTAACCCTTGCCACTGTAGTCCTAGCCTGTAGTTGACAGCTCCGTCCCCTTCTTAAGTCACGTTGAAAAGACCTTTCATGCTCACCTGTGTTCTTGAGGGCTTCTCTTGTGCACGTGGAAACACAGCTTCTTGGGCAGCAAGTGGCAGAGATAAGATGAAGCAGAAAATCTGGCATGACAACTGGAATGGGAGATGACAAACAGCTGTGGAGTCATGTGTGGGCAGCCCCTGATGACAATTTATTCAGGCTCTTTTGGACCAAATTACTATATGGCTTCCAGTAAGGAGCGCACAGCTGTTAATTCTGAGGACCAGCCTTTGAGTAGAATTAGCCTTTGGCAAGGGATGTTAAAGATAAGGTTTTCTGAACTGCAGGTGGAATGAAGAAGGTAGTCTTTTTAGGTAGAATCACTAAGAAAGGGAAAAATTAAAAAGAAGTAAATAGAGTAAGCAAAGAAATTTCAGAGTCTAGTCTACTAGCCAGCCTGGTGCAAATAATAATTGTGTTTCTATCTAATGGTCAGTGTTGCCTGTGTGCTTTGCTGTGGAATGATAATCTTGAAAAAAAAATTGTGTCGTGTGTATATATGCTTAAATTTTCCTTTTTTTGTTGGTTGATGCTTTCAGTACTGGTATTTCTGCTGGGATTTCAGTGTTTTAAGAGTCTGGTCATTCATCCTTAGATTTCTGCAGGTCTGCTCTCGTGAGGTGGTAGGAAGCCGCTGACCACAGGGAGACCCGGACTGAGTGGCTTCTCATCCATGGGCTCTTGGCATCATTTGTACTTTGCATATGAGACACCTAAAGACCCTTTTCCCAACAGGAACTAGCATCCTGGGTGGGAATTTTATAAAGAGATGAGAGTTTTTGAAACAGGAAGGGAATTGCTGTTCGAGGTCTAGACCAGCCAGGCTAAGATATAAATGCAGGATAGAGGTGAAAGGACTGAGTGCATGACAGTCTGGTGGGGGCCACCATAGACAGAGAAATGGGCCAAGGGCAGGGCTCATCTTCCCTAGGAAGACTGGAGAAGGCCATGGCCTTCATCAGTCTAGTTCTTTTTCCTGGTAAACTGCACCAGCCAAGCTACATGTGGCTAAACTTGGGTCACCTTCAGTGAAGGAAACTGCACTCTGTAAACTTGCTTGCTCTTGTAAATCATGTTTTGCTGTGTTTCCCCCAGCATTTGCTGGCATTGTATTTGTAATAAATGCCTAGCATGCTCTGCTGAGGAAAGAGAGGCTCATTTGGAAGTTCAAGCCCCCCAAAGGCTGCTGGTGGTGGCAGTAGTCAGAGCAGAGGGTGGGAGTGAGGACAAAAACAGATTTGAGAAGGGGGTGGAATTCTGGGACTAAAATGTTCAGTTATGGCTGTGACTGACTTAGGAGCCTTTCCAGAGCCAGTGGTTCTCAAACTTTTTGGTCCCGGGACCCCTTTACACTCCTAAAAATCACTGTGGAAGCTAAAGAGCTTGTGTTTATGTAAGTTATCTATTGACATTTACCTTATTAGAAACTGAAACAGACTGAGAAGTTTTGGAAATCTTTAATTTGTTTCAAAATAATAAACCTGTTGTACCCATTGCATGTTAATATAAATAACATATTTTATAAAAATAACTACATTTAAAAATAACTATTTTCATAATGAAATTCGGTGACAAGAGTGGCACTACAAGGTGTGATCAAAAATATGATGAATGTTTAAATTTAAAAAAATTTATTACAGTAAAAGACACATTGCCGTTAATCCCCCTCAAAATACTCCCCCTCGCTTCAAACACACTTATCCCATCGTTCTTGCCAGTTTCTGAAGCAGTTCTGGAAGTCCTCTTTCGTGAGTGTCTTTAGTTATGCTGTCATGGCTGCCTCGATGTCCTGAATCAATTCAAAATGTTTACCTTTCGTGGTCATTTTGACTTTGGGGAAGAGCCAGAAGTTGCACGGTGCCAGAACTAAGGTGCCAGTGACTAAGGTGGGTGAGGACACACCGTAATGTTTTTGTTTGACAGAAATTGCTGTACCAGAAGCGATGTGTGACATGGAGTGTTGTCATGATGGAGGGCGAAGTATTGGGAAGATGTCAGCCTCACAGAAGCAGATAAAAGTTTTCCAAAATTCTAGTTTTCACTTAGCAATTTGAATTTTATCATTGGCAACAAATATTGTCAGTTGTTTTCCTTAAAGTGACTGACTCACTTTGCTCATTTTTCAGGAACAGTCTGCCAGGTGCTCAAGTCTGAATAACCATAGTTTGTCTATAGGTCAAGTATAAATGATGTTTCATCTGAAAAAGCAGCTAGTTCAGCTTGCAGTCAATCCAAACAGTTGCACAGGTGCTTTTCTTGACACCCATGGTACATCGGTGTGATGTGGAAGTGCTGTAGGCATGTTTCCCACTTTGTCACACAGAATATTAAAAAGAGAACTCAGGTGAGATTTAACACAATTATTTATTTTTCCTGCTTCCTCAAAGGAAAGTCCTCAGTGAAATTGACTGTTTTTTTCCTTCTATAAGTGTGTGGAGGTAAAGAACATGTTAGTGACTAGTATAGTTTGGTACCACTGCCTTCATTCACAGCCAGGCATCAGCAGTTTTACCCACTATTGCTTTGTACCATCAACTCCAATGTCAGCATTGAAAAAGGCAAATTATGTCCTAGTGTTATTATGGAAATAGTTTTTTTTTGTTTGTCTGTTTGTTTGTTTGTTTTTGAGGGCAGTATCACTGGCCCTCATATGTGGGAACCGAACCGGGGCCGCTGGCGTCCCAAGCCAGCACTTAACCACCACGCTACTTGGCCGGCCCTGGAAATAGTTTTTGATCTCACAGATGCCCTGCCAAAGTCTCAGGGACCCCTAGGGGTCTGAGTACCACTCTTTGAGAACTGCTTCCCTAAGCTGTAAGATAGGAAGACTGAGGGTTTTGTACCTACTGCCGAAACACACTCTCAGGTGAACAACTCAAATGGAACAGTGACAGACATGTTACATTTATTGTGGAAGTAGCAAGTGACTTTAGCAAGTTCAGTGTATGAAGTAGCAAGTTCAGACATTTACTTTTTCTCAACTCCTTTGTGATTCTGCCAGATCTGTGTTGCTGGTGTTTAGGGTTCATGACGAAGATCACCAACGTTGTCTTTTTCATTTAGTTTTGCAGTGCTCACCCTTTGGCAGTATGGTTTAATGGTTGAGTGCATGGATTTTGGTTTCCAATACATTTGGATTCAATTCTGAGTTCTGCAATTTCTGTACCGTGGAGCCTTGGGGCAAACTATGTAGGGACTCTCCAAGTTATAGGAATGACAGTACCTCTGTCAGAGGGTTATTGGGAGAGTCAAACAAGAAGATGATTCAAGTAAAGCGCTTATTAGCATAGCGACTCGATCACAACAGCTGTTCAATAAATAATAACCAACTCTTCTCGCTGGTGAGTCACATTTTGTACTGCACTCAAGGGTGTTCCTTTTTTCCTACACTCTATTTGGTGCACATCTTGTATAATTTGGTACTGAAACCCAGAGCACACCAGGGACTGTGATTGTGTCAGTTTCTCGAATTAAAAAGGGCAAGTATCCAAACTACAAAACACTGATAGCCTGCCCTGGTTAAACTGTAGCTGCCAAGTTTGGCAGCTTCTTTACTGAAACCCCAGGGAGTTCAGGCAGTATTGTTCTTGGGCTGCTTCTAGTCCTCAGAGCTTAGAGGTACTTAACATGATGTGGCCCTTGATAGTTGAGGAATTATGGGGAAATCTTTAGCTCTGCAATTCTGGAGATATTGGCTGAGTTTTGAACTAGAGCAGTTACTCAGCTCTACTGTAGTTTACTGTAAACTCACTTATTCAATAACTATCAAGTGAGTTCCTACTGTTTGCTAGGCCTGCACAAAGCTCTGGAGATGGACCCCTCTGCCTCTTTGGAGCCTAGAAGGGAAAGTAAATGTTAATCAAATAATCACCTAAACAAATATGCACTAGACTTACTTAGCATATTACAAATAGGGCTGGGAGGTGAGGACATTTATCATCTCTATTTTATACATGAGGTAACTGAAGTACAGAGGGATTAAATAATGGTCACACAGCTAGAAAGAGCTGCTAAGTGATAGAGCCAGTACAGTAGTCCCCCATTATCCATGGTTTCACTTTTCACGGTTTCGTTACCTATTGTCAACTATGGTCCAAAATTATTAAATGGAAAATTCCAGAACTAAACAATTCATAAGGTCTTTTTCTTTCTTTCTTTCTTTTTTTTTTTTTTTTTTGAGGAACCACTATATTCTTTTCCATAATGTTCCATAATGGCTGTAACCAGTTTACATTCCTGTCAACAGTGCCTGGGTGTTCCTTATTTTCCGCATCCTCGCCAACAATTCATAAGTTTTGTTTTGTTTTTAGATTTTTTTTTTTTATTGGGGAAGTGGGGAAGGGGAACAGCCAAGTTGTTATTCTTCAGTCTTAGTTGTGGAGGGTGCAGCTAGCTCAGCTCCAAGTCCAGTCGCCTGTCAGCGGCTTATGGCTGCCCAGCTCAAGGTGCTGTGTTCAATCTTAGTTTTGGGGGGGTGGTGGGAGGGGAGGGCATAGCCCACCATCCAATGCAGGAGTTGAACCGGAAACCTTGTTGTTAGGAGCACGTGCTCTCACCAGCTGAGCCATCCTGCCACCTGTTGGCAGCTCAGTATCAGCTCAGCTTGGGTGCAGCTCACTGGCCCATGTGGGAATTGAACCAGCAACCCTGTTGCTCAGAGCTCACGCTCTTAACCAATTGAGCCACTTGGCCGGCCCAACAATTCATAAGTTTTAACTTGTGCTCTGTTCTGAGTAGCGTGATGAAATCGCGCACCATCCCGCTCCATCCCACCCAGGATGTGAATCGTCTCTTTGTCCAGCGTATTCATGCAGTATAATCAGATCGACTGTTATGGTATCACAGTGCTTGTGTTCAAATAATCCTTATTTTACTAAATAATGGCCTCCAACTATTCACATACCTTTTATTACAGTATGTTAGTATAATTGGTATTTTATTATTAGCTATTAATCTCTTACTATGTCTAATTTATAAATTAAACTTGATCATAGGTCTAAGATATATAAGAAAAAACTGTAGTACAGCAGGTTTTTGAATAATGTAGTTTTGTTCAGTGTCTTTTCATTCTAATGTGGATGAGATGCCATAGGAACTTAACTCCTGTTTATATCAATTAGCCCATGGTAACATTGGTTTCAACATATGTCATTTTGCTTAAAGTCATAGAACCTATCCATGATGTTAAATAAGGACTTACTATATATAGCCGATCCTTGAACAACTTGGGGGTTAGGGGCACTGACCTCCCTCATAGTCGAAAACCTGTTTAACTATAGTTGGCCTTCTGCTTCCATGGATTCCCAACCATGGAGTTGACCCTTGAACAATGTGGATTTGAACTTTAAGCGTCAGTTGAAAAAAATCAGAGTATAAGTGGACCTATGCAGTTCAAACTCGTGTTGTCCAGGGTGAACTGTATATAAGGTTTGGTACTGTCTGAGGTTTTAGGTATCTACTAGGCATCTTGGAACATAGTTCCTGAGGATAAGGGGAGACTGCTGTATTTAAATGCCTAAAGGACTGTATTAGGAAACACTATTTGCCACTGCATAGAATTATTGTAAGGGTTAAAGGAGAAAATAATGTTAAGTACTTAGAAAAGTACTTGGCACATAAGTCACTCTCGAGATTAGATTCATGAGCTAATGTTATTGAAAGTGGGGACAATTTTCTTAGCAGCAGCAATTGCAGAAATAACAGCCCTGCCTTTGTTTAGCTCTTCCCAGTTCAGAGTGTTTTCATGCTTGTACTCTCAACCGTTGTGAAATCTTAGGACCATGGGAACTGTGTATGTTTAGGAATTTATATTTTATTCGTTTGGTTCTTTCCCTCTGTATACTAGCTTTCAGGCTAAGTTGATTTCTTAATATTCTCTAAAAGTGACCAGTGACTTTTCAAGACTTAATATACAAACTCTTTGATTTTAGCTTTTTTGATGTACCTATTTCATTACATATTACAGATATTTTTTTGATGCTCATATTGTCCCGTCTTGGGCCTATGGGAGCACTTCCGGTTGGCCCCTGAGTCCTTTTCATACAGCCCGACAGTCTTTGATAGCTTTCTTGCTCATTTAGTAATGTTTTTAAGGAATAGAGAAATTATAGGTATTAAAATCTCATTAATTCTGTTGGGTATATTTATTTGGAGAGACTGAGCTCAAGTTTACCCTTTTCTTTTTTTGAAAAGAAAATTAATCGTTTATCCTTGTTTATATGATGAAATAACCACAGAAGAAACAGTTTGTGCTTCTTAAGCTCTTTGGAAGGTTTAATTTGCATTCTTACAATTGACAGTTATAGAGCAATGCAGCACTTTCTACTACAAAACCTTCTCCCCAGCGCCTGTTGAGGGACAAGTGCCCATGAATGTTGGTAACTAGGGGTAAAGAACAATAAAATGAAAGAAATCCTAAACCAAAATGTGAATTATCTGTTTATAGACTCAGAGTGCCCCTAACCCAGCAAGCCCCATCCCCCAGGACAGCTGTGGAAGGTTCCAGAAGGCCTAACTCCAGGAATTCCCTTCTTAGGAACCTTGCTTTGAATAGCGCTTCCTGTAATGACTACCCAGCCACTCTCCTTCCTATCTTGCATAGTGTACATTTGACTTATTTATTTTGTTTATGATCTGTCTCCACTCTAGTAAAATGGGTCCTGAGAGCAGGAATTTTTGCATGTTTTATTTACAATTGCATTCCTAGTGCCAGGAATGTAGCCTAGCATATATAGTAAGTAGACGCTCAATAATATTTGTAGCATGAATGAATGAATGAATATTATAACTATTCACATGTAACAAACCAAAAGGTATTTCTAGTAATAGTTGAGTGGTTTATTGAATAGAGGCTACACGTCCGTCCGGTCTTGAAAGGGGAAGGAGACAGAGAGAGCTGCAAACGCACTGTGCCTGGGAAAGTGAAATAAAGAGTGAATGAAGGCCTCTGGGCTCCAAGGGGCTGCTGGGAAGAATGCTGGGCTGTGGGGCAGGAACTCAGATCCAAGTGTTTGTTTAGGGCCCAGGAAATACCTGTGGAATGGCTTAGTTTAGGCAATCATTTTCAAGCTTTTTTAAAATGGAGATTTCAAGTAGTGTATTTTATTTTTAATAATACTGGAGCTCCTTACAATTCTTATTGATTATCATTTATGCATATGAAAAACCAGCATACCTTTTTTTGGGCAAAGCTCCTGGATAGTCTTTGTGCATAATTTCCAGGATTTTTATATAATGCTATTAAATTCTGTTCATTTTTTTTTTCTTCCAAAGAAAAATATGCTGCTGAAAACAGCTTTTGAATCATTTATATTTGTGTTTAAATTGTTTGGGAAATATTAAATTAGGGTTTTTACCATCTAGTTTGTAGAGAGGAAGAAAATCCATATGCATGTGATTTATCTTTTTGTTTATGGGTATTAAAATACAATCTACCATTAAGGCTTTGACATTTTAAATAAAAGAGTCTATTACACATTGATTCAGTTAGTTTTATCCTATTAAGCGGTTACTATTCAAAGTGTGGATTGCACTGCATTCTGTAACTTCATAAAGGAATTCTTTTCCTCATGAGAAAATTATTCTTATGGTTATTAATATTAATTTTTGTTTTGTGAATGAACTGTCCAAAAACTAGGGGAGGGGGAAGTGTGTGGTGTTCGGGGGATGTTTTTGAAAGGCAAGCACCTCTATAGAATTACCTTATTATTTGTAAAAATGAATTTATTTAGTAGATTAGCTTTTCATCTTACGATGTTTTCTCCACTAACTAGTTAAGTGCTTTTGAGAAAATAATTTAATCTCCCTGGTTCTCAGTTTCCTCATATTTGTTAAACATAAAGTTTGAACCGAATGTGCTTTAAATTCCCCACCATTGTCTAAGAATAGCTGAGCCTCTCATATGATTGGGAAATAATATGTTTTTTTTTTTTTTTGTTGTTTTTTTTTTTTTAGGGCAGTGTCACTGGCCCTCACATGTGGTACCGAACCGGGGCCGCTGGCTTCCCAAGCCAGCGCTTAACCACTGCGCCACTCGGCCGGCCCTAATAATATGTTCTTAATAGAAGACGTGGTTTCTTCTTTGTCCATTTGCTTAGACTATGAACCCTCATTTTGTTAAATTTAGTATATGGAAACTCAGATTTACAGAACCACCAAATTGCAGGGCATATGTGAGATTCGTAACTTTCCAAAGGATTTTTACTTCCTTTAAATATAAATAAATAAGAAAGAGTTAAAGAAGCATAATTTACACAGTTTTTTTGAGGGGGGGTTACATTTGTTTTATAAAGCAAGGGTACTGTTAGAGAAACCCCATTTGATTTTGAAAGTTTGAGAGACTTGAAATTATTTGGAGAAAAATGTAGTGATTAAATTATTTTAAAAATGTGCTTCAATTCCTGTTTGAAAATTATTTTGGAGAGAGATTGAAAGATTAGTTGCCAATAAAATGAATTTCACTGTGTGGCAAGTTTTTCACTAATAGAACAGCAAATATTGGATTAATAATGTTCTTACTGATTACTCCATTAATAAAAGACTGACTTGCTCCTGATGGTGGGTTCTTGGATCTGCTGACTGTATGTTTAGTGTTCCAGGGTCCGATAATATTTACTGTATATTTAGTATGACTCTAGTAGTCCAAAAATTAATGCACCTCGAAAGTGTCTACCTTAGATCTTATAATTAGAAGTTAGAAGTCTCCAATGATCAGCGGAAACCCTTGGGTTTCACTATGAAGGATTTATAAAAGATTTGAAAGGATTTATAAAAGATTCATAGTAAAACAGCTCATGGAAAGTCACATAACATTTGCTGTGGTTTATATGGCTGGTGAAACAAAGTAGAAAGGGAAAAAAAAACCTCTACTTTGTTTTGAAAGAGAGTGTTGTCATTGGGTACCTATGTCATCCGACCTGAGAGAGAATTTCACCTCAACAAAGACCCAACTTGTGAAACTGTAGCTTCCCTTAGAGAAAATGTTATTCACAGCCTGTTAGAGTCATAATGTTTTCCACGGACTAAAGTCACTGACTCAGTGTGTAAGTCATTGCAGAAGATTAAACAATTTTAGAACTACTATGCAAACAGAAAAACTTCAAAGGACTTTTCTCACCTCTAACATACATTTCATAGTGAATTTCTCAGCTGTAATAACTTAGTTAACTCTGTGTTCTTTGTGGCTCCTGAAAGAAATTGTGATTATGAACACTTTCAGAATTGGTGATTCTAAGATACCAACTTGGTCCCTCTGCCATTTGAAGTTCAGATGGAATTGTTTGCTTTTATAACTCTAGTCATGATGTTACTTTATTTAGTACCTATTAAATTTCCAATTCCATATACTCCTCTGGAGGTGTTCCAGTTTGCACTAAGGTTTCTGTTCCTTTCAACAGCATTGCTTATGGTGTGTGGAACTTTCCCGAACAAGAAATATGAACAGGGTTCTTCGAGTGGATGATTTGAAGCTTTTCTTTTATTTTTTTTAATAGCAGCTTTTTTGAGATATAATTCACGTACCACGTAGTTCACTCATTTAAAGTATGCAATTCAATGATTTTTAGTATATTCACAGATATATGCACCATCACCACAATCAATTTTAGAACAATTTTATCACCCTAAAAAGGACCCCTATACTCATTAGCAGTTACTCCCCATTTCTCCCTAAACCTCCCAGCCCCTGACAACCACAAATCTATAGATTTGCCTATCTGTACATTTAATATAAATGGAATCATACAATATACAGACTGTATATTGTTTTCACTTAGCATATTCAAGGTTCACCCACGTTGTAGCATGCAGCAGTAAGCACCTCATCCCTCTTTGTGGTTGCATAATATTCCACTGTGTGGATAGACCATATTCTGTTTATATTCTGTTTATCCATTCATCAGTTGATGGAAGCAATTCTTTTTTTTTTTTTTGAGGGCAGTGTCACTGGCCCTCATATGTGGGACCTGAACCGGGGCTGTTGGCCTCGCAAACCAGCACTTAACCACCGTGCCACTGGGCTGGTCCAAGCAATTCTTTTTTTGACATTAACAATCAAGCTGATGGTTTGAAAATAAGTTGAAATGATAGAAAATCTTTTTTTATTTAATATTATACTTCAATGAAATTTATCATTTTATTTTCACTAGTGTTTAGAAGTTTTCCTGAAAGGCATGATTAAATGAGAATACTAGTAATTTACTGTAAATGTTTTACATAATCAGTTTAGTTTTTCTTTTAAACAGCTATCCTCTTTTCTAAGCTTGATCCATCCACGTTGATCAAATATTAAATTCTCTGATCTTTCCCTTCCTCCTAGACAGTTCCTTAATAGACAGCTTTAGGGGCAGCTATGGTTAAATATGAAACCAGCCTCATTTGATATGTTGTTAGATATAAATATCAATTATAGTAAGTCTTTCTGGATGGCAGAGTTTTCTGAAGAGGTGAGGATTTTCCCTTTCAGTCACTCAGACATTTTTCTGTTTTAACCAGTTTATATTACTGAAATGTGTAAAACACGTTCTTACTTTCATAAAAAATGAAATATACCAAATAAAATTTAATTTTCTTGATGACTCAGTTATTTATATTGCCTGTTATTTAGCTTTTACCGATATAGTCATTTCCCTATAAAAACAGGAATTTTTACTTTACTTTAAATAAACCAAGATTGCTGTTTTTTCAGTACTTATGCTTTAAAATAATTTTTCTGCTTGTTCTCTTGCTATCAATTTATATAGCTGTTAATATGCTTTCCTGTAATAGCTTTGCTCCTGGTTTCACTTTATTCCATTAAAAAACCCTCACAGAATCAAGCTTATTAACCCTGCAAAGGTAGTTTGATTAAAAGGACTAAGAATTCAGTCTTTGTGCAATTTTTGGTTGTCAGCTATATTCTGAATAAGTGAGGTTGCTAGGTATTGAGTTCAGGATGAGTAAGATGTTATTACAGTTATTTTTAGTATATTTTTAAGGGGGAGGAGAAAGGAAATTTGAATCAAATTTGTGTCTTTTCCACAAGACCAAAGTAGATCTCTTTCGAGTATATTGATGTAGAAAATGGGACTTACAGATTAGAATCTATAACTCACGAAGAATTAATTAATAATTCTATTCTAGGTTTATTATAAAACTACAATGTTCATGTTAAATTAGGAAAGTATTGATTTTTGTTGAAATTTACCAGAATTTTGTGAAAGAGCTTTGCAGACTTTCCCAAGAAACATCTGGTAAAAGTAACTGTAGAAACTTTGTGTGTTGTGTTTTCTCTGATATTCTGCCAAGGAAGAACCTGCCACATTTCTTTCCCTGTGCTCTAAACGGAAGGTGTGCATGAATCTTCATCCTGGAAATTTATTAGCCTGGCATTCAGTAGTGCTGAAACAGAGCTGGTTTGTTATTGTTTGTTGTTTGTTTTTGGAAGGTTTGTTCTTGCTGAAGGGCCTGGCGGGGTGCCAGACTGCCTAGTGCTTCGTCAGTTACATGATCAGCATGCTGCCCCTCACTCCACAGGTTGTGCCGTATGTTCTGCCAAATCGACTAAGGCATCAGCCTTCCAGTTTCGTAAGGTTGTTCTCGTCAGTTAAAAACCAAAGTAGAAAAAAAAGAAAAGAAAAAAAACCCAAAGTAGATTCAATTCTTAGGAGTGTGTGTTGTCAGTGTCTTAATTTTCAAAGTGATCAATATGTAATTACTTAGTAAATGGCGTGTAGTTTGCTCAACAATGTCCGTCTGAGCGTCAATTTTCTCTTTGGGGAAGTGAGTTGCCTAACCTGAAGAGTTTGGGTTAGGATTAAATGAGATAATTCGAGTCAGAGCATCTGGCACCTGGTAGGTGTTTAGCAGTATTGTTGGTTTTCACCCTACTCCCCTCACCCCCCAAATCTGTTTTCATCAGTGTTGAGACATACCCCAGGAACAGCTATGAGGAAGCAGGGGCACAGAGAGAGCGTGAATTCTGCTCTGATGTTGCTGAAACCTCACACCAGACCTGTGCTAGCAGCAGGGCGCTCGGGGTCCCCACTTAGATTTAAGGAAGGAGTTGGATGCAGTCTTCCCTAATTTCCAGGCAGAAATCACCTTTTGTCTTTCGTGTTTACCTGCCCTTTACCTGTCAGTGCTTCCTCCAGCCCTGATCTCAGCCTCCCCGCTGGCTGGAATAGGGTAGCATGATTGCAGTAAGGGAGACCATGAAAAACAGATACACAGATGCTGGACACAGCATCCTGGAGCCATGGGGCTGTGCAGAACGATAAATCAGGGTGAGAACACAGACACTGATATCAGTGGCTTTATATCTGCTGGGTGAAAGGTGCGTTCGTTAATCTCTCTGAATGACTGTTTTAATACCATGAATGCAGCACTTGAATTCCTGCTTCGCTCTTTTACAGATAAAGAAACATGTATTTTCACAAGTCAAGTGCTCAGTTCACACTTCTCTATAGGGAATCACTAGGGTGTCAATATTTCTTATGAGAATCTTTGTAAGATTGTCATGAAAAGTCCTTGGATAGGGACTTAGGATTTATCTAAACCTAACTTTTATCTAAACCTAACTTGCCTCCCAGTCTCGTGCAGGCTTAATGGTGCTGTGCGAATTGCTTTTGTAAACTTTCTCTGATGCTGGGCCACTGACGTCAGGCTTCTTGTACCATATCTAGTCCTTTCTAAGGGCTCATATCCTGTCACTTTTCCCTCACTTGCGGCTATCCTTCAGTTTCCTGATGTTCTACTTAAAAAAAAAAAAATTGATATATAAAAAATTCATATAACAGAAAATTAACCATTTTAAAGCTAATTCAGTGGCATTTTGTTCATTTACAGTGTTATGCAACTATCACTTCTAATTCCAAAGCATTTTCATCAACACAAAAGAAAACCTACCTCTTCAGCAGTCACTTCCCATTCCTCCCTTCTCCCATCATCTGACAACCACTAACCTACTTTCTTTCTCTATGGATTTGCCTATGCTGTATATTTCATATGAATGAATCATACAGTGTGTGGCCTTTGTGTCTGGCTTCTCTCACTGGGCATCATATTTTCAAGGTTCATCCAGATTATAGCCAGTATCAGTGCTTCATTCCTTTTTATGGCTGCATTATAGACTCTTGCATGGTTAGACAAGACCACATTTTGTTTATCTATTCATCTGTTGAAGGGCATTTGGGTTGTTTCCACCTTTTGACTATTGTGAATGATGCTGCGGTGAACACTTGTGTACAAGTTTTTGTTTGAGCACAAGTTCTCCATTCTTTTGGGTATATGCAGGCCTGGGAGTGGAATTGCTGGGTCATGTGGTCATTCTATGTAGAACTTTTTGATAAAACGCTGCCACTTTTTTAAATGAGAGACTTGGGAAAAGTCACATCTGGTAGGCAGATGTTTCAGGAAACACCATTCAAGTTGAGAGTCCAGCTGGTAATAGGTAACTGCGTATCTTGTTTAAAATGATTTTGTTTACCGTAAGTTGGAATGGTGCTGTGATTAGGATAAAATTATAATGGAGATATAATATGTTTAGAGACATTTTTCTTTTTGATAAACTTATGGGTTTTGGCTGTCCCCTTCAGGCTGGCAATGGATTTGGCAGCTTTGGAATCATGTGTTAGATAAACAGTCGGTATCTAGAGCGAGCTTTAAACAAAGTACTATTTAAATATTGACAAGAAAAAAAAGCCCAAAACAACTCTAGGAACTTTCCTGTTCAAATGAATTCAAACTGTCTAAATACAGCGTGGTTAAATTAGGCTTCCCCTTGGGTTTCCGTGGGGCCGCATGAGCCTGTGGGCCTCTTGTGCCCGCCTGGGACACTCTCTGCTTGTTAGCTATCCTTAGAGCGCGGGAATGTGGGATACTGTCCACAGTCAGCAGTGTTCCCACAATGCTGCCTTAATATAGAACGTTTTTCTAAAAACCTTGGCTACCGAAAGAGCTCCACTCCCAAACATGGGCATCAGTGCAGAGTTCATTTTTGTTTGTTTTTATGTAGTTAAAACAAGAAAGAGTATGTAAACTTGTCAATGTTACCAAATGTCAGTATTACTTAGGGTAGAGGAGGAGAAAATCAAATTTCTAATCAGAAAAACACTGCTCTGACTTTAGGGCAAAGGAAGAGGCAGTGGCCCTTTGTGGCCGCATGGCGGGGAGGTTGGAGATTGGTGAGGCTCAGACTGCCGTTTCCCATTTACTGAGAAGGTGGGTATGTGGGAAATGTTCACAGGTGTGAGGGCGACACCAGGGACAACCTCAGCCCTCCCCTCCAGCGAGTGGTATCTCTCCCCAACTGTGTTTATCGATCTCCTTGAAAGTGCCCTCCTGAGGCCCCATAGGGCAGCTAGATTACGATGGCCACAAGTGGATGACCGCCGGAACGGCTAGGCAGCCCTCTGACCCAGAGTCCAGCAAATGTCATTCACCTGTTGTGAGGGTATTTTTCAAGCCTGGAGGTGGGTAGGTAAAACTATTCAGGACGCATGCAGGTAGCTTCTCCAGGAGACAAACGGAGCATCCAGATGTGTCAGGATCCCACAAGGGAGGAGACTCCCTGGAAGTGCCCTGCTATGCTGCTCTCAGGCTGCGTGTTGCTTTGTCTTTGTAAAGCCACCTTTGCTTGCATTCATTTTTGTTGAATCATGTTTTTGAGTATCTACTAGAGATCGAGGATGCGAGGACAAAAACTCCCATCTCAAAAAGCTCCCGTCTCAAAAATCTCCCAGACTATCCCATTCTTGCTGGTGGGAGTGTGACACGGAGCACCTCGGGCAGTGGGAATCAGCCTGGCTGCTCCTCAAAAGGTTAAACAGAGTTACTATGTGACCCAGCAGTTCCACTCCTAGGTGGACAGCCCAAAGAGGGGGCAACTTCCACACAAAATACTTGTAGGTGTATGTTCACGGTGGCATTATTCGTAGTAGCCAGAAGGTTGAGACCACCCAAATGGCCATCCATGTGATGGAATATTATTCAGCCATAAATGGGAGCTGGCTTGGGACGCCAGCAGCCCGGGTTCGGATCCCACGTTTGAGGGCCAGTGACACTGCCCTCTTAAACAAAAAAGAAAAAAAAAGAATGAAGCACTGATATATGTTACAACCTGGATAAACCTTGCAAACTTATGCTAAATGAAAGAAGCCAGACACAAAAGGCCGTGTATTAAATTTTTCAATTTTTAAGTGTCTAAAATAGGTAAATTCATAGAAACAGAAAGTAAACTAGTGGTTGCCTGGGGCTGGAGGATTTGAGGGGAAGTGGAAAGTGACTGTTAATGGGTACAGGGTTTCTTTTTGAGGCGATGAAAATGTTATGAAATTGATTGTGGTGACGGTTGCACAACTCTGTGAATATACTAAAAATCACTGAATTGTCTACTATAATTGGATGAATTGTATGGTGTGTGAATCATATCTCAGTAAAGCTGTTATAGAAAACAAACCTCCCAGAGTAGCATGAACTAACATTGACCATTAATTAGAGTATATTGTAGTACAAGACGGTAGGATTGGAAAGAGATTTTGTAGTTCATCTCTACAGAGCAGAGAGACGAGGGGGATGGTGCTGTTGCAGCCTCTTGGGGGAGATGGAGGTTCTTAGGGAATCGGTGAGCTTTGGGGATCTGGTTCACAGCTTTGGAGATTCAGAATCCTCATTTCCATCAGTGTTTGGAGTTGTGCAAGGGGACTGATTCTTGCTAATCACGAGACTGATGTATAAACTAGGTACCAGTGTATTAATTTACATTGGGTATAGGGTGCATTTTTCCAGTAGCTAGAGTAGTCATATCTACTGCCCAGGGCACTTCCTCCATGATATTAAGATATGTGGGAGCCAAATTCATAGTAACAAGATTGCTTAAGGAGTGTAGTATTTGAGCAAAGGATCCTAAAGCATGTGATATGGGGACTCCCAGTGAGTACAGTTTACCAGCGACTAGAGTACTTACACTTACGTCCACCAGACTGAGTGCCCTCCCTGGACTGTGTACACACCACCAAAGCTCTCACCTTGTGCTTTCCTTTAAAGAAGAGATGTTACAGGGCCAGCCGAGTGGCACGTTGGTTAAGAGCTGGTTTGGGACGCCAGTGGCCCTGGTTCGGATCCCACATATGAGGGCCAATGATACTGCCCTCTACAGCTAAGATGGTGAACAATAGCTCCACCTGGAGCTGGGCTGCTGGGAGTCCCCGGGACAGCATAGCTGCAGCGCCTGCTGCAGTGGGCTGCCATAGGGTACAGTGAGTGGCCAGCAGCCAGCGTGAGTGGCTGGCAGCCCGTGTGAGCTGCCAAGAGCCTCCTGAACAGCCGTTCAGAGGCCGGCGACCAATCTACCTCGCCCAGGAAGAGCGCAATGATGATACCAACATGGGCCAGTGAATCAACGTCCTCCACAACTACACTGAAGAACAAAAGGACAGCAGCTTGTCTGTTCCCCTTCCCCGATTCCCCAATGCAGTTCCTCTTCCCCAATTCCCCAATAAAATCTTAAAAAAAATAAAAAAAGAGATGTTACAAAACAAACAAATAAGTATACAAAATAGAACCTAATCATAAAGTAAGAAACTCTTTATAAGGGATGCAAACATATATAGAAATGCTTAGAAAAAGCCAAGATGGTTTCACATTAGCAGTGTGTTAGTTAATGAAGAGATAACTAATAAAAGTTGCGAAGAAAAGGAAATTTATTATTTCACATAAAAAGTATGGCATTTCCATGGTTGATTAAGTCAGAGATTTCATACTTCCAAGTACCTAGGTGCTTTCTATCTTTGCTCTCTGCTATCCTTGCTATGTGGGAGATGCCTTCCTTGTGGCACAGGTGGGGTGGCTGCAGCCATTCCAGGTAACACAGTGATGTCCAATGAAGAAGAAAGACTTTTCCTCTCACACGTGTCTTTAACAAGACAAGGACACTTTCCCTAGAGGTCCCTGAGCAGACCTCCCCAAGTCCCTTTGGCCAGGGTAGGGCCACGTGTCATGGGCTCACCAGTTACCAGCAAGGGGAGGGAGGCCCCCCTGGCCTAGCCCAGGAGTTGGCAAACTTTTGAGACGGAACGTACCCAAAGAGCTGCGTGTGGCTCGCGAGCCGCAGTCTGCCAACCCCTGGCCTAGACTTACCTTGCTTCATCCACTGGGGCCAGGTGAGGTGGGGTGGGGTTTTCTTCCTGAGCAGGTGGAAGGGAGATTCCCCAAAGAGAATCAGGCTTCTGCTATGGAGGAAGGGTGGGGGCCTGGGCATGAAGAGAGAAATTGGGCCTGAGGGATGCAAAGCATTAAGGCTGTGACTTTATTTAAAACATGCAGTGTTTCAGGCTGGCCCAGTGGCGCATTGGTTAAGAGCTGGTTTGGGATGCCAGCGGCCCCAGTTCGGATCCCACATATGAGGGCCAGTGACACTGCCCTCTACAGCTAACAACAGCTCCACCTGGAGCTGGGTTGTGTGAGCCCCGGTGATGGTGTAGGCTGCAGCCCCTGCTGCAGTGGGCTGCCATAGGCTACAGTGAGCGGCCGGCAGCCAGCGTGAGCTGCCAATAGCCGCAGTGAGCAACCATCCAGAGGCCAGTGACCGATCTGCCTCAGCCGGGAAGAGTGCAATGACGATACCAACATGGGCCAGTGAAGCAACGTCCTCCGCAACTAGACTGAAGAACAAAAAGACAGCGACTTGTCTGTTCCCCTTCCCCGATTCCCCAATGCTGTTCCCCTCCCCCAATTCCCCGATAAAATCTTTTTTAAAAAAAACAAAATATGTAGTGTTTTATAAATGAAAATTTAGATACTTGTTCTTAGGAGAAACTTGTGACCTTGGATTGTGCAACCAATTTAGCCTTTGCATTTCTATTCCCCATTTCCCCAAGATGGTCCTAGCCTCTCACACCTTGCGCGTGCCTTACACGGTTGCCCCTTCTACCTAGAATCCACACCCTAAGAGCTGAGTTTGCTCATAGAGCAGCGTCTCTCTGCAGCCCCCCTCCCCTCATCCTTAAGAGTGGACAGACTTACACCTTCCCCCTGCCCTCCTGGCACCTTCCATTAGCTCTTACACCCTCTCCCTCCTCTCCATTCTCTCTCTCTCTCTCACACACACACACACACACACACACACACACACACACACGAGTGGGGGCTCACCGCAGGGCTCTGATGTTGACTGCGTGGGTGTGCACAAATGAAAGGAAGACATTTAGACTTGATGTGGTGGGAGGTAAAGCACTCTTGAAGGGTTTTCAGTGATGCTACGAATGTTAAGATGAATGTGGCTTTACCATGTTCCAGAGATTTATTCCTTAATAATCACCTGTTAAGTGTCTTAGATTTCACTGCTGTGTCTTCTTTAAAAACCTTAGAACAAACATATTTCTTCAGCTTTCATATAGAGCTCTGAAGAGTATTGGTTGTCCTGCAGGGCTGGTGAAGTATGTAGCACATAACCAGCCCTTGTGGATTTGGGAGCTCGCCGGTCAGAAGGCTGGCAGTAGAAGAGGTGGAGATGGTCTCATGGTCGGGTGTGAGCTATTTACAGCACTTTCTTTAATGTGCAGTGAATTGAGTTCTCAAATACTCAATAATTATTGCTTCTCATTCATTTTCCATGAGAGAAAATATGTGACGTGCCAGCGGTTCCTGGAACATAAACATGCAGTGAAAGTATTTTTCTCTCCCTGCGTCTCCTATCCGTGCCCCAGGCTGTTCCCTCGACATACATTAGCGGCCTGTCTTCCTTTTCCATAAAGCACAGGCCTATAAATATTTCGCAGTTTAAAAATAGTGTTTTCCCTACCGTGAGTCAAGGTTCAGTTCTCGTCTGTCTAATTTTAGTTCCTTGTTTTTATGAACTTGAGAATGTTTTCCTTAACCAGAAAACAGAAAAAAGCGCACACAGAGATGGGGGATACTTCTTGCTACATTTTTCCGTGTAGTGCAGACATTTGTATGTCAGACTTTTCTTTTTTGTCGAACAGGTTATTGAAAAACAAAACTGTGAAGTAAGACAGGAGCTTAGAGAAGGACCACGCGGAAGAAAGTGCTGCCTGTTGGCCTCTTGTTGCTTTGTGGAATGTTTTTGGGGAGTAACGTTAGTGACTTAGAGCACACTGCAGGGTTCTGAAGTGTGGTTTTTTTTAACCACCTCTGTGAAATTAATTTTATATGAAAAATTAATGAAATGGTCAAAACACATAATTACAGGAAACCTAGTACCATGTATGACTTCTACTTATGTTAGACTTCGAAACTTCTTTGTATTCTTAGGTACAAATGGAAATTTTTCATGGTTCCAATTGATATCAACCAATTTGTGTTTTCATTTTCTGAGGCTATTTTATGTAGATTTTTTTCTTTGCATCTACATACTTCACATATTTTTCTTTATTAATTTCAGGTATACAAAACAATGCAATAGTTATCCTTTTCACGCCTCACAAAGTGACAACCCCCCTCCTGCAATCCACAGCCCTGCCCCCATATCATACATATCTATTATAATTCCATTGATTCCATTCCCCAAACTGTACTCCACATCCCGTGACTATATACACACACACACACACACACACACACACACACGTAAATATATATATACACACATACATATATATGTAAATAAATAAATATATATATACACACACACAAAATTATAGTTGACATACAGTATCAGTCAACATCAGCTTCAGGTGTGCAGTGCAGTGATCAAGCATCTACACCATCCAATACTTCACATATTTTTATGTGTAAGGAGGATATAACGTTCGAGTGAAGGTACCACAGTTTGACTATTTCCTGTCTGAGCTTTTGGATTGCTTCAAGTTTTTTTTTAAAGATTTTATTGGGGAATTGGGGGAGGGGAACAGCATTGGGGAATCGGGGAAGGGGAACAGACAAGTTGCTGTCCTTTTGTTCTTCAGTCTAGTTGTGGAGGATGTTGCTTCACTGGCCCATGTTGGTATCATCATTGCACTCTTCTCGGGTGAGGCAGATAGGTCGCCGGCCTCTGGATGGTTGCTCACTGCGGCTATTGGCAGCTCACGCTGGCTGCTGGCCACTCACGCTGGCTGCCGGCCACACATTGTAGCCTCTGGCAGCCCTCTGCAACAGGGGCTGCAGCCTACACCATTGCTGGGGCTCGTGCAGCCCAGCTCCTGGTGGAGCTGTTGTTAGCTGTAGAGGGCAGTGTCACTGGCCCTCATATGTGGGATCTGAACCGGGGCTGCTGGCATCCCGAAACCAGCTCTTAACCAATGCGCCACTCAGCCGGCCCTGCTTCAAGTTTTTTTTCCCTTGTAAATATTTCAGCTTTAAGGAATATGTGATTTTTGAAGCTTTATGCTTAGACAAACGGTACCTTATTTTTATTTATTTTTTATCGTAAAAGTGAAACATGTTTGGGGTCTAACTTTCAGAAAAGTCAGATAAGCAAAAAGAAGATAAAAAGTGTTTAACACTTAGAGATAGCCATTGTGAATGTTTTGATATAAATCTTTTAGACTTTTTCAATGCAGATATACATATCAACAATTGTCTTTTAACAAAAATGGTGTCATGTTAAACATTGTTTTATAACCTCCTTTTTCACCTAATAAATCATGAACATCTTTCTACTGTTAATCTGTATATATATCTATATCATATTTTAAATGACTGTAATATTTTATTATAGGGATGTAGTATAATTTATTTGGGAAATAGACCTTGTTGGAAATTTATATTGTTTCCAGTTTTGTATGATTATATATCATGATAGTAAGATGTACATTTTCCAGACATCCATCCCTCAAATCAGAATGCATCTTATGATTTAATGTATGCCATAGTTTAGTTGTAGCACTTTCTTTTATTTCCTAGAAGAACAAAAAGTAATGACACATCTTACAATCACTAGCATTTCAGCATTGATGAAATATAGTACTGCAAGTTATGATGTGGCAAACATCCGTATTGGCAATTGTATTTGTCCTTGTGAATTACTAGTGAGGCTGAACCCTTTTTCATATGTGTATTGATTGCTTCTTGTATTTCTTCTTTTATGAGCTGACTTTGAATTGAAGGGTTTTGTCTTTTTCTTATCAATTTGTAAAATATCTTTATATAAGTATCTTTGATCTTCGTCTTTTTGTTGTAAAATTTTCCCCAGCTTGAAATTTGCCTTTCAATCATGATATTTTTTGGCATGTGGAAATCTAAAATGTTTATATTGGGCACATCTATCACTGTTTTCTTTTGTGGTTTCTACATTTGGTGACATGGTTAAGCGTTCCCCACTCCAGGAGTATGTAAAATATTAACCTATATTTTCCTCTAATGCTTTTATATTTTTCTTTTTTCATACTGATATCTTTAATCCATCTAACATTTATTTTAGTGTGGGGTATGGGTGGTCCAAGTGGTTAGGCAGTTATTTTATACTGTTTATTGATATATATATATATATATATATATATATATATATATATATATATATATATATAAAATTGATATATACTGTTTATGAATAGTATGCAGAATTCTGATTTATATGTGAGTCTGTTCTTGCAGGTCTTTTTTTGTCTTTCTGTGTTTATACGCTTATTCTTCCAGACAACAGACTTGTTTCCTTACAAATTCCTTTTGGCCTTTTGATTCTAGCTCTTTCAGGTTACAGATTAATTTGATAGGTTTATCTTTACAATTTTGGGTCTTCTCATCCCTCAAGCTGGTGTGTGTGTGTGTGTGTGTGTATGTGTATGTATGCCCTTTTTGTGTTACTCAGTGAAGTTTTATAGTGTTTTCATGAGTTTTTACATATTTCTAAAATTTATTAAGTTTTACAATTTTTCATTGCTACTAAGAATAGGATCTATGTTTTTTTTTTTAAGATTTTTTTTTATTGTGGAATTGGGGAAGGGGAACAGTGTTGGGGAACCGGGCAAGGGGAACAGACAACTTGCTGTCCTTTTGTTCTTCAGTCTAGTTGTGGAGGACATTGCTTCACTGGCCCATGTTGGTATTATCATTGCGCTCTTCTCGGGTGAGACAGATCGGTCGCCGGCCTCTGGATGGCCGCTCACAGCGGCTCTTGGCAGCTCACGCTGGCTGCCGGCCACTCCCCGTAGCCTATGGTAGCCCACTGCAGCAGGGGCTGCAGCTGTGTCGTCCCGGGGACTCATAGCAGCCCAGCTCCATGTAGAGCCGTTGTTCACCATCTTAACTGTAGAGGGCAGTGTCACTGGTCCTCATGTGGGATCTGAACTAGGGCTGCTGGCATCCCAAGCCAGCTCTTAACCAACGTGCCACTCGGCCAGCCTGAATAGGATCTTTTTTGATTATATTTTCTGACTAGTTACTGTTGATATGTAGGAAAGCTGCCAAGTTTTATCATTTGTATAACAGTAAAACCCACCTATTTTAGGTGCACAGTTCAGTAAATTTTGACAAATGTTTGCAGTTATGTAACTACTACCACACTTGATATAGCACGTTTCCATCACCTCTAAAAATTCCTTTGAGCCCCACTGCAGCCCCTTCCCTGTCTGCAGCTCATGGTAACCACACTGATATGCTTTCTGTCACTATAGTTTTGCCATTTACAGAATGTCATAGAAATAGAATCATTGGCCGGCCTAGTGTTGCGGTGGTTAAGCGCTGGCTTAGGAAGCCAGCGACCCTGGTTCGGTCCCACATATGAGGGCCAGTGACACTGCCCTCAAAAAAAAAAAAAAAAAAGGATAACTACTGTTTTATGAGGGCCAGTGACACTGCCCTCAAAAAAATAAATAAATAAAATAATTTATAAAAATAGAGTCATACAATATGTAGGTTTTGGTGACCAGTGTTTTTCACTTAGAATAATGCTTTTGAGTTTTTTTGTTTTGTTTGTTTTTTTGAGAACAGTGTCACTGGCCCTCATATGTGGGACTGAACCAGAGCCGCTGGCTTCCCAAGCCAGCGCTTAACCACCACGCCACTCGGCCGACCCTTAGAATAATGCTTTTGAGATTCATCCACATTGTTGCATGTATCAGTAGTTTATTCCTTTTTATTGCTAAATAATATTCCTTTGCATGGACATACCACAACTTTTACAAATCTGCTTATCAGTTGGTGGATGTTTGGGTTGTTTCCAGTTCTTGGCTGTGATGAATAAAGCTGCTGTGAACATTCACAAGCCTTTTGTGGACATATATCTTCATTTCTCTTGGTTAACTACGTAGGTGTGGAATTACTATGATGTATAGTGTATTTAACTTTATATGGAACTATAAAGCTAAAAATGTAATTTTTTTGTGTAACTCACTACTTAATTGAATGCTTACTGGTTCTAATTTTTAAAAATCAGATAGTCTATACTTTCTTGGTAGAAAATCATGTAAATTTAAAATCTCTTCTTTTTCAGTCTTTATATCTCTTATAACTTTTTATTGAATTATCATAGAAAGGTCAAAGATATGTCTTTTCTCTGCTTAGAGTTACAGTAACAAATTACTTTGCGTGCGTTTTCTCTCCCTAAGAAAAGAAAGGGTGATTATAAAGTGCAGGAAATAATCATAATAAAGGAAATGCTGGCCTATTTCTTAAGTATTAATTGCTACTAAGCTGGTCGTTTAATTCCTAAAGGACTTTGGGAAAGAGTGTTTGATGTCTCTACAGCCCAACAGATCTCATAAGCAGGCCAGAAACAAAAACCGTCCTTGTGAATGCTGTTCCCTCTACTCAGGTAGCACTAGTAATTGGACTCAGTGCCACTTTTCTAGATGGGAATGAGGCTCTGCTGCTGCATTCAGTTGTGATCTCAGGCCATTTCCTGTGGGAGTGAGGTTTTTGTTTTTTAAAAAAACTTTATTCGGAGGGCCAGCCCCAGTTTGGTCCCACATGTGAGGGCCAGTGACACTGCCCTCAAAAAAAAAAAAAACTTTATTGGGGACACTGTGTTTTTCCAGCACCCTCAGCTCCAAGTCAAGTAGTTGTTTCAATCTAGTTGTGGAGGCTGCAGCTCAGTGGCCCATGTGGGAATTGAATCAGCAACCTTGGTGTTATGAGCCTGCGCTCTAACCAACTGAGCCAACCGACCACCCACCGGCAGCTCAGCTCCAAGACAAACTGTTGTCTTCAATTTAGTTGTGGAGCGCATGGCTCACTAGCCCATGTGGGGATCGAACCGGCAACCTTGTTGTTAAAGAGCCTGCACTCTTAACAACCTGAGCTAACTGGCTGCCCCAGGAGTGAGTTTTGAACAAAACTAAAAGTCTCCTGAATAAGTCCCTGAATTTTGGCCCCATTTTATACCCTATAATCTAATCTACTGAGATAGCTTGTCTCTGTGCCAGTTGTGGAAAGCATATATAGAAAGGAGAGTGAAACGTTATTTTCTCAGTCGTTTGGAGCTCTTTGGGGCATTACCAATAGATGTCTCCTTAATTTGTCAATGAGTTTTAGCTCAAATACATTGAGGGCTGTTGGCAATTGCAGCTGCTGATTGGGTGCACTCCTCCTTTTCCTGTAACCAATTCAGGTGTTTTTTTCTCAAATCCCCAGTGTGTCTCACCACTTGGCAATATCCACTTAGAACACAGAGGTGAAACTTGAACATTTCTCATCTGCACAGCGGATCACTCATCCCTCTGTGGGACACAGCAGATGATATAAACCAATGGAATGGCAGGAAAGTGGAACTCTTGTCATTTGGACTGAAAAGATGCAAAATCTAAATCTTTTTTCTGTTGAATTTTTCAATGGAAAAGTTTTTAGATTGATCACTGTAAGTCCTGAGTTTGACTTTTGCATTTCTCTTTTTAGCTCTGATTACCTTTTCCAGCAGAGATGTCATAGATGAACAGCTAAGCACAAACCCAAGGGACTGGGCTCTGAATCTGCACTGCTTTTGATTTGTCATCACTTAGTGCTTTTGTGCTTTTCTCTTCCCACTAACTGGTATCTGTCACTTGAATAACAGCAAAGTAAATTTCTTGTTGTCCTTCATCCAGTTGTCCTTCATCACTTCTGCCATAAATCAGGAATCCTCTGGGATTTAAAATGTTAATTTAGGAATTAAAATAAAGCATTAACAGTACTCAAAACATCATTCTTTGTTTTCTTTAAACTGCAGAAATAATAATAAAAACAAGCACCTGTGTTGTACGCTTCTCAACACTGGCATTGCGATCTTTTGACTCACTTTGTTAATATTCTACATAAAGTCTTTTTTGTTTTTATTACTTTCAGGTGTACAAAACAACATAGTGATTGAACATTTATATACTTCACAAAGTGATAAACCCAACAAAGTGTTTTACCCATTTGACACTGTACATAGGTATTACAATATTATTGACTGTATTCCCAATGCTGTACTTTACATCCCCGAGGCTATTTTGTAACCACTAATTTGTACTTTTTAATCTCTTCACTTTTTCACCCAGTCCCCCAACCCTCCTCCCATCTAGTAACCATCAATTTGTTCTCTGTGTCTGAGTCTCTGTCTGTTTTGTTTTCATCAAGTTGTTCTTAAAAGCTTAACGGTTTTACTAAGTTTTTGTTAGTTTCAAAGTAACCTTTTGGATTTTCCATACAAAGAAATATTTAACTTCTCTTTTTCTTCTGTCATTTTTTAACCTTCCCCTTAGTAGACAATCTGCTGGTACGTTTTCTTCTCATGTCCTTGGACAAGAGGGAAGGTATAGGAGGCTGGAGATCAAGCCCACTCCCGGTGGGGCGGGTGCCTCCCTCTATGTCTGGGAGACGAGTTCTCCAGCAACCAGGGAGCATCTGACAGCAATCACCTACATGTGTCTGTGTTAACTGGTCTGCTCCCAATCTCCTGTCTTGTTTGTTCAACTGACAGCTGGGCACTCCATTAGGACAACCAGTGTACCAGAGCATTTCGCCAAGTGCTAAGCACACAAGCATTCCCAATGCCAGTATCGGGGCAAAGACTCATGGGAGACCCCTGCCCTGTTTTAGCAAGAGATGTCTCTTAAATGGTTTCGTGACTCAATTCATAAACTCTTCAAATTCAGAATCCTGTTGGATTTAGTGCAGTGACTAAATGGATGGACTTTAATTGGATTGAAATTGTATCCCACCTAGCTTTATTGCTTGTAAGCTGTATAATCACCATCAAGGGACACCTGTATTTTTACACGTCCTGGGAATTTTGCAGTCAGTGAGGCAGCCCACTTCTCAAATATAAAATGATTCTGTATATAGTGAAATAAGTATTAAGTCTTACACCTCTGTTGTGGGGCCAAAATTAATTTATCAAGACGAAGACTCCTTGTTATTTTTTTCCCTAAAAATTGAACAGGTTTAGTGAGGCATCATCTTTTTTTATTAATTGGGGAACAGTGTGTTTTTCCAGGACCCATCAGCTCCAAGTCAAGTAGTTGTTTCAATCTAGTTGTGCAGGGCGCAGCTCAGTGACCCATGTGGGGATTGAACTGGCAACCTTGGTGTTATGAGCACTGGGGTCTAACCAACAGAGCTAACCGGCTGTCCCGAGGCATAATTTACATATACTAAAATTCATCCTTTTAGGTGAATAGTCTGGCTGTTGGTAACAAGTATGCCCTGCCCTGTGTGTTCTTTGTTCCTTCCCCCTCTTTTTCTTTTTCGATTGAGTATTTTTTTATGATTCCATTTTTGTCTCCTCTATTAACTTATTGGTTATATTTCTTTTACTAACCTACTTTAGTAATTGCCCAAAGTGTACAATATACATCATTTAAAAAAAAAAGATTTTATTGGGGAATTGGGGAGGGGAACAGCCTTGGGAAACTGGGGAAGGGGAACAGACAAGTTGCTGTCTTTTTGTTCTTCAGTCTAGTTGTGGATGATGTGGCTTCACAGGCCCATGTTGGTATTATCATTGTGCTCTTCTCGGGTGAGGCAGATCGGTCATCGGTCATTGGATGGCCTCTCATCGCAGCTCACAGCAGCTCTCACTGGCTGTCGGCTGCTCACACTGGCTGCTGGCCACTCACAAGTAGCTCAGGCAGCCCACTGCAGCAGGAGCTGCAGCTATGCCATCACCAGCGACTCATGGCAGCCCAACTCCAGGTCAAGCTGTTGTTCACCATCTCAGCTGTAGAGGGCACAGCATCACTGGCCCCCATGTGGGATCTGAACTGGGGCCCTGCTGCTCAGAGCTGGCATCCCAAGCCAACTCTTAACCACTGTGCCATTTGGCCGGCCCACAATATACATATTTAACCTATAAGTCTGCCTTCAGATATTATACTACTTCATCTATTGTGTAAGAACCTTGCAAGAATATTTAATGCTATTAGCGTCTGTCATAATACTTTATTTTCCATGTTATAAACCCCATAATACATTGTTGTTACATATGTTTGCTTTAGAAACTAAATTACCATTTAGAGCAGTGTTCTCCAATTGAACTTTCTGCGTTAACAGAAATATTTATATCTATGGTATACAATATGGTAGCTACCAGCCACATGTGACTATGGAGTACTTGAAAAGTGGCTAGTTGTGACTGATGAACTGAATTTTAAATTTAAATTTAATTTATTTTGTACTTACTTTCTTCTTTTTATTTTATTTTTATTTTTTTGAGGGCAGTGTCACTGACCCTCATATGTGGGACCGAACCGGGGATGCTGGCTTCCCAGGCCAGCGCTTAACCACCACAACACTCGGCCGGCCCTGTACTTACTTTCTTCTTTTTAAACCGTTTCAGGAACTCCTAGTTTCTTGCATAGATCTACAGGAAACTGTCTTTCTCATATCATCTTCTGACTGAAGAACTTCCTTTAACATTTCTTATGGCACAGGTCTTCTAGGGATGAATCTTCTCAGCTTTTGTCTGAAAAACTCATTATCTCACATTCATTTTACAAAGATATTTTTTTCAGGGTATAAAATTTTGTGCTGAATCATTTTCTTTCAGTACTTTAAAGGTGCCACACCATTGTCTTCTAGTTTGCATTGTATTTTTTTTTAAAAGATTTTATTGGGGAATTGGGGGAAGGGAACAGCATTGGGGAATCGGGGAAAGGGAACAGACAAGTTGCTGTCTTTTTGTTCTTCAGTCTAGTTGCGGAGGATGTTGCTTCACTGGCCCATGTTGGTATCGTCATTGCGCTCTTCCCGGCTGAGGCAGATAAGTTGCTGTCCTCTGGATGGGCACTCACCGCAGCTCTTGGCAGGTCACGTTGGCTGCCAGCCGCTCATACTGGCTGCCGGCCACTCACTGTAGCCTATGGCAGCCCACTGCAGCAGGGGCTGCAGCCTACACTGTCGCTGGAACTCGCACAGCTCAGATCCAGGTGGAGCTGTTGTTAGCTGTAGAGGGCAGTGTCACTGGCCCTCATATGTGGGATCCAAACCGGGGCTGCTGGCGTCCCAAACCAGCTCTCAACCAATGCGCCACTGTGCCAGCCCGAGCTTGCATTATTTTTGATGAGAAGTCTGCTGTAATTCTTTTCTTTGTTTCTCTGAATGTAATGTGTCTCCCCAGTTCCCACTTCCACATTGGAAGCTTTTAAGATTTTCTCCTTAGTTTTTAGCAAATTGGACATGATATGATTTTGGTATTTATTTTGATTGGGGTCCTCTACACTTCTTGGATCTGTGGTGTGATGTCTTTCATTAAGTTTGAAAAATTCTCAGCCATTGTCTCTTCAAATAGTTCCTTCCATCCTATTCTTTTTTTCTCCTGGGATTCTGTTGGCCTGTTCTCAACTTCACTGACTCTTACCTCAGCTGTGGTAAGTCTGTCTCTAATATTATCTCCGATCCCATTTTTTTAAAAAGATTTTATTGGGGCATTGGGGGAGGGGAACAGCATTGGGGAAATGGGGAAGGGGAACAGACAAGTTGCTGTCTTTTTGTTCGTCAGTCTAGTTGTGGAGGACGTTGCTTCACTGGCCCATGTTGGTATCATCATTGCACTCTTCCCGGCTGAGGCAGATCTGTCGCCAGCCTCTGGATGGTCGTTCACCACAGCTCTTGGCAGCTCACACTGGCTGCCACTCCCTGTAGCCTATGGCAGCCCACTGCAGCAAGGGCTGCAGCCTACACCGTTGCCAGGGCTCGCAGCCCAACTCCAGGTGGAGCTGTTAGCTGTAGAGGGCAGTGTCACTGGCCCTCATATGTGGGATTGGGGGCCGCTGGCGTCCCAAGCCAGCTCTTAACCAGTACGCCACTTGGCCGGCCCTTCAATGCCATGTTTTTTATTTCTATCATTTCCACTTGATTCTTTCTCAACTTTTCTATCTCTCTGCTCTAATTTTGAATATATTCATGCATATTGTCAACCTGTCCCACTAGATCCCATTTCTAAGGTATGTATGTCTTTATCTTGGGCTCTGCCACTATTGGGACAGTCCATGTGTTCCTTTCCTTTTTGTGTGGAAGATTATCTAGCATTTTGGGTTACTTGGTTGCTTGTGGCCTTCGCTCTTTGTTGAGTTCAAGAAAAGCTGTGATTTTATGCTTATCTTGATTTTAATTTTTATTGAGGTGGGGTGACATGTTTCCAGCTTTCTAAAAATAACTTCTGCTTGGTTATATTTCAGAAATTCGGTTGAGCTCAGTTGTGAAAGATTTATAAGATAATATAATTTTAAACTTTTATTCATGTCTTATTTTTTACTGATAGAGAAATGTCGCACATAAGAAAAATGTGTGTTGGGCTGGCCAAGTGGCGCATTGGTTAAGAGCTGGTTCTGGGATGCCAGCAGCCCCGGTTCGGATCCCACGTATGAGAGCCAGTGACACTGCCCTCTACAGCTAACAGCAGCTCCACCTGGAGCTGGGCTGTGCGAGCTCCAGCAATGGTGTAGGCTGCAGCTCTGCTGCAGTGGGCTGCCATAGGCTACAGTGAGTGGCCGGCAGCCAACGTGAGCTGCCAAGAGCCGAGGTGAGCAGCGGTCCAGAGGCCGGCGACCGATCTGCCTCATCTGGGAAGAGCACAATGACGATACCAACATGGGCCAGTGAAGCAACGTCCTCCGCAGCTAGACTGAAGAACAAAAAGACAGCAACTTGTCTGTTACCCTTCCTCGATTCCCCAACGCTGTTCCCCTCCCCCAATTCCCCAATAAAATCTTTTAAAAAATAAATGTGTGTTTTTAAATATATGGTGCTCAATTTTTCAATTACTACTTGTAAAAGAACTTTTTATTTCAGGCTATAACTTGTGGAAATATATATATATATATAATATATATATATATATATATATAGATGTAAATAGAAATTATAATTGCTAGAGCTTATTTTCCAAACTACAAATACTGAACAATATAGAAAATATATATCCTTACTACTAGTTTACAAAGTACAAATGAGAATGCTTTCAAGTACCATTTATTTAGTTTTTAAATAGAAAAAAATCATAATTGATGTATGGCATATTGTTGCTAGTTCACTTTTTCTAAAGAATAGAAGCAAGAATTATAATACTCTTCAAATCCTGGGAGAATAGCCTTAAAGGATGATCCTAGAGAAACAAAAGAGCAATTTACTCAAAGATAGTAGTGCAATTGATAATAACAAAAATTGAATAGTGCTCAGATTCCCAGCAATGATGATTGCTGGGGTAACTATGGTAAGTCTACCTGGTAGGATGTTATATTTATTCATTGTTCCACAAGCCTTCGTTGAATTCCTACTGTGTGCCAGGCTTCATGCTAAGTGTCCTAGATGCCTTACCTCAGTAGAACTTCACAATCCCCCCAGGAGGTAGACATCACTCTGATCTCCATTTTATAAATAGGAAAACAAAGAGATTAATTACCTTCCCAGGGCCACACAGCTGGTAACATGAGGGCTAAATGCACAGCCTTCCTGACAGAAGAACACATTGAAATGAGAATGATAAAAACAATTTTTTAAAAAATTTCTTTCATTTGCAAAGATAGGAGAGATTGGTTATAGTTGTTGGTGGTGAGGGGGCAGGGAAACCAGGAAATACTATTGGTGTTTGAGAACACAACTTAAGAAAACCTTTTTGGAGGGCTTTTAGCAATATCTGTCAAACATTTTACATGTCATACCATTTCACCAAGCGATTCTGCTCTTAGGAATTTACCCTAAGAAAATATTCACACATGTGTGAAAAGATATATTTAGGAACATCTTGGTTACTATCTTACTTGTAGCAAAGAAAACTGGAAATTGCTTGAATATCTGTCAAGTGTAAATTCCAGTTGGTCTACCCAGATAATGGAATATTTATCAATATTTGTAATAAAGAGGTAGATTTGTGTGTCCCAACATGGGCAAAATAACTGTCATAGTTAATTGAAAAAAGTAAGTGTCTGGGCCGGCCGAGTGGTGCATTGGTTGAGAGCTGGTTTTGGGATGCCAGCAGCCCCGGTTCAGATCCCACATATGAGGGCCAGTGACACTGCCCTCTATAGCTAACAACAGCTCCACCTGGAGCTGGGCTGTGCGAGCCCCGGCGACGGTGTAGGCTGCAACCCCTGCTGCAGTGGGCTGCCATAGGCTACAGTGAGTGACCGGCAGCCAGTGTGAGTGGCTGGCAGCTAGCATGAGCTGCCAATAGCCATGGTTAGCGACCATCCAGACGCCGGCGACCGATCTGCCTCATTCGGGAAGAGCACAATGATGATACCAACATGGGCCAGTGAAGCAACGTCTTCCGCAACTAGACTGAAGAACAAAAAGACAGCAACTGGTCGGTTCCCTTTCCCCGATTCCCCAACGCTGTTCTCCTCCCCCAATTCCCCAATAAAATCTTAAAAAGAAAAAAAAAAAGTAAGTGACTGGACTTTATGTGAAACATGATTTCATTTTCCAGCTGTATTTGAGAGTATATGTATATATAGATGATGGTATATGCATTAAAGGATATACACAAATCTCTAACTAGTGGTTGTCATTAGGGTGGGATTAGAGGAACTTCTAATTTTGTATTTAATACTTTTTTGTTTCAGTTTTTTTCTACAACAAACATATGATATATTTTATTAGGAAAAAAAACCTATTACATTTTAAAAAGCCACCATATGAGTTATCCTAATTGACATAAATGCATGTTGAAAGCACTTAAATGAGTAAATGCAAAATCAACCCTGGCTGTACACTGGGTGGATATTGGATGCAGACTTGTCTTGGTGTGAGAATATCACATTCTATACATTCTTTATTATTTAAGCAGCTTAAAGTATAAATCAAAATATTAAAACACATTGTTTTCCCCACAGATAGGAAAAGTCTTATTCAAAGACCTTCAAATCCCAAAAGTAAAAGAGGGAGAAAAATGTTTCTGCTGCTCCTCCATCCCCCAGCTTATTAAATTAAAAGCAATCAATTTTTTACCAAAAGTGCAACTGTAGAGTTAGTTCGATCATGGAACAAAGGCTCAGAGATTTGATTCTGCTGACCTAGTGAAGATATACAAATTCACAAAGTAAATGTTTGCATACATTAGCTCACAGTGGGAGAGTGTGTCTAGGGAGATGACATTGCACCTGCTGGTGACAGAGAGCATGCCCTCTTGGTCAGGCCCTGTCCTGACTTAACCTGCTCCTGAGGATCCCTTGGAGGCTATGTTAGCTTTGGAACGCCTCAGGGGACCCAGTTCTGTTTAGGGCAGACCATAAAATACAGCCATCTGGGATGCACAGGGTTACCCCAGAGCAGCAGTTAGCCTTGAAATGGACTCAGCCACTGTTGCAGGATGACTCAGTTGATCCAGAACTATGTTAATTTGATAACTATCCTAATTTGAACCAGAAGCCTTGGGTTTGACCCAGAACCATCTTGGTCTGTAGTGGAGTTGTGGTGTGTCTCATGCTGTCAGATGATGTTCATTGTTAGAAGCCTGGGGAAAGGAAATGACTTGCTTGGCCAACACAAAAATAGCCATAGAACAAGAGGAAGGATTTAAAAATTAGTATTTTACTATAGTTGTGAAATAATGTTGGTTGTAAATATTATTTCAGTCTGTTTCATAAATCCGTTTCTTAAAAAACCTGCATTTTGAGCAGTAGTTCATGTTTCTCACTTAGGATGCATTTTTTTTTTCCTCATCTCTTTTCCTCCATCATTATTTTAATGGTTTTTAAAAAGTTGTCATTTTAGTTCTTAAAACTCTTGCACAAGAGCTGGGCATCAGCATCAGTTTTTTCTAGTTCTGTCTCATGAGGATTTGCAGATTATTGGATAACAGGTGAAGAAACTGAATAATAAAATTGCATTTGCTTTGATGTAATAAGAGAATCTTTCCTGCATCTAAAGAAAATGGAAATTTATGTAAAGCAAATCCTTTCTTTGAACTCTATGTAAATGAGAAAATTAGGATGGACGATTTTCTGTTTAACTGGGCATTTTGAAATTCTGATTGTTCCTACAAGTGGAAATCTTTTTTTTTTTTTTTTTTTTTAAGATTTTATTGGGGAATTGGGGGAAGGAAACAGCAGTCGGGAACCGGGGAAGGGAAACAGACAAGTGGCTGTCCTTTTGTTCTTCACTCTAGTTGCGGAGGACATTGCTTCACTGGCCCATGTTGGTATCATCATTGCGCTCTTCTCGGGTCAGGCAGATCGGTTGCCAGCCTCTAGATGGCCGCTCACAGTGGCTCTTGGCAGCTCACACTGGCTGCCGGCCACTCACTGTAGCCTGTGGCAGCCCACTGCAGCAGGGGCTGTAGCTATGCCATCCCAGGGACTCACAGCAGCCGAGCTCCAGGTGGAGCTGTTGTTCACCATCTTAGCTGTAGAGGGCAGTGTCACTGGCCCTCATATGTGGGATCTGAACCGGGGCTGCTGGCGTCCCAAGCCAGCTCTTAACCAGCACGCCACTTGGCCAGCTCTGGAAATCTTTTAAAGCTAAGTGTTTTGATATGAATTATTTGTTCTAAAGAGTGATATTCACCTTTTTAATGGGTCTTATGGAAATGATATTGGACATATGACCTGCCTCATTAGAAAGTAAAATTATTGCTCTAGACTAGGGAGAAGAGAGAGAAAATTAAATATAGTCAAGGAGTAGAAGGGAGTTTGTAGTAGTAGATCAAAATGAGAAAACCAAGTGTGTTTTTTTTTCCAGACAAAAGATTAATAGGATACTATATATTAGAACTATTTAATGTTTCTCATAACTTCAGAATTGTATGTTTTTACATATTTTGGGGGGGATTCCAAGGTCACATATAGATGGAACTTCCCAGCTGCCCATCATAGACTATTCAGGCAAATTCTTACCCATTCCTAGAATATTACCTTTTCTGTTGCTAGGAAGTGCCTCTGTGCCTGAAGAGACAGCAGAAGGAAGTGGCAAAAAAAAAAAAATAAAAAAAAATCCACTTAAAATCATGGGCCTGGATGGGAGGCTGGATGCTGCTATGTGACATTGGACTTCTGCCATTATTTCAGACTTAACACCTGCACTGCCTTTGTCTTAGTGGTGGTGTAAGGACCTAAAGGGGAATGAATGCTTTACAAATGTAAAGTATTATTTCGTTAGGGAAGAAAAGAATAAAACTGGAGAACACCAAATATTTGGAAGGAAATGAGGGTTTACTTTCCCTTTCAGCCAGGGCTTTAATAGAATGCACTTGGGAATAGAAAGTGAAAGGAATGCACAGTGGTTCCAGACAGGACGGGATGGGTGGGGCAGTGAGGGTGGCAACTTTAAAGACTTTCGTGCTTTGATCTCAGAGCACCACTAATTTGTACTTAGCTTACATCCAAGTAAATTACTGTGCAATTGACATAACAATAGAAGCGTGTTTTGTAGCAGTGCTCTGGGAGCTTCCAGATTGGCAGTGGGTCATTAGAGACTGACATGTGGAGTTGCTTCAAACTGCCCCAAATTTAAGCCTGGTGATGGATTAGACTACAGAAAAGGCTATAGCTAATGCTTATGTCTTAGTCTTCCCGTGTCACCTACCCACTAGCCTTGTGTACTAAGAACGGACTCGGAGCAGGGATCAACCTGTCGGTGAGTGATGGCAGGCAGAGGGTGAAGAGTGAGGAGTGTTACGGCAGCCCTTGAGACAGTTGTTAATTTTTTTCATTCCTCCAATACTACTTTTTTTTAACAAACACTTTATTGTGGATAATTTCAAACATATGAAAGTGAAGAGAGTTGTAGACTGAACCGTCAGGCGCCCATAACCCAGCTTCAAACAGTTGTCTACTCATGGCCATTTTTGTCCATTTGTATTAAAAACTTACTGGATTGTGTTGATTCTGTAGCTCTGTTTGGGGAGAAATACCATCTTAGTATTGAGTCCTCCAATCTAAGAACATAGTCCATATCTCCTTCGAGTTATTTACTATTTAATATCTCAACAGTGTTATGTAATTTTCAGTGTACAACCATTTTGCACTTCTTTTGTTAAATTTATTCCTAAACATTTATTAATTTTTATGCTGTTGTAAATGGAATTGTTTCTTACTTTCATTTTTGGATCGTTCATTGCTGGTATAAAGAAATACAGTTAGTTTTTGGATATTGATCATGTGTCTTGTGAACTTGCTAAACTCGCTTATTCTAGTAGGTTTTTTTTTGTTTTGTAGACTCATTTTTTCTGTATACAGGATCATATCTTTTGTGAATACAGTTTTACTTCTTCTTTTCCAATCCATATATTTAAAATTTTGTTTTCTTGCCACATTGCACTGGCTGGAACCTCCAGTACAGTGTTGGCTGGAAGTGTTTGTACATGCAGACCTTGGGAAAGACCCTGAGACTGAAATGCTCGCTCCGTAAGTGGAGGGCAGGGAAGGACGGAAGAAAGAGGCTGGGCACTCCAGTCTGGTAATTAATAGAGTTTATGAAGGGAAACTTACATATGCGAAGTCTCTCGAGTGGCTGCAAAACAAAGTGGCTGTTCTCTGCCCTGCTTGGCAGGCACCAAAGAATTATATAGGGTGACAAGGAGGAGATAGTCACAGGTGCTAGCTAGTACCTGAATGCTACCAGGTACAGGAAATTACATCTCGACTGGGTCAGGACACCAACCTGTTCCAGGAACCAGCATGTAGTGGGAGGCAAGGAGGAGTGCTGATTTGTGTCAGAACGAGCATCTACTATGATTAGACAGTCTCTCGTGGGGACGTGTGGGAAGCATTCTCCCGCTGGCCTGGGTCCAGCCCGCAGGTCAGGCAGCGGTCGTGGCGTGGAGCAGTTTTTCCTCTGCAAGTGGTGAGAATGGACCTTCTCGAAGGCCTTGTTCCTCCTTAGAGAATGAACTTTTGGTTTTATTGATTTTCTCTACTTTTTCTTAATTCATTGATTTCTACTCTGGTATTTATTATTGCCTTCCTTCTGCTTATTTTGGGTTTTGTTTACTCTTCTTTTGCTAGTTTCTTAAGGTGGAAGTTTAACAAGACTTTTTTTTTCAGTTGTAAATTTCCCTCTAAGCACTTTCCATAACTGTATCCCATAATTTTGATCTGCTGTGTTATTTATTTCAATCAGTTTGAAGTATTTTCCAACTTCCTTAGTGATTTCTACTTTGACTCTTGAATTATGTAGACATATTTTCAAATTACCAAATATTTGGGGATTCCAAATTTTCTGTTCTTGACTTCCAATTTAATACCATTGTGCAGGAGAACATACTTTATATGATGTTAATCTTTTAAAATTTATTGCACTTGTTTTTGGCTTAGCCTCTTGTCTGTCCTGGAGAATGTTACATGTATGTGCAAAAGGACTGTGTATTCTGCTGTTGTTGCTGGAAGCATCCTGTAACATCAGGTCAAGTTGATTGACACTGTTATTCCAACCTGGTATAACCTTGCTGATTTTTTGTTTTAGTTGCACCAATTACTGGGAGTGAAATAGTGAAGTCTCCAAACGTTTGTCTATTTCTCCCTTCAGTTCTGTCAGTTTTTGCTTCATGTATTTTGGGTTTCTGTTGTAAAGGGCTTATATGTATGTAATTGTTATATCTTCCTGATGAATTGACCCTTTTATCGTTATAAACTTTTTTTCTTTTTCTCTAGTAGAATTTTTTTTTTTTGGTCTAAAAGTTTATTTTGTTTGGTATTAGTATAGTTACTGCAGTTTTCTTATGGTTTTATTTGCGTAGCATATCTTTTCCATCCTTTTACTCTTTAGTATTTCTAGTAAGGCAGGCCTGCTAGCAACAAATTCTCCCAGTCTCTGTTTATCTAGGGATGTCTTTATTTCTACTTTATTTATTTATTTAATTTTTTTCAAAATTTTATTGGGGAATTGGGGAAGGGGAACAGTGTTGGGGAATTGGGGAAGGGGAACAGCCAAGTTGTTGTCCTTCAGTCTTAGTTGTGGAGGGCACAGCGAGCTCAGCTCCAAGTCCAATCACTATCTGGCTGCCCCGTGGCAGCTTGCCGCTAGCACGGCTTGCGGCCACTCAGCTCAAGGTGTTGTGTTCAGTCTTTGCTGTGGCTGGGCGTAGCCCACCATCCAGTGCAGGAGTCGAATCAGAAACCTTGTTGCTAAGAGTGCACGCTCTAACCACTTAGCCATCCGGCCGACCCCTTGGCAGCTCAGGACAGCTCAGCTCAAGGTGCAGTGTTCAATCTTAGTTGCGGGGGGAGGGGGAAGGGTAGCCAATCATAAAACAGGCAATCTTGTTATACCAGCTGAACCATCCTGCCACCTGTTGGCAGCTCAGCGGCAGTTCAGTTCGGGCGCAGCTCACTGGCCCATGTGGGAATCGAACCGGGAACCCTGTTGCTCTGAGCTCGTGCTCTTAACCAACTGAGCCAGTCGGCCAGCCCTCTACTTTATTTTTGACAGATAGTTTTGTGAGACATGGAATTCTTGGTTAGCAGGGTTTTTTTAAAGCATTTACAACATGTCTTGTTGCTGCCTTCTGGTTTCCATCATTTCTAATGTGAAGTCAGCTGTTAATCTTACTGTGATTCCCCTTTATGTGGGGTCAGTAATAGTCCTTGCTGATTTGGGTTGTGATAAGGATGTAACAGGATACTCTATGGGATGTGCTTTAGAACAGTGCTTAGTACATTGGGAGCTTCCCCTCCACCTCTTCCTGTCATTGATATCGTCCTGATTATCACCACAAGGTCTCACCCCTTAATGGGAGCATTCCAGGTAGGAGAGAAAATTTTGAGTGGGACCTCTTCTGTGCTAAGAGAAGCTTTGGTATTAGTTCAGCCACTGAATGGAGACTTTCTCACAGGGTGGGGAAGTGGAGCTAGCTGGGAGATGGTAGGCTGAGAAGAGAGGCTGATGTCGAGAAGAAAACAGAACAGATAGTGGCTGGACAGGCCCAGAAAAACACAAGCCGAGACAATAGAGTGACTGCTAACAGGTGTGGAGTTTCTTTCTAGGCAGGCGAAATGTTCTAAGTTGATTGTGCCAATGGTGGCACAGCTCTGTGAATATACTAAAAACACTGGTACATTTGAATGGATAAATGATATGGTACGTGAATTATATCTCAATAAAGCTGTTGTTAAAAAATGGTGGCAAGAAGATAAAGATGTTAACAGTAGTTCATCTCTCTAGTTGGGGTTGGTGATCATCTTTTGTTCATTACGCCATACTTTCAGATCTTTTAGATATTTCCAGCAAAAAATTTTTATTACATTTAAGATGACAAAACAAATATAAGTTAAAAAACAAGAATGTTATTGTATCTGCCAAAACCCATTATAATAATAGCAGAATAAGATGAAGGTGGGTTCCATCAGTGCAGTTTGCCTGAAATGAAAGAACTGGGTTCTTAGGCAGAGCCCTGCTGGGGGACCAGCCATGCGTCAGCACAGATTTGGCCCTAGGAGGAGAGCTTCAGCGATTTGCACTTGCCAGATCCCAGGGCCTGAAGTGGGTGGTGTTGCTGTGGTGAGGCAGCTTCAGAAATCCCAGTGTAGGGATGGGCACACTGGGTGTGGCCGCCCTGCCAGTGGGAGCTGATAATAAAAATGCACATGTAAAACTTGGCCCATCTCTGGTCTTCATCATGCTCCAATAGAACGATGAAGCGTGTCTCTTGAGAACCTGCTCTATACCGGGTGTGGCTCTCTGTGCTGTTGATGCAGAGGTGAATTGGGGTGTCTGTCGGTTGGTGCCTGCAGATCATATGTTGCCTCTCAGTGTTCCCAGGAGACCAATTTTGAGGTCATAATTCTGCTTTTTTACACTGAGGCCTAATTCTGACTCCTGGGAGGTCTACTGCCCCCTTTAAACTTGCTTTTGTACACAGAATTTTTAAAGACAACCTCTGAGGGGGTGGGTGGAAGTCCGCTTGCTGCTGTACCTACAGGGGCCTTGTTGTTCACTCAGGTGTCTTTGATAAGGAGTTACTCACATAGGGAGTGACACCTTTATTCTGCTAGTGAATTGTTCCAAAAAAAGCATTTCTAAGGCTTCTTCACTTGTAAATTCTGCTGAATTGAACCAGCTTTCTGAGCCTGGCTGGCTATCTCACTCTCTCTCTCTCTCTCTCTCTCTCTCTCTCTTTTTTGTTTCCTTGTCTTTTCTGTATGGAATAAAGGCTTTGGAATAAAGGCTTTGTAGAGTCACCTGGACAGCCCTGACCCTGTCCCCACTTGCTCTCCTGCCTCTCTCTGCCCTCCTCCCCTTTTATTGGGGCCCTGCTCTCTGCTTCTTTCTGTCCTTCCAGAATGTCTGAATGCTGGGTGTATCGTTGAATTTTATTTACCTAAAATAATTAGTTAGGTTTTCATGATATATTGATGTAAAACTGTGAAAAAAACTAAAATCTCAAGGATTTTTGTACACAGTCCAGTATGTTTTTGCATAGCTTGATGATTTGTTAATCCTCATTTAATTAGGGCCACGCTTTTCATTAACTCAGGTGCTTCCTATATCTAGTCTCCAGCAGGAGATCTGTCCAATGGACAGTAATCTGAGGAGTTTCAGAGGTACAATTGGATTGAATATTATTTCAGAGTTGAGCCCTGTCCTTTCACTTTACCAGTTTTGGAAAATCAGGTATGAAGTCCATTTCTGTTTTTGCATGGTATAAATATGTGAGCAAAACCCGACTCTGTGTGTGTGTGTGTGTGCGCGCGCGCACGCGTGCACGCACATGCAATGGGAGGAGAGGGGACAGAATTCTGGAATCTGATACTGGTCATCAGATTCCCATGTGTTTCCTGAAACCATTGTCCTTGCTATTTAAATTAAGTAATTCCACAAGTATGTGCTCAGTGAATACAGTGTGCCAGGCAGGAGTCTCGGTTCTATGGCCACATCAGTGAACAAAACAGACAACATTTTGCTTTGTAAAGTGGGGGAGTCAAAAATCGATACATATATTAGAACACTATAATAGTAAATCTGTCCATGGTAAATGCTTTGAGAAAAATTCAGCAGGGAAGGGCAGGGGTTTTGGGGTGCTGTGGGGTGAAGGCAGCAGAGAGGCCTAGTAGTGGTTACAATAGTAAATAAGATGGTCACTGAAATCCTTATTTCTTCGGCTATTCCCTATCAGGGAGACCCTCTGCAAATTTATAAAAGCTGGTTTTATTACCAGGAAGGAGTAGTTTGTGAGCTCTCTGAAGCAAAGAACTTTTGAAGTTGGCATTGGCAGGATGTTGTGCAATCAGGCTTTTTGGCTGAGTCCCAGACCCCCGCATCTGAAGTGAACCACAAGTTTGCAATCATTCCCTGTGCCATCCAAAAATATTTTGTGACCTTGCCGGTTGGCAGTTTTTTAAATGTTATTTTAAATCTCCCCAAAAGGGAAACATCAAAGTGCAGGCTGTACATGGCTGCCCTTCTCGATACACTCAAACAGCTGCACAATACAATCAACCATTGTAGTGACATGTGTCCCGCCATTATAAATAGACACAGGCTTGAATGTGAAATGCTCCAGAGGAAGGGCAAGTGCCGTCTTGATGAATGCATGCTGCTGTTCCCATCGAAAGCCCTTCTGAGACACCATTGACATGATTTTATGTCTCACTGACTAAATTAAAAAACAACTGTGTTTTCTGCAGAGGCACTGCATGATTTAAATTTTTCCAGTATTGTAATCCAAAGTATTTTCTTTTTGCTGTTCATTATAGGTATTTCCTGTATTTATTTAGTAATGATTACCTGATGGCCCACTTCACTGCATTTTAAAATTTCATATGGCCCAATTTTAAGTGATAGATTTATGTCTAACTGTGCTGTGTAAGTGATATGATTCATAGCTGGCAAGTCATGCCTATTTAATATCCTGTTCATTTGCATATTTTTAGCCCCTATTCCAAGAAATTTTTATGGTAGTTTATTTGTGACATGTCAGAAAATCTAAAACTGTACATTTGTATAGTAGGTTGTCAGTAATTTAAAAAGAAGTTTCTCTCTCGAGGAAAAATATACAGTGTGCACCTCGTGTTAGTCTCTGACAATCTCCACTGTTCCTCATATGATTTAGAGCAGCTTAATGGGGGGGCCGGCCGAGTGGCGCAGTGGGTAAGGGCTGGCTTGGGAAGCCAGCGGCCCTGGTTCGGGTCCCAATTGTGAGGGCCAGTGACACTGCCCTCAAAAAAAAAAAACAGCAGCTTAATGGCATCAAGAAACTATGCGTGTTCATGTGTGGCTTCAGATGTTAAGTCGCATTCATTTAGATGAAATACGAATATGTTACAGTGAGTTACCTTAGTTAACATGTTAAGTGAGATTTTGTTGAAGTGTTGAAGTGTTGTTGAAGAGCCATTTTAAATATTCTTTGAGTGGTGTATTCATTAACTAGAGCTACTGTAAGAGAGCACCACAAACTAGGTAGCTTCACACAACAGTAATTTATTGTCTTAGAGTTCTGGAGGCCAGAAGTCCAAAATCAAGGTGTGGGCAGATGGTTCCTCCCAGAGGTTCTGAGAGAGAATCCATCCCATGCCTGTCTCCCAGCTCCTGGTGCTGCCAGCAGCCCTGGGCACTCCTGGGTTTGTGGCCACATCACTCCAGACTTTGCCTCCATCTTTCACTTTGCCTTCTCCATATGTCCTTTTCTGTCTCTTGTAGGGACACTTGTTAGAATTAGGGCCTGTCCTGATCTCATCTCGATCCTCAACTAATTGCATCTGCAATGAGCCTGTTTCCAAAGAAGACCACATTCTGAGGATCTTGTGGATGTGAATTTCAGGGGGACACTCTTCAACCCACTACAAGTGGCTTACATTCAACATGTATTTATTGAGCCCCCTGTTTGAACATTTACAAGGCACTAAATGTGGCATGGGTGTGGAGATTCATAGATAAATGACATATACTTTCCCTTGAGGAGTTTATGGTGTCTGGCTCTTCACTCTTGGTGTTGATCAAATGCCATTTAGTCTTTAAAGTAAGAGACCCATTAACATGCCTTTCTGTGTCCAGACCAAGCAGATTGTTTTAAGAGCTGCCCCCTGGTGGATGTGACCAGAACTGTGTAGTTGGGGTGTCTGGCGTACCCAACAATCCTGTGCCAACCCTTCACCCAGATTCTCTAAATTGTTAAAATTCTACCACATGTGTGTGTGTCTCTCACTCCAACACACACACACACACACACACACACACACACACACACACACTTTTTTTCTGAACCATTTGAGAATAGATTGCAGACAGTGTCCCTAAATCCTTCTGTGTATATTTCTTAAAAACAAGGACATGTTCCTGTGTAGCCACCATATACCCACCCATATCAGGATATTAACATTGTCACCATACACCTTCTTAACCATTGGCCCCCTTTACGTTTTGCCAGGTGTCCCAGTCATGTCCTTTACAGGCACAGGGCCAGCCCAGGATCACATGTTGCATTGGCTGTCATGGCTCTTTAGTCTCCTTCAACCTGGAACAATTCCTTAGTCTTCGTGTTTCATGACCTTGACATTTTTTAAGAGGACAGGCCAGTTACTTTGTAAAGTGTCCCTTGGTCTGGGTTTGTCTGATGTTCCCTCACGATTAGATTCAGGTTATACATTTGTGGCAGCAGGAATGCAGAAGTGGGGCTGCGTCCCCCCAGGTGCGTCACACCAGGAGGGCGCACGATTTGGTCTGTCCCATTCCCAGAGATGTTAGCTTTTATTACTGGTTGACAAAGTATCCACTAGGTTTCTTCATTGTAAAATTAATTAGCGTTTTCTAATTATTAAGTATTTTGTGGGGAAGTGTTTTGAAAACTAGTAAATACCCTGCTTTTCATTAAACTTTCACCTGCGAGTTTTAGCATCCTTTGATGAGTGGTACCTGAATCAATTAGTATGATGGTTGCCAGATGGTAGTTTTCTAATTGCATCTTTTTTTTTTTTTTAAAGATTTTATTGGGGAATTGGGGGAGGGGAACAGCGTTGGGGAATCGGGGAAGGGGAACAGACAAGTTGCTGTCTTTTTGTTCTTTTTTTTTTTTAAAGATTTTATTGGGGAATTGGCGGAGGGGAACAGCGTTGGGGAATCGGGGAAGGGGAACAGACAAGTTGCTGTCTTTTTGTTCTTCAGTCTAGTTGTGGAGGATGTTGCTTCACTGGCCCATGTTGGTATCGTCATTGCACTCTTCTCGGGTGAGGCAGATCAGTTGCCGGCCTCTGGACGGCCGCTCACCACGGCTGTTGTCCGCTCACGCTGGCTGCCGGCCACTCACTGTAGCCTATGGCAGCCCAGTGCAGCAGGGGCTGCAGCCCACACCATCGCCGGGGCTTGCACAGCCCAGCTCCAGGTGGAGCTGTTGTTAATTGTAGAGGGCAGCGTCACTGGCCCTCATATGTGGGATCCGAACTGGGGCTGCTGGCATCCCAAAACCAGCTCTTAACCAATGCACCACTCGGCCGGCCCTCTAATTGCATCTTTTACTTTACATGTATTAGTTGATATCCCACTACAAGGTAGAGCTTTCTCTCTCCCTTCCCTTCTTCCCTTCATAGCAATAGATTCCTAGATTCCTATTTTATTCATTGGGTTATAGCCCATTGCTGTCGTTCTCTACTTTGATACACAGATTGTCCCAGATTAGGCCACCGGGAGCCATTTCAAACTAGCTCTTGTGTCATTTTGACGTGTCTGCATCATTCTTCAAGCAGTTCCCTACTTTTTGGCACAACACACTCAGGATTATCTTGAACTTTCCTTGTCCCAGCCCTGGAATTAGCCATTTCTCCAATAAGCCTTGGTTCCTTTTAGTGGAGAATAATTTTTAGAAACTAAGGTCTGAGTGCTAGGTGTGTATCCATTGCTCTTGGGACAACATGGCTACTAGGCCTTCTCAGTGGATGTAGTTAGGAAACTAAATACATGTATGCACTCCTCAACACACATGTGCACGCACACAGAAGTATGTACATTATGCAGGTATACACACACACGTTTATATTCTCTGTCCATCTATACACCCAGTGTGCTATAAAACCCGTGATGTGTCCGGTTAGTCAGCTGATGTTTCATCATGACGTTTCCTCCTTTCCCTGGTCATACCTCTCTTCTCCAACAATAAGACTATCACATGGCTCCCATTATCTGTGACAAATAAATATTTACTTAGTTAGTCTCCTTGTATGTAACCAATCTTCCCACCCATGGGCTCTTTAGGTCTTGGCACTTTCCCCAGCCCTAGGAGCATCCCCTACCCCTACCCCTACCTGTGCCCCCATCAGTGGGCAGATTCCCGTCAGCTTATGTCAGGGTACATGCACTTCTAAATCTCCGCTTTTGCCTTAAAAAGGCATTTAGTTATAGATAGTTCTTTATAGCAACAGCCTAAACAGAATAACATATCCAGGCAGAAAGCATTCAGTGTTTTGTTAGCTGATCACCTTGGGCTTGGCTTGGGTCCGATGGGTCTAGGAATGCTGAGGGGTTGTGGTCAGCATCTTTGGGGCTCCTGTGCCTGGTTGTCTGTGGCCAGCTAGACCTTGTCCTCTTTGGACTGTCCCTTCATAGCAGGGAAAGCATGCAGCTGTGTTTTTCCCCTGCCTTTTCTGTGTGGCCCAGGTTAGGTCTGCTCAGCTCTGGACGGTAGGGAGAAGTTGCCGTGTGGTCCATGGCGTTTGAGGCAGACACACTGCAGGTGCTTGGCAGCAGCTCTCCTGGAAGTTCCTCTTGTAACACCTTCTGTCGAATGCTGTGTCACTTGCTTCAGTCTTGGGCTCCTGACCACTGCTCACCTGGCCCTCTGCTTCCCTGTTTTTAAAACCTTTCTAATCTTGGACTACTATTTTCTTATTGGAGCTGTGACTGATACAGGACTCTTGATCAGTGTAAGTCCTGATGGCCTCAGGAACTCTCTGGTCACTTGCTTGGGCATTGAATCATGTTCTGGAGCCTGGGGGTTTCCTTTGATGGAGACATTATGGTGTTTTCTCCAGCGAGTAACTAGAGGCCCTGCCGGGGTGGCTCCTTGAGAGCGCCAGGGCTCCGGGTGGTCTGGGAATTGGAGCCACCCCGCTGGAGGGTGGTCAGTGAGGACACTCAGAAATGTGGACATTATTGAACACTCACTGCAGGTGAGACACTAAGTCAGGCTCTGTGGAAGAGAGAGTAGTGAGTAATGAATGACAAATGTTCCTGACTGCAAGGAGTTTCCACTCAGCCTAGCAAGGGCAGAAATGGGCGGTCCTTAGGCGCCGAGTTGGAAGTGGTCATGTTCTCTGTCCTCACTGTTCTGATCTTCCTCTGGAGGCGCCAGTCTGAGTGGCTCTTGAGTGTGTACTGATGTTTCTTTTTACCTCATTGTGCCCTTTTCAAATAGCGGAGTTGTAGGGACCTGTTATTCTTAGGTAAGCTTTAATGGATTCATTTTTCTAATAAACTTCATCGTGACATTGTACTGCCAGTTGTTGAACAAAGAGAAGTTATATAAACTACAGAAGGGAGAAAACGTGACAAAGGGGTGCACTGCTGTGTTTCACGATAAGAGTGTGTAACTAATTGAGGATGATTTTTCATTGTTGAACAAAGAAGTCATTGAAATTTGATCACTATGTAGTCACTTTCTTTTAACAGACTTTGTGTTAATGTTATCAGTGTTACCCACTTTTAAAATGGCGGTGCAAATAGAATTTCAAAATAGTGTTTATGATGAATGAAATCTCTTTTACGTCTGCCTGACAATTTCTGATTGGTGGGTGTTTCCTTTTCCCTGCAAAATGACAGGGAACAGAAACCAAAGAAAAGACCTCTGTTGGCGCCCTTCCCAGCCTCAGACCTGTTTCCGCCTGGGATGAGCGCAGTGGAGAACTGGGTTCTCTCGTGGGGCTGAAGGGAAGATGGCATTACAAGTCCAAGTGGGTCAGGGTGGGGCCCAGCAAGAACAGAAGTGCAGCTCAAGAGCCACTCTCACCGAGGCCCTGTCGCTGCCTGGGTAAGAGAGGTTCAGGGGTAAGTTAGGGGTTATCTGCAGTTAAAACAACAGTGAGCATTTGAGGGGATGCAAGTTCATCCAAAAACAAAGATCATTCATCTTCTGTTCTCGGAATACACTGCAGTTTTCAGGCTCTGACAGCACAGTCTGTGGGTAAGCCTTGAACCAGCTGTGTGTGTAGTGTTGGAAGCAAAGAATGAAAAGTATCCAAAATTCAGCTTATTAAAAAAAAAAAAGTGTGTGTTGAAGTAGGTAGAACTTGATCATTAGCTACCATCGTAGAGAAACATTTCAACCAGAGGCAGTTTCTTGGTGACGCGTGGGCAGAGCTTTAAAGCATCTGCGTCGTGTTGCTTTCCGTCCTGAGTGAACACCAGCGTGTGTCTCGGTCCACATGTAAGACATTGGTTGCAAAGGAAGCCTCTTGGTCGATTCAATACCCCCAACCCAAAACATCTGAAGACTGTTTTACATAATGACTTTGTAACAAATATAGAAATCCACAGTTATCAACTGGAGAGAAATGTGACCTTGATGAGGGATAAAATGTTGGTTTAAGATCAACATTGATGTCTAGCCTAGAATTTTTGGAGAATCTTATTTTCTTTAGAGCTCTCTTAGAGAGGCACACTTTCTGGATTTAAATGAAAGGGCATTAAAATAGTCACAATACTTTTCTATGGAGTATCCACATTTACCATTGCCTTAGAAATATCTACAATACCAGCCTACCCATCTAAAATGTGTGATTCCGCCTGGATGAGTGCAAATGTTGTTGGTTTCTCCATCTATATCCTTAGTGCTTAAAACGCACACAACAAAGCTTCCTGGCCGATATAATTTTTTCCTTATTTCCAAAGCTACTATGAGAATTGTAGCAGAGCTCACATGTGACTCTGCACAAAATATATTGGTTAATATGAATTTTGGAAATATGGGAAAAGGCATGTGCTGTAGTTCAAGTTAATTAAGCCCTGCCATTTACTACTGAGGTGACCTTGGACAGTTACTTAAAGCTTAGCGTCAGGTTCATTGTTAAAATGAATTGTAAATTCGTAAATATTTTCAAGGCTGGTTATTATCTGAGATCTTTTCTTCCCCTTGGATGAATCAAGAAAATTTGCAAGCAAAATTATTTGGCTCCTCCTTAATTAAAACAGAAATCAAACTGCTTTTTCTTAGCTAGGCTTTAATTTTTTCTCAGTGGCCACTTATTTTCACCCCCAGCTACCCCTCAAAGCATCAAAGTGTCTAAAAATGGAACAGGACTCCTCAATTCAGGACTTTATCCAGAGTCACTTATAATGCTTCTGTAATTTGTAGTTACTCCCGTAAATTAAGATTAAACATTTATTGCGTGCTTGCTTCATGAACAATGCAGATCTAGCACAGTCTCAGAGAATTTACAGTCGGTTAGTGGGGCCGGGAGCTAATGGCCGTAATGTTTGTCTGGGGAAAGATTTATTGTCCTGGGGGTGACAAATCCTTTCCAGAGTGCTAGAGCAGCCTCCGAGCTGCGTCCTAGAAAATGGGTAGGATTTTGATGCAGGCGCTCAACTTAAGAGACATTATTTATGTGCATTAAGGTTCATAAGAGATACCCTCTGGCTGTGTTTCTCTTAAATCAGCTCATCCTTCTGAATTGGGGTTTATAAATATCCAGAGACAAAACCAGTTTACATGAAAATTAGCTGTATGCCTCTGTTTCCAATATTAAATGCAAATATGTTTGTTGATGTTAAACTGTTCTCACCGGTGGTAGAGTTTAAACAATTTAACTCTGTAGGTTTATGACTGAGAAGTCTAAGTCTCTAAAACATAAATGTTACTGTTCAGGAACCTCATTTTAGATTTCCTTTGCCAGACATTGCTGAACATTTTAGACAAAATGGCTCTATCAAATCATAGAAATTTATTTTATAAGTCTTATATTTTAGAATTAATAAAAGGCACTTTATCATTTAGATGATCCTAGTTAAACGATTTCATTTTTTTAAAAAAGATGAAATCGAGGTGCATGGAACTTGAGTCCCCGGTCACAAAGATATTTAGCCACTTTGTTATTTGAACTTCATAATGTGCTCATTCTTACAATGCACAGAAAATTCTAGGTAAAGAATAAAAGAATCCAAATTATTAGAAAATGAGGAATTCTTCTTCTGATTTTGTTTCATCAGTACATTCCCTTGTCTTAAAATTAAGCTTTATGTTTATATATGAGAAATCATATGATTCTCAAAGCAAACCTCGTGGGGTAGAGTTTTGATATTCTTAGTCCTATTTTATAAAAGAGAAATGAAGCTCAGAGACATTAGTCATATAGTTGGTAAGTTAGAAGACCAAAACTAGTTTTGTCCAAAATAGTTTATCCAAATGGTGTTGGGTCCAGAAAGCCCAGAAGAAGCAAGTATTATAGGTGAAGAAGTCACATCCTATACTGTAAAAAAGACCATTGTAGCACAGAGTTCAACAGGTGATTGTGGCTTTCGTCTCAGCACTGGTCTGGTCCGTTTTCCAGGTTTCTTTTGATATCACATTATACTTAAAAAAACAAAAACAAACAAACCCCAAAAACTATATGTTCATTCTCTTCCAAATAATTAATATTTATAGATCCAGTAACTGAAATTCAGTTAAACTAACCTTTGAATGCAGGTTCCCTGGGAACTTACTGGTTTTAACAGAATCCTATTTTAACAGAGTCAGTCAGATTAAGGTCCTGGTATAAAAATGAATTTTTTGGAAAGAAATAGGCAAAGTATCACAAAAATTCAGCTTATAAAATAATCTAATCAAATAATAATCATGGGGAGTCATATTTTTCCTTTTTCTTTTTTTAAAAATGGATACAGATAAATAAAACAAAAAGGCATTTTAAATTTAAACTCATGAATCATCAACTTTTTATTTTCTTTTGTAGGTACTGGCATGACAGTAAAATGATAGTATATAAAGAAGAAGTTTGCTAGTACTTTGTGATTTCAGAGTTATATTCTATTGCAACCAAGTATAAAATTTAGAAAAGAGTAGCTTTTTAAGGAAAAAGTAGAAACACAGAGAATTGTGAGTCGGGGGTAGGTCCCTTACTGAGAGGGAGCTCCTGCCCAAACTTAACTGTTCTAGAACCTATGTTCCTTGGTGTTTGCTGGTGTTTAATGCTCCCTTTAATGATTTTCCTCTCCAAGCTTTGATATTCTGCCTTGTCTTGTGTGATCTTTTCCATCCTGAAGTTTTGGATGGATATTTACCTCCCACTTAAACCTGAATTGTGCAGTTAAATACAGCCCTCCCACTTCCATAAACTCATCTCTTTTGGAGGCAGAATTATTTCACCTGTCTCATCATAAAATCAAATGAGGTAATTAATGGAAATGTAAGGAAATACAGTTATTAAAGACAATTTAATCAGCAGGTAAAAAGACTTGTTTTAATCCTTTATTTAACCTGCAATCAGTATCTCACACTCACCAGACACTCTTTAAATGTTTGTTTAATTGAATGTCATCTTAATGAGCAATTCCTTTTTGAAGTAAGGAAGAAACCAGGAACTGTGATAGTGATCAGCAAGTTCACCAAGTCTTTGTCTTAAAAACAGCGACTCACAGAACCAGAGTTCCAGAGAATATTACTTTGCAACTTCCTTGCTTCTATAGAGGCTGTCGTAAGTAAAAATGAACAAAAGAAAAAAAGCCTCAGCAACACAGAACAAATCATAGTTTGAGTTAATTGCATAGCTTAGAACCTAGATTTTTTTCAAATACTTCCAGTTTCAGGAGCTCAGACTATCTGCCTTGGAGCATAAAAGACCCTTTAATTATTAGTAAAATGCTGTGTTCACAGAAAGAAAAATTTTAGCCTAGATTAAAGCCATAATTGGAACTATTTGTCTGAAAGAACATATTAAGTTCAGTTATTTCTTTTAGTAAAAGTAAAATTTTAAGTTTCAAGTGTGAAATCCTGCACTAATTTTTAAGTGTAATTGGAACACTTAAAAAGAAAAGAATTGGGCCGGCCGAGTGGCGCATTGGTTAAGCGCTGGTTTTGGGATGCCAGCGGCCCCGGTTCGGATCCCACATGAGGGCCAGTGACACTGCCCTCTACAGCTAACAACAGCTCCACCTGGAGCTGGGCTGTGCGAGCCCCGGTGATGGTGTGGGCTGCAGCCCCTGCTGCAGTGGGCTGCCATAGGCTACAGTGAGTGGCCCGCAGCCAGCATGAGCGGCTGGCAGCCAAGCATGAGCTGCCAATAGCCGCGGTGAGCAACATCCAGAGGCCAGCGACCGATCTGCCTCATCCGGGAAGAGCGCAATGACGATACCAACAGTGAAGCAACATCCTCCGCAACTAAACTGAAGAACAAGAAGACAGCAACTTGTCTGTTCCCCTTCCCCAATTCCCCAACGCTGTTTCCCTCCGCCAATTCCCCAATAAAAAACCTTAAAAAAAAAAAGAAAAGAATTGGAACATTAGTGGAATAATCTAAAAAGGCAAGGAGATAACATGAGGGCATGTAAATGTGACAACATGTGGGGTGTTTGGGAAATTGCACCACAGGTGCACACGGGGGAGACGTGAAGCTAGTGGACGTGGGAACTGGGGTTGGAATGGCAACCTGTGCCACACTGGAGTGTACGCTTTGTCGTTACCAGTAATTTGTGATGGTATCTACTTCATAGGACATGCAATAATAATGCATGTAAAGTGCTTACTTAGCTCAGTGCTTGACACACAACTATGGGAGGTGTTAGAGTAAAATATGTTGGGTGACAGTGTAGGGAATGAGTTGGAGGAGGAGAAACTGGAAGGCAGTAGACTGGTTAGGAAGCTGTTTGCAGGACCCAAGAGAAATGAAGGCTCAGGCAGTGGATGGAGAGAAGATAATAGATTCCACAAGGAGACTGACAGGGCTCGATGGTGAGGGAGATGAGGGAGGACAGAGTTACGTGGAGTCCTCTGGTTTGGATGATAGAGGAATGAAGGCCCCAGAGTACAGGGGAGAAAAGCAGCTTTGGGGATATGAACTAACTATTCTGTTTGTCCTTTCCAAAATGACACTATGGAGACTTCATACTGTAAAGATTGTATAGTTACGTAGGTTTATAAAACGAGGAAAAAACCTTAAACCAGTGGTTTCCTTTCCAGTGCCGGTTGATAGGTCTCACCTCAGTTCCCTTGCATTCCAATACATGTCTGATCCCCGACAGTACAGGTTTGTGCTTGAAGACAGTTGCTAGATGTGGCCAAAAACATTATGCACAAAACTCGCATCTTTGTGAGTTCTCAAAGAAGTTGGAGCGGACCAGTTTACTATGACATGATCATGAGAAACACCGCCATCTCCTGGTTGTGTTCCAAGGTTTTCTGTCTGCCTGAGGATGAAAACCAACCTACTGAGAGATATGAAAGATACAAGGTACTTATCCTGTGTACTGAGAGGAGGTCAAAGGTCTAATACTGAGATCACGGATTATGAGGAGCTGGCTTGTATTTGGTGAAGACAAAGCGGGTTAGGGTCCCTTGGGTCTTTAAGGCCCCGACCTGGGAAGTTGGAGATCTGGTGAGGCAATCATGAAATGAAGTCAGAAGGAAGCCAGGAGAAATGAGTCTTCCTCACAAGGAAGAAAGAAATGAGGACTCCATGAGAGCGTGAAGCTGCTCAGTGTTCCTTTCTTTCCTCATGGGTGTGACTGGCTTCTCACGCACATAGGGTTCGTAGGGTAATCTGAGCACGTATTTACGTGTGTTTTGTGTTTTTGTTTGTAATCAATAGGTATGGTCAACTTTTGAGTGAGCTTATATAATCAGTCACTTAGCATTACACTTATGTCAACTTACTCTCATCAATTTCAGAATAATTACTAATATATAATATTCAATACCCCTACCTTATTGCATATTACATATCGAGTAATTTTAAAGATTTTATCACCTATCCTGTGGTTCTTCCTCAACTCCTAAAAAGCGTAACTGAAACATACATACTCAGCAACTGGCAGAATTCTGATATTGGCTCCCTGGAGTGATAGCTGTTATGCTGTGAAAGGCCAAGTGGAACCCACTAGAACTGCCTCTGCCTATCAAGATGGTACACTAAAAGCGATATCATATTCCTGGAGGGATGGCAGAGATTAGTGCCACCATCTAGGATTTGAAAGACGCAAGGGTGGAGATTCCTGCCACATCTCCATTCAACCCACCTACTTGGCCTGTGTAGATGGATGGATCTTGGAGGATGACAATGGATTACATAAACTTAACTAGGTGGCAGCCCCTGTTGCAGCTGCTGGACCAGATGTGGTTTTGTTGCTGGGACAAATCAGCATATTTCCTGGCACCTGGTATGCTGGTGAAAGCTTTTTTCTTCTGTACCTGGCAGGGTCAGCAGTTACCTTCACGGTTATGCCCTTGGGTCTGTCAGCTCTCCAGCCTTATATGAGAACGTTGATTGCTGTCTTCACTCCACAGGCTATCAAGGGGGAAATGACTCAGCTAGAAGAGAGATGAGCACACAGGGACTTTGGATCCTCTTTTGGAGAGAGGGAAGTCTGTTTTTGGTTGTAAGAAGGGATAGTTGCATTATATTAGGTGGGAGTCTGATTTTACGATTGACTTTATTTGGAACTTAAGTATGGTTAAAAAGAGGTGTATATACAAGGTAAGACAATTAAGTTCGCAAACTCATCCAAGAAAAAGTGCTACAAACCTCATTGCTAAATATCACTACAGTCACCATCAAAGTACCCCCCTTGGGAAGCTATGCACAGATACCAGTGCCTAGTCCACTCTTCAAAGCAATTTTGGAACTCTTTATGGAATGGCCATCAGAGCTGTCGTCATATTACCCTTGATGTCCTGAATGTCATCAAAATGTCTTCCTTTCAGTATTTTCTTTATCTTTAGGTAAAGAAAGAAGTCATTGGGGGCCAGAGCATGTGAGTAGGGAGGGTATTCCAATACAGTTATTTGTTAACTGGCTAAAAACTCCCTCACAGACAGTGCCATGTGAGCTGGTGCATTGTCGCGATGCAAGAGCCATGAATTGGTGAAAAGTTCAGGTCGTCCTAACTTTTTTCACACAGCCTTTTCAGCAAGCACTTCCAAATAGCAAACTTGGTTAACAGTTTGTCCAGTTGGGACAAATTCATAATCTCTCTGATACAAAAAAAGGCTACCTACATTGTGGCAACAAGTTTGCAAACTTCATTGTCAAACCTCAAATGTACCAAGTTGACAGGGATGGACTGTGGTCGATTCATATTGTATCACCTTGGCTAAATGGGAACTCTGCATGTAGCTTGGACCACAAGAGACAAATGGCACAAGGTGTAGGAGGCAGAGTGAAGCAGCAGCCACACTCTTTCTACAGTCAGAAAGTGCAGAGGCATTAGGAACTTGCAGCCCGAGCACCTTGTCTCTGATCTGCTGGCTGACCTTGTTGGCACGGGGCAGCCATCAGGCCTGCAGCTCCTCCAACACCATCGCTGCATATGTGACAAACAACTTTTCTATGTCTCTTCATCTAAACTATTGACTAAACAATAATATAATACTTGAAGAGACCAGAATCAGTCACACAGCCCCATTATCATATAGGGCAGCATACCACAAATATACTGGTATAGTGGTAATAAACCCTTATGGAGTTCTTCTGTGAGCTAGGCATTTTTTCATGAATTATTTGACTCTCACAACAATCCTATTTTAGAAATCAGTTAACTAGGGCACAGATTGTTAAATAATAGCTAGTTTTAAAAAGGTAAGATTGGTACCTAAAGCCAGACAGCCTGACAGTAGTAATCTATGTTCTTAAATTCGAGAGTCATTTGTTTCTGTCTAGACCCAATTCCTTTCCACCTGACCCTTTTAGACACGTTCTCTGGGCGTAGTGGTTTAGCCAGATGATTTCTCTGCACCACCACTTCCCTCATTTATTTGAATATTGACTTCTAAGAGACACTTATATGATGCTTGTAAGTGCCTGGCACAGTTCTAAGCACTTTATGGATATTTACTCAAGGAATCCTTGTAACAACCATATAAGGTAGGTGACGTTATCATGTCCTTTCAGGTGACGAAACGGAGGCACAAAGAGGGTAGGTAATTTGCTTAAGGCTACACAAGCTGTGTGTACAGGAATTGGGGTCTGAACCCAGGCAGTTTGGTTTTGGAGTCCCTGAGCTGAAATGTAACACAGATACTGTCGTCACCTTGTCACGAATGACTTCAATGAGAGGCTGTCAAGGGTTTCTTCATCCTGTGTGTGGAGAGAATTTGTCCTCATCGTGGAATCTTGCATATTTAGTTCTGCAGTAAATGAGTCTACTGACCAAGTTGTTTGGAATTAAATTCCAAGCAGCTGTAAACAATAAATATTTTGTTTCCGTTATCTTTGTAGCAATAGCGGGAGAAAAGAATTAAGGACCAAAACCTATGGGCGTTTTAAATATTTTTTAGTAAGTGTTTATATGTGATTTGTTGGAAAGTGACTTCCTGGAAAAATCTTTGTTTCTTAAAAATCAATCATTTTGCAACACCTTTAATAAACCAGTCTGCAGTATAAGTTAGGTGTATTTTCATAGCAACCAAATTGTGAGCACCTGTGGCAGCTAAGAGGCAGCGGAGCTCTCATGATTGTGTAGCCACCCCAGAAGCTTCGCAGTGGGGCTGGCAGAGTGTGTTGGCAAATCCATGGCAGCCTGGAGCTCAGAAGCTCCTGCAAAACTGCACACAAAACTCTACTTTGTACAGCCTGTTTGTTCTTTTGTAAAACCACAATTTTATAAAATTGTGAAATAGTATGCAGAAGACCACATAAACAAATGTACAGCCTGATTATTGTAAAGTGTACAACCTTATATCTACCAGCTAGATTGAAAAAGGGAACACTGGGGCCGGCCGAGGGGTGCATTGGTTAAGAGCTGGTTTTGGGATGCCAGCAGCCCTGGTTCGGATCCCACATATGAGGGCCAGTGACACTGCCCTCTACAGCTAAGATGGTGAACAACAGCTCCACCTGGAGCTGGGCTGTGCGAGCCCTGGCGACGGTGTAGGCTGCAGCCCCTGCTGCAGTGGGCTGCCATAGGCTACAGTGAGTGGCCGGCAGCCAGCGTGAGCTCCCAACAGCCGCGATGAGCGACCATCCAGAGGCCAGCGACCGAGCTGCTTCATCCGGGAAGAACACAATGATGATACCAGCATGGACCAGTGAAGCAATGTCCTCTGCAACTAGACTGAAGAACAAAGACAGCAACTTGTCTGTTCCCCTTCCCCGATTCCCCAGTGCTGTTCCCCTCCCCCAATTCCCCAATTAAAAAATAAAATAAAAAAGGGAACACTGCCAGTCACTCAGATGCACCCCTTCCTGTCGCCTCCCTGCCAAAGGGAACCATAGTCTTTCCCTGACCTGGGGTTACATCCCTCTTCTTATGCTTTTCATACCTAAGTGTGCACCCTTAAACCCTTGGCTTAAGTTGTTTGGGTTTATCAGATTTTTGGTTTGTTTTTGCTTTTCCCCCAACTTTTTATTTGAAAAACGTCAGACCTGTAGAAAAGTTGAACACATAGTGTAATGAACACTAATACAGCCTTCATCTGGATTCACCAGTTGTCAACATGGCCAAATTTGTTTTCTCTCTCTTTTTCTGTCTCTCAGTGTATGTATATATTTATTCATACATGCATACATATATGTGTGTGTATATATGTCCTTTATATCCTCATATTTATGTGCATGTGTATATATGTATATGTGTATGTATCTCTTTTTTCTTTCCTGAGCCATTGAACCATTAGAGAATAAGTTGCACGCTTCATGGCCTTGAACCCTTAAATTCTTCAGCATGTATTTCCTAAGAACAAGAACATTCTCCCATATAGACAAAATAAATGATCACACTCAAGAAATTGAATGTTAACAAAATGCTCTTATTAAATATATAGTTCATATTCAGGTTTCCCCAGTTGTCTCAATAGTATCCTTTAGAGCTTTTCTTGTTTTCATTTAGGATGCAGTCAGGGGTCATTTATTGTATTTTGTTATCACACCTGTGTTGTCTTCTTTGCTGTAGAACTATTCCCCAGCCTCTTTTGTCTTTAATGATGTTGGCATTTTTGAAGAATTTGGATGCGTGGTTTTTAAAAGAAATTTTTGCCCTGAAGTATAATACACATAAGCGAAAGTGCAAGAGTGCATATGTGTACATGTGAAGATGAACACATCCACATAACCAACACCCAGATAAGCCAGAACACTGCTCGCACCCTGGGAGCCCCACCTTGTGCTCCTCTCAGTACCACCCCTCCCTCATCCTACAAGGAGCCACATCCTGATTTCTTCCCCATCAGTTAATTTTGCCTGTGTTTGGATTTCATATCAATGGAACCTGCACTATGCATTCATTTGGGGCTGCTCCTGTGCCTCAGTCCCTGTTGCTTACAATTGGCGTTTGTTCATTTTCATCGCTGTAGCATACTCTCTGTTTCACTGTATGGCAATCTGTCCATCCTGCTGTGAATGGACATGTGGCCTGTTTCCATCTTGGCTTCTACAGAATTCCCATGAATGTGTATGTACTGTATCCTGGTGCACATTGGATGCAATTCTGTTGGGTAAATAAATGTCTAGGAGTGGATTTGTTGGATCGTAGAGTATGAGTCTCCTCAACATTAATAGATAATCCACGCTGTTTACCTCTGATTGCCAGTACTCCTCCTACTAGCAGTGAATGCATGCGTCTTTGTTGCTCCACATCCTCACCAGCACTTGTCAGCTGGTCTGACTTGAGCCACTCTCGTGGGTGTGTGGAGTTTCTTTTGGTCGCTTTCATTTTGATTTCCTGATTTGATTTGCATTTCCCTGTTTGGGTGCCTTTTGGCCATCTGGATTTGTTCTTTTGTGAAGTGCCTGTTCACTTTCTTGCACATTTTTCTACTGAGTTGTCTGTTTTTGTTTTGTTTTGCTTCTTGACTTTTAAGAGCTCTTTATATGCAGGCTATCAGCCCGCTGTCTGTTGTATGTGAGGTAAATACTGTTTCTCACTCTGGTTTTGCCTTCTTGCTATAAATTGCCATTTTTGTAGGTCAGAATGGTCAAATATTGGCAGTTTCATATGGTTCAACCTAATATGCAGTAGGCTTTTTCTTTGTTAGGTAAATACTTTTTGTGTCCTATTTAGGAAACCTTACTCTACCTCTGAGGTCATGAAATTATATTTCTGTATTATTTCCTAAATACATTATTGTTTAGCTTTTCAAATTTATGTCTATAGTCCATGTGGAATGAATTTTTTTGTGTGTATTCTGTGAGGTAGGGTCAAGTTTTCATTTAAAAAGTATGGATACCTAATTATCTAAGCACTATTGTGTGTTTTTTTAACATTTTTATTAAGGTATAATTTACACATCATAAAATCACCTATTAAAAGTATACTTATTTTTAGAAAGTTTACAGAGCCGAATAAGCATCACCATAAGCTGGTTTTAGAACATTTCCATCACCCCACAAGGCCCATCATGCTCATTTGCAAGCAGTACCCACTTCCAAACCAACAACCAAGAATCAACTTTCTGACCTCACAGATTTGCCTTTTCTAGACATTTCGTTTAGTTACAACTATGCAATATGTGGTCTTTTGCATCTGGCTTCTTTCACTTAGCAGATTGTTTTTGAGATTCATTCATAGTGTAGCATGGATCAGCATTCAGTTTCTTTCTATTAATAAGTCAAATTGCATCGTATGGCTAGACCACTGTTTTTTTTCCATTCACCCCTGATACCCATTTGGATTATTTCCAATAAAGCTGCTCTGGACACTTGTGTACAAGTCTTGGTATGGATAAATGTTTTCATTTCTCATGAATGGAGACTTGGATTGGAATTGCAAGGTTGCATGGTAATTTCTGTATAATTTTATTTTTTTAAATTATCATTTGTAAATTGACATTATTTTTTTGGTATATAGTTCTATGAATTTTTTTAAACAAATGTTTAGATTTTGTAGCCACCAGTACAATTAGAATATAGAACAGATCGACCTCTCCCGCCCCAATCTTTTCCGTGTGTTGACCCTTTTATAGACCCACCTCCTGTCGCCTCCCAGCCCCCGGAAATAGCTGATCTGTTATTTATCCTTATAGGTTTGCCTTTGGGAGCATGTCATTAAAGCGGAACTATGCAGTGTGTAAACTTTTAAGACTGGTTTCTTTTCATTTAGTTTAAGTCAAAGATTGAGATTCATCCTAGTTGTGGATCTGTAGCTCGTTCCTCGTAATGCTGAGCAGTATTCCATCCTGTGGTTGCACGACTGTGTGTTTATTCACCCACTGAAGGACATTTAGGTTGTTTCCAGGTTTGGGCAATTATGAATAGGGTTGCTGCAAATATTTGTGTAAAGCATTTTATGTGAACATAAGGTTTAATTTCTCCAAGGTAAATATCCAGGCTTGGAGTTGCTGGGGCATATGGTTAGTGTATGTTTAGCTTGGTAAGTAACTGCTGAAGATTTTTCCAGAGTAGTTATGCCATTTTGAATTGCCACCAGCACCATATACACGTTCCTCATCCTCTTCAGCACGGATAGTGTCAGTATATTTCATTTTAGTCATGCAGCCAGGTACGTAGTGACATCTCAAGGTTTTCATTCTCATTTTCTGAATGGCTACTGATGATGAATATTTTCTCGTGCCTATTTACCAGCCCAGGACCTTGGGGGTGGCTGCAAAGGAAGCATCACATATCCACTCTGAGCTGAGCACAATTTTTTTTTTTTTACGATTTTTATTGGGGAATTGGGGAAGAGGAACAGTGTTGGGGAATCGGGGAAGCAGAACAGACAAGTTGCTGTCCTTTTGTTCTTCAGCCTAGTTGTAGAGGACGTTGCTTCACTGGCCCATGTTGGTATCGTCATTGTGCTCTTCCCGGGTGAGGCAGTCGCTTGCTGGCCATTGGACAGCCGCTCATGGCAGCTCACGGCAGCTCACGCCAGCTGCTGGCCAGCCCCACTGCAGCCTACGCCTTCACTGACGACTCATGGGAGCCCAGCTCCAGGTTGTTGTGCACTGAGCTGTTGTTCACCATTTTAGCTGTAGAGGGCGCAGTGTCACTGGCCCTCTATATGGGATCTGAACCGGAGCCCTGCTGCTCAGAGCTGGCATCCCCAGCCAACTCTTAACCATGCCACTCGGCCAGCCCTGAGCACAATTTTTGAAAAGGCCTTCCTTTTCCCATGCTCTGAAGTGTTGCTTTTGTCATAAATAATGTCCATAAGTGTGAGCCTATTTCTCAGATCTTTACTATGTCAGTACTCCACTGTCTTAACCACTAAGGCTTTGTAAGAGTATTGGAACTTGTAACACAAGTCTTCCAGCTTGTTTTTCTTCAGGACACTTCATAGAAATGGAATCGTACAGTATGTGACCTTTTGTGACTGCCACCTTGATCATTGAGCATAAAGTTCAAGGTTCATCCATGTTGTAGTGTGAATCAAAACTTCATTCCTTTATATGGCTGAATAATCATATTTCATTGTATGGATAGACCTGTTGATGGACTTTGGGGTGTTATCACTTTTGGGCTGTTATAAATAATGCTGTTATGAATATTAGTGTACAGATTTTTGCTTGGAAGTATGTTTTTATTTCCCTTTGGTAGATACCTAGGAACAGAATCACTGGTAACTCATATGGTAACTCTGTGTTTAACGTTTGGAAGAACTGCCAGAGTGTTTTCTATAGTGGCTACACCATTTTATACTCCCACCAGCAGTGTAGGAAGACAGCACTTTTCATCTCTGCCAACCCTTGTTGTTGTCTGTCTTTTTTTGTTTGTTTTTTTTGAGGGTAGTGTCACGGCCCTCACATGTGGGATCTGAACCAGGGCCGCTGGCGGCCCAAGTGAGCTCCCAACCAACGCACCACTTGGCCCGCCTTGTCTGTCATTTTTTTTGGTTTTATTGTTTTTTGAGGGCAGTGTCATTAGCCCTCATATGTGGGACTGAACCGGGGCCGCTGGCTTCCCAAGCCAGCACTTAACCACCACGCCACTCGGCCGGCCCCTTGTCTGTCTTTTTAACTGTAGCCATCTATGCTGATGTGAAGTGGTATCTTATTGAGATTTCAATTTGTGTTTCCCTGATTGCTAAGGATGTTGAGCATCTTTTCATGTGCTTTATTGGCCATCTGCATATTTTTTTTGAAAAATGTCTACTCAGACCTTTTGCCTTTTTTAAAAAAACAACAACTGACAGTCACTTTATTAAAAAGGTTGATTTAAGCATCTGCAGTGGTGACTTCAACCTAAATCCTGGCTCAGTACTGATGGAAGCCATCTGCTTCACAGTCTCAGAAGCACCATGCAAGTCAGTGAGTTGTCTGGGGCTACTCATCTGAAAATGACCCCAAGTCTTAGAACCTTCCCCGCGGGGAGTTTTTTTTTTTTTTTGTGGTGATTTTCAGAATCTTGGTAAGCATCTGAGTGGTCCTTTCACTTCGATATTCTTTTCCTTTGCGCCTCTGATCAAGTCAGCACACACCTTCTCTAAGGATTTTATGTTGTGACTGATTAGTGACTCCAATTTGGTGAGTCGCCACCTCTGGTTCCATGGGTGTCTTTCCAGTATCTTTAAAAGCCATGGCTGCAGTGTGTCTTCCTCAAAAAGAGCCCTTTGCCTTTTTTTTTTGGTAACTGGGTTATTTGTTGTTTATTGTTCATCGTAAGAGTTCTTTATATACTTCATCTCCAGGTGTTCAGAGCATATCTCATCATTCTAGCCTCCTCTTACTTTGCCTTCATAGTAGGATTTAATTTGTGAGTTGATTAATTGGTGCATCAACTCGTCTATTCACTCATTTATTCATATATGAAAATGTGTGTGTGTGTGTGTGTGTTTGTGTGTGTGTGTGTGTGTATGTGTATTTCAACAGATATTTGGGTGCCTTAGTTGTGCCTTTGCTGCTACTTTGCCTTCCGAGTACAGTTCTGAACTCGCATTGTTATTTGTCCAGCTGGCAGGACCATGATCTTGAAGGCTCTAGATACTTGCCCTTGAGAGCATCTATACCAGTCTGACCATCACCTGATGTGACACCCTCTCAGCCACAGCCATACCTTAAGGGTCCTACTTTCCTGCCCCCATTCCCACCAAATCAAACGCACTGTGCCTCCCCCTAAGTCTACACATAGGTGTGCATTTTTCTCTTCTTTCCTTTACAGAAGATCGCCTCCTCCTGGTTATCCCAGCCCCATCACTTGAGTTATGGGTTCTGTCTTCGCTCCCCTTTTCACCAACTTTGCCCTTTTAGCTGCCTTCCTTTTCCTGCATCTTGAATAGCTCTCCTTTCCTGGACCATTCCGTCAGCCCACAACACTCTCTAGCATCTACCTCTGCCCTGCACAAATCCTCCCAGGTTCCATGTCGCCCCATTTCTCTGCTACACTTCATGGCAGACTTCTCTGAAGGATTGACCACATGTACTTTCTCCATTTCTCCACTCACATGTCCACGCACCCAGGCCACCTGTGCCACCACCACCCCGATGCACCCCTACTTGTTGGAGTGGTACTTCAAGATGGTCTTCATACTGCCAAACATAGGGTTACTTTTCTGGTCACATTGTACTCAACTCGCAGCAGCATCGACATGGTGGCCCATTCCTTCTTCTTGAGACACTCTCCGCTCTTGGCTTTCTTATAATCCTGTATGACTGTCTTCCGACCCCTCTTGTCCCCCTCGGACTGCTTTACTGCATCCTCTCCCGTACGGTTTCTTCACAGTGAAGGTCCTCAGGATTCCTTCCTGGCCCTCTCGCTCTCTCATCCTCTCCACGGGCGGTAGTAGCGACATCCCATCTCTAGCCTAGATTTCCCCTCTGATAGGATGATGTGGCTGCCTCCTTCACATCTTCACTTGGGGATTTTCCAGGCATCTTCAACTTACAGGGTCCAAAACTGAGCTTCTGATCTTGCTCCCCAAACCTTGACCTTCCCCGGTCTTACTCACCCAGTAAGTGTATCATCGTCCATCCATTTGCTAAAGGCAGAACCTGGGGAGTCATTGTTCCTTTTCCTCACCCCACATCCAGTCTGTGGGCATGTCCTATCTGTTCTGCCTGGACATTGTATCCTGAATCTGGACATCCTGCTGTTACCCTAGCCCGGGCCACTCTTACCCTTGGCCTAGATCACAGCAACAACTTTGGAATGAATTCCTGCTACTATTCTGGATGCCTCCCAAGCCATTCACCACCTACAGCTGAGTGGGGTTTGAAAAAGCAAGCCAGCCATGTGGAATCCTGGATAGGATCCTGGAACTGAAATCAGACAAAAAAATTGGTGAAATTTGAATCAAGTCTGTAGTCTAGTTAATAATATTGTACCAGTGTGAATTTTCTGTTCTGGATTATTGCTGTGTGCTTGATATAGTACAGTAAGATGTTATCATTAGGACAAGCAGGGTGAACTCCTTGTACTGAATTTGCAGTTTTCCTGTATGTCTACAATTCCAATTTAGAAGTTTTTAAAAAAAATTAAGATGTGAAGAAAGAAAGAAAGCAAATCCGATTGTGTCTCTTATGCTTAAAACTGCTGAGACCTTCCCCTGACCTAGCATGGAACTCAGACTGCTCTCAGGCCCTGCCCACCTGCCAGCCTCATCGATGCCACTTTACTTCGGAGGCAGCGGTCCTCTCCCAGCCGGGTCGAGATATGACGACCTTTTCCACACGGATCCCTCCATCCATGAGGCCTCCCCCAAGCCCAGACCATGGTCAGCGCCTTCTCACCACTGAGGTCTCCATTCAACACCATTTCTTCTTAAAGGCCTTCCCTGACTCCCATATTCAAGCTGGCCCCCGCCCTCCATCACTGTACTCTGCTGCGGAGACCTTCGGTTCTCTTCACGGTCCTTATCCACAGCTGGTATTCCGTGCAGGTGTATATGCCAGTTTCATGTGGTCAGGGATGGCGAATGTCATTCTCACAGTGTTATCATTAGTGTCTAGCCTGGCATCCAGCCAGTGCTCAAATGAAATCAATAAGCAAGTAACTCCTTGTTTCATATGTGTAAGGCACATTTACTGTATAATTCAGTCTCCAGAGAAGTTCCAGTACTTATAGTACCTCCTTCCGCCCTTCCCTGATGATCACGCTGTTTGCAAAAGGCCCAGTGCTGTAGAGATGGGATTTGGTTCTTCATGGATTTGATTGGCTTTTGTGCTAGGCCTTCAGCTAGGTACTGTAGTTACTGAGATTAGTAAAACATTGTCAAATGTAAGGTATTGTAAGCATTTATAATAGGCTTAACTTCATTCTTGGCAGATTTTAGGAGCTCATTATCTCTTGAAAGAAGGACTAGAATAAGAAATCTTTTTCTTTTAAATTGCTGCAGATATATACACACATCTTTTTTTTTTTTTTTTTAAGATTTTATTGGGGAATTGGCGGAGGGGAACAGCATTGGGGAATCGGGGAAGGGGAACAGACAAGTTGCTGTCTTTTTGTTCTTCAGTTTAGTTGTGGAGGATGTTGCTTCACTGTTGGTATCGTCATTGCACTCTTCCCGGATGAGGCAGATCTGTCGCTGGCCTCTGGATGTCGCTCACTGCGGCTATTGGCAGCTCACTCTTGGCTGCCAGCCGCTCACGCTGGCTGCGGGCCACTCACTGTAGCCTATGGCAGCCCACTGCAACAGAGGCTGCAGCCCACACCATCACCGGGGCTCGCACAGCCCAGCTCCAGGTGGAGCTGTTGTTAGCTGTAGAGGGCAGTGTCACTGGCCCTCATGTGGGATCCGAACCGAGGCCGCTGGCATCCCCAAACCAGCGCTTAACCAATGCGCCACTCGGCCGGCCCTATACACACATCTTTATATATAAACAATTGTTATACATACACATACAGCATTGTGGAATCTTTAGCCTTTCAGATAGTCTTCCAGCTGTTTCTCTCTTGGCAGGGAGAAGGATGGGCAGAGGGGTGTGGGACTTATGGCTGCTCTTAGAGCATGGGGCTCTGCCACTGCCCCACCTGGCCAAGTACCCGCTGGTGTATCCTAAGGTGGCTTGATGAAAGGCTACACAGAGGGGCATTTGGGAAATCATTAGAGGTGTTTTTGATAGTTTTAGTGATTCAGGGTTATGTATTTTCCATGAATTTAATTTATTCAGAATGGTAAAGAGGAAATTATAAATTAAGTATGTCATAAAAATATAATAAAAAGGAGCCATTGGGTCTGATTGGATTGAGAACCCGTAGTTCACTGTCTGGATTCCAGAAGGTATTATTATGGGCTCTCAAGGAATTTGAAGTATTTCAAAGAAAGAACAGGAATGTCATGATTCATTTTGATCCCCAGATGAGGCTGAACTTTGTGCCGGGACCTGCCACTTAGGTGCAGAGGCACCATTGGGCAGTGCCTTGCAGAAGCTTTGGGTGTTGGTGATACAGGAATTTCTGGGATATGACTGGGGGACCCGATGGTGTCACCCATGTTCATGGCAGAAAGATACAGTATGCAAATCAGCCAGCTGCAGGGGTGATTCCTTGACCACCGATGGCTTGTGGGCAGGGTGCAGTCCCTGGTGCTTGCAGCATATCACATGTGATTTCACAGTGCTCACAAGATCTGTGATCACGTGGACTGCTAGTAGACATTCAGACAGTAGGTTGGCAGGATGCAAGGGACCATGGAGGCAGTGGGATCCTGGAGAGGCAGAAAGAGAGGGGAGGTTGGCAGAGGTGCTTACCTGCTTTAAGAATTTGCCTGGGGCTGAGGCCTCAGCAGAAGGGGCAGTACCAGAACACTGCTCCTGAAACACCTCCTGACCTGGCCTGTGGGTTTGTGCCAAGTCCTATTAGCATTGTGGCTGTGTGCCTAGTTAAACATTCAAGCCCCATGGAGTCAGAGAGAACCTCCGCGAAATGGTAATTTGTTCAGTCGTGTGTTTTACTACATGTGTTGTTTTTAATGGCTGTGAAAGATCAGAGAGTTCCATGTTCGTTTTACATATTGCTTTTAGGAATCATGTAGTAAAATTTAAAGTGTATAAAAAGTAGAAAATATGGCATGGCTTATAAATATTCATATTAAAAACATTTTTAGGAATAATATATGTTAAGCAAGGTTAAGCTATATACAGATGGGCTCTGAATTAGATTTTTGAACCAATTTTTCAACCCATTTTACATTTTTTAAAAATACAGTCAAGGGCTGGCTGAGTGGCGCAGTGGTTAAGCGCTGGCTTGGGAAGCCAGCAGCCTCGGTTCCATCCCACATATGAGGGTGAGTGACACTGCCCTCAAAAAAAAAAAAAATAGTCAATGTTTCCAGCTCTTCTGTTTACTTATTCTTAGCGATTATCTACCATTTTGTTTGATAGAGTATCTATTTCTGTCCTATTTTCCAGTTGGCTGTTCCTGCTATTAGTATACAGAGTAATTTTGCCCTGGTATTTGCTACTAAATATCATCTGTAATTAATGAAAGTTAACACTTACTGGCTTCATGTTCAGTTTTCCTCTTTATACCACCTATTCTTCTTTAAATAGTCCTTACACCTCTTCTCTGTTTAATAAGAGAGAACTTTCTGTTGCTAATTCATTCCTTTGCTTCAATAAGAAAGGCTCTATCTTGATCATCACTGTTCAGTATGGTAGCAGCTAGCCGCATATAGCTATTTAAATGTAAGTTACAACAAAAAAAAACATTAGAAATTTGGTTCCTCACATGTTCTAGCTGCATTTTGAGTGTTTAGTGGCCACATGGCTAGTGGCTGCTGAACTGACAGCTATCATTATTGCACAGCATCTCCATTATCACAGAAAGCTCTCTCGGGCAGCCTGGGTCTAGATTCTTTTTTTTTTTTTTTTTTTTTTTGAGGGCAGTGTCACAGCCCTCATATGTGGGACGGAACTGAAGCCGCTGGCTTCCCAAGCCAGCGCTTAACCACCGCGCCACTCGGCCGGCCCTGATTTGATTTTTTTTTACTGGTCTCCACAAGTTCCATTTCTTTCTTAAATTTATATTTATGATGTATTCTTTGAACCAGTGGTATTTTTGTATTAAGTATATTTTCACCCTATTTATTTGTCATATTTCTTTCTTATTTTTAACAGAACAGAGTTCATAGTTGGTGTTGATTTAATCTTTCAGTTTTTCTTTTTTGAATTGTGGTGTATTTATTCAGTGGGAAACTATAGTTTTGAAAAAAAATGTACGAAGATCACACATATCACTGTGGATGAATCTCAAACATTGCTCGACACAAAAATGTAACTTTCAGAAGAATACTTATAAAATGACGTCATGTATGTCAATTTAAAAAGCTGTATATTGGTTTTGTTTGTTTGTTTGTTTTTGAGGGTAGTGTCACTGGCCCTCATATGTGGGAGCCGAACCGAGGTCGCTGCCTTCCCAAGCCAGCGCTTATCCACCGTGCTACTCGGCCGGCCCCTGTATATTGTTTAACATTATGTATATATATAAAATGAAAACCTAAAGAACTGTATGGGAAGAAGCAACGTGAACGTGATATTGAGGATAGTTACCCACTCTGTCGGGGAGAAGGGTGTACAATAGGGAAGGCCAGCACGGAACCTGAAAGCAGGTGACACTTTGTTTCTTAGACAGGTGGGGTCATGAGTCTTCAGCTTATTTTCCTGTTCATGTTTCTATGTCTAAAATATTTTATAATCAATTCAAGTGCTTCATGCTTATTTTAAACATCAATTAAAATTTAAACTATCTAATATAGAAAGTGAAAATAAGTGAGAAAAATTTCTAATGTAGAAAGTGAATGTTTTCCATAATCCTATTGTTCTAAGAGAGTGAACATTGTGATTTGAAATACGTATACACTGTGGAAGGATTACCCCCAAATGGTTAACACTTATGCAAAACACTCATCAAAAGAGAGAAAAAACCTTGATGTGAGTTGAAAACTGCTTGACTTGAAAAGTGAGGAAATTAACTTCCATCACCTCACATCACACCTCTTTTTCATGTGTGTGTGAGAACATTTAAGCTCTAGTCTCTCTTAGCAAATTTCAATTATACTATAATCAACGTTATCAACTAAAGTCACCAAGTTTTACTCTCGATCCGCAGACCTTGTGTTCTTACAGTGTAATGTTCACAATAAAACCTTGTTTCTTCCCCACAGTGCTAGCTGCTCTTGTGTCTCCTCTTATCTGCCGTGTTTCCGGCCAACACCTCTTCTGGGCCAGGGACCTGATTGCTGGAGGCGCTGGAACCTTCCTTCTTAGGGCGTCTGAATGCGTGTGCCTTCTGTTCACATCCACCTGCCCTTTAGGGTCCAGCAGAGCTCCCCTTTCCATCCTAAGACAAGGGAAATTCTAAAGATACATCCCCCATTTTTGTGAATGAGGGACTGTCGACCGCAGCTCCAGATCACGTTTTCATACAAGCCACATCTCTGTGAGTTGATGTGCCCCGGGGACTCCCAGTCCCTCATCATCTTCTCATATGTGGGCACTCACTGCTCACTGCCTGGCTTTTGCTTTCGGTTTCGCTTATATGAGGGTCTACAACATAGCTGTGATTTTTCTTGAGGCATAAATTACAGCCACATGCCTCACGGTGTGAGGCTAGCGTGGGAGAGCGAATCACCCAGCCAGCGACCTGGAGTGGCAGAGTGGCTCTGCTCTTAACTTTCCATCCAATGCCCAGTAACGCTTTTAAGGTTATTAAAAGTGTACTACACAAACACAACTTTGATTCTTCTGAGACAGGTCTGAAAAAGAAAGACCACCTCCAGTGCTGAAATGAAATTAGAGAAATTGGAGTTATCTAAGAAGATACTGCTTCTTGATCAGAAAATAGAGGTTTGGGGTTTCTCAGTTCATGGCTTGAACAAGTCTGCCATGTACTCTCTGAAATAAGGAGATGCAGTTTGGGGAACTGTTCTGATCAGTGCTCCAGCCAATATGCAAAACATTTATCCAAAGAGAAAAGGCTTTAATTCGAGTTGAAAACTGGCTGATTTGAAAAATGAGAAAATTCGCAGCAAGCATGTAACTTGTGTTGGAAATGTGATTTGGGAGCAAGCCAGAAGCTGGGATAAACATTTCCACGAAGTAACAGGTGGTGAAGGCATTGGAAAGGCCAGTCAGGAATGATAAAGAATTGTGTATTTTGCCTTGCATACTATGAAGTTTCCAGGTGAGGGAGGGTGAGGTAGGCTATGTCATCCTTCTTCTCAGCCTAAGATGCTCACAGGACATGTCATCGTGGGTGGGGAGCACAGGGCCTGCATCAGAAGAAAGTGCCCCATGGATGAAAAGGAAACGACAGTGTTCCAGGCAGCCAGGGAAAGCCTGAGCCTCTGCTCTGTGAGGGCAGAGGCAGCACGGCGCTCAGGCAGCCTTGCTGTGCTGTGTGCTGAACGCTTGCCATCAGGGAGAGCTGGGGTGGCAATCTAGACGACAACTTGGGTGTCAGCCCAGCCCTCTTGGACTAGACCACAGCAGTGAGAGCTGCAAATTTGATGATTCTTGGAGATATCTCGTGAAGGTCAAACTTTTGTTTTGTTCTGTTTAATTTCTCCCAGACTTCTGAACTCTGGCCATGTTCAATTTTTAGTCCTTCAAGGTTATTAAGCCTCATTTCTTATTTATATGTTTTTCCATCCTTGCTCTTCCACATTATCTATTTCCAAGCCTTTATTTTTCAATATTTTTCTTTTACCTGACACTACCCATTCCTTTACCTTGAAATCCCAAAGATGTGTATTATTTACTGGCTTTATTTTATTTCTTCTCCAAATCGGAGAACTGTTGCATCTTATTGAAGTTCACATAGTTTGACTTTTTAAAAAAACAGATTGATTGAGGTATAATTCACATAATATAAAATTCACCCCTCCAAAGTATACAGTTCAGTGGGTTTTTTAAAAAAAGTATATTCAGAGTTGTGCAACCATCACCACAATCTAATTTTAGAACATTTTCATCACCTCCAAAAGAAACCCTGTCCCCATTAGCAGTTGCTCCCTGTACCCCGACCTCCCAAACCTCTGACAACCACTAGTCTACTTTCTGTCTGTATGGATTTCCCTGTCCTGGACATTTCATGTATATGGAATCATACAGCATGTGACCTTTTTTGTGACTGACTTCTTTCACTTAGCATAATGTAACTTTATTTCTATTTTCAGTGTAGTCCCTTTTTTTTGGTTTTATTTTTCAATTGTTTAGCTGCCACCTATTCTCAGGTTTTAAGTTGTCTTTCATGTATCATTTTTCTAGAGTTTATTTTCCACAGTCTATGTTTGTACTTAAATCTGTAACTCTTAAAATGAAGTATTAATTTTTAAACTATTAGTTTAACTATTAACTACTAAACTTTTAAGATTAGCTATTATTTCTCAGTTCTCTAGGAAAAAGAATATGGCCTGTATTCCTCTTGTACCTGCTTCATGGGTAGCCCGACACACTTTCTTCTGTGTGGTGCTATTCCATGTTATCATTTGGTGAATAACTATTAATTAGTTGTTAGTCTGTTTAATTCCTGACACCTTTCCTTCTAGCTCTCTTGTTTCATAGGCTCTTCTGATTTTTTAAATTTTGTTATAACATTCCAAGATAGTTATCATAGACCTTAGATTTTTTTGGTTTTCTAAAACTCACCATAAAATGCCTTTTGTCACTTATGAACATCCTGTCAGCACATAGATTTGAATTCATGTAATTCTCTCTTTTTGTAGATGTATGTCATCACTTATTTATTGTCCTCACATTCACTGCCATCCTTTCACTCTCCAATGTAATTTTTTTTTAAATTGGGGAATTGGGGAAGGGGACCAGCCAAGTTGTTGTTCTTCAGTCTTCGTTGTGGAGGGCGCCAGTCACCATCTGGCTTCCCGTCGGCAGCTCGTGGCCTCTAAGCTCAAGCTGCTGAGTTCAACCTTAGTTGTGTGTGGGCATAGCTACCATCCCATGCGGGAGTTGATCCAGCAGCCTTGTTGTTAAGAGCACACCCTATCCACCGAGTCACCCTGGCGGCAGCTCAGCTCAAGGTGCTGAGTTCAGTCTTAGTTGCAGGCGCGCATAGCCCACCACCCAACAGGCAGTCTTATTGTTAGGAAAGCATGCTGTCATCAGCTGAGCCATCCTGCCACCTGTTGGCAGCTCAGCGGCAGCTCAGCTCGGGCGCAGCATCACTGGTCCATGTGGGAATTGAACTGGGAGCCCTGTTGCTCAGAGCTCACGCTCTTAAGCTAACTCTTAACCAACTGAGCCATTCGGCCAACCCTCCAATGTAATTTTTATGAACATTATTTCATGCTCTTCCTCCATTGACTGAGTTATTCATGAAGACTATCCAAGGAAAAGCACTGCCTCCCTTTTTACGTGCATTATCTCATGTAATCCTCGCAACAGTCCTATGAGATGGTATTAGTATGTTACTCATATTTCCATTTTATAGATGAGGGAACTGAAGTTACGTGTTTAGGTCAGTTTTCATCAGTATTTAGTTTCTGAAACTGGAGTGCTCTTTTTTCCTATCATTTCTTTGAACACTAAGCCCATGTCCTGACCCTCAGTAAATACTCAATAAACACTGAGTTTGTCGGTAGGTGAATGAGCAAATGAATGGATGAGATACTACCTGGTTGTGCTGTTCATGGATGTGCCAAATGTTATCTTTCAAAGAACTCGCTTCTGTAGCTTTTGTGAAGCCCTGTGGTATTAAACCATAATTCAGGAGACTTTTAGTGATGGGAGAAGTGGATCTTTGAAGGTTGTTACCCCTGAACTCTCCCAGTGTTCATATTCAGCAGCATATAGCAGGGCAGCATTTATTAATACTAAGTACGTGAGTTAAGAAGGCAGTGCGCCGGACCGTGGTCACTCAGTGGCTACTTGGTCACTCACATTGGGCTCTAATGGCAGCACATTTTTACCCAGTACTGGTAGAGAGAGGGTGCTGAGTACAGAAAGCACCCATTTCAAGAGCAGGGCACAGAAAGGGTGTGTGTGTGTGTGCGCTTGCTCTTTGAAGATTGTTTGGTTCAGCAAAAGTTCCAGTCAAGATCAATTTACACAAGAATAGTGACCACCTTGGTTTCTTTCACCCACTTGGGCAAATCTGCCTCCTTGTATTCCTTGGGACTTCATTTTTTAGAGAGATGTTTCACCAACAGCCATTTGCTGTAGGAACCTGTGACTTAATGTCAAGTGTTGGAACAACCAGGATGAATCAGTCCTTGTGATTAGTTGTTTTATTTAGGAGTAGAAAGGACTTAAACCCATCCAGACTGTTTTAATGTCAACAAGGTAAAAAAACGTTTATTTTTTTCACCAAAACTTTTGGTCTTCTTAATCAGGAGCAGCAGATAATTATGAAATACCCTCTCTGTAATTTGTACGCTTGGGTTATTTGGTAAATTAAGATTAAGAGTACTTTTCATTTTTATTTTCCTTATTGACTGACTATATTTTAAATAATCCTCGTGCTACTTATACTTCATACCTAGACATGAGGGAAAATGCAGTACAAAGTGAAGTAACTTTTTAGGATGTGTATGAACTAGACCAAACTGATGGCCTCTCGTGTTTATTGTTTCAAATCACTGGTGATGCAAGCTGCTAGGTGCTTGTTATGATCTGCTGTGAGCTCCCAACATTCTTTCCTTCCTGATTCTTCTCTTTCTGCTGAGTTGACAGTCAGGTCTTTGATCCTTGCTTCTTGAGGATGTCTTGCTCCAAAGCTAGCATCCCACAGAAAAAGAGCACAACGTAGAAAGGAGAACAGAATTGTCTTTTCTTTTCCAAACTAGACTAACACTCATTCAGATTCTACTCAATTCATCAAAACTAACCACTGGTTGTGTGCAAGGCACAGGTTTTGTCCTCAGACAACTGATGATATACTTAAGAAGGCTTAAGTATGTTAATCAGCGTGCTCCCCTCCCCTGAGCAGCTCCATCAGATAGGAGCTCAGTGCAGGAAATGTGTACCCTAACTCCCCGCTTCTGTAAAATTAAGCTGATGAAAGGTGAGGCTTAAAATCAATTATCAGGAAAGAATATATGAAATCTTATTAATCATTCTCCTGTTTACACTACTTAACAAAATAAATCATTTAACTGCCGTATTTGACCTTCTGCTCCTAAAGAGCCATTCTGATGAACTTGGACCCCAGGTTCCACGTGTGTGGTTATTCATTAAATCCTTCTCTCTTATAAACTCTTGGCTTAGACTTGACAAGGCTGGAACGCAGTCACCCCAGTCCTGATATATTTCCCTGGTATTTCACATCAGGCAGCTCAGCCTGCCTTTATCATGTGATGTCCCTCCAGTTTGGGCAGTTTTCGCTTTCAATTTAGCTTTCCATATCAAAGCATAAATACAAAGATACTTAATTTGTTCACCAATATTGTTTGCTGTGGACACATATGTACTTTTGACCCTGGGAACACTAGCCGTGCGTAGTGTCATTGATACAAATTGGTCATTGGGGGCCCCTAAAGAAAAATTCAAGTTAGAAGCAAATTTGAAGCAATTAGTGATTTAACCATTCTGCAATTTCTTTTGTACATAGAAGGAACATGAAAAAGACTCCAGTAAGAAGCAGGTCAAGCATCCACACTGTTAATAAGAGTTAATGTTACTGACTTTTTACTATGTGCCAGGCGCTATCGTAAAGCCTTCATGTGTGTTAGTTGTTTAATCCTGACATCAGCTGTGTGGAGTGAACCCTGTCGTTAGCCTTATCTCACGATGAGGAAACCGAGATGGAGAATGCTGGGGTACCTTACTCCTGGACGTGCAGTCAGGAGGGTGGAGCCTGAATCTGAGGCTGCTCTGCAGAAGCCATGCCCTTACCTGACTCTGCCCACAGCCTGGCCTAGAAGCATTGCTGTTGCCACCAGATTTGGGGCGGAGTAGGTTCCCGTTCCCATCATTACTTCCTGACCCCATGTCTCCTAACTCTTCCCATCCATTGTGGCTGGCGGTTTCACAGCTCCCTGGCCTTTCCTAAGCCTTGTGACTACTCACCACTTTCCCCACCACCTGCACCAGTGCCCCCAGCATGAAGATTTCCGGAGCTGGTCTACATGGTGCCTGCATGGCCCCAGCTCATTGCTGGCCATTCCACACACACACACACACACACACACACACACACACACACACACACACATTCTCTGTTCTGGCCACACTAAACTCACTTCCATCGCCAAGGCTTCCTTTCTGGAGGGCCTGTTCATGGATTGTTCTGGCAGCACTCACGGCCTGATGATGGCTGCCCCAGCCTCTGGCCCTGCTGGCTTTCACTGGGCTGCCCTCTCTTCGTCTTTCAGTCCTCAGCTTAGAGGACACTTCATCCAGGAGGCCTTTCCTAACCCCCAAATATCTGTAAGGCACCGCCCTCCTGTGCTTTCCATCTCACCTTCACTACCTCATCCTGGGACTGGGTAGTCACACCTGCCTGCTGTCTCGATCCCTCTTCAGGTGATGGCCCCATACAGGTAGGGGTCATGGCTGAGGTGTTCACGCCTGTCTTCTCAGCACCCACCACAGTGCATGGTAAACAGGAAGCACTTAATAAGTGATCAATGAGCAGGGACTCAGTTGTCACTGATCATTGTAGCAACAACAAACTTTAGGGGTGTGTGCCCCAAGGCAGCATCAGAGCTTATGACTGCAGAATTGACGCTGTTGCTTCGCCTTCCCGGAGGTGGGCATACTCCTGCTTTGAAGCGCTGGCTTCAGCATCACGTATGTCTTGGTAGGACTCAGGCTGTGGTGCCTCAGGCCTGATGGCTCCGCCTGTTCTCTGCTTCAGCAGTCATACCTCCAGGAAAGGCCTCCTTCACTGGCTCTTGCAGGTCCGCAGCTGCACAGGGAGGGGATAGGCAGTTACCTGAGTTTGAGGGCTGAGAACAGTGCCGCTCTGGTGTCTGCAGCTTCCAGGAGAGACGAGAGCCAGAGGTATCTCATAGGAAATGCTTCTCTGGGGTCCGGGCCAGCTGCAGATATAACGGGAAACCTCTCCCTTCAGCAACAGCTTCTAACCCTCTGCAATCAAAAAATGTCCTTCCTCCTTCTGGTCTCCCAGGTGGCCCTTTGCAGTGGCAGCATGTGTTCTGTGCTCCTTTGGACCCCTCTCCCCAGCCACTGCTGGGCGACTTACCTGCCTTACTGGGGAGTCGGGGAGAGGTCATTAGAGCAGCTCCAGGGACCAGCCTCCCTGTGCACTTCTCTGATGAACCAGGAATAAACCCTGCCAACCTGGAGACTCCAAGACAGGCCAGAAATAGGACTGTTCTCTGGTTAGCCCACAGAGGTTGTGTTTTTCGACTCTCCCAAGGCAAAATGACAATCAGTTCAGTGTTGTCTATGACAGGAGCCTGAGAAATTAATCCAAAGGTGCTTGTACTCTTCCATTATATATCGGTTCACGTTTCCAATTCAGGTAATTAGTTATAACTGTGGTTGGTCCTATACATAAATTGGGATGTGTGTTTTTGCTGGAGAAAAAAAAGGAAGTTCAGGACCTTAGTTAAGAGTGATCATGTACCATTTTCCTTCGGGGTCAGTTAGCATCTACAATTATTTATCTAAGTCTTCTGATTCCCACTTGCGATTTGACTATACTCTAGCATGTCTCTAGGTGTCTTAAGGACATTTGCCAAATTCTCAGAACAGTTGACTTAAAAAGATACACCATATAGTAATTTTGTGAGGAGAGAGGAGATGAAGAAAGATTAAGTAATAAAATGGTGGTGTGATTATTAAATGATTAAGGATTATTAAGTAGTTCTCTGGTTATTTGATTAATTAATTTTAAAGCATTTATTAAACATGTACTGAGTGTAAGAAACCATGCGGGTTCAGCAGTGTAGACACATCACCTCTTGATTCAGTCTTTCCATGATGGCTTCTAAAAAATTATTATCTATAAGATTTTATTTTAGAAGCATATTCCTCCTGGAAAACAACTTAGTTTTTTGGATACATTCACTTGGTATCCAATAAATATCTCCCACTGCTATTAGATAGTTTTTGAAAAAGTTTTTTCTTTTAAAAATATAGCTATCATATAATATTATATTCATTTCAGGTATATACAATAGTTATTCAACGTTTATATACCTAAAGAAGTGATCACCATGATAAGTCCAGCAACCACTTGATACTGTTCCCACGCTATCATGATATTATTGACTATATTCCCTATGCTGTACATCACATCCCCATGACTTATTTGTTTTATACCTGGAAATATGAACCTCTTATTCCCCTTCACCTCCCCCCCCTTTTTGTTTTTTAGTTACAGTTGATATTCAATATTATATTAATTTTAGATTTACAGCATAGTTGTTAGACATTTATATAATTTAAGAAGTGATCCCCCTGACTAGTCTAGGACCCACCTGGCACTATATACATAGTTATTATCATATTATTGACTATTTCCCTATGGTTTACTTTATATCCTCATGACTATTTTGTAATTACCAATTTGTACTTCTTAATTCCTTCCCCTTTTTCACCAGCCCCCTTCCCAAATGGCAACCATTGAAATATTTTCTGTATCTATGAGTATGTTTCTGTTTTATTTGTTTACTTTGTTCTTTAGATTCCACATATAAGCAAAATCACATTGCATCTGTCTTTCTCTGTCTGACACTCCACTCAGCACAGTACCTCCAGGTCCATCCATGTCGCCCCAGATGGCAAAAATCCATCCTCTTCTCTGGCCAACCAATTGTGTATATGTACCACTTCCTCTTTATCCATTCATCCATTGATGGACACCCAGGCTGCCTCCACATCTTGGCCATTGTAAACAACGCTGCAATGAACATATGTATGCACACATCTCCTTGAAGTACCATTTTGGGTTTCTTCACATAAATACCCAGAAGTGGGATTACTGTCTTCTTTGTCTCTTGTTATAGCCTTTGTTTTAAAGTTTAGTTGGTCTGGTATAAGTATTGCTATCCCAGTTTATTGTTTGTTTCCATTTTCATGAAATATCTTTTTCCAATCCCTTTATTTTCAGTCGTTATGTCTTTCGATCTGAAATGAGTCTCTTGTAGGCAGCATATGTAAGGGTCTTATTTTCTTATCTATTCAGCCACTATATCTTTTGACTGGAGCACTTAATCCATTTACATTGAAATAATTGTTGATAGATATGTACTTATTGTCATTTTATTATTCATATTTTTTATCTTTTTTTGTTGTTGTTGTTGTCTTAAGTCCCTCTAAGATTCCTTATAATTCTGGTGTAGTGGTGATGAACTCTTTTAGCTTTTTCTTGTCTAGGAAGCTATTTATTTGTCATTTGATTCTAAGTGATAGCTTTTCTGGATAGAGTAATCTTGGTTGTAGATCCTTGCTTTTCATCACTTTGAGTACTTAATGCCAGTCCCTTGTGGCCTGCAAAGTCTGTTGAGAAATCTGCTAACAGTCTTATGGGAGCTCCCCTGTAGGTAACTGTTTTTCTCTTGCTGCTTTTAAGATTCTCTCTTTGTCTTTAATCTTTGGGATTTTACTTGTGGCATGTCTTGGTGTGGGCCTGTTTGGATTCATCTTCTTTGGGATTCTCTGTGCCTCCTGGGCTTGTATATGTATTTCCTTTACCAGGTTAGGGAAGTTTTCTGTCATTATTTCTTCAAATAGGTTTTCAATTCCTTGTTCTCTTTCTTCTTCTTCTGGTACCCCTATGATGCTTGATGTCATCCCAGAGGCCCCTTAACCTATCCTCATTTTTTTGGATTCTTTTTGCTCTTCTGATTGGGTGTTTTCTGCTGCCTTATCTTATACATCACTGACTTTATCTTCTGCTTCATCATATACTGTTGATTTCCTCTGAGGTATTCTTCATTTCAGTTATTGTAGTCTTTATTTCTGACTGTTTTTTTTTATGTTTTCTATCTCCATCTTTATGTTTCCTATCTCTTTTTTGAAGTTCTCCTTGAGATCACTGAGCATCTTTTTTTGTGTGTTAATTAAATTTTATTGAGGAACATCCATGGTCATTGGTTACACATTGCTTTCATGCTACAGTGGAATAGTTGACACTTTTAGGGAGGGTGCAGCTCACAGTGGCCAATGCGGGGATCGAACCAGTAACCTTGGTGTTATCAGCACCATGCTCTAACCAACTGAGCTAACCAGTCACCCCCATTGAGTATCTTTATAACCAGTATTTTGAGCCCTACATCTAGTAGATTGCTTGCCTCTGTTTTGTTTAGTTCTTTTTCTGGAGCTTTGTTCTGTTCTTTTATTTGGAGCATGTTTCTTTGTCTCCCCATTTTGGCTTCCTCCTGTGCTCGTTTCTATGTATTAGATAGGGCTGCCAGATTTCCTGATCTTAGAAGAGTGGCCTTATATAATAAGTGTCTTGTGGGGCCCAGTGATTCAGTGTCCCTGGTACCAGAGCTGGGTGCTCCAGGTGTGTTCCTTGTGTGGGTTGTGTGTGCCCTCCTGCTGTAGTTGAGCCTTGGTTGCTGTTTGCAGATCAATGGGAGGGACTGACCCTTGGGCTGATTGGTTGTGAGGACTGGCTGTGGAGGAGCTGTGGTGCAGGGGCTGACCCTATGGAGCCGGGTTTACTTCAGCAGGGCTCTGGTGCCTGCCCAGTCTGCCTTTTGTGTGTGTCATCCCCAGAGGTGGCCAGGTAATACTCCGTTTGGGTTTGAAGCTGACCACCAGGCGTGCTAGCCCTGAGGCCTCCTGGGAGAGGCCCCACCACAGGCCAAGTTCAGCCGCAGCCTGTGCCCTGCTTGGGGCCACTTGGCATGAGCCACAAAGCAATCTGCAGATGGCTGCTGCCTGTGCTAGGCTTAGAGGTGCCTTGAGAGGCCAAGCCACAAGCTGAGGTCAGGTGTTGTTAGTGCCAGGCTTAGAGCTACTCAGAAAGAGGGACAGGACACGATGAAGCCAGATGCTGCTTATGTGGGTTTTGTGAGCCTTTGAAAAATTTTAGGAAAGCCCACACCATGATCCAAGACAAGCCGTTTATATGGAAAGGCCACTGGAAGCGGTTTGGGTGGGCCAAAAAGTTGGGTGGGGCAGGGTCTCAGGGAATCAGAGCAAAGGAATGGTGTTAGCCAGGTTGATGGAGACTCAGATATGGCAGCCATCTGCATCTGCACGCCTGGAGTGGGAGCACTTAACAAAGAAACAGTGGCTTTTGCCAGCTCCTCCGTCTGGGAGAAAGCTGCCCCTCCAGCCCTGCCTCAGGAGCCAGACAACTCAGTTCTCCCTGTATGTCCCTGGCACCTTTTGAGCGGCTGCCCTAGTGCTGGAGCTCAGAGCGAGTGAGTCCATCAGCGAGTAAGTCTGTGTGTGGGCCCTTTAAGAGCAGCGCCTGGCAGTGCAGCCGCCCTCATCTTACTCAGCCACAGCCTCCGCTGGTTTTCACGGCTAAAAGTTAGGGGAACTTTTTCCCCTGTCACTGAGACCCCGGGCTGGGAAGCATGACGTGGGCCAGGGACCCCTCGCTTCTAGTGGTGGGGACCTCCGCAGCCAAGTTATCCCTCCCGGTTTTTAATGAGCACACGTGGCTGTGAGACCAGCCCGTTCTCAAGGTGGCTTCTGTACATCCATAGTTGTAGGACTTCAGTTCAGCTAGACTGTAGGCAATTCTCAATAATGGCTATTCTGTAGTTTAGTTGTAATTTTGAGGTGGTCGTGAGAGGAGGTGAGCGCAGTGTTTACCCCCTCCGCCATCTTGACTGGATCCCCCATGATGCCTTTTCATTACCACCTTCTGCAGAGCTTAAACTCTCTAAGACAGGGACCTTGTTTTGTTCTTTATTTTATTCTCCATGTATAGCATACACCAGGCCTAAAATAAATATTTATTGAATAAATTACATTGTTACCCCCTTCAGTACATTTGTAGTTTGATTAAATTCAGTAAGGATTAACAATGGATTTCTTTAAATAATGTCCACTTTTTTTTCAGAAATTCCTTGAGTTCTGTCTGGAAAAGCTGCTCCTCATTATTTCCCCAGTGATAATTCTTCTGAATACCCAGAGCGGGGACCTACCACCTGTTACAGCTACTTAACAGTGTAGAATCCATTAGTGTGTTATTTCAGCCTTTAATGAAAATCCTAAAGATGTAGGTTAATTGTCCATTTAACCAACTTTTTTTTAATGAGGGTTTTGTAAAAGAATAAAATTCATGTAGACTGCAGCTGGACAAAAGCTGAATGCTTTTGCTGTAAATACTTGGATCCAACAGAAAATAGATACTCAATAAATCTGAATCAAGGTTGGCTTTAGTTACCCCTGTTGGTGATGGAATGGTTTCACTTTTCATGGTAGTCTTGCTATCTCTGACATAGGTAAAATGGTCCATACTCTAGATCACCCTGACATCTAAGTGTCAGTGACTGGTATCAACAGATCAAAATAATCCCAAGAAATGTATAGGTTCTACCATCATCAGCTGGCTCTGCTGCCCTCAAAAAGAAGTCAATGTGACCCTTTCAAGGAGGAACTACTTAATGTTCATTTCAGCCCCCAAAGGTAAAACATGTAGCCATTACTCAGAGAAAGCGTAATGTGTGTCTTGGAGGCATACATTTTCCCTGAGGCATTGTGTCTCAGAAAAGATGCAAGTCAGTAGTCAAATATGACATATTCACATTTTCACTTTACTCTCAACTTTTCAGGAACATGTCCTGCACCGAGAACAAGATGGAGCTACATTTCAACCGACAATGGTTTCAACCTGTGCTGACTGTAATTTTTATCCATAGGTTTGAAGACATACCTGATAGCGGGTCAGAGAGCGAAGGAGTCTCATTGCAGCTGTTCAGAGGCCTTACTTTCTGGCTTAGAGGTCATTGACGGCTCCCGGGTGTCCTCAGGCCCTAGGGGACAGGGGACAGCATCGCCAGGGAGTGTCAGTGACTTGGCGCAGACTGTCAAAACCTTTGATAACCTTAAGGTTAGTTTTTTTTTTCCTACTTCTAAAACTTTATATTAATTCTGCAGTAGAATATGTGAAATAATAAACAACCTTCAGGTCTGTGGCAGACAACTTGGAATGCCCTTCAGTTAGATTTTGATTATTTTTTAATGTAGTATAAAGGTAGCAGCATTTTGCATTTTTAATATTTGCTTTTTTCGACATTCTGCACCTCCATTTTCTTTCTATGCTACATAACAATGCTTCTCATTGAGTTGGTTTTTTTTGTTCTTTCTGAGACTTACAATGTCTTTTGGAATTTCTAAAAGGTAATCATAAATGATAGTGAAGGTGACTCTCCTCACGTCTTGCTGGACTGCTAGTTGTTCTCTCATTTCAGAGACCACTTTCTCAAGTATTCCTACGTCTCCTGAAATCCAGAATTTTATGATTATGTTAAATTTTCTTGGTGTGGGTAAACCATAAGATGTAGCTTACCACGTCTTCCCAAGAACATTATAGTATTTCATTATAAGAACAGAGATCTGATGGCTTTCTAGAAGTACCCATTTCTGTCATAATAGACTACAGACCTTGGGCATATGAAATCTCCCTAATTTATGAGCTGTTTCTCAGTTTCACATTTGCTTTAGTTCTCCTACTGGTACCTCTTGTTTATTTTTACAGTTTAATATTTACCATTTGCATTTTTTTTAAAGAGATAATTTTAAGATATATGCACTTCATTGTTTTGTGCTTTCAAACAACACAGTGATATGTTGACCAGGATGATGGCCTGTTGTTAGGTCTTTAGTCTAGTACGTGCCTTCATATTCACATTCATTAACCGATTCGAAAACCAGCTATGCTGAAATTGAAGCTTAGCAGGCATCATAACCCAATCAGCTGGGGTATCCAGATTATTTCACTGTGTCAGAACCCATAGTGCCTGTCATCCAGTTACTTTGTGTAATTATTGCATCCAGGTTTATTGACGGCACTCATATATAATTTTCATTGTTTGCTTTGTCAACTTAGTGCAGGGTTTCTCAACCTTGGCGCTGTTGACATCTTGATCCAGAAAACTGTGATGGAGGCCGTCCTGTGCATTGTGGCATGTTGAGCAGCATCCCTGGCCTCCCCCCACAGTAGCACCCTTCTTCCCATTGTGACAATCAAGAGTGTCTCCAGACATTGCTCAATGTCCCCTGAGGGCTGTGGAGGGTAAACTCACCCTAGTGGTGTAGGTATCAGACCTTGTCTTTCCCGTATTCTCTGGCACGTGCGTAACAGCTAACATACCTGAAATTTCCTTAATGCCTGCACACATTCATGACAGCCTCTATTCTGGGCTGGTGTTTGGCAGCAGTCAGAAAGGAGCTCTCAGTGCACCGACTGTCACTGAGCATGGCAGGGAAGAATCATGTGGGGGAAGAGCACAAAAAACCATGGCTGCCCAAATACGGTTTCATTCCCCGGGAAGAAACAATTTCTATCAGGCTTCAAACTGAGCTGAATTTAAGTAGAGAAATCGACCCCAGAACCAAAAATAAGTGATTTGTTGTGTTTGCTGCCATTTTAGATTATGTGTATGTATGTTTCTATTCATTAGGAATCACAGTTGCTGGCTTCACTTGTTTTGTTTTTTAATCTGGATGGACAAAAATCATTTAGCATATTCTGTTGCCTTGTATATATTTCCCAAATAATCATTAAAAGTTTTCTGAAAATCCTGTGATCTATTAAGTTGCCCGTGTTTGTCAAAAGGAATTGGAAAAAAAAAAAAAAAGGATCTTTGAGCCCCTTCCCAAAGGGATAGGTGAGTTGGATCTTGAAGAATAATTTCTGGGATGGCATTTTGATGGCATTGGGAGGATAAGAGGCCATCTGAGACCAGGGCTGTCCCAGAAAGTTGGAATTTCTTGGATCCACAGTTGGAATGGAAGGAGCAGGAAGAGATAAAAGACCTAGCCTCCACGCCAGGCTTTGCCACGTTGGGAAGTCCCTGCCACACTCTTGGCTTCTGTGCTTCCAGAGCCTATGGTGAGAGTCAGGTGAGAGCAGGGGTCTCTGGTGCCTTGTAAATCATAAGCGCTGGGTAATGGAGTGAATCGTTATGCGCTAGCAGCCTAGACGTGGAAGGCAGAAAACTGAGATCTGCCTTAAAGATTAGATACATAGATGCACTATTAACTTATAAGGCCTTATAACTTATAACTCAAGTAACAATTTTAGAATAATAAAAATGTAAACTATCACTGCTTGTTCATACATTATTTCGGTGGCTTTATCCTCCAAACTTGTCAGTGCCTCATACATGTGTTACTGGTTTGTTGCCTTGTATTGTCTATCTACACTACAGCCAGCTCTTCTTATTAGCTAGAATCACAGACCAGCACCTCCTAATTCTTTTTTTTAAAAACATTTTATTAGGGAATTGGGGAAGGGGAACAGTGTTGGGAAATTGGGGAAGGGGACCAACCAAGCTGTTCTTCAATCTTCGTTGTGGAGGGTGCCAGTCGCCATCTGGCTTCCTGTCGGCAGCTCATGGCCTTTAAGCTCAAGTTGCTGAGTTCAGTCTTAGTTGTGGGTGGGCGTAGCCACCATTCCATGTGGGAGTCGAACCAGCAGCCTTGTTGTTAAGAGAACACGCTCTATCCACTGAGCTATCCAATCGGCAGCTCAGCTCAACGTGCCGAGTTCAGTCTTAGTTGCAGGTGGGCGTAACCACCATCCCTTGCAGAAGTCGAACCAGCAGCCTTGTTGTTAAAAGTGCGCACTCTATCCACTGAGCCATCCAGGCGGCAGCTCAGCTCAAGGTGCCAAGTTCAGTCTTAGTTGCTGGTAAGCATAGCCCACCGTCGAACAGGCAGTCTTGTTAGGAGCACGTGCTCTCACCAGCTGAGCCATCCTGCCACCTGTTGGCAGCTCAACGACAGCTCAGCTCGGGCACAGCATCACTGGCCCATGTGGGAATCAAACCAGCGGCCCTATTTCTCAGAGCTCGCGCTCTAAGCCCCCTCTTCACCAACAGAGCCACTTGGCCAGCCTTCCTCCTAATTCTTTACCAGAGTCTGTTGACTCTTCCTGTCAGCAGGCTTCATTCTTTGTTGCTGCTGTCACCTCATTCAGCTAGAGTTAGCTCCCAAGTGGATTTTCACCAACCTCACATTTCCCTCTCCCCCTGATGTAAGGCAGTGTCCCGTGTGTTCCCTTGAGCAGTAGTTTCTTAGGATGGAAATAGGTGTCAAGTGTAGAAAAAAGATTCTATTCTGTGGTCAAGTAAATTGGGGAAATTGTAGATTAAACAACACTGAAAAGGTTTCTTTATTGCAGGACTTCTCAGAGACTTCAGTATGCTAATATACATCCTTAGGTCTCCAAAGAGGGATGTAGTGTGCAGCATTCTCAGACCTCTTTGATCACAGATTTCTTTTTTCAAGCTACATGTACCTTTTGGGGGAGTTCTTGTCTAGCAGAGGGAGCTTCGAACAAGAACCAAGAAATTAGAGAAAAGGTGTTCAGTAAATATTCATCAAATGAATACATGCAGACCTTGGTCCTGCTGTTCCTCTTACCTGCAGTGCTCATTGCTTCCCTTTTCCCTAAAAACTCTTTCCCTTTCACGATTCAGCTTCGTTACAGCTTTCTATGACTCCTCTAGCTAATAATGCTATAACATCATAGCTATGACATACACGATCTTCAGTATTTGCTTTATGCTTGTTATGCATCTTATGCTCTTTGAATGCAGGCAGGGCCCATATGTTAAAGAAGATACTTCACCCAAGTGTCCAGCATGGTGCCTGGCATGTATTAGATAATTACAACTTTCTTTTGGCTTTAAGTTTTTTATGTGTATGTGTTTGGTTTTTTTTGAGGGCAGTGTCATTGGTCATCACATGCGGGACCCGAACCGGGGCCGCTGGCCTCCCAAGCCAGCGCCCAACCACCGCACCACTCGGCCGGCCCTAATTTTTTAATTCTTTAACAACACACAGAAAGATAGAGCTCTGCACAGGTAGGCTAAGAAGGACGGAACTTAGAAGCCTGAACAGAACTAAACAGAACTAAGGTAATGTCTAGGAAGCATTTGTTTTGCCTCCTAGCACACGTGTCCTGTTGTGTCTGTAAGTTATCTCCCATAGCTGGAAAATTCTTACCTAATATTTCATCACCTAGTCCGAGTACTGTGATAACCTACCAAAAAAACAGTAGTGCTGTTGAAGGATAAGGGCTTGACCCTGAAGTCCAGGTCAGAGAGCCCTCCCACACCCAAGCCTTGGCTTCTTCAGTGACTGGCAGTGAGAGTTTCTCATCAGAAAGCCCTGGCATTGCATGATGGGGCCTGGGGTGGGGGGACTGCCAGCACTGTGGCCCTCAGCTCTCTGAGCCTGAGCTTGCAGAGATAGCCCTATGGTTTGGGGTGGGGGAAGGAGGAGTCAAGAAGGCAGCCCCAGGAAGGAGACCAGGGCCCTACATGTCACAGCCACAGAAGGCAGCTTCAGTGCTATGGGCGGGCCAGAACTCAAAATCCAGGATGCTTTTCAGAGCTTTGGCTTTGGGACTGGAACAAGTCACCTAACTCCTTAGTGAAATGGCGATGACGAGGCAGTCTCTCCCGGTGTTGTAAAGATTAACTGAAGTAGGGTGGGCCGAGTGGCTCAGTTGGTTAAGAGCTCGCTCAAGAGTGCGAGCTGAGCTCTGAGCAACAGCAGTTCGATGCTCAGCCCGAGCTGAGCAGCTGCTGAGCTGCCAACAGGTAGCAGGAATCTTCAGCTAAAAACAACAACAAAAAAAGATTAACTGAAGTAATGCCCACAGTGCTGGGTTTGTAGTAGACACTCAGTAAGCACCAGGACACAGGCTCACTCACCGGCACGCAGAGGTGCACAGTGACGCTGTAGGAGGACGGAAGGGCAGGAGGGGACAGGGACACTGTTGATTTGCCCGAAGGGCTCCTTGACTGTCTCCGGAAGGCCTCGCCTTCTCCATTTTTCTGACCTGAAAGAGGTTCTTCGGTTATTGCCATTGGTTTTTCCTGTGGGGATCTGACCATGTCACAAATGTGACATTGGGAGCATGGGCACTTGGCCTGGTTCGTGTGACCTCAGCTTTGCAGTGGAAGTCTGCTGCTCATTTGTCATGAAGCTGCTGGTGATGGATGGGCTGAGTCTACACATGCCAGTAACAATGGCTGCTCTAACGTCTTTGTGAAGAACAAAGATATGGATGGTTTTTAATCACATCAGTCCTAACCAGTGAACCATGTGAGCTGTGACAGCATCTTAGTTCGCCTCTGAAAGACCTCACTGGAAATGCACCTGCGTGGCTGTCTCTGTGAGTTCACCTTGATCTATATTCAGAACCCCGGGGCTGCGTGCTTGCTAGATGTTTCTAGATGTTTACGGTCAGTGATGAGGCTAGTGGTGTCGGCTTGTCCACGTGGGGCAATTCAGGGAAGGCCTGTCCCGTTTTCAAAAGGCTTTAACTTTCTTTCTGAGGTCACTAGCCCTAGGGACCCTCCTCCTGTGACAGTTGCCATGACTTTTTAAATGACTCTGAATAAATAAATGATCACTTCTTTTATTATCTCCGTGTTATTTGTATGTAAAGTCATTATGAATATGCTTAGTTGGCTCAGTTTGAGGAAGCAGAGGGCCCCTGCTTTTAGTTTTAATTCATTATAAAAATGGAAAAGATAGTAGATCTCTTTCTCTCTCTCTCTCTCTCTCTCTCTCTTTCTCTCTCTCCCTCTCCCTCTCTCCCCTTCTCTCTCTCTCTCTCTCTTTCTCTCTCAATACACACCACATAGTTTAGAAATTAAATAAGTATTATAAATGGTCTGAATTGACAGTGGTGATGGTTGCACAATTCTGTGAATATACTTAAAACCATTGAATTATACACTTTAGATGGGTGAATTGTATGGTGTGTTAATTATATCTCAGTAAAACTGTTATAAAAATAAATAAATAATGTGACTGCTGGCTCTGAAATGTAGATATAAAGTAAGTTATTTTAAAAAGGACTTTTCAAGTTTTATCTATATTTTCAATCATGTACGTGTTTCCTTCAATTAAGAGACATATAAGTTGACAACTCTTCCTTACAAAATTTCAGCTAATCCATCTAGAAGGAATGAGGCAAAGAGACTTATCATTAGAACATCACAGTAATATTGCTGCAGGCAAGATCCATCAATTAATTCTAAAATTTGTGGGTATAAGTTTAAGGAGAAACAGGATATTTGCATAACCTCCAAGTATCTCTCCCCCATCAGATATTTATTCATTATGAAAGGGAAGAATAATAACTTGCTGGAAACCTGGCAGGCCCCGCCTTCACCAGATGAGGAAGGTAGTATCATGGTTCATAAGACTAATGGTATCGTGTACCCCCTGATGTGAGGTGCTGAGAGGGCACATCACCTCTGTGGGGTTCTCCCCCAAATCCTAAACCTCAGTCAACTCGTGTGAAAGCATCAGACAAATCCAAATTCAAGACAGTCCAAACAATACCTGACCAGGACACTTCAAAAGTGACAAGGTCATTGAAGACAAGGGAAGACTGAGGACCTGCCCCAGACAGGAGGTGACGAAGGAGACACAACAAATAATTGGAATATGAGATCCCGGAACAGAAACAGGACATTAGGGGGAAAACTGGGAAATCTGAATAAAGTCTCTAGTTATGAGTTGAAATAGGAAGATAAGTCCAACATCATTTAATTGGCAGTGTCAGGCAGTGAGGTGTTGGACATAAATGAAATTTCCCAAAATATGAAATACTTTCTTTTTTCTGACTTTCTGATGGGATATTTCCCTAGTGTGACAATCTGCTTGCCTTATCGGCCTCAGTTATTAAATGCAGTAGCCATTTAGGCCTCAGGAGTCTGGGCAGGGTTCTATGATTCTCCACTTCATGACTCTTGAGATCTTGTACCTGATTTTGAGAGCGTTTTGTTTTGTTTGTTTGTTGTTTTGTGTTCAGTATCCTCAGTCCATCTGCTTCCTGTTCTTATAGCTTCTGGGTTGCTGTTCTTTTTCTGTAACAATTGCTGCTTCTATTTCCTCTAACGTGTTGCTTCTCTTTTTCTCTAGTATTGGTGAGCAGAAGTCACCTATATGGAAGTGTTCACACCTGTGCCTAGTCCGCTACCTTAGGTGGCCATGGGCTGGCCCGCCTGTGGCATGTAGTGGTGAGGTTGACTTCTGCCTACATTGCAGGCAGTTCATGTTCACTTGGAGATGTCACATGCGCGGTTAGGATTGAGGGCACTGCTACCATTTTCTAATTGTGTGACTCTGGGCAAGCCCCTTCTCTTCTCTGCCTCAGTCTCCTCCTGTGTAAAATGGGGCTAATGATAGTGTCGGCTTCATGGGTGCCACTGAGGACTAAACGAAGTGACACAGGCACAGAGCCGAGAACGTGGAAAGGGAGCCATGTGTGCTCTTAACTGGTGCGTGCTCCTCTCTTCCACATTCACCTTGAGTTTGGGGAGCAAGGGGTGCTCTGGTCTCAGGACAGCTTGCTAAATAGTCATGTTCAGCAGACTCCACAGCCAAAGCCAGAGCTTTTCTGATGTTTCCTCCTCATTTCTCAGAAAAGAGGCTTCCCTGCTCCTTCCCTTGACAGTTATGAAAAAGGACAGCTGTTGGCTTAGAAATGATTTATCTTGTGAAAAGAAATGGCCTTGGAAAAAAACTAGAGCTCTGTGCCATGTATTCTGAACAGAATGTAGGGCGCATGTATGGAAATGTGGTTTAAAAAAAATGTAACTGTGCCCTCTAACTGTGTTAGAGAAATAGTTATAATCCCCCCCACCCCCAGCTCACATCCACTTTGGGGGAAGGAGCACAGATAATCTGGGAAAATGCAGAGCTTGCTCTTGGGTATGCTCCAGAGATCTCAGGTTTCCCAGGCAACGGCCAGCACACAACTTGCCTGTAGAGTACTCAGTTTTGGGGATCTTAGCTGCTCTTAATGAAGCTTCCCTTGGTGCCAATGTGCCAGTAATGCCAGTTAAAAGAACCAGGAGGTGGTCCTAACTGTGTGGGTCGCTCGGGGAATGAGGCAGAGGAGGTCAGAGTGCCAGGATTATTCCCGGGTCCTCCTGTGCCAGGCAAGGCCAGAGAGGCCGCATGGTGGTCGGGCAGGAGCCCTGCAGTTCACCCCACTGTTGTGTCCTCAGGGTGATTCCCTTCTGCCTCACTGTGTTATGAGGATTAACTGAGCTCAAGTCCACGAGACTGCAGCCATCACCTGGATAAGGTCCTAATTATCGTTCATTGATGTGCCCTCTGCACATTGGCATTTCTAAATCATAGCAGCTGCTATTATTACAACAGCGAATTTTGTCTAATGGACCTGCTACCATTGCTTCCCTCCGAGTCAGTTGCTCAGGCATGCTTCCTGAGGCGGTAGGGTACCCCACTGAGCCCCCAGACCTCCCTGAGTACAGACTTCTAGACCATTTAGGAACATTTGGGCTCTGAGTGTATGCCCACCTTTACTCCCTGAGGTTCTTTTATGGGCAACTCTCCAAGACCTTACCTCCACATTAGAATGTTTTCTCACAGCAGGGTACAGGCACCTAGCCTCACTTTGACTTGCCCATCTGTGAAGACCACTCCCCCAGTCCCCATGGGCACCCCCACCCGCCACTGGCCTTCCAACCCCTTCACAGGCAAGACCTTCACAGAGAGGGTGCCAAATCTGAGTTGCACGGTCTTGATTTCTGTTGAGGGGATCCTTTGCAGAGGCTGTGTGCCCTCTGCTGACCAATAGGTTCGATAGTCACTGTTGTGTATTTGTGGCTTTAAATGCATAAAACATCAAATGTACGTGAAGCCAGTGTGCCATGGGAATTCCTAAGAAGCAAGTGGCCTGTTCTTAAAGTGTATCAGGTGTAGTTGAGGAGAGAAAAATACTTAGAAACAAACTAATGCTAAGGGATACCTAAAAAAGAAATGGGTACACAAGAGCGGATACCAAGGATGGCTGTCCTGTCTGTGCTCAAGGCCATTAAATTCCCAGATGAACTATCTTCACAACCTAACACAACAGTGACCAGAAGTTGTTTTTCAACATTTTATTGGGGAATTGGGGGAAGGGAACAGTGTTGGAGAATTGGGGGAGGGGAACAGCATTGGGGAATCAGGGAAGGGGAACAGACCAGTTGCTGTCCTTTTGTTCTTCAGTCTAGTTGTGGAGGACGTTGCTTCACTAGCCCATGTTGGTATCGTCATTGCGCTCCTCCCGGGTGAGACAGATCGGTCGCCGGCCTCTGGACGGCCGCTCACACCGGCTGCCGGCCACTCACTCTGTGTGCGTGATATTGGATTTTTTTTTTTCCTTTGGAGAAGATCAGTGGCTCCATTGGTAAAATGTTTTGAAGTTTAACTCAGTCAGTACCAAGAGGTGCTTTAAAATCAGTTTTTTCTATGTCATGGACAATTAAAACGTTTTATCCCTGTTAATAATGTCAATTTTTACAGAGCTGTAAATAAATTTTACCTAGGTGCTGTTTGCTCAGGTATGTTAATGATTTGTCCAGCTCTTTGAAAATGTATATTTTCACTTTTCAAATAAATATAAATATTTAAACTTAGCGTGTGTATTATATCAGATTCCCAAATTACACATCTTTAGAGTCTTTATTTCTTTTATTTAATACAGTATAGACCTGAAATCTTACTTGGGATGTGATCATATCCTTGCCTTTAGACACTAAGTGACACTTATTTTAACACTTTTTTTTTTTTTTGAGGGCAATGTCACTGGCCCTCATATGTGGGACCCAAACCAGGGCCACTGGCTTCCCAAGCCAGCGCTTAACCACCACGCCACTCGGCCAGCCCGAAGTGACACTTATTTTAAATTTCTGAAATAATGTCTGGCCTCCTATAATGTAGTCCAATGTTTAACAAAGCTTATGCAAGGAAATTTTTGAGTCCTAATAAGTCTTTCCTGCTACAGTTTGTCTTTGCCACTGGAAGCAGTTAGTTGCTATCTCAATGACAGTTCAGAATGATCCAGTTTACTGGATCACATTAATAATAATAGTAAATTTATTAAGGATACAGTGAGAGCCAGGAATGAAGCTAGGCTGTCTATACACGTATTCATTTAATCCTTATGACGTATCTTCATGAGAAGTGTTATCACTCTCGTTTTACAGATGTGAGAACTGAGGTGAGTGATTCGAAGAGGGTTCTCCAAACAAGTAAGGAATCGAGGTGGGATTTGAACCCAGGTTTATGAGAAATAAAAGCTCGCCTTTTCTCCTCTGTCAGTATTGTCTTGCCGTCTCTTTTCTGGGTCAGCTAATTCCTGCAAGCTTTTAAGAATTGCTAGGTCTGTAAACACGTCACTCTGATCAGTCAGCCTGTTTTATAGGAATAGCTCACCTTCACACAGAGCTCGAGGCCCTTGGCTTGGTGCCCTCACATAGGTAGCGGCCAGGCTGTCTGTTCAATAGCAGCTTTATTGAGATGTAATTCACATACCAGAAAACTTAGCCTGTTAAATTGTACGATTCAGTGGTTTTTAGTATATTTGCAATATTGTGCAACTACCACCACAATCAATTATATAATGTTTTCATCACCCAAAAAGGGATCCCGTGTCCATTCGATCACTCCCCATTCCACATCCTCCTCATCCCTGGCAATACCCAATCTCCTTTCCAACGCTATGGGTTTGCCTTTTCTGGACATTGTATATAAAAGGAATCATACAGTATGCGACCTTTGGGGTCTGGTTTCCTTCACTGAGTGTAGTGTTTCCAAGGTCCATCCATGGTGTAGCCTCAGCCACTACTTCAGGCCTTTTGGTGGCTGAACAATACTGTCCATTGTGTGGGTAGACTGCGTTTTGTTGTTCTAGTCATCCACTGATGGACCTTTGAGCTGTTTTTACTTTGTGGCTCTTATGGAACATTCATTACAGGTCTTTGTGTGGATGTGTTTCCGTTTTCTCTTTGGCAGTTTGTCTTTAACTCATCCTTGAATGGTTCAGTAAGCCTTCCGTTTGGTTACAGCCATCCTCCATGACAGCAAATTGCAACAACAGCGGACTTATTTAAATTACATATTGTGGTTGTGTTTCCTGGGTGAATTCTTGTGATGTGTGTTTTTCTTGTAGACCTGCCCTTCGTGTGGAATCACGTTTGCTCCCAAATCGGAAGCTGGCACAGAAGGAGGAGCAGTGCAAAACGGCTGTCAGGAGGAGCATAAAAATAACACCAAGGTAACACGTTCCTGGCTGTCATTCCTGTCACTTCCTCTCCGGGTTCCTCCACCTGAGATGACACTCCTATGTTGTCAACTTCTCAGTTCTGAGAATAGCTCCTCTTAGGTGATAGCATTCCATACCTTCTAGTCCTTTGGCTTTGAGCAGCCCAATAAAGAACAGGTGGAGAGTCAGAACTAACCCATGAGAAGTAGAGTAATCAGACCCTGAACTGGATGGCATCCCTAGTGGGCAATAAGGGTTTGAAGATGTGTGGGTTAGAGTAGTTAGGGGAGGTTTGTGGGGCTGGAAGTTGGATTCAAGATATGGTGGAATGTAATGTGCAAAGGGAAGAGGGGCCTCCGTGGGATGAGAGATGCACCATGGAGAGGACCCTGGGGTTAGAGACAGCAGCAAGGAAGCTGCCAGAGAGGTCTCACTTGGAAGTGGAAAGCGGACCAAACACGAGAGCCTTTCAAACAGCTTCCGAAGCGTGACCCTGCAGGGAGGCCTACATCTGTTGTCCTTTACCCTCGCGTCATCTGCCCACGGACTTGTGTGACGCGGGGTCAGTCCATGTCGCTTACAGCAGTTACCCCTTCTTGAGTCACTGCCCATATGGCTCTGGGTTTACATTCCCTGGATCCACCCTCGTACTTCCCCGGAGCACCCCAGCCTCCCCCACGGCCATCTAGAACCCTGGTTCTGTGGTCAGCAAACCCTGAGAGCCTTAGCTCTTCCCTTAGCCTTCTCTCCACCTCTTACTGGCTCTTCCCACCGTGTCACCTCCCTTGTTGCCTGAACGTCTAGTGGTGCAATTTGGCAAGCTAGGGGGATGGGAAGAAACAAATGGGTGGAGAGGTTTGAGCTTTTGGATTAGAACAGAGATTTGAAGGTGCAGCATGCAGCCCAGCAGGACCCCAGCATGGCAGAAAGGTCCGGTGGAATAGCACTGTGGCACACCCACAGGTCACCTCTGTGTCTTTCCCTCTGTCTTGAGGCAGGCTCCTGGAGGACCTAATTCCAAAACCCAAAATGGACTTCTGAGCCCTCCCCAAGAGGAGAAGCTCACCAACAGCCAGACCTCCTTGTGTGAGATCCTACAGGAAAAGGGAAAGTGGGCGGGTGTCAGCTTGGACCAGTCTGCTCTCCTTCCATTGAGGTTCAAGAACATCCGGGAGAAAACAGACGCCCACTTTGTTGATGTTATCAAAGAAGACAGGTAAGAGTGGAGCCATGGGCACCGAAGTAAAGTTTGCAGGTGGAAGCCACTCCCCTTTTCCGAATTACCTCCAATATTAGTATATTACCCTGTTTTGAAGTAATTTGAAACTTACAGAAATGTTGCATGAATAATACAAAGAATTCCCTTTATACCCTTTGCCCAATTTTCCTACTTTTAACATTTTACTATGCTTTCTTTAGATTTTTCATTTTTTCTGAACATTTGATAGTAAGCTGGATACATCACTCTATCCCTAATACTATGTTTCCTAAAAACAAGGATGTTCTTTTATATAATCATAGTTATCGAAATCAGGAAATTTAACATTGATGTGATACTTTCCAGTGCTTTCCATATTCCAATTTTGTCACTGGGTCCAATATGTTCGTGATAGCACTGCCCTTCCCTTGGGTACAGGATCCAGCCCAGCATCACAGGCTGCATGATGTAGTTGTCATGCCTCTTTAGTCTTTTTAAGACTAAGACAGTTCTTCAGCCATTCGGTGTCTTTCATGATGTTGTCATTTTTGGAAAACACAGGCCCGGTTCTTTTATAAAATATTCCTGAAGTTGGATTGGTATGATATTTCCTTGTGAATACATTCAGGCTGGACAGACACTGCAGGAGGGGTGTGTCCTTCTCAGGTATCATATCCAGGGGGACCAGGTGCCCATTTGTCCTTCACCCGCTATAGTAATTTTGATCAACCAGGCAAGTGTGGCCAACTCCTCCAATCCATCGTATTCTCCAGTTTTCTGCTTGTGACTGATAAGCAGTCTGTGGGAAGATCCTTTAAGATCATGTAGATATCCCATCCCTCATCAACCTCCCCTAGATTTTATCTCCGTTGATGGCTCTTGCCTGAAACAGTCTTTACTCTGATGGTTCAGAATGGTGATTTTCCTACCCCAGCACCAACTGCACAGTTATCACTTGGCACTCGGCATTCTAGTGTAAAGAAAAGCCCTTCCCCATTGGTTCTCTTATCTATCCAGCTAATATCCACCTGGATTTATGGACACCCGTTTTGCCTAATAGGTTATAGTCCATCACTACCCTTATTCACATTTGATGCTCTAGTTTCCCTGAATCTAGCCATTGGGAGCGCCCCTTCCAGCTGGCTTCTGCGTCCTTTTGACATGGCTCCATCATTGGTTTTGAGCAATTTCTTACATTCTAGCACAACAGGATATTCCAGGCTCATTTCGTATCTTCCCTCCCCCAACTCAGGAGTCAGCCATTTCTTGAAAGAGCCCTTGTGGGGCCAGCCGAGTGGCACGGTGGTTAGGCGCTGGCTTTGGAAGCTAGTGGCCCCGGTTCAGGTCTGAGAGTGCAGTAAGGTATTGCACAGTTAACAGAAAAGAAAAAAAGAGAGTTCACTGTGCTGCAAGGGAATGAGGGAGCATATGTACAGTGAACCCTACTGTGTGTCAAGCACATGCTAGGCACTTTACCTATTTCATCTGATTTAATTCTAGTAGTTGTTGTATTAGGGAGAGAAACTATACACCCCACGGCTCTATTTGCCTCCTGAAACCAAGGTAACATTCCCTTAAACTTAGAGTCATTTTCTGCAGTAGAAAAAGGATATTACTATTTGCTAGCAATCTATAAAAGAATGAGTCACATAAGACAGGTTTGATTTCTCTGCTATTAAAGTCATTGGGCGTTATCATTGTTCAGGTTTCATATGCAATCTGCATTTGTGACATTAGCATCCAAATGATACTAACTGTAAACACAGTTTTGTAATAACAACCTGTTAGCTTTGACAGTGGTGATTACTGTCAGAACTCTGAATGACAGGACAGCCGGCTCCGAATTATGTTTTCTCTGGAAGCCTCCAAATCAATTTCAGTACTGTCAGTACAGAGATCTCCTGGTCCTTGAGAAGGATGGCTTCATAGAACAAAAAAGCTGCCTTCTTCTCATTCTGGACATCAGGAAGATGTTTCCAAAGCCGGTTCTAGTGATGTGTGTTATAATTATGGTGAATGGTCATTCTTTTGTGGAGGAAAAACATAAAATGTGGTTATGTTTGGAAACACTTTCCAGAGATATGTTCTCAAAGGAGTGATCAAGCCATGTCTTTGCCATAGTGACTTTTATTAATAGATACAGCTTGTCTGACATGCTTAACGAATGGTGTTTTGGTAGCTGATATAGGTGATCTTCTGATAAGATAAATATAATGATTGTGTTGCATGTTGATCAATTGCATTTTTCGTCTCTTATAGCCTGATGAAAGATTATTTCTTTAAGCCACCCATTAATCAGTTCAGCTTGAACTTCCTGGATTGGGAACTCGAACAAGCCTATAGGACCAGCTATCAAGAAGAGGTATGTGATCCATATAATGTTACCAAAGAAATGTGTCATTTTTCACTGGATAGTTCACGATTAGCTTTGTGCTTTGGCAGCCTTTGTTGTTTTCCTGAGTGACAGGAAAATGAAGACTCATTAATTTCCCATAATCATTAAGCCCTAACATTGCATCTGTATGTGAATTTATCTGCACAAGGGAGAAAACTCCAAATCTTTCTGTGCTCCTTTATCTCACAGCCCAGGCCTGTAATTTCCTGGCCCCTTTCCTCTGCAGCTAGTGCATCCACCGTTAGGCTGTGAGCTCCCCTCGGCCCTCGTTCTGTGCTTGCCCCTAGCACTCCGCATAGATCCAGGCCCAGAGCACGCTCACGGTCCTGGGTGAAGGCATGAGCATCTCTTCCTGTCAGTTGACACACCCATGTTTTCATGTGCTGCTTCAATCCCGGCCTGTTATTTCCAGCGTAACCCAAGTTTTCACACATCCTGAACCTGGGACCCAGCCATTCAGTGGAAGCTTCCAGCACTTGGTTCTTGTGCTACTGCCTTTACAGAAGCAGATTTGTTGACTTTGCTAATCAATAACTCACCTTTCAGGCTCAGTATGTAATGCACCTGTGAGAATTTACTGGTTTGTAATCAGTTGCTGTGTGACTTTGTGTGGGGTTTTTTTTTTAAAACTTCTCTGTGCTTTTATTTCTTCATTTTTTTTTTTTTTGAGGGCAGTGTCACTGGCCCTCACATGTGGGACCCGAACCGGGGCCGCTGGCTTCCCAAGCCAGCGCCCAACCACTGTGCCACTCGGCCGGTCCTATTTCTTCATTTTTAAGTGGAGTGATTTTAGGGAGCTGGCCCACCTAAAATATTTATCACCCTGTACTGGTTCGGGTAGGTAAGTATTCAGTACACGTTCCAGTTTTTCCACCTAAATCACACTCCGCGGCCATCTGTCTTGCTCCCCCACTTTCCCTCCCACCCCAAACAGGTTATGAAGAATTCTCCTGTGAAGACTTTCGCCAGTGCCACCTTCAGCTCCCTCCTGGATGTGTTTCTGTCGACAACAGTGTTTTTGATTCTCTCCATCACCTGCTTCCTGAAGTACGGGGCCACCACCACGCCTCCCCCACCCGCTACACTGGCCATCTTCAGCGCTGCCTTGCTGCTGGAGTTGCTGTCCCTGGTGGTCTCTGTCAGGTAAAGCCTCCCCTGCAGGGTGGCTGTCAGCCTTTAGACTTGAGCTCCCTCTGCTGGCTCAACAGTTTCTGACTGAACAGTCGGCCACACAACTGACCAGCAGTCTGAATGAAGCCAGCTGTTTCTTCGAGCTCATTTCCAGGGACAAGTTCCCTTTCCTTCCCTCCCCAAGCCCTGCTTCCCAGGTTCCTCCCTGGCAGACCCTGGCCCTCAGCACAGGTGGGTACCCTCTTTACCAGTCAGTGTCCTCTGCAACCCACATGCTACCAGCTAGTCCCTGGATCTCTCAAATCAGAGATTTAAAAGGAAAAAATGGGAAGACAGGGAATAAGAAAGGAAAGAGAAAAAAGAAAAGTGTATAGGGTGCAAACGATAGGGTCCTGCCAGCAGGTACCTCTCCCAGATGTAAGAGCAAAACTATAAAATCCTTAGGAGAAACCACACACATGAGTCTTTGTGAGTTTGGATCAAGCAATGATTTCTTAGATGTGACACAAAAAGCACAAGCAACCAAAGAAAAAAATAGATAAGTTGAACTTTTGTAGAAATTCAGAACTTATAAGTTCAAAGAACACCGTGATCATGAAAGTGAAAGAGAGCCTGCAAAGTGGGAGAGAATATTTGCACATCATATCTATGTCCAAGGTCTAATTTCTAAAATGTGAGCTCAATAGTAAAAAGACCACCCATTTAAAAATAGACAGAAGGTCTGAATAGACAGCAGTGGCCCCTCAGGACCGGCCTTGCCTGATATTAGGGTTCAGCCTGGCACTGAGGAAACTCACAGCTGCTCTGCACATTTCTGGCCAGGTGCGAATGCACTGGGCCCTCCATTCACACGCATGCAGACCACCCTGTGCCATCTGCCTCCTGGACACCATGACACTGGTCCTTGTGCCTCAGCCACCTCCTCTGTCCAGCCCTGTCACTCCCAACAGGGCCGCCTTTTGGCCTAGCAGGGTCCCACTAGTAATTGCTTCCAGAAGCTGGGGGTAAAGCAGAAACCGGGAGAAGGGCCCTGACCTTGAGTTTCTGCTCCTCTTCCCCAACATCCCAGACAGGGAGCAGTAGCTTCAGGTCTAGCCCTGAGGCTGTATGCGTGCCCTCCTCCCTTCTACACTCACCACACCCTCCCCCTCCAAGGGCTCTTTGTGGAAGGCTGTCTCCCTGCTGCCCGAGGCCACACCCTCATCACCCTTCCCTGGTTGCGGTAACTCTGAGGTGCATATTTGCTGTCTCCCCAAATTCCCCTCCAGCTGGAGGGGACTGCGTTGCCCACAGCAAGTGACTCCTGCTTAACACGGCCCTACCTGCGGGCCTGCCCCCTCGGTGTCCCGGCTCTGCACCCCTCACTTAGCTCTCTGGGACCCACTCCCAAAGCAGCTCTGCTTCTGGGGAACTGAAACCAAGGCATTCTCAGGCTCCTCTTTCCTTTTTAAATTTAGTTTTATTGTGATATAACTCACATATAATAAATTCATTCATTTAAGTGTATGATTCAACCACTTTTAGTAAACTTAGAGTTGTGCGAACATCACCATGTAGTTTTAGGACATTTCTATCATCCCAGAGAAAACACAGTATCCGTTTGCAGTTACTCCCTTCCCCTGCTTTCCCTGCCCCAGCCCCAGGTTTCTGTCTAGCTCAGGGCCTACTGCTAGATAAGGCCCTTGATCTCTCTAAGGCTAGCATTGTCTCCATACATTTAAAAAAACACAAAAAACTTGTATACCACTGTTCTGTGTTCCTTCAGACCTAATTCTGCAGTGTCTGTGCTAACCCAGGTTTAAAGACTGCAGATGCCAGGCCTGGCTGTGCCCGCCTGTAGGGGTGCTGGGCCCGGTGAATGGAGTGGCCACTGTGCTCCTGAATGGCCTCTGGTGCGACTTTAAAAGTTCACTTTACCCAGCATCAGCAAGGCCTGGGAGAGGTCAGGACCCCAAGGGCATTTTGATATTTAGGATCCCAGACCAACAAGAACCTACACATAGGTGCCCAGGGAGGCCAGTTGTGCGGCTGCTTCCGTGACCGGCCCTGAGCTTGGCGTCTCGTCTTCAGGCCTGGGCCCTTGTCCCTCCACTCCAGCTGTTTGCGCTGTGCCCGAGGCAGGTATGAGAACAGGGTCTCATCCTCGGAACTCGGCAGTCCTGGGGACCCACGCGGAGGGCCTCTCAGTCCTGCCTCCTTCTGGCTGGGGCTCAGCTCCCTCTGTCTCCTTGTAGGGCTTGTGCATGCTGCCTTTGAGCATATCTGTGGTTGTTCTTGGAAATAGTCCAAGGATTCTATTATCCTTTAAGTATCAGGAGGCCAGAAACATCCGGTACCTAGAATGGTCAGATGGGACCTTGGCTGCATGTGGGAGATGGCCAAGATTGGGGCTTCCTTGTGGAGGCCAGAGCGGTCGCACACTGGGTGTCCAGGCCTGAAGGCATGGGTGCCTGTGTGTGTGGCAGAGGCCCTGACAGGGCTTCGTGTCCTCGAAGCTCAGCAGCGGCTCCTGGCCCCTCCAGCAGACCTGGCCACCTTCTACCCTCCCCAGGGGCTGACTTCAGAGAGGGACTGTGTGTGGGGGTCTCCCTCCCGAAAGAGAGCCCTGCTGCCCTGTCCCCCATCTCCCAGGAGGCGCAGGCCCCTCCTGACTCTGGGACCCCTGCTTAGCCAAGGCCACTCTTCCTCCAGGCCCACAGTTCTCAGCCCCACATGCTCAGCTCCCTTCTTGGTGAAAAATATTTGATGATGTCCACGTCACTATCCTGAAATATAGCTCACCTGTACACACAGTTTCAAAGAGAATCAGTGAAATGCCGTCACTCCAGTATGATGGAGAGAAAACAAGAAAGCCACATAAAATATGTAGTACTTCACCTTGAATATGCCAGGGCACTGTCAGCTGTCTGCCCTCATGTGCATAATCTGCGAATGTGACAGATCCAAACATGAACTATCAGAGGTGTGCAGGTTTGGTGGCACAAGCACCATGGGCTGAGTTGCAGCCTGTGATATGATTCCTGAAATGCTGAATGACTCTTGGTGACATCCCAGGCAAAACAAAGAGTAATCTTGCTTGTTTTACACAGTCTTTTTTTCCTGGAAAAGTGTATGTCAATACTGTGTAGAAACCACTTCATGCTTGTAAATGAAATGCAACTAGCTCTAGGCCAAGGTCGTTGTCAGCAGGTGTTTCTCCTCAGTGCATGTCCAGGGGGCATGTGGCAGTTGTGTGGGGTGCAGGGCAGAGCACCTCCCATCCCTGGCTTCTGCCCACTAGATGCCAGTAGCACCTCCCCAATTACTGTGGCAACCAAAAAGGCCCCACAAAATTCCAGAATGCTTCCTGAACTGTCCACTTGAGACCTTCGGCCTCAGAAGCAGACGACAAGGTGGCCACCTTTCACGAGGCCTGTTAATATCTGCATCCCTAGTTCTTACCTGTTCGGTTAGACTAGGGCTTGGGCAAACTGCGGCTCACGAGCCACATACGTGTGGCTCTGAAGTAAAATTGGAAATGAAAATAAAACGATCATAGTTTCATTTATAAAATTTTTAAAGGATATTATTCACATACTGGTGATTTCATTTGTTTCGTGGCTCTCGAATAATTTTTAAATTGTTGTGAGGGGCAGGTTTGGCTCTTCCATCTCAAAAGTTTGCCGACCTCTGCGTTAGACCCGTAGAGGCTCATGCTTGACTTTTTACAAGCACATCATATCAGAATGCAGCAAGTGACCTTAAGGTGTGATAAACTGAGCAAGTCCAGTGCCCTTGCCATCTACCAAAAGTGAGGGGCGTGGGAGCTCTGCCTGCTGTGCACACCAGTGGCAGCAGCATGGGTGAGGGTGGGGCATGGCGCTGGCTTAGGGTCCTCCGCCCCATCTTCCCTGGCATGCTGACCTACCCACAGACAACTTGTTTCTCGTTTTCCTCTTCCTGTCACAGGATGGTGTTTTTCCTGGAGGATGTGATGACTTGTACCAAGCGCCTGCTGGAGTGGATCGCCGGCTGGCTCCCACGTCACTTCATCGGGGCCATCCTGGTATCACTCCCTGCTCTTGCAGTCTATTTACATGTCACCTCGGAGTTTGAGACAAACATACATGTAAGTAAAGGCTTGATGATTTTACTTTTGTGCTCTCTGGACGCCCTCATCGCTTAAAATAAAAAATAAGCCTGATGACTTGGGACACTCATTTAATATAGGCCGTGAAGGAGGTGCAACCAATCTCTTTGTCACTCCTATGAGCTTGTCTTTTTAAAAGACTTGCCTGGGACAGAGGAGCAGGCAGCGAGGTTAGCACGCAGCCTGCCCAGATGTCCCAGCCTGTCCTTGTCACACTCATGAATGCTGCTTAGATGCTGCCCTGCCCCCGGGAGAGTTCCCAGTGGACACATGTCCCCTCCAGCCTTTCGTGGTCCACCAAGGTCCAAGTCAGTTATTTTCCCAGGTGCTTACAACATAAAGAAACGTTGTAAGGGATACAAGATAATGTGCTGGCCTGCAGGTCGGGCACAGATTAACTGGCTTGCACCTGAGTCTGCTGCTGGTGATCAGGGAAGGGGCTTCTGAGTTGAACCCCATCAAGAGTAAATTAATGTGGTTGGCAAAGATGATATTTTGGGTGAAAGTGACTGTAACATGAGCCACCGCGGCAGGCTGACTGCGTTTGATATTTTAACACCAAATTACATTTCCGCTGACACCCAGCAGGTGCCTGAAGGAAAGGCTACTTGAAGGTAACTGATAACACAGTGGTAGTTCTCAATCAGGACCGCTTACCTTCCCTTCCCTCCAAAACCCGGAGAATTTTAGCTCCTTTGTGAACTTGTACCCTGAAGCTCTCCGGGTTATTAGCCTAATAATTCACAATCTGTCCTTGAAACTGCTGGACATTTTGTTAATATTTTTACGTTAAACGCAAACACAGATAAATGAGCAAATCATTTGGCCTCACAGTGCTCGGATGGCAGGTGGGCCGATGTGGTGGGTGGATCCTAACTGAGCGCCTGCCCCTCGTTGCAGTTCACGGTGTTCACGGGCTCGGCCATCCTGATTGCCGTGGTGCACTACTGTAACTTCTGCCAGCTCAGCTCCTGGATGCGGTCCTCCTTGGCCACTGTCGTCGGGGCTGGGCCCTTGTTTCTGCTTTACATCTCCCTGTGCCCCGACAGGTATGTAGGCCCCTGCGGTCTCAGGCTGGCATCCTCGGCCGCAGGGCTACCTTTCCCAACATAGCTATGTCTCCCTCACTGCATTTTCGCATCAGCACAAACAGCCTCTTCTCTATCAGATATTCACTGTCACAGCATGAGAGAGCTTTCAACATACATGTCACCAACCATAATGAAATGCCCAATGAATAGTATGCAAAAGAAAGAAAAAGTTAGTAATTTCAATAACATAACATGCATTTGCATATAGACACTCTTGGATGACTACCACTGGGGGACATAATGCAGCTACTTATAATAAGATGCTTGCGTTTAGGAATGTAGGACCAGAAGCAGTTCATACAAGATGATCAAGAAAGTGAAGGAATGGAGGTGTTAAGTGGACACAGAAGCAAAACGAGGAAGTGGGTTCTAACATTGTCTGAAGTGGGGTTGATGTACCAAGACAGATTGGGGTTTGCTGAAGTGGAGGAAATGAACAGGTGTGATGGTCTTGCAAGTGACCTAGGCGTTACTTATAAATATTGTGTGAAAACAGTCCCCACATTATGACCTGAAACGTTAGAGTAATGATGAGTCACTGAAAATACATCCCTTATCTTGAAATCCCTCCACATATCAAAGGATACATTCAGTCCCTGGAATTCACATAGCCTTCAAAACTGTATCACTGAGAAGTGCCAAGCATAGAGTGGATGGGGTGGGAAAAGGAGTAGGAGCCGTGTGGGAGACCCCTGGGGACAGGACCAGTTCTAATGCTGTGCACAGACTTCTCCTAAATATTGGACTTTTTGTGCAACTGCTTATAAAAATGTTTTACTATTACCATGTGCTGAAGGACCACTTATTTATAATTACAGTGGGTGTAGGCTAGCAGGATATTCAGAGTTACGTGGGACATTTATTCAGTGTGCTTTGCAGAACAGCCAACATTCCTGGCTCCCCAGATTCTGATGACAATCAGAAACAACCCCAGTGTTTCCAAAATGCCCCTCAGGAATGGTAGTACTGTTGCTGAGAACCTTTGCTTTAGCAAATTCAAAAGTAGGAAATGAACTGAATTGTCACAGTATCACTGAATTCTTCCTATTATGTATCTTTGGGTATGACCAGAGCAGTGGTCTGTAATGGACAGAGTAAGTACCCTTCCTTACTTTACTTAATAAAATAGTAACGACATGAAAGACATTCAGGTTCTCTGCAAATTAAGATCAAAAGGGGACTATCAAGTAGAACTGTCATTCAGTATTTGAAAGGAAACTTTAATGAGTAGTTAAATTGCTTTAAGCAAAACAAAGCCTACTTTTTCCTTTCTGAAGATGTGGCCATCTGGAATTATGGTCATTATAAAGCTTTTTCCCAAGAGCCTGAAATTCAGCAATCTGCCTTTTAACCTTTTAGATCTATCACGTATACCTCATCAGCCATTCGCAGTGTTATTCAGTCACTGGCGTGGGGCTTTTCCACTTGGAGCCAGAGAACCATTGTAATGGGGGACCTCCTTATCACCTCTTTGTCCAGAATTCAAATAGTTGGGGTAGGGCTGGCAGTTGAATCCCCCCTTGACCCAGTACTTCTCATACACACAAGATCCTTTGAGCCCATCATCACTGCTATCTCAACTAATTTAAAGGGGCGGGGACTCTGAGAGCTGTGGCAAGCTCTGGGGAGAACAAAGAAATATGGATTATAGTGATGTCGCAATCATGTCTGGACAGGGCAAGACGAGGACATGAAGTCTTATAATTCGTGTCTTGTGTACCTCTTGCTTTTCTTTCCTTTTCTGTAAAGTCATTTAACACCTCGTGTGATCATAAAAGCCACTCTGAGCCCTTACCGGCTTTTGCTGGCCAGGAGCGCTGTTCACAGTTGCTGTGCCACATTCCCCTTCACAATGAGCATGGCTGCTGGATCTAGATGACTAAAACGGGTCTGGGCCCGAGGCTCCCTGAGTGGGGAAGTTCACTTTGATTGCAGGACGGGGAGTTTCTGGGTGTACCATAACCCCAAAAGAAGCTGCTAAGAATATGGAGAGGATAAGGGCTGCGGGCATGTGGTTTCGATGCCCTAAAATTGGATTGTGATGGCCTTGAGCACCGCCAGTAGCAAAGCCTGGCTTTACCTGTAAGGTATAATCTGCCAGTGCCTCTAGTAGTTCCTTTCAAAATGGACCCTTTGTCAGTAGGCATTGCTGTTTGAACATAACCGAAGTTTCTATTCTATAGGACACCTTGGATAAGTCCTAATAGTAAAATGAATGCCTTAGAGAATTTCCATTTGATTGTGCTCTTTGGTGGTGTATATACTTCCCATAGCTGATGTGAAGGCTTTTTAGCTATTCTATATCATTGTTCTTACCTTCTGTTATTCTTTTTTGTTTGTTTGTTTGTTTGTTTGTTCGTTTTTTGAGGGCAGTGTCACTGGCCCTCATATGTGGGACCAAACCGGGGCCGCTGGCTTCCCAAGCCAGCGCTTAACCACCGTGCCACTCAGCTGGCCCTGTTATTCTTAACACACAGTATCAAATTATAATAAAAAATTAACTATCCTTAACTATCTAACTGGATCTTCACATAAAAAAAGAAAAATCATTTATTTAAACTCTCCTCAGATTGCTTTATATAATGCCTTCTTTGCTTTCTGTAATAATGTTTTTCTGCATTTTAATTTCAGTTCCATAGTAATGTCACACCTTGATGCAGTACAGAATTTCAGGTAAGTAAGCTTTTAACATTGTGCTCATATCTGGATAAATGAAAGTAACTATATTATTACTGCTTATTCCTAAGCTTCCTAAAAACAGTTGTATCTTGAATAAAAAGATCAGTATATACATTTTGAAAAGTGTAAGTGGAAAATATCTACTTTTTAAAATATCAGATCATAGTTATAATACCTTATTGGGAAAATGAAATGATGGTTAAGACATATATTAGATTTGGTTTAATTTTATATAAGACTTTAGCATGTTTTAAAGGAAATCTCACCAAAGAAAAGTACTTATTTTATTCCCTAAAATATTTTGAAATAACTGACTAGAAGTTTGAAATAATAAATGTTAGACCTTGCTTTATTATAGACACCAAACTAAATTATAAATAAATGAAAGAGTCAAAAATAAAAATTAAGGGCTGCCGAGTGGCGTGGTGGTTAAGTGCTGGCTTGGGAAGCCAGCGGCCCTGGTTCAGGTCCCACATATGAGGGCCAGTGATACTACCCTGGAAAAAATAAAATTTAAATTATATAAAATTATATAAAAATCTGGAAAAAATAAAGTTTTCAAGCCTCTAAAACAGAGATAACTTTCCAGTCTTACAAAATAATAATAGAACTACACACATACACACACAAATAAAATTTACAGACTGATTGGTGGGGAGATCAAAGCAGACAGAAAAATATTTGTGGGACTGTTATTTAAAGAAAGCTAATTAAGAGCTGCATAGAAAAAGGACAAAATAAAACAAAACATTCACAAGAGGAAATGGAGGTAGTAGATAAAGATGTTACTACTGACTCCATTGCACATGAAAATAACTACAGAATTCCTTTTGGTTTTTTAAATTGGATCTTCAAAAAGTTACAATGGGAATATCCAGGAGACGGTGTGGCACATTCATAAATTGCTAGTGGTGTTTGATTTTGTTGAGCTACCAGGCACTCACAAAATATAAGTTTATTTAATCCACACAATAACCTGACACATTTGGTGACTTTGTCCCCATTCTCCAGAGTGGAAGCTGAAGCTCAAAGAAGTTAAAGAACCTGCCTGTGGTCCCCGGCAGTGTTAGCCCCGGCCTCTCTCACTACCAGACCATTCTCTTTCTGCCTGCTCGTTACTCCTTACAATGGTACAATTGTTTTGGAGAGTAATTTGACAAACTATAAATGTTCATAGCCTTGAAGCTAATAATTCTATTTTTGCTTACCTGCTGAGGAGTTAATTCAGCATATGGTAAAGGCTGCATGCCCCAAAATATCAATCACAATGATTGATAATATTGAAAATTCATCAGCATCTTCAGTTTCCAGTAAAAGAGAAATCAGTTATGATACATGTACTCAAATATTACAGCTGTTAAAATACAGTATTACAGGAAACATTTCTGATTTTCATTTTCATTCTGAAATTGCACATGCTCTGTAGCTACAGGTAGGTAATTCATTATATATGAAAAAATGTAAGATGTGATAGTTATGATTTAGTAATGAGTGATGAATTACGATATTTTTCTGTTTCTGCAATTAAAAAATTAAATATCTGTGGGCGGTTAGACATTGAAAGGAGAATTAAAGTGACCATGGAACAAAGGCAAAATGCAAAAGTGTTTCTACGTATGATTACAACTATAGCATTTAAAAGCAAAGCAGCTTTTTAAAATTTTTTATTGATATATAGCATATGCAAAGAAAAGTACCCAGATCATAAGAATACAGTTCAATAAATTTTCACAAGTGATCACACCCATTTAACTACCACTCAGACCAAGAAAAAGAACATCACCAGGACCCGAAAAGCCCCCCTCAAGCTCCTCCTGGTGACCCTCCTCACCCACATCCTAGGCATAGATTTTAAAGGGCACTGAAATACACCCAAATGTTAACAAATCTTGTATTTAGCTGGTTAGGACCACGAATGATCTTTGTTTTCTATTTTTCTCTATGTTTTATTAATCCTTGTTCATGGTAATGAATTATACTGTATTTTACGCTAATTTTCACTTATGAAGTGATGTCCAACTATAAAGTCATAGATTTATTCTTCTTGCATTTAGTTACATAAACTCCTCCTTTTGGAACTGGCCTTTGCTATTTGAATTTAGGAATGGGCCATCACCTTTGTTCCTTCTGCAGTAGAATAAGAAATTCGGGTTATAGATCGGAAGTAATTCTCCCACCTGCGTGTTATGCATCTCTTCTGTTGCAGGGCAGCCGGTGTGTACTAACTGTAAATCTGTGTATTAGGACTTGTCTTTCTAAGCAATGATAAAAGCAAACAGTGCAGTCTGTTCCTCTTTCCGTCTCATACCAGCCAGCTTTTTGCTGACCCCCTCCCTCTTCTGGAGGGGGCTGGCCTCTGCCTGTCTCCAGAGTCAGGCCACACTGCTGGCTTTGGCCACAGCACAGCAAGAAAAATGGCAAGAGCAGTAGAGCAACTGAGGGAACGCAGACACAGCCCATTTTTACCACAGGGATTGACGATGCCTGGTCGTGCTGTTAAGAGAACATTATGGCTTGGTGACATCTGCCCATAAAGAGAGTTGTTCCTCAGTGTCACCGCTTCGAAGAAATAGAAAGAAAGGCCCTAGCCCAATGAGATGGGCTCACACACACAGAGAAGGTCTATTTTCTCCCATTCCAGATCCTCTCCCTACTCTAAAGCCAGCGCAGACTGGAGGGGCCAGGCATACGTCTATTGTAGACATCTAAAATAAATATTTTGTGTAGTACTTGAGATTCATAATATGTACTGCCATTTGTGTAAGTGACAGTAAAATAAATAAGTGAAGTGTGGTGTGTCTTACCATAGAGGCCTTTTTGGGTTCCTGGTTCACAGGCGTTGAGTCATAGAACCTGTCTCAGGGATCCCCAAAACTCGCCCAGGTCCAATAATTCGCTAGGACAACTCAGGACTCGCACGTAGTCATACTCATGGCTGTGGTTTATACAGTGAAAGGACACAAAGCAAAATCAGAGAGAAAAGGCACATGAGACAGAGTCCAGAGGACACGAAGCACCAGCTTTGAAGAGCCCTCTCCCAGTGGAGTCGTACAGGAGATGCTCAATTCCTCCCGCAATGAGCTGTGACAGTGCGTGTGAAATGTTGTCCCCCAAGGAAGCCCTTTAGAGACTCAGCCCAGGGTTTTTCTTGGACGCTGGTCACATAGGCACGCTCTGCCTGGCATGTACCAAAAGTACAGGTTCAGAAGACAGGGAGGTACTCAGCATAAACTGTATTGTTCGCGCATACAGCCTAGGCACAGAGAGCCCCTCCCCAAGGAGTGGTGGATACCCCCCCACATCCAAGACGTCTGACACCAGCCTGGGGCACCCTTGTGGGCAAGTCTTTCTACAGATGACAGCTACAGGCCTGCTGCGTTCACTGCTTTCTGCACAGAGCCTTCGGCCAGTAGGGACTCAGCGATACTCCGGCCCATCTTCAGTTTACACTGAGGAAACTGAGATCTGGAAAGAGGACGTGACTTGCCTAAGGCTAAGGTCCTAGGACTCCACAGTGGTCCAGCCAGGACAGAGCCCCGGTGTCATCACTCCAAGGCCAGGGTTTTGTGACTGCGTCAGAGGGTCAAGTTCAGTACTTTTTAATATCCTTAAGCTACAGGAAACAGTGAAACTCATTAAACACTTTGATTAAAGAACTCAGCTTTTGGTGCCATGGAGGTATCTAAACTGAGGACCTATCTATTTTTATTTTTTTTAACACTATCATGCTTAACATTTCTCCCCGCCCCACATCACTACGACCTCTCCAGAGAATTACCTTTCTGATTCTTTTTTTTTTTTTTTTTTTGAGGGCAGTGTCACTGGCCCTCATAAGTGGGACCTGAACCGGGGCCGCCGGCTTCCCAAGCCAGCGCTTAACCACCGCGCCAGTCGGCCAGCCCAAGGACCTATCTTTTTTATATATAATTATATTTATGTGGTGACCGAGCCCATTGTTATATAAATATAAAACCTAGTAGCCCATTCTGTGTACTTTAAAAATACATCAGGATACGAAGCTTAGATGAACAGAACAATCACAGTGTTGTTAACAAATAGAAGAAAGACTAGAAGGAACTTTAGTAAACGTTAACAGTGGTTGCCTCTGGATGGTAGGACAACAGATGAATCTTTTTTTCCTTTCTACTTTTTACTCTAAATTTTTTATGATGAGTATGTAGTATTTTTAAATGAAAAAAAAATTATATTTAAAAAATAAACTTTAGAGGATGGCGTGCTCCTCGTGCTAATCTTCAGTCCTCCAGCCATAGCTGTCGCCCCTCAGTGCCTTGGAACCAGAGAACAGCCCCTGAAAGAACACTTGGCTAGGGAATAGAAATGAGTTCAGCCCTTAGAAGGGCAATTTGGAAATTTCTAGTGGAATTGCAAATGTGCAGTATTTTAAATGACTCAGCATTTCCACTTCCAGAAGTGTATCCCACAGACAGACTCATTCCCATGCCTGATGATGATTCTGTGCAGGACTGTCAGTGCAGCATTGTTCCCAGCAGTGAAAGAACACAGCCTAAGGCCACAGGAGGGAGTCTGGTTGTTACTGTACATCCATGTATTAGATTAATGCACAACTGTCAAGAAAATGACAATGTTGGTTATCTTGGAGGAAAGACACCAAGTTTCCATTGTTTATACTGGTTGAGAATCTTATAATGTGTTACTCTTTCTGTGTTTTGTTTTTAGGGCAGTGTCACTGGCCCTCATATGTGGGACCCGAACCGGGGCCGCTGGCTTTCCAAACCAGCGCATAATCACCGCGCCACTCGGCCGGCCCTAATGTGTTACTCTTAAAAGTACACATTTTATATTCTTTTTAAAAATGTTAAAATTGCCTTAAATGACTTTGATAAAACAGAACTAACCGAGAGTGGGGGGAATGCTATTTTGCCAAATGTTTATACAGGTAGAAAGTAGAGAACTTAGAAAAATTCTTTGTAAAATTACACATCTTTTAAAACTAAAGTTGGATTAGAAATCTAAAAAGTGAGTATACCAGAGACTGTTAAATTTCTTGGATATAATAATAGTGTGGTTATGTAAGGGAGGAGATGGCCTTATTCGTAGGAGATACATATTGAAATATTCAGTATCGAAGTGTCATGATGTCTGCAGCTTACTTGTCAGGATGCTCAGCAAAAATGTGTGTGCACATGTAGTGCGTGCCTGGATGTTGAGTGTGTGTGTGTGTGTGTGTGTGTGTGTGTGTGCGCGTGCGCGCACGCGTGCTGCTAGAGAGAAAAAGCAAATGTTAACAGTGTTGAATCCAGGAGAAGCGTGTATGAATGCTTGTTTTGCTACAGTTGCTTAATTTTTCTATGGGTTTGAGTTTTTTCAAAATAAAAAGTTGGGAAAAAAGAAAATATTTTTTGTTTAAACCAAGGAGCTAGACTTCTGAAAAATAAAGCAATTACAGAGCACTTATTAAAGAAATCAGTTACAGAAGTTAGTCTTTATCTCTCCACATCTTTAGCCAGCCAACTAAACCAACTAAACAGAAACAGGTTGCTTTGCGGCTGCAGGTTGTTGAAGGTTTGAGTTCAACAAAACTTTGTGCAGGATGCGTTAGCTGGACTGTTTCAGAACCTGGAAGTACTGAGAGTAACCTTTTCTTTAAAAGATGCATTTAAGAAGGTACATCCTTTCTCTTCTCTTTCCTCTTCAGTTCCGAGAGGAATCCGTGCAATAGTTCATTGCTTCATGATAGCAGGAAGCCAGCCAGCCTGATTGGCCAGGAGGTGATTCTTGTCTTCTTCCTCCTGCTGTTGTTGGTCTGGTTCCTGAATCGAGAGTTCGAAGTCAGCTACCGCCTTCACTACCACGGGGATGTGGAGGCGGACCTTCACCGCACCAAGATCCAGAGTATGAGGGACCAAGCCGACTGGCTGCTGAGGAACATCATCCCCTACCACGTGGCCGAGCAGCTGAAGGTTTCCCAGACCTACTCCAAGAACCACGATAGCGGGGGCGTCATCTTTGCCAGCATTGTCAACTTCAGCGAGTTCTACGAGGAGAACTACGAGGGAGGCAAGGAGTGCTACCGGGTCCTCAACGAGCTGATCGGGGACTTTGACGAGCTCCTGAGCAAGCCGGACTACAGCAGCATTGAGAAGATCAAGACGATCGGGGCCACGTACATGGCCGCTTCAGGGCTGAACGCCACGCAGTGCCAGGACGGCAGCCACCCGCAGGAGCACCTGCAGATCCTGTTCGAGTTTGCCAAGGAGATGATGCGCGTGGTGGACGACTTCAACAACAACATGCTGTGGTTCAACTTCAAGCTCAGAGTCGGCTTCAACCACGGGCCCCTGACGGCGGGGGTCATCGGCACGACAAAGCTGCTGTATGACATCTGGGGCGACACCGTCAACATCGCCAGCAGGATGGACACCACGGGCGTGGAGTGTCGCATCCAGGTGAGCGAAGAGAGCTACCGCGTCCTCAGCAAGATGGGCTACGACTTTGACTACAGGGGCACGGTGAACGTCAAGGGCAAAGGTCAGATGAAGACCTACCTTTACCCGAAGTGCACGGACAACGGGGTCGTGCCACAGCACCAGCTGTCCATCTCCCCAGACATCCGCGTCCAGGTGGACGGCAGTATCGGACGGTCTCCCACGGACGAGATCTCCAACCTGGTGCCTTCTGTACAGAACTCGGACAAGACATCTCTGGGTTCTGACAACAACACACAGGCCAAGGACACTCACGTATCTTCAAAGAGACTCTGGAAAGAGCCTGTCAAAGCCGAAGAAAGGTGTCGATTTGGCAAAGCCATAGAGAAAAGCGACTGTGAAGAAATGGGGATGGAAGAAGCCAATGAGCTCACCAAGCTCAATGTCTCTAAGAGTGTGTGACGCAGCGCCCGAATGCTGCCCGCGGTGCTCTGTTCGTCGAAACACAATAATATTTGTATTTGGCTGTTATGCGTTCCAGGCACCACAGCTTCCGTCCCTGGATGTGGTGTCATGTGGTCATTGCAGCCCTAACTTCTGTGTGGATCACAATTATTCAGGGTTCATTTTCATCCATTGCTTTCCTTTTCTCCCCCTGGAACCCTCTCCCCTTGGTGTAACCGTTTAGCAGCGTGGAGAACAAGTGCCTTCAGGGGCTGGCCATGGCTTCGGAGTCACAGAGGCCGCAGGTGGAGATCATGGCATTGGGTGTTGTTGGACTTTGAAAACAAAAACTGTGGTTAAGATATCATTTTTATTGCTTTTTCTCACAAGATACTTTTTTTTTTTTTTGCTAATACATTTTTGAGGTTTGTTTTTTTCTATATGCATAGTAGAGTTTTCCAGTGACCTGACCTTTCTATGTAAACACATACACGCACATACCTGCATTTATGAATCTGAGATCAAGTGCCAGTTACTCCCTGAGAGAGGATGTCAAGGGGGTGCGTAGGCTGAGAACAGCAGTCAGCCAGGACAGCCGGTGCGCCTCCCTCCCTGCACCTTCCAGAGCATGCGGGCCCTCATGGGCTGTGGATGCCCCACTCCCCACACCTCCACACGCACGCCAGGATTCCAAATGCTAACTAACCAGTAACAAAGCTCATGAACCCAGGCCTCAGGTATTTAAAAGCTGTTTTCAGTCTGCCCCTGTGCCAAAGGGTCTTCCAGCTGGGAGTGAAGAGGTTTGGCTCTGAGTCTGACTCATCTGAGAGGGAAATGAAAATAAACGTCTGAGGGTTGCATTTATTTATTTATTTATTAACCAGGAAACATGTGTTTCAGGCAGGGGGTAGGGGGTGCCGGGTCATCCTGGCGAAGGGAAATGGGCTCCGGGGGGCAGCAGAGGGCACCCAGCAGAGGATGGAAGCATGCCTGTTAGTGTTTTAGCCGCTTTGGGCCCCCTCTCCGACCAGAGGGCCAGGCAGGCCCCAGTGGACGCGACCAGCGCGCTGGGTCAGAGGAGCCCTCGGCCACCGCTTTTAAACCAGACGCCGCTGCTTCTGCCCAAAGTGCTGCTGCAGGAATTGGATCAGAGCCCTGCTGGGGGTGAAGCAGGGGGTCTGGGCAGAGCACAAGGGTGGAAAGCAGTGCCGGCACTGTCTTGGCCTTCAAGAAGTTTCTCCATCCTTCCCTTTCTTGGCCTGCGCAGGGCCTATTTGTGGCAGGATTGGACCCAGTGCGCAAATCGCAGCCCTCTTTAAATGGAGTTCTTGCACTGTACGTCGGCATAGAACTGTCTGGATACAAATAAGGTGTTGAACCAGGGGCAGTATAGAAAACCTAGGAAACTCACTTCTGTGCCCTTTGTTGCCAATCCTGCTTATAATTACGATTTGCCACATGGAGTCTGAAGTTTATGTAGAACTGAACTCAGGCTAGAGATTCCTGCTGTAGTCACAGTCCTTTTTAAGGTGATGCTGACATATAGCTCATGGGATAATTTGAGGACTAGCTCCTTCTCTGTTTAAGATCTTCACCGATGTGCCCTGTGCATTTTTGTTCTTCACTGATAAATCTGCGTGTAACTCACATCTGCGTTAAGTCCCATTGTCACTCCTCCCCAAATATGTACAGAATCTACCATTTCCAGCATCATGAAATATTGATTCTGATCAGCCATCTCTCCAGGGGACATGCATGGGATGACCACCTCGCTGTGCAGCTGTAGCCAGGATCTCGACACCCTGGGGAATTGAGAGCATTTTCAGAAACTAAGATATTCCTTCAGGTTTTACTGTCACTTTGTTGTTCTTCCAGTGTCGGAGAAAGGATGGTTGTGACAATACCTCTTGCTTCTAAAGAATGTATTCTTAGAAAATACTGCAGAATTTTTATTTTTTCTTGAAAACACTACCTGATGCTCTCCTTGTCCGTAGGGATTGTGGGTGCGTTCGGGCTTTCTTCCATCAGTATTAAGGTGTGTGTTGGAGTGCGGCCCTGTCCCTTTGCCTTCTCGCTCCAGGCCCTGTAGCTTTGGTGGCACCTAAGGGGCTGGCCAGTTGCCCATGAGTTACCGGTGTCTCTGCTGTTTCTTTCAAAACGTGCTCAACAAAGTTCATCTCTGCACACACTTCCTTCCTACCAAACTTTTTTGTCCTGCCCCTCCTACAAAGGTTTTTCTGATTCCTGACCCTGGGAACCCGAGAAGCTGCAAACCACGGGGAGAGAATCGTGCCATCTGATGGTCTGGTTCAGCATTGTGCTGTGGGCAGCTCACCCAGAGTTCAAAATGGTCTTTAAAAAACGCCCTGAACCTTCCTAAGTAACCAGCTCAGATGTGCTCTCTGGTCCTTCCCCGTTCCCCGCTCTGAAGTATACCTCAGCGCGGAACCACAGAATCTCTGCAACGGAAATGCAGTGCGTCTTACCCTCTTGGCATGGAACAGATAGTTGCGGAGGACGGACGGGTTTCTAAGCCGCGGGTTCAAGCGCTACCATCATGACAGATGCATTCTTTAGCGTGGCAATACCTCTTCTGAACTTAGGGCAGGAAGCAATACTTCAGAATTGAATGTGTGTAAATAGTTGCTTTGAGTTGCAATTGCTATTTTCTTGGCCCCGGGTCAGATCAAATTATATATATGTATAAACAAGCACATAATTTTATCCAATGCAAACAAATGTAGAGCATCAGTTATGAAACCCTTAAGTAGCTTGAAGAGTCGCACAGATTATGCAACACCTGCACACGACTCCGTTAACACTGACTTCACTTGTGGAGATGACACCTGCACATTTGCACATGACATTGAGAGCCAAAGGGCCTCGTGCTTCCCGTTCCGTGGGCTGTAATAATTTGTAGTTTCCAAAGATCCGTCTGCATTTGCATTTTTAGAATTGAGGTAAGCATTCTTTTGATTGGTTCGTTCGGAAAATCACATCATGCCTAGATTCTGAAATTAAATTAGCAAGAACCAACTGTTTGCATTTTCCGTCTTTCCTTTGCTCTACTCTTTTTAAATTGTTAATTCTAATAATTTCAAAATGCATCCACTGAAGAAATGGACATTAAAATATTCTGAAATCTAAATACTTGATGCCTGGTATTTCCTCTTTGAAAAGATCAGTACCACTTCAGAGATTGGGGCACCCCTCGTGTTTCCTGCAATTTGTGGCTGAAATAGGAAGATTGGCTTTTTTTTCGTGTCATGACTTTGAAAACAAGGCAACTAAAAAAAAAAAAAAAACCTATTTGTGTATGTGTTCTGGGGGCGGTTTATGGACATATCTGCTACAGTTAACTTTGGAGAAGTATTTATGTTTACATGGAACTTTAAAAAAAGCAGGTTGCAGGGCTAGTTTTGCTTACGTCAACATCCCTGTTTTATTAGGCCTTCTAAGTAGTTTTTCCTGCAATATCTTAAGAGAGGAATGGACTGAGAAAATGAGGTTGATTTCCTGAAAAGATGTGCCATAGAGCAGAATTCCTGGGGATGCCCGTATCACAGGGAAGTCACAAAGCCATTTCAGAAGCTGAAGTCACAGCCTCTTCCCAGAAACAACAAGCCATTTATACATACCCTAGGTTTTCACAACAACTCCAACTTTGGAGCCAAACTGGATCTGCTGGTGTTTAGAGCTTTTTCCCAGAAAGGATTTTTCCTGATGGGTCCAGTATTTGTGAGCAATCAACGCAGATCCTCTTGTAGAATCAGTAAAGGGAGATGAAGGTGTGGGCCCTCCCATCCTTGAAAGAGATAAGTGACAGCTCACAGAGATCGAGCTTCTAGGTGATTCTCTGCTGGGACCTGATGCCAGTGAGGACACTATTCCTTCTGATGAGGGCATTCTTTCCTCCCCAGACTGTGCCGCAGGCATCCCTCGGAACCTTTCCAGACTTTAGGGAATGCCGGTCTTTGCTGCATGAAAGGTCTTATGAGAACATGGGTCTCTCGACTAGAAAGGGCACCGAGGAACTTAGAGGATTTCTCAAACAGCCCTGAAGCCAGCCTCTAATTTTTACAACAAGCCTCAGAACTTACTATTTTTGGTTTCTCTTTCGTCTAAAATCTCTTTCACACGTGGTTGCTTTGTTCTGCTGTGGGAATCTATCATTGTGGCCACCTGGAATAGATCCCAAGTTCCAGGAAGAGGAAGCAAACTGGGGAAAGAGATAAGTGACAGGAAGTGATTAAGAAAAAGTACACACTTGCACACCATATACGCGTCAGTTTAAAATCTCCCTAGCGTCTATTTTCATATGGTTCCTTTGTAAGAATTGGGGTTTTTTTTTTTTAATAACATGACTCCAGAGAGTTGTTACTATGTATTAGAGTAATTTAAGCTTGGGGAATTCTCCTATTCCTGCTGGGCCTGAAAGTTGGAAGAAGTGAATTAAGCAATGATGTGTTGAGCAATCTTAGTGCCTCCTGATATCTGTCATCAAGAGCAGCATTCTGAACCTTTTTCTGGCTCACAAAGCCTTTGATAATTTGATGAAAGTTGTGGCTCCTTTCTCCAGAAAAAAAAAATGCACGTGAAAATAAACCCTCTTAATGTTGCACACAATTTCAGGAGTTCCTAGATCCAGATAAATTACCCCTGATCTGCAATAACTAGACATACAATAATTTTTAGTTGTAACTATCTGCAGATCTGGTTTCCAAGCATTTCTGGGCTCTCCGTTGGGAACTTGATTAAACATGTTAATGCTGCTTATTTATACTTTTCTAATCAGAATTATATTTTAGAGTTTTATGTCTGAGTTACCTAAATATATCTGAAGAGCCACTCAAAGAGCTTTTCAATATATAGAGTTAGTCAAACTCCTCCCAACAGATAAGTAACAGCCTGTATTTACTGAGTACCTACTATGCCAAATAATGCCAAAGCTCCCTTTCGTTAGGTTGTTAAATTCACTATGAAATCAGGATATCTGAGGAAAGGCTGTGATTAGGAACCGATGCTTTTCTTTTTTTTTTTAGCTGAGCCATCCTGCCACCTGTTGGCAGCTCAACGGCAGCTTAGCTCGGGCTGGACATCAAATTGCTGTTGCTCAGAGCTCAGCTCGCACTCTTGAGTGAGCTCTTAACCAACTGAGCCACTCGGCTGGCCCTAGGAACTGCTTTTAATGATGACTTTACTGTTGTGAACTCCACCAGTAAACTAAAGGGAAGTTGGAGATACTTGGGGTTACATAGCGACATCCTTCTTACTGACGTTGTAAAACACTGGCTCCTTGGTGCCTTCTATCACCCATTACAGATTATTTTCATGTTTATGGTCTTATGGATTGTTTAGTTTCTCAAAAGAGCAACATATGAGAAATGTTCCGAAAAAACAACTACAACAATATTATGTTGGCCCCTCAACTAGAGAGGTGCCACTCCAAGCGCTATTCATAAGATCAGACATTTTATTTTTAAAACAATCCTCTCCTTATGGCGACTGGGGTCCTAGCACAAGCGTCTCAGAGCAGAACTAGGCACTGGCTTGGACTGATTTGGCTGGTGGGCGTCTTTCTGGAATAACACCACCCAGTAAAGTGTGTGTCTGCTCTCGGAGAGAAGCTTGGTGGTCTGAAGTCTCCTGATCTCTGCCGCGAGGTAAGACAGCCAGGCTTCCTGCAGTCTTTTGACGGAGTTACTTTTTTCTATCTTTCTCTGACCTTGATCTGAGCAAACAAAGAGTCTTGCCCTCTAGGTTGGGAGGGTGAGGAATAGTGTCAGAAAAGAGGAATTGTTTGAACCTGTCCATGTGATTCTGGGGCAAAGACGCAGAATGGGAAAGGAGAGTGATGCTGACTTGCACGCTTTGCTTGGACTCCTTTGGGCGCGGGGAGACAGGCATCCTTGTGCTCAAGTGAAACCTCAGTGGCTCGCCATGTCTTCCTTAGGACTACCATCTCCCATTCTCCCCAGCATCCCAGCCTCTGTGGTCTCTAGAACTGGCCTCTGGGAATCTTCTAACCGAGGACCAGCCCTCCCCAGTTCTGTCTCTGTGTCATGGACAGCCATTCTTTAAGGACACATGTGCCCCCATCCCCATGCTATCATCATCTTTGACATCCCCAGTAGGTTTCAGTGCCATGCCATCCTCATTCCCTAACTTCAAGAATATAGATAAAACTATGGCAACTTTATCAGTTGACTCTTAATAATTTAAAGAAAGTAACTTTTTTTAAAAAAGATTTTATTGGGGAATTGTGGGAGGGGAACAGCATTGGGGAATCAGGGAAGGGGAACAGACAAGTTGCTGTCCTTTTGTTCTTCAGTCTAGTTGCAGAGGATGTTGCTTCACTGGCCCATGTTGGTATCGTCATTGCGCTCTTCCCGGGTGAGGCAGATCGGTCACTGGCCACTGGATGGCCGCTCACAGCGTCTCTTGGCAGCTCACACCGGCTGCCGGCCACCTACAGTAGCTTATGGCAACCCACTGCAGCAGGGGCTGCAGCCTACACCATCGCCGGGGCTCGCACAGCCCAGCTCCAAATAGAGTTATTGTTCACCATCTTAGCTGTAGAGGGCGCAGTTTCACTGGCCCCCATGTGGGATCCGAACTGGGGTCCTGCTGTTCAGAGCTGGCATCCCAAGCCAACTCAAAGAAAGTAAATTTTTAGCCACTAAATTCAGTTCTCACATATGCAAACATACCTCTACATGTAAAGTAGTTTCCCATTATATGATATGTTTCTGCTAAGGAACTCTAAAACACCTGGAACCCCTTTTGACCTCATGATGCCTCATCAAAGTTGCTAGGAAGAGGTGTTTTTTTCTGTACAACAGATTTGAAAAGTCAGGTTCAGAACCACTGAGTGGCTTACCCAGGTTCAACCCGTTGTCCAGGATTTCGAACTACACAGCCAGAAAACAGCATGCTGCAAATCCAAACCGTCACCTTCTTGGCCTCCCCCTTCTTTTGCCAGGAAAGAACAAAGAATCCAGGTGGTAAAGTGGGGCATTGTGCATTTAAAATGGTGAGAGTAAAAAATAGTAAGCAAATGACCAACAAGGTCAAATGCATCTTCCCTTCTCTCCTTCCCTTATTTTTGTACACTGGCTATTTGAATTATGGGGTTGGATATTTAAGTTATTTTCTAGTGTGTGCTTAGCATGGAGATGTTTTAACATTATTCAAGTGTTCATATGGACTTGTGTCCATGTGCTAACAAAGACCATCAGGGAAGACAGGCAAAGTTCGGAACACATTGGTGCCTTCAGAAAGATCAGCGTAGGGCCGGCCAAGTTGCGCAGTGGTTAAGCACTGGCTTGGGAAGCCAGTGGCCCTGGTTCGGGACCCACATATGAGGGCCAGTGATACTGCCCACAAAAAAAAAAAAAAAAAAAGATCAGCATAAAACACAGATTAGAGCCAGCTGAGTGGCGCGGTGGTTGGGCGCTGGCTTGGGAGGCCAGCGGCCCCGGTTTGGGTCCCACATGTGAGGGCCAGTGACACTGCCCTCAAAAAAAAAAAAAAAACACAGATTATGTTGGTGTCCTGTAGTACTTGCCAATTTAATAGAAATAGATCATGTATCTTTAACACAAAATCAGGTTTTTTTGTATTGATTATACAATATATTTTCTATTCTGTATAATATTAGGTGATTTTTAAACCACCTTTATCATATATCTGTACATCTCCAGTATTTCAGGAGAATATTAAAGGGAAAGAAAACAACCTGAATATTACTTGACCATTTAATTTGAAATAAATATCATAGAACAGAATTTGCAAGTTCCACACCATTTTGGGGATCTTGGGTAAAAAACTGTTGACTATTTATAGAGGGCTGAGGAAGCCCAAAGTCTACTTTTTAGAAGCAAGTTTTGTAATGTGGTGTGTTGGTGGAACTTTTCTTTGGTAATTTTGGTTTGCCAGAATGAGATCTCTTCTTAAGAATAAAGATTTCTGATGATCACGGATATATTTAGAATGTTCATTTAGCACAGAAGAATATGTGTGAATATTGTCCTTGGTCTCCTATTTGTATTAATTTCAGTCAAAGACTTCCATAGACTTCTCAGGAGCCCTAATCTACCATGATACAGAAAGAACACTCAGATTTGTTTGTATGTTTTTTAACATTGAAGAATGTCAGTTATATGAACTTTCAGGAATTAATTCAATAAAACCTAAGAAGATAAAGTAAAACTTTTAGGGGAAAAAAAAGAGATTTGAAGCAATTATCCAGATAATCTAGGATAAAAGCATCATTTTTTTCTAAAATATTTCAAATAGGACAAAATTTATCAAATCAATTTATTTGTGAATCACAGGGATAGTGATCCAAATTCTCAATTCACTTTTTTTACATCACCAATACAGTGGAGCTGCTTCAATCCTTTTTACATCTGATTTCCAAATTTCCCCACCTCCTTCAGCTGTCCGTTTTGTTGGCAGAATTGCAACAGGCTCAGACCTGTGTGCTTTGAGAGAAAACCTAGTGTGTGCTAGTGAATTAGCCATTTGATAGTTACCAGAACTCCCCAAGAGTTTGCCTGTGTTCCCACTGGTGGCTTTTGTCACCACCGTGCAAACACAAGCCCTTGGGCATCCGTGCTCGTAGCAACAGCCCTGTGGGTGACTTGGAGCAGGGGCTCTGCCGGTGCCCGCATGAGCATCTGATGTGCCCTGAGACCAACTGGCAGCGAGCAGGAGACTTGCACTTTTCTTCCTCCAGTTCCTCTGAGCCCCAACACAGCACCAACCGCCCTGCTGCCTCTCTGGCTTCTTGGTGAACTCTGATGACCTCATGTTCTGCCTGTAACACTTTCCCTGGTCTGCACCTCATGCACTGGCCCAGCTTGAGATACTCCAAGCCCGTTGCCATAAAGTGCCACCAGGTTCCTGGGCAAACCTGTGGCACCCACCACCCTTCAGAATATTGTCTGCAAGCCTTTTCCGCCTTCAGTCCCGAGAAACTGCCAGAGTGGCAAGCTGGGTGTACTGGGCTTGATCTGGGCGTAGAAGGAGGACCTTCGTCCCTCTGCTCCTGGGCTGGCTCCACAGCAGTGACCCAGACTCTCAGGCCAGCATGGAACCCATAGAGACCCCAGCCAATTCCACCAATAGTCCTGGGGGCACCAAAGCTGCCCTTGGACTTGGGCAGGAACAGAGCAGAGGACCAGCTGGGAATGTCAAGTTGAGTGCAGTTCACCAACGTCCAGTGACGTAATGCAGCCAGGCTCAGCTCCCAGTCAGCCCTGAGCCACCTCTGTGCCCCTCAATTGCCACAGCTGCAGGCGCGCCATAAGCCATCAGACGGGGTGTGCCAGCAGGGCTTCCGGCTGCACCCTCTTCACACTACAGCATTAAACCGAAGCACCAATAACAACACACAGATGAGCACCGAGTGAAAAACCCAAAGCCTTAACACCCTCTTGGAAATCCTGCGTCAATTGCACGATTTGTAACAGACCGCGTTCCAGGGTTTAACCGTCCCTGAGATGATCCAATTACGAAAATCAATCTCCACTGTCTCAGTCCATGCAGTTCTCCTCATTCCAAAAATGATTCTGTGAGACCTGCAAGTGGGGGTGTAACACGACCCCATCACATCGCCCCCTCCAGCTTTGTCCTGATGGGTGGCCAGAGCATGTTTTTGTAGTTTATGTTGATGTATCGCTGTGAAGGGGTAATGTGGTTTGTTCACTTTTTTGACTTGTAGGTGGTTATCCTTATCCTAAAACTGTATTCTATTGCACAAGCTGACTGAGGCTTTCTCTGCATGGGCATTGTACCCTGCTTATCATGAAATACAGAAAGACATCACAGAAGAGTATAAGAATCTTTCCGTTCCAAAGCATGGATAGTTTTCTTTTTTTAATCATCGAATTTTGTGGAAAGTGCTTGTGGTTCTTTCTTTTCTCCCCTCCAACCTTTTTCTCATTTACACTTAACCATCTTCTCTTTTCTAGAAGATAAAAGCACTACTGAGCGAGGAACTCAGAGTTTCCTTTCAGTTAAAGGGAAGGAGCCTAATTGTAAATAAAAAAAGAATAAGAAACTGCTTATGCTCTTGTCAACCAAAACCAGGAAGAATTGTATCTGTGAACTATTAAGCTATCTCTGTATATAGATAAAAGCACATTATGTTTCATTCATTACTACAGACCTTGTAATCTATTGTATATTAAAATGTTTTACTGTGTCAGAGAAAACTTCAAACTCTTGATCGAGAAACGCTGGGAAAGTAATTCAAAATACAGTATAATTAACTCAAATGTTGTTGTTTATTTATTTTGCTCTTGGCACAATTTCAAGTAAAAACTGTGCTCAATATAAATTATCAACCAGAAAGTGAATTTATCTGAAAGACTCCTGAAACCTCTTTTTAACGCAACGCCGATTCACATAGAGCTTACCCATGTGTGTGCACCGTGCAATCCAAGTGGGTCGCAAACTGTTTTAATCCAGATGCAGGCACTTTAGGGAGAAGGTGCCACAGCCCTGGATCCAGGCTGCCTTCTTCTGGGCTGCCATCAGCTCCCCTTAGCTTGAGTAGAAATGTCCCAAACACACTATATAGCTGCAAGTTTCAGGGCCTGAATGCCACCCTTGAGATTGGACGGTTCAGTGGCCCCTTTCCTCAAGGAGGAATGTGTGCAGACAGGAAAACAGAGAGAGAGCAAAGAAGCACCATCTCCCCGGGGTCTCTCTCCCCAAGCCAAAAGGGAAAATGAAACCCCTCCATTAAGGAACACGAATGGGGTGCATGTCTGGGGCCAACTTGCTCTGATTTCGCTGGAGTTTGTTCAACACCGAGCTGAGCTCACGGACAGGAGTGAACCAAAACTTGTTTTCTTTGGACTACTTTGAGCAAAAATAGAAGAAAAGGGCTCATTTTTTCCAATGACTGTGTTTTTGGATCCAATCGTACCAATCCAAAGTAAGTATTTATTCACTGGCCCCATTTCCCAATCTTTTAAGTTGGAAGTGTGACTGCCAGTTCTCTGGGTTGTAGAATATGCTGAAAATGAGCCGACAAGCTTAGGCTCCCGAGTCAGAGACTGCTCTTCTCACGTGTGGTTGGGTCAGATTTCCTGCACGGACTGTTCCGGGTGTAGTTTTTCTGAGTTTGACTTTTTCACTGGTGTTAAGTAAACAGGTTTGCAAAGCTGATTAGCAAACACAATACAAAGAGAAGCTGTGCTCCCCTTGGGAAAAGACTGGGCTTTTTGTTTTTGCTCTTGAATTCAGCCCAACTATCTAAAAAGAACAGTTTTGCTCTTCAATCCGCCGAGTGATGTGCAGCAGCGGGGAAGACAAAGGTCTTCCCATGTGCATATGAACCAATGTCATGGCTAAGCTTTTTGGTCCATGAAGGAAACATAGTTCACCTTCTCTTTTTATCAAGCGCGTGTGGAAATAAGAAAACGTCTCTTTAAATAGAATCATGCCCTGGAAGGGGCCCCTTTGGTGTGGCTTTCCTGCGATTGAACTAGTTGTCCCAGATGGCATCTCAGACCTGCCCTGTGTGGTCAGACAGGGCACTCCTAGTCCATTACTATCTGGAGAGAGACTCCCATCGACTCAACCAGCATACCCAGGTTATCAAGTTCCTTTGAAAAATAAGAAAGTACCTTGTATAACAAACTCTTATAACCAAAGGGAGCTGTGAGCAAACATTAAAATTCAGGGATATCATTCTCCATTTTTAAAAGGGTGTTGGTTTTAGTTTGGATTTGTCATTTAGTTTTTCTGGAGTGCTGTTTCTTTTTTTCTTTTATTTTTTCAATTAGTCACTCGGGTACTGTTGTGAGGCAGTCATTTAATTTCATGGCTTTCATAAGTTTACAGGAACATAAAAATTTGATGCCAATGAAATTCATTAGAATTCTCCATTATCTTGTGGATTTGGTGCCCATCTGTCTTGCATATGTTTCCAGCGGTGGCTCACCGTGGTCCTCACCATATACTGGCCATATGCCTATATCCTGCACACGTGTGGAAGCACGCATGCGTGTAGAGACCCAAAAGTGGTCGTAAAATGAGGCCATCTCTGACTTGGATTCTAAACCCCCATGAAGGAAAGTCACCCAGAAAAAAAGCGCACAAATGTTGGTGTGCTCTTGAGAATAGATTTAGGAACAGTCCTTCCAGCTCAGCAAATGTCATTTTGTTTCTGCCTGCTCACCCTTTCATTTGCAATAAACCTGACAAAAACTTGCAGAATGAAAATGAGAATGTGCGTATTTGAAGGAAACATTGGCAGGCAGCCACAGACTCAAAGGACGCAAACTAATTTTGCTCTTGTTTTTCTGCCAATAATGCCTTGGCCCCGCACGCCGTGCGCAGGCAGGGCCTGAGGGGGGCTTCTGATGGGTCAGCTGCATGCAAGCCACCAAAAACCCTGGATCTACAGAGGCGATGGGTCATAGCAAAGTGAGCTTCTCTGCTCTTGAATGGTTTAGCCTCATAGTCCCACCTCTCAGCCCAGATAGATGGGGGAGCTCCACCGTCCTGGGGGTGGTCAGTTTGCTCAGCTTGTCTGCTAGAGAACATAGACCTTGGGCCTTCACAATGCAGTGAGGTCCATTTAAGTCTGGTTTACCTGACTTCTCCCCCAGTTAGAGGGGATCCTCCAGTTGACAGAGGGAGGGAGGGAGGGACAGAGAGAGGAGGCAAATGCCTTTACTACTTTTAAATGGATTTGATTTTTAAATCCATTTCTAGATGACATTTTCAGAACATGTCTCCTGCAGGAAGTGCCCTTCCTCTGGTAACAGAACTGAAGTTTTATACCTTATACCCAGGGAGTGGGCTTCCCCACCGAGTTCTCAGCTGAACAATGGAAAGCATGGAGTCTGGTTTGTGCTCTTTGTGACTGGTGAGGTGGCTGGCCAACCACCCTTCCGATGTGCAGTCAGGGTAGGAGCATCCTGATTCTCTGAAATAAGGCACAAGACTAACTTGAGGTCAAATGGGGTTTAGAGAAAAGATTCAAGTTTCCTGAAAGATGCTGCCATCGGGACCCACTGGTAGAAGGATTGGGGTTGAGGGATGCGAGTTTAACCCCTTGCTAAACTGTCCTGGACAGGGTAAGCCTCAGAACTAGGAACACTGGGTCTCCCGGAGACCTGCATCAGGCATAGGAGAAGCGTGATGGACAGAGGCTGGCCGGCCTCTTTAGCCAGAAGGCCCAGGAGATGCTGAGGAGGAGTGGCCAGGGTCACTATCATGCTTCCCAGGAAGGGACCGAACCCCCTCTCCTGAGCCTCCAAATGGGTGTTCACCCAGAGAGACCCCTGAATGCCCAAGACCCTGGGGCCTGGGTTGAGTCTGGTGAGAAGTAAGCTCTCTTGTCTCACCCAAAAGCCCTTCAGAAAGCTGAGGTCATTTCAGGAGAGTCCTAGAGGTGAGCCCCAGGAATTAGCGCTGCAGGGCAGGCCCCTCACCACAGCAATACATAGCCCAGCAGTTGGACCCGGAATGTTCCAGAAACATGAAAGCCTGGGGTGGGTGGGGAGAGAAGGGCTCAGAAGCGGGGTCAATGGAAGGAGGAAAGAGCTGCTGAGTGAGGCTCCTTTCATGCAGAGCCCCCAAGGCTATAAATAACCAGGCAGCTGCTCAACAGCTGGTGTAGACAATGGTCTGGGCAGGGGGCGGCACTGGGGAAGAGCACACTAACAGAGCAGCCCAACGGGGTGCACCTCTAAGTGTGAGGAGGAACCCTAGACAGCCCATGAGCCTTCCCTCCTTCCAACTGGAACCCACAGCTAGTTCAAGACTGGACAAAAGACACACAGGGTCTGCACATGGCTCCTCGTAGCTAAGGAGACTGCCTGTGGCCCTGGCCATGTCATTAGCACATTAGTGTTGGCTTTTTTTTTTAAACCTTTTTTTTAAAACCTTTTTTCCTTTTTATTGAGCTATAACTTACATCAGTGAGGTACACATAGCTCGATGAGTTTTTATGTATTTATAGACCGATGTAACTATCACCCAGATCCAGGTAAAGGACATTTCCAGCACCTCAGGGGAGCACTCTTGTGCCCACGTAGTCAATATCCCCACCATCCGAGGCTAACCATTATCTTTATCTCTGTCACCTCAGATACCGTCTTCCTTTTAACTTTGTGATTGATTCATCTCACTGGAATCCCACAATAAGCCCTGTTTTAGGGCCGGCCGAGTGGCTCAGTTGGTTAAGAGCTCGCTCAAGGGTGTGAGCTGAGCTCTGAGCAACAGCAGTTCAATGCCCAGCCCAAGCTGAGCTGTCAACAGGTGGCAGGAGGGCTCAGCTAAAAAAAAAAAAAAAGCCCTGTTTTGTGTCTGGCTTCTTTCACTCAGTGACATGCCTGTAAGATGCCTCCACATGGTGGGTTGCAGAGCTTTTTCATTACTTTGTAGTATTCCAGTGTATGATGAGACCATAATTTATTTACCCATTCTCCTGTTAAGGGTCTTTGGGTTGTTTTCCAGTTTGGAACTATTATGAATAACACTGCCATGAGCACTCTGGTCAGTGTTCGCATATTTCAGAGTAGATTTAGAAATGAATTCTGGCAAGAATCTAAGCTGGCGCACCCTCAACAGAGGGCAATTTGGCAACAGATGTCAAAATTTGAAAAGGTCCTGCCCTTTGGGAATTTATTCTGCAGATCTGCTCAAACATGCCAAATGTCTTCTGCACAAGGTTCTTCATTTTAGTATTTACTTGTAAAAGCTAAAGTTTGGCCATTTTGTTGTTGAGTCATCAGTGTTCTTTATATATTCACGATACTAGACCCTTAGGAGATATATAACTTGCAAATATTTTCTCCCATTCTATAGATTGTCTTTTCACGTTCCTGATAACATCCTCTGATAACTTTTTCATTTTGATGAAGTCCAATTTATCTATTTTTTTTCCTTTTGTTGCTTGTGCTTTAAATGTCATATCTCAGATTTTATTGCCAAAACCAAGGTCATGAAGACTTACCTCTTCTTCTAAGAGTTTTATGGAACATAATCCCCGCTCTTTAAGTGTGGGTTGCACGTCATGACTTTTCTCCAAAGAGCACAGTATGGGAAAGAGAAAGACAGGAATAATTTACAGTGGAGAAACCTGACAAACACACCTCAGCCAGGTGACTCAGGGCAACATCAACAGTGATAAGTCAGGTTGATAACACGGATCCTTGATATGATGAGAATGGCACTCTTATGGGCTGCATTGTGTCCCCCACGCCAAAAAAAGAAACAAATTTTATGTCGAAGTCCTAACTCTCAGTACCTCAGAATGTGACTGTGTTTGAAGATAGGATCTTTAAAAAGGTCATTGAGGGCCGGCTGAGTGGCGCAGTGGTTAAGTGCTGGCTTGGGAAGCCAGCGGCCCCAGTTCGGGTTCCACATATGAGGGCCAGTGACACTGCCCTCAAAAAAAAAAAAAAAAAGAGGTCATTGAAGTTAAATGACGTCATTGGGGTGAGCCCTAACCCAATACGACTGGTGTCCTTATAAGAAGAGGAGAGTAAGACACAGACAGGATGGAGGGAGGCCCATCTGCAAACCAAGGAGAGAGGACTCAGAAGAAACCAACCCTGCTGACACCTTGATCTTGGACTTCAGCCTCCAGACTGTGAGAGAATAAAATTCTGTTGTTTAAGCTGACCTGTTGGTGGTATTGATTAAGGCAGCCCTGAGCAGACTAATACAGGCATTTTACGTCTGAGTTCTCTCAAAAACTCACAACCGCATTCCAATCATGAGAAAAACATCAGAGAAATCCCAGCTGAGGGACATTCTACAAAATATCTGACCAGTCCTCCTCCAAACTGCTGTCAAAGGCTATCAAAGGTCAAGGTACAAAAACAAAACAAACAAACAAAGGTCTGAGAAACTGTCACAGCCAAGAGGAGCCTAAGGAGACATGAAAACTAACTTCACTGTGCTGTCCTGGATAGGACCCTGGAATGGAAAAAGGGCATTAGGTAAAAAACAAATGAAATCTGAACCAAGTGTGGACTTCAGTTAATGGTGACGAATGTACCACACTCTTGTCAGATGTTAATATCATGCCAGATGTTAATAATGGGTAAACTGGATGTGAGGGATATGGAAAATCTGTACTCTCATCACAATTTTTCTATAAAGCTAAAATTGTAATTAAAAAGTTTATTTTAAAAAATAGACAAAAGGTTTGAATGGACATTTCAACAAAAATATGCAAATGGCCAATAAGCACATGAAAAGAGGCTCAACATTATTATTCATTAGGGAAATGCAAATTAAAACTACAACTACATAGATGCCACCTCATACCCACTGGAGTGGCTATAACAAAAAAGAAATAAGTGTTGGCAAGGATGTGGAGAAATTGGAATCTTTCTACATTGTTGATGGGAATTTATAATGGAGCAGCCACTTTTGGAGAAAATTTGGCAGTTTCTTTATTTTATTTTATTTTTTTTGAGGGCAGTGTCACTGGCCCTCATATGTGGGACCGAACCAGGGCCGCTGGCTTCCCAAGCCAGCCCTTAACCATCGCGCCACTTGGCCAACCCTGGCAGTTTCTTTAAATGTTAAGCATAAACTAACCATAAATATCCAGTAATTCCACTCCGACATACCTATCAAAGAGACATGAAAACATATATCCACTCAAGTACTTGAATGTGAATATTCATAGATCCGTTATTCATGCTAGCCAAAAAGTGGAAGTAACCCAAATGTGTCATCAACTAATAACAGATAAATAAGATGTGGTAGATTCATACAATGGAATACCATTCAGCAATAAAAAGGAATGAAGTCCTGATACGTGTTACAACATGGATGAACCTGGAAAATGTGCTCAGTGAAAGAAGCTAGATGCAAAAGACTACATATTATATATTTCCATTAATATAAAATGTCCAGAAAAGGTAAATCAATAGAAACAGGAAAATCAATGGTTGCCTGGTCCTGGGGATGAGAATGAGAAATAACTGCAAATAGACAGGAGCAAAAATTTGGGGGATATTATAAACGTTCTAAACTTGTATTGTGATGATGGTTGCATAACTATAAACCTACTAAAACTCGTTGCATTATACTCGTATAGAGTGGGTTAATTTCATACTTTGTAATTATAGCTTAATAAACACTGCAAAAAAAAAAAAATAGGGCCGGCCGAGGGGCACATTGATTAAGAGCTGGCTTGGGATGCCAGCTGCCCTGGTTCGGATCCCACATGAGGGCCAGTGACACTGCCCTCTACAGCTAACAACAGCTCCACCTGGAGCTGGGCTGTGTGAGCGCCGGCGACGGTGTAGGCTGAAGCCCCTGCTGCAGTGGGCTGCCATAGGCTACAGTGAGTGGCCCGCAGCCAGCGTGAGTGGTTGGTAGCCAGCGTGAACTGCCAATAGCCTCCGTGAGCGACCAGCCAGAGGCTGGCGCCCCATTTGCCTCATCCAGGAAGAGTGCAATGATGATACCAACATGGGCCAGTGAAGCAACGTCCTCCGCAACTAGACTGAAGAACAAAAAGACAGCAACTTGTCTGTTCCCCTTGCCCAATTCCCAACGCTGTTCCCCTCCCCCAATTCCCCAATAAAATCTTAAAAAAAAAAAAAGCCAGCATGGTGGTGAGGCATAGATGAAACAAGATTGGCAAAATGCTGATAATTTTGTATGTTGGATGACAGAGAGGATTCATTATACTATTTATTTTACTTTTGTTTCTGTTTCAAATTCTTCATAATACAAAGTTTTAAAAAAATTAATGAATTGATCTTTTATGCTTCCCCGGAACACACAGGTTCCCATAAAATCCCTACGTACATGGTGTTGGCATTATTTACATATCTTCCTTTCTCCCCATAAATGGTCAATTTCCTAGGGGTAGGGATGGGTTTTTTTATTTATATTGTTGTTATTATTATTATTATTATTATTATTATTAATTTTTGGTGTCTGACTCAGAGATTGACCAATAAATGTTAGTTGAAGAAATCTCTTAAATGGGGAGGGATAAAAAGAAATAATTGGTAACAATGGGAAAGACCATTTTGCAGAAGCTAACGAACTCAAGTTTCTCAAAAGGAAATATTTTAAGTACTCAGAACTGCAAGATGACACCTTCAAAATGCGTTTGGCTGTCGGGTTTTCTTTAATGTGTGGTGATAGGTCCCTGGTTCTAAAATTGTTATAAAATATTTAAAGCACGCTACATGAAATAATGCTAGACAAACAAAACTGGACCCTTTCTGAGTCGGGTTTTTCTAGTAACTCAGGGTCCTCGTGACTTTACTGTCCCATCGGATTAGTGTAGAAAAGATGTTCTTTGACTCTATTCTGATAAATTGCCTGTTTGTTTGTGTTTTAATGTGATTTTGCTTGCCAGTAGACTGTCCCCTGAGGCACGCACTGAGCAGAAAAACTTTGAAGAATATTCCAGAGTTGCTAACAAAGATGTGCAACTCACCTGAAAAAAAAAAACAGGCCTACCTAGTGAGAAAAGGCGAGAGGGAAGGTAGGTCTCTAGGGGCCCGACAAGTGCTAGGCCTTGAGAAGCTCTGTTACAGGGAATTCGCCTGACAGTCCTGTGAAATAGGCAAGGAACCGGGGCCACACCAGGAGCAACGCTTTGCTACCTGGAACAGCGGAACTCCCAGGACTCCGGGGAGCCTAGCAGGCCCGGCTCTCGGGCGCCACCTAGCGTTTGCTGCGCCCGGAGCCGCCCCCCAGCTCGCCCCGCCCCATCCCTGGATAAAGTAAAGCTGTTGGAGTACGTGGATTTCATAGCCAACCCTGGCGTTCGCTGACCCTTCCACGCAACGTTCTGCGAGCACTGAGACGCACTCACTGTGGGATTTCTGGCATCGACGTGCCTAGGGTGGGAAGGACTGGGAGTGGGGACAGGGTCCTAGTCTCACCTCAGCCTTCCTCGGAATCCATTTCTTCTCGTGTAACGGCAGGCAGGAGTGGCCCTGAGCACATCTGGGGATGCTTCCAGCTCTGAAAGGAGTCCCAAGTGCACAGAGTGCCCGCAGCCCCTAATCCATCTATGGAAATCTTCCAGACGCCCCTGTAGTCCCCTAACCTTGGTGGGTCATTAGAATCACAGGGGAACTTCTTAGTATCTGGGCCCCATCCCAGACCAATGGAACCGGGGGAGGATGGGCATCCATATTTTCCACTTTTGCCAGCTGCTGCTATCGTACCATACGACTGAGGGTTAAGAATGCAGTCTTACACTTGGAGTGGACCGCAGCTCCCATTTGCACCCACATCCCTCTGAATTGTTTCTTGTGCCCACACCCCCTCTTTGAACTAGCTTATTCTGAAAAGCATAGGCTTAGGGTACAACTCTGGTGGTGGCCCCTCGGGTGCTCTCCTGTCACCCTAGATGCCGGCAGCGCAGGAGGACTGAGAAGCAGTAACCTGCCTTTGCGCAGACGGAACCGCTGGCAGAATCAGGACTAGAGGGTGAGGGGCAGAGAGCAGCAGTGGTCCCCAGCGCACCAGCTGTGGGGCACTGGCTGTAGAGAACCAGTATTCAGAGAGGCAGAGAGAGCTGGTGGGAGTTGAGATCACAGGTGGGCCAGGCTCTGAGCCCACAGTGCAGGTCATAGTACAAAACACGAGTTGAAAGACCAAGTTATGAAGCATTTCAAGCTGTCCACAGCAAAGAAACTTTGACCCAAAGCTTCTATGTGGCTGCAGAAGCCCTTACCCCATGATGCCAGCCCTGCCTGGGATCCTGGCTAAACATATGGATTCCTGGGACCAGAATCCCCAGGAAAGATATTCAGGCATCTCTACATTTTAAAGAGTACCCCGGGGCAGTTTTTATCAGGAAATTGGGGACCACTGTTCTAAGTTTCCAAACATGGCAGATCTTTGGGTACCTGGGCCCCTCCTCTACAGACTCAAGCTGAAAATTCCAAATTCTGCTCATCTCCTCCTTTCCCCACTCCCATGGAATTCTTCTATTTTTGGAACCACTCTGCTTGTTCGAAACCCGCCCCCACCATCCACTAGCTGTGTAGTCATGAGCAAGTGTCTCATCTCCCTGTGCCTCACTTTTCTCATTTGTAAGATGGGGTGGTTGTGGGGATTCAGTGAGTTAATAGTCACAAAGTGCTTAGAACAGTGTCTGCTACACAGTGAAGACAAAATAATAGTCCTTGTGAATCCGTGGTTCTTAGCTCTGAGCTGCAGATGAGAAAAAGCTTCGTTTGCTTTTAGTTAGCTGGTTTTTCAATAGCAGTGCCTGCGTCTCTCCAGATAGTTGGGTGAGAATCCACAATAATTGTGATGCAGGAGGGTCGAGGCCCACTGACTGCCCTGGAATTTGCTTTGCTCGTTCAGTTGTGGATCATGGAGCTTCTTTATATGCAGATATACAGGTCTACACTATCATTCTTTTAAACTTTTTTAACACTTCCTGCTTTGAGATAATTACCCTATCATTTCAATAGCTGTGTTGTTACATGGTACAGACATGGCCTAATCCAGTTAAGTCCATGTCCATAGTGCCATTCCACGAGCTCTTCTCAATAACCCTATGACCCCTTTTAGTGTGGTCAAGTTCAGAGACTTGAAGTGCCAAGGTCCTGCAGCTGTAAAATGGCCAGATCGCTGACCTGGTCTTTCTTTCTATTATTCTGAGCTGCCACTATTCGTCGAGGATAAAGGTCTCTTCTTATACATTCCTATGCAAGATGTATCAAGCCTGGATTCGTCCTATTCTGGGCTGAATTGTGTCTCACTTGTCCCCAAATTCCTATGCTGAAGTTCTAACCCCCAGGACTTCAAATGTGACTGCATTTAGAGATAGGGCCTTTAAAGAGGTGATTGATTTAAAATGTGGCCATTAGGGTGGCCCTACTCCAATCCGACTGGGGTCCTTAGAAGAAGGAGAGACATGGGTATAGGTACAGAGAAATGACCATGTGAGGACACAGCGAGAAGATCCCATTTGTAAGCCAATGAGAAAGACTTCGGGAAAAACTAAAGCTACCAGCACGTTGGTCTTGAACTTCCAGCCTCCAGAATTATGAAAAGATAAATTTCTGTTGCTTAAGGAACCCAGTTTGTGGTATTTTGTTATGGCAGCTCTAGCTGCCAAAACAAATACACTCTCATCCCACCCCATCCCTGGAGTTCAAGGGGGAAAAGGAGGCCAGGAGTCTGGTGCACACGTTTCTTCTTCCCCTCCACTTGGTTGCCCTTTTGTACAAACTGCTTAGCACAGTGACTGGCACATAGTCAGCACAGGGCCGTTCTTAATACACACACAACATCTGGATTCAACAGGTGTATTCCCCCTCCTACATCTGAGTGACATCCCCATTCTCAGATGAGGAAACTGAGGCTTAGAAAGGATATGTAGCTTGTCCAAGGTCACACAGCTTTTGAACTGTGGAGCCAGGAAAAAAGACTCAAACTCAGGTAGTCTGTTTCCAGATCCCATGCTCTTTCATATTTGTTTGATCAAGTTTACTGAGGTATAATTTGTATATATAAAAATGCAGGGCCAGCCAAGTGGTGCGGTGGTTAAGCGCTGGTTTGGGAAGCCAGCAGCCCCAGTTCGTGTCCCACATATGAGGGCCAGTGACACTGCCCTCAAAAAAAAAAAATGCATAGATTTTAAGTCTACAGTCTGATGAGTTTTGACAAATGTATACCTCTACAGAACCACCATGATATAGAAAATTTTCATCTTTCCAGAAACTTCCCTCATTCTTCTTTATAGCCAATTCCCCAACCCCTACCCCTGCTCCAGGCAACTACTGATCTGATTTCTATTGCCTGTTGTAGAACTTTGTATAACTGGAATCATTCCATGAATACCCTTTTGGGACCACCTTCTTTTACTCCACATAATGCCTCTCAGATCCAACCATGTTTTTGGGTTCTCTTATGATGTGTTGTTGTTACGTTGAGGTCCCTTAAACTATCCTCATTTGTTTTTTTCCTTCTTTTTACTTTTTGTTGTTCTGATTGGGTGTTTTCTGTTACCTTGTCTTCCAAATCACTGATTCGATCCTCTGCTTCATTTAATCTGATATCAATGCCTTCTAGTGTATTCTTCATTTCAGTTATGTTATTCTTTATTTCTGACTGGTTCTTTTTTATGGTTTCAATGTCCTTTTTTATTCTGGCTATCTCTTTTGTTGTTCTCACTAAGTTCCTTGAGCATCCTTATGACCAGTTTTGAAGTCTGTCTGTGATAGGTTGCTTGCCTCCATTTCATTTAGTTCTTTTTCTGGTGTTTTCTCCTTTTCTTTCATTTGGGAAATGTTTCTTTGTGTCCTCATTTTGGCTGCCTCTCTGTGTTTGTTTCTATGTATTAGATAGATCTCCTACTTCTCTCAGTCTTTGTCAGGTGGTCTGATGTAGTAGGTGTCCTGTGGGGCCCAGTGTCGCAGTCTCCCTGGTCACCTGCACCATGTGTTCCAGGAACGACCCTTGTGTGGGTTGTGTGTGCCCTCCTGTTGTAGTTGAGCTTTGATTACTGCAGGCACATCAGTGGGTAGGATTGACTCTCAGGCTGACGGGTGGTGAGGATTGGCCACACCCACAGCATATGAGCTTCTGTGTAGGGGCTGACCCCACAGAGTGAGATTAGCCCTAGTGGGTTCATGTGCCTGTTGAGACCACCCTTTGGGTGTGCCACTTGTGGGACTAATTGAGTGGTGCTTTGTTGTGGTCTGAAGCCAGCTTCTGGGTGTGTTGGTTCTGGGCCCTCTTGGGAGGGGCTCTTGTGCAGGCCAAGGTCAGCCACTGCCTGGGACTGGCCCAGAGTTACCTGATAGGAGCTACACAGCGAACTTTGGTCTAGTCATGTTTTTTCGTGTATCAGCAGTTCTTTCCTTTATATGCAGAGTAGAATTCTGTTGTATGGCTATATCACAATTTATTTATCTATTCATCAGTTGATGGACTTTTGGGTTGTTTCCACTTTTCAGTTATTGTGAATAATGCTCCTGTGAACATTTGTGTACAAATCTCTTTGTATCTGTGTTCATGAGAGATATTAGTCTGTGGTTTTCTTTTCTAGAATATCTTTATTATGGAGCCCTACTTCCTTCTTAAATAAAATGTGAAGGCTAGGGAAGTCCTCCCCACAGAGATTATTTCCAAATCCAGGATTCTCTCCAGGTAGGGTCCTGCTCCCAAGTATAACTTCTGTAATAATTAGCTAATGATGAGATGAGATAAGATAATCTGGCTGAGAGTTCCACATGGGTCTCTTAGTATGTACATTTGGTGGGTAAATCTAGGACCACAGTCTGAACTTCTGCTATACAGGTGTAAGAACTCAATTTTATCAGATCACCCAAAGGTGATAATTACCTAGGGAGTTGCATCATACTGTACAAGCCTGTAGAGACTAAATGATTATATCAGAGTGTCATTTTGGTGGGTTGTTTTTAAAGATTTTACTAGGGAATTGGGGGAAAGGAATAGCGTAGGGGAATTGGGGAAGGGGAACAGACAAGTTGTGGTCCTTTTTTGTTCTTCAGTCTAGTTGTAGAGGACGTTGCTTCACTGGCCCACGTTGGTATCATCACTGCGCTCTTCCGGTGTGAGGCAGTCGCTCACCTGCCTCTGGACGGTCGCTCACGGTGCCTCTTGGCAGCTCACGCTGGCTGCCAGCCACTCACGCAGCCACTCACCATAGCCCATGGCAGCCCACTGCAGCAGAGGCTGCATCCCATACCGTTGCTGGCCATCTTAGCTATAGAGGCAAACAGGTGGAGCTGCTGTTCACCACCCCAGCTATAGAGGGCAGTGTCACCGGCCCTCATACGTGGGATCCAAACCGGGACCCTACTGGTCAGAGCTGGCACCCCAAGCCAGCTTCCAACCAACGCACCACTTGGCCGGCCCCTGGGTTTTGTTTTGTTTTTGTTTTTTTTTTAAAGGGGAATTGGGGGAGGAGAACAGTATTGGGGAATTGGGGGAGGGGACCAGCCAAGTTGTTGTTCTTCAATCTTAGTTGTGGAGGGAGCCAGTTGCCATCTGGCTTCCCGTTGGCAGCTCGTGGCCTCTAAGCTCAAGGTGCTGTGTTCAATCTTAGTTGTGGGTGGGCGTAGCCAACATCCCATGCGGGAATTGAACCAGCAGCCTTGTTGTTAAGAGTGCCTGCTCTATTCTCTGAGCCATCGGGCTTCAGCTCAGCTCAAGGTGCTGAGTTTAGTCTTAGTTGCAGGTGGGTATAGCCACCATCCCATGCAGGAGTCAAACCCGGCAACCTTGTTGTTAAGAGCACACGCCCTATCCACTGAGCCAAATGGGCGGCAGCTCAGCCTAAGATGCCGAGTTGCAGGTGGGTATAGCCCACCATTGAACAGGCAATCTTGTTGTTACACCAGCTGAGCCATCCTGCCACCATTTGACAGCTCAGCTAGGGCGCAGCATTCACTGGCCCATGTGGGAATCAAACTGGCAGCCAAGTTGCTCAGAGCAGGTGTTCTAAGCCAACTCTTAACCAACTGAGCCACTTGGTCAGTCCTCATTTTGTTAATTTATAATGGAAGTATACCTTTCTTGAAATCTGAATATTCTGCCTTTTATTCAAGAAATGCACTCCCTGCCTTGGTCTCTAAATATTCAAGAAACCAAATTAGTCATAAGGAGGCTTCCCAGTGTGCCTAGAGGCAGAGCACAGGGAGCAGGGTAATGAGTGTTTGTTTTGTCCAAGCTGAGGTGGAACATGGGGTCATCCCTGTTCCCGGCTGGTGATCCTGTGCCACTTGCTGTCCCTCTGCCATTGTCAGTACTGAATAAACAACGGCAATTTCTTAGCCTTTGGCAACCTTTTTCCTAGACTCAGTCTAGGCCACTATCTTCCCTGATGGCCTTTGTCATGTTACAGCTTATTAAACAACTGCTTATTTTGCATTCACTTTCAGTTTGTCTCTCCAACAGAGATTTAAGACACCCTGATTCTAAGAGTAGAAAACAAATATTCTGTATCTTTCAAAAATCATTGTGAAAAAGACACCCATACAGAAAAGTGCACAAAACAAAAAAGTACTACCCAATGGTTAATCGTAAAGCAAATACTTGTACAACCACTACCCAAGTCAAGAAATGGAATACTGCCAGCATCCCAGAACCCACTGTATGTCCTGTCCTGCCACCAATCTCCACTCCCATCCAACTTTTTATTTAATCACTTCCTTGTGTTTACCTATAATTTCTCACCAAATCGTGCATTCCTAAGCCCTATGGCTGTGTGTGTGTGTGTGTGTGTGTGTGTGTGTGTGTGTGTGTGTCTTGCTCCTCAAGAGTCATTCATGTTGTTACATGTTGTTAACACCTTTTCATTCCATCTTCTGGATATACCACAATTTATCCATTCTGCTGTTGGTAAACTTTCGAGTAGTTTCCATCCTTCGGAATCAGTTTGTCAAGTTTTATCGTTTAAAAACCTTTGAGATTTGGGCCGGCCGGGTGGCGCGGTGGTTAAGCGCTGGCTTGGGAAGTCAGCAGCCCCAGTTCAGGTCCCGCATATGAAGGCCAGTGACACTGCCCTCAAAAAAACAAACAAACAAACAAAAAAAAAAAACCTTTGAGATTTTAATTAGGACTGCATTGTATCTGTAGCTCAGTTTGAGAATTTATGGTTTTACATTATTGCATCTTCTTATCCATGGATGTATTATATCTCTCCATTTATTTAGGTATTTTGAAATTTCTTGCAGTTAATTTTTGTTTGTTTTCTGTTTAGATGTCTTTGCATATCTTTTTCTAATTTTATTCTTTAGGCATTGATTTGTTTAAGCTATTGTAGATGGTATCTTTCAAATTTTAAGCTACTATAGATGTTATCTTTTAAATTTTAAGCTATTTAGATGGTATCTTTTAAATTAAGTTATTCTTTAAGCATTGATTTGTTTAAGCTATTGGAGATGGTATCTTTTAAATTTATTTATTTATTTTTAATTGGGGAATTGGGGGAGGAGAACAGTGTTGAAGAATTGGGGAAGGGGGAGCCAAGTTGTTGTTCTCCAATCTTAGTTGTGGAGGGCGCCAGTCACCATCTGGCTTCCCTGTAGCAGCTCATGGCCTCTAAGCTCAAAGTGCTGTGTTCAATCTTAGTTGCTGGTGGGCGTAGCCACCATACCACGTGGGAATCGAACCAGCAGTCTTGCTGTTAAGAGCTCACACTCTATCCACTTAGCCATCCAGGTGGCAGCTCAACTCAAGGTGCCGAGTTCAATCTTAGTTGCGGGTGGGCATAGCCCACCATCAAACAGGCAGTCTTGGGCTGGCCGAGTAGTGCGTTGGTTAAGAGCTGGCTTGGGAAGCCAGTGGCCCCTGTTTGGATCCCATATATGAGGGCCAGTGACACTGCCCTCTACAGCTAAGATGGTGAACAACAGCTCCACCTGGAGCTGGGCTGCCTTGAGTCCCCCGGATGTCATAGCTGCAGCCCCTGCTGCAGTGGGCTGCCATAGGCTACAGTGAGTGGCCAGCAGCCAGACTGAGCTGCCAAGAGCAGCTGTGAATGACCGTCCAGAAGCCAGCGACTTGTCTGCCTCACCCGAGAAGAACGCAATGATGATACCAACATGGGCCAGTGAAGGAATGTCCTCCACAACTAGACTGAAGAACAAAAGGACAGCAACTTGTCTGTTCCCCTTCCCCAATTCCCCAACGCTGTTCCCTCCCCCCATTCCCCAATAAAATCTTTATTAAAAATAAAAAAGACTAACAAAATTAATAATGCCCCAGTGAGAATGACTAAAGGAAAAGACTAGGCAAAAATAGCAAGTATAAGAAATGAAAAGGGACTTCACCACAAAAATAAGAAGACATTATTAACAACTTTATGAAAATAAATTTGAAAATGTAGGTGAATTGGAAGGATTCAGAGATAAATACAAGCTAACTGACACAAAAAGAAATAGGAAATCTTAGTCCTATAATTATTAAAGAAATTCAATCTGTATTTAGAAACATCTGATGTTGAAAATTCAAGACCCAGATAGCTTCACTGAGAAATCCTACCAAACACTGAAAAAAGAAAAAAAATGCTTACTTACATATATCTTCCTGAAAGTAGAAAAAGATTCACAAACTAATTTTGGGAAACTAGTATAATAACTTTTATACTAACACCCAACAAGAATAGTACTAGAAAGAGAAGATATAGGCCAATTTCATTTATGAATATAGGTGCAAAACTCTTAAACAAACTAAAACAAGCCAAATCAAGCAATATATAAAAGGATAATCCACAATGATCAAATTGGATTTATCCTAGGAATGCACATTGATTTAACATTAGGAAAGTAATTGATAGAATTCACCAAATTCTATTAATATATACCAAATATATAAACAGAGGAAATGCATGATCATCTCAAGTCTTACAGGGAAAGTGTATGATTAACTAGGCATCCATATACAATAAAAACTCATAGGAAAGAATGAAATTTTCTGAATTGAGTAAAGGACATCAATAGAAAACCTACAGCAAATATTGTACTTTGTAAAAAGTTGAAAGCTTTCAGCTTGAGATTGTGGATGAGTTAAGAAAGTTCACTACTATTATTTCTGTTCAGCATTGTACTGAAGGCTTTAGCCAGTACAGTAGGTAAGAAAAATATATAAAAGGTATAAGGGTTGTAAAGAGAAAGAAAAAAAACAAAACCTAAGACAGTCATTATTCTTAGATAAGAATTTTGTATGAAGACAATCCAAAAGACTTTTGATAAATATTAGAATTAATAAAAGATTTTAGCAAGGTTACTGGATATAGGATCCATATATGAAAATCAGGAGTGTTCCAGGGGGCCAGCTGAGTGGTTCAGTTGGCTAAATTAGCTTAAGAGCACAAGATCTTAGCAACAGGGTCGCTGGTTCGATTCCCAAATGGGCCAGTGACGTTTGCCCGAGCTGAGCTGCCACTGAGCTGCCAACAGGTGGCAGGATGGCTCAGCTGGTGAGAGCACATGCTCCTAACAACAGTTTAGTTGTGGAGGATGTTGCTTCACTGGCCCATGTTGGTATCATCATTGCGCTCAGTCGCTGGCCTCTGGATGGTCTCTCACCATGGCTAGTGGCAGCTCACGCTGGCTGCCGGCCACTCACTGTAGCCTATGGCAGCCCACTGCAGCAGGGGCTGCAGCTTACAGCCGGGGCTCACGCAGCCCAGCTCCAGGTGGAGCTGTTGTTAGCTGTAGAGGGCAGTGTCACTGGCCCTCATATGTGGGATCCGAACCGGCGCCACTAGCACCCCAAAACCAGCTCTTAACCAACGCGCCAGTCGGCCGGCCCTTGTTAGTCTTTTCAGTTTTGGCTTTGTTGGTTCTCTCAGTTGTGTGTGTGTTGTTGGGTTTTTTTTTAAGATTTTATTGGGGAATTGGAGGGGAACAACGCTGAGGAATCGGGGGTAGGGGAACAGACAAGTTGCTGTCCTTTTGTTCTTCAGTCTAGTTGTGGAGGACGTTGCTTCACTGGCCCATGTTGGTATCGTCATTGCGCTCTTCCTGGGTGAGGCCGACGTTCGCCGGCCATTGGACAGCTGCTCATAGTGGCTCACGGCAGCTCACACCCGCTGCCGGCCACTCACTGTAGCTTATGGCAGCCCATTGAAGCAGGGGCTGCAGCTATGCTGTCCCGGGGACTCACAGCAGCCCAGCCCCAGGTGGAGCTGTTGTTCACCATCTTAGCTGTAGAGGGCTGTTTCACTGGCCCTCATATGTGGGATCTGAACCAGGGTCCTGCTGCTCAGAGCTGTCGTCCCAAGCCAGCTCCTAACCAATGCACCACTCGACCAGCCCAGTTGTGTGGTTTCTTTTACATTCACTTATAATTTTAAATTATTTCTCCATGTTTACTTATGTTGGGTTTATTTTCTGTTCTTTTCCTGAGTTAAATGAATGCTTAGCTCATTTATTTCTGCCTTTTTCTTCCCTAAAAATCTATTAAGGCTATAAATTTCCCTTCAAATGTTGTTTTAGCTTTATTCCATAAACGTTCTTATGTTATATTTTTTATTATATATAATTTGGTTCAAAATGATTTCTATTTTCCATTTGTATTTCTTCTGGGACCATGTATTATTTTAAACGGCATGTTGGAACATATTAGTCAGAAGTGTAGTTTTCAAAAGATAGAGATTTTCCAATTATATTTTTGTTATTGATTCTTAGCCTATTTACAATGTGATAAGAGAACATTATCTGTTTCATAACAATCCTTTGAAATTTGTTGAAACTTGTACTTGGCTCAGCATATACTCAAATTTTAAAACGGATTGTATCTTCTTGAAAATAATATATTCCGCAGCTGTTGGATGCACTGTTCTATGTATATATCCATAAATTCAAGTTTGTTAATTACATTGTTTCCAATCTTCTACAGTGTTATTGATTTCTTATTTACTTTTTCCATTAATTACTGAAAAAAGTACATCATAATATCCCACTATGAATATGATTTGTCTGTTTCTCCATATAATTTTGTCCACATTGCTCTCTATATCTGTTATTAGGTTCATACAAATTTAGAATACTCTTTTATTATTGAAAATGATCCTATTTATTCTAGTGATGCTTTTTTTTTCTTTTCTTTTTTAGACATGTCTCTCGTACTTAGCATATATCAGATTCTGTTTCTATGATAAATTTTTTTCTTTTAGCTGGAGCAGTTGACCTTCTTATATTTAATGTAATTATTGATCTTACTGTCTTACTGTGATGGGCTTTCTGTTCACCTCACCTGTTCTTTTTTCCTTTATCTCTTTATTTATTACATTAGTTTAATTTGATGAGATTTTTATTTATTTATTTTTTATTTTTTATTTTTATTGGGGAATTGGGGGAGGGGAACAGACAAGTTGCTGTCCTTTTTGTTCTTCAGTCTCGTTGTGGAGGACATTGCTTCACTGGCCCATGTTGGTATCATCATTGCGCTCTTCACGAGTGAGGCAGATCAGTCACCAGCCTCTGAACAGCCGTTCATGGTGGCTATTGGCAGCTCACTCCAGCTGCCGGCCACTCATGCTGGCTGTAGGCCACTCACTGTAGCATATGGCAGCCCACTGCAGCAGGGGCTGCAGCCTACACTATCTCCAGGACTCACGCAGCTCAACTCCAGTTGGAGCTGTTGTTCACCATCTTAGCTGTAGAGGGCAGTGTTACTGGCCCTCATATGTGGGATCCGAACCAGGGCCACTGGCATCCCAAGCCAGCTCTTAACCAGCGCGCCACTCGGGCGGCCCTGATTGCGATTTTTGTTTTTTTTTTAGCTGACCCATCCTGCCACCTGTTGGCAGCTTAACGGCGGCTCAGCTTGGGCTGGGCATCGAACTGCTGTTGCTCAGAGCTCAGCTCGCACTCTTGAGCGAGCTCTTAACCAACTGAGCCACTCTGCCGGCCCTCTGATTGAGATTTTTATATCTTTATATCTTTTATATCTGAGATTGTTTATCTGTTAGTTTGATACTTATTCAGGTTTTTACCATTGTCATTAGTGATTATATTTTAGAAATTACAGTATGCAACCTTGACTTATCACCATCAAATAGGAATTATCACCTTTACTCCTCTCCTAGAAAAATCAAGGAATTCAGGATATTTACATTTCTCCCATATTAGATGCTTTTATTGTTTTGAACTTTCTCTATATGTCATAAGCCCAACAAGACATTATTTTCTTTTTTTTTTTTTTTATTTTATTTTATTTTATTTTTAATTAGTTTCAGGTGTACAACACAGTGCAATAGTTATACATTTTACCCCTCAAAGTGACAAACCCCCCACCCCCAATGAAATCGTGCCATTTGCAATGATATGGATGGACCTAGAGACTATAATGTTGAGTGAAATAAGTCAGTCAGAGAAGGACAAATACCATAAGACATTATTTTCTAAAGTCAGTGTTCATTTGGATTCACCCTAGCATTTGACCTTTCATTCCTCTTCTATCCCTGATCTCCCCACTGGGACAATTTTTCTTCTGCCTGAAGAACACCATAGAATACCCTTTTTTTTTTTTTTTTTTTTAGCTGAGCCATCCTGCCACCTGTTGGCAGCTCAACGGCAACTCAGCTCGGGCTGGCATCAAACCACTGTTGCTCAGAGCTCAGCTCGCACTCTTAACCAACTGAGCCACTCGGCTGGCCCTAGAATACCCTTTAATGCAGGATTTTTCCCTGGGTAGAAGTCTAGTTTGCAAGTTTACTGTTGTTGTGTTGTTAAGTTTTTTCCTTCCAACAAGTCAAAGATATAATTCTATTACCTCTGACTTCCATTGTTGTAGCTAAAAAGTAAACAAACCTTGCACTTTTGAAAGTCATCTTTTGTTTTTCTTTGGATACTTTTTAAATTCCTTGTTTGGGGCATTTCTGTAGTAGGTATGGATTTGTATTTATCCTGCTTGAGATTTATTTGGTTCATTGAATTTGTAGATTGATGTTTACATCAATTTTGTAAAATTATCAGCTTGCAGCTTGTTTATTCAAACATTGTTTCTGCCTTATTCTTTCTCTCCTGTCTTCCTAAAACTCGCATTAAACCAGTTAGATATTCTTTCCAAATAACTTATCTTAACTATTCTATTATATTTTCTGTTCTTTTGTCTCTTCATATTTCACTCCAGATTGTTTCGTTATGAGTACTAGCTCAGGGTTAACCATAAAAACTTAAGCTGTGTAGGTCGAGGGTTACACAATACTGAGGGAAGTTACTGATCTCTCTCTCTCTCTCTCTCTCTCTCTCTCTCTCTCTCTCTCTCTCTCTCTCTCCACTCACACACTCACACACCTTTACCTAAGAAGGGAGCAAGTCAGTGGGGAGAGGAATTGGGTAACAGGCAGGTACATATGACCTTATCAGAATCACTTAGTCTTCCTCAGCCACTGCTGACTCAATGGGTGCATCACTGGCCTCTGCTAGCCATGAGGTTGGAGTGTCCTCACTCATTGCTCAGTGCCCAGTGGCACTAGAGTAGGCTGAGAATTTACGCTAAAATTTCTACTAGGAGATTAGAGGTTATATTAACCAGAAGTATTAGCACAGATTGTTTTTGTTTCCTTTGGCTTTATCACAAATGCAAACCACTTTTTTACATTAATCCCTTTTTAAACAGAGTTTTCTCAAGAATATCATGTTCAAAAACAAGTTTCACGTAAACATGTTTATAACCTTTTGTAAGAACAAGGTGTTTACAATTTAACAAAGTGAGGTGAAAACACACTATCAAAAGAGGTTTCCTTTTGGGAGGGAAATGAGACATCCCTCACAAATTGTTACACCACACATAGAACAAAGAACTTCCATTTCACTAATTCTCTCTTTAGCTGTGTTTTATTTCCTGTTAGACCATTTCATTGTATTTTGTTTGTTTTGAGGGTTTGGGGATTTTTTTGTCCTGTAAAATCAATTTATTTTCTATTATGATAAACATCTTTTTTGGATAATATAATATTACTAGAACAACCTGTTTATGGGGTTTTATAGTTGGGGTAAATATATTTTTAAAAAATCTTATCTCCATTATACAGAATTGTGATATAAAAATGATTTATAGGCTATAGTTTTCAGAAAGCAGTTAGCTAGACTAATCCTGCTGAAGAAAATTTTCTATGTAAGTCTGTAATATAGAATGAAAAGATATGATTTAAAAATCTTCTGAGAAAAAAGCTTGAGATCATCAAAGGGATGTTTACTGTCCTCCATAGACAGCCATTAGGATTTTTTCATAATCACCTTCAGTTTCATCTAGGATGGCTTGGCAGAGAGAGATGCCATACAACTTCTGATAGCAAGCTTTGATACCATTCATGTCAATTTCAGAACAGGAAACCATCATTCTAACCAATGTCTTATGATGTGTTCCAGCACCCTTCATGGCCTGTTGAAGCTTCTCAGCAAAGAACATTGGTTTGTTTGTGGCACACTTCATGATTGTTTTGAAGCATTTCTTGATGTTATCTCCCATTCCAGGACTTTGTTCATGTCACACTGACTATACTTGGTGTACTTCTGAAACAGAAGCAAAGATAGCTTCTGGTGGTAGGAATGGTATTGAACACATTCACATCTGTCCGTTTGCTCCTTTCTCCTGCTTTATGTAATATCCTGGCATCTGAGTCAGCCAAGTCATTTATGCCCAGATCCTCAGATTGGTCACCCTTAGCAAGAGAAAGCAAAGCCTCCTGATAATCCCCAGATGTGTCTGAGGTTATGTCTTTTTTCTTTTCATTTCCTTTTTTGTTCTTTTTAGGTGATGCCTTTAGCCAGATCTCTGTTCAGTTCTTCTCTATAGACTCTGTTAACTTCTCTGTTAGTTCTTGATGCCAAAATTTCATTCAGTGTCTTCATCAGTTCCAAGGCCTTTCATGGCAGCATGGAGTTCATTAGCATCCAATTGGGCTGGAGTTTTTAAAAGAGGCAAAGCAGCTTGCTCAAGGTGACCTGTAATGGTTTTCTTCAGAGCTTCATCCAGGGGCTTTCCTTTTTCCTGGAGATATGCTGCTTTCATCTGTTGATACATTGTTTCTCTTAGAATGTCAATGATGGTTGTTTTATCCACACCTTTAACTGTTATTGTTTTGTGCAAGGCAGCAACATCTGAGGATGGATTGAAGCTAGGATAGGGGCTCATTGTGGACCCAGGACCACCTTTGGATCCTTTCACAGTTTTAATGTATTCCTGCTCTTCATTTTCAATAAACCAGGTCTGTTTGAGGAATTCTGATACCATTGCCATTTTTTAAAGAAGTTCTTTTTTTTCCACCTTCTTCCAAGAACTAAAGATTCTTCTTTGATCATTTCACACTCTCCATTGATTTTTTAAATTTTGATCATGATATAGTCTTTTAATTCTGAAAGTTCTATTGATTCTTTTTCCAAACTTTTCATAATATAGTTTCCACTTTCCTGCCAAAATTTTCAAACTCAGTTTTTATCTTCTTGAATATACCAAGCAGAATTGTTTTATAGTCTGTGTCTGATTCTAATACCTGGGTGCCCTGTGGAGCTATTTCTGTGGTCTCTTGTTCCTGTTGGTTCTTGTTTTATCAAGTCACCTCATGAGTTTAACTATCTTTGAGCTGGACATTGTATTTGAAAAATTATTTGTAGGATAATCTGAGGCCTGGAATGATGCCTCTTCCCTCAGAGAGGATTTCTTTTTCTTTGGCCAAAGGTCTGGGAGCATTAACAATGTGGAAACCTCCTTAATCCTATTTCAGGACTGGGTATTGTCTGGGCTACTTGATTGCTTGAAGCTGGGCTACAGTAATGCAGCAACTTTTTTCTCATAGCCCATGAAGTTGGAAAACATGCAACTCAGCTTCTTGACTGTCTTTTCAGGTCAGTAAACAGCCCTGATGCCGTTGGACAGAGAGCATCCATAATGTGGCACTCACCTCTGGAAATCTCTGCCCTGCTTCGATGTTGGCCCACTAGTTCTCAGGATCTTGCTCACTCTTTGCTATTTTTAATATTTTGTCCAACCTTTTTAGTTATTTCCAATGGCCTGGTTGGTACCAATTACCTATGCCATCGTTATTAGAAGGAGAAGTGCCCACTTCACTTCTTTTTTTTTTAAGCAAATATTTTTGTGTGCGTGCCTACTCTGTGTAAGTTACTGTCTTAGAGACATTTAGTATTCAAAGAGAAGTAAACAAAAGATCTCTGTCCTAAAGAACTCAGAGCCTCCTGGGGAAGACACCTTGTATTCCGCTTACCCATGAGCCAGAGACCAGGACGCACATTGAGGCTGTAATGCAGAGATCACAGGAACCTAGAGGAGTGCAGGGAAGGTGCAGTCCACCGGACAGAGCCTACAAAACAAGCCAGCGCTCTCTTACATGGCTGTAGATCGCTGCACTCCTTCATTGTGTGGTGATTTTTGTTAGTTCTGAATTTCCAGGGTGCCATTTCCTTTTCTAATCCTTACACTCTATGAGTGCCTCAGGGTGGAATCTGTACCCCTTATATTATGCATTTACTATAATAATAAAGTCCTTTATTTTTGCCCTGTCACAGATGCTCAGGCAGTTTCTCACACACAGATCCAGTGGTGCCTGGAGGGATTACGGGAGGTCCCCCCCACCTCAGGCTGAGAAGAGATTCACTAGCCTGCCAACATCCTTTTCCCTTAAATGGCTTCATTGAGATATCATTCGTATACCATACAGTTCACTCTCATTTACAGTGTACAATTCAGTGGCTTTTAGTATATTCACAAAGTTGTGCACCCAATATCACAATCAACTTGAGTACATTTCATCACCCCAAAAAGAAACACACACCTCTTAATCATCATTTCCCTAATCCTCCCATTTTTGCAATCCCAACTCTAGGCAACCACCAATTTACTTTCTGTCTCTATGGATTTGCCAGTTCTGGACATTGCACATCAATGGGATGATTCAACATGTGGCCTTTTCTGTCTGCTTCTTTTACCGAGCATCATGTTTTTAAATTTCATCCATTGTATCCTGTGTCTGTATTTCATTCCTTTTATGACTGAGTAATATTCCCTTGTATGGGTAGATGGATAGACCACATTTTGTTTATCCATTCACAAGCTATGGACACTTGAGTTGTTTCCACTTTGGGCTATTATGAATGATGCTGCTATGAACATTTGTGTACTCGTTTTTGTGTGGGTACAAGGTTTTATTTCTCTTTACCCAGAAGTGGAATTGCTGGATCATACGGTAACTATGTTTAACCTTTTGAGGAACTGCCATATTGTTTTTCACAGCAGCTGCACCATTTTATATTCCCACCAGCAGCGAGTGAGTGTGAGGGTTACAATTCCTCCATATTCCCACCAACACTCACTATGACCAATGTTTTTTATCGTAACCATCCCAGTGGGTATGAAGTGGTGTGTCAGTGGCTTTGATTCGCAGCTCCCTGATGATGATGAGCAATGCTGCCATATCTTGACCCGCCAGGATGAGCAATGCTGTTTTTCATTTTTACTTCTGGTTCTGTTTTCATCAGCTTCATCCACCGAATGGTGAATCCATTGAGCTCATTCTGCAGAAAAGACATTTCCAAATCTTTGTCAGGGAGACGGGCAAATGCTTAACTCCATCTTTGTTAGGATTTTCCCCCTATTTCAGCTTTTCCATTAAGGGTCAGATTTCACAGGCGTTCTTTTACCCTTAGAGTCGCTTACCTCATCTCTTCCCCTCTTTCCCGATTAAACAAGTGCATCTAACCCAATTTATATACAATTTTTTTTTTTAAAAATCTCTGTCAGGGACCCATTCAAGATTTGCAAAGACCATCCAGATCCTCCACTAATGTCTCCTGCTGTCTCAGCTCCTTGATCAGGGCTCCCCATGTGCACAGCCCCTCCCACACCAGAACAGGTTTTCCTAGTTCTGTGAGCCGGCTTCCTCCCTGCTTTCTCCATGGTCTGGGCACTGGCGCTGCTCCCCCCAACACGTATGCAGGGGGTCAGGCCAACAAGTTGACTTTCTGTGTGCTGACTGACAGCGTATGGACCTGGTGGTTCGGCCCAGGACTGTGCAGGGCAGGGGACACATCACAAGCAGGTGAGGATCATCCAGTTGCCAACAGCTCAGGGGAGGGAAAGCTACAGTGTATGCACTGGACCCCCAGCAGGAGTTGCCTTCAGCTCCTGTCCTGGGAAATATCTGGCAGAAATCTTCCCAGTTTAGGCAACCAAAGAAGTGAGGAAGGGGAGCCTTCTGGTCTCTCCCACTGACTATCCTTAGTGTGGTGCTAAGGAAAGGATGAAATGTCACAGCTTTTCGATTTAGCCCATGCTCTTTAATTAAATCCCTTTTTTGCCACTCTTTTTGTTTGTGTTACCACCTTTCCAACCAGTCAGGGAAGGGAAGGATTAAATATTACGGGGCTGGGGGGAGGGGCCGAGTGGCGCGGTGGTTAAGTGCTGGCTTGGGAAGCCAGCGGCCCCGGTTCGGGTCCCACATATGAGGGCCAGTGACACTGCCCTCAAAAAACAAAAAAAAAATAAAACAAAAAAAATAAAAATACAAATATTACGGAGGGGGGCATGGTGGGGGGAGGCAGAGAATCCCAGTAGAATTGTCAAACAGAATGGAGAGTGAAATCTGATAGTGATTTGTTTTTTGTTCATGGCAATGCCAACCATATTTCCAAGACAGGGATCTCGCCCATATGCCGTGAGATGGGTTCAAAGGTGAGCCCACCGGAGGAGATGTCTGTACTGAAAAGATCCCATCAGTGCAGCGGTGTGCATCTTAGGCAATCTTCCACTGCGCTCAGCCCAGACTTCAAAGTTCCAGCCCCTGGGGAGCGCAATTTTGCCCTCATATTCCCTGGCAAAATCTTGTGTCCCTCTCAGCTAGTCTACATGGGTTCACTTTGGGGTGGGGGGACCCCTAAAATCTCAGCATCCTCACAGAGCCCACATTTTCCTGACCACACAAGTGGTACCTACTACCTGAATTCAGAGCCAAGGAAGGGGGTCATGGGATCCATAAGAGGATGGGCATTTTTAGTCCACTCATGCATTTGCTCATCCTTTCAGCAGATGTTTAACAAGAAGTTGGTGATAGAGACACAGTCCAAGACTTGCCTGAACTCCCTTCACCCAGGTCTCCAGCCCAGACTGTCATTTTCGTTGCATTTCTAATAATGCCTCATTGACCCTGACTCTTAGAGCTTATTGTTCACTAACTATTTTCTGAGGTGTCAGGGGCTCCCCTGGGCATCCCCTCTGGGTGCAGTGATGGGTAGGATAGGCAACGTTCCTGCTCTCGAGGGAGTCCAACACAGTGAGGCCAACAAGCAGCAATCAAGAACACACTTCCTAGCTGAGAGCATGGCAGTCTGTGTCCCCACAGTACAGGGAGGAGTGGGAAATGGACTGGACTGGCCAGGAGGGCCTGGATGCTCTCTGTCAGGAGACAGCAAGCTGGGAAACAGCACTGCAGCAGAGGCCACAGAGAGAAGGCCAAGGTTGGGAAGAGAGTGATACAGTGAGCGTCAGGGGCTTGGGCTGGAGGACGTGAAAATCAGTGTGGAGATGAGTCTGTGTCTGGAGAATAGGGGGAGCACCTCCAGCAGAGGAATGATGTGATCTTATTTGTAGAAGATGACTCTGTTGGTGTTCAAGCACCAAGAAAAGCAAGGAGACTAGTTAACACCGCTCCTAGGTACTGGAAGCAGGAACAAGCAGAGTCGTCTGACAATTGGCCCTGGAGGCCATGGCCACCTCACCTGCTGGCCCTTATTGCTGGGTGATGATGGCCCTGTAGCCTCTCTCTGGCCGAACTCCCATCCCACTCAGTCCCGTGCTGGATCCCACTTGCCCCTTTCTCTTTTCTATCTTCCAACCTCTAGGACCTCAGAACATTCTGGCTTCTTCATGTCACCTTTGCTCAGTCCCTGCCCTCCTGGTGGGTGGGGAAGAGGTTTGCATGTGGGACCCTGTGGTACTCAGAACCCTGCTCTCTGCAGAGGGACAGCTGGCTGGGCCAAGGGGAAATCATCAGCATGTTCCAGTTCACATATGTTATCTGGAACCAAATCAAAGAAAGATTTCCTCCGCTTAGAACACCAGTGTTTCAAAATCCCTAGCAAGACCCTTCCTGGATTAAAATGATTATGATGCAGGTATGAGCCACTGTTAGAAAGTCTGAAGGTGATTTATCCCCTTTATGGAAGGATTTTCCGGAGCATTCCTCATGAAGAAAGCAGCCTCCAAAGCTTTCAAAAGGGAATTTGATTCATTTTCGAAAGCTATGTGGCCCACAAACATTCATCCAAGTGTTGCTTAGGTGCTGGGCACCATCCTGGCTCCCAAAGTAAGCACAGCAATGCTCTGCTCTGCAAGAATGTCCATGCCAGTTTAGGCTTCAGGACATATACAAGCCATTGGGTTATTTTAGCTGGTGATAAAAAAAGGATAAAATAATATGGTGAAGAGGAACTGGGGTGGGGCTGGGGCTCTAAGGAGGTGACACTGAGTCAAGATTAAAATCTTGAAATAATAGGAAGGAAGCAGCCTTGTGAGGGTCTGGCAGGAGACTGTTTCACATGGAAGAAACAAAGTGCAGAGGTTTTGCATGTTTGAGGGGCATGAGGAAGATGGGAACTTAGAGCATAATAAATGGTTATACAGTGAAGGTGAGACATATCACAAGTTTTGTAGTCATGGTAGCAGGTTAGGATTTTTACTCTGAGATTAAAGGAAAGCCACTGGAGGGTTTTAAGTGAGAAGTGGTGCGAACTGATTTTGGTTTGGGCATCTAAATTGTGTTGCTGTACAGAAGATAAATCTGGGAGGAGACCTTGCTATATTGCCACAGGATTTGGATTAAACTGTATGCCAACCAATTTTCTTTAATCCTTTCTATGAAAGAGAAAGCTGGCCTCCCCCAGTATGACATTGTCTCTGGCGGGAAAGCCATGCTGGGGGAAAGGGAAAGGAAGCCAGGAACCTGGCTGGAGGAGCAGGCCCTACATGGACACAACCCACAGTGCACACCTTATCTCCCCTGGGGAGGGCCTGCTGAGACCTCAGATGAGAAAGGAGCTAATCAGACTGAGTACCCATCAAGCATCTGGCCCTTTGTGTATATTATCCCAGTGAACCTTGATAAATACCTTGAGATGGGTGTATCAGTTATCTATTGCCATATAGTAAATGAATTATCCCACCACTACCACTAAAATGTACTGGCTTAAACAACAAACACTTGTATCTCACTATTTCCATGGGTCAGAAATTCAGGAGCAGCTTCACTAGGTGGTTTTTGTTCAGTGTCTCTCATGAGTTGCTATCGAGATATAGGCTGAGGCTGGAGGATCCAATTCCAAGATGGCACCATCACAAAACTGTTGATTGGAGGCCTCTCAGTTCTTCATCGGTGGGCCTTTCTTCATCCCCCAGAGTGAGGGGTCCAAGAGCAAGACAGGGAATAAGCAGGAAGCCACAATGCCTTTTAGGACCAAGTCTTCAAGATGGCACACTGTCACTTCTGTTTTATTCTAAAAGTGAATTGCGGGCCAGCTGAGTGGCGCAGTGGTTAAGCGCTGGCTTGGGATGCCAGCAGCCCTGGTTCGGGTCCCACATGTGAGGGCCAGTGACACTGCCCTCAAAAAAACCCAAAAAACATAAAAAATAAATAAACAAACAAACAAACAAATAAATAAATAAATAATAAAAGTGAATCGCTAAGTTTGGCCCACACTCAAGGGTAGGAGAACTAAGCTCCACCTCTTGAAAGAAGGAATATCAAAGAATTTGCAGACCTACCACTGCAATCGGCAGCATCATTCCCATCCCAGGGTGAGAGTCCTTAATTAACTTGCCCCACATCATGCTTCAAGGAAGTGGCAGGAGTGGCATTAGAACCCAGAGCCTGGGTGCTTCCTCTGATGCCATGCTGCTGAGGGAGGTAGTCACAGCCTAGAAAGCTGCCGCATTAGTAGAATCTACGGGCCTCGTCCCAGCCCCTGAGGAGACCTCGCCTGTGTCTATGAGAATGTTCAAATGCGTTGACTGCTGCCACTCTGCCAAGCCTTGTCTGCTCTCACTAGCCCTGGTGGCTGCTCTAATCACCAGAACAGTGTCTGTGCCCTGTTATGTTTTGTTTTTTTTTGAGGGCAGTGTCACTGGCCCTCATATATGGGACCCAAACCGGGGCCGCTGGCTTCCCAAGCCAGCGCTTAACCACTGCGCCACTCAGCCGGCCCTGTGCCCTGTTTTATAGGGTCAACTAGCCCCATTTTGTTTGTATCTATGGCCCTCCCTTTCCTCCAGCTCTGTGGGTACCCCACACAAGTTTCCCAGGTGCTGGGTTATTCAGCAATGTCCCCATCACAGGATCAACTCCCTGGGCCTGGCTACATCCTTCCTCAGGTGAGGTATTTTCCAGACCCACCAGCTCAACTTGCATTTCCAAAACAGGGTTCAGCCATGGGCCAAATCTAAGCCCCAAACTAGTGTTTCCCTACTGGAAAACTGAGACAGTGCAGTAGGGGCCAGGGGCACATGTTCCCAGGGTACCCACTGGGTTCAGACACAAACTCGAATCCAGATGGTACCTCCTGCACTGCCTGGGTCAGGGCTGGATCAAGGGCTGGAGGGCCCAACCCCCCAGGTGGATGTCACTGGAATGAGACTAGGAAGGTGGGACCAGAGGCCTCCTCTCTCTGCCCTGGGTCCATCACCAGGAGGTGCTTTGGAGTCTTGCAAGAGCCGGAGGGGATGCAGTGATGGTATGTGATAGAACTTGTTTGATCACTCCCAGCTATGCAATTAAGGGCAGATTGACGCTGTGGGGAATGCCTGGCCAGCCGCCTCTCTGCAGTATGGGAATAAATGCTCTGACTTCTGACCTTTGGGTGATCCATTTGTAAAATGGGAATAATAAGAACATCGTCTACTTCCCAGGGCTGTGGACAGGATTAAACAAGATATTGTATGGAAAGCTCTTGGCTCAGCCTTGGCACGTAGTAAGCACTCAGAGGACATTAGTTGTCCAAGTTTATCATCACCATGCAACAGAGTGGTTCCATTTCATACAGTTGGTATGTTGGTGCGGGCCTAGGAGCGTTTATATGGGGCTACACTACTCTCCATCATCAAAAGGAGTATCGTGATTCCATCAATATGGGCCCTCTTACTCCAATGGCCTTTGGTTTGTACTCTGCACGTCAGACCCCTGAGGGGTCTGGATGTGGAGGGATGGAGGCGTGACGGCCCTTGCAGGGGGCAAAACAAAAAACTTCTTGGGTCCGGAGAGAGCAGGGCCCACTCGCATCAGACCCACCAATGATGTCCTGAAAGCAGCCACAAGAAACTGTGCATTTGCCCTGGAATCATTTCTACTGCAAGATTCATCTCCCTATGTAAGTAGGTGAAGTGTTATCTTTGAGAAATCATCTGATCGTATACTTGTATGCCACGGTTTACCTGTGGGATGGTTGGAAATGTTAAGAGTGGCAAAGGGAGGGGGCTGGCTGAGTGGCACGGTGGTTAAGCGCTGGCTTGGGAAGCCAGCGGCCCGGGTTCGGTCCCACATGTGAGGGCCAGTGACACTGCCCTAAAAAAAACAAAAAAAGAAAAAGAGTGGCAAAGGGAGGACAAAAGCACCCGTCAAAGTTCATGGCTGGATGTGTGCTGGCATACATGGAGGGGTAGAGAGAAGAGGGAAGAGGAACAGAAGGATGTCAGGGGAAAGAAGGGGCCACCAGGCAGCAGGAGAGTGTCACTGAGGATGCAGAGCTCTGGGTCCTGGTCCTGGCCCCACCTCGTACGGGGAAGTGAAACCCCAGTGCCTGTAACTCTCAGCACCTTTACTGCAAGGCAGCTCCGCTCTCCCCTGACTCCTGCAGCAAACCAGCCTGCCAGCCTGTGTTTGAGGTGCCGAGGCTTACGCTGCAACTTCATGGAATATGACATCAGCATTCCTGCTCATCTGCTATTTGCCAGTAAGCCTTTCCTGTTTATCTCAGAGACAGCCCATGCACCTATACAGGGATCTGTAAATGCACACAACCACAGATGAAGCATTTAAGGGCTTCTATGTGTCATGAGTCATGGGGACCAAACAGGATTCTATCCCATATTTAGAACCCCACAGTAGACAGGACTCGGTGGTGTTCGCTGGGGCTAGCCTTGGGCAAGTCATTAAACATCTGTGTGCCTCAAAATGAGTAAAAACCATAAATATGTAGTGACATGATGATCAAGGCACACCTCACGGAATCCCAGCCCCACCTGGAACATGAAGGCAGGCATCCCTAATCCCATGGAGTCCTATGTGGAGCTCCCACTGTGTGCCAGGCTTTTTCTGTGGCTGCAGCTTTGGGGGTGCTGGTGTAGGGGATGGGGTCTGAGTCTCCCCTCAGCACACTCCATGTTACTGTCAGCACCAGCTCTACAGGCCATTGGCAAGTGGGGTTATTCACTCCATCTCCCCTTCTGAGGGGCCTCTGGAGGACCAGAGACAACACAGCAGAGATCCCTGCCCTCCTGGAGCTCACACTTTGCTCTCACTGTTGCCATAGAAATGTAAGCCTGGACTGCTACAGTAGATTTAGTTGGGGCCTCCCAAAGTTATCTCCACCTGGAATCTCAGAATGGGCCCTCATGTGGAATGAGGATCTCTGCAGAAGACATTAGGGTAAGGGTCTCAAGATGAGATCATTCTGTATTATCTGGGTGGGCCCGAAATCCGATGACAAGTGTCCTTACAAGAAAAGAGAGGGAAATTTGAGACAGAGGAGATGGCCGTGTGAAGACATCAAGATGGAGGCAGGACTGGAGTGATACAACAAGCTAAAGCATGCCAGGCACCACCAGAAGCTGGAAAAGACAGGAGATGTCCCCTCCTAGAGCCTCTGGAGGGAGCATGGCCCTGTGACATCTTCATTTCAGACTCCTGACCCCCAGAACTGCAAGACAATAAATTTCTGTTGCTTTAAACCCTAAATTTCTCTTGTTTTACCCAATTTGTGGTAAACTGTCACAGCAGCCACAGGAAACTAATCCAAGTGCTGTTGTCAAGGCTGAGCTCCCCAGGTGGCAGATTCTGAGGTGGAGATGAGCATACAGAGGTGTATTAGGGATGCCCTTGTGGGGACGGTAAGGAAGCAGGTCCCAGAGGGCGAAGCTGGGTTGGATGTCAGGATGACCTTTCAGAGTGGGGTTAGGGTGCGCGGCTAAGCATTCTCCCCTTGCATCTATCACCTGAAACACAGCCCCCCAGGAAGGGGACATGACCTTGGACGAGGCAAATCTCCCCAGTCAAGGGCAATTCACAGAGCACTGCCACAGTTGGGGGACTACATCCTTCAGCCCTGAAAGGGGTGGTGGTTGGGGAGTCATCGAACTGTCCCTGCAGCTCTGATTGCTTTTTTGGACAACAAGGAGCAGGGAATTCCTCTACTTTAGGAGAAAAAGGGCTACCTCACCCCAATCCAATCCTGGAACACAGCACCTACCTCGTGCCTTTCCCAGCTCAAGGGGGAGCAGCCTAACTGTCAGCGTGAGGCTCCAGGATCATCTGGTTCATGGGCATCTCCTGTGGGGGACCCACCTGGGTCACAGTGAGGTATAGTCACAGAGACTTAAGAGGGGCCTTAGCACATTTTTCTGCCCCCCTCCCCCCATTTCTCCCCATAGTTGACCATGGAAATGCTTGGTCAGCCACCAGCAATATCACTAATTACATATGCTTGCCATGGAGGCTGATGACATGTTACCCAGCGAGGATTATACATAGCACCAAGTACGTGTCAGAATCTTGTTGCAAGTGTGTTTGCTCACAGCTTAACTCACCTACACGCTCACTCTCTGTTGTGTGTTGTATGGTCATCTGCTCTTAATATCAGATGAGAGAAAGCACTGTGTCTTGGGTTCCTGCTGATGGCTCCATGGAAGCCGCTGGAGCCCCAGCGGTGGCTGAATGGAGCTTGGCCCCACTGTGGCATCTTTACTCAACCCACTGCCGGCCTTGCCTCAGCATGAGTCATCTGTAGGAGTCCAGGCGACTCCTTTGATGTTTTTTGCCCTTCCTTAAAGCTAATGATGTTCTTCAATAGGTTTTAATCCTTCACTGACAATGGGTTCCTTTGGTCATTGAGTTTTTCTCATGATTTTTTAAAACTGAGTTTTCTAAATTTATACATGTGATACATGAATTTGTGTTTAGTCTTTCTTTTCCCCTCCACTGTTTGACCCAGGCACAGAGGATTAAGTGGCTTATGCTCTTTGGTTCTTCGTTCCATTTCAGCTTTGGTCTGTGCAAGGCCTCTCTAATTTTGTAGACATAGCTGGCATGCTGCCTTCTGGGAGGTCGCAATGCCTCCCACCTCTGATGCTATGGTTTCCGATTTCCCCGTGGCAGAAACCGGGATGTGGGCGGGGGTCAATGATGGCACTGGCCCTGCGGGCAGCCATGACACCGAGCTTCTGGAGCAGAGGCCAAGCATGGAAGCCTGTTGCTAGGAAACAAAAATTCCCAGGCCACCTTTCCTATCCAGATACTCTGACTTGACAGATCTCTGGCTTCAGTTACTCCATTCTGTGGAAGTGGCAGGATGTAAGTAGACAGAACGCTGAGCCAGGCCTTCAGGGTGTTGGTCACCAGAAAAATCCCAAAGCTAGCTGGCTGATCAAAGTGGACTATTGCTAATATTCTGCGCGCTTTTTCATGCCAATATGAAGCGGGCTGTTGAAAATATGCAGGCTCCAGAAGGGATATTCTCCCCAATAGCCAATTCAGACGTTTCCGCAATGGAGACAACACCACACCACACCCTGAGAGAGCAAGGGCTATGGGAAGTCCTTGCAGAGAACAGAATGTGGGGTAGGGTGGGGGCAGTGAACGTCAGAATATGTGTCATGGACTGGTGACTATTCTCACAATCTCCCCTCTCCAAGGGAGAGGGGTGGACTTACAGATCTTTTTCTAGAATACTCTATTCATGTGCTGAGATTGGTCAAATTCATCATTCAGCCATAGGTTGCCAAACTATGAGGCCCCACATCCCCAACCTAGCAGAAAGGACAGCAGGTCACCCAAAGATTGCGGTCTGAGAGTGGGATACTGTGACTGGATAAGCCTTTGAGTTGTCTGCCCTGGGGCAGAGAGTAAACACATTTATATAGGCAAATGCATCTTTGTAGCTGTAAATAAGGAAAGAGGGTGTGTAAGGAGGGAGGGTCTGTGTAGCTATTAGGCATCCAGGAAGGACTTGGACCCCTTTGCTCATCTCTGGTAACTGTCTCCTGATTTTCCTTTGCAGATCCACCCCTCCCCCATTCTCAGTTCAGATGAGTTGGAATGAATCAGGATGAAGCCTGGCTGGATATCACACCTCCCAACAGGAGTGATGGGTTCAAGAAAACACGAGGCCCATGGAAACTCAAGGAGACTTTTGCTGGGGCTTCTGGGAAAGAGCCTTCAACTGTTAATGTTGGAGCCCACCACTTGAGACCTGAGACCAAAGCCAGCACAAGGAGGCCAGGGCTGAGGGACAGAGGGAAGCCAAGTGTGTTTTTTTTTGTTTTTTGGGTTTTTTAAAAAAAATATTTTATTGGGTAATTGGGGGAGGGGAACAACATTGGGGAATCAGGGAAGGGGAACAGATAAGTTGCTGTCCTTTTGTTCTTCAGCCTAGTTGTGGAGGACATCGCTTCATTGGCTCATGTTGGTATTGTGATCATTGCACTCCTCCTGGGTGAGGCAGTCGCTTGCCGGCCATTGGACGGCCGCTCAAGGTGTCTCACAGCAGCTCACCCCTGCTGCTGGCTGCTCATGGTAGCTCACAGCAGCCCGCTGAAGCAGAGGCTGTGGCCTATGCTGTCTCTGACGACTCACGGCAGCCCAGCTCCAGGTCGAGCTGTTGTTCACCATCTTCGCTGTAGAGGGCGCAGCATCACTGGCCCTCGTGTGGGGTCTGAACCAGGGTCCTGCTGCTCAGAGCTGACATCCCAAGCCAACTCTTTTTTTTTTTTTTTTTAAAGATTTTACTGGGGAATTAGGGGAGAGGAACAGTGTTGGGGAATTGGAGGAGGGGACCAGCCAAGTTGTTGTTCTTCAGTCTTCGTGGTAGAGGGTACCAGTAACCATCTGGCTTCCCGTCGGCAGCTTGTGGCCTCTAAGCTCAAGGTGCTGTGTTCAATCTTAATTGCGGGTGGGCATAGCCACCATCTCATGCGGGAGTCGAACCCAGCAGCCTTGTTGTTAAGAGCACATGCCCTATCCACTGAGCCATCTGGGCGGCAGCTCAGCTCAGGGTGCCGAGTTCAGTCTTTAGTTGCGGGTGGGCGTAGCCCACCATTGAGCAGGCAATCTTGTTGTTACACCAGCTGAGCCATCTTGCCACCTGTTGGCAGCTCAGTGACAGCTCAGCTCGGGTGCAGCCTTCACTGGCCCATGTGGGAATTGAACCGGTGGCCCTGTAGCTCAGAGTATGTGCTCTAAGCCAACTCTTAACCAACCGAGCCACTCGGCTGGCCCAAGAAGCCAAGTTTTGACTGTATCATTTGAAATCCTGAAGCCAGAGGCACCTGAAGCCAGACGTACTTACAGACTCAGGCCTGACTAAGTCATTTGCAGGGTCTGATGCAAAATAAAAATATGGACAAAAAGCCTTTGTTCCCAAAGCAGGAGTGCCATTAAAGATACTAGAACATAAAACTTTTTTTGTCTCTTCCAGCGTCTTACTGTCAACTTTTTGTGGTATTTTTTTAAAATTTGCTATGGAATGTCATTCTAAGTCAAAAGAAATTAAAATTATAAATTATTAGATGAATTTTTCCCTTAATCTTTACATTGTGCAATGCCAGTTTTAAACACAGGTATGAGGGTATTAACTCAAATGTGGAATTACCAAAATTATGCAATTTGTACTACATAGCACAGCGCATGAATATATTTTGTTCTTTCCGGAACAGTAAAAATACTGCACAAAAACTAGCTCAACTATTTTATTTCACTTTTTGATAGGAGCACATTCTCCTGACCTCCAGCTTACTGATTTGTAAGGAAGGATGGAAAGGAAGAGGAACTACTGCTGCCCTGTCTGTCCCTTCTACAGCCTCATTTTTAGTGAAATTGGTTGGCGGATGCAAGGATGTGACATGGAATTCTGAAAGGTAGGAGAGAGTTCCTTGATTGTTCTGTTTCTTAGAACACCACTGCCTCCTTTCAGCATTTGAAGCAAGTTCTGGTTCAAATGAAAGTTGTGGTTTCTTGGGGGGTGTCAGCGCCGCCCAGTTACTCGGTTGTAGACATAAAATACCTTCTGCTCCCTTTGAATCTTGCTGAAATTCCATATATTGTGGGTCCCCTGAATTCTATGCTCATGGGGCATATCCACACTTTATGTGAATGAGCATCAAGGAACAGCGGACTTATAGCTCCTCCACCCACACACACACTGTGTTGTCCCACCAGATTTGACTTACAAAACACAAGTCAAAGGCATTATAAGGAATTGCAACACAGTGCTAGCAGACCATTGCCTCAAGCATGGGGCCCTGTGAGTGCAGGTCACAGGCCCCTGAAGCCAGCCTTGCTGAGACTTTACAGCTTACACGCATATGTGAGCCCATAACTTCCCTTTGGGTAAGACGGCTGGGCTGTGCTTTCTGTGGCTTGCACCTAAAAGAGTCCTAACAGGGGCCAGCAGAGTGGCGTGGTGGTTAAGCGCTGGCTTGGGACGCCAGCAGCCCTGGTTTGGGTCCCACATATGAGGGCCAGTGGCACTGCCCTCAAAAAAAAAAAAAAAAAAAGAGTCCTAACAGAAAAGGGTGTCCCAAACACAGCGTCCTTTTATTTGTTCATTCATCAAGCATTTTATAACTGTCTGGCTTCACAATACAGTCAATGTGATGGCTGCAGTGAATATGGGGGACAGCGGACTTGAAGTAGGAATTTCTTGGGCAGGTGGGGAGGGGGAAAGGCAGTGTAGCAGATTAAATTGGAGGAGGAAATGTGTGGTTTGGGGGAGACAGTGGATGAGGGCTGTAGGCAGTTTGATACCACTAACACACAGCTTATACTTAGGACAACGATTGTCAACAATACCCAAAAGTAGGTGACATGGTCCATGTGTGTTCTGTGCTGAAGATTTTAGATTTTGCCATGCAGTCAACTAGAAGAGCCTGAAGGACTTTTAAACCTTTGTTTGTTTGTTTGAAGTATCTTTCTGGAAGTGGTGCATAGGATGAATTGGAGCAAATAAGAAATCAGATGAGGACACTGTTACAGGGGTAGACAAGAGCTATATCTCCTTGGAAGATATGCAATAGGGTTGGGGATAAAATTGATTCAGTGTGGGGTGAGGGGGCAGGGGGAATCTAGAACCTTCAGGTGCCTCTGGCTTGAACACCTGGGCAGGTGCACTGTGCCAAGAAATACAGGTGCAGGTTTGGGGTGAGGTTGGGAGCCAGGGAAAACGGACAGGTTGGACGACTTGAGTTAATGGTACTGTGGGTCTGCCAGGTGGAGATGGCCAGTAAGCATTTTGTTGCACAGTAGACCTTGGGAGAAAGGTGAGAATTTGGGAGTTTCCAGCAAATAAGCTAGAGGTGAAGCCACAGGTAGTTAAGACTATCTAGGTAATAATAAGAGAGGAGAGGGGTGGCCAGTTAGTTCAGGTGGTGAGAGCGCAGTGCTCATAACACCAAGGTTGCTGGGGTTCAGTCCCCACATAGGCCACTCAGATGAGCCCTCCACAACTAAGTTGAAACAACTACTTGGCTTAGAGATGATGGGTCCTGGAAAAAGCACACTGTTCCCCAATACAAAAAGAAAGAAAAAAAAACAACAAAAAAAAAACGAGAGGAGAGTTGAGTTTAAAGGCTTGCGTATGTCAGTTTTTAAAAATCTTCCCTCTTTAAATTTTTTTTCTAAGATACACATGAACATGAAGAGTAAAAGAATTCACCAAGAGGGCCGGCCGAGTGGCGCCGCGGTTAAGCGCTGGCTTGGGAAGACAGCGGCCCCGGTTCGGGTCCCACTTATGAGGGCCAGTGACACTGCCCTCAAAAAAAAAAAAAAGGAATTCACCAAGATTTGTTACAAAGGTCATTGCCTGCCCACACACCTCACTTTTAACTCTTTCAGCTGACGTTCCCCCTACTACTTATCGCATTATTGCTAAATATAACATACTTATGTTCCTTCTTCTTAACTTTTAAATTAGAGACACTTTCTACTGTGGAAGATGAGCTTTTCACTCTTCTCTTCCAACATACACTGTCCGTTACACACACTTTACACACTGCCCTTATACTCCAAAATTAGATAAATGGGGTTTTTTGGTTAGCTCCATGTTTGGATTTTCATTATTATGACGATGTAGCACACTATTCAAACTTTTGAGCCACATAGAAGCTATGATTACTTTTTCTTTTCTGAGCAACATTTTGTTTTCCAAGAAGTAATTGTCTCATTTCTCCTTCCTGGTTTACTTCCTGGTTTAAGTTAGGCACATCCACCAGTAGCTTCCAAAGAAAGACGCATGGGAGGAAATTTGCATGTCTGAAATCACTTTTATTCTTTCTTTTTTTTAATTAAAGTTTATTGGGGTGACAGTTGTTAGTAAAGTTACATAGGTTTCAAGTATACAATTCTGTAATACATCATCTATATATGTGTGTTCACCACCCAGAATCAGTTCTCCTCCCATCACCATATATTTGAACCCTTTTACTATTATCTATCACCCCCCTCCCCACTTACCCTCTGGTAATCACTAAACTATTGTTTGTGTCTATGAGTTTTTGTTCCTCCATTTGTTTGTTTTGTTCCTTTGTTGTTTTCAGTTTTATATCCCAGTACCAATGATTCTTGACTTTTTCTGTCTGACTTATTTCGCTTAGCATAATAATCTCAAGATCCATTTATGTTGTCACAAATGGCACTATTTCATCTTTTCTTATAGCAGAATAGTATTCCATTATGTATCTATTGAAGGACACATTGGTTGTTTCCATGTCTTGGCCACCGTAAATAAAGCTGCAGTGAACATCGGAGTGCGTATATTTTTATGGGTAAATGTTTTCAGATTTTTAAGGTAAATACCCAGGAAAGGGAAATTGCCTTTATTCTATACTCACACTTAATTGAAAGTTTGGCTGGATATATAGACTTCTAGGTTTGAAACCATTTTCCTCCAGAATTTTGAAAGTATTGCTCCCTTGTCCTCTAGCTTCTAGTGTTGCTGTTGAGAAGTCCTTTGTCACTCTGATAGTTGGCTCACTCCCTCCAAGTTTTTACAATCTTCTCTTTGTCCCAGTGTTCTGAAATTTCACAATGATGTGCCTTGGTGTGGGTCTCTTTTCATCCATCAAGCTGGGACGGGCCATCCTGAGACATGGGCAAGAGTGTTCCCTGTCCGAGGCCCTTTTCTTCAGAGAGCCTCTCTTTGGCTGTCCTTCAACCACAGTTCTTCTCAGAGGACAGTCTCCTGGGCAACTCAGAGCCCACACTCTGACAATAACCTGGGAACATACATCCCTGAAAACTTGAAATTCCTTGCCCTAATAGCCCAAAGCCCATTTCCGAGACCCATTTGGGCATCTTCCCCAGGTCTGTCCTGAGGACAGAGCATACAACTGTAGTGTGCGTATGCCATGGAGTGGCCAAGGAACAGCTCTCTGTGGAAGACAGGCATGGAGCTTGGAGTGTCTGTGTACACACACATACACGAGGCCACTCATGGTGTGGGACAGATCAAAGAGCTGGAAGAAAACGGTAGCAGGTGAGGGGATGTCGGCAGGGGCCAGCAGTCCCTATAACTCCATCAGCTGGAGCAGAACTCCAAAGAGCCTGAGTATTCTATATCAGAACCTGGCCTTCCGGGTAGTTCTGAAGGTATTTCTCAAGGTAGGAAGATCAAACATATTTTATTTATTAATTTGTTAATTTCATAACTTAAAAAAATTTAGACATATGGCATATTGACCTCTATTTATACTCCTGCCCAAGACCCTAAAGTGTTTGGAATGGGCTTGGCACTGGGCACTGGTGGGTATCCATTCATCTGGAAATTCATGCCTGACTATTCTGGGGAATTTTCTTGAGTTACTTCTTAGATGATTTCCTCCCTGCTGCCTTCTCTATTCTTTCCTTCTGGAGCTCTGATTACTTGTATGTTGGACCTTCTATGTAACTCGCCTAATTTTCTTAGCTTTTCTCTTATTTCCTTTTCTTTCATTTTGTTTCCATCCTCCTTCCCTCCCTCCAACCCTCCAACCCTCCTTTCCTTCTCTCCTTCCTTCCTTCCTTCCTTCCTTCCTTCCTTCCTTCCTTCCTTCCTTTTTTCCTTCCTTCCTTCCTTCCTTCCTTCCTTCCTTCCTTCCTTCTCTCCTTCCTTCCTTCCTTCCTTCCTTCCTTCCTTCCTTCCTTCCTTCTCTCCTTCCTTCCTTCCTTCCTTCCTTCTCTCCTTCCTTCCTTCCTTCCTTCCTTCCTTCTCTCCTTCCTTCCTTCCTTCCTTGCTTCCTTTTGGGGTTTTTTTTGCTGTTTTTTCCTTCCTCAACCTTTCCATTTAAAATTGTTCATTTTGGGGCCAGCCGAGTGGCGTGGTGGTTAAGCGCTGGCTTCGGAAGCCAGCGCCCCTGGTTTGTGTCCCACATATGAGGGCCAGTGATACTGCCCTAAAAAAATTAATTAATTAATATTAAATAAATAAAATTGTTCATTTTGCTATCATATTCTTAGTTCCCAAAAGCTTTTGAAAATGTCCTTTGAATGTTCCCTTTTAAAATACAATCCCTTCTTTTTATTTAATGTGCTATTTTATCTTCTCCCTGCATGGTCTGTATTCCCTCCAGGTTGTTCGTTTTGTTTGTTTGTTTGCATGGTTTTCTTTTGGGGGTGATGCAATTATAAGATGTGTTTCTCAAATGTCTGATTATCCTTGACCACCCACTCTTATTTGAGAGTGAGCTGCCCTAAGGCAGACTAGAAGCTCTATGTATGTGGTAAGGACTGGCCCATCTGCCGGAATTATGGCAAGAACTCCATCTGTGAACGTCTTGAGATCTGTTCTCTTAGTCTGGTCAGGATCCCCAGAGAAGACCTTTCCATCTCCCGCATGTAGAGTCTGGGCCTGAATGCCACTGTCACGGGATCTGAATTGAGTAAGAGCTGCAAACTGTCCTTTAATCCTTATATTTTCAGTATCGATCCTTTGCCCTTACAACATCTGGTGTTTCCCAGTTCAGAGGCCCTGTCTTTGATCCTCTCCAGGATCTGGCTTCTTTAACTTATCATGATATATTTGAGTTTCATTCATATCATGGCATATATCAGTAGTTCATTCCCTTGTGTTGCTGAATAGTATTTCATTGCATGGATATAATCCATGTTGTCCACTCGATAGACCTCTAAGTTGTTTCTAATTTGGGGCTGTTGTGAATAGTGCAGCCAAGCATTTGTGTGCAAGTCTGCGTGTGGATATATGTTTTCATTTCGCCACTTTCATCTCCAGAACTTTTTCATCACCCCAAACAAACTCTGTACTCATTAAACAATAACTCCCCATTCCTGTCTCTACCCAGCCCCTGGCAACCACTATTCAACTTTCTGTCTCTATGAATTTGATGTTCTAGGTACCTCATATAAGTGGACACATATAGTATTTGTCCTTGTGCATCTGGTTTATCTCACTTAGCATACTGTTTTCGAGGTTCACTCATGTCATAGCATGTGTTAGAATTTCCTTCCTTTTTAAAGCTGAGTAATATTCTACTAATAATATATACCACATTGTAAAATGTTCAGTCACTATGTTGTATACCTGAAACTAATATAATATTATATGTCACCTTTAACTGAAAAATAAATTTTAAAAATATATATATTTACACCATGTTTTGTTTATCCAGATGGACCCTTGGGTTGCTTCTACATGTTGGCTATTGTGAATAATGTCTCTATGAGCATTAGTATACAAATATCTGTTTGAGTCTCTGCTTTGACTTCTTTGGGGTTTATGCACAGAAGTGGAATTGCTGGGTCGTATGGCAATTCTGTTTCATTTTTTGAGGAAATACTGTACTGTTTTCCACAGCTGCTGTACTTGTTATTTTCTGTTTTCGTTTTGTTTTGTCTTTTGGAGATATATCTATATCTATATCTATATCTATATCTATATCTATATCTATATCTATATCTATATCTATATCTATCTATCATCTATCTATCTATCTATCTATCTATCTATCTATCTATCTATGCCATCCTAATGATTGTGAACTAGTGTCTCACTATGGATTTGATTTGCATTTCCCTAATTCTTGGTGATGTTGAGCATCTTTTCATGTGTTTATTGGCTATTTGTATATCGTCTTTGGATAAATGTCTGTTCAAATCCTTTGCCCATTTCTTTCTTTTTTTTTTTTTTTTTTAAGATTTTATTGGGGAATTGGGGGAGGAGAACAGACAAGTTGCTGTCTTTTTGTTCTTCAGTCTAGTTGTGGAGGATGTTGCTTCACTGGCCCATGTTGGTGTCGTCATTGCGCTCTTCCCGGATGAGGCAGATCGGTCGCCGGCCTCTAGATGGTTGCTCACTGCGGCTATTGGCAGCTCACGCTGGCTGCCAGCCACTCACACTGGCTGCCGGCCACTCTCTGTAGCCTATGGCAGCCCACTGCAGCAGGGACTGCAGCCTACACCATCGCCGGGGCTTGCACAGCCCAGCTCCAGGTGGAGCTGTTGTTAGCTGTAGAGGGCAGTGTCACTGGCCCTCATATGTGGGATCCGAACTGGAGCTGCTGGCATCCCAAAACCAGCTCTTAACCAATGAGCCACTCGGCTGGCTCCTTTGCCCATTTCTTAATTGGGTTGTTTGTTTTATCATTGTTGAGTTTCAGGATTTCTTTATATATTCTGGATGTTACCACCTACAGATAAATGATTTGCAAAATTTTTCTCTGATTCTGTGGGTTGCCTTTTAATCTATTGATAGTGTTCTTTATGCATAAAACTTTGGTTTTAATGAAGTTCAATTTAACTATTTTTTTCTTGTGCCACTTTGTGCTTCTGATATCATATCTAGTTTAACTTTTTACAAAATTAACCAACTGTTTTTCCAAAGTGGCTTCACTATTTTATATTCCCACCAGTTGGGCCGGCCGAGTGGCTCAGTTGGTTCAGAGCTCACTCAAGAGTGCAAGTCGGGCCGGCCGAGTGGCGCATTGGTTAAGCGCTGACTTGAGATGCCAGTGGCCCCAGTTTGGGTCCCACATATGGCCCTCAAAAAAAAAAAAAGAAAAAAAAAGAGTGCAAGCTGAGCTCTGAGCAACAGCAGTTCGATGCCTAGCCTGAGTGAGCTGCCAACAGGTGGCATGATGGCTCAGCTAAAAAAAAAATATGGCGTCCTATATTCCCACCAGCAATACGTGAGTCCTGTTTCTCCATATGCTTGCCAACGTTTGTTATAATCTGTTTTTGCGGGGGCGTTTGTTTTTTATTGTAGCCATTCTAGTGGGTGTGAATTGTTTCTCATTGCAGCTTTAATTTGCATTTCCCTAATGATTAATGATTTTGAGCATTTTTTCATGTACTCAGTTGCTATTTATATATTTTATTTGGTGAAGGTCTAATTAAATCTTTTCCCAATTTTTTTGATTGGATTGTTTGCCTTATTCAGTTCTAAGAATTTTTTTTTTTTTTTTTTTGAGGGCAGTGTCACTGGCTCTCATATGTGGGACCTGAACCGGGGCTGCTGGCTTAACCACCGCACCACTTGGCCGGCCCTTTTTTTTTTTTATTTTATTTTATTTTTTAGCTGAGCCATCCTGCTATCTGTTGGCAGCTTAGCAGCAACTCAGCTCCAACTGGGTATCAAACTGCTGCTGCTCAGAGCTCAGCTCACACTCTTGAGCTCATCCATTTACTTTTAACCTGTCTTTATATTTAAAGTCAATTGTTCATAGACTGCAGTGGGTTTTGCTTTTTAAAAAATCCATTCCAATAATTTTTGCCTTTTAATTGGAGTGCTTAGCTCATTTACATACAATGCAGTTATTTCTGTGGTTGGGTTCAGGTTTACCATGTAATTGTTGTTTGCTGTCTCTATTTTGGTTCCAGTGTTTCTCCTTTCCTGCCATCTTTTGCATTAGTTGAACACTTTTAGCAATACCTCTGTGGAATGTTTCTTTAGTAATTGGTCTAGGAATTGCAATGTGCCACCTTAATTTTCCCCAGCCTGCTTAGAGTTAATGTTATACTATTGTACCTGAAATGTGGAAACCTTGTAACTGTACCAGTCCATTTAGTCCTTACCCCATCTTTTATGCCATTATTGTTCTATATATTCTATCTGCATCCATTGTAAACTTTACAATCCAGTTTTTTAACTCTTACCTTAAATAGTTATATTTTGACTATATTTCCAAATGAAGAAAAAATATTATTTACATTTACCCACATATTTACCATTTTCAATGTTATTTGTTTCTTCCTTGAAAATTCATTTTCCTAGTGATATAATTTCTCTTCAGTTTTTATAGAAAGAACTTCCTTTAGCATTTTATAAGTAAAGGTTTGCTGGCAATAAATTCTCTTAATTTTATCTGAAAATGTTTTTATTTTACCTTAAATATTGAATATCACTGGGTACAAAATTTTGGGCTGATAGATTTTTTTTTTTTCCTCTTAGGGTTTTAAAGATGTTGTTCTATTGTGCTCTGGCCTCCACTGTTTCTGATGAGAAGTCAGTATCATCCAGATTGTTGTTACCAACTGTATCTGTTGTTTCACTTTCCTTTTGTCTGCTTTCAGGATTGTCTGTTTATATCTGGTTTTCAGCAGTTTAACAGCAAAGTGCCTGGATTTAGTTCTGTTTGTGTTTGTCCAGCTTGGGATTTTCTGAGTTACTTGAATCTGTCAGTGTATGTTGCCAAACACAGGGAAATTCCATCCATTATTTCTTCAGATATTTTTTTCTGTCCATTCTCTCTTTCCTTTCCTTTTAGGACTCCAATCACTGCTTGTTAGACCATTGGATCTTGTCGCACAAGTCACTGAGGCTTTTCTTTTTTTTTTTTTTTCATGCTTTTTTTCTCTCTAAGCTTCAGTTTGGATAGTTTTTATTGTCCTGTCATCTAGTTCATTGGTGTTTTTTTCCACATTTTTTCCACATTGTCTAATCTGCTGTTAAGCCCACCCAATGAATTTTTTTTTTTTAAGATTTTATTGGGGAATTGGGGGAGGGGAACAGACAAGTTGCTGTCTTTTTTGTTCTTCAGTCTAGTTGGGGAGGACGTTGCTTCACTGGCCCATGTTGGTATCATCATTGTGCTCTTCCCGGATGAGGCAGATCAGTTGCCGGCCTCTGGATGGTTGCTCACTGCGGCTATTGGCAGCTCACAGCGGCTGCCAGCCACTCACTGTAGCCTATGGCAGCCCACTGCAGCAGGGGCTGCAGCCTACACCGTCGCCAGGGCTCACAGCCCAGCTCCAGGTGGAGCTGTTGTTCACCACCTTAGCTGTAGAAGGCAGTGTCACTGGCCCTCATATGTGGGATCTGAACCGGGGCCACTGGCGTCCCAAGCCAGTTCTTAACCAATGCGCCACTTGGCCAGCCCCAACGAATTTTTTTATTAAAGATATTTTTTGCTAGAATTTCCATTTTGTTCTTGTCATTTGTTTCTGTTTCTATGCTTTCCTGAAATATTCTATATCCTAACTATGTGTTTGTGTCTCTGTATCTACATCTTCATATATACAAATATGTAATATTCTTGAGAACAGTTATGTTATGGACTGAATTGTGCCTCCCCCCAATTTATACATTAAAGCCCTAACCCCCAATGTGACCTGTATTTAGATATGGATCCTTTAAAGAGATAATTAAGGTTAAATGAAGTCATAACGGTGGGGCCCTAAGCCCATATGATAATGTTCTTTTAAAAAGAGAAAAAGACCCCAAGATGTGTGGGCACAGAGGGAAGGCATGTGAGCACATGGAGAAAAGACGGCCATGTGCAACGCAAATAGAGAGGCCCTGGGAAAAACCAACCTTGGTAGCACCTTGATCATGGACTTCTGACCTCCAGAGCTGTGAGAAAATTTCTATAGTTTAAGTCATCCCTTCTGTGGTATTTTGTTATGGCAGCCCTAGGATGCCAATACAAATGATAACAATTGCTGTAATAGCCTTGTCTGCTAATTCAAATGTCCTGTTTATCATAGGGTCAGTCTCCATTGTCTTTTCTGTTGAGAGTAGGACATATTTTCCTAGGTCCTTGTATGTCTAGTCATATTGAGTTGTGAATGATATATTGCAGAGACTCTGAATCCTGTTATTCGCCTCCCAAAAGTGTTATTATTATTTTTTTTAGCAGGCACTTAACTTGGTTGTACTCGGTTTGCAAATTCTGTCTTTGCCATAATGAGCAGCAGTTGAAACGTCAGGTCAGTTCTTTCGCCTTGGCTTGGTGCCACGTGCATGCATTGTTCATGCGTCAACCAGATATTTGTTCTGAGTTTATAGAATTTGGAGCACTCCATCTGTTTCTGTTCTTTCCAGGTTTTCCCTTCTTCATTTCCAGCAGCTATGCTTGTCACAAATTGTCCTCTGGTTCTTCAAACCAATAAAGCCAGGAGTTTTCTACTGGAGTTTTAGCCATCTGGAGTGGCAGTTACTGCAGCCTTCCCTCAGGCTAGAAACCATAAAAAATGTGAAAAATCTAAAGCAGTTTCATTCTTTCAAGTGTTAATGCCCCTCCAGTATTGCTTTGCATTTCTCTCCAGGGCCTTTAGGTAGTTGTTTTTTAATATTTGGTCTAGAACTTGTAGTTGCAAGCTTTCGAAGGGTTGATCCAACAGGATCTCTTTGCCCGTACCTGAATAGAGGTCCTAAATATTGGTGGAATCAATCCAAGTGTTTCTACTTTCACTTCTCCTGCCTTGGTCTAAACCACCACAGCAGCAACAACTCTAAAGCAGTATCTTCCAGACCAGTGTCTCCTAATACACTGATCCCCTTCCAGCTCATCTTCCACGTGCTGAAAACACTTCAGTCGGTTGACCTTGGTTCATATGCTACACACCAACCGGGATATTTCATCCACTTCTGCCTTCAGTTGCCATCTTTTTGCTGATAACTCCTAAAAGTACACCTCCAGTTTCCAGGAACTCCTACAAATGCAGCTGCCTGCCAGACATGTCCTTTTGCTTATGTCATAGGATTTATTTTTTTTAAATTGGGGAACAGTGTTTTTTCAGGACCCGTCAGCTCCAAGTCAAGTAGTTGTTTCAATCTAGTTGTGTGGGGTGTAGCTCAATGGCCCATGTGGGGGTCAAACTCGCAACCTTGGTGTTATGAACAGCTGCCCCGTCATAAGATCTTTTAACTTATTGTGTCCTGAACAAATATTATTATTTCTCCTCTCCAAATTAGTTTTCTTGTGTGCCCTGTCACAATGAACACGTCCACTATCCATCCAATTTCCCATATCAGAAGTCTGGGAGTCCTTGACCTCGCCGTTTCAACGTTTAATCTCCAAAACCTTGGTCTTTATTCATTCATTTCTCTGAAAACCATCCACTTTTCTCCATCTCCATTGTGACTGTTGCCACAGTCTCTAGCCAGGGTTATCAAGCAATAATCTCCTAACTGGCCTTTCTACTTCTGGCCTTGTCCCTCCAATCTCTTCTATATACAGTAACCAGGGTACCTTTTTGTACATCTCGGTCCCTGACTTTTCCATATATATTTTTTAGTCAGCTTGTGAGTTTCTTTAAAAAATGCCTATTGTGGGGTGGCTGGTAAGCTCAGGTGGCTGGAGTGTAGTGCCCTTAACACCAGGGTTGCCGGTTCAATCCCCACATGGGCCATGGATCTGCGCCCTCCACAACTAGATTGAAACAACTACGTGACTTGGAGCTGATGGGTCCTGGAAAAACACACTGTTACCCAACAAAAATTTTTAAAAATTGGGCCGGCCAAGTGGTGCGGTGGTTAAGCGCAGGCTTGGGAAGCCAGCAGCCCTGGTTCAGGTCCCACATATGATGGCCAGTGACACTGTCCTCAAAAAAAAAAAAAAAAAAAAAATTTAAATTGACATGTTAATATTGAGTCTTTCAAATTTTTTTTTTTTAGATTTTATTGAGGGACTGGGGAGGGTAACAGTGTTGGGGAATTGGGGAAAAGGATCATTGTGTTTTTCAGGACCCATCAGCTCCAAGTCAAGTTGTTGTCCTTCAATCTTAGTTGTGGAAGGCTCAAGCTCAGCTCCAAGTCCAGTTGTCGCTTTCAATCTAGTTGCGGGGTGGGGTGGGGGTGGGGGCGCAGCCCACCATCCCATGCGGGAGTCGAACCAGCAACCTTATTGTTAAGAACATGCTCTCTCACCAGCTGAGCCATCCGGCTGCCTGTTAGCAGCTCAGCGGCAGCTCAGCTTGGGCACAGCTCACTGGTCCATGTGGGAATTGAACTGGCAACCCTGTTGCTCAGAGCTTGCGCTCTAACCGAGACAACCGGCCGGCCCAAGTCTTCCGATTCTTGAACATAGTATCTGTCTTAGTCCATCCAGGCTACTATAATAAAATACCACAGACTTTATGGCTTATAAACAACAGAAATGTATTTCTCACAATTCTGGAGCCTGGAAGACCAAGATCAGGGTGCCAGCATGGTCAGGCAAGGCAGTCTTCCAGGTCACAGAGTTTTCGTTGTATCCCCACAAAGAAGGAGGGGCAAAGGAACCCTCTGGGGTCTCTTTTATAAGGGCACTAATCCCATTTATGAAGGCTCTGCTCTCGTGACCTAATCACCCCCAAATGCCCCCACCTCCTTATTCCATCACATTGGACATTAGGTTTCTAATACATGACTTGGGAGTGACACATTCAGACTACAACTGTATCATTCCTCATTTATTTGGGTCTTTAGTTTTTCAGAAATATTTTGCCATTTATGGGGTACAGGTCTTGCACATCATTTGTTAAGTTTATTTCTAAATATTTGATATTTTTATGCTATTTTAGATGTGATTATTAATTAATATAAATTTCCAATTTTTTGTTGATTTTATGGATGACCTCATGTCATAGTCTTCATAAACACATATTCTACAGTTTTTCCCAGATTCCTTAGGATTTTGTACTGAGGTAATTATGTCATCTGTGAATAAAGATACTTTTACTTCATCCTTCACTATCTGTATCCATTCTGTTTCCTATCATGGTTTGTTGCCCTGGATAGGAACTCCATTACAGTGTTAAATATGATGGGTGAAACTGAATATCTTTGCCCTGTTTCCAATCTTAGGGGGAGATAATTTAATCTTTCCCTACTAAAGGTGATATTAGTTGTGCATTTCCTGTAGATGCCTCTTATCAGGGTTAAGAAGTTCCCTTCTATTTCTGTTCTATTCATTGAGAGTTTTTTTTAAAGAATTCATGTATTTATGTATTTATTTATTTTATTGGGGAACAGTGTATTTTTCCAGTATCCATCAGCTCCAAATCAAGTAGTTGTTTCAATCTAGTTGTGGAGGGCACATCTCAGTGGCCCATGTGGGGATCGAACAGGCAAATCTTGGTGTTACAAGCACTGCTCTCTAACCAACTGAGCTAACTGGCGGCCCCCCCTTTTTTTTTTTTTTTTTTACCTTTTCTAAAATCATGAATAGGTTTTGCTTTTGTCAAATTTTGGGGGGTTTTTTGCATCAAAAGAGATGATCACAGGTTTTTTTTTAAGTCAATGTATTATTGTCCTGAGGCTGCGATAACAAATTACCACAAATTGGGTGGCTTAAAACAATAGAATTTTATTTTCTTCTATAGTTCTAGAGGCCAGAAGTCTGAAACCAAGGTGTCACACTCCCTCTGAAGGCACTAGAGGAGGATCCTTCCTGCCTCTTCCAGCTTCTGGTGGCCCCAGGGCGTTCCTCACCTGGTAGCTGAGTTACTCAAATCTGCCTCTGTCTTCACATGCCTTCCTTCAAGTCTGTGCCTTCTCTCCTGTCTGTCTCAAATATCCCTCTGGCTTTCTCTTATAGGACACTTGTCATTGGATGTAGGAGGCACCTGAATAACCCAGGATTATCACCTCATCTCAAATGTTGTAACCTAATCACTTCTGCAAAGACCCTTTTTCCAAATAAGGTCCCTTTACAGTCCCAGGGATTTCATGTGGATATCTTTTGGGGAGCCATTTTTAGGTTACCACAGTCAGCTAACATGTTTAATTGCAGCGATTGGTTTTCAAGTGTTAAACAAACATGGCATTCCTGGGATAAACCCCACTTGGCCATGATGTATTAAATTTGCTTTTTGTGTCCATGTTCATTAGGCATATTGGTCTGCAGGTTTTTTGTAATCTTTGTTTGGTTTTGGTGTAGAGGAATGCATGCCTCATAAAATGAGATCCTAGGTGTTCCCTCCTCTCCTGTTTTCTGGAAAACTTTGTTTAGAATTAGATTTTTTTTTTTCTTCAATGTTTGCTTAAATTCATGGTCCTAGGATGTTCTCTGTTGAAAGGTTTTTAAGTACAAAAGTAATGTCTTTAACAGACATAAAAATTAAATCTATTTCTTCTTGAGTAAGCTTTGGTAGTTTGTGTCAAGGAATTCATCCATTTCATTTAAGTTTTTGGATTTGTTGGCATAAAGTTGTTCATAATATTCTTTTACTACCCCTTTCACCACGGTAGGTAAGTTTTTCCTCTTTAATTCCTGATATTGGAAATTTTAATTTTTCTTTTCTAGAAGTTTATCAATTTTATTGATATTTTCATAGAACCAGTTGTTTGATATCATTGATTTTCTCTGTTGTTTATGTTTTCTTTCATGATTTCCACTCTTGTCTTTTTTTTTTTTTTTTTTTTTTTTTGAGGGCAGTGTCACTGGCCCTCATATGTAGGACCTGAACCAGGGCGGCTGGCATCCCAAGCCAGCTCCCAACCACTGCGTCACTTGGCCGTACCGACACTCTTGTCTTTTTATTTCCTTCCTTCTCTATTTTCTTCTTTCTGTTTATTTTGTTATTAATTTGCTCTTTTGTTTCTAGTTTCTAAGCATGTAAAATTAGATCATTGATTTGAGGACTTTTTCTTTTATTGAATTTAGTTACTTAATGCAAAAAAGTTTCCCTTTAAGCACTACTTTACGTACATCTCACACATTTTAATGTTTTGTAGTTTTATTTTCATTCAGAGCAAAATATTTTCCAATATCTCTGTTGTTTCTTCTTTGAACAATAGGCTGTTTGGAATCATGCTATTTAATTTTTCAAACATTTGGTTATTCTCCAGATAGCTTCCTTTTATTAATTTTTTTTTCAGTTTCTGTTATGGTCAGGAGACATATTTTATGTGATTTAAATTCTCTGATATTTATTCAGACTTGTTTTATGACCTATTTTGAATCTGACCTATTTTGGTGTTTCATGGGTGTTTTAAAACAATGTATACAGCGGGTGCCAAAAAAAGTATATACACATTTTAAGAAAGAAAAACTATTAAAATTGTAATACTCAATATATACTGATAACAAAAGATGAATACAAGTCATGTTTGACTTTTGCAATGACAAGAGGTGCTCAAAGTGGTTACCATCAGCGTCCAGACACTTCTACTTATGGCGAACTACTGCTTGAGCAATGTTGATCAAAATGTCCATTTGTATACATTTTTTTGGCACCCTCAGTAGTCTACAGTTGTTAGGTGTAAAGCTCTATAAATGCAAATTTACTGAAATGGGATGACCATGTTATTCAAATCTACATCTATATTGAGTCTCTGTCCACTTGTTCTACCAGTGGATGAAAGGAAAGTTGGAATCTCCAAGTCTAGCTATGGATTTTTTATTTATTCTTTCAGCTCTATCGCTTTTTTGCTTCATATGTTTTGAAACTCTGCTATTAGGTATATGTACTTTTAGTTTTATTATGAACTTTTAATTAATTGACCTCTTTAACATCAGTATAAAATGTTCCTCTTTTTTTTTTTTTTTTTTTTGAGGTCAGTGTCACTGGTCCTCATATGTGGGACCGAACTGGGGCCGCTGGCTTCCCAAGCTAGAGCTTAACCACCACGCCACTAGGCCGGCCCTACAATGTTCCTCTTTATCTCTGGTAATATTCCTGTTTCTGAAACCACTTTGTCTGATATTAATATAGTCACTCTAGCTTCCTTTTGATTAGTGTTTACATGATCTTTTTCTTTTCTTTTTAACTAGCTGTGTCTTTACAACTAATGTATAATTAGAAATTAAAATTTCCTGTAGATAGCATATAGTTGTGTCTTGTTTTTTCATCCAACATGTCAATTTCTTCCTTTTATTTGGGGTATTAAGGCCATTTACATTGATATAGTTATTATATAGAGCAGGAATTAGTGAAATAGAAAACAAAGAACCAATAAAGTGGATCAACAAAAACAAAAATTACTTTTATAAAAAGAAAAACAGACAAACTCTGGTGAGGCCGATATACAAAAAGATAGAGAAAACACAAATCAACAAGATAGCCGCAGATATTGCAGATGTTTTAAAAATAAGATATTTCTGTGAACATCTTTTTACCAATACTTTTAAAAATGGTTAAAATAGGTGATTTTTTAAAAATGACTTAATACATGCATTAACTTATAACCATAAAAATATTTAATTCAGTAGTTAAAATTCTATCCATAAGAGTAAAAGATCAAATACAACAACAAAAAAAACTATACACACATGAGGCGGCCGGTTGCTCAGTGGTTAGAGTACAGTCCTTATAACACTGAGGTTGCCGGTTTGATTTCCACATGGGTCACTGAGCTGCGCCCTCCACAACTAGATTGAAACAACTACTTGATTTGGATTTGATGGGTCCTGGAGAAACACACTGTTCCCCAATAATAATTAAAAAAAAAAATACCATACACACAGTTTATCTTACAGGTGAGCTCTGCTGAACATTCAAGGAATAATTATAATTCCTATCCCATACAAACTATTCCAGAAAAGAAAAAAGAAAAAAACAAAACAAAGGAAAGCAATTCATCTAATTCTGTGAGACAAGGACAATTTGAATAGAAGAAATTACAAGCCAATCTCATTTATGAAACTACATGCAAAAATCCTAAATAAATATTAACAAACCAAATTCAGCAATATATTAAAAATGATAACAGGAAAACAAATAAACATAATCATGATCACATTATGATCGTGTAAGGTTTGTCCCAGGAATAAAACAGAGGTTTGATATTAGAAAATCTACTAGTGTATTTCACAGCATTGAAAGATTAAGGAGAAAATATATAGATTCATCTTAAATTCTGAAAAACTATTTGATAACTTCAACACTCTTTTTGATAATTCTCGGTAAACAAAGAGGAGAAAGGTGATTTCCTGAAACCATCTCCACTGTTAGCACTAGTCCAAGTCGCTGCCACCTAGCTTAATGTCCTGATCTTCCTGGAATTTTTGCTTTCAGCTTTGCCCTCCCCATTCCCCCCCCCCATTTATTCTCAATGCAGTATACGAAGGGTTTTTTGGGGTTTTTTTTTAAACACCTTTGTTGAGATATAACTCCCTTAGAATACAATTCACCTATTTAAAGGATGCAATTGGATGGCCTTTAAGGTATTCACAGAGTGCCTGTATTGTGACAGTCAATTTCAGAACATTTTCGTTACCCAGAAAGAAATCATGCACTCCTAAGTCAGTAATCACCAATTCCCCCATCCCCTGCAATCCTAGGCAACTATTGATCTACTCTCTAAAGATTTGCCTCTTCTGGACATTTCATACAAATAAAATCATACAATATGTGGTCCTATCTGACTGGCTTCTTTAGCTTTGCACATTGTTTTCAAGTTCAATCCATGTTGTAGCATGTATAGGTACTTCAGTCCTTTTATTGCTGAATAATATTACATTGTATGACTATGCTAGGTTTTGTTTATCCATTCATTAGTTGGTGGACGTTTGGCTTGTTTCCACTTTTTGGCCATTATTTGGAATAATTTCGCTGTGAACATTCGTGTGCAAGTTTTTGTGTGGACATGTGTTTTCATTTCTCTCGAGGATACACTTAGTAGTGGAACTGGTGGGTCAAATGGTTACTCTGTGTTTAACCTTTTGAAGAACTGCCAGACTGCTCCAAAATGGCTGCACGGTTTTACATTTTGAATTTCTCCACATCTTGCCAACACTTGTATGTTCTGTCTTTTTTATTATAGCCATCCTAGTGGGTGTGGAGTGGTATTTCACTGTAGTTTGATTTGTATTTCCCTGATGGCTAATGATGCTGAGCATCTTTTCATGTGCTTATTGGCCATTTGTACATGCTCTTTGAAGAACTGTCTATTTAAATCCTTCACCCATTTTTAAATTGGGTTATTTATCTTTTAATATGGAGTTGTAATAGTACTTTATATATTCCAGATACAAGTCACTTACCTAATATATGATTTGCAACTAAAGGGATTCTTTTAAAACTTAATTCAGATTACATCATTCCTCGGCTTTGGAATTTTCCAATGGCTCCCATCTCACTCAGAGTAAAAGCCAAACTCCTTATAATGCCCTACAAAACACTACAAGGTCCACCATTATGTCTCTGACCTCATCTTCCATCACTCCCTCTCTCACTCACACCTTGCCAGACATTCGTCTCCTTGCGTTTCTAGAACGTGTCTTGTCTGCTGTTGCCTTTGACCTTTATTCATCCATCCCTCTGCCTCGAGGGCCATTCCTCTAGGAGCCCTCACAGCTAACCTCCCCTTAGACTCTGCTCAAATATCACTTTCTCAATGAGGTCTACCTTGACAATCTTATTTAAAAATTTCCCTTGCCTCACATTCCCAACTTCTTTTTACTCTGCTCTATATCTTTTCTCAGTAGCCACTGATTCTTTTCTAATACACTGTAGAGTTTAATACTTATTAACTGTCTCCCTACACTGGAATCTCTCAATAAGGATAGGAACATTTTATTGTTTTAGTCACTGCTGTACTCAAGTTCCTAGGACAGTGCCTGGCTCATAGAAAGCTCACAATAAATATTTTTTAAATAAATGAATGAATGATTATAAAAATGGGAGAGCCATGGATAGTTTCAAGTAAAGGAATGTGGTCTGATTTTTATTTTTAAAATATCATTGCGAAAACTGTTTTGATTATAGACTATATTAGGGCAAGGAAGAAGCAAGAAGACCAGTAAGGAGAGTATTGTAATAACGTAGGCAAGAGATGATAGTGACTTGAACCAGAGAGGTAGCAGCGAAGTGATGAAGAGGGGTTTAATTTTGGATATGTTTCTGAGATAGAGCCTAGAGGATTTTTTTAAATGAGTTGGATGTGGGGTGAGAGAAATAGAAGGATCAAGAATGACTACATTTTTTGGCTTAAGTAACTAGAAAAACTGAGTTCTAATCAACCAAGAAGAAGAAAAAAATTGGGTGGAACAGGTTCTATGGAGGGACTCTCAGGAGGTCAGTTTTGGAATTTGTTAATTTTGAGATATCTGTGTGACCTCTATCTGGAGTTCAGGCGAGAGGTCTGGGCTAGAGATATCACTTTGGAGTCATGGGCCTTTAGGTGGTTTTTAAAGCCCTGAGACCAAATCAAACTACCAAGAAAACAAGTGAAGATAGAGAAGTTCAAGGAAAAGGACTGAGCCCTGTAACATTCCATCAAGAACTCAGAAGAGGAGGAACCTAGAAGAGAAGACCAGGAAGGAGAGACCAGTAAAGCTAGGAAGAAAACTAAGAGTGTGTGGTGTCCTGAGGGCTAAGTCCTGAGGGCTAATCAAGAAAGAGGGAGTCATTAGCTGTGTCTGATGCAGCTGATAGGCCAAGAAAGATGAGAACTGAGGATTAAGTATTGCATTTGGCAACTCTGAGGTTGTTGATGCCCTTGACAAGTGCAGTTTTCAGTGAAACTGTGGGGATGAAATCCTATCTGGAATGGGTTTAAGAAAATATGTGGAGCCTGTGTTTCCTGCTATGATATAAATGTTTGTTGGACTGGCCCTGCAAACATAAGTGCCTAAAAACTGGAAAACTATAACTGTTTTCAGGTGCTGTACACCAGGTGGTGCAAGACTGTGATTCCCTAAGAGAAGGGAAATTCATGAGTGAGCCCCACCATTGACCAGCTCTCTGCCTTAGGCCCACTTCTCAACCCAGTCAAAGAGCTAGATTCTGAAAAAGCTTGGCGGTCGGTCACACTAAAACAAGGAAGCAAAAATTAGAGCTCAGTAAATCTAAAGTAGCTGAAATCAGTGGGGTGAGATATTAGAGAAGAGCTCTGGAGAGAGGTGGCCCCATGAGTCTCGGGGATCCCCTATGAGTCCATGACTGTAGGCAGGGCTGTACATGTGCAGGGTGAAACCACCCCAGGCTTATTAGAGGGTGGCTGTTCCAAACGGGAGGGTCAAGCAGAGCTGGAGGGAGAGCATTGGAGTCCTGGCCCTGCTCGAGTAGAGAGACGACCTTAATATTTCATCAGGACTCTTGGCACTCAGCTGAGACCAAGCCTTAGGGTAAGAGCCATGCCCTAAAGCAGGTATCAGCAAACTTCTGAAAGGGGGCAGACATTAAACATTTTAAGCACTGCGGGCTACCTAATCTCTGCCACGACTCCTCAACTCTGCTGTTTTATTGTAAAAGCAGCCATAGACAGACATAATGAATAGATGTGGTTTCAATAAACATTAATTTACAAAAACCAGGTGAAGATGGGAGGATTGGGCCCATGTGTGTAGTTTGCCAAAACCTGCTCTAGAATAATATGTATTCTAGACTCATTCCAACAAAATCCAACACCATACCACAAAAAGATCCACAGCAGAGGCAGATTGGAAGGTGGAGTCCTGCCAAATCAGAAAGATCAGAGAAAACCCTGAGTTTCTGTAGAGCTACACTCACAAGTGTGAAAACAAGCCTATAGAAATTCAAAATGATCAGCCAGGAGTAGAACTGTCTGAGACAATAAGAATCAATGCTGTGTAGAGAAAAATAACAGACTCCATCACCTCTACAATGTGTTTATAAAAATATCTAGGGCCGGCCGAGTGGCTCATTGATTAAGAGTTGGTTTGGGACACCAGCTCTGAGCAGCATGACTCTGGTTCGGATCCCACATAAGGCCAGTGATGCTGCACCCTCTACAGCTAAGATGGTGAACAACAACTGAACCTGGAGCTGGGCTGCCATGAGTCCCCAGCGATGGCGTAGCCTGCAGCCTCTGCTGCAATGGGGCTACTACGAGCTACTGTGAGTCGCCAGCAGCTGGCCTGAGCTGCAGTGAACCGCCATGAGTGGCTGTCCAATGGCTGGCGAGTAACTGCCTCACCCGGGAAGAGGGCAATGACGATACCAACATGGGCCAGTGAAGCAACGTCCTCCACAACTAGACTGAAGAAAAAAAGGGCAGTAACTTGTCTGTTCCCCTTTCCGATTCCCCAACGCTGTTCCCCTCCCCCAATTCCACAATAAAATCTTTAAAAAAAAATCTATTATTCAATCAAAAGACACTAGACATACCAAAAAATAAAAAAATAAAAATAAAAATAAAAGGAAAACGTGATCCAAAGTCAAGGAAAAAAAGCAGTCAATAGAAACTGAACAAAAGATGGCCCAGATATTAGGCTTAGCAGACCAATATTTTAAAGCAGGTATTATGTGTATATTTTTTAAAGGAAAATGAACAATGAATTAAAAGAAAATGTGGTCTTTAAAAGTAAACTAATTGAGAATTTCAGCAGAGAAATCTAAAATATAAAAGAGAACTAAAGAAATTCTAGAACTCAAAAATAAAATAACCGAAGTGAAAAAAATATCACTGGATGGACTTAAAGTACATTGGATATGGCAGAAGAGTCAGTCAACTTGAAGACACATCAATGGAAAGTATTTGCTCTGAAGAACAGAAAATTATTGCAGAAAAATGACAATATCAAGCAATTGGACATCCATATAATTGGAACCCCAGAAAGAGAGCAGAATCATATGGGGACAGAAATATTTAAGAAAATAATAGTGGAGGGGCCGGCCGAGTGGTGTGGTGGTTAAGCACTGGCTTGGGAAGCCAGCAGCTCCGGTTTGGGTCCCACATGTGAGGGCCAGTGACACTGCCCTCAAAAAAAAAAAAAGAAAAAAAGAAAATAATAGTGGAAAATTTCCCAGGTTTGATGGCAAATATTGAATATACTTATATTTATCCCAAACAGGAATAAATAAAAGGAGAACTACACCTAGTGCATTATAGTCACATTGCCGAACACCAAAGATTTAAAAAGAAAAAAAAATATATTGAAAACATCAAGAGAACAAAGACACATTACATATTTGGAAACTGAATGCCTGCTTAATGACTTATTAGCAGCAATAGAGACCAGAATACTATGCAAGATGATGCAAAGACATCTTTCAAGTGCTGAAAGAAAAAAACTCCCACAAGCCTTCAATTTTATATCCATGAAAATATCCTTCAAAAATTGAGGGTGAAATAAATTCATTTTCAGATCAATGAAAGCTGAGAAAATTTGTTGCCAAGTAGACCAACAATGTTAATAAATGCTAAAACATATCCTTCAGGCTGAGAGAAAATGATTCTCTCTGGGAACCCAAGTCTACAGGAAGAAATGAAGAGCACCAGAAACAGTGAATAAGTGGGTAGACATAAAAGATCTTGTTTTTCTTATAATTCACTTAAAAACAATTGACTGTTTAAATAATAACATTGTTAGATGAGGTCTATTCATGTATGTTGAAGTAAAAGATATGACAATCACATACGAAGGACAGGTCAATGGAATTAAAAAAAAAACACTGGAGGAAATAAATAAATGACATGTACAGACAAATCTTAAAAGTTCTGCAGCAAAATGGAGCTGAGACATGGGATGGTAACTGATGGGCAATAGGGTCAAGAAAAGGGTTTTTTCTTTCTTTCTTCCTTCCTTCCTTCCTTCCTTCCTTCCTTCCTTCCTTCCTTCCTTCCTTCCTTCCTTCTTTCTTTCTTTTTTTAAAGATTTTATTGGGGAATTGGGGGAGGGGAACAGCATTGGGGAATTGGGGAAGGGGAACAGACAAGTTGCTGTCTTTTTGTTCTTCAGTCTAGTTGTGGAGGACGTTGCTTCACTGGCCCATGTTGGTATCGTCATTGCGCTCTTCCCGGATGAGGCAGATCGGTCGCCGGCCTCTGGATGGCCATTCACAGCGGCTATTGGCAGCTCACACTGGTTGCCTGCCACTCACGCTGGCTGCCGGCCACTCACTGTAGCCTATGGCAGCCCACTGCAGCAGGGGCTGCAACCTACACCGTCGCCAGGGCTCGCACAGCCCAGCTCCAGGTGGAGCTGTTGTTAGCTGTAGAGGGCAGTGTCACTGGCCCTCATATGTGGGATCCGAACCGGGGCTGCTGGCGTCCCAAACCAGCTCTTAACCAGTGCGCCACTCAGCCAGGCCTTTTCTTTCTTTTTAAGATGAGAGAAGTAAGCATATTTATACGCTGAAGCAAATGATCTAATAAAAGAGGGGGAAATTGATGACATAGGTCAGAGAGAGTTCTTGGAGATATGAGCTTGAACAGGCGAAAGGACGTAGGATCTTGTGAGTGCAGAGGTGGGGGATTGGCTTTAGGTATTGGCACCAGCAAGAGGGCTGATAGGTATATAGGCACCAATGCAAGTTCATGGGTAGATGTGTCACGGGGAAGAAGTCATCAGCTGAGAGTGAGGATGGGGAAGGAGGTGTTGGAGTTTTGAGGGGAGGAAAGTGGGAAAGCGAACAACTGTGGAATTACAATATGATTGCCCAGTGGCAGTAAGCACCCATTCAAGATTTGTAATCATTAGTTTAAATGACACCAGGCAGTGTGGTCACGTGCTTTTTCCAGCCATGTTCAACGCTCAGGTGTAAATAAAGAGTGGACAGGGAGCTGGAGTTATTCAGGGTGGTGGTTTTGCCAAATGAGTACAATAATGTGAGAGCGGAAAACGGAGCATGTGTGCAGGACAGTTGACTGTGGGATTTCAGCTGGGTAAGAAAGGAAAAGGGGAGTCTTGGGGGTGAGGAACAATGGAAAGGGAGAGTATTCATGGACTGAAGGTCCCCAGAGGGTCTAAGTATTGTTGAAGTCAGGATGCTATAGAGAATGAGATTCTTCTTTTTTTAATAAAATAAAAAATAGGAAGAGGTCCAAGAATGGAGTCAGCACCTCCACCATCCACTCCCACCCTTGTCCTTTTCCTCTGTAAACTCACCTCCCTCTCTCGCAGCCTGCCTCGCCCACTTGCCTCCTTTCTCATCTTCAAATAGCCAAGGACATCAGTGCTGCAGGGCCATATGCTGACTGAGCCCTAGGCCTGGAGAACTCTTCCCTGGAAATTCACACACTCACTCCTTTCCACCTTCAAGTCTTGGCTCTAGTATCATTTTCTCAGTGAGGTTTGACTCCATCACCTTATTTAAATTTGCACCTCTCTCCTCACTGACACTCTGAATCCTGCTTAACCTACTCTTATTTCTTTTCTACATAGTACTTATCACCTTCTCACATATACTGTAGATTTCCTCATTGATTATGTTCATCTTCTCTCTCTTCTTACTGCAATGTAGGTCTGTGAGGGCTGGGACCTTTGTTTTGTTCACTGTTGTATCCTGAATGCCTAGTACAGTGCCTGCCACATTGTAGGTGCTTAAGGAATATTTGCAGAATGAATGCGCGAACCTACAAAAGCCATCATTCTTCCTCAAGTCACTAACAAGACGTAGATGCATCTATCAATATTTGTATTCAACATTATCCTGGAGGTTCTAGCCAGCCAGGCATAACAAAACAAAGAAATAGAAATTACGAGTATCGGACAAGAGAAACACAATTTCATTCTTTTGTTTTTTAACACATCATCCAATGGCCTACATAGAAAATCCAAGGATTGTGGAGAAAAATTATTAGTGTTAGAACTAATAACAGTTTTAGCAAATTTGTTGGATCAGACAAAGATGTGCAGGACCTTATGAAAAAAATTATAAAACTTTATTGCAAGACAGAAGAAAATTTTAATAAATAAGTAGCTATTTGTGGATGGGAATACTCAATATTTCCATAGTTTAGAAACTTTTTATTATGGGAAATTTAAAAATACACAAAATAGAGGCTAGCTGAGTGGCTCAGTTGGTTAAGAGGTTGCTCAAAAGTGTGAGCTCTGAGCAACAGCGGTTTGATTCCCAACCTGAGCTGAGCTGCTGCTGAGCTGCTGCTGAGCTGCCGCTGAGCTGCCAACAGGTGGTAGGATGGCTCAGCTAAAGAAAAAAAAAAAGAGATAAAAATACACAAAATATGCAGAACCATATAATGATTCCTCGTGTTCCCACCACCTAACTTGTTCCAAACGTTTCCCCCTCTACTCCTCCCACGCATCATATCATTTCACCTACAAATATTACCTTGGCCTGTGCCTCTAAAATCTAAGGACTATTTTAAAATATATAATGACAATATTATCACACCTAATCAAATTAACAGTAATTTCTTAGTGTCATTCCATACCAGTCAATTTCCAACTCTCATTATTTTAATTTGTTGGAATCAGGGCCCATAGTCACATGCAATGGTTGTTATGTTGGGTGGTATCAAAAACAGTCAGGAATTGCCAGTTTCATATGGTTTGACCTATCAAAAATCCACATTTTACAGGGTAATGACACACACCAACTTCAGGAAAGTGGCAACTTCGGGGGAGGGAGGCAGGAAATAGAGGGTGGCTTCAGTTCTATCTCTGACATGTTATTTCTTAAATAAGTGAAATAAAGACCTGAAGCCGGTGTGGCAAAATGTTAACATTGGTGTCTTAATCATGTAGACAGAGCGTCTATGTATTATTTTCTATAGCTTGTTGGAAATTTTTCATGAGTGAAAATCAAAATCGTGAATGGTAGAAGAGGAAGCCAGTAGGCAACCTGGTCAAGCAGTTTGGCTGGAAATGGAAGAGAAGGGGCCATGTAAGGGTTAATTGTGGAGCTAATGTTTATTGAGGAGTCATTGGGGGAGGAGGTAAGGGATTAAAGGTTCCCGACAGAGGAGGTGAGAAGCTAGGCCACAGAAAAGAGTGGGGGTGTTCCTGGGATGGGGAGCACCTGAGGAGAGACGGTGTGGGGAGGGGGTTGTAGCCTCTGTTTGGTGTCCACTTGGTGTGAAGTGTTTACTGGGGTCCAAGGCAGGAGGAGGCAGCTGGTTGTGCAACTGGAGCATGGAGGGGGCAGGGGAGGAGAGTCGCTCCCTCCTCAGTTTCCTCTCTTTCCTCAGCCTGTGAATCTCGGTCTTCATTTGCTGCTGTTTGCTAGTTCATCCCTCAGCACCCAAATGGGAAATCCCAGTCGCATCACATCTACCCCTCCTGGACCCTTCCTCATGGAACCACCAAGCAGGCCCCCTGTGTTCTCGCCCAGCTGGCCCCCTGACTTGTTTCTCTCTGCTGGGAGCCCCTGTGTCCCGCCTTCATTCCTGGTCTCTCTTCCTTCTTTCCAAATTGATATGTTATTATAAAAACAAGCTTTATTGAGATATAATTCACATACTACACAATCCACCCATTCAAAGTGTAAATTTTGATAGTTTTTGGGATGTTCAGAGTTGTTCAAATATCATCATCAATTTTAGAATGTTTCATCACCCCAATATCCTTTTGCTACTACCATCCACTATCTCCTCTCTCTCTCCAACCACTACTTTACCTTCTGTCTCTGTGGATTTGCCTATTCTGGACATTTCATATAAATGGAACCATACAATATATGGTCTTTGGTGACTGGCATCTTTCACTGAGCATAACGTTTTCACCATTCATCCAGGTTGCAGCATGTCAGTACTTCATTCCTTGTATGGCTGAATACTATTCCATTTTCTGGATGTAACACATTATGTTCATCCATTCATCGGCTGATGGATTCAAATGGACTTCTCTCAGGAACTCTTTCCAGATTTAGTTCTACCTTCTGTTCCTCTGCTGGCCCCTCCTCACCTCATTCTCTTGGCCCCTAAACATCCTCTAAGTGGGGATTCCTTGGTCCCCTGAAGCTGACTGGAGAGGGTGAGGCTGGTGGAAAGTGCAGGCAGCCTTAGGTTTGCAATCCAGTTGAGCCTCTTAGTAACTGAGTGAGTTGCCCTCCTCTGGGCCTTATTTTCTCACCTATAAAATAAAGACAATGATATTTCCTTCCAGGATTGTGCGAAGAGCTAATTCAAGTGCAGCATGTTGCCAAGTGGCCTGACATACAGAAGGCACTCAACGGTGTTGGGTCCTTTCGTCTGTGTTGACCTCGATCCTCAGCTAGGGGTGTGCAGGCAGGCACCATACTTCCTTGCTATTCCCCTATCGATGTCTGAGCACAGCAGTCTTGGAAGAGTCAAAACAAGGGGAGAAAAAATGGGAAAGAAAAAGCTGACATCAGGAAATACCAGAGGAATTGATCAAAATGATACAAATGAGACATGTTTTTGTGTTGAGCATGGTCAGGTAGGAAGAACGTGTGGTTGGAGTGTGAAGACCTGTGTTTCTGGCCTGGCTCTGACGTGTCCAGGTCATTTACCTCTGGGTCATTGGGACTGGGTCTCCTGTTTCCCTCTCTGTAAAATGGGGCATGACCTGTGTCATAGTTGCCCATGGATGGGGGTATGGTGCAAGCCCATGTGCACATGGCTATGTAAATCATTTACTGAGGGACCCTCAGGGCCAGGTGGCAACCCTATTGAACCAAGGCAGACCCTGACTGAGGGTTCTCAGGGACCTGACAGGTCTCCTCTGTGGGGTAGTGGCCTGGAGCCCACCCTTCTCAGGGGCCTGGAGGCCTCTAGGAGTCAGGGGGACCTAAGAGTGTTCATTCATTCATTTCACAAACCTACTTCTTGGAGGGCACTGTACTATATACGATATATGTCCTAAGACACGGCCCTTGCTCTCAAGGGGCCCACAGACTCATGGTGAGAGGGACACACAGGGCACATTCAGGTACAGGGTGTTGCCAGCCTCGTGTTACTGTGCACATTCACTTCTTGCATACTTCTGTTTATGGTTTCCAAGGCCTGCTATTTGGCCTCCTTGAATATATATAGGGATTTCTTTCTTTCTTCTTCTTCTTCTTTTTTTTTTTTTTTTTTGAGGGCAGTGTCTCTGGCCCTCACATGTGGGACCCGAACCGGGGCCGCTGGCTTCCCAAGACCAGCGTCCAACCACCACACCACTTGGCCGGCCCTCTTTCTTTCTTCTTTACCCAAAAGATTAGCACAATGGCAGTGACCTCGGGAGTTTCTCAAGGGATTGATGGCTAAATAAAATATGAATGGATTAAAAAAAATGACATAGTATGAGGTGTGCCCTCATAGAGGTATGCCCAGAGTGCTGCGGGAGTCTTTAAGCGGGCTAGGAGGGCTTCCTGGAGTAGGTAACATTTGAACTGGATCTTGGAGGATGAGTTAAGAGTTTGCCAGGCAATGTATTCTCAGCACAGGGAACAGTATTTGCAAAAGTACATACAGGCCTGAGTAATGAGAACTTCCTAGTGGCTAAGTGGGTAAGGGGAGGTGATGGAAGAATGAGGGATGGAAAGTGGAAAGGACAGATGCAAAGGGATGGGGGCAGTACAAGATTTTGAGCAATATAAATAGAAAAAAGTAGAAAGATCACTTGGTCTTGACACTGGAAGACAATCTCTTTTGGTATACATATTTTAAACAGACTATACATATGTTCTAAAAGAACATATATATAGGTTTTTTGTTTTTTTTTCTATGTGTAGGAGTTAATTATTTTAAACAGAGTTCTTTCCGTCTTTTTCCAGGAAGTTAACTCTGGTGCTGCGTGGGGAGAAATACAGAGAGCAAGGGACACTTAATTGGGAAGCTGCCACCCGGGCGATGCTGTACGACTCTGGGGCAGTTGGATGGGGAGGACGAGCCATTTCCCCAGGTAAAGGACGTGGGGAGACTGGCTGTACGGTGGGTGGAGAGAGAGGGAGGAGTCTGCGCTGACTCACAGGTTTCTGGCTTAGGAAACAGGGTTGCTGGTGATACCTTTCAGATAAGGACTTTGGGATGAGGCCCCAGGCCAATGTGGAGCAGATACACCTGGGATGAGAACCTTAGATTTTTGTGGCACTGTCCCGCGGGGAGTGGCCAGACTCGCCGGACCCCACACCAGTCTGGAGCACTTTGCGGAGTTCCCAAGTGGTTGTCAGGAGCCCAACCCCGGTTTTAAGGGGCCTTTTGGGCCTGGCGGCGCCCCAGCCCGGGGTAGGGGCAGCGCACACCGCCTCGCCTTGTGGGTGAGCTGTCGGCCCTGGGGTCCCCGCCGCATCGGGCTGGGCAGCGAGCAGGGACTCAGGAACCTTGCGTCCCGCTCATTTTACAATACTTTGAGGGGGGGAGGAAGTCGAATCCCGGCCCTGCCACTTCCTGCCTCAGTTTCCCCCTCTGCACAACGTCGCAGGCGGACCCGAGGGCGGTCCGTAACCCGCAGAGGCCACGGCACATCGAGGGCATCCGGCAAGGGGAAGTGACCAGGCTTGGCTCATGTCGCCCCATACATCGCGGGCAGGGAAGTGAAGAAGCCGGGACCCGGCAGAGTCGCCCCAGACGGACGGACAGGCCCGGCCGGTGCCGATTCTGCGCCTGGGGTCCAGTCCGCAGCCAGGCCGCTGCCCCCCCGACCCGTGCTGGGCCCCGGCAGTTCAGTCACGGTCAGAACAAAAGTGGCGGCCCGCCCCGGCGTCCGTGGTCCCGTAGGCCCGGCCGCCGCCCCGCCGCCCGACACACCGCAGCCGCGCCTTCGGCCCTGCTCCCCGAGCTCGCTCGGCTGTTTCCGCTGCGGCCGGCGCAGGTGGAGGGGGCGGAGCGGGGGCCGTGCGTGGTGACGCCGCGGGGGGGGTGACGCACCGGCGTGCCCCGCCCCCTCCCCCTCCCCGTTCAGGCTCTGGAAAGAGAAGAAAAAAAACTTTCTTTTTTTTTTAATTGAGGAATCAACAGCCGCCATCTTGTCGCGGACCCGACCGGGGCTTCGAGCGCGATCTACTCGGCCCCGCCGGTCCCGGGCCCCACAACCGCCCGCACACCCCGCTCCGCCCGGCCGGCCCGCTCCGCCCGGCCCTCGGCGCCTGCTCCGGCGGCCCCGCTCGCTTCTCGGCTCGGCCTCCCGGAGCCGCGGCGGCGGCGGCGGCGGCGGCGGCGGCAGCGGCGGCGGCGGCGGCGGCGGCACGGGGGGTGGGGGGGGCCTTGGCGGCGGCGGCGGCGGCGGCGGCGGTTCCGCTTCGCGCATTGTGTTTTCTGGCGGCGGCGGCGGGCCGCGGGCGGCGAGCGGAGCGCGGAGCCCCCCGGTCGTCGGGCCGCGAGCGCATTAATTAAGTGGGGCGCAGGGAGGGGGGGGAGCGCGGCGGCGGCGGCGCGGCGGCACCATGTTCCCGGGGACCGCCTGAGCCGGCCAGCCGGGCCCGTGGGGGCGGCCGGGGCGCCCCCGCCGCGGAGTGTCGCGCTCGGGAGGCGGGCAGGGGATGAGGGGGCCGCGGCCGGCGGCGGCAGCGGCCGGGGGCGGGCAGTGAGCGCTGCGGGGCGCTGTTGCTGTGGCTGAGATTTGGCCGCCGCCTCCCCCACCCGGCCCTGCGCCCTCCCTCGGCGCTCGCTCGCGGCTCCCCGCTCGCGCTCGCGTCGTGAGCCGGCTCGGGCCGGCGCCGACCCCCCCACCCGCGCCCCGGAGCGCTCGCCGGCCCCCCCCGCTGCCCGCGTTCGGGGGCTGTTTTCGGGGAGCAGGTGAAAATGGCCGAGAACTTGCTGGACGGACCGCCCAACCCCAAAAGAGCCAAACTCAGCTCGCCCGGCTTCTCGGCTAATGACAGCACAGGTGAGGAGGGGCCCGAGCGGCGGGTGGGGGGCTTTGGGGGGGGTTTGCTGTCAGATCCGCACCCCCCCCGTCGAAGGCGAGCCGCCTCGGGAGCGCCAAACTCCGTTGGCGGGCGTGCGGAGCCCCCCGGAGTGGAGGCCGGGGCGGCCCTGCCGGAGAGGGGAAGTTTTTTAGGGGGCCTGTCGTTGGAGCCCTGGCGGGGCCGCACAACGCCTGGGGTGGGGGGCACTCGGGTGTCCCCGGAGCGGGTGGACCCTCTTCGCGTGGAGACCGAGTGGTGAACTTCCAGGGAGGGAAAAGTATAAAAGCGGAGCGTGTTTGGTTTCGCGTGGCGATTTCCACACGCCTCCCTCGGCCGCCGTGTGTTGTGGACACACGCGTGGTGGCGGGTCGGGAGGGATGACAGCGAAGGGTAAGTGTGATGGCTAGAGAGGCAGATAGTGCCGCCGAAAGGGGACACCCTGCCCTCCCAACTGTTACTCTGAGTTGGGGACACGTTCACAACGCGACCAGAAGACACCTCCGAGCAAACAGCCAGCTGATGAGTTACGACTTGGAAGTTTCTTGGGATGTGCTTCCAAAGCTCTTTGGGGGTGGGGGGGGGGCACATTAGTGGAGTTATCTTGAAACCTCTTTTTTTTGTTGTTTGTTTGGTCCCCTGAGTCACTCCATTTTTTCACAACACCCGAACTTTTCATTAGCGAGATGTTCTAAAAGTGGTGTATTTCACATGTATAACTTTAAAAGAAAAGTTCAATAGCAGTTTCATGTTGGCCGCAATCGCCATTTGAGCTTCCGTTACTTTTACAGTGTACATGTATACAAAATGACATTAAAGAACACAGGGATTAAGATTTTTTTTTTCAAAAACAGTTCTTTTAGCAGGCTACTGAAGAAATCTTTTTCTCATGAAAGAGCTTCCCTGAAAACTTTTCTTAGGTAATCGTATCAATTGCCGAAGAGAAGTATTTTAGTGTTCTATTCATTTAAAAATTCTGGGTTCTCCTGGGCTGGTTCATGGTTACATTAGGAACTAGTTGTATTTCCTCTTTTAAAAGAGCTCTCCTTTGCGGTAACAACTTGTCGCCTCTGGGAACAGTTATGTCTCCAGCGCAGCTTGCATTTTTCCAGTACTGTCCTGCGGTAGCAGCATCTGAAAATCAGTTTATAATGAATGAGTCCAAATTGAATTAGATTTGCAGCAGCAATGCCTTCAGATTTGCAGTAGTCACAGCTGTTCAGCTTCTGCATATACTTCTCTGACTGACCACTAGCATGTTTCTCCTAGTGGTCTAAAAAAAATCTATTTCTACTGTTGAAACAGAATTTGAATTGTATCGCTTTGGTTTTAATAGAATGCCTAGATATCAATGTAGAAATGAAAGAAACAATTTACTTCAAAATCCATCCTAAGGAGATTGTTTAATAAAAATTAAATTCGTTAAACAGTGGGATGGAGTAAATAAGTGTCGTGGAATATAAAAGTTACTAATAATACTCTTTTTTAAAAAAACTGATCAAGAGTTAGTTGTTTGATGTTAGTTTGGTAAAATCACCTTACCCGAAGTGAGAAATGTGGAAACAACTGTGATTTAAATGCCCTTTTACTGCAGATCTCTTTTGCTTCATTAATCTTGCCTTGTTTGAGGGGAAAGTCTTTAATCATATGAAAAGTAGATCATTATCAGGCAAGTTCAGCTTTGAAGCATGTCTCTGACACTGGTAACTTTTTGGATGCCTTTGCAACTTTGCTACGGTTGCAGGTTATTGCAGATTTTGTGTTATACGGAGGAACAAATTAGTTAACACAAGACTTAATAATGAAAAGGCTTGCCCTGCTGTATACATCCAGCTGTTTCCAAGATGGAGCCCAAAGGATGGCCTTTTGGGCAGTCCCATTGTTAGATGGTCATATACTGCAAATCACATCAAAGTTCATCAGAAAGGATTTTCCATTCTTGCTCACTTTTTCCCTTCCTTTCTAATTTTGGTACTCGTAATTACGGTATGAGGTGCTGTTTTACTTTTCCAAATGTGGAACAAAAAGGTTAGTTTTTAATAGGTCTGAATTAAATAATCCAAAGACTAAAATTCACACATTCATCACATCATGTTACATATTGATCATATCACATTATTATGAAAGGGTCTGTTTTGTTGGGGGCCAACAAAGGAAAAGTAGTCAAACACATTGAACACGGTGTACAACCTTGTCTCCTGTAACTAGTGTTAAGACAGATCTTAAGGACATAGATTAAGCAAATAAAGAACTAAAGGAATTACATTTCATACAATCAAAGGAGTGAAAACATTTGGTTAGATGGGAAAGTGGGGAGCGACCTGGGAATAACAATTCTTGGAAGACTCAACCGTATTTTAGTGAGTGTGTTTGAGGCTTCTAGGAGAAAATTGGCCAGGTGGACCAATGTGTGTCCCTGCTTATGTGATAAAATTTGAAGGAGAGGAACTCTGTGCGTAGGGAAGAGCTGAGGAGTTAGGAGGAGTGGGAAGAGGCCTTGGTGACCTGTGAAACAAGAGCTCCTGGGATTGCCACAATGCAGTACATGTCTGGGGACTGGCCTGTGGTGTCTGGTAGATGAGTCTGGGGGCTGGCACTTGGCTGAGAAAACAGGACCGCTGACACTGGGTAGCTTACCAGCCAGAGTGCTGCCCGCAGGGCTCTTGCAGTCTAGCAGCAGGAGTGTGGATGTGCATAAAACACTTCACGGTCAAGGTGGCATCTCTGAGTGATAATGCCATTGCCAGGGAACTGATGGCGGGCAGAAGTCAGGGACTGCTTCTGAGGAGAGCGTGCAGAGGTGATGCAGAAATAGGAAATGCGCCCAAAGGAAGGGAGCAAGGAGAGGAAGGAAAAACAGGGCTTTTCACCCCACCCGACCCTCAGCTCTGGAGTGGCACAGAATTCCATGGTTTCAGATGTTGTTGAAATAGCATGTTCTTTTTTACATTGAAAGCTTAACTGCTTTCTCACAACTGTAGTCTTTCTTTACTTGGCACCCTGTGTCAGAAGTAGGATTTTATGTTACCAGTATATAGTTGTGTGTTTTGGAAACTTCTTTATTTAATACGTCCAAATTAAAACAGCATATTAGTGTCTTTTAACAGCCGGGATTCATGATTTAACAGTGTAGGAGAAATAAATATGCAAGCAAGCAGTAGGCTTTTTTTGTCAGCTTAATTGAGGCCCAATTTACATACAACAAATAGACTATTTATAAAAAAGTTTTTTAAGACTGCCTTCTGAAAATTGAACATAGGTCTGTTTTATCTGTATAAATGTCCCTAAGCAGTTGGGATTATATTTTATAATGTGAATCCCTTTAAAAGCAGTAGAAAACCACATTAAAGAAAGCTTGTGGTAAATACGGTATCAACCAAAATGCCTTTTACAACAAAATAATGATGTTTTATGTGTGCGCAGTGCTTTACATATCAGGGTGCTTTTCTCCCTAACCTCAGTGTGGTCCTCACAGCATCCTCATAGGTAGGAAAGGGAGAGTCAGGTCCTCTTGCTTCTTCTGGGTGAGGAACCGTGCTTGAGAGAGGTGATCTGCCCAAAGTAACTGAAAGTGCCCCAAACCAGCACCAAACCTAGATCATTAAAGTAGATAGATCTGCACAGTATATTCACTTTCTAAATCTGCTTCCACAAACATGGAATTTGCTTCAATCATGGACTCAGGAGACCTAGTACTTGGCAAGTTTCAATAGCGTTACTCCAGCAAGTGAGTTCAATCCCTTTGGGGAAAGTTTGTAACCCAACTATGGGGGGATCAGGGCAGGGCCTCCTCCTTCCTCTGCTCCTGGTGGCAGCAGGGTATTACCCCAGGCCTCGTGGTTACTGCAATGAGTAACGGAGGACCAGTCAAATTAGCTTATCTCTTAATTAAGCTCTGGCTAAATGGAAGGAAATGTAAGTTTTCTTAGAGACATCAAGGGCTAGGACTTTTCATGACTTTGCTTTGCTTTGCCTTATTAGACAAGTAGGGGCTTTTCAATAATTGAGGGGTGAGAACAGTGCCTCCATTTGAAGTTCCTCAGGTAATGGTGGGTGAGTATGAATCACACCAAGGTCCCTTGACAGCTGATGAAGATTGAGAATCACTCCTGTTGAATGTTGAATTGGATTCTGGAATTCCCTTTTTTTTTTTTGTTTTTTTTTTTTTTTTTTGAGGGCAGTCACATATGTGGAACCCGAACCAGAGCCACTGGCTTCCTAAGCCAGCTCTTAACCACTGCGCCGGCCCTTGATTCTGTAATTCTTAAACATAATTGGAAACGAGTTATAAAGGGACTGAAGTTTAATCCTATAGTTGGAAGTTGCTGCTTAGATTATTAACCAGTGTTTTTACGACTTCTGACTTGTAGTTGTGTGACAAAGGATGAGATTACTTGGGGCTACGTAAGTGCCGACTTTGTATTTTTATTTAGTGTGTTTGAAAACAAAATAGTTAAAAATGATTTAGTTTAATAAATAGTTAAAAATAAAAAAGCGTGCCTTCCCTTGTTAAGATGAAATGTACCTTATTGTGTAAAGCAGTGTTAGGAAAGCTTGCTTTAAGGCCAGTTCACTTCTTGGGGTAACATTATTCAGGACACAACCTCTTTATCTTATTCAAACCAGCACTTCAAGCATATTCTAAGAAACTAGAGGGCATGTGAAGAGGTGTTGCTCAAAAAAGGTTTTGTGCTCAGATGAGGTTGGGAATAGCCAAGGAACTTTACCTTGGGCCTTCCCAGAGCCATTGTGTACTGATGGGCTACTGGGGCTGTAGTTTGCACCATTCCCAAACCTTTTTTATGTAACACATGGGTGGACAAACTGTCTGTTATGGGCCGGAGAACTTTCGTTTTGCTGCCCATGTAGTCTCTGTCACAGCTACTCAACACTGCCATTTTAGCGTGAAAGCAGCCCTGGACAGACCTACAGCAATGGGTGCGGCCGTGTGCCAGTAAAACTATTTGGCCCTTGGGCTGCAGAGTGTGGGGCTCTGATGTAATGTGGGACTCATGCTCTGAGGGTCCATTGGGAGCACCAGACTCCAGGGCTGTGCCAGTCTCAGCTGTCCCTGAAAGCTTCAAGGACAAGAGCAGTCGAACAGCAGCCAGCACAGGTTTCCTGAGCACCTACTGTGTGCTGGTCTGACCGCTGACCCTGAAGCACTGGGAACAGGGGTGATAAACCCTCTGCAGCTGGCAGAGTCCAGGGCCTCTTCAAAGCTCAGAGAACCCCTTTGTCTGTCTTTGTTCCTCTGTAACAGTTTTATGTACTGCTTAATTTAAAATCAGGTAAGTTTAACAAAAACCCAGTTAATTAAGGCAGTTGTTTTGTTTGCTTGTCGTTTTGCTTTCCATTTACCCCAGTGGCTCACACAGTATTTGCTTCTTACTTTATCACCTTAAGCCCTCCCAAGTCCACACCTTCCAGTGAAACTTGAAGATGAGCAGCTCTGAGAGCTTGTGAGAGCTTTTCATAGTCAAATTCTCATGGCTGGGAGCAGTGCCTGGCACGTGCTAGGCCCTTGGTAAATAGTTGTGGGAATGGGTGATGAATGTTGTGTATTTGTCCTTCCAAGTTCTCACAGCTTTTCTCATAAAGTTGGGATTTTAAGCTCATTGCCACAAATCTTGGGGTCTGTTTGTCCTAGCCCCAGTTTCTGTTGAGACACAGATGTGCACCTGTGCATTTTCACTCGTGGGCCAACCTGACTGGCTGTGGGAATGCTCGTGTCAGGGCCTGTTTGGGGCTCTCACAGGCTGCTTGGGCGGCTCTCGGTATTGGCAGCACAGGTTGCGGTGTTGACTGAGCGTGGGGCATGAGAGCACTGGCTTTGGAGCCAGGCCAAATGGGTGCAGTCACCCTTTCCCCCTTGCTAGCATCATAACCCTTGTCAAGTTACACCAGCTCTCTCAAGCCTCAGTTTCCTCATCTGTAAAATAGAGATAACCATTCCCATCTCAAAGGATGGTTATGAGTGTAGAATGAGATGATGTCTGAAAAGCGCCAGGTCTGAGTAAACGCTAAGTGCATGGTGGCCGCTACTGCCCTTACCAGGAAAAGTGGGTGTGCCCTGTAGTCCAGATTTACTGGGAGTTGCTTGTCTGATTGGACCAGAGAACTGTTCGTTGATGGTTCTGGAACTGACAGTAGCCATGTAATCATATCCATGCGGAATCATGAGTAGGCAGATCTGTTGTAGTGTAGCCCACTTGGTGAGTATATAGCCAAGAATTATATAATCAATGCTATTGATTTTTGCCTCCATTTTCAGTTGTTTGTGTTTTTTTTTAAATAGGAACAGTAGCCATGAAATTCTGAAGTTGCAAAAACTTAAGTATTGTGGTATGTTCTGAAAATTGTTAATTTTGAAGCATATTTCTTGGACTGTTTAAGTATCAAATGAATATGCGATTCTGTTTCTTTACTGGGGTATATTGCAGTTCAGTCTGAGGTACCTGTTAGCAAATAGGCACTCGCAGTGTGCAAAGGGTTCTGATCAATGCCTATGAGTAGCTTAGAACTGTGTTGACAAGGTAAGACTTAGGGGCAAAATTTGAGGAAAAGAATACAAAGTGCAATCAAATATTAAAATACATGAGTCAGAAAGGACAACCCAAAGGGCTTCATTTATTTTCTCTTTATTTTATTTTATTTTTTTTGAGGGCAGTGTCACTGGCCCTCATATGTGGGACCCGAACCGGGGCCGCTGGCTTCCCAAGCCAGCACCTAACCACCGCGCCACTCAGCCAGCCCAAGGGCTTCATTTATATACTTGCTGTTTACTGAATGCTCGGAAGCCCAAGGCTAGGTGTCCCAAGTGGGGCTAGCACTTGCGACAGACCCACCTTTGGAAGGGCCAGGACCTAGGCAAGGGGAAGCACACTCCAGGAGGACTGTGGACCTGGGCGCCTTCCTGGGCCTTTTGTGCCGAACCTGAGTGAGGAGCCAGGCAGCTGGGGGGCCTACTGATTTTCTGTGCCTTCTTGTTGGGAAAGACACTGGCCACTCACAGCAGTTTTGTCTCTGGGGTGTGATCCGCCTGTCGCTGTCATCTGCGTCCTCTCTTGTTGTCCCAGCCTCTCGTAGGCTCTCAAAACTCCTGGCAGTGCCCTCTGGTTTTCAGCACACGAGCCTAGTGTTCCCTCAGCTCCCTCTGAGGCCTTTTCCCAGTAGCTTCCCTCCTCAGAATTCTGTCCCTTGGCTGGTGGGCTCCCTGGGTCTGGAATGTTTGTCCACAGCCCCGGCACAAACTGGGGGAAGGGACGTCACACTTTCCAAGTTAGTCTTAGGCTTAACTGTCACGAACCTGCTCACAGTGCAGCATATCATGATGGGCAAGTGCGTGCCCTCTGCCAGTGCCTGCTGGGGGGCTTTTGCATATTTGACTTTGCTTGGGGCTGTGATCCCTGACATGAGGGCTGAGATAGAGCCTTGGGAGCAGTGCAGACCTTTGACTGGAAAAGAAATGACTCACTCAGATTTGGGGGAAAGCTGTTTGGACATGTGTTCCCCCCATTCTTAGACAATATAGGAGAATGATATAGAAAATGAGTATTGCTGTCTTTGAAAAACTGCCTTTAGGGTGTTTTCTGGTTCTAAATTTGGGAAGCAAGGTTATTTTTGAATTCTTCGTCTAAAAGTCAAAATTTCTTTCTTTTTAAACCTTACCCTTAGAAAGACTTGCATATCATCCCATGTGACATTTCCCCCATGTTTCATTTCCATTAATCAAAAGAATGTTTAGTTGAACCATCGCTAAGAATAGTAAAATCTAGTGGTGAAAAAAATTTTACTTAATTAAACCTGACTTTCCTATTTCTAGGTATCCCATCTGCTACTGTTTGAAAACCTCTTAATTTGCCCGTCTTTCTATCCATATCTGTGCTTTATCGTATATAGTAGGTGTTTCTTAATAGTTGTAGCTGTTTAATGGCGTTGTACAATTCCATTGTAAAACAAAATCTTTTTATAATTCAAAAGCTTCCCTTTTCACTGCCTCTCAAATATTTTGGGTTTTTCTTATCAAAACTGTACCAGCTACACATGTTTTAAGTTTGTAGTGAGACTAACTAATGAAATATCAAGAAAAATAATCTACTGTTTTTTATAATAGCCTGTAGAGAGAGGCTTGTGCGATATTTAAATAAAGCGGATTTTGGTATTTGATTGCAAACTGAATGATGACACTCGGGAATTATAGAAATCTATCAAATAATTAGGGTTTGCTTTGACAATTATGGACCATAACAGCTTGACCCAATTCCTTTGGATTAAAATATTTTGAGTATTTGTCACCTGATTAAAAGTAGAACCTTCTAACCATGACTCAGAGTTGAAGGAAATGTCAGAGCTTTTTATATGGGATGTGGGCAGCGAGGTAGTTAGGGAGCCTGCCTCTGCCCAGGATGGACGCCAGATCCTGGCTCTCAGCTCATCAGCTCTGTGACTTGGGCCAGTGGCTTTACATTTGAGTTTTGATGTGGTGGGGGAGGGTCATCGCCTCTCTAAAATGGATTTTTTTTCCCCTAGAATTTTCTATTCCTTCCACTTTGATTAGCTTTGTATATTGGGGTTACTATGGCTCCTGGCACAGAGCAGGTTGTGGCAGCTATTATTATTGTTTAATGGGGTGGGAAATATAGATGTCACCTACCTTTCGGGCTGGGATGATGTAGGCTAGGGGCCCGATCCAGAATCAGGTCCTGGAAGTTTCTTGCCGAGTAAGCGGCAAGATGCCTTCCCTGCCTGTTTGGCTCCCAGCACCAGGGCTGCTGTGTTCTCTGTACCAGCTTGCAGAAGAATGAATTAGAAGCTGAGATTCAGGAATCCTACAAAACTGGGAATAGGTTGACACCCCTTATTCAGCCTGTGTTTGAAATTAAAAGCTTTCTTGGGCCGGCCAAGTGGCGTGGTGGTTAAGCGCTGGCCTGGGAAGCCAGCAGCCCCGGTTCGGTCCCACATGTGAGGGCCAGTGACACTGCTCTCAAAAAAAAAAAAAAAAAAAAGAAAGAAAAAGCTTTCTTTATTGGGAAATTGAAGTCTTAAGTGAAACTGTTTTTCCAGTGTTTCAGAATAAGGACTTGATTTAGGTTAGGACTTCGCGAAAAAGCAAAAGCGAATATGGTGAAATTACAAAAATAGTTATTCTTTTTCAGAAAACAGAGTTAGGGGAGAAAATGGTCTTGGGATTACTATCCAGTTTAGTCCTGCTGATTGATTAAAAGAAATATCAGTGACATTTGATTTGCTCTTTGGTTCAGTTACCACTGGTCTTGAAAGGAAGGGATTTAGCTCCCTGCTGAATTGTGGGAATTTTCTCTTCTTGAAAATAACAAGAAGGCATGAAGTATTAATAGATTTTCTGTCGTTTTGGTTGTGCCTCTACTACTATGGGGATTGTTTTCTGTTTGAAGAGCACAGCCCGCCCAGAGTTGAGCTTCTCTTAAACAGTCTCTGAGGTGATACAGAGAACAAACTGAGGGTTGGGAAATGGGGGAGAAGGTGAAGGGATTAGAAAGCACAAATCGGTAGTCACAAAATAGTCACAGGGATATGAAACACAGGATGGGGAATATAATCAATAATGTAAAGATAATAGGGTGCCAGGTGGGCGCTGGACTCATTGGGGAGATCACGTCTTAGATTGTGTAGATGCCTGACCGCTGCACTGTACTGTACACCTGAAGCTGAAGTAGAATAATATTAAATGTCAACTATAATTTTATATATGTGTACAGTCATGGGATATAAAGTACACCATGGGGAACAGAGTCAGTGGAATTGTAACAGCTATAGACGATGTCAGAGGGGTAATAGACTTGGTGGGCTATCACTTTGTGAAGGGTATACATGTCTAATCATTATGTTGTTTTTTATACCTGAAACTAATTTTAAAAATAATAAAATTAGGGCCAGCCGAGTGGCGCGGTGGTTAAGTGCTGGATTTGGGAGACAGCAGCCCTGGTTCGATCCCACATATGAGGGCCAGTGACACTGCCCTCAAAAAAAACCAAAACAGACAAAAACAAAACAAAACAAAAACCCAAAAAAATAAAACTAAATTAAAAAAAACCTGAGGAAATCATTCACATTATCGGGAGATAAGCTAGTGTTTTAGCTCGTGCTGGTGATGTTGTCAATCTTTGAAAGTTTAAGGAAAAACTGATTCCTTCTCAACAGTAAGTAAGAGAGTGGATTTGGACATTTCCCTAGCTTGAAATACCACTGTTCTCATGATAACCTCTAAGTCTGCACTGTGTCATCAAACTTTCTGTGATGATGGTCATGTTCTGTATCTGCACTGCCCAGTGCTGGAACCACTAGCCATTTGTGGCTGTGAAGCATTTGAACTATTACTAATGTGACTCAAGAACTAAATATTAAATTAAATTAAATTTTTATTAATATAAATAGCCACATATGGCTATTGGCTTCGCTATAGTGTAGCACAGGCCTACATACATTTACTTATTTCAGTTGCCTAGAGTTTTCTTTAAGATGTTTATGATCTAAAGGACAAAATTCCTTTAAAGGGACTGTCTTTTAAAGATAGAAGGTATTTTCAAATATATTCATTGCTTTAAATTTAAAGGTTATTTACTGGGCCGGACGAGTGGCGCGGTGGTTAAGAGCTGGCTTGGGACGCCAGCGGCCCCTGTTCAGATCCCACATATGAGGGCCAGTGACATTGCCCTCAAAAAAAAAAAAAAATTAAAGGTTATTGACTCATTTAGGAAATATTTGTTACACTGTGGTGTCAGCCCTGGAGATCTCGCGTGAACACAGCAGGTCTGGTGTGTGTGACCTCTCACCTGGAAGGGGAGGCTCATGCATGATTAGGGTTCAGGAGAGAGTCTGTTCTGAAGGGCGCTGGAAGGCTTCCTGGAGAAGTGGCATTAGCCCTGAGACCTGAGGATGAACTGGATTGGGGAGTGGGGTACTACGTAGGCTTAGGGAACAGCATAACAGCAAGTGTATGAACTCTTGAGTGTATAACAGTTTTTGCAGAAACCAGCTTGTTTTTGGTTTATGTTCAATGGGCTACCATTTAGAATCAGTGTGGTCTTGCTTCTGAGAGGTGGAGACTGGCGGTGTGGTCCTGCTCTGGGGAGTTGGGTGGGCCTGGGCCCCAGTCTCAATTCTACCTTATCATTTTTTTATTCAACAAATATTTAAATGCTTGTATAAATCAAATTGATTACGTGTGCTTATATGTGGGACCCTGCTAGGCTGTGATAATAACAGTGGTGGCTCCGGCCTCTTGGAACTCACGTGTAGTGGTGTAGGCAGGCAGCCCAGCAGTCCTGCCAGTGCCTGTCCAATTGCAGACAGATCAGCGATGTGACTGGAAGGAACGGAATGCTTCAGGCGTGGTGGTCAGGGGAGCTTCTTAGAGGAAGGACACCGGAGCCCTTGCAGGATGAGCCGTGAGTGGGAGTCAGGCTGGGCATCCGAAAGCAAGGTAAAGTAAGGTGGTGGAGAGCCTCCACTGTCAGACCACGGAGTCCAGCGCATTCTTTTAGGGCTTTAAACACAATACAAAATTTTAGAAACTCATCACGTCCAGGGGAATTAGAGGAAGTCTAGTCTAGCCTTTCCAAGGTGTATTTTTCCATCCAAATTCCTATCTGCAAGGAGAGTTGACAACTGCCTTCTCGCCTCACAAACTCCGTTTGTGGGAGGAAAAGGCCCCTTGAAAAGCAGCTTAAGAATCAGAACTGGTGTTCTTATTTAAGTTATTAGGAAATTTTTGTACAAACGAGAATTTTCTTTTACAAGTTTATTTTTAAAAAATTCTTTTGAATAGTAACATATTCATAAGGGTTCAAAATTCCAAAAAGTACAAAAGAATGTTGAATGAAAAGCTTTCCTCTCCTGTCTGCTTCTGGAGTCACCTAGTTCTATTCCCCATAGGCTACCAGTGTGTATTATTCTAGAGATGTGCTGTGTATATATAAGCACATGCTTTCTCTTACTCTTTCTTCCCAAAGTAGAACATCGTTGTTCTACTATTAGTGCATTTTGGACTGATAAATACCTCGGAGCTGTTAGAAATATTTGAAGAGCAGTCATCATTCTAAAACTCCTTTTTTTGATGGTAAAATGTTTGGGCATTATACTTAAAATGATTTTAGTGTTTTCACTATTCTATATACATAGAAAGAACTGAGGTTTTAAAAAAATTAATTTCATGTTATCTTGAAGAATATAAGAGGTTTTGTTACCATCATCATGTTGTGTATCATAAAACCAGTACAACCAAAGTTCTGTTTCCCAATTTCTGGAAAAAATTTTTCAAAACTGGTTTTTATTAGTTGATACACAAATATCTGTAACTTCCACATCAAGCAGAGAAAGTAAAAATCAGTCTTGGGCCGGCCGAGTGACGCATTGGTTAAGAGCTGGCTTGGGACGCCAGTGGCCCCGGTTCAGATCCTACATATGAGGGCCAGTGACATTGCCTTCTACACCTAACAACAGCTCCACCTGGACCTGGGCTGCCCGAATCCCAGTGATGGTGTAGGCTGCAGCCCCTGCTGCAGTGGGCTGCCATAGGCTACGATGAGTGGCCCACAGCCAGCGTGAGCTGCCAAGAGCCACTGTGAGCGACCATCTAGAGGCCGGCGACCGATCTGCCTCATCTGGGAAGAGCGCAATGATGATACCAACATGGGCCAGTGAAGCAACGTCCTCCGCAACTAGACTGAAAAACCAACAAAAAAGACAGCAACTTGTCTGTTCCCCTCCACCAAATCCCCAACGCTGTTTTCTTCTCCCAATTCCCCAATAAAATCTTTAAAAAAAAAAAAATCAGTCTCTTCCTTGGTAAGACTTCTAAGAATATTCATATTAGCTCCAGTCCTTTTCATTAATTTAATTAATCTAGAGATTGCAAAACACTAAGGTGACCCAGAAGTCCTTCAGAAGAGGAGTAGCTGAGTTCTCTGCCATTGCAGATTTGGGGGAGGGAGAGTGTTGGGTACTTAAGAGAGAAGATAAGTTTGGGCATCGTTACATTAAAAAGATAGAGAACAAAAACGATAATTAAATCCTTTTGGGGGGTAAGAAAACATATACTAACGTGTGCATAGGAAATCGGTAAAAATTGTTTTTCCTGGGCGTTGGGTACAGGGAATGATTTTCACTTTATAGTCTTCTGAATGCTTAAAAAGAAAAAACCAAACCCATAAACATACAATTTTTGTCATGAAAAACTAGTTAAAAAGTAAATCAAATCCAAAGCAAAACATCTTCAGTATTTGTGGTTAGAAGAATCGGTTAAACGGTGAGAAGTGGAGTTTTGGTTAGTTCCTGTTGCAAAACCGTTAGACCTTTGGCAAGAATGGTTTGAACAAAGTGTAAATTAACTTAGAAGTGCCATCCAAAGATTTGAAAATGTGATTGTGTTTTAGTGTGATGTCCACTCATCACTTCCTTTGTCACAAGCTCCCATTTGAACAGAATCCTTTTATTAGAGGGCTGTTCATTGATGTGCTGGGAACTGTAAGACCTTGTCAGGCAGTGTTTCCCTGAGTGTTCTGAAATAATGTCAGCTTTCCTGATGTGAGCCACATTTATCTTACTACTATGTTAGGTACAAAATGTTATATGTAGATGGTCACATTACTTTAGAAAAAATAGGACTTTTGAAAAGTCCTTCTTTAAAGTACTTTTTATTTGCCTGCCTTTTAAAGCACATTTGAACACTAAAAATATTTTAAACTAACATTGAGCCCATTTCAGATTTCATCTTCAAACTGTAAACCCTCCCACCTGAAACTGGGAACGCCTGGCCATATTCCAGGTGTATCACCTGGGCCTGGACACCCCAGGGGCTGCCTTGAAAAAATCTGTTTCTTTAATTACTTAAGCAGCTAGTTCACTCACATGGCTGAAAAATCAGAGGACACAGATTTGTAGAATGAGTCTCTCTCCCTCCACCTTGGCCCCTCAGGTGGGAGTAGATTGTGCTCTTTCCAGGGTTTCTCTCCTCCTGCAGACACTGTCTCCTCTTGCCCGCTTCCTGCCCTTTCCTCCTTACCCTGGGTAGCACACTGTACACGTGGTGGCATACCTGTACATAGCAGCACGTGGAGAGTTACCTCGTTATCTCTTTAGGTAACTGCTAGTGCTCCATTTTAGGAGATGGGCCATAATTGGTTTAATCTGCTCCCCACCGATGGATGTGCAATCTTGTCCTCATAAAGAGTGCTTCAATGGATAGCTCTGCACGGTCATGTGCTCATCTAAGGAGCAGATTCCTAAAAATGGAATTAAGGGTTAAAAGCAGTATGCATTTATAATTTTGATCATATCATCACATTGTTCTCCGAGAGCTTGTGTGTTGTAATTCCTAAAGCTTTAAAAGCAGCACACTTAAACCCAGCATAGACATCACTAGATAGTTGGTGCGTGTTATTCATTAATGTAGCCTAATTGATGATACGTTATTCTCCTTGTGATTCTCCATCATTTGGTGCTTCTCAATTGCTTGTGATTTATCTGTAACATTAGGGTGTACTTTATTTTTCCTCTAAGACTATTTATTTAGAACAATTTCAGGTTCACAGCAGAAGTGAGAGGAAAGTACAGCGATATCCCACATGCTCCTTGCCCCCACAAATGCACAGCCTCCCCCACGATCAACATGCCCCACGGGGGTACATTTCTTACAATTGATGAGCCTACATTGACACATCATAATCACCCCGAGTCCATAGTTTGCGTTAGGGTTCACTTTTGGTGTTGGACATTCTGTGTTTTGGGACAGGTGTATAATGACATGTATCTACTATTATACAGAGTATTTTCACTGCCCTAAAAATCCCGTGTTCCACCTATTCATTTCTCACACTCCCCAGCTTCTGGCAGTCACAGACCATTTTACTGTCTCCATAGTTTTGCCTTTTCCAGAATGTCATATAGTTATATAGTACATAGTCTTTTCACATTGGCTTCTTTTTCTTAATAATAGGAATTTAAGGTTCCTCCATGTCTTTTCATGGCCTGATAGCTCATTTCTTTTTAGTGCTGAATAATATCCCATTGTCTGGATGTTGGTGACGTTTTGGACTCAAATGTATTCATTTCCTGTTGTGGGCTCTCATATAGTCCACACATTCCCATATGTTGTGCGCTGGCGCCTTCTAAGTCCAGAATAGTTCTTTGTGTTTTTAATTTTTTTATTATTTTTTAAATTTTATTGGGGAACAGTGTGTTTTTCCAGGACCTATCAGCTCCAAGTCAAGTAGTTGTTTTCAATCTAGTTGTGAAGGGCGCAGCTCAGTGACCCATGTGTGGATTGAACCAGCAACCTTGGTGTTATGAGCACTGCGCTCTAACTGAGCTCAGCGGCCGCCCCCAGATTACGTTCTTTCTTCTCCTGACTTGGTTACCTGCCAGCTATAGCTCCCAGCTTATGCCAGAGGACTTGGTCTCTGCTTGCTAGTGCTTAGGCTGTGACCAGATAGCCTGAAGTGGCCTGGCACCTGGGGTGGGGGTTGCTTCTTAGCTCAGTCCCCACATTCCTCCTCCTCCAGGACCTGTAATTGGGTTGCAGGGTGGATAGGCAGCTGGTTACAGCGCCTCACCCGGTCCTGCTGCCCGTGGTGCTGGAGAACAGCAAACCCCTCTCTGTCCCGACCATCTGATTACCACTTAGGGGCTGCTGGGTAATTTATGCTCGGTCTGGTGGTGGCTTGCTGCTGTGACAGCACCGTCTGTGCCACTTTTGTCCCATGGAGGCTTTTCTCTACCCTTCAGGGCTGAGGGAGGCAGCATACAAACCACATTTAGGAAATTTAAAATTGTCCTCACTCCCTGGGAATGGCACTTTCCTGGAACTTCTAGGTACAATATCAAATGAAGATAAGAGGCTAGCTGGGCTAGCTGTGATTCTAGGACTCTGATGATCGATTTCGAGTCCAGTGTGACAAAGAACTTTCAATCACTGTCTTGGGTCCTTTAATTGGAAGGTACATAGACAGCAAACATTTAGTGAAGCAAGATTTCTTGATACTTGATGCAGAGTAACCATGAAGTATATTTGGGGTGGAAAAAATAAAAGGCTTAAGATTTAATAGTAAATTAGCATACAAAGTAGATTTTACCTTTCCTGGGTAGACTTATTCTTGATAAATTACGGATGCTTCTCGACTTGCAGTGGGGTTATGTTTGATTAACTGATTGTAAGTTCCAAGTGTCGTTAGTCGAAAATGCATTTAATATACCTCACCTACCGACCATGATAGCTTAGCTTCGCCTACCTGAAACATGGTCAGAACACTTGCATTAGCCTACAGTTGGGCAAAGTCATCTATCACAATGAATACACTGTCGAGTATTGGTTATTTACCCTCACAATTGCATGACTGGCTGGGAGCTGTGGCTTGCTGCCACTGCCCAGCATCAGAAGAGAATATAGCACAGCAGCTTACCACTAACCTGGGAAAAGATCAAAATTTAAAATTCAAAAGATGAATGTGTATTGCTTTTGCACCATATATTGTCGAAATGTTGTAAGTCAGGGACTGTATACAAAGTGCAGTTTTATAAATCAGGACTTCCTCCTCTGATTTACATTACTAAGGTATTGTAGTTTTATCTCAGTTCCAATAGCTTGGCTTCCTTCCTCACTTCAGACAGTATAGTTCATGGTGTTTAAATATTTAAAGGTACTTACTAGGCAGGTTTCCATCTAAAGAGTCCCCATGGATGATCCTTTTATAACATGAATATTCGTCCCATAAATTGGGGTTTGACAAATTGAATTGTCTTACAATCTCAACACAACTTTTGTATTCATACTAGAGGATAGACTGGGTTTTTTATTTTTCTGTCATATGCTCTGCTTTGTTTGATGAACAATTATTTAAATGGGCGTTGACAGTGATCTTCCCCAAGAAGTCCATTCCTTGTTGGGAGCATTCTAGTGGACTCCTTCCTACTGAGTCGAATTCACACCTACAGGGGGAATCCTGCCATCATGCAGTTCTTTTTCTTGATACCACAGCAGAACTCTTTGAGCCTGCTTACCTCTGCCCGTTTGGAATGTTCTTTTCTCAGTGTGCTTTCCCTCTGAAATTCTGGTCAGTTTGTCTCTTATTTGAAGCATTTCCTGCTTCTGTTCACTTCCTTATTCCACCTGGCTGTAAAATCTCACATGTATGTATTACCAGTTTTATTTGTGATGTGGTGTCTGTGGCCTGCCATCCTGGCTGGTGGTGCTGGTGGCAGCGTTGGTGGTGGTGGAGGAGGACAGATTTTTATTCGTGACTCAAATAAGCCCATTCAGCCCTGCGTGAGTGAAGACTGAGAGAGAGCTGGGGACTTGCTCCCACTGTGGGAAGGCCTGGGAGGGAAGCGATTGCCCCGCCAGGCCTACCTTGGCTCTCGGGCAGATAGTGATTCAGAGGAAGGGCAAGATTTTTTGCTCAATATAAGATCGTGGTTCAGAATGAAGTAAAACTTCATTATTTTCTGTACTAATTAGGGGGTGGTGTATCGCATAAAAGAAGCCTGAATTGCAGAAGATTTTAGAAAGGATTTGCTTTAATTATTTCCTTATAGTCATTGTAAAAAGAAATAAAGGTTAAGATGTCTTTTGGGAACTTGTTTAAATGCTTAGATAAAAATTGTAATGACATAAATGCTGATAAAACAGTACTTTTTTTCTTTTTCTTTTCCTTTTCAGTATTACTATTATTTATATTTTAATTCTCCATTGTTGGAGAATTGTTTCATTATTTACACAATTCCCAAGAATTTTCAAAGCTTTTATTCTATAATTGTCACAGATTATTAGGGCTGTACCATAGAGGAATGGCAATTACTGGCCATGAACCCTGTACCAGGCATACAGTGCCAGGTCCTAACGTGTAACCTTGGAAGATGGGGCTGTGACAATGATAATAATGCCTAATATTTATTGAGCCCTCGCTGTATGGCAGGATCAGTGTTGTACACATATCGAATGATTTAATTCTTTCATCAGTGATCCTAGAGGCAGGTACTCGTTTCCTTTTGGAACTGAAAATGCACACATAGGGAGGTGTAGTCGTAATTGACAGAGGTGGATCTGAATCAAGACCGGGGTGCGTACTTTCCTCACTCCGCTAAGGCTGTGCCTCCTGGATTGTCCGTGTCGAACTGGTACTGGGTTACTAAAGCACTGAGGAGAGCCCGAATGGCCTGCAGATCATCTAAGAATAATAATGCTGTGAAAAGTCTACCATTCTGTGGATTCCTCAGCGTTCGATGTGGGCTTTTCCAGGATGCATTGCTCTTGTTGGATCAATGTTTTGTATCCAGTTTTGAAGAATTAATTATTTTTGTAAATTTTTCTAGGGTGAAGAAATAAAAGTGCTTAGCTTTTGAAAGATTTAGTAGAAGCATTTGAGTAGTCAGAGTGCAAGCAATGCCAGGGAAAATATAAAGAAATTATGAAAAAAAATTTAAAGCAGAACTTTTTTTTTTTTCTTTTTTAAACAGGGATAATGTCTGTAGAGAGAAATGAATTATGTGAGGTAGAGAAGATATCTATGGGAGGGGAGTTTCATGCTTGGAAGTAGAGAAACATGAACACAAAACAGCATCTAAACTCTTAACATAGTTTCTTTTTCACACTACCATTTCTCATTCTACATTATGCCATTTAGCCTTTGCATCAACCACAGGAAGAGGGTCCCTGATGCTGAGGTGTAGCTAGAGAGTGAAGTGGACCTGACTGGTCCCCTAGAAGATAAAGAGTTGTAAAAAGAAAGATGAGAACAGTGTAACATTTCAAAATAATTCATTATTGAAATTTGTTCTCTTTGTTTCTGTTTTAAGTAAGTAGTAATAAATGTTAAGATTACTACTGTATGTCTTTGACTAGACAAGCAACTTTTTTAAAAAAAATTTTTTTTTTTTTTGAGGGCAGTGTCACTGGCCCTCATATGTGGGACCTGAACCTGGGCCACTGGTGTCACAAGCCAGCGCTTAACCACTGCGCCACTCTGCCAGCCCGTTTTTTTGTTGTTGTTGTTTTTCAGTTTTTTAATTCAAATTTTTATTTGTTTACATTTGGTACTTTTTTGTATTATAAAGAAATTTTAGTGTTTAGTTTTAAACATATGGTACAAGAAATTTTGTATAACAGATAATTACAAAGCAACAGACACAAGGTACAAGAAATTTTATGTACCAAAATTTATAGTATTTATGCATCATAGAAGGCCAAGAACTCTTCATCATTGCAAATTTGTCTTAAGTTCAACAAAATTGGTGATCATATTCCAGGGTTATTTTGCATATGATATCGGTATTGATTTCTAGAGAAAAGCAACTTATTTAAATTGATATTGTGTATCGTCTGTAACTCTGGCTCTCTTCTCTGTAATTCATTCACTCATTTAACATGTGGATGTTTGTTAAGGGCCTACTATATGCCGAGCATCTTATGGTCCGCAATGGGTAGACAGGATCCTGTTTTCATGGTGCTTACAGCCTCATGAGTTAAAATGGGAAGTTGATAGTATGATTTTAAGATGAATAGAAGATGTTATAAACCAGTCTATACACACTTTTACAGAAAAATCAGTTCTGCCAATACAGAGAGATTTGGCCTCCAAATGCATTTGAAGGAAAAAATATATATAAGGTATTAAGACAGAAGAGACTTTAGAAAACCTGAGGAAAGGTGTGTTTTGTGGATGATTTATTTAGCTGACACATTTGAAACTTTTTTCAAAACAAAACTGTTTTAAAATGTTATTGGCTGGACAGATTGTTTCAGCCACTTGCCTGGTATTTGATTCTGTAAAATGAAAAGCTGTTTTCACCGTACCTGAGAGCAGTTCGTTCCTTGTTTAAGGCAAAATACTGATTTGATGTGATTGTTTTTTTTGTTTTTGTTTTTTTTTTGAGCTGAGCCATCCTGCCACCTTTGGCAGCTCAGCGGCTGCTCAGCTCGGGCTGGGTATTGAACTGCTGTTGTTCAGAGCTCAGTTCGCACTCTTGAGCGAGCCCTTAACCAACTGAGCCACTTGGCCAGCCCTGAAATACTGATTTTTGGTGATGATGAGTAATGACAGGCTGTGTTTGCTATTTGCTGTGTGACGGTCTCCTGTTAAGGGTGCACACCTAGAACGCTGGGTGCCTGCTAATCTCAGCCAGCCTCCGCTTTGTTCTCTTCTGGGCCTCCGGTGACTTGGCTGCGCAGAGGCCAGGATTTACCTGGGCTTGGAAATGGTGGTGCTCTCTGTTGCATCGTAGGAATTTCCCATGATTCAGATTGCTGTTGCTCAACCTGGGTGTTGGGACACTGGTGTGTAGAAAACATAGCTGTGTTATGTTGCAACATCCTGGCTTTCCTTCTTCACGCGCCTTTGTCAAGTTTTTGAACTAGAGAATAGGGAAAAGCAGTGACACTAATGGTGAGAAGAAGGGTGATGGTGTGGGTATGGATGTACCTTCCACAAACCCAACACAACCCGTCTTGTGTTTCTAAAAAGCCACACCTGTGTATTTGGTTGTATACACGTTCAAATGTGCTTGGACTGATAGGTGAGGACATAAGTCGAGTTAGCCAACCTTCCCCGCACCCAAACAGTTGTGAGATGTGTTTGGATTGAAACAGGATGAGAAAATGTGGTCAAAGTGGACAGAACAATAAAAAACCAAAACCAAAACATGAGCCCAAATTGTAATGCCCTATCACAATTGTAAAAGTTGTACATGCATTTAGACTAGAATTAGAATAAACCACAAAAGAAAATTGGTCAATTTGAGAGTGGAAGAATGGTAGGTGAATTTTTAAAGGTAAGAAATTTTAAAGTTTTCATGCACGATAGCATAAGCTAACCAGTGTCTGTGACACAAAGTGCCCCATCTCGCTTTCACCCTGGGCCACGGTTGTCCCTGTTTTACAGAGGAGGTAATTAAGACTCATTGGTTAATCAGTGTGCCCAAAGGCACGGGGTAATTGATTCAGGATTTGAACTCATGTTCCAATTCCAAGTGTCCTTTTCCCAGTTCTTACACTGGACTAGGGACCCTGACACTGCTGTGTTTATCTGTTTTTTGGGGATTACCTGCTGTTGTCTTTGCCTGGCCACCCTTTCTTAAGAAAAGATTTTTGAGACACGTGGAAGAGCCAGTCAGGGAGCTTCATTACCAGTTGTTTGCCCTCAGTTCTTCGCCCCTTCCCCGCAAACAGGAAGGACACCCCACTGCTGGCATAATGGCCCCCACTTTCTAGTTTAGATGAAGTTTTGTTTTTTGTGTTTGTAGATTAAGGAGCATTACATTTAAAAAAACATACACAGAATGATTTTTTTTTTTTTAAAGAGTACTGAGTAGAAATGTGTGTGCATGCAGACAAAACCTGGAAGGACACAAATCAAAACATTATGTTTAAGGCTTGTTTTGTTTTTACTTACTTCATATGCTGTTTGTATCTGGAGACTTTCATGAATCTCTAGATTCAGGACAACAAAGCGCCATAAAAGCTATGAAATGGAACCTGCAAAACCGTGGTGAGATGCAGAAGCTGGGCAATCTCCAGCACAAGGCCAGTTAGTGGTTCTCTCGCAGCTGCCTGCTGTGTCCAGGAGCCCCTCCGGTGGTTTCTTCATCTTTACATGTCCTGTGACCATGAGGAAGCAGCCCCAACAACTGGCCTGTACTCGTTAAAAATGTCAGTTTTCAAAGACAAAGTCTGAGGAACCTTTCAGCATGAAAGGAGAAGACAAAAATCACAATAACTGAGTGCACTGGGATCCTAAATTGGATCTTGGATCAGGAAAATAAATGTGATCAAGGGAATTACTGGGCCAACTGGCCAAATCTAAGTAAGGGCAATCGATACATCGATACATTAAGTATTGTATCGAAGCTAAGTTTCCTGAATTTGATAAATGCACTGTGCTTGTATAAAAGGGTGTTCTTAGGAGATGGATGGTGACGTACTTGGGAGAAAAAGGACCATACCATCTGCAGCTTAACTCTCACAGGTTCCGCGAAAACTGTGTGTGTGTGTGTGTGTGTGTGTGTGTGTGTGTGTGTGTGAAATGTCTTCTTTTTTTTTTAATTAAAATTTATTGGGGTGACAATGGTTAGTAAAATTACATAGGTTTCAAGTGTACAATTCTACAATACATCATCTATATATCACATGTATGTTCACCTGAAATGTCTTAATTCCTTACGGTCAGGTAAGAAGAAATCCTGTGTTTTAGAGGTGGTTAACTAAGCATGTTATGTACAGAGGACTTTGGAGGCTGAAAATAGGGACTAGTTCTGCAGGGCAGCCTAAAGAATGTCCTCATGGTCGCTGTGTCTAATCTGAGTGGGGCTGGGGTGAGGTTTTCCATTGATCCAGTGCATCCAGAAGAAATGCTGTGACTGTTTGGGCTGGAAGGTAGGGTGTGTCGGGAGGTGCTGGGGAAGGAAGGGCTGAGAAGTGACCAGGGGCCACATCCTGATGGCCGCAGATGAACGAACCGCATCTGTAGACATGGTGGAGATACCAGGATGCCCTCAGCTGCAAGTTACGTTAAAGCCCAATTAGAATGGCTTATATGGTAGGAAATGGCTTTTCTCGTGGAGCAAGAAGTCTGTAGGTAGGGAGTTTCCAGGGTTGGATCATTCAGCTCAGATGGTGGCCCCTTTTGCTGCAGCCATCCCTAGTGTGTGCGTGGTGTCTCCTGTCCTGCTTGAGTCGGGTTGCCGCAGCTCCGTGATGAGGCCTAGTGAAGAACAGGGCACTCGCTTTCTGCGTATCCCTTATTGTTAGGAAGGAAAACCTTTTCTAGAACCCTCTTGGCTAACTTACCTTTCAGTCTCCTTGGTTGGGATTGTGTCAGCCTGCAAGGGGAAGATGATTGTGATGTTTGGCTTCTCCAGCCACTCTCCCTGCTGTAGCCAGGAAGGTGTTGCCCTTTCTGAGAGGAGCCCCTCAGTGAGGGGTGTTGTTGTGATAGCAGCCATTAGGGTCTGCCTGTCACCATGGAGGAAAAAATCTTCAATTTCCTAACAGTGATTGGTGGGAGGGGGAGTGGCTGTGTCAAACTAAAAAAAAAAAAAAAAAAAAGCCATGTGTACTTATCCGCCCGCCACTTGACCAGGACAGCTCTTTATTTTGGGCATATCACTTTCCAGCCACTGCCCACGTGCACATCCGTCGTTCTGATCTTACTCTAGGTGCCATTTGGTGCGCAGTTTCCACTGGTATGTTTTCATACAACATACAAACGTTTTCCTACATTTCTATAGTCTTCAGAATTATTCTAATAGATGTATACTGTCTCACAGTATTTTACAGCACTTTACTAAACCTTGTTATTGAGTAATAGTAATAGTAAAGGCTAATACTACCTACTGTTGAAGTGTTTTACATGTATTTATTTAGTTAGTTTTTTATATGTATTAATTTAGTCCTCACAACAATCCTATATGGTGTGGTGGCCATTGTCACCCCAGTTTCCAGATAAGAAAACCGAGGCGCAGAAAGTCTTCAGTAACGTACCCAAGGTCACACAGCTAATTACTGGGGAGCTAGTGGCAGAGCTCCGGTTCAAATGCTGGCAGTCTGGGTCTAGAGTGTAACCACCAGGTTAAACTGTCTCTGGGTATTGTTTACCCCTTAATTTTTATTTATTTTTTTTTCTTCAATTACATTTGACATTCAGTGTTACTTTATATTAGTTTCAGGTGTGCAGCATTGTTGTTGGACATTTATCTAATTTATGACGTGATCTCTCCAATTAGTCTGGTACCCACCTGGCACTGTACATAGTTATAATATTATTGACTATGTTCCCTATGCTGTACTTTACATCCCCATGGCTATTTTGTAACTGCCAATTTGTACTTCTTAGCCCCCTTCCCTTTTTCCCCAGCCCCCAACCCCACCTCCAGTCTAGCAACATCAGAATGTTCTCTGTATCTATGACTGTTTCTGTTTTGTTCATTTACTTTGTTCTTTAGAATCCACACATAAGTGAGATCATATGGTGTCCTCTGTCTGACGTATTTAACCTAATACTCCGTAGGTCCATCCGTGTTGTCGCAAATGGTACCACATCTTCTTTATCCAACCATCTGTTGATGGGCACTTAGGTTGCTTCCATATCTTGGCTATTGTAAATAATGCTGCAGTGAACATAGGGGTGCAGATATCTTTTCGCATTAGTGTTTTGGATTTCTTCAGATAAATACCCAGAAATGGTCATTAGGTAGTTCTGTTTTTAATTTTTTTGAGGAATCTCCATACTGTTTTCCATAGCGGCTGCACAAATTTGCAGTCCCACCAGCAGAGCACCAGGGTTCCCTTTTCTCCACCTCCTCACCAACACTTGTTGTTCGTTGATTTATTGATGGTGGCCATTCTGACAGGTGTGAGGTGATAGCTCATTGTGGTCTTAATGTACATTTCTGTGCTGATTAGTGATGTTGAGCATCTTTTCATATGTCTGTTGTTTGCCCCTTTTTGATGTTACACATAATACTGTGATGAACGTATTTCTACATATCTTGGCCTTTGCACATGCATACATAGCCAGGTTGTTGTGAGGTGAAGAATGCATGGTCTGTGAGGAACCAGAGATGACACATATAGACCACATGTTAGAAAAATGTTACTTTGAGAGGGGCTATTAAAACGGAGTTGCTTTAATATTCATGTTTGATTATCAGGAAAGATCTATTTTATTGGTTTATGGTTTAGTCTTCCTTTGTGAAACTTAACCTACTTTTATCCTTTGTACATTTATATTTGGGAGTCAAGGTGCTTCCCATATTTCTTTATGATTGACATTAATGCCTTTCATATGATACAAGTATTATTTAAGCTATTTTCTTCAAACTATTTTTATTTATATGCCTTTATGATTTTCTGCAGCATCAGCATTTTGAGAAGTCTCATTTCCTGTTAAGGCTAGGTTTTGGGGTGGTTGTTTTGTTGTTGTTGTTGTTGTTGTTGTTGTTGTTTTTGATAGTTTACCTTTTAAATATGGACTCTTAAAAACTTAAGGTTAGGTAGGTTTACTTTAATTTCCCCAAATTGCTCTTCATCTAACCTGATACCCAATTGCTTTTCACACAATACATTCTTAAGCATTTTAACATTATAATTCAGTGTTTTTTTTAAACTTCCAATTGTTTTCCTTTAATTTGTATATCTGTATTTGTCCCCGTGTCACATGATTTAATTGTTTAAAAACGTATGATCAAAATCTAATAGGACTGGCCCTCCTCTTGTCTCTATTTAAGTTTTCCTTTTTCAGAATTTGAAAAATATTCTTCTGTGTTTTATTTTCCCAAATGAACTTGCAAATGATTTCGACATTATTCTTCAGACATGCTAGTGTTCTGTGTTATAGGCCGCTTTAGGTTAAGATCATAGTTACATATGACAGTTGGAAAGCTATTATTGTTGCTTAGTTTCTCATCACTATTTCTGCTTAATTTCTAGATTTTGGATCATTGTTTGACTTGGAAAATGATCTTCCTGATGAGCTGATCCCCAATGGAGAATTAGGCCTCTTAAACAGTGGGAACCTTGTTCCAGATGCTGCTTCCAAACATAAACAACTGTCGGAGCTTCTGCGCGGAGGCAGTGGCCCTAGCATCAACCCAGGAATAGGAAATGTGAGTGCCAGCAGCCCCGTGCAGCAAGGCCTCGGTGGCCAGGCTCAAGGGCAGCCGAACAATGCAAACATGGCCAGCCTGGGTGCCATGGGCAAGAGCCCTCTGAACCAAGGAGACTCTTCAGCCCCCAGCCTGCCCAAGCAGGCGGCCAGCACCTCTGGGCCCACTCCCCCTGCTTCCCAACCACTGAATCCGCAAGCACAAAAGCAAGTGGGACTGGTGACCAGCAGCCCTGCCACGTCACAGACAGGACCTGGGATCTGCATGAATGCTAACTTTAACCAGACCCACCCAGGCCTCCTCAATAGTAACTCTGGCCATAGTTTAATGAACCAGGCCCAGCAGGGGCAGGCGCAAGTCATGAATGGATCTCTGGGGGCTGCTGGCAGAGGAAGGGGAGCTGGAATGCCGTATCCTGCTCCGGCCATGCAGGGGGCAGCGAGCAGCGTGCTGGCCGAGACATTAACACAGGTTTCGCCGCAAATTCCCAGTCATGCGGGACTGAACACGGCGCAGGCGGGAGGCATGACCAAGGTAAGTGTCAGTGCTTTGATTGCTTCCTACTAATGGGGGCTTCTCCCTCCAAGTAACGGGGTAAAATGGGACAACATGGCACCGTCCTGTCCTCCTTTGGGCTTTCCTCTTGTCCCACTCACTTGGAAGAGACAGATTTAGTATCTGGAACCCTTCTTTCTGGGATACAGATCTCTGCCCATGTCTTTAAAATGGGAATTCGTAAAACAAAAGTAGAATAGCATGCATGTCAGGCAGTTGAAAACTTAGGAAATGCTTTGAACTGATTGCCAGCTTTCAGCCTTTGAGGAAAATGTATGGAAAGGACCACATGGTCAAAAGAAGCAGCTTCTGCTGGGAATCAGCTTGTTGTATCGGTGAATCTGGTAAAGGCTGCTTTACCCAGCTGGCCGAGTTCTTACTCTGTTATACCCTTTCCTTTTTACAACCACTAGGTAAAGTGTCTGTCACCGTTTCCATTTTACCAACGAAACAGCTGTGTTCAGGCTGGTCAGCTGCTGACCGTGGTTATCAGGGAAGGGGTGCCAGAGCCGGGGCAGCGCAGGCCCTTGGTCCCAGAGGGAACTCAGAGCGCTGGCTTTCAGAGTGAGACCCCGGACAGCGTCGGTGTCACCCGAGAGCTGCGTAGAGGCAGAGAACGCCTGACTCAGAACCTGGGGGTGGGCCCAGCATTCAGGGTTTTAAGAAGCCTCCGGGTGGTTGGGAGGCCTGGGCAGGGTTGAAAGCTCTGCTTTGGGAAAGGCCTGGGCTGAGTTTGCAGCCACCCAGCCCTACAGCTGGTGTGGGGAATAGGAACCAAACTTGAAGAACTGCGAAGACAAATGCCCCGATAGATACAAGACAACTGGGAAAGATGAGAACTGACAGGGCAGAGGAGTGCGGGCCGATTCCTGCTGAAGGAACGAATGCTGGGCAGAAGCCCCAAGCCAAAAAAGGCTTGTAAACCACAGCCCACCAGTGCAGCGACTTCAGGCAAGATTTGGTACAGCAAATTCCAGGGCAGAAAAATGGTTTGGGCTATTCTTTGGGATTTGATGAGTCCCAAATAAGGAAAAGGGAGAAATAAGAGTAGATCAGTTTCCTCACAAGGTTGATTACAAGCATTAGGTGACAGATACCAAGTCCTATGACTGTCTTAGGTAAGGAGCAGATTTTTTTTAAACTTACAAAAGAAAAGTGAAATAAGTCCCAATACCAGAATCGCATTTAACTCTCTTGAAACATTAGCAAAGGGGAACATGAACTTAATTTTAGTTGTTCCTGGCATTTGAAGAGACGTCTGCGTTTGCACGTGCCTTTTAAAGATGGGCTGAAAAGGGATTTCTGATGGTTTAGGATTCCTGGACGTTCGTTCCTTCCAGATTCACTCATGCCACTCTGTGCCACCCAGTTATGAAAAACTTTATTTTGGAGAATTTAAATCATACACAAAACAGTAGGCGTGAAAGTATGATGCACGAGTTCTCTTTTTATTCTTAAGACTCCTGAATAATCAAAAAATTATTGAGGGCCCTGAGGAGATTTCTTTAAAATACGGATTATATCTATCAGTGTTTATCACACTAGATACTAAGGCAGATTTTTAAAACACAAATACATATCCTGTTAGCCATTAAGCACGATATCACATGGCACAGAGCCTCTGGAAAACAACTCTCTTCTTATGAGAGAATGAGGGTAAAAAGGGCGAAGACTGTCTTAGCATTTGTTTGTTTGTTTGTAGCTGAGCCATCCTGCTACCTGTTGGCAGCTCAGCGGCAGCTCAGCTTGGGCTGGGCATCGAACTGGTGTTGCTCAGAGCTCAGCTCGCACTCTTGAGCGATCTCTTAACTAACTGAGCCACTTGGCCGGCCCTGTTTTAGTGTTTTATGAAGACAGTTTTGGGCCCTTGACCATACTTGGAGAGCCATGGATAATATGTGTCTCTAAAAGTTAGACTTGGCATACCTGAACATGTCATTCATTCTCACATGTAAGTACATGAACAATGTCTTCACATCATCATTATCCACTAAATATTCAAATTTCCAGTTGCCTCCTATGTCATAATTTGTTTCTTCAGATTATTTTTCAAAATCTGAATAACCCATATTTCAGTCAATTGATAGGACTCTTGAGAATCTATCTATTAATCTCTATGATCGTTACAGTTTATTTGAATCTGGTTATTTTGCTTGTTTGTTTTTCGTTCTGGGGAGTTTTCTGCAGCCTGGGCTTGGCTGATTTCATCTCTGTCAGTTCATGTCCCTCTGTCCACCCAGGTTTTTCATTTTGTCCTGGGCTTCTTTCCTTTGTACAGAATGACCTTTCTTTCAAACGCTTTGTATGTGTTCACTGTTTGGAAAGGGACCACATTAGGAGGGCAGTCATCTCTGTGGCCTGTAGGGAACCCAAAAAGGGTGATGGTGAAGGAGGGCCAGGGATGGCAACCTTGGAAAATGGCCATGGGACAAAAGAACTAATAGTGGTGGGCAAATAGTAAAAGCAGGAGACACATTCATTTTAAGCCATTCTTCTCTGAAACATAATGATAACCACTCCTCTGCAGATACATTTATCAAAACATACTTTTTAAATCCCAAATGGAATCAAACTACATAAGCACCATGCCGCTTTACCGACCTAATAGCATATATGTAACACATATGCATGGAACAGCATGTCAGTGCACGCAGGTGTTTCTTTTTTTCCCCTACTGATAGCAAAATATCCCATTATATGATGTACCATAATTGATTTATCAGTTCCTCTAATGATGAACATTTGGGTGGTTTCCAACTTTTCATTAGTACAAACAATGCAACGAGCATATCCTTGTATAGGCATATCCACACCCATCATGGGCTAGATTATGAGAAAGGAGGTTACCGGGTCAAAGACTTTGTGAAAAGTTTGGTTTTTAGAAAGTAATGATACACATGGTTTAACAACAAACACCTCCCGTCCCCCATGCTAAGACTAAGGGTAAGAACTGAAAAGTTAATCTCCCTTAATTCACCTTTGGTTCTCCCAAATTCTCTTACTAAAGGCAGCTACTATTCCTTATCTATCCTGTCAGAGATGGTCTGTGCATTAGAGAGGTGTGTGTGTAGATATCTATCCTAAACAGAGTAGTGTAGTAGATAACTAATCTGTGTGTGTGTACAGACATAACCTCCTTTCCACCATTTAACAGTGTAAGTGGGGCATTATTCTGTGTTAGATCGAGCTCTCAGTCCTTCTTACTAGCTACGGCGCAGAAGTAGTTCCTGATGTGGCTGTGTCTTAATTTTATAGGACGAGTGCCCCGTTGGCTGGACAGTTAGGCTGTTGCCAGTGTTTTGCAGTTATAACAGTTTTGATTTATATATACATCTTTGTACATCTTAGTGACTGTATCTGCTGGATTAATTCTTGGGAGTCAAATTTCTGGATTAAAGGATATTGACATTTTTAATAAACATAGATATTGCCAAATTCTCCAAAACATTGTGCAAGTTATACCCTCTCCAGCAGTGAATGAGTTCCTGTCCCCCCAGTTCTCACTAGCACTGACATTATTCTTTACTGTTTGCCATTCTCATGTAAATTGCATCTTAAACAAATGCCTCTTCAGAACTTCATGGGCATTTGTATTTTGTTATTCATCATATTCTTTATTTTTCTTTTTTTTTTTTTAAGATTTTATTGGGGAATTGGGGGAGGGGAACAGACAAGGTGCTGTCCTTTTGTTCTTCAGTCTAGTTGCGGAGGACGTTGCCTCACTGGCCCATGTTGGTATTGTCATTGCGCTCTTCCCAGGTGAGGCAGATCGGTCACCAGCCTCTGGATGGTCGCTCACTGCGGCTATTGGCAGCTCATGCTGGCAATTCTTTGTTTTTCTGATGTATTGTTTCTCATTCAATTTTTTTTTTTTTGGTGGTTTATATTCTTAATATTTGTATAGTAAAGGTTTAAGCCTTTTAATAAATGCAAACTTTCTCCTTTTTAATTTACTAACGTCTGTTAGTAGGAACATAACCACATAGATTTACAATGGGCTAGTTCTTGTGATAGGTGTGTTTTTACCAAATAGATGGTTTGGATTTTTATAGAAATTTATTTTTTTCCTATATGGCTTTTGGGTTTTATGTCATGTTTATTTTTATTTTTATTTATTTTATTTTATTTTTTTGAGGGCAGGGTCACTGGCCCTCATATGTGGGACCCGAACCGGGGCTGCTGGCTTCCCAAGCCAGCGCTTAACCACCGCGCCACTCGGCCGGCCTAATGTCATGTTTAGAAATGTTTTCTCAGGGCCCGCCGAGTTGCGCGGTGGTTAAGCGCTGGCTTGGGAAGCCAGCAGCCCCGGTTCGGGTCCCACATATGAGGGCCAGTGACCCTGCCCTCAAAAAAAAAATAAAAAGAAAAAAGAAATGTTTTCTCTATTACAAAATTATGAAATACTCTTATGTATTTTTTCCTCACACCTTGAATCTTTAACTCAGACTTTATTTTGACTTGAGTGAGTTATAAAGATCTAGCCATATGTTTTTTTTCCTCCAAATTATAGTCATCACAGTACCATTTATTTAGATATTGCTAATCTAGCTTCTTTCCCCCACTAATGTAACGTACCATTTTTGGTGTATTTTGTTTAGTTTTTGCATATGTAAGGTTTGGATCTAATTCTGGACTCTTTTGTTGATCTTTGTCCTGTGCTAGAAACTTACTACCCTAGCTGTGGAATAAGTTTAATATATGATGGACCTGGTTGCCCTTCATTCTTTTTCAAGGATCCAGTGTTTTCTTTGTTATTCCTAGATACTCTGCCAGCCATGTGATACTCAGTCCTGTCTGAAAAATCAGAATTACTTGGGGAATTTTTAACAAATGTGATGCCTGAGCCCCATTGGAGACCAGTGAAGCAGAATCTGGGGTACAGCATGAACATGAACACAGTTACCATGCCCCCTAATTTTCTGGCAGCCACACTTGAGAACCACTGATTCAGATAAACTTTAGGACTGTTTTTCAGATCCTTAAAAAACAAACAAAAAAATTGTAGGATTTGATTGGGATTGTTGTTGAACTTTATGAATCATTTAAGGAGGAATTGGACAGGTTAGCAGTTTTGTGGCTTTCTGAGTTGCCTTATGTGTATACAGGTTTTTTATGGAGTGTTAAGTTGCTCAGAAGCATGGTATAGTTTTCTTTATATAGCTAATATGCATACGCTTTGTTAGATTTATTTCTGGATGTATTAATTAGTTTATTGTTGCTACTGGGAATGAGTTTTATTTCATCACCTATTATTTTAACATAGAAAAGATGTTGATGTATATATGTCACTTTGGTAACTTAGCCACTTTATGGAATTACCTTATTTATTCTAATACTTTTTCTGGTAATTCTCTTGGGTTTTCCATTATTGATAATTTTGTCTTCTCCTTGCCAGTATTTCTGCCAATGTTTATGCTCCTGGGCATCCCTGTCTTGGATCTCACTTAAATAGAGATGTTTTATTATTAAATATAATGTGAGCTTTGGTTTGCAGTCATTTTAAATTTGGGCATTATCTGTTCCTCATTTATTAGATGTGGATTTTTATCAGGTTCCCTTTTGACATCTGTGGTGATTACCCTGTAATTTTTCTCTTTTCTTTTATTTATGTGACAAATTAACTCAGTAGGTTTCCTATTATCAAATTGAACAGTCTCTGTAATTGTGAAATTGAAAGTTAATGTATTCTGAATTTTATTTGCTAGTGTTTCATTTAGAAATTTTCTTCTCACTAATCAATAGTGAGATTGATCTGTAGTGCTTTTTTGTGTTTTGTCAGGTTTTGATATCAGTGTTGTGTTAACTTGTTCAAAAGAGTTTGTAAGCCTTTCATATTGGTTCTCTGGAATGGTTTAACATTTGAATGATCTTTTCCTTGAAGAATTGAGAGACTTTATCTGTACAACTGTATGGGCCTGAAGCTTTTTCCTAGGGAGTGACTTAAGATCTTTGACAACACTCTTGATATTTTTTATAAATACTGAACCTTTTAGATTTTTAGTCTTTTGGGTCAATATATTTTTATTTTAGAAAAGTCTAAATTTACTTTAGAAAAAAACTCAAATATTTAACTTTATTACTCCTCATTAAAAAATATTAAGTGCGTACCATGTAATTCCCATGTTGCAGAGTAAGAAATGGAGGCACTTGGGCCGGCCGAGTGGCTCATTGGTTAAGAGCTGGTTTTGGGATGCCAGAGGCCCCGGTTCGGATCCCACATGAGGGCCACTGACACTGCCCTCTACAGGAACAACAGCTCCACCTGGAGCTGGGCTTTGCGAGCCCCGGTGACGGTGTAGGCTGCAGCCCCTGCTGCAGTAGGCTGCCATAGGCTGCAGTGAGTCGCCGGCAGCCAGTGTGAGCTGCCAATATCCACGGTGAGCGAACATCCAGAGGCCGGCAACTGATCTGCCTCAGCTGGGAAGAGCGCAATGACGATACCAACATGGGCTAGTGAAGCAATGTCCTCCACAACTAGACTGAAGAACAAAAGGACAGCAACTTGTCTGTTCCCCTTCCCTAATTCCCCAATGCTGTTCCCCTCCCCCAAATCCCCAATAAAATCTTAAAAAGAAAAAAAAAGAAAGAAATGGAGGCACACAGAACGGAGGATGTGGAAGAAAGTTGAATAACTTTCCACGATCACACAGCCAACAAGTGGCAGAACCAGGATTGGATCTCACACAGTCTGGCTCAGGGTCTCTTTTTTTATTTTTTTTATTTTTTTTTGAGGACAGTGTCACTGGCCCTCATATGTGGGACCGAACCGGGGCCGCTGGCTTCCCAGTCCAGAGTTTAACCACTCCACCACTCGGCCGGCCCTGGCTCAGGGTCTCTTAATCACTAACTTGTGCAGCCTGTTCTTGAGTCAGTTTTACAATTTCTACCTCAGTTGTTTCCATCCAGCCTTTAAAAACCATTAACTTAGAGTTATGCAAAAATTCTTATAGTTTTGGACTTTCTCAATGTTTGCGATTATTTCTCCTTTCTCATTTCTAATTTTGTGTGACTCTTAAAATATTTAAAACTGAAAACATAAGCCATTTCAACAACATGGCAGTAATGTTAGCAAGGCATGATAGGAGTAAAAACAAAACAACACGAAATGACTTCTCCATTTCAACAGCAGTAAAACCTGACATGTTACCGTTTTTGATAGCATATTATAGTTTTCTCCTGAAAATAACCCAATTGTTTGTCTTTCAGAATGAAACCAGAAAGGAAGGGTACTTTCAAGTGGGATTTAGGAGCCATACAAACACTCAGATTATTCTCCTGGCTAGGTGTTGAGAAGCAGTGGTGTGCACAGAGAGGGTGGCAGAGGGAAGCCAGAAGCTGGTCGAAACAGGAAGGTGTGTGGTGTATATAGTCAAGGAGTGCAGAATCTTTCTGAGGTGATGAAAATGTTCTTTTGTGGCTTTAGAAATCCTTTTAGTCCTCTTTTACAAGGAACAAATCTGAAAAGGGACCAAAATAATTTGTATGGTTAGTCTTCACAGGTTAGTGCTTATTTTGTGATAAAGCTTTTGAAATACTCTTCCTTTTTAGAAAGTGGTCAGAAGTCACAGAGCTTACCTTTGCTTGGAGCTCTCCCCGAGGGAGAAGGTTTGAATTTAGACCCAGACCCCTTGGACCCGGACAACCAACATTTTGGTTGGATAGAATAAAGCAATAGTTCTCAGGCTTGAGTGTTCTGCAGATCACTTCAGGTTTGTTAACTCAGAAATCCGGGGGTCCTCCCCAGAGTTCTGACTCAGCAGGTTTGGGGCGGGACCTGAGAATTTGCATTTCTTGCCAGCTCCCAGGTGACCCTGTTTGTACTGGTCAGCGACCAGCCACACTCTGACAACCTGTATGCTGAAGGAATGAATTAGCCAGAATATAGTCAGGGGAGAGTTAGAGCCAAGTCAGCTATTAAAGCAATAAAGGACTCATCCACTTTCTCTATTTTGGAATGATAGTTGGGAATTTCTAGTATTTAATAGTAAGGAAAATAATACTGTACATTTGTGTGATGCTTTTCTCTGTTTCATCTAATGTCATCTTATCTGATCCTTAAAATAATGCATAGGAAATAAGGGAATTTTATATTAAGTAATCCTTAATTTGGCCTTTTAAAAAAGATCACAATAGGCCGGCCGAGTGGTGCCGTGGTTAAGCGTTGGCTTGGGAAGCCAGCGGCCCTGGTTTGGGTCCCACTTATGAGGGCCAGTGACACTGCCCTCAAAAAAAAAAAAGAAAAAGATCACAATGAAAACGTTGTCATTCTATAGAATGAAAAGACTGAAAGCTTTGAATTAATATGGTGTGCTGTGAGATGCATATAGCTCCTGTAGACAGGTTTTTGGTGGAAATGTTAAGCAGCCTTCTGCTGGCTCAATCTTATCGTGACTTTAATGGAAAGTGATCATAGTTGTCCTTTAGAATATGGAATTCAGGATGTGCTTAACTTCCCATGATAATTATCCATGAATTGATTTCTTTTTAAAACTTTTTGAGATTATGGTGTGTGTGTGTGTGTCTGTGTGTGTGTGTCTCTGTCTAAAATGAGATAATATGTAACTCAATAGTAGCCAACAGCAGCAGCCCCGACTGCCTTCCCTAGAATGCAGTACAGCTAACTGCTTTAGAACAGAGCTTGGGTTCTGGAGTAAGCTGCATCAGTGCAGATCTAGACTCCACTAATTATTAGCCCTGAGAAAATTAGATAATCATTCTGGGTCTTAGGTTTTTTTATATTTTTAGTGAGGATAATAGTGTAGATTAAAGGGGTTAATAATAATATCTATCTCATAGATGTGTGCTGATTAAATGAGATGGCATATGTATAGTTCTTAGTACAGTGCCTGGGTTTACTGAAAAACTTAAGAGATTAGTTAGTTGGCTAGGTGTTTTCTTAAAAGGATTTGATATAGCCACAAAACATTTGAAGGCATAATGAGACCGCTTTCCTAATGTTTTCAGAGAATATTTTCTAATAATAAAAAGGTTATGCTTTTTATTTTACAAAATTTGCAAGTCTAGAGAATACCACATTACCCATAATTCTGTTACCCATTAGAATCAAGTAGCTTAGTTTCACATTTTTATTTTTTAATTTCTAGATTGTGTATCATTGTTTGACTTTGTTGCTACTATGGACAAATAGAATTGATTTTTCTGTATTAACATTATATCCAGTAACCTTGCTAAATTCACTTATTAATCTATTAGTTATTTGGTAGATGCCTTTGAGTTTCCTAGGTCACATTGTCTTTGAATGAAGACAGTTAGTTTTACTTCTTCCTTTCTAATCTGTATGCTTTTTATTTTACTGGCTTTACTGCTCTGCCTGAGATCTTCAGTACAATATTTAATAAAAGTGGTGAGAGCATACATCCCTTGTCTTATTCTTGATCTGTGGAAGAAGCATTCAGTTGTTTATTACTAAGTTAAAGGCTTTTAAAGATACCTTTCATCAGATTGAGGAAGGCCCTAGTTTGGTGCATCTTTTGATCATAAATGATTGCTGAATTTTGTCAAATACTTTTTCTGCATCTATTGAGATGATCTTTGGGATTTTCTTTATTCTTTTAATGTGGTGAAGTACATCTTTCTGAATGTTGAATCAGCCCTACATTTCTGGGTTAATTAACCTCACTTGATTTTAATGTATTATCCTTTTTGTATATTACAGAATTTGTTTTATTAAAACATGGTTCATGATACAGTAATCTGTATTCATGAGGGATGTGGGTCTATGTTTCCTTGCAATGTCCTTATTTAGTTTTGGTATCAAGAGTATATTGGCTTCATAAAATTACTTGGGAATTGTTCCTTCTTTTCTGAAAGTTTGTCTAAGGTTAGTATTATTTATGCCTTGAATGTTTGATAAAATTCACCAGTGAAACCTGGGTCTGGAATTTTCCTTGTGGGAAGGTTTTAATTTTGATTCAGTTAGTTTAATAGGAACAGGCTATTGAAAAATTTTCATTTCTTGTGTTAATTTTGGTAATTTGTGTTTTCAAGGAGTTAATCTATTGTAAGTTTTTAAATTGATTTGGCATGAAAGATGTTCATAATAGTCCCCCAATTCCCTTGTAATGCCTGTAGAATCTGTTATAATGTCCAGTGCCCCCTCTTTCAATCTGATTTTTATGATTTGTGTTTTTTTAATCTCTTGTTTTTCGCTGATCAACCTAGGTGTTTCAAGCAAGCAACTTTAGTTTGTCAGTTTTTTCTTATTTTCTTTATCATTGATTCTGTCTTTGTTGTTTTCTTCTATTTAGTTTGGGTTTTCTTTGCTTTTTCTAGCCTGTTGGGGGGATGTGCTTAGATCATTGATTTTAGACTTCCCCAGTATTAACATTTGAACAATAAATTCCTCCCTAAATATTGTTCTGTGCTGCCTCCCACAAAATTTGATATGCTTTGGTTTTATTATTTAGTTCAGAATATTTTTATATTTTACTTAACGATTTCTTCTTTGATTCATGTTTATTTTTTTTAGCTGAGCCATCCTGCCACCTGTTGGCAGCTCAATGGCAGCTCTGCTCGGGCTGGGTATCGAACTGCTGTTGCTCAGAGCTCAACTCGCACTTTTTTTTTTTTTTTCTTTTTTAGGGGGCAGTGGCCCTCATATGTGGGACCCGAACCGGGGCTGTTGGCGCTTAACCACTGAGCCACTCGGCCGGCCCTTTGATTCATGTTTTTATGTAGAAATGTGTTGCTTAATTTTTAAATATTTGGGAATTTTGCTGATATTATTTTGTTGTTAATTTCTAATTCCGTTGTGGTTAGAGAACATGCTCTGAATGATTTTCATCTTTTGAAATTTATGGAGACTTTTATGACCCAGCACATGGTCTATCTTGATGACTGTTCTACATATGCTCAAAAACAATGTGCGTCCTACAGTTGTAGGGTGTAGGGTTTTGTAAATGTCAGAGTAAGTTGGTCAATTGTGTTCAAATCAGTTATAGCCTTAGTAATATTTTTGTCTCTTCTGTCAGTTACTGAGAGAGGAGTATTAAAATATCCAACTATGGGGCAGCCAAGTGGCGCGATGGTTAAGAGCTGGCTTGGGACACCAGTGGCCCAGGTTTGGATCCCACATATGAGGGCCAGTGACACTGCCCTCTAAGAAAAAAAATCCAACTATATGTATAGATTTGTCTTTTTTTTTTTTTTTCCACTAAGAATGAAATCTGACTACTTATTTCATGTATTTTGGAAGGCTTTCTTTAGATGAATATACATTTTGGATTATTATGTCTTCCTGATGAATTGAGCCTTTTATCATTCTAAATGTTCCTCTTTATTTATTTATTTATTTTTTTCTTTTTAGAGGGCAGTGTCACTGGCCCTCATATGTGGGACCGAACCGGGGCCGCTGGCTTCCCAAGCCAGCGCTTAACCCCCGCGCCACTCGACCGGCCCTCCTCTTTATTTCAATTAATATTCTTTGTCTTGAAATCTTTGTCTCAGTAACCTAATCACTGCTACTTTCTTATAATTAATATATTCAAAAGTATATCTTTTTTACCCTTTTGTCTATGTCTTTATATTTAAACTGTCTCTCGTAAAGACCATATAGTTGGAACTTGTTTTAAATTTATTCTGATAATCTTAGTCTTCAATTTTTTTACATTGGTTTTTTTTTTTTTTTTGATCTTTTTTATTGAATGTTGATATATAGTTGGATTTAGGTCTCCCATCTTGCTGTTTGTTTTCTATTTGTCCCTTCTATGTATTGTTTCTTTCATGCCCTTTCTTTGAAGGCTAATTTCAACATCTCTGTTATCTCTGTGCTTGTTTCATTTGCAGTTGTTTGTTTAAATACATAGTCCCTGGTTATGGGTCACATTTTTCTGCCTCTTGTATATTTGGTAATTTTTGACTATGTGGTGACTATTGTGGATATGTTGTTAAATATTAATTCTGTTGTCTGCCTTTACAGAACTTGGGTTTTGTTCTGGCAGACAATTGACTCACAAATCAGTTTGATCCCTTCAAGGCTTGTTTTTAAATGTTCTTATTAAGGCAGGTCTTGAGGCGCCTGCTCCTTGGACATGGTCTTTTTGGGGTCATAGTTCAGTTCCGGGGGTGTTCAGCAAGATCTTGAACTTCTGACTGGTCAGAACTTCCATGTCTCCAGCCCTTGGCCTCCTCTTGAATCTGTTGGTCTCTCTTGAAGCCTCTTCTCAAACTCTTCTGTAGGCCTGCTCTCTGTTGCTTGCGGATCTCTGCAGTTTGCTATTTGGTGCCTGTGGTTTCTTGGTTGGGAAATATGCCTGATCCCAACAAATAGAATTTCCGGAGGTGGGGGTTCTGAAACTGTGAGCCTGACCCCTAGGCCAGCGCCTCCCACCACAAGTGAGGCAGCTTCTGAGATGGGCTGAAGGGACAGGCTTCCCTTGCGAAGCAGGAGACAGCTGTGGATTATGAGGAAGTTTGGACACATCATTGTATTGAGGCTTTAAAGTCACCCTGTAACCCACTCAGTAGGTGAAAACTTTGACTCAGGAATCAAATATTACATGTAGGCCCACAGTTGGGAGATAGTTGCCCAGTATTCCAACCCAGGGTCTGTCGAAGCCTCTGCTTTTTGTATTTCTCCTGGGTCCTTTTCCATCAGTACAAAGAAACATTTTAGAAATCGTTCCCAAATCCAGCCAATTAACCTCCCTCTCTCTAGCTAAAGGATAGATTAGAGCAGTGCTTCCTAAATTTTAATAACTCTCCTGGGGATCTTGTTAAGATGCAAATTCTGAATGGGGTGCTGGGCTTTTCTAACCTGCAGTAGGAAGGGCTGGCTGGTACTCAAGCTGTGCCCTGGGCTCTGGGCGAGCGCTCTGCTTGGATGGTGTGAGCTTACTGTAGGGGGTAGAATGGTGCCGTGGTGATTGGATAGGTCACACTTCAGAAGCTGCCTCTGTTGTTTCTTCATTGTTCAATGTATTGGGTTGTCGGAAAAGTCATGATGCATTTTTACAACGAAAAACAGAAAAAATACATCATGACTTTCCTGACAACCCAATAGAAAGTTGGAAACTGCTCAACCTAAACTTCTCTGTATTGAGTGAGTCCAGAGCATGACTTCACGGACTGTTTTGGAAAGAGTTACATTTACTACAGATGTTAATTTGCTGTCCACCTGTCACCTAGTTAAAGCATTCAGGGCTTTTATGTTGATTCCCATGTAATACTTTTAGCATTTTCCAGAATTATAACGACTGTAAAAAAATTTCGGTATGATCTTGTTATGAACAATGATAATCATTACTGTTGTTGGAGAGTGGGCCTTTCTCCGCACAGAGTCCAGGTCCTTGGCAACTTGAGCAAAGAATTGAACGAGATACCAGAGTAAAGCAGTAGAATAAGTAGTTTATTAGAAAAGATAGTACATTTAGAAATAGAAGTAGACCTGAGTACTATAGGATGGCTCAAGGGCCCATTACCAAAGAGTGTGGAGGGGGCACATGCAAAGGTGAGGCTTAAAGGGAAGAAGCAGCAGCAGTAGTAGCAGCTGTGCTTCCCTCCCAGGACTTGGGGTTTGTATCCTTTTTCTCTAGAATGGGCTGTTCTTTCTGGGCTAGGACCACTTGATTGGCACCTGTGATTAACAAGAGGTACTGCGTAGGTGTAAGGGACTGGTCTGATCTAGTTGGATATTTTGTGTCCACTTGCTCTTCCTGCAGGGGTAGGTAATTACAATACAACGGGGAGTTTTGGGTGGAGAGGCGAAGTGCCTCAGGCGGTTGCACTCTGTGGGATGTGTAGGAATGCAGAGACCCAATGCCTTCCTCTAACTGCCTGCCTAGTTATTTCCTTGAGAGACGTGATCCCCATAAAATCTCTATGGGAAGCTGAGGGACAGGAGGTGTCTTCTGTATCTGCTTCCTGCTGGGCAGGGGCGTAGAGCTGTCCCTGCCTATTGGGGTTCACGGAACTCTCGCCCTAGCTGGTCTCAGATGAGAGGAAGGGGTCTCAAGCTTCACCTGGAAGACCGTGTTGGCTTCTTTGTTTGTTGGGGTATCCCCTGTATCCTCAAGGCTCCTGAATGATGGCTTCTTTGTTTGTTGGGGTATCCCCTGTATCCTCAAGGCTCCTGAATGAGGACAAAAATATAGATCTGTTCTTACCAAACTTATGGCTATTCAGTCCATCACTCAGGTGGAGTCAGTTGTCTGGACACAGAATGGGTTTGACATTTAGCTTCCTGGCCTGGGGGATATTTGGAAGTCTCAGGCTTTCAAATAGTCATTGGAAGCAGGGGTAGGAGACATTGTTTCAGATTCAGGAACTATTTTAGAAAGCAATTAAGAAACAAGGGAGATCTTCCGTCCAGATTCACAAACTGGTTAGAAAAGCAATCAAAGCCCAAGAGCTAAGAAACTAAAGAACTAGGGAGGAGACTTAACATTTTTATAGAAAAGGAAACATTAAAGTTTTTCAGTGGTGGGGGTTGTTGTTGCTCATTTTGCCGGTAACATTACTACATTTTTTTTTTTTTTAAAGGTTTTATTGGGGATTTGGTGGAGGGGAACAGCGTTGGGGAATCGGGGAAGGGGAACAGACAAGTTGCTGTCTTCTTGTTCTTCAGTTTAGTTGCGGAGGATGCTGCTTCACTGTTGGTATCGTCATTGCGCTCTTCCTGGATGAGGCAGATCGGTCGCTGGCCTCTGGATGTCGCTCATCGCGGCTATTGGCAGCTCACGCTTGGCTGCCAGCCGCTCACGCTGGCTGCGGGCCACTTACTGTAGCCTATGGCAGCCCACTGCAGCAGGAGCTGCAGCCCACACCATCACCAGGGCTCGCACAGCCCAGCTCCAGGTGGAGCTGTTGTTAGCTGTAGAGGGCAGTGTCACTGGCCCTCATGTGGGATCCGAACCGGGGCCGCTGGCATCCCAAAACCAGCGCTTAACCAATGCGCCACTCGGCCGGCCCAACATTACTACATTTACTCGTCCTGGGTTATAGTAAGAGCAGGCAAGGAGTGACATTTCTCGGGTGCCCATTGTACTGGGCACTGTGCTGGGTGCTTTGCAACACGATCTTTCTTCACCTCTTGTTTATAATCCTGTGAGGTAGGGGCTATATCTGTTTTATACATGGAATAAAATATTCTGAGTCACTTTCCTGCCTCCCAGAAAACTATTCAAGATGAGCCCCGTTAGAAGGAGGCGGGCTCTGACTTGGAACCCGTCCATGTCTGACTCCTAAGTCTGTATTTTTTCTACTACATGATTTTGTGTGTAATATATGTAGCAAGATTCAAAATATGGTGGGGGAAGTGTATAATAGCTAATATTCTGTGTATGGATTAGATTTAACCTCCATCTATAACATTTATAGAAAAGGTAACTCGGAGAGTGAGTCTAATTCCCCAGGAGTATTTTTCATTGTTTGGAAGGATTTACTGCTTACACCTTTCTAGAATCACAACTCCTATGTATACTGTGAACCATGCCTGGGGTCTGATTGGGCTGTGGCTGTCAGTCAGAAACAGTAATTCAGCCATGCAGGTTTGCAAAACCCATAAAGAAGTCACTTTTCTGGCTAATGAAATTGTGTGTTTACCTCACATGCAGGAGGTCAGCAGAATTATAATTTTTTTAAATGTGACTTTTTAAAAGTGATCTTGATGGAGTAAATTTTTTTTTTTATAATACTACTATAGCAAAGAAAGGTTTGATTTGTTGCTTTCTGGGTTTATTTTCAAACTACATAAAAGAACAATATAATCATCACCTATGTTTCCATTAATCAGAATTAACACATTGATATTTACCAGATTTTCTTCATAGTTTTTCTCCATTTTTAAAGTAGACTTTTACTTTTTAGAATAGCTTTAGATTTACAGAAAAATTGGAAGATAGTATAGCGGTTTCCCATATCTCCCTGCCACCCCCACCCACCCACCGGTTTCTCCTAATTATTAACATCTTACATTAGTGTGGTATATTTGTCACAATTAATGAACCAATATTGCTACATTTTTAGTAACTGAAATCAATGCAAATTTCCTCAATTTTTCTCCTAATGTCTCCTCTGTTGTAGAATCCCGTCCAGGACTCCACATTGCATTTAATGGTTGTGTCTCCTTAGGCTCCTCTTGGCTGTGATATCTTCTCAGACTTCCCTTGTTTTTGATGACAGTTTTGAGGAGTACTGGTTAGGTACCTTTAGGATGCCTCACTGTTGGGACCTGTCTGATGTTTTTCTCATGATAAGACTGGGAGTTAGGGGTTATGGAAGGAAGATCATGGAGATAAAGTGTCATTTTTATTGCATATCAAGGGTGTGTGCCATCAGCATGACATCGTTGTGGTTGATGTTGCCCTTGATCACCTGGCTGCAGTTGCTTCTGTCAGGCGTTTCCGTCATAACTTTCCTCCTCCTTCCCCCTTTCACCCTTTCATCCTGTCCTCTTTGGAAGAAAGTCATGTGCATAGCCCACACTTAGAGGGTGGGGGTTGGGCTGTATCTCCTGAGGTGGAGTGGCTACATAATTTATTTGGAATGCTTCTGCATGGGAGATTTGTCTCTTCATAGTTTTTTAAATAAATGAAATAAAACTTAGATTAAAAATCTAAATATCTTATACATGATGACATATTCATCTTTTTTAAGAAATGTATTAATATAAATATGTATTGATTTTAATTCACTTACAAAAACTTTTATTCATGACTTTTTAAATTGTTCCTTGTGATTTTTTTCTATTATAACTTTTCTCTATTGTTTGTGCATTCTTTTGAAGGTACACATGATACTGAAAACTTGACCTCGTACAAGAGGTTCAAATAATGGATATGGCTGAATCGCAGAAACAGGCATTGTGTCTTAGTGATTTTTTTGAATAAAGATGTAGTGATTCACAAAAGGATTTTCCCCCAAGTGTCTTCCTTGATCATCGTGGATTTGCTTGGTAAAATACATTCTGCAAATCCCCCCCCCCTTTTTTTGGTTGTCTGCTGGGGAAGTGAGCATCTCCTGAATGTTCTAATGAGGCAGGTGTTCTGGAGTGCTCTAAACAGCACCTAGTCAGAGCTGTGAATTGAACGTTGATGACATTTTCTACTCAGGAAGTGCATTGGGCTGTATAGTTATCGGTGGGTTGTAATTCCAAGTCCATAATTCTGTATATGTACATCTGTGCATGTTGTGCATGTTATTGTATATTTTAGGATAAGAATGTGGCACTTTGGTTTGTGGCTTTTGAAAAACAGTGCATGATCTGAAGTAATGGAGATTGCAGTAGTTGCTTTGTTATTTACCAAGTGGAAACTTCATGCCCTCAATAATGAGCCGTAGTACTCATTTCATGTTTTTCTGCCAAGTATGAAGAATGAACTGGAAAATAAGCCATCCTAAATCCTTTCTAGAACAAGGCAAGAAATAGATGATACTGGGAAATGCCAGCTTCAAACATCGTCTTAAAATTATTGGCTTTGTGTATTGTTATAGTTAGGATGCATGCCGGCCTGTTTTCAGTATTGTAGAAAATCTATTCGCTTTACAGATTCCTGATGGTAGAGGTTTTCTGTGCTCTATTTTTGGAAAGAGATCTCAAAGCCACCTCAAGATTGCACAGTGCTTTGTGGTTTTCAGAGTGTTTTCCTATGTGCTATTCCATTTCAGTTGGGAACAGGAAGTTCAAGCAGCCCAGTGTGCAGGCATGCATTCAGGCGTGTGTGACCTCAGCGACGAGCAGCCATATTGACGGGTACGGCGGGAAGCACTGGGGCATAGAGATAAGGGAGAGACGGAGGGGAGGGTATGGGGATGTTTTCTCTCCTGAAGCCTGGCACATTTTACTATAGAACTGGAAACACTGCTTGGCACTTGTACTCACAGCTGTCAAGGTGTGGCTGCGCCTAGGTTGTGCTGCAGCTGAAGGTGGGTTCATTGAAAGAAAAGGTGTGCAGAGGTGGGCGTGGCTGGAAGACTGGAGGCTATGACTCTGAGATCAGTCAGTCTGGACTTGATTGGAGAGATCATAGCAGCTTTCATTCCTGTCTGTTGCTGTTGCAAATGATGCTCTTTGGAGACAGTGCTTACCTTTTATGAGTGATCAGCAGCAGTAACAGCCAGCTTACTCCAGCTCTCCAGTCTTGATGTTAATTTAATTCATACCTTAGATCTATCAGTTAAGGTGGCTGGGTATCTAGTCCTACCTATTGTTGGGGACATTTGAGTGGAGATAGACTTTGAAACTGCAAGAATAATTTCTCTAGGCCTAGTGGATATCCAGACCTCTTTCTGAGGTGTCTTTACCTTATTCTCATTCCTGGGGAGGGTGCAGAGCAGACCCCACTGCAATGAATATTACTGTTAGTGTTCAGCCTGCCTCAAGGCCGACTGAGGTTTGACCCCTTGGGCCATTTGTCTTCTTCCCCCCAACTCCTTTTCAGACTCCCATTTAGCAGTTGGTGTCAGTGCCACCTACTGACAGTACACATCTGGTTTCCTTGTAGCTTGTGTCTCTTACCTGGGACTTGGGAGGATGTGGTCCTGTGTGCTGTGTGCCTCTGCCACCCCATCGTCTCTCCCTCCTGGAAGATGCTTAATAGCACCCATCTCATGGTTGCTAGCGTGTGTATTGTCACAGCCTTTTCAACGTCCACTGTCCCAAACATCAGAGCATCACTGCTAAGAGCTGAGAGAGAGCTAGGAGGCAGACAGGCTTCAGTGAGAGTTGGGCAGATGGGAGAGCTGCTGGGTGTCCTCCTTGTTGGGGAAGGTCTGTCCTTACATGGGTCCTTACCAGTTATAAGTGCACCTCATTATCTGGGCGCTAAGCACATTCTGGTAAGTTCCTCATGATCTGTCTTGCCTGTTGCTATCTAAAGCTCAGGTACCACCATATAGATTTGGATGAAACGGTATCCCATGCTGCCTGAACTATGAGCCAGAGTAGAGCGCAGGATAATTGTGCCTTTATTGTACCAAGAGTCAGCCATGCAGTTTCCAATTCGGTAAACTTCAGCTATTAAAGAAACATACAGCTTTTTATATCCTGTATGTTTTTATATCCGGTTGGCTGGATTTGCTTCTGTTTTCCTTCCTTTTAGCCTCCTCTGCAAATAGTAATGGTAATTGTCTGAGTGGCTGACCCTCGTTCAGGCGTTTTTTTGGTCACATGTATAATACATTAGAGCAAAGTGTGACAACTTAGAGCCATGTTATAACCAGGGTGAATTTGATTTAAATTACCACCCAGGAGTAATCTCTGGCAGCCATAATCAGTTTGATCTACCTGGTTTTATTCAGTGACAGCTTAAATTAATATTTTAAGGACAGCTGTGCAGCCAAACAGTGGGTCTTCTTGTCATTATGGGCAGTCAGGATGTTTGAGTAGAGAATGGCTTTTAAAAAACAACTTCTCCTCCTTATGGGAAAATAATGCGCTGTGTGGAGAATTTGAATAATATAGAAAATACAAAAAAGAAAATAATCACCTGTAAACCCTCTGTAGTTATCACTGTAATATTTTGGTGTTTTCCTTGCTCTGTGTGTGTGTCCGTCCATGCATGTGTCCATGCACACACCCAGTGTTAGTTATGGGGGTTATACATTTTGTATCCTTTTTAAAAAATGTAATGCATAAGCAACATTTTGCCCTTGTTGTAATGAGTGACCTTTTACAGTAAAAGAGCTGTTTTACTTTCAATATCGCCGCCACTGGCTTGCATGCTTTCCTGTTCCAGGGCTTTCACTTTTATCTTTCGGAACGAGGTGCAGAAAGCGTGGAGCGTAAGGTAGCTCTGGGCTATCCTCAAAAGTCTCGTTCCTGCCCTGTCTCCTTACCAGTGGGATGGCTGAGAACATTTGACGGCACCAAGTAGATTTTTGTAGGGACTTCGCGCAGACTCAGTTTTGGGTGAGAAGTAGAGCCACATGTGTTCTAAACTCTGATAAGTCTGTGTTTCACAGTCTGAGATTTATGGCATTTAATAAGCTGGGCAGGACCCACGTTATCCCCTCTGGTCTCTTCTTGAGGAGGCCACAGGAAGCTGGGAGTTCGTATCCTCACACCTGTTTCCTGGGGCCCGTCTCCACATGCTGGTCCGCCTGCCCCCAGAGTGAAGCCGACAGCCTGTCTGTTTCAAGAACTGGTTCAGTTTCCCTACTCCGATGTAGAGGAGAAACAAAATTCTCTGAAGTATTAACTTACTTTCTACTTTAAATTTTACTAGAGGTAATCCCAGGCTTTCTTCCCTAAAGCCTTCTTTGCAGTCCCAGCTTAACCTCTCCTTCCCCTGAATTCCGGCTTTACCTGGATGGACATTGTTCCGCCATTGCCTCCTGTGTGTGCTCTGTTTCGTCACAGTTGTAGTGGACGTTAAATCCATGAAGGAGGAACATGAGGGCTCTCCCTGCAGAGGGCTTGGGGTAAGGGCTTAGCTCAGATCTCTATTCCATTGTGTTGTAGCTGAGCTGCAGTGTAAATTAAAATTCGTCTTTATAAAGCGTCACTCTTTATAAAATAAAATGCTTTTTTTCTTTTTCTTTCCTATTTTTTTTTTTTACCATCTTTTTCTTCTCTTCATTCTCCTTGGCTTTGCTTCACTTGAAAGGAGTACTCAATCCTAAAGAGGCCACTTTTCTACCTAAAAATATATTAGGACTTGGAAGAATTAGGGGAAGTAGTTGATTTAAGTTTCATCACCATCACCTTGGCTTACTTCGCCTTGGCTTAGCGGTCCTGTCTGCGACATACTCTGGGGAACCGTGTAGAGGATGCAAAGCTGCGGACAGCCTGGATCCTGTGCACTGTGGGTGGCAGGAAGCACCCTACAAAACCCCTGTCTCCTGGACACAGGCCCCTGGCCACCCCACAGGGAGCATTGCCTTGGTGCTGCCCTCCCAGTCCAGGGGCTGGCACTTGGCTGAGCAGTGTCCAAGACCCCAATTGTCAGTCACTGCAAGTAGCTGGACCTTCCAGGAGTACCAGCCTCATGCGATTCAAGCACTACTTGTTTAAAACCAAAAACTTCATCAGTTTTTAGGATCAGAGGAACTTTGAAGAGCACCTAGTGGTCATTAAATGCTTCATGTTTTACAGCTGAGGAGAACTACGGGAAAACCTAAAAGGGTCAAGAGGTTAGTCCAAGCCACACGTCTGAAGAGTGGCAGAACCAGGGTTATAAACATTTTCCCTACTGTCTTTGGCCTGGTGCTTTTGCTTGAGAATTAATGCAGGCTGCACCTTGGAGAGCTGGTATGTCTAACTGATGTGACCCACCTGCTATGCCAGCTGTGTTAGGGTAATGGTTTTGTCACTAGAAGCTTCTAGAGCAATTGCATGACTACAAATGAGGCCCTATGCCTGAGGCCTCAGCAGTGATCTGCTGTCCTGTCACTTTCCCTTTAGGAGTTTCCACCCTACTTTCTAAGTCATATCCTGGTCACATACCATCCAAGTGAAATAGCATGAGAGTTGCTAAGTTCTTTCACCTGTCTCCCAGTTGAGATTTATGTCTGAGAGAAATAAATGCTCAGATGTGGGAGCTGTGTATTTCCCTGAACTCTTTCAAAGTTGACATTGTAAGAGTTGAGTCCAGTGAGAGGTGGGCTGCTCATGTTTCTATGGTCTCCAGCCCAATTCTCTCACTTCAGGTGACTGGACGGCCAGGCGATGTCTTTGGCATTATGATCTGTCGCGTATTTCTTGCTCTTTATTTGCCAAGTTGAGGTACTGGAAGGATTCCAAGAGCAAGTGGGTGATAGCAGACAACTGAATACAGCCATGTCTTTCCATGAAAACTGCTTTTCTTGGCTTTCTCCCAACAATGGTAGGTTGCCAAGAGAAAGTGCTCTTGGCCTTACAAATGATATGGCCATACTCTGGGTTAGTTCTGGTTCTTTATGTCATTGAAAAGAAGGAATACTTCTGGCTGTCAAATTATTGGGCAAATTTTGCTCCTGGTGTACTAAATTGTGTTGGTTTTATACACCTTATTTAAATTTGTGGTTTTGTGTGTATGTCAATGTGTGAAGAAAGATGCTAAAAACTTTATTTTAGTAAACATGTTGGGTTAGGTAAAAGCCACAGCAAATGGAGCCCATTTACAAGTGGGAGTTGCAACAGTTTCTTTTTTGTGGGTGTGTTCTTTCTTGTTTGATCCCTCTATTTTTTTATTTTTTATTTTTTTTAAGATTTTATTGGGGAACTGGGGAAGGGGAACAGACAAGTTGCTGTCCTTTTGTTCTTCAGTCTAGTTGTGGAGGACATCGCTTCACTGGCCCATGTTGGTATTATCATTGCGCTCTTCCCTGCTGAGGCAGTTGCTCGCCGGCGACTCACAGCAGCCCAACTTAGCTGTAGAGGGCACAGCATCACTGGCCCTCATGTGGGATCCGAACCGGGGCCCTGCTGCTGAGAGCTAGCGTCCCAAGCCAACTCCTAACCAACGTGCCACTCAGCCGGCCCTGATTCCTCTATGTTTTAATTTCAAGTTTAACCCAGGAAGGTTACGCTAGGGTATTTTGATCACATATTGCTATTGCTTATGATATATTTTAAGTTTGAAATGAATAATCCGAGTATTATTTTTATTTTATTTTATTTATTTATTTATTTTTTTGAGGGCAGTGTCACTGGCCCTCATATATGGGACCTGAACTGGGGCCACTGCCTTCCCAAGCCAGCGCTTAACCATCGCGCCACTCGGCCGGCCCCCGAGTATTGTTTTTAAAGTTGGAAAACAATCTAGAGTGAATACTTGGGAATATTTGTGATCTAATAGGACAATTTTAACAATGATGGTCATTACAAGTATTTCTACAACTAGTAAGTGCACATGATTATTTTTGTTACAAAGCATATTTCATGTTCCTCTGAAAATGTCTCATAATCAAATGCCAGTAATTCCAGCTGGCCTCTACCTCTGATCCCACTTGTTTGAACCACTCCCCACGATCACATGGCCTCTGGAAAAATGTTCGTTTATTTTATTAATTACTTTAAGCATACTTAATGAAAGATACTATATCTAATATAAAATGATTCTTCCCAAAGCCGAATAATAATAAATACTAGCCAACACCTTTAGCACTTAGTCAGTTACTCTTCCTGGTGCTTCATGTTATAAAGTTGTTTAATCCTCACACAACCCTCAGATGAGGGGCTGTTATCTGCATTTTACAGGTGATAAAGCCAAGGTACAGAGAGGTTTAAATTGCCCCAGGTCACACATCTAACAAGTGGCAGAGACACCCTCAGACCAGATGAATATTCCCAGAGTCCACACACTTAGCCACAGCAACTACCTCTGAAGGAACTCGTACTGTGGCTCTGTTCCAATAGCATTTTTGTTTTGTTTTTTGAAAAAACAGGCGTTAGCGCCTGGTTTTTGTGGACTGAGCCTATTTCTGTTCAAGTGCCATGTGTGTGCAAGTCTAGGTGTGCTTGGAGGAGACACGATTCTGCTTGACAAGGGAGTGCCAGGCCTCATGGCGCAGGCTGGGCCTCTGGTCTGAGGACGGGAAAGCTTCCCACGGGGAGCTAAGCTCTCCAACTGATTTGCTTGGTTCCTAGGCTTCCTGGGCCAACCTTCCTCATCCACAAAGTGTTATGCTTTAACCAGAAACTCTCAGAGGCCCTTCCAGCTGAAAATTCTGTCCTGTCCAATTGTCCCTACTAAGCTCATTGGGGAAGGTATTTTGTTGCCTTGTTCTGTTTTCTGACCAGTATCAGTAGTCCCTCCGCCCTCTCACAGTACTTCCTGTGATGGCTCTGCTGTGGTGTGGTTTTAAGTGTATACAAGGTGAGGAAAACTGCTGAAGAATTCAGCTTTTGAAAAACAACTGTATTTAGTGGTCTCATCAAAACCACATCAAACTCAGCATTTGTTGCCACTGAAGGCCTGGCCGACTGAGTAAAATCGTGACGTGGAAACACGTTTTTGATGTCCTTCAGTCCTTTCCTTTCCCTCTTGTTACAGGTACTTTCCTCTGGTCACACAGCGTGTCCCCATCAGGCTGTTAGCTCATAAATGGTTGTGATCTGACCCTTCTCGTCAGTGTGCATTTCAAGAGACATTTGGAGATAATATTGGGGAGAGTTTACTTGTGAGGGTGGTGGTTTACATGAGTGTTGACGTCTTTGGATGGGAGCCTGTCTACTGGAAAAGGCCCATATGTAGTGGGAGGGAAATATGAGATTGGGGAGAGCTTGCCCTTCCCTTAGAGTTGTGAGGGGTATGGGGGGGGATTCCTTCCCCAAGGGCAGCCATTCTTCATCTTTAGGAGATCTCAGGACCTTCTTTGAAAATCTATTGTAATAATGGACCTTTTCTCTCAAACCCACACATCACACAAAATTTGGATAGGCGTAACCGCCTAACCCCGCACCCCAACACACTCCGTGGGCTGCCCAGACAGGCCCTGGCCCCTGCCCCATCCCAGAGGAGTTTGGGCTGCTGATAATGGGAGAGGAGTGGCACCCACGGTAGCCCTAACTGCACAGGAGCAGTAATATGGATCCTTGGCTTGTTACTATTGTAAAAACCTCTCCTGGGGATGGACTTACATTTCCATGAGCCATTCTTATCCCCTTTCTGTTGGTCTAAACCTTTCAGTATCATTGTTATTTCTCTTTAAACCCTAGTGAGTTCCTTGGTTTTCAGTTTACTGCCTTATTTGATGAGGTGAGTTAGATGAGTAGTAGATACTCTATGGGTTAGTGTAGTGGAGAGACTCTTCCTCTTCTTGGGGAGCCTCAGCTTGTTTTTTCATTAATATGTTGGTAGTGGTCATATCATGACACAGTAGAAAATGCAAATATTTGTCCCAGATATCCACACACTGAGGTCAGCAGAGGAGGCTGTTTGCAGCCAGAGGTGGCCACTGAGTTTGGGTCGGTATTGCCGCACACAGTTGAGAAGCTCTGGGATGGGGCATGCATGGGCCCTTGTTTCAGAGCCGAGGGTTTGCTGGCACAGTGGATGTAGCACACAGGACTCTCATATATGCCGTGAGGGGACCCAAAGCCATCATCATCCTGTAAGACTGCCTGTCCGCTCCAACTAGTAGCCAGAATCCTCAGAGTGGACGTTTAGAAGATAGAAAGGAGACTGTTACTGCCTCTCCTAGTCCCCTCTCCTGCCAGTGGTGACCCTCATTTGTGCCTGGCTTCGGTGACTGGCCCAGAGTTCCTTGATTGTCTCTATCCTCAAGGCCAGTGTAGGGGGTTCTCTTAGAGTTCATTTATTTGGTTCCTTCCCCAAGTACTAATGAAACACCCACTGTGTGCCGGGGTCCAGGGACACAGGAGACGTATGGTCCAGGAAGGTAAGTTTGATCCTGGGGTTGTGTCCAAGACAGATTCAGGATGGATTTCATAAGTGATAATATGACAGGTAGTGCCATTGAGGCATGTAGGGTTTTTTTTGTACTTTTCATGGCATGTCTGTCAAAGTAGAAGGAGAAGCATCATCTGCCCTTGCCCCCCTTCTGTGGATAAATGTCACTCACCTACTTGCCAGACAGCTCATGACTTCAGCAGTTTTTGATTGACGGGCCAGAAGTTGTCACTAGGATTTGCTTCAGACACTTTGTTCAGTAATAAAGGCTAATGTAGGCCATGTTCATGTTGTTTTGTTTTGACTTGACTTGACTAAACTCTATAAAGAGGTTTCCTCATCAGATCTCATGCTTAGAGTCATGCTAAGGCTAATACTTAATCCCCATCTTTGGGGCAAGGTTGGGGGAGGCCTCCAGATCTGGCCCTAGTATTTTATTTCCTTCTTACCTATTTTCTTCCCTTGTACATTGGGACTCTAGTTTAATGTCTTTATTCTCTTGTTGAAATAATACAGACAACAAATTAAGGTTCTCAAACGATTGATTGATACACTTGGTTACAAGAATGCTTTTTCATAGGGAAACGTGATAAATCCATAAGGCTATCTTTAATTTAGATTTCATTATAGGAGAGCTTGCCTTTTTAGATACTTAATATGGTTCACTTTTCCCATTTCCTGAGCTTGAACTTGAATTAAATACTTAAAGGGGCTCTGGAAGAATAGAGTAAGGGGAAATTTTAACATGTACGAGTGTATTGCTGAATGAGACAAAATGTAAATATTCTATAGGCTTTAATTTCATATTTTATATAAATTTATCATCAACTTAACAGTTGCTTATCTTTGCTGTTCTGCTTTTTGAATTTTATTAAAAAGATTTCATGGTGGTTCTCAAGCAGCCGTCAACCAAATCCTGATAAACTTCTGTTGAAAATAAAACCAAGTTCTCAACTAACTGTCGGGAAATTAGAAGAAATATGTAAGACTTTTATTAAGTGGAATTAGACATCTTAGTTTGACTCTTTTGTTATGAGCATTGATGCTAAAAATCAATGTTAGCCTAGACTTGGGAATGTTCAGTCTTGATCAAAGGACAATAGCTGTAGAATAGGATTTCAGAAATCGAGAGGTCTCTGGAAGTGAGTGGTTTTTACCCAAACTGCAGGCCAGGAGGAGAGACCGCGTCTGGTTCTCCTAGGCTCTGCCAGGAGATGGTTGGGGACCCTCCGCGGGAGCTGGGCAGCAGTGGCCTATTGGAGGACTGTCCTTTGATCTCCTCCCTCTTAACTCTTACTGGTTAAGGAGAGACTGGGGCTGGCCCTGGACCGAGACCTGAGCTGTCACCTGTTGCGGGAAGCCTGGCCTTGCTGTGGTTCATCTCTGGAGTGTGTGTGTTGTCCTAGGTTGAGGAAGGGATTGTTTTCCTGGTTTTTAAATGTGTAATCAGCCCTCTGAGAGCTGGATGGTCCTTGCCTGCCGTCTGTGATCTTTGACTTTACCCTGGTTCTTGCCCCAGGAGGATCAAGACCATGGTGAGATGGTTTCCTTCACTATTGAAGGAAGGAAAGAAAAGCAAAGGCAAGAAAAGTTGCCTGATGAGATCAGAGTGCTCCAGAAACTCTCCCTTAACACTTCGGTTCAGCCATTAGAAGAAAGCGCTTTGCCCCAGAAAAGCTCCCCAGGCGATAGTACCCAGTGGGCCAAACAGACCACACACGCCCCCACATTGTCACCCTGGCAAGAGGATCATGTGAATGTTGTCAAAAACACTGACAATGTTTAAGAAAAAGGTTTTTAGAATCGGGTGAACTTTGAGACCCACAGGATCCCTTTAGGAGGTCTTCAGTCTCTTGGTACTTATTTGCCTCTCTACACTCAAGTGGCAGCTACTTTGGACTGTTGGTGTGACTGGAAGGACAAGGTACCTCTCTCTCCTTCCCCATCCCCAGCTGTCATCCACTTTGGTTTGTTGATGCTAGAAACTTCCAAAGTGACCTGGATTTTCTTGTTTGTCAAATTGGTGGTTTTACAAGGCGTGAGCTCCCTGACAAGGAGGAAAGTTGCCCCCACACGTAACCTGGCTCGGCTCACAGCACAGGCATCGCCCGCTCTCTGCTCACGTCCCGCCACTTCGCTTTTATGAAAGACCTATGTTAGTGCCTGTTTAGCTAACTGAAAGAAACCCAAGGAGGATTTTCACTGTTACGAAAAAAGGTGAAAAGCGACACTAGCGTTCAGAGTTTGTTCTGCAGCGAGCTTTACCGAGGCAGCGCACACCCCAAGCCATGGGAGTCTCCCGCCAAGCTCCTTTGCCAGGAACCGCACTCAGCATCCAGCCGCCGTAGCTTTGAACTGTGTCTGAGCATCTGGGCTTTCTCTCGATTTATGCTGTTCATCCATTAGCAAGATGTGTCCTAAAGTATCAGAAAAGCCTAAGGGAGCTCGGGAGGGTGTTAAGTTTACCGTAAAACTGGATGTAATTAAGCATTTTGGTCGTGGTGAATGAAATAAATACATTGTGTGTGTGTGGAACTTGCCCGCATCCACATTCGTACTATTTACACGCAGGCAGAGAGCAAGAATCTTGAAAGCTACCCCAATTCCTGCTTGTTCTGCTCGTAGCAAAGTGGTCTCTCTTAGAGGGTATCCAGTAAAACGGAAGGTCTGGTTCTTGAGTGGATAGGTGGGTGTGTACAGCGTGGTGTATACTTACATTAGTCCTGCTTTTACTATATATTAGTGTTATTTTCGGTTTTGTGTGTTATTGGTAGTTATTTTGGGGGGATTGGGAATGCTCAAGATTTTTTTCATTTAAGTTAATGGTAATTGCTTTTTCGCTCTATACCATTTTGGCTCATGAATGGTTTTGTAGGAATGCTGTACTGAATGGGTCGGGGAGGGGGAAGCGGTGGCCTGTACTGGCTAACTGCAAGGATGGATTCATGGCGGGGGAACAGGGGATGGGTCTGTGTGTCTTTTGAATATGTGGTCCTAGTAGAGAAATATAAAATGAAATTTAAGAAATGGAAATCATAATTACATTCCCCCCCCCGAATTCTTGGGCCTCTTCCTAAGAAAAGTATTTCAGAAGTTTGATTTTAAGTCATAAAACAAATTTGAGAGAAGTAATTGTTGCAAGGAGTTAATTTAGTGTAATACATTCTAAAAATACAAATTCTTGCTTCAGGTCTGAGTTCCAGAAAACAACTGAACCTAGTTGACAGTCAGAAATGCCGTTTATGTGAAGAGTGAACTGAGCTACTGGCATCTCACCTTGATTAAGTTGAGCCTAGTTAGTGGGCTTGTGGAAGAATTTGTTTAAGTTGAACTTGATTTTAACTTAAATTTAAATTTGTTTCCGTTTACTCAAGTAAAGCAAGTAGGGCAAAAGTGGCAGCTAGAATATATTCAAAATAGAATACTTTCAAAAAGGTGAGAAATGTTAGCTATGAGGGCTACATGTGGAAACCACCTGTGCATATGGAAATGCACAGAACAAGGTCTTTTTGGTTACACTAGTTTGGTTTTATTTGGGTTTTTATATAGACGTTTCAGCAGGAAAGGGTCAGTTGTGTTGAGCATTGATTTGTTTGCAAGCTAGAATTTTAGAGCTGAAAGAAAGAATGCAATTTGCCTTGTTCAAGACCCAGGTGAGGTTTGAAGCTTATAGAAGGAGTGAATGTAACTTACTCAGGGTGAATGGGCTGGAGCAGCACTCACCATAGGAGGCTGTGGAGACGATTTCTTCAGTGGGGACACGCTCCCCTAGGAACTCTTCCCTGGGGAGGACTCCTTCCTCCCAGTGTCCAAACATCAGACGCACCAAGACCCCAGCAAAGTAGAGTGAGCTGGTGGAATGTTGACAACTTTGTGAAAGAGCAAAGGCAGGTGATGAGAGAAGCCAGCTTCTTAATGATTAGTCTCTGTTCCTCCAGAAGGAGCAGGGGAGGCTCAGGATACCAATTTGGGGTTCCCAAATTCACTCCGGCAGAGGTAGGAGCTAAGGTTTCCCTATGGAATCCAGCCTGGGCCTGTTGACTGGAAGAGAACCACGTGATGGGCTACAGGCCCTTGCAGAGGCATAGGTAAGGGTTCCTCATTCCTGCTTTTGCCTTTATCTACTATATGTTTTGTTTTATTTCACTAATTTAAAAAATCATCAAAAATTTCAAAAATGTCACATTAGAGAGGGTAATAAAACAACTCCCCCTGCGCGTGCCTGTCGTGTGTCACCAAGGTCTCTTTCCTGTTACTGCCTCTTGTCTCACTGGGTTATTTTAAAGCGAATCCCAGACATTCTGTTGTTTCTTTGTTAGTATTTCTACTGAAAACTTAAGTTAAATCTGATGGGGAAACCCGAAAGAAACTAATTACTGACAGAGTAATTCAGGAGTAAGCTGAAGGAGCTCCCCTATGTCAGTGACTCTGGAAGGTTTTGTTTCCAAATGATTTTTGTAATGTGCTAGTGCCACGGTTGGCGTGTGGGAATTGGGTGAGGAGTATGGACAAGGGGAAAAGCTCGTTCTTGGAGTGATATTTAGGAGGAAGAGACCGATCGATGTAGCTGTTGGGAGCAGCTTCGTTAGTCTTCTGCTGTAGTGTGTAGCCGTCTGAGCACGTTGCTCTGTTTATAAACCTGTGAACCCTGAGAATGAGCCTTTAATTTATCATTGCTATGAAGTTTCCCCAGGAAATAACGACTTTTTGCTTCAGTGGGTCAAAGTAAGCATTTCTGCGACCCTTCCTTTTATATGTGGTTGTCCCAACAGCTGATGTTGCTTCTTTTTGTTTCAGATGGGAATGACTGGTAACACGAGTCCCTTTGGACAACCCTTCAGTCAAACTGGAGGGCAACCAATGGGAGCCCCTGGAGTGAACCCCCAGTTACCCAGCAAACAGAACGTGGTCACTAGTTTGCCTCCTTTCCCTGCAGACATCAAGAATGCTTCAGTCACCAACGTGCCAAACATGGTAAGTTGCCCTTGGCTCTCTGTGGGTGCTTTGCGGTGTGGATTTATTAATATCATGCTGACAGTGGAGGCCTGCACCTAACAGGGTGTCCTAGGAGATGGGACAAGACCCCATATTTTTTATTTTTTTTTATTTTAAAGATTGAAGTTTATTTTTTTAACATAGATCTTTTTTTTTCTTTTGGCATTCAGTATTATTACTCTCAGATGTACAGCATAGTGGTTAGACATTTGTATAATTTACAAGGTGATCCCTTTGACTACTATCCACCTGGCACTATACATAGTTATTACCATATTATTGATTATACTTCCTATGCCTTACATCCCCATGACTCTTATAACTACCAATTTTTGTTGGGTTTTTTTGTTTGTTTGTTTGTTTTTGAGGGCAGTGTCCCTGGCCCTCATGTGGGATCCAAACCGGGGCCACTGTTGTCCCAAGCCAGTTCTTAATCACCTCACCACTCGGCCGGCCCCCAGTTTGTATTTTTTGATCCCTTTACCTTTTTCACCCTGCCCCAAACCCCTCCTATCACCCCGATAGCTCTAGTACCCATCTGGCACCATACATAGTTATTAAAATATTATTGACTATATTCCTTATGCTATACCCTAAATCCCCAAATTGGTGTAACAACCAATTTGTACTTCTTGATTCCTTCCCCATTTTCACCCACCCATCCCCTCCACCTGGCAACATCAAAATGTTCTTTGTATTTATGAGTTCGTTTCTTTTTCATTGTTTATTTTGTTCTTCAGATTCCACTTACAAGTGAAATCATTTGACATTTGTCTTTTGCTGTCTCACTTAAACTGCATTCAGCACAATACCCTCTAGGTTTACCCATGTTGTCACAGATGGCAGGATTTCATTCCTTTTTTATAGCTGAGTAATATTCCATTGTATATATGTACCACCTCCTCTTTATCCATTCATCCATTCAGGGACACCCAGGCTGCCTCCACATCTTGGCCATTGTAAATAATGCTGCAGTGAACATATGGATGTGCTTATCTCCTGGAAGTAGTGTTTGGGTTTCTTCAGATAAATACCCAGAAGTGGGGTTACTGCCTCCTTCTTTCCTATTATAGCCTTTGTTTTAAAGTTTATTTTGTCTGATATAAGTGTTGTTGCTCCAGCTTTTTTGTTTGTTTCCATTTTCATGAAATATCTTTTTCCATCCCTTTACTTCAGTCTGTGTATCTTTCCATCTGAAGTAGGTCTCTTGTAGGCAGCGTATGTAAGGGTCTTATTTTTGTATACATTCAGCCCCCCTCTTTTGATTGGAGCATTTATTCCATTTACATTGAAAGTAACTATTGACAGGTATGTAATTATTGCCATTTTATTATTTATATTTTTGATTAAAAAAATTTTTTTTTCATCTTAAGTCCCTCTAAGATTCCTTGTAATACTGGTTTGATGGTGATGAACTCCTTTAGCTTTTTCTTGTCTGGGAAGCTCTTTATCTTTCTTTCAATTCTAAATGATAGCTTTGCTAGGTAGAGTAATCTTGGTTGTAGGTCCTGGCTTTCCATCACTTTGAGTATTTCCTACCAATACCTCCTGGCCTGCAAAGTTTCTGTTGGGAAATCAGCCCAATTTCTATAGGAGCTCCCTTGTAGGTAACTAACTGCTTTCCTCATGCTGCCCTTTTTTTTTTTTTTTTTTTTTTTTTTTTTAAGCTGAGCCATCCTGCTACTTGTTGGCAGCTCAGCAGCAACTCAGCTCGGGCTGGGCATTGAACTGCTGTTGCTCAGAGCTCAGCTCACATTCTTGAGTGAGCTCTTAACCACTGAGCCACTCGGCCGGCCCTCATGCTGCTTTTTAAGATTCTTTGTGTTTAACTTTTGGCATTTTAATTTTTATATGTCTTGGTGTTGGCCTTTTTGGGTTTGCCTTGTTTGGGACTCTCTGTACTTCCTGGTCTTGTATGTCCATGTATTTCTATTTCCTTCACCAGGTTAGGGAAGTTTTCTGTCATTCTTTTTTTTTTAAATTGGGGAATTGGGGAGGGGAACAGTGTTGGAGAAATGGGGAGGGGACCAGCCAAGTTGTTGTTCTTCAGTCTTTGTTGTGGAGGGCACCAGTCGCCATCTGACTGCCTGTCAGCAGCTCGTGGCCTCTAAGGTCAGGGTGCTGTGTTCAATCTTAGTTGCCCGTGGGCCTAGCTGTCATCTCATGTAGGAGTTGAACGAGCAACCTTTTTGTTAAGAGCACGTGCCCTATCCACTTAGCCATCTGGGTGGCAGCTCAGCTCAAAGTGCCGAGTTCAGTCTTAGTTGCGGGCAGGCGTAGCCCACCATCAAACAGGCAATCTTGTTGTTAGGAGCACGTGCTCTCACCAGCTGAGCCATCCTGTCACCTGTTGGCAGCTCAGCGGCAGCTCATGTTGGGTGCAGCGTCACTGGCCCATGTGGGAATCAAACTGGCGACCCTGTTGCTCAGAGCTCAGGCTCTAAGCCAACTCTTAACCAACTGAGCCACTCGGTGGGCCCTCATTATTTCTTCAAATAGGTTTTCAACTCCTTGCTCTCTCTTTTCTCCTACTGGTACCCCTTTGATGTAAATGTTGATACACTTGATGTCGTCCCAGAGGCCCCTTAAACTATCCTCATTTTTTTGGATTCTTTTTTTGTTTTTGCTGTTCTGATTGGGTGTTTTCTGCTACCTTATCTTCTAAATTGCTGATTTGATCATCTGCTTCATCCCATCTACTATTGATTCCTTCTAATATAGTCTTCATTTCAGTTATTGTATTCTTCATTTCTGACTAGTTCTTTTTCATGTTTTCTATCTCTATTTTTATGTTTCCTATCCCTTTGTTGAAGGTCTCCCTGAGACCACTGAGCAGCCTCATAACCAGTGTTCTGAAATCGTGTCTAAGATTGCTTCTGTTCATTTTGTTTAGGTCTTTTTCTGGAGCTTTGTTCTGTTCTTTCATTTGGGACATGTTTCTTTGTCTCCTCATTTTGGCTCCCTCCCTGTGTTTGTTTCTATGTATTAGGTAGGGCTGCTATGTCTCCCATAGTGTAGTGTAGCTCTATGTCATAAATGTCCTGGGGAGCCCAGTGGTGCAGTCTCCCTCGTCATCTGAGCCAGTGTTCCAGGTTTGTTGCTTGCATGGGTTATGTGTGTCCCCCTATTGTAGTTGAGCCTTGGTTGGTCTTTGTATGTCAGTGGGAGGGACTGACCCTTGGGCTGATTAGTTGTGAGGACTGGCCATCACTACAGTGGAGGAGCTGTGGTGCAGGGGCTGACCCTGTGGAGCAGGATTTGCTTTAGCGGGACTCTAGCATTTGCCCAGTCTGCCCTTTGGGTATGTTGTCCTTGGAGGCAGCCAGGTGATGATGTTCCAGCTGGGTCTGAAGTTGGCCACCTGGTGTGCTATCCCTGAGGTTTCCTGGAAGGGGCCCCACCACAAGCCACGTTCATCTACAGTTTGTGCCCTGCCTGGGGCCACCTGGCATGAGCCACGAAGCAATCTGTCATTGACGGCCACCGTGCTGGGCTTAGAAGTGCCTCAAGAGGCCAAACTGCGAAATAAAGCCAGCCATTGGTAGTGCTGGGCATGGGGCTGCTCAGAAAGAGGTACGGGATGCACAAAATCCAGATGCTGCTTGTTTGGATTTTATGAACCCTTGAGAAATTTTAGGAAAGACCACAGCCTGAGCCAAGACAGGACGTTTGTTGGAAAAGCCACTGGAAGCAGCTTTGGTGTGTCCAGAATTTGGGTGGGGCAGGCAAACAGTGTTAGCTAGGTTGATGGAGACTCAGATATGGCAGCCACCTGTTTCTGCATGCTGGGATGGGTGGAGGGCTCAAGAAAGAAACAATGAATTCTCAAGCATGTGTGGGAGAAAGCTGCCCCTCCAGCCTTCCCCTGAAGCCAGAGAACTCCGTTCCTCCCTGTATGTCCCTGGTGCTTGTGGTGCTGCTGCCTTAGTGCTGGAGCTCAGAGCGAGTGAGTCCATCAGTAAGTCCATGCATGGGCCCTTTAGGAGGATTGCCTGGGACTCCAGCCACCCTTCATTGCACTTAGCCACAGTCCCCGCTGGTTTTCACAGCCAGAAGTTATGGGGACTTATCTCCCTGATACTGAGATGCCGGGCTGGGAAGTCTGATGTGGGACTGGGACGCCCTTGCTCCTCTGTGGGGAATCTGCACAGCCGAGTTCTCCCTCCTGAATTTGTTTTTTTGTTTGTTTGTTTGTTTGTCTTGAGGGCAGTGTCACTGGCCCTCATCTGGGGGATCCAGACCGGGGCTGCTGGCGTCCCAAGCTAGTGCTTAACCACCGCGCCACTCAGCCGGCCCCTCCCTCCTGATTTTTAATGGTCCAGCCCTTTCTGTGTCTCTGCCCCTCCTACCAGTCTCGAGGTGGCTTCTTCTGTATATGTCCTTAGTTGTAGGACTTCAGTTCAGCTAGACTTCAGGTGATTCTCAATGATGGTGGTTTTGTAGTTTAGTTGTAATTTTTTTTTTTTTTTTTTTTTTTTGAGGGCAGTGTCACTGGCCCTCATATGTGGGACCGAGCCCGGGCCGCTGGCTTCCCAAGCCAGCGCTTAACCATTGCGCCATTCGGCCGGCCCTTTAGTTGTAATTTTGATGTGGCCATGAGGGGTGAGCACAGCGTTTACCCCCTCTGCCATCTTGACCACCCATATTTCTTATAAGTAGTTCTCTCTCAGGGAGTTTACATTTTCTGTGATAAGCTGGCAGTCCGAGGGCTAGGTAGAGATGATTCAGCCATTTCTCCCTTTGTGGACGGAGAGGGTTCATGACTGAATCACTTTACCTTTCTCTGCAGTCACCCTCTTGATTCAGCAGGAGAGCCAAGAGAATTCAAGAGATGGGGTCTCACACTTTCTGTCTGTTAGTGGTTGAAGCTGTCAATAGAAGCCCATTGATTTGTGTTAGTCATTTCTTCTTCCAAGGACTCTATCATAGTCTGGGAGATGTGGGTGTCATATCTGACTTGATAGATGGCTTCACGTGTCTGCATTCTCCCTGAGATTTCCCACTTATAAAATAGGAATTCTCCTTGTAACCTCTCAGCTTAACTAACCAAGATATTAATGGGAAAATAGCTCCTTTTGCACTGCAAAATAGTATCTCTTTTAATTCCGAACGATAAGGGGGAGTGTGTTCTTTGGCAGATCTCACTGTGCACACACATAGCCTCTGAGTATCTGATGTGCCGTTAGTGCTTGGTCGGTCAAGGCCAGGAACAGCCAGCTCTGTCCTTCCAGGATTGTCCTGTTCCAGCCATACATATCCGGAACCTAAAACAAAGCCCACTGTTCCCTTAGCTCAGCCCCTCCGAGCTCTGGGGCAGCGGGCTGGATCCAGCAGCCACAGGCTCCCTGATCACGCTTGCCTTGCCTTTACCTGTCCTCACTGGAGGGACAGTAGCCTGGACTCAGTGCTGGAAGTCATCACCTGAGCTTGCTGGTGCCCTGGAGCACATTTGGGTTTCAGAGGAAGAGCAGTTCGTTTTTCACAGCTGTCCTGTGGTTTGTAGTCTAGGAAACCCTGACTTAACATTGTCCTCCTTTTCTCTTTTCCAGCCTTCTCCAGCCTCGCTTCCCCTTTCTCTCTCCCTCACCCACAGCTTGGTGGCAGGATCCCATGGCCCCGGGTTCCTCTGCCTACCTCTGCTGAGCCCGGGGACTGAATTCCCAGGGGTGATGTGCTTATTAAGGCCAGATTCAGATTGGAAAGAGGCTTCTAGTCGCCTCCACCTGCAGTCATGGTGGGGACAGTGGGGATGATCCTTCAGTCTGGAGCAGGGCTTCTCCCTCAGTCCTGTTGACATTTGGGGCTGCCTCATTCTCTGTAGTGAGGGCCACATCCTGTGTCTGCCCACTAGATGCCTGTAGCACTTCCCTCTTCTCCCATCCTCCCTGTGACAGTCGTTGCTAGCTGAGAGCCACTGCTGTGGGAAATGGTTAGGAGAGGCAGCAGCAGTAGCATCTCATCCTTGTGTCTGTCTTTGTGACATCTAACAGGACCAAAACCAGTTCTTTTCTTCCCTGTCTTCTCCCTCTCCCTTTCTCTACCCATTCCCCCTCAGCCTTATCAGGCTATCACAATAACTGAGGGTGTATTTTAGTCTGTGGTGGCTACCCTGATCTCCTGGCCGCCACTTCCCCACAGGGGCACATGTGGGCGTTGGGAGAGACTGGCAGCAGGTGCCTGTGGAGGGCAGCCTTTGAGGGCCATCCTCAGGCATTTACCTGGCAGGGTGTGGGGAGCTCTGCTAGCGTCCGTGTCCGTATGGCACTGTAACCTAGTCGCATCTTTCTAAGTGCCGCCATGCCCTGTGTTTCCCTTATTCGTGCAACAGCCTCTTGAAAGACATGGTTGCATGTCCCATTTTACAGATGAGGGAATTAAGGGTCTGCCGGCTTTTGATTTATCCAAGGCTCTGTAGCTTCCTGTCTGCAAAACCCGGAACTGTTTCCTTATGTCTGGTGTCATGTTTTAGCAGCTCTGAGTCCACTGGGAGTGCTTCACTAGCCTGTGCTTACATCGCTTATTTGTAGTTCCTTGAAAATGTTTTGTGGTCTTCCTTGAGTTTTCTAAATTGCATCTGGCTGCTGGAATCATAGATTTTTGCACAGTGAGGGAAAGCAGTTAACCAAAAATTTAAGTCTCAATGAGAAACAAAAAAATGAAGCCTTGGACTTACCTGTTTGGTCATGCTATGGGGTAATTTTTTTTTGTTTTGTTTTGTTTTTGAGAGCAGTGTCACTGGCCCTCATGTGGGACCAAACTGGGGCCGCTGGGGTAATATTTTGAAGCCCACTGGATTGGGTGTACCAAACAGTTAGGGCCAGGATTCTCATGCCCCATTTGAACTCTTCATGGAATGCTTTAAGCCACTTGTTCGTTGACCAAGGAGTTCTTGCTTTTCTCCTGTCCTCATTTCTAGAGAATTCCAATATCCCTGGGCATTGTTGGGGGTGGGGGGCCATGGGAGGGATGTGGCCATTCCTTTAGTTTGCCGCATTTGTGGAATACCCTCTCTGAGCCCCCATGTACCTGGAAGGCAGGCATACATGACATAGAGCTTGCTCCTCTTTCATGAAATTGGGGGTGGGATGGGTGACGTGAAACAATCACAAAACACGAAGTCCCCAGCAGGTCTGAGTGACATGCAGTAGTTGAGGTTGACCCAGGGGCCTCCTTTGATGGAGCCATTGGAGAAGGTAGTGCCATGGAGGGGGATTTGAGAACAAGACCAGAAGGATGAGCAGAAGCAGCGGAGACATCAGGGCACCGGGAGAGCCTTGGTTTGTGCAGAACTGGTGGAAGTCTAGTGGAAAAGCTAACTTTCAAGTGAGGAGGAACCCGTGTGAGTGAATGTTGGGGACCAAGCTGGAGCCAGTTCAGGGAGGGCAGTGGGTGGCAGCGACCGCCCCAGCAGTCCGGGGAAACGGTGACCTGGGGGTAGTTGCTCATAGTGGGGAAAGGAGACTGACTAGAGGTTTGCCATTGCAGTGGATGTGGAGCGTCACCCTGTGAGGCGACCTGGTGGGTGGTGGAAACGTTTACAGAGCTGGAGGAGGAACAGACTCGGAGGGTGACGAAGGGGCAGGCATCATAATTCCACTGTAGACATGTTCCGTTTGCGGTGCTTGTGGTATGTGTGGGTTGGGGTGTCAGACAGGTGGGCAAACGAGTCCGCTAGCCGCTGTCTGCCTGGGAGCTGCGGTAACCCGTCGCAGCAAGTGGACGAGATCGCGCAGGGGTGGGGCACAGGAAGAGAGAGCAGGGCACGGAGGAGCCAGCGAAGGGCACGGACAGGAACCCCATCCCAAGAGGAGGATGTTTGAACAGGAGGAAATGATGCGGTCAAGGTGACTGAGGTGAGGGCAGAGGAGTGCCACTGGGATGTGCCAGTAACTCTGTGGGTACAGCGTCGTCTACTGAGAGTTACATGTGACCTGCAGTCACGGTGCTCTGTCGTCACCCTCTGGGGTGTGCTGCCGGGGCTCTGAGGGGTTGGGGGCCTCTGGGCAATGGGTCATTGTTGAGGGCCTACACATGGGTATTCTCAGGGCAATATTCAAAAGCAAACACCCCATTTTCCTACATTTTCAGATGTATCTCATTACATCTCTGTCTTTGGCCATTTTATTTGTAATTTCTTAACCTTTCTACAGACTTTTGAAGTTTGTTACAAATTTCATCATATATCATGATTCTGAGATGCATTTTTTTCACATTGTAGCATATCAAATCAGGATGCCTTTTAGAAACAGTCAAGTTTCAGATATATAATTTAAATTAATAAGAGTGACATAACTGATAACTGATAAACATATATCCAGTATATATTGGGTTGTCGGAAAAGTCATGACATATTTTTTCTGTGTTTTTCGTTGCAAAAATGCATCATGGAGCAGGGTTTGGAGGCGGTGGCAGTTGGGTCGTTGTGTTGCTATGGACTGGGGTTGAGGTCCGTGGGGCCATCTCGAAGGAGGGGTGTTAGGGGCAGTCCCCTGGAAGAGGAGGCAACCTGATTGCTGGTGACATTGTCCTTCTTGCCTAACCTTTGGATTGGGTTTTTTGCTACTTTCACCAGAAAAAGTCCTAACACAGAGCGAAGGAGTGTTTACAGGAAGGAGGGAAGCTCAGATGCCAGGTGGGACTGGAGGTGTCCGTTAGGTCATGGCTGCCCTTCACACGGGCTAGTCGGGGTGGTTTGTAAAGGAGCGTTGTTTGGAAGCGGGACACATCTTGGGCTTATCTAATTTGAGGGGTGGGGTCCCGGATATGGTCTTCTACAAGGGTTATTTCTCAGAGGGAGTTCTTATATGTGATTTGTTTCCTTTTCAAGAACTACACTATGAAGACTTCACTATTAAAGTTGTAACACGGGAGATTTATCAGGAGTGCTGCTTATTTAAAATTGCTCGTGCAAGTGGTGTTAGGATTTATTTCAGTCATGTGCTAGAGAGTTGAAGTGGAAGCTTTGGATGAGACTCCCAGGCAGCTGCTGATCCAGGTCTCGAAGCAGAAGGAAAGTGTGGCTGGTGGAGGTCTGTTCACGCAGGGGATGGCTGCAGAATTGTCTTCTGTGTCCTGCCAGAATCATCCAGCTGGGGCAGTGCCTCTGGCTTGTGGGTGGCAAGCCATCAGACATGGCCCTTGCAGGGGTGACTGCACCTCAGAGTGAGTTCTGTCTGTTTCTTAAAGCGTGTCTGCACCAGAGTGACTGGTGCCTGGGCCAGTGGTGTAGGAGCTCTTAGAGGAAGGGCAAGGAGTTAGTGTTTCTGTGGTCACTATTTGTGAAACTTCAGGTTTTTTTCTTTCTCAGTTTTCCAATATATGTTCCTTAATTCCCTCTAAGGCAATTCAGGATAATTGCCAAATATATGGGCTTGTTCTTTCTCTTACACTGGAATCTGCGATTTTAAACAGCTCCTCCAGCGACTGTAATGCAGAGTATATTTTTGAGAGCCACTGTCCATTGCAATGAGTGACCTTATTGCCCAGCTGTCCCGCTGTGGGGTGGACGTACTTTGTTGGTCTCTGTGTCACTTCAGTACTTTAGAAGGCTTCCCTATCCTGTGCGCCTCCCCCCCCCCCCGCTCCCCATTCTCTCATAATTTTTTGTCCCTTGTATCGAATCTCTGATTACGAAGGGATCAAGATGTGAACTGGCTGGACAAGGTTAAGCCTCATGTACCCAAGGGTTCCCTGCAGAGATGCTCATGTTCCCATAACCGCGCACACTGGCCCCTTGTTGGTCTTCCCCAAGCAGGGACGTAAATTACTGGTGGCCTAATTCCCTCTACCTTAGGGCTAAGGAGAGGATTCTGTCATTCATCACGTCAGCTCTTCTCACCATAGCTGTTTCTGTGGAAAACCAATCTCTGGCTACGAACTGGGCCTCAGTAAATGAATTGGAAAACCTGGGGAAAAGTTGGGAAGTAAGCGTTTGTCCGTAATTATTAGTACTCCAAGTGTTGGTATAATTTTAGGAGTTTACTTCTGTTACTTTAGTCTTACTGCCCCCACCTGAGAAAATGTGTATTCAGGGCCTTTGAAGAATAACTTTTAGCCTAAAATTCATATCAGAAACTATATAAATCCTTTCTGTTTATAAACTCATTCCTTTCTGTTTTGGCAATGTGTTTCCGCTGGGAAACATAACCTAAGTACAAAATGTGATATTGTTACAAATATCAGGAAACTAAATTGAGAAAATATAACAGTCCTTTGATGTCTGTAGGTATTGCAAGTACTCAGTCAAGGTCATTTAACTTTCTTTCCAATGTGGGTTTCCAGCCAACAGTGCTTTTTCTCCAGTATGGTTAGTATAGCCCTTTCTCCAGTGAAAGCTTTTGGGTGGAAGCATTAATCATCTCCAGAGACATTCAGCCCTTCACTTCGTGTAAAGTAGAGCCCCAGGAGGAAGGTTCCTGGTGTCTAAACAAGCCGCGCTGCATACGTACCTACCAGCAACTAGCATGGGAACATCTGTCTGCCTGTTAGCGGCACATACGGGCGATATTTACTAGAGGTTTCTGAGACATGAAATGACCAGTAGAACTCGGCGGATAGTACATTTAGTGGGTCTGAATGGGGACAGTGGTAGCTATCAAAGATGGAAACACAATACTTCATTGTATCTGAAGAGTCATGAACCACAGCAGTCTTTTCACAGCTCTAATCACCCTAACTTCTTTTTACCTTTTCCACAACCATCTGAAATGGCCCTCAGGCTCAAGTCACCGAAACCAATTTGTCCGTCAAATGGTTAATTTACCAAGTTAACAAAAATTTATAATAAATATTCTTTTTTTTTTTTAACCGGGGCACTTAACCACCACACCACTCGTCCTACCCTGGGACGGGGAGTTTTTTTTTTGTTTTTCTTAAAGATTTTATTGGGGGAATTGGTGGAGGGGAACAGCGTTGGGGAATCTGGAAAGGGCAACAGACAAGTTGCTGTCTTTTTGTTCTTCAGTTTAGTTGCGGAGGATGTTGCTTCACTGTTAGTATCGTCATTGCGCTCTTCCCGGATGAGGCAGATCGGTCGCTCACCGCGGCTATTGGCAGCTCGCGCTGGCTGCCAGCCGCTCACGCTGGCTGCGGGCCACTCACTGTAGCCTATGGCAGCCCACTGCAGCAGGGGCTGCAGCCCACACCATCACCGGGGCTCGCACAGCCCAGCTCCAGGTGGAGCTGTTGTTAGCTGTAGAGGGCAGTGTCACTGGCCCTCATGTGGGATCCGAACCGGGGCCGCTGGCATCCCAAAACCAGCGCTTAACCAATGCGCCACTCGGCCGGCCCTATAATAAATATTCTTGAAGAATATATTTTTATATGTTGAAAATTTTTAGTAAAAATGTTCAGTAAATTGGTAATTCTTGTGAACTGTTGTCATTTGGTCAGTGGGCCTGAGTTATTTAAGACCCCTTAATTCAGTTGAGACCTGCATGCCTGTCACCTTGGCTGTTTGAATAGATCCAGTTCTTTCTCTACCTTGTAGGGTTTTTGTTTGTGCAGGAGCAGGGGAGAAAGTGGGGGCTCTGTCCAGTTGTCAGTCCTCCTACTTCTGCCCTCCAGCTCATCCATCGAGTTTTCTGTCTTGACTTCGCCATTTGTTATCCACTGATTTAGAAGATTACTTAGAAATCATTTTGGTCCAACTTAAAATAATTTTAAGTTATATTCCTATTGAGTATAAATCTTACGTTGTAAGGTAATCTTATTTTTAAAAAATTAGGGCTGGCCGAGTGCTCATTGTTTAGGAGTTGGCTTGCCATGCCAGCTCTGAGCAGCAGGGCCCTGGTTCGGATCCCACATGAGGGCCAGTGATGCTGCGCCCTCTACAGCTAAGATAGTGAACAACAGCTCCACCTGGAGCTGGGTAGCCGTGAACTGTCCGCAACAGCGTAGGCTGCAGTGGGGCTGGCTGGCAGCTGGCAAGCGCTTTCGTGAGCTGCCGTGAGCAGCCGTCCAATGGCCGGCGAGCGACTGCCTTAGCCTGGAAGAACGCAATGATACCAACATGGGCCAGTGAAGCAACATCCTCCATAACTAGACTGAAGAACAAAAGGACAGCAACTTGTCTGTTCCCCTTCCCCGATTCCCCAACGCTGTTCCCCTCCCCCAATTCCCCAATAAAATCTTTAAAAAAAAAAATCATTAAACACCAAGCAAAAAGAAGAAAACACAAGAAACATTATTTTATCCATCTAAACAGCTATGTTCTCTTCCTTACCAGTTGATCTTGATCATTTCGAAGGTGATTATCACTTCTTCCCAGTTTGATAGCTGTGTGCATTTAACAAGCATTTACTTTATTTTATGGCTCCAAAGCTGTGCATACCCAGCTGTTCTAGGGCCCTTGTAGGGGAATCAGAACAAGTAATTGTTGCAGAGCAGTCCCTGGTCCCACCTGGTGTTCCCTTTGGTGGCATTTTCTGTCTTTAACTGGAGCTTGGGGAGAAGTAAGGTTTCCAGGTGGGCCAAGGGAAGTATGTATGAGGAGAATGGGTCTGGACCCCATTGGTGACAGAATTTAGGGCCAGGTTGATCTGCAGGGATCCCAGTTCGAAATGGATTTGGGGCAGTGGTGGTGAGGCGGGACAAAGCGCTTTCACACACCCCCACCCCCCATTCTGTCTTGGTCAGTTCTGTTTCTTATTGTTTGTACTTGAGCCCCTTGCAAACATTATAACCTGTTCGTGGACACTTAATGGAAAATAGCTTATTTTTCTAGGAAGAATGCCAGGTTAAACTTTATTATATGTACTACTGTGCACATCTGTGATTATATTGTTAGGCTAGAATACAGAGCATACAGACAAATGGGGTTGGTGCTGATTACTCAGACCTGTGTAACAGCAATCCAAATAAAAATACATGGTAGATTCCTTAAAAAAATAGAAATATTGGAGTAAATATGAAAGATTTGCCTTTCAAGTTGTTTGATAGACAGTGGTAAATGTTGGCTGAGTTGTGGTGACAAGTGGTACCTGTAAAGAGCATGTGGCCCAATCTAGGCAGAGACTGGAGTGGGGTGAGCAGGTTGTACCCCCATAGCCGCTGTGTCAGTGGGCGTTGTGCTCACCTGCTGTTACTCGTGGCTCAGAGTGCCAACTTGCAGGGGGAGTCACAGTTGGACCAGTGTCACTCCCACACGCTGCTAGCTGGCCTCCTTCCATGATTAGGAATTGCATGCAAGCTAAGGCCAGTTCCAGAAGTGCACGTTGCAGATGCTATAAACCTTTGATGGGCACTGTTGTTCCCTTTCAGCAAAAGCCGCGTGCCAGGTCACCAGTATAGCCTGACGCTCCCAAGGCTGGGGTCATCATTCTGTCCTCTGATAGCAGAAAATGGTGTCTTATTATTTGCAACTTTTTTTTTTTTTTTTTGAGGGCATTGTCACTGGCCCTCATATGTGGGACCTGAACCTGGGCCGCTGGCTTCCCAAGCCAGCGCTTAACCACCGCACCACTCGGCGGGCCCCACAACTTTTTGATTACTGGTAAAAATTACTTATGTTTAGACATGTACATACTTTTTTTTGGGGCGGGGGACTGTGTCACTGGCTCTCATATGTGGGACCGAACCCCAGCCGCTGGCTTCCCAAGCCAGCACTTAACCACCACGCCGTGCAGCTGGCCCTTTTTTTTTTTTTTTTGAGTTACTCAGTTCCTTACCTCAGAGTCTAACAGAAAAACTGGGGTAAAGCAGGCTGTTTAGCAGTGGAGTCCCCACCTGTAACCTCTCTGCCACCTACCTTGACAGAGCACTGCACCTCGCCGCCACCATCACCGAGTGCACCCCCAAACAGGGTGCACCCCTCTGGGCCCCACTTGTGTATGGTGGGGCTGGGAATTGGGTATTAAAGGAGCACTGAACACAGAGCCTGACACGAAATACTTGGGAAATAAAGACTGGCCAAGATGAGGAGAAGAAATGATACCTGCATTATTATTTGCTATGTTTTGTGCGTTCGGTATTTTTTCCTAGTTTATTGATTGCCTTTACATTTGTTCTTTGCAGTGTGGGTCCTGGAGGGAGTGTAAGTTCCCTGTAGCCTGGCCTCTGGCACGGCCCGCCACTCACGGCATCAGAATCGCCTGTGGGCTTTTTCCTCTTACATGTTTTGTCTTATTCTCACTGTAAAGCTACATGCATGTTCATTTTGGAAAATCTGGGAAAACTATATAAAGCTAAAAATCGTAACACTCCCCCTATGGAACTTTAACAAATAGAACTGCTTCTGTCTCTACTCCAGATTTTTGAATCATAGTTTCTGGAGGGAGGAATGGGGAACCTCTATTTGAAGAGGTTTCACTGGGGATTGGTTAGGGACCACTGCTTTGTATTTTTTGATGAAGGCCTTTACCACCTTTGCATTACAAAATAATTACCTTGTTCTACCTTTACAATTTTATTTTTTACCTATAATTCTTCATTGTTTTCTATTCTTCTGATTTCTTCCCCTCCACCACCCCCCAAAGTCGAATGTTTTTTGGTTGTAAAAAGAGTAGATGTTTGTTGTAAAACGTTCAAGCAGTACATAATTATAAACATGATCCCATCTCTGCCCAGAAATAACTGCTAGATAATCTTAAGGTTTTTCTAAGAACAGATACAAACATATAAAGTTAATAAGGAAGCAAATGACTTTATGGTGCTATCCATAACTTTCTTTCTTAGCTTAATATGTTAGAGCTTTTCATGAAAGCATCATGGTCTAATTATTATTATAACAATCATTGTATTATATCTCAGAATATTTTGTAGGTTAAGAATTTAGTCAGGCCTTGGCCGGGCCGTTTTTCTGGTCCACATAGCCTTGACTTGAAGGGTCACTTGAGGGCTGCCTTATTTTTCATGGCTGCATATTATTTCATTAGGTCTGTAGCCATGATTCATTTAATTAGTCTATCTTTGAAGGGCATTAGGGAGTTTACCCCTTTTCGTTAGTTAAATCAGGTGTGATGCCTGTCTTTGCACATGCATTTTAACGGGCTAGTTCGGTTGCTTCCCTAATAAGAAGTCATAAGGAGCGGAGCTACTGAATCAAAAGAAATGCACATTTTTCTTTTTGTTACCTGTTGCTTTCCAAAGTCATACGCTAAATTGCATTAGCACCAGAAGACCTGCAAATTGCTGTTTCTCTATATCCTCATCAGTACCAGTTATTATCACTTTTTTTAATTTTTTTATTTTTAGCTGAGCCATCCTGCCACCTGTTGGCAGCTTATTATTACTTTTTTTATCTTGGTCATATAGATAGGTAAAAAATGCCTGTTTGCAGGCCGGCCAAGTGGTGCAGTGGTTAAGCGCTAGCTTGGGACGCCAGCGGCCCCGGTTCGGTCCCACATATGAGGGCCAGTAACACTGCCCTCAAAAAAAAAAAAAATGCCTGTTTGTTTTAATTTCATTTCTTTGGTAATTAATTAGATCGAACTTTTTAAAACAGCTTTATTGAGATAATGATCTATGTACAGTACAATTTCCCCCTTTAGAGTATACAGTTCAGTGGTACTTAGGATATTGTGCAGCTGTCACCACAGTCGATATTAGAACATTTTTATCAGCCCCAAAAGAAAGCCTGTACCATTAGCAATTACTCCCCATTTCCCCTGACCCCTCAGCTGGAGGGAACTACTAATCTCTTTTCTGCCCCTATGGATTTACCTATTCTGGACGTTTCATAGAAATGGGATCATACAATAAGTGGTCTTTTGTGACTGGCTGTTTTCACTTAGCATAATATTTTCAGAGTTTATCTATGTTGTATAATATTCCATTTAGGGTATCATGTTTTGTTTTTCCATTCATCAGTTCATGGACATTTGAGTTGTTTCCATTTTTTGGCTATTATGAATAATGCTGCTACAAACACTGTGTACAAGTTTTTGTGCGAACATGTTTTCGGTTCTCTTGGGTATACAAGTATACTTAGGAGGACAATTGCTGAGTCATATGGTAACTCTGTTTAACCTTTTGATGAACTGCCAGACTTTTCCAAAGTGGCTGCTCAATGTGACATTCCAGTAGTGCATGAGGGTTCCAAGTTATCCATGTGCTCTCCAACACTTGTTACTGTCCGGGGGTTTTGTATGGAGCCATCCTGGTGGATGTGAAGTGGTATCTCATTGTAGTTCTGATTTGCATTTCTCTTATGCAAATGGTGTTGAGCATATTTTTGTTTGCTAATTGACCAAGTTGTATATCTTTTTTAGAGGGGTGGGGGGATGTCTATTTGCATCCTTTGTCCATTTTTAATTAGTTTGTTTGTCTTTTTATTATTGAGTTGTAAATTTCTTTTTTTTTTTTTTTTTCTTTTTTTTTTTGAGGGCAGTGTCACTGGCCCTCATATGTGGGACCTGAATTGGGGCCGCTGGCTTCCCAAACTAGCGCTTAACCACTGCACCACTCTGCCGGCCTGTAAATTTCTTTGTATGTTTTAGATACAAGTCCCTTATCACATCTATGATTTGCAAATATTTTCTCCCATTCTTTGGTTTGTCTTTCACTTTTCTTCATAGTATCTTTTGAAGTCTAACAGTTTTTAATTTTAATGATGTTCAGTTTATCTTTTTTGTTATTTGTGCTTCTGGTGACATATCTAAGAATTTATTGCCTAATCCAAGGTCATGAAGATTTACTCATGGCTTTTTTTCCTAAAAATTTTATAGTTTTTAGCTCTCGCATTTAGGTCTTTTATTCATTTTGAAGTAATTTTTGAGTATGATTTGGAGAAGGGGTTTGCCTTCATTCTTTTACATGGATATTCAGTTGTCCTGTACTTTTCATCACTGTTAGTTGAAGAGACTATTCTTCTCCATTGAATTTTCTTGGCACCGAGGTATAGAACATTCTAAGTGCTGTACACAACCTTTTTGGAAAACAATTTGTCAACATGGATCAGGAGGTTGAAGAATGGTCCTAACTTTTGATTCACTGTTTCTACTTCAAAAAAACAATCATTTTTCCCTTTTTCAACTTTAATCTTATGCCTTTATATTGTTTTTCTTATACTCATTTAAAAAATATTCTTTTTTTCCAGTACTCTTCATTGATTTTAATCTATTCTTATTCATTCTAATTCATCTGGAATTTATTTTTATATTTTAAGGTGATATAGGGATCAATGAATGTGTATGTATGTATGTATGTATGTATGTATGTATGTATGTATACAATGAATGTATATGTGTCTTTTCCCAGATGTTCAAAGAAATCTGTAGCTTTATAGTTCTGGTATTTGGCGAGATAGATTTCTCCCTTTATTCTTCCTGATTTTCAAATTTTTCTTGGCTGTTGCAAAAACAAACAAAATTGCATAAAATTATGGGACCGGCCAAGTGGTGCGGTGGTTAAGTGCTGGCTTGGGAAGCCAGCGGCCCTGGTTTGGGTCCCACATAGGAGGGCCAGTGACACTGCCCTCAAAAAAAGAAAAATTGCATAAAATTTATGCATTACTTTTGGGGGAATTTACAACACCAGTTTTTGTTCTGTATTTTTAATGGGAGGTTCTTGTCTAAGCACTTTTCCTCCATTCTCAGTGCCTGCCTGGGCAATGGGGACTGAGCAAGGAAGTTGGAGTCTGAGGGTGCTTCTGACATAGATTTCAGGCCACTTGCAGTTCCTACAACCCTTTCATCTCATTGAGCAACAGCCTGAGAGAGGAGGAAGTTAAATGCACCCGGTGTTTGTAAGCACTTTGCAGACTGGACTAGCCCTGTACAAGTACATGGATTTACATGGGGAGGGCCAAACACAGGGACGCGAGACCTATCTTCCGTTCCATTTTGCTGTTGATTCAGCGCCACCCTCCAGTTTACATTTGAGACACATGTAAACAATGTGTAGAGCTTATTAAGCATCTACAGATAGAGAGATAATAGACCACATTTTGAATGTGCTGTGGAGTTTCCAACCATGCTGTTTCTACATGTTGAGGTTTCAACATATGGTCAGGTTCAAAAAGATGCTGTTGAGAACATCCCAAATGAGAAACAATGTATTAACTTTTAATAATTTGAAAACAGTCTGTTTATAATTTAATTGTAAGGTTAGGATTTCTTTACCTGATTTTTCAAATATGATTTAAAAATAATTTTTTTTTAAGTAGCATTTTTGTATTTTGAGGAACAGCAGAAGGAAGGTCTTCTACACGAGGCAGTGTCGTGAGAAAGTAAAGGGAGAGGGTGGCAGTACATGGCAAACCTTTAAAAACACCACGAGTGTGAGTAGGGTATGAGCCTTAATTGAGTCCTGATGTGTGACTACCAGCTGTGAAAGACATTTGGACAACTAGAGAAATTTGTATGTGGATGCGGTATTAGTGGATATTAGAGAATTATGGGTCATTCTGTTAGGTGTGATAATGATATCCTTTCCTCTCTGCTTTTCTGTGTTTGAAATTTTTGTAAATGCGAAAGAAAGAGACCTAAAGAAGGATCATTTTACATTTCTCACATTCTTCTATTATGTCCATTCCTGTTCATTTCTGGTTGGACTTCCTAGTCCATGGGAATAAGCTGATCAAGGAGGAGACTTTTCACATCAGTACTGAATACTGAATGCTGCTGGAGGCATAGTCAGAAGCTGTTTGTTTATTGAAGCTTTATTTTAAATTGCAAAAAAAGGGGGAAGTTTATGCTCACCAATGGAAGGTTGTATAAAGGAATGTAACCATATGTTCATTACAAATCACGTTGTCATGCTGTATGAGACAGCCCAGTGGTATAGGACAGATCATGGAGTAAGTACCAAGCAGAATACAAATATTTGTCATATGTATGATAGAAGACCATTGGTAATGGTTCATACATCTGCATATGCGTAGGAAGAAAGCCTGGAAGAAAGGTTTTTTACCTTTCAACATTTTAGTAGCAGACACCCGGATATTGAGATTTCAGGTGTTGGTTATTTCCTTAGTATCTCTGTTGCTTTTCAAATGTCTACAATGTGTATAACTTTTATAATCAGGAAAGATAATCATAAGGAAAAGAGGCTGTTTTCTCTTAGGAGTGAAGTCCTCCTCTGGTAAGGAAGCCCCACCCCTCAGCTAGGAACTCTCTGTTTTGCTGGTTTGCTCTGCAGTTCAGTGGCCAGGAGCTGTGCCCCTGAGCAATGCCATGCAGCTTTCTACACGCTTATTTTCTGAGCTCTGTTTCAAAACAGAAAACCCTGTAACTTTTTAAAACTGAGCTTTGGTTCATTAAGAAATATTTCAGGGCTGGCCGAGTGGCGCAGTGGTTAAGCGCTGACTTGGGAAGCCAGCAGCCCTGGTTCAGGTCCTACATTTGAGGGCCAGTGACACTGCCCTCAAAAAAAAGAAAGAAAAAAAAAAGAAATATTTCATATTTGTTTTCTCCTGATTGCAAGTATGTATAATAGTTTTGATTCTTAATTTGAAGAGTCAGAGCGGTGGTGTGCTTTAGGGGAGGTTGTGGATGTTGTGAAATCCAGCTTGGAGAGCTAGCGTCAGAGCCTTCGAGTTTTCTGAAGAATGTTGGTAGATTGTAAAGAGTAAAAAGATTTCAGTCACTTTTGCCATTTTCTTTGCAGTTAAGAGGTATAGTCATGGCTTGTTATTTTCAAAGGATGAAAGCAACTAAACTCGATTTCTGTATCTTTAGCAGATCATCCAGTACTTTTTGAAAATATTGTCAGATGTCCGAGTGGAAATTTTAATAGAAGGAAAAGCATTTCATAAGCATTAGCAGTTGTACTAGATGGTTGTATTAAAGATAAATATCGTATTATTCTTGCAGGAGAGGTATGAATACTGCAAGTATTGTCCTTCTGGTCACAAGATTATGAATGAATCCAAAGTGTGGCTCTGATTCTTTGTTGCATTGGATATTTTTCAGTTAAGTTGAACTGTATGAAGATGCCAATGTTTGGCCATTTAGGCCTACAAAAACAAGCTCCATACGGTTTAACCTAATATAATACAGCTTTTCCTGCACTTGTATATATTGTAGAGTGAGTTGTGTTTTGATTACTACAGTTAAGAATAAGTGTTATTGTGCTCGCTTCGGCAGCATATACACTAAAATTGGAATGATACAGAGATTAGCATGGCCCCTACGCAAGGATGACACACACATTTGTGGACAAAAGAAGCATCTATACAATAACAACAAAAACTAAACATCATTTTCTTGCTGTAAGATAATCATGCATAGGTGAACTTTAATCAGCCTTGCTTCTTAGTTGGTTTATTTCTTTGCTTGTCTTCCTTAAAGTCTCTGATGAATTAAAGAGAACCATACCAGCTGCCCTCTTTCTGTGGCCGATATTACCCATCAGCTTTAACCTTAGTGTGAAAAATAATTAATGAACATGAATTGAAACTCTAAAATTTATTAAAATTGTGTATTAATTTGTTTTATTTTAGTCTCAGATGCAAACATCGGTGGGAATTGTACCCACACAAGCAATTGCGACGGGCCCCACTGCAGATCCTGAAAAACGCAAACTGATACAGCAGCAGCTGGTTCTACTGCTTCACGCTCATAAATGTCAGAGACGAGAACAAGCAAACGGAGAGGTTCGGGCCTGCTCTCTCCCACATTGTCGAACCATGAAAAATGTTTTGAATCACATGACCCATTGTCAGGCTGGGAAAGCCTGTCAAGGTAAGTGCCACTTTCTGAAATCCTATTGGCAGAGCTTAAGGTGAAATTTGTCCTTATTATTCTTAGGCAGCTTTCTTGTTAATAAGGTTTCTGCAACCTACATCTCCGCACACCATCCAGTCAGATGCTACTGGAACACTTACCTACTGAGGAGAAAGACAATTTTGTTTTATAGTAATATTCTGTGACTTTCTACTGGATGAGGCTGTCCCTGTATATGTTCCTTTCCTCCTTTCGCTGTCACGGAAGACATTTGTCACTTCTTGAGCACTGTCATCATCATATATATCTGGATCACAGTTTTCTTTCGGGCAACGTAGCAAACACACATGCACGCACACCCTTCCCTCAACCCAGCGCATCTGTCTTGCAGTTGTGTCAAGTGTTCAGACTGCCAGGCTCACTGCCTGTTCCTCTACACTGTCATCTTGAGGCTAATCAGATCCCAGGGAAGTTGTCCTGGGTGACTGTCTGTGACACGGGAACTGCGTACCGCATCGTCTCTGCCACCTCCTTCCTTGCCCCCAAGGAGGGGTGAATCAGGCACATCATGTGCCCCCCTTTACCCTCTTCTACGCAGATTCCTCAGTTCTGAAGGAAGTGTCTCTTACTAACGACTATACTTTCCTTTCATCTTTATCCTCTTTTCTTCTCTTCCTTCTTGTGCTCCTAAACCTTGGAGAGAATCTCTCCCTGATCTCCCTCTCTCCCATTGTGACATTGGTGAGTCCCCAGCCTAACCTTGGTCCTGATGGAGAAGCCGAGGAGGGTTATGCTAGCTACACCTTTAGCAAGAAATCGCAATGCCTTAGTATGGAAGTGAGGGGATACAGACTGAGAGTCACGAGGTTTAATTTCCCTCTCAAGTACCTGGAAAAGTGCCTGGGGCCCCCTTCAGAATCTCCACAGCCTTCTCATTTGCTTTTCTATCTGTTTCTTCAACTATAGTATTTAGATGATTTCATCCTTAAAGATAATGTAAAATTTTTATTTTCAGTAGTGACATTACAGAATTATTTGTTCTACCTTTCATTCCAGTTGTTCAGAACTTCAGGTCATATAGGTTTGGTTTTGTTTTTGTTTTGTGGGCTGAACCTTAATCACCATCATTCATGACATTGCTTCTATGAGAAGTTTTTGTTTGGAATTCTCAACAGTCGACTTACAAACTTTTTGGAAAACAGCCTGTTTGTAAGTTGAGGACTACCTGTACTGTGTTATGGTTACACTTGTTACCATTTTCTTATGGAATCTGGCATTATAATTTAGGTATAATTGAAAGTGTGACGATTTGGATAGAAAAATAACATCTCGTTGTTTTTCTGGTCATAGTTGCCCATTGTGCATCTTCACGACAAATCATCTCTCATTGGAAGAACTGCACACGACATGACTGTCCTGTTTGCCTCCCTTTGAAAAATGCCAGTGACAAGCGAAACCAACAAAGTAAGTGAGCATTGGGGGTAGAGAAGCTTGGAGATGAGAAAATAAGCTATTTCTGAAGAGAATACATAGGAGCGTAGGCAGGGAACAGGGCCGAAATTACTAACCACAAAACATAGTGGCGAGTGGAGACATACAATGACAAAGGATGAAGCCAAGCTTAGTGAGTGGACAGATTCTCAGTGCGCTCAGTGGACATGGTCATTTGGGAATTCCATTCCCTGCCCCCACCTCCTGCCCCACCCCCTGCACACTAGAATTGGCCGCAGCGGGGCAGTGCAAGAGAGAGGAGGGTCACCAACACAGTGAGTCTTCCTGTTTCTTGACAGATACTCCGTATCTGAGGAGTGAATGTCGCATCACTGTAATTGCAGCGACTTCTGAGGGTGGGGTGGGGTGGGGAAAATAAGGGACGCTTCTTTTGGAATTGGAAACCCTTTATCCTAAAATAAGTTTGGAGACTGGCATAGACAAGTCAGTCAGGCCAAGTCAGTGTAGAATCCCACATGTAGATATTTGAGAGGTTTTCCTCCGCCATGGAGCTGCAGTTCCCAGACGTATTTGCACAACTAACAATTTATTCAGCACAAATTAAGAGTGTCTGCCCCAGACTGGCCGCATTCTGATCATCCCCATTGTTTTGTTGTCTTTCGAGTCATCTGGGTAGCCCTTAACTGATCGGTTAAGCAGTGATCCCTGCCCAGGAGGCCTATGGGAAGCTCCCAGGGGTTCCCTGTAGCCATCAGAGCAATGAAAGGAGGAGCATCTCTTTCCAATTTCAAGTCCTTTCCTGTCATTTCAGAAGTAGAACTGTGGTCTTTGGGGGTGTCCCTCAGTTTGGAAGGATAGGGCGTGCCCTTCAGTCTCCTGTTACCCCTCTGGCCGGAGTTGCTCCCCCTGACTTCCAGCACAGTGCAGTCTTGCTCACCTTCCTCCACCTATCTGTCTGCGCCATCTTGCTACCCGCCCCTGTTTTTGTTCATTACTCTCATTCTTCTTGATCATCCTCCTCAAGACGCCACTGCCGCCTGGAGAATATATGCAACTTTTCTTTCTGGTTCTTTCCGAGTGACACAGGGAAAGATGGAAAAGCACATTGTTCCTCCAAGTGTCAGGGAGTGGAGCACCGGTGATAGCCTAAGGGCTTTTCCTTTAAGTCCAGCTCACCACCTTGCGGAGCGGGTGCCTAGCAAGCCGACTCTGCAAAACTGCGTGTGTCACTTAGGAGAGACATTCGGGCTCATGGGCCTGTTTTCCTCCATCCCTCTGTACAGAAGGAGTCTTACTAAGTTTCCTTTAGAAGTCACTTTCCAAAATCAGTTAAATTATTCTGTGACCAAAATTTGAATTAATACACAATATTCCAGGAAATCTCTTTATATAAAGTGAAGGTCTAAGAATCTGGGTCTTCTAGAGAACAGATATTTGGGACAGCAGTGCTAGTGGAATACAGTCTGTTTTTCCTCCAAGTTAGTGTAAAACTTTTTTTTTAACTGGTATATTGTGATGGTTACAGTTTGTGTTTTAGGACGCATTTCAGTAATAGACTTTTTAAGTGCTAAAATATTCATTGTTGAGTTTGCAGTTGTACAGTACTAATTCCATGAATAATGAGTTACTATTTCATTCTGAACTTTTAATTTGGAACCTTTTGTTTTTAGTATGTATTGCCATGACAATTGTAAACTTTTGTGATTTCTCTTTTTAAGAAACACTTACTGTGGTTTTTGTTTAAAAAAGAAAAGAAACGTATGTGGTTTTGTGTTTTTTTTTTTAACATCCTTAAAGCTGCTTGGCTGTTGTGACAATTCATCTAGTGCGTGCTCTCTGAAGTGGTAAACCACAGTGTTTCTGCTAGTCATAATGTAAGGTGTTACCAGAGTGATTTTATAATACAAAATCGCAGGGAATGTTTACATTAACTTTTGTGCAAGGTTTTGGTAATTTTCATGAAAGAAATGGAAAGCACTTATTTTAAAAAAATTCTAAATGCTTCTCAAATTAGGTTTCAGTTTTGAATTAGGTTTCACTTTTGGCTCTAACACTTATCTATCGTTTTGTGCGTATAGAAGAGTTTGATATGATGAGTGAGAAAGCTTCAGCATTATCTTTCCTGTAAATTTTTGTTGATGTTTTTGAACAATCCTAAAGCAAATTGTACTTACCACCTGTGAACACTGAGGGTAGGCAGTAAAGGAGAAACGTGGATCCACGTCAGGTTCCAAAGCCAGAATATCTACATTAAAAATGATGTGATTGGGCCGGCCGAATGGCACGGTGGTTAAGAGCTGGCTTGGGAAGCCAGCGGCCCCGGTTTGGGTCCCACATATGAGGGCCAGTGACACTGCCCTCAAAAAAAAAAAAAAAAAATGATGTGATGATGGCGTCACTCGAAGGACCAAAGTAGAGACAAGTCACTAGTCTTGGCAGTTCTTGAGGGGAGGATCAGAGTGTGCTGGAGGGTGAGGCTTGATGGAGCCCAATCTCCATAAAAGAACAATAGTAGAACATTACAGACAGCACAAACTGTCAGGACAGGCTGACATGCCTGTGAGGGCAGGATCTAACAGGACTCCGAGGTTCCTGTGCAAGCGTGGTGACTCAGGGAAAGACTGTTTGTAGTGAGATGGTGAGGACCCCGGGGATTGTTTGAGACCTGTGCCCTGTGCCTCCAGGGCTGTGCTTTCTAGGCAGGTTTTCCCACAGATGCTCACCTTACCTGGTACACACGTTCCACTGTCTGACTTCTCTCACTGATGTCTCTACTGAGAGAGCCTGCCAGAATCACCTGTGAAGCTAACCTTGATGGTCTTTAAAGTGAAACCCCGACATTGGTTGCTTTTCTGGCCTATGTTGAGATTTTGTTTGATTTTTCTAGAGATTCTGTAATCACTGATCTCGAGCTCTCCATCCTTATAAAGACATTCAGATTTTATTGAATAATTAAGACTTTTCAAGGTGTTTATCTAAGGTGGCATCTGACCCAGTAAAACCCAGTGCACAGGGTCACATGAAGGACTGGAACTGTATAGACACGTGACCAGATTCCCTGTTGGAACTCATGCTGCCTCGTCAGTGAGGTTCTTGTACTCCAAGTGTACCCCTCAGACTAGCCACACAGGCACTCCCAGTGTTGCAAAAATGCAGGCACTTCCAGATGCTCTGTGTTAAAATCTGTGTTTTAACAAATTCCCAGGTGATGGGTATGCACATTAATGGCTGAAATGCCCTTTGGATGCCTTGAAGGGCTGGGTCCCTGTCCTGGAGCTGTTGAGAGGATTAGAATCATTCTCTGGCAGAAACCATGGGTTTCCCAACTCGGGAATTCACAAGGACTGTCAAATGGATGCTACAGGGCCAGTACCAGAGTCAAGCTGGGCCCTGAGCCCGTTGACAGTGTCCGTCAGCAGTCCTCCAGCCTCTTGCTTGAACACCTGCACTGGCTTGGTGCTCATTACTTGGCTTGACTCTTTCTTCTAATTTTAGGCACTTCTGGTTGTTTGAAATGCCTTCTTCATGCTACTGAGTCCAAATCTACCTCCTTCAAACTTCCCCTCAGCATAGCCTCTTAGGTGCTCAGTAAGTGTTTGTTGAACAGGAACTTGTTCCACCCAAGGGCTCTTCACAGATTCTCAGTCACCTCTTTTTTTTTTTTTTTTTTTTTTTTTTTTTTTTTTTTTTTTTGGCAGTGTCACTGGCCCTCATATGTGGGACCCGAACCAGGGCCGCTGGCGTCCCAAGCCAGCGCTTAACCACCACGCCACTCGGCTGGCCCCTCAGTCACCTCTTTTGACAGACTATGGTTGGGGTGGGGAGCAGAGGGGGCAGTGGAACCCAAGTGGCTGTAGGGACAGAGCAGTGGGCTTATTTGCCCCTGATTTAAGTACCAGTCATTGGTGATGTATTGAATCGGAATGGCCTTGTCCTTGCTCTTCTGGGTAACACAGCATTGCCTCCTCCTGAGTCATTTGGCTTCTAAGTAAACCTGTTGAGGGGCTTGCATGTTCTTACTGTGGTGGCTCCATGGGAGGCCTGGTACTGGGGCTGGGGTACTCCCTTCTTTCCTGTCCTCTGCTGTGCGCAAGAAGATGCTGGAACGGAAGGCAGGCCTGACGCACACGCACCTGCAAGGCATTGTGGGAACAACTGCAGAGATGTCTGCCACTCTGAGGGACTTCACCGCTTTCTCAGTATAAGTCTTACGTGGTGACTAGATGGCAGCAGTTTGCCTGATTCATGGTCTCCCAGCACCCTGACAAAGCTGGAATTTAATTTGTGTCAGTTTTCATTGGATTTCCAAATTGAGTTCAGTTTTATTGAGAATGATTGGGGACTGAAGCTCCTGGTAAACTAAATGTTGCAAGGTAGCAGGGTACATATACTGTGATGGTACCTGCAGTAGAACCGTCTTTGTGCTCTGGGGAAGGACTGCCTTGGACTTACATGAAAAGGGACCGTGGGTCCTGGAAAGAGCCCCCCAAAAACGTGGCCCTTTCCTTCCTAAACCTGGGCTCCTGATTCAGCTGCAACAGGAGAGTGATGGGCCGTGGAGGCGTCAGGGCTTGGTTTGAAGGAATGCCAACTGATGTGACGCTGTGTGATATGAGAGTCAATTGTGTATGAAACTTACAGCATTAGCTCTAAGAAAGGAAAGAAGATGCAAAAATGGTAAAAAGAACACAAGGTTTTGACATTTAAGGAGGTAAACGTCAATAATGTATAAAATGGGTTAATGTGGACGGCCTCATTTTTTGATGATGCCAGGTAGACGAAGCATTGCTGTTTGTAGCGCTCCTTTGATTTTTGGTTAGCCTGAGGAGCTCAGTGCTGCAGGGCCAGGAGGTTTGTTTCTCTGCTAGACTACTGCAGCTCACTTCAACTCTGCAGGGCCCTGGGCTAGGCACCTCCACACAGAGTCGAGATGAATCACACGTTGGTTCTCCCTTTAGGGAATGTACAGGGAAGACGAGATGAGCGTGATTTCTCCTGCAGGGCCCAGAGCTGCGGTTTTACATTCGTTAGGTAACCTGTTGTCTCTCCCAATGGACTGTATGCTCCATGAGTGCACGCTTTGTGCTCACGCTGTATCCTGGAATTTTGCAGAGCTCCCGACATACAGTCTGCACTTAGTTGGAGTGAGCGAGTGAATATGTGAAGTGTAAATGCTCAAAGAGAAGCAAGAACCCAGTAGGCGCTGTGGAAATTCAGGGCAAAATGACTGCTGCCCAAGAGAGAGGTATCAGGAAAACATTCATGGATGGGTGGTAGTGTCTTGAGCTCCCCAGAGTTTATGGTCGCTTTTACCTGTTAACTCCCCTTTCAGTCATCACCCCTGTAGGAATGTCTTCTCTTACCCTGATACCATGTCATCTGTTAGCAGCATTTTGACTCAAGTTGGGCCATTCCTAAATGTCAAAGACATATTTTTTTGTTGTTTGTTTTCTTTGTTTCTGATTGTTCGACATGGCAAGTTCCAAATGCTTCTGATAGGTGTATTTTGTTTTGAAATAAAAAATATGGTAATGTCTTATGTTTAGGAAATGCTTTTAACACAAACGCAAAATACAGTGACCAAGTCATCAGCTTCCATGGAAAGTTCTGGCTACCCCAGAAGTGGCATTGGACTTGGGAATGGCATTCATCCTAAGGTGGGGCTTTTGGGCTAAAAGGATGGCATTTGGAGAAGCGTGGATGAAGTGGAATAGGAAGAACTTGTCACTAAAGCATGGCCATTGCATCTTCACTCAGAAACAGAAGACCACATAGATACCTTGTATCTTTAAATTCCTCTCCACAGTTGATCACTGTGTGTATCAAATGTAATCTGGGTCTCTTCTTTCTTTTACTACAAGGTGATAGAAAAATAAATCATCCTATCATAATTACTTTTCTTTCTACATCGTAGTACTTTTAGAAAATTTAGCATGTCGGTTTCAGGTGTACAGGTGGGTACGTGTTTAAAGTTTTGGGGTATATTAGCTATTAGAAAAAGTACTTTTAAAGATATTGTACATGACTTATTTCAGCTACACACTTGTCATAAAGTACACCTTGGGAATTGCTTTTCATTTATAATAATGAGGTGCTTGGTGTGTATAATTATGTCTAATAAGCGTTAATGAGTTTGAAATCTGAATATCCTTATTAGAAAAATTAATAGTATGGAATGTATAATTACCAAGATTTTTTTTACACATTTCAATTTAATTAAGTTACCCTGTGTTTGAGTTGTTTATGTTATAGTTGCACTAATGGTTGAATGAGAGACTATTACTGTTGCTCATAATGGCCTGATTTTGAAAGAAAGGCTTAGTGATAGTGTTTTATGTATCAGAGATCGTATGTTACTTATAATATGACTAAAGTTTGAGGGAGTTGGAAAGAAAGGAACTCTTAAGAATAAGAATAAATAATGTGCCATAAAACTTCTGCCATATTGTAAGTGCTTACCAAATGACATTTGGATGCATGGATGGATAGATGAACTGAGAGTGAAATAACCAAGGATTTGCAAGTTTTGAGTCGTTTCTCAGTTAACTAAAGGCCTTGGGAATGGAGTTCTTCATATTGCACAGATTTTCCTTTAGAGAAGCGAAGGGTGGGAGGCAGAGCCAGTTCTGAATATCAGTGGTGCTGAGGTGACACCTAGGTAAATGAAAATCCTTGCAGAATTGCCTAGCCTCTTCCCATCCATTAATTTCAAGTAGATCAGTCAGTCAGGTACGCTGTTTCTTGACCAGATTTACACAGAGGTCAGCATGGTGCCCTCCTGCATAGGAAAGAAAGATATGGCAGCAATGCAGTCGTTGTCCATATAAGTTATAAGGAATTATGATTTTGTTACTTGGAAGATCGCATCTAGATTTATTAATAAGTGACTGACTAGATATCACCTGTGCTCCTTCTGTACCTGTCCAGGTGGGCAGTGAAGGACCCAGGGGGCGTGGCAGCAGGAGGGGGACTTCCTTAGTTCATCTCACCGATGGTGGACGGCCTCCCAAAGAATCAAAACACTGCGTTGTCACGTTTACCATTTCCCCAGAACTGACTTCTTACAAGTCTCTAGACTTTAATACATATTAATTTTTATTAAGTGATCTGTGATATTATGGTCTGTTCCTTTCTCAGAGAGAAGCTTGGATTTTCTTTAGCTTTTTGCTCCTTAATGAGTGCCGTGCAGAATAGATGAACAGAATAGGACCCTTCTTTCTGCACATCTCCTTCCTTGGTAGTCTCTTTCTAATGCTGCTTGATGACATACATAGATTGTTTTCTGATAAATTTGTACTTCTCAGTAATTTGTAAATCGTGTGGGCTTCTGTCTTTTACTTACCTGTTTTGTTTGTTTGTTTGTTTGTTGTTATAGCCATCCTGGGGTCTCCAGCTAGTGGAATTCAGAACACCATTGGTTCTGTTGGTACAGGCCAGCAGAATGCCACTTCTTTAAGTAACCCCAATCCCATAGACCCCAGCTCCATGCAGCGAGCGTATGCTGCTCTCGGACTCCCATACCTGAACCAGCCCCAGACACAGCTGCAGCCTCAGGTTCCTGGCCAGCAACCAGCACAGCCTCAAACTCACCAGCAGATGAGGACTCTCAACCCCCTGGGTAAGTGAAGGAACTCTCCAGAACCTTTTTGTCCAGTGCAGCACTGGGAATGACATGTCTCCCTGGAACCCGAGGCTGTTTACAGTTGTTGTTTTTACTTTATATTCAAATTAATATATGTATGTATTATGGTGATGATATCTTTTAAATAAAAAGCTTCCAGGTAAAAGCTAAAGTGTCCAGTGTAGGGAATATGTTACAGGTTTGTAAAAAAGAATAGCATTTGCAAGTGAACCAACATTTTTGTTACTTGCTTATGCCATTTCTTTCTGAACGGTTTTCATACAGGGTATTTCATATGGCTAGGATGCAAAGTCTCACAAGTTAGAATTGTGGTTGTACCACTTGCATTGACTCTGAGTAGACCATTTATTAGATGGAGAACTTGTAGGTGGTCTGCCAGTTCTATTGTAGCAAGTCTTGGATATGGGCTATCCCATAGCTGGAGGTGACCAGCCCAGACATTGGCAGGTTAACAGGAGTCTCGCAAAATCTCTGCTGTCTGAGCTTCTCCATGTACTAGTATTGTCTAGTGTCGTCTCAGCCCATTATTTGCCAGCGTTTGCTCATTTGCTTACACATCTTTACAAATTTTGCCACCTCTGCGTACTGTTTCCTTAATAATTTTTTCTTTAAATCGACGTCATCCTTTTAAACTTGGGTTTACGCCAAGCAGCTATGTCAGTCAAGTGAAATCAAGGTTGTTGTGATATTTTTTTTCTTTTCCTAATAGAGCATTTTAACCTTAAAAATGACTCTTAACAATGACCAATTAAAAACATCTCATTTGTTGCTTTTTGGAGAACAACTGCTCTATTGCGTATCTAAGTTCTACTGGCATGAGACTGGGTTGGAATCAATCTTAAGACCTGAGTTCTAATCAAACTCGTATTGATGGTATAATTTGGGACGAGACTATTAACTTCTCTGAGTCTGAACTTTTTCTTACTTTAAAATGAACACTATAGACAAATTGACCTCTTAGGTTTTTCACCTGCACTTAATTTCTATGATTTTATTTTCTGATATGAAAAAAAAAAAATAGACACATATATTTGACAAGTCAGCTTAGTTGTTTAGGATATGATATTAATGAAGCCAGAATCAAAATCTGGAGCTGAAATGGATCATTTCTTGTATTTTCCACAGTCATATACTGCACTTACGATACCAGCTAGCCACCATAAAAATGCCTTCTGTTAGTTACAGAGTACAATGTGGAGGAGTCCGCAACTTAATTTATACAAGTCAGTCAATCCCCATTATTGAAAATAGAACTCCCAGAGTTCCTGCCATAGTGTTCATTATTATAACTTTTAAGAATCACTTATTCATATGTTAACTTGTTTGTCTATTTTCAGAGCTTCTAAATGTGTGTTATAATTTAGGAATTGGTTGATTTCTTTCTGTCTTTAAAGGAAATAACCCAATGAACATTCCAGCAGGAGGAATAACAACAGATCAGCAGCCACCAAACTTGATTTCAGAATCAGCTCTTCCAACTTCCCTTGGAGCCACAAAGTAAGACCCACGTTTCAGTCAGCTCCTGTCTGAGTGACAGTCACACATGAAAGTGGTCTGGCAGTCACACACAACTCCAAGATTCTTTCTAAATATGTGGCAGAGAAAGTAGTTTGGGAGGAGGCATGCTATTTTAATTATAAATGTGTAGCAGATGATAGATAAAACGTTGTTTCAGTTTTGTTGTCTAGATATCACATGGCTCACCTAACTTAAACTTTTTAGAAGTCTCATATAGTTGAAGATTTTACTTAAATGAAGTGCGTTTGAGTCTCTTCAGTAGATGGATGAAGTGTTCTTCTTCTTCTCTTAGCCCACTGATGAATGACGGCTCCAACTCTGGAAATATCGGAACCCTCAGCACTATACCTACAGCAGCACCTCCTTCCAGTACTGGTGTTCGGAAAGGCTGGCATGAACATGTCACTCAGGACCTGCGGAGCCATCTAGTGCATAAACTGTATGTCCCCCACCTCACTCATTATTTGCATGTGACAGAAACATTCTGTGGTTAATGGTGATGTGTCAGTTTTGCAGTTTCATTGATATCTGATTTAATTCCTGAGTGGTCCCTTGGGCCCCAGGTGACAGTGCTCTATAGCAGCTAAAGAGGGTCACATCTTTGTTTAGGAAGTCACAGCCACTGCTGGCAGGCGAGAGCATCTCAGATTCTGCGTCCCCAATGGGGGATTTCAGAGCATTCATGGTTTTGCACTGCAGAGGGGCCACGACTCCTCCTGTGGCCAGGGCTGTCCTCTGAGTTTTGGGGTGTATGAGGGGACTGGAATTAGCTCAGAAGCTTTGCCTTATTTTATGGTTCCAGATTGTGGTTGTGGACACCCCTGAGAATTGAGGAAATTTGGGCCAAGTGAGTACAGATGGCATGACAGTACCACCATACAGTCAGTTAATACAGGAAGTTAATAATTAATTTTTTTGAGCTAGTTAAGTTAAATTGAAGGTGAAGTTGACCAACTTGATTCCCTTGGAGTGTTTTTATTTTCGTTATTTTAATCAAACATTTTTGTAGTAAATGGTTTAAAAATTAGGAATTCAAAATCATATTACTCTTGAGATGACCCAGCACTTGTTAATAGCAAATACAGCGTTTGACTTGTAGATAAATCAACAAGTTAGTATTGCCGCTAGAGTGACTTCATTTGTGTTCTCACATACTAGGCAGGAGAGATTGGGAATTTCTCTCAATACTGTATCGCCCCCATAGGTAGATGAGCTTCTCTTTCCACGTCATGTATAAAATGTTAAAACGGACGCTGTATTTTGAAAGTGGGTTGATAGAGTGTGTGTTGTCCTTTCAGCGTCCAAGCCATCTTCCCAACACCTGACCCTGCAGCCCTGAAGGATCGCCGCATGGAGAACCTGGTGGCCTACGCTAAGAAAGTGGAGGGGGACATGTACGAGTCTGCCAACAGCCGGGTAGGTTGCCATACATGTTCCAGCCAGCACACCTACGGTAGAAGTAACTTCATCTGTCAGGAAAGGGGCTCTGTTAGTCAGGTAGACTCATCACCTTGGACAGAGGCTGACCAGGGAGACTTCCCTGATAAGACATGAGGTCCCTGCACAACCCTTAATTAACTACAGTGTCACCAGGACAGTGGTAAATGAGGCATATGAAAGTGCATTTTATCTGTGGGTGTCATGTCCATGTTCATGTGGGCATTGTTTATATAATGCTTGTATTATATTATTGCCAGCACCAATGAATATCCAAGAAGAGGTTCAACTGTGGAATGAAATGTAATGCATTTAGTGCCTATTGTCTGTTAAGTCCTATAGTGTAACTCAGAGTTGAACAAGAATTTGGGCCTTCGGTTTATTAGTTAGAAGTGTTGAATTACATACCTTTGCCAGTGTACTTAATAAAACATACAAAACAGGTCATTCATTTTTTTATGGTTTTGACTGCCTAATGTTGAATATTAATGCTTTTTAGGATGAATACTATCACTTATTAGCAGAGAAAATTTACAAGATACAAAAAGAACTAGAAGAAAAACGGAGGTCACGTTTACACAAACAAGGCATCTTGGGTAACCAGCCAGCCTTACCAGCCCCCGGGGCACAGCCCTCTGGGATTCCGCAGCCACAACCTGTGAGACCTCCAAGTAAGGACTTCATTTCCTTCTTCCAACCCTTAGTCTGTTTGCTTGGTTTTCCTCCTGTGTTCAGGGTGGGTTTCTAAGTATACGGAATTATGTTCCCAGGAAACCCACATTTTGGGAACTATGATAGTGACCTTGTGCCATGGTCCTGTCTTTGGACATGGCGTATCTTATGGAGAGGCCTTTTGAAGGGTGCGCTGATATCAGAATGCACAGTGCTTGGGGATCTGTTGACTGGTTTTCCCTTTAAGTTTGAAGTCCTCAAGATAAAGTTCTGGATTTCTAATTCAAGGATTTTTTTTCTGCCATTTAGATGGGCCCATGCCTCTGCCAGTGAACCGCATGCAAGTTTCTCAAGGTATTTAACTATTGTGAATCATATTTTGGTTTACCATTCAGCAGCCACAAAGTGTATTGGTTTTTCCTCTTCCCCTCTGTATTTGTTTGTAGCTTCTCTTATTCCTTCCATTCCTTTTTGCTGTTAAGCAAAATTCAGTTCCACAAGTAGATGAATAGTGGTTGATTTGGAAGTTAGGAGGTCTTTGGAAAGGTCTCCAAGGAGATCAGGAATAGGATTTAGGACGGCCCCCCCTTCTTTTTTTTTTTTAATGGACAGGAAAGAACATTACTCTTAGGAAGAGTCTCCCAAAAAAAGCATTGAAAGTGGGGGAAGGAAACCTTTCTGAATGCTTGAGAGGAGAGCACCAGGCCAGCCCAAGAGTGGAGAGCACGAGTGGGGGTGAGGCGGGAAAGTGCCAGGGCTGCCCCGGGCCCTGTGAGTGCAGGCGGCCAGGCTCGGCCAGGAGGGTTCATGTGCAGAGGCTGCATCGGGCCGGGGTACTGGCAGCTGGTCTGAACAACGTTTTCAAGGTTCTTTCTCAAGTTGAGATTCTATAGTTCTTGCGTGGTTGAAGCTGTCCTTTTAGTTTGAGACTGGCCACCCTTGGGCACTTTCAAAACACTTACTATGCTTGCAAAAGTGAAACCACATTTTAAGTCTTATCCCAGATTCTAACAACAAATGTAAACCCAGCTAAAGAGCTAGGAGGCCAGGGGTGGAAGTGGGGATGGGAACAGGCTTCCTGTAGGAGAGGAGACCGAAGCTAGGTGCTCCAAAAATAGGTGCTCCAAAAGGCATTAGAGGTTGGCTCAGAGGAGTGCCCTGGCGTTAATACCTCTTTTGGAGTTGGTGGAGCACCTTCCCAACGCAGCCTCTTCTCCTTAGGTGCTTTGATGCTTTTGTGCTGAGTGTGTCTATCCTGATCAGTGCTTACTCCGCCTCATTTGTGTGTGTGTGTATGTGTGGTTTACCTGACTTTCTACCCTCATTTCCTCATTCTGTTCCGTCTCCCCCCCAATTCCACACTCACCATCGTTGGTGCCACCTTTCCTGGTTATGAAAAGTCTGTTACTTAACTGTCTTATCTGATTAACTGGGTGTTTTCCTTTCAGTTGTATGTATTGTGCATGTGTTCCATCTTATTTTGCTTAGAGATTATTTGTCGAATTGTGTTCTGTTTTCCTGTGGATGCTTTTCCTAATGAACCATTGTGGGTACGTTTACAGGGATGAATACATTTAACCCGATATCTTTGGGGAATGTACAATTGCCACAAGCTCCCATGGGACCGCGCGCAGCATCTCCCATGAACCACTCCGTCCCAATGAACAGCATGGGCTCCGTTTCAGGGGTAAGTCCTACTGAAAAGACCGAGAAGGCCTTGCCTAAGTCAGGAAAATTCTCTAAGCAATGAAATTGTATATTGTCTAGAATCCTATGATAACTGTTCCTTTGGATATGTGTTACGCTTTATTCTTCATTCTCTCTTTCTTTTTTTTTCTTTTTTTTGTGGTTTCTGTCTTCATTACTTTAGTGAAACTTATTTGACCATTATTTATTTTTATTGGTGTGCCAAATTGATAGCAACTTGTGACTCTGTGAGAAGATGGGAGTTCTGAGGATGGAGTAGGTGGCCCCAGATTTGTGGCCGAGAGGGACTTGTCAGTGTCTGTTCACTCCTAGAGCTTACTTTCCTCAGGCTGCTTTCTAAATGCTTCAGAGAATTTATAAAGTTATATTTTGAACTTGAAATTGTAGCGTGGTATTGATTTCCATCCAGAGGACAATCTGAAGCCAGCTCATTAGAGACCTTGCATGAGAAAGCCGGCAAAGTACCTGGGAGACGAAAGGTCTTAGAGAGTGGTGGTTCTTTTCCCCAGATGGAGGGAGGATTTGAACATTTCTGTGTTTTCTGGTTTATCTTGAAGATTCTAGCCCTTGTCCTCTGAATCCTCCACAATGCTTTTGTCTTTTAGATGGCCATTTCTCCTTCACGAATGCCTCAGCCTCCGAACATGATGGGTGCGCATGCCAACAACATGATGGCCCAGGCGCCTGCGCAGAGCCAGTTCCTGACACAGAACCAGTTCCCGTCGTCCAGTGGGTCAATGAGCGTGAACAGCGTAGGCATGGGGCAGCCGGTGGCCCAGACCGGCGTGTCACAGGTACTGTTCACCCTTGGGTCCCTGTGCTGCCTGCATTGATACAGCCTCAGCTTCCTACTGACCTGAGCGTGTCTTACTTCATGGAAATTAGAATTCTAGACTATACATTTCAGTTTCATCTTTTAGCATAGCTTGATTTTTCTTAGTTTTGTCCTGTCACATTTACCTCATTCAGAATTCCTCTTATCTTGGGATGAACTTCATGCAAAAGTGGAATGGGTTATAGTTTTTTTGGTATGTGTGCTTTTGCATTTTGATTTTTGGGTTTATAGTTGTTGTTTTCTGGGTTTTTTTTTCTCTTTTAAATTCTAAGTTTCATATGGAATCCTGAGAGACACTGAATTTTAAACACTGAGTGAGGAAAGGGCCCATGAGTTCACTCACTGCTAGTGTGTCCTGTTGCCTGTTTCTGAACTGCACAGGTGAAGTCGGGCTAACTGGCTCTTATTGAATGTGTTTTTATTTATTCAGGCAAAAGCTGAAAAGAACTTTTTCATTCATTTTACTGCTTCCCCCCCCCTTTTGTTAATTGTTAATGACAGTGCATTTAGAGTGCTGCCGTATATAGATGTACATGTATTTAAAACAGGCCAAATCTTCCCCCAAAAGATAAAATGCATGTTTCAATTTTTTAATGTGAAGTAATATTAAATAAAAGTCTTTGTCTACACTAGGTTTAGTCATGCTTATTTCATTAATACTTATTAATTACTGGGTTGTCGGAAAAGTCATGATGTATTTTTTGTATATTACTCGTTGCAAAAATGCGTCATGGGCCGGCCGAGTGGCGCGGTGGTTAAGTGCTGGCTTGGGAGGCCAGCGGCCCCGGTTCGGGTCTCACATATGAGGGTCAGTGACACTGCCCTCAAAAAAAAAAAAAAGAAATGCGTCATGATGTTTCCAACAACCCAATAATTCTTAATTTCTATAACATGTCATTGCTCTAAAACGGGGGTCAGAAATTTATCCTGTAAATATTTTTTACTTTGTGGGCCATGGACTCTTAACACATTGTATGTGGGAAATGAGTAAACTCGTCATATAGCTTTTTATGCCCGATTACAAAGTGTATGTGGGAAACGAGTAAACTCGTCATATAGCTTTTTATGCCCGCTTACAAAGTGTTAACTACTCAGCTCCACCATCGCGGTGCAGAAGCTGCCACAGCCATGTTCATTCCTGTGTAAATGAATGGGCGAGCTGTGTTCCAGTAAAACTTTAGTGCAGAAACAGGCAGCTAGCTGGATTTGGCCATGGCCAGTAGTTTGCAGACCCATTTCTAGACCAGTAAGTTCTGTAGATAATCTGAAGCATGTCTCCAGGTGAAAAACCACTGCATTGAAACATTTCAGTGTTTGAATAACTCATTTCATTTTTGTTTAAAGATAAATACCTGTTCCATTTATCTAAGCTGTAGTTGGATGTTATGGAGCATGAAGCTAATAAGCTGAGTGTATATGTGTTTGTTTAAACTAGAGGTTTCAATAGTTATAAAAATCAAGTATGAGAAACGTTTATAATGTTAACTTTATTGGAAAATGCACATTACAATAAGTGTACATACAGCTGGATACATTTTTATAAATGGAACATGCCCGTGAAACCAGCCAACCTTTTCAAGAAACCATGAATAGATTGTCATACATTTAATTCTTCAAATCTGTTGCTGCATTTTCAAATGGGGGAAGTAATTTTCACATACTCTGTTCCCTCTGTTAGGGGCAGGTGCCTAATGCTGCTCTTCCTAACCCTCTGAACATGCTTGGGCCCCAGACCAGCCAGCTGCCTTGCCCACCAGTGACGCAGTCACCATTGCACCAGACGCCACCTCCTGCTTCCACAGCCGCTGGCATGCCATCTCTCCAGCACCCAACGGCGCCTGGGATGACTCCTCCCCAGCCAGCAGCTCCTACCCAGCCATCGACTCCCGTCTCGTCTTCTGGGCAGACTCCCACCCCAACTCCCGGATCAGTGCCCAGTGCTAGCCAAGCCCAGAGCACTCCTACGGTCCAGGCAGCTGCCCAGGTGACCACGCAGCCTCAGACCCCAGTCCAGCCCCCATCCGTGGCCACCCCTCAGTCATCGCAGCAGCAGCCCACGCCTGTGCATGCCCAGCCTCCTGGCACGCCGGTGAGCCTCTCAATCTGTTGCCTTTGTCTGAGACTCTTTGAGGAGAACTTCACCATAAAAATTTCTGTCTTAAAGTTGTTGCAGTGTCTTGATGCAACCCCAGAAAGTCACTGCATTCTAATCGAACCATAATGAGCTGTGTTTTGTTTCCAACATTGGCTCCAAAAGCTGGGTTTGGCAGGACATGACTTACGATTATCTTCATAATTAAATGAGTTTGCCAAAAGCAGCAATTATAAAGAAATCATACATGGGTCCTCGGTAGAATTTTTAAACTACCTGTATGTAGGAGCAGTGTGTTTCCCATTCATTATCTGTCCTCAATTGATATCTTCTGAGTTTGGGTAGTTTTTCTCCTAACAGCATGAGGATTTGGTTACATTCCTGGCTGGGTGTGCTTTGACCTTGCCCATCAGTCTTGTTTCCAGACCAGAAGCCTTTTCTTTTTTATGACAAAATGGCAGACCCAGGTTTGTACTTACTGTGGCCCAGATCTGCCCAGTCCTCCATGGATCCGCCGGCGGGGCCCAGTCAGCGTGCTGTCCTAGGCTGGGCTGCCCCACTCATGCAGGGACCTGAGGCTGCCCTCTTGTCACCTCCACGTCCCTCCTCAGTTATCAGTGAAACCTTGGCATCGGTTTTCTTACCAGCCTAGCTTAGAAATCCCCCTCCCCCGCAAATACATTAACTTTATTTTTAGAGACTGAGGATATTTATTAATAAAATGTCAGAATTAATCCCAACAACAATCCCAAGATCACGTTACTATTTGTATTTTTCCATAGGGAGTGTGCTTATTTGTCCTGATTTTATGTATTATCTCTAAGATCCCTTTCTAATTTTATGTTATCTTTTATGTTTACTTTAAACTCCATTTGGTAAGACTTTAAAATTGTAGAATACTTTTAGTGGTTCCTTCTCTTAATGTTTGTTTATTCCTCTGCCACCAATACCACCACTGTTGCTGCATTTACCATGCTAATTATACATTCTTGTTTCAATTTTGGCACTTTATTCCCCTTCTTATATATATACTTACATATTTATAATTCAGTCTTTAACCATGAACATTAATGATCTTATTGAAGGGAATTAATGTTAAAATAGGAGGTTCTATGACTTAGGTAGAAAACTTCCAGAAAATAATTTTAGATCCACATGTAGAAAACTCAGTCCATCCATCTCTGCATTGACAAGAAGTCAGTGTGTTTCTGCCTGATGTGGACTTCATCTGGAAGTCCCATTTTAACTTGTTCTTCAGTTCTCTCAGGGGTGCTTATTAGGTTAGTATTGAGAAACGTTAACATGAAACTGTATATTGGGTGAGCAACAGAGTTTAAGATCATTTATACTGCCTTATTAACAGAGATAAACGATTTTGGTTTCTCCACAGCTTTCCCAGGCAGCAGCCAGCATTGATAACAGGGTCCCCACTCCATCCTCAGTGGCCAGCGCCGAAACCAGCTCCCAGCAGCCAGGACCTGAGGTACCAATGCTGGAAATGAAGACTGAGATCAAGACCGAGGACACCGAGCCTGATGCCAGTGAACCCAAGGGGGAGTCTGGGTCTGCGGTAAGCTCTAGGGGTCTATCAGGAATCCCCTGCTTTTTGTTTTAATATACTGTTTAATCTGTTTTCTACTGTAATCCATAATCCAAAACAGATTGGTTATTTATTTTTAGATGTTAGGTACAGGTTTATTTTTATTTTGCCAAAAATGAAGAGCACTGGCTTGTATTTTATTATCTATCTATCTATCTATCTATCTTTTAAATGCAAGGTTTGGGAGAACACTGTTTTGGAGACTAGTGTTTTTCAAATGGAAATTGTAATGATAATCTTTTACCAGTTTTCTTTTTTTTCTTTTTTTTATTTGAGGGCAGTGTCACTGGCCCTCATATGTGGGACCGAACCGGGGCCGCTGGCTTCCCAGGCCAGCGCTTAACCACCACGCCACTCGGCCGGCCCTCGGTTTTCTTTTAAATATACCTGTATTTTTTATTATTATTATTATTCTCATCCTTCCACCCTTTCCCCCTTTGGCAACTATCAGATTGTTCTCTATATTTATGGGTCTGTTTCTGTTTTATTTATTCATTTATTTTGTTTTGTTTTTTTGGATCCCACATGTGAGATCATACAATATTTGTCTTTCTCTGACTTATTTTACTTAGCATAACACACTCTAGTCCCATCCAGTATGTTGCAAATGGCAAGATATCATTCTCTTCTTTTTGTATTTAATTTTATTTGTATCATTCTATTTATTGCTGAATAATATTTGCGTATACGTACCTCCTCTTCTTTATCCATTCATCTGTTGACGTACTTCTAGGCTGCTTCCATATCCTGGCTGTTGTAAATAATGCTGCACTGAACATTGGGGTGCATATGTTTTTGAATTCGTGTTTTTGTTTTCTTCAGCTGCATACCAAGAAGTGGAATTGCTAGATCATATGGCAGCTCTAGTTTTAATTTTTTGAGGGACCTCTAAACTGTTTTCCATGTAGCTGCACTAATTTACAATCCCACCAACAGTGCACAAGGCTTCCCTTTTCTCCACATGCTCCCCAAAACTTATTTGTTGATTTGTGATGATAGCCACTCTGACAGTTCATGAGCAAGCTATACCCTTAATTTCTTCTGATCATTCATTATTAGTATATAGAAACACAACAGATTTGTGTATATTGATTCTGTATTCTGCAACTTTATTGAAGTCATTTATTAATTCTGATAGTTTTTAGGCATTGTCTTATAGTTTTCTGTGTATAGTATCATGTCACTTGCAAATAATGAGACTTTTGCTTATTCTTTTCCAATTTGAATGCCTCTATTTCTTGTCTGATTGCTGAGGCTAGGACTTCCAATACTGTGTTGGATAGAAGTAATGATAGTGAACATTCTTGTCTTGTTCCTGATCTTAAATAAAATAAAAGTCCAGGACCAGATGGCTTCACAGATTAATTCTACCAGACATTCAAAGAAGAATTAATACCTATCCTTCTTAAACTATTTCAGAAAATTGAAGAGTAAGGAACACTTCCAAAATCGTTTTATGAAGCCAGCATTACCCTGATAGCAAAACCAAATTAAGAAATTACCCCAAAAAAGAAAAGAAAGTTACAGGGCAATATCCTTGATGAACATAGATGTAAAATTTCTCAACAAAATATCAGCAAACCAGATTTAATGACACATTAAAAGGATTATATACCGTGACCAAGTGGGGTTCATCCCAGGGATGCAAGGATGCTTCAACATCCATAAATCAATTGTGATACATTACATTAACAAAGTAAAGGATAAAAGCCATATAATCCTCTCAATAGGTACAGAAAAGCATTGGACAAAATTCAGCATCCTTTTATGATAAAAACTCAACAAAGTGGATATAGAAGGAATGTATCTCAATATAATAAAGACCATGTATGACAAACCCACAGCTAATATACTTGGTGGTTTACTATCATCCTTCTTTCATTTATAGTTCGGAGTTAGATTGCACAAAGGGTATATTTGTTTGCTCGTTTACTAATTAACCTGTGGCAAAAATTGAAAAGTGGCAGACTGTGGGCTGAATCCAGCCTATAAATGTGTTTTGTTTGGCTCGCACAATATTTTTTAAAACAAGAAATTATAATTTAAACTCGAGATTTCTGGCTTTTCTTGAAAAATGAGAAGCACTGTGCTTGTAGCCCCTCTGTGGCAGCGGTCTGGGTGGGCGTAGCAGCCACATCCAGAGCCTGCACTGCTTCCTGCTGTCTCACCACACCTGCTGCTCTCATTTACCTCCCCTCCTGGCCCTCTGAGCAGTATGGTTTTTGATCCCTGTCCCAATTTTCAAGGAGATTTTTGTTCCAAACTAGAAATGTCTATATGTTTACTGAGCAGGTGATGGTATGTATGTGTATGTGCAATTTTTTAAGCACCCCAGTATATAAAATTTTTAAATAGGACTATAATTGTACTAGTACTGTATTAAAGCAACTGAACTGACACCAAATGCTCTCTATTCCTTCTTGTGGGAGAGAAAAGGAATGATAAATGCAGCTCTTACTAGGGAAAGGTTTTAACAAGCCCATAGATTTTTAAGAGCCTTCCAATAATACTGAGTTAGAATAAAGGTCTTTGATATTCATGTATTATTATCTGTAATTTTGTTTTTTTCAAGATGATGGAGGAGGATCTACCAGGATCTTCTCAAGTTAAAGAAGAATCAGACACAACAGAGCAGAAATCAGAACCAATGGAAGTGGATGAAAAGAAGCCGGAAATAAAAGTCGAAGCTAAAGAGGAAGAAGAGAGCACCGCTAATGGTGCCGCCTCCCAGTCAGCATCTCCTTCGCAGCCACGCAAAAAAAGTAGGTTGTGCTTTCTTGAACTAACTGAACTAGCATGTTGTGATTCCACACTGGATTAAAAGCTAAAGCAGAAAAAGAATTTCATCTCACCTTTTAGCTTTCTTGCCTGCGATTCCCCAAGTATAAGTGGTGACATTGAGTTGGACTCCAACCTGAGAACCCGCAGGTTCAGGGCAGCAATGGGAAACAAACCTTGGGCCGGCCGAGTGGCATGGTGGTTAAGCGCTGGCTTGGGAGGCCAGCGGCCCCAGTTCGGGTCCCACATATGAGGGCCAGTGACACTACCCTCAAAAAATAAAAATAATGCGGAGAAACAAGCCTTGGCTCTGTGCGTCGCCCGGGGCAGAGCTGTCTTCTGAGAAACTCTGGCTGTGAGACCGGAGTCAGAATTGCATCTGAGTCTTTGAGCAGGCCAAGCAGCTTGGTTTTTGCTCAGCAAAGCATGAACAACCACTGATGGATTCGAGCAGGAAGATGACTGAAAACAGTAGTGTTAGGGAAATTATCACCATGGCAGCACACATGTACACCAGAGCGTTTAGGTTTCTACTGCTACAGATAGGAAACTAAATGCCCAAAGTAAGGGGGTGGTGGAGTGAGACTCAGTGACTTAGTGCAGATAAGTAAAGATGCTTTAGGTTCTAAACTGGGCGGGGTGAGCCTCACAGTGGAAGTTGGGTGGAATCCATTTGAGATGTGTCCAAAAAGTAAGGAAGTAGGGTATCAGAAAATTGTTGGGTGACCCTTGGAAATGGAAGACAGGGCTCAGGAAGCTCAGGGCTGCAGGTACAGGTGCTGCATTGGGAAAGATGGCAGAGAAGTGTTAGAGCCTCTTATTGTATAGTTTTGCCATTGGAAGGGACCCAAGATCATGGAGTACAACAGTTCTCAAAAATTTGATCTCAGACCTCTTTATACCCCTAAAGATTGAGGACCCCAGAGAGCTTTTATGTGGATTATCTATTGCTATTTACTCTATTCGAAGTAAATGCTACTAACTATTAGAAAATTTTAAAATATATAATTCATTTAAAAATAATCTGGAAAAAAAAGGGGAGGGGGGCCGGCCGAGTGGCGCGGCGGTTAAGCCCTGGCTTAGGAAGCCAGTGGCCCCGGTTCAGTCCCACATGTGAGGGCCAGTGACACTGCCCTCAAAATAAATAAATAAATGAATGAATGAATAAAATAATAAATCTGTTGTGTGACACCCATAAATAACACTTTTTTATGAAAAATAACTTTTCCGAAACAAACTTAATTAGTGAGTGTAGTGACGTTTTTTTTTTTACAATTTTGTGGCTCAGAGAGTTAAGTGAACACAGCTAGAGTCTCAGATCTGCTTTCACTCTGTTGTGTTACATTGTTTGGTTGCAGTACATGAAGAGAATCCAGTCCTCTCAGATAGGTAGTTGATAAATGAAAGAATAATAGCCTTTCCAGATAATCGTGAATGTTCTTTTTTGATACTACACCAAAACTTAACATGTGGAAGTTGCAGTGTGGAATCTGAACCCTTAGCACTGAATTTTTCATGCTCTGACATTAGAATCCTTTTGTCTGTCTTCTACTTCAGATGGATCTTTTGCCCTTGCATGATTTTCTTTATATCTAAGGATTTGGCTCACTGAATTATGTAGATCTTCCAAGCGTTAGACGTACCTCACTATACAATACTTTCAAAATCACAATCATTAACATCACTATGAATCTCTTCAAAAAAGTCTTGTAAATTTTGAGAAGCTGTCAAACTCACGTGGTAGATGTAAGTTTTTTAAAATTCTAATTTTTGATGAGACTCCAAATTTTATCATTCACAACAAATACTGTCAGTTGTCCTAGAAGTAACTGGCCCACTTTGTTCATTTTTGAGAAAATGTCTGAAACATACCCAGATCTGAATAACAGTAGCTTGTCTATCAGTCATTTTTTTCCAGTTTAATGTTTCATGAAAAAACAAACAAAAAAAAACCTGACTTTAGTTCTCAACACTAACACAAGTGTTTTCTCTCAAGACGCAGCAAAAGTGCTCTATGTCAACTTCCATTTTGTCATACAGGACAAAAGACGTGTGGCTGAGGGTTTAGATTTAGAATTTCTACTATGTCATCAAGATTACTCTTAAGTGTAACTGGCGCTTTTCCCTGGGTGTGCACAGTGGCAGCGATGATCGCAGTGACTAGGATTGGGCGGCTGCTGCCATACTAGGAACTTGAAACCCTGCAGCTCATGCCCCATCTGCATCTTGGTCAACAGCACAAAAGGCACATAACAACTTAGTGTGATCATGAAAGTCATCTTACATTATGGAAATAAATTTGGTTTCACGCACCCCCTAGAAAGGGCCTGGGGCAGTGCTGGAACTTAATGTGACAGTGTTATATATCTGTGCTCTCCATTATGGTGATCACCAGCCACATAGGGCATCTGAGTACTTGAAATAGGACAAGTGTGACTGAGGAAGTGAATTTTTAATTTTACTTAATATTCATTCATTTAACTTTAAGTAGACTCATATGGCTGGTGGCTACCAGATTAGACAGCACGGGGTCTCCATGGCATCCGTGGCCCATGCTCTGAGCCTCGCCGATGTGGTGCGCCATGCTGATTGTATAGAGAAGCCACACCACACTCATCAGTAACCGAGAACTTGTTTCAAATACAGCTCTGACTCCCACTTCCACTCGTACATCAATGTAGTAAAGACATGAATTTGAAAATACTTTTTCCTCGGCATAGGTATTGAACAAATGTATGGTGAAGGAGTGAAGGAAATGAACAGTTTACCCAATCATCCTCATGTGAGACCGTGTCACTTTGATCCCACTCGGGAGGTGATGAGGTCTGGAACAGGGTTAGCAAACTTTCCCTGTAAAGAGCCAGACAGTAAATATTTTAGGCTTCGTGTGTCGAAAGGTCTCTGTTGCAACTACTCAACTGTGCATTGTAGGGTGAAAGCTTCCACAGACAACATCTCAGCAAATAAGCACAGCTGCATTCCAAATACATTTTATTTTTGGAGACTAAAATTTGATGTCATATAATTTTCATGTATCATGAAATATTATTCTTTGCTTTTTTCCCAACCATTTAAAAAAATGTAAAAATCATTCTCAGCTCACAGGCCTTAACAAACATGGGCAGCTGGCCACATTTGGCCTGTAGGTCAGTTTGCTGATCCCTAGTCTATAAGAATAAAAAAGCTACTGATTAACTAAAGAATGGTTTTCTTATAAAGAGTTATTCAGAGAAAACCAAATGCTATTTCATCTCTGAAAGAACCACATAGAAGAAAAAGGAGTTAGCTGAAAGCGGGATTCACATGTGTCCAAGGGCAGTGTCCAATGGAGGGTGCTGCACTGGGATGGTCCTGGGCTCCCTGACTTCCAGAAGCTGTCCCAGGTCTAAAGCAAACAGATGTCCCTTTTCCACAGGACAACAGTCAGGACACCTGGGCGGTATCTTGGCTGTAATGGCAATAAACTCACAAGAAACTTCCCGGCACCATGGTTGTCATCTCTCAGTATACTTGATGCATGACTTCCCAACTGGAACTTGAAATTGTTTATGGGATTTTAATCTGATTTTTAAATTGCAGTGTAATTACCACATATCTGTTGTGGAAAGGCTTTTCAAAATAAAACAAAACAGTAAGAGGACATCTCACGCCACTTATAACCCAAATCATCAAAACTCTGCTGTATTTGCCTCTGGTCGGTTCTTTTTCTGTGCCAGGAGCGTGTGTGAGCAAGGCAGGGTTGTAACACATGCACTGCTGACTGGCCTGCCACTTGCCTTCAGAGGTGGTTTTGCACATTTCCCTGTGTCATTAGAACTCACTTGGGTTCTGTATGCATGTACCATCTTGAATGTATATGGCAGCTAGCGTTTATCCTCAGATTGGTGACAGCAGAAAGTGTGATAGGAAATGGGATGGTTGAGAGGTCGGAGACATGGGCACTGGTAAATGTAGGAGGGAATGGTATAGAGCTTTGGAGAAAAACACTTGTTTTTATATCGCTTTATTACTGTGCACATCTGTGAGTTTGTAATACAAAACCATGTGTCTCAGGTGGTCTGAGTTTATTTCAACCAAGGACAGGACAGTTTAATCAGAGGATGAAAGGTCCTTCCAGTGAGAGGGCTTTATTACCAACATTTGATCAATGAAGCAGATTGAGGAGTAAGCTTCATTTTCTGTCCAACACACTTTTAACACTGGAAACCTTTTTGTTGGAGAAGCAAACTTAGTGTGGTATTTTGCCTCATGACATGGATACAATTTTTTTGTTTTTGTTTTTTTAAAGATTTTTCAATTGGGGAATTGGGGAAGGGGACAGTGTTGGGGAATTGGGGGAGATGAACAGCATTGGGGAACCAGGGAAGGGGAACAAAGAAGTTGCTGTCCTTTTGTTCTTCAGTCTGGTTGTGGAGGACATCGCTTCACTGGCCCATGTTGGTATCGTCATTGCGCTCTTCCCGGGTGAGGCAGATCGGTCGCCAGTCTCTGGATGGCCGCTCACAGCGGCTCTTGGCAGCTCACACCGGCTGCCAGCCGCTCACGCTGGCTACCGGCCGCTCACTGTAGCCTATGGCAGCCCACTGCAACAGGAGCTGCAGCAATGCCAACCTGGGGACTCACAGCAGCCCAGTTCCAGGTGGAGCTGTTGTTCACCATCTTAGCTGTAGAGGGCAGTGTCACTGGCCCTCATATGTGGGATCTGAACCGGGACCGCTGTCATCCCAAGCCAGCTCTTAACCAGCGCGCCACTAGGCCGACCCGATGTGGATACAGTTTTTAAAAATCTCAAATGTTACTGTGTTTTTGGAAACCCTGAATTGTAGCTTTAGAATGCTTGTGGACTTTGCTGAGGGGTCTGAGTGCCTTGTAAACAGTGTTGTCTCCTGATGTTTTGTAACTGCAGTCTTTAAGCCGGAGGAGTTGCGCCAGGCTCTTATGCCAACACTAGAAGCACTGTATCGACAGGATCCAGAATCCTTACCTTTTCGGCAGCCTGTAGATCCCCAGCTCCTAGGAATTCCAGTAAGTTAATATAGTAAAAATATGTTAGAACTTGACCACTATAATTCATGAGGGTCTGTGTTTTTATTTCTTAAAATTGGGTAAAATTCAACTTTATTTTGAAGATTTTTCCCCTAATATAAAAAAAAAAAAGTTTTCTGACAAAACAGTAACACATCTTTGTCTTACTTGGTGAATTGTGTGTTTCCCCCTTTCTGTAAATCCCCAGGACCCCTGGAGGGGGGTGCGTGAGTGCCCTGGGCACTGCCCGCTTGCTGTGATACACAGCCCCTGTGGACTTGCTTTATATTTGGGGTTCTTTCTGTGTAAGACTTTGATACCCCTGGGTAGTTTGGCAAAGGCCAGGTGACCCCATAGATTCTGTTACGCAGCACTCCCGTTTTCGTCGGGAATTTCATTCGTGTTTGTCTTGGAATTTCATTTTGCTTGCTAAGACCAAGAGTGAGTCTCTAGGAAAACATACTATCTGATAAATTTGGTCACCATTTAATTAGTACATTAAAATTCATGTTTTTAAATCTTATATTTTAAAGCATCTTTTATTAAACAACTCTTAATTTTTTTCTTTAACTTTGCCTTTGAAGTCATTTGCTCACAGTTGAAAATATTAATTATAATTTTAGATAGTAAAATCAGAGGAAGACCAGCGATTCTTTTCAATTCCCATTTCTTACTGTTAGAAACAGAAATAGTTTTGGTACTTTCTGTTTTTATTTGTATTTTAAGATAAACCTGCCAGATAAGGCTGGCATTTGGAATTTGGGGATTCCACTAGATTAAGACTGTTTTGTCTTTCAGGATTACTTTGACATTGTGAAGAACCCCATGGACCTTTCCACCATCAAGCGGAAGCTGGACACAGGGCAGTACCAAGAACCCTGGCAGTATGTGGACGACGTCTGGCTGATGTTCAACAACGCCTGGCTCTATAATCGCAAGACATCTCGGGTTTATAAGTTCTGCAGTAAACTCGCCGAGGTCTTCGAACAAGAAATTGACCCTGTTATGCAGTCCCTTGGATATTGCTGTGGACGCAAGGTACAGTTTAAACCTTTTCTGGAAAATGAACTTTCCTGGTTAATCTAGCCAGAAAGCGTACGGCAGTATAATGGTATGATAGACTGAACACTTTAGCCACACTTGTGTGCTGGGAAGTACCCAGCTGGAGTCTGGTCTTTGTAAAACAATTGATTGTCTGAAACAATGTAATGGATGATCAAAGCTAGAGGTGCTTATTGGGGAAGGCCTTGAGTTAAGCATCTCTGGCTGCCCCTGTGTCCATTCATCTATCTGTAATAAATGTCTTACTAATTCTGTCACACTGTATCCAAAAATGTCTTTAAATAGCTATGGAAATTGTTAAGAGACTATCCAGTATACTAACAGGAATCATTTACTAGCTGAATCTAACCCTGTATAGTGCACTAGGACATCACATGACACTAAACAGGATACATTTTTAGTATTTCCTCCTTTGTTTTTGCAGTATGAGTTTTCCCCACAGACTTTGTGCTGCTACGGGAAGCAGCTGTGTACAATTCCTCGTGATGCCGCCTACTACAGCTATCAGAATAGGTAAGCACTGAGAGTTCCCTGAAATAGGATGAAGGAAGGTCTTCAGGCAAGGTGTGCTTGTCTGGTTATAGACGGGGGTACATTATTTCGTTCCTGAAGTGCCAATGGAAGGGGCCACAATTCTAGTGTTTCTCAGTCCCTCAGGTTGGCCTCACGGTCTCTTAATTTTAAAGCTTTTACGGTATAAAAATTTAAGTTCAAAACTGTTTGCACACTACTTGGATCAGGTATATTCTTTCTTAAGTCCTGATCTTTCTAAAAAGTAACCATATAAGAAAGAGTCTGGAGTTGAGAGTAACTCTAATAACGATTGACATGCCCTTTTCAAGTTATTAATAAAGCTGAAACATTGTATTTTACTATTCTGGGTGTAAATATTTACCTAGATAATTTGGTCTAGACAGTCTGATGGAAAGATTTGCATTAGTGCTGATTCATTAAATCAAAACTATAGATTTTTTGTTTTTAATTAGTAGCACAATAAAAAATGAGATCTGGTGTTTTTATTGAGCTGAAGAAAAACTCCCCTAGTATAAGATGGCCATTTCAGAGTTTTGTGAGCAGTAGGTACGCTTGAGAAATATTTGCCATTTCTCTTCAAATGTTGATGGCTAAAGAATAAATCTCCTCTTTCTCTTTTTTTCTTTTTTTTTAGCTGAGCCATCCTGCTACCTGTTGGCAGCTCAATGGCTGCTCAGCTTGGGTTGGGCATCGAACTGCTGGTTGCTCAGAGCTCAGCTCGCACTCTTGAGCGAGCTCTTAACCAACTGAGCCACTCGGCTGGCCCTAAATCTCCTATCTTAAGTAGAGGGAGAATGGAAATAATATTTTTTGTTGTTGATTCCCCACACAGATACAACTTACGTAGTTTGGGGGTTGTTTTTGAAATGAAGCTTATTTGCATCCATTGTTTTAAGTGGGCACATGTTGTAATAGCATGAGGGCTCTGTGCCTTAAAGCACAGGTTGTAAATCTTGGTCAAATTCAATTACATTGCCTCCATTTTATGAATTGGCAACTCAGTTCTTTATGTGACCTAGAAGCTTCACGCCTACTTTTTGTCCTCAGGTTCAAACATTAAATGTCAACATTAGGGTTTGATGTTTTGATTATTTTGAACTTGTTTGCTTATAGTAATTATCTGTGTTGTAATATTTTGAAGGAGGTAAATAGAGGGCTTCCATTATTTATTCAGAGGTATATAATTTGGAATTTTGAAATGTATTTTTGTAATTTTGCTTTGTTAATTAATTTTTTTAAAATATCTAACTGTATTCAAGATTATTAATGACTCCCATCAAAAGCCTACTTAAGGGCCGGCCGAGTGGCACGTTGGTTAAGAGCTGGCTTGGGATGCCAGTGGCCCCAGTTTGGGTCCCACATATGAGGGCCAGTGACACTGCCCTCAAAAAAAAAAAAAAAAATGCTACTTAAAAAAAACTCTTGACCTAAAAATGTTTAAAGAAAAAGTTTCTAAGCCTTGTCCAGCTCGCTTACCGAGTACTTTTTCATATAATGAAATGAGGTATGAGGAGAAAAGATAGACATACCTAGAAAGGAACCTCTACTGGAAGTGCAGGCTGTACAACTGTGCTGCTAAACATATTTTAACATTTGGAATTTAGTTTCAGTCTTAGCTTGCCCTACTATCAATAGAGAAGCATTTTAAGACAAAGTCTGAAATGATACTATAGCCCCTTCCTGATGGAGTCTCTCCCATAGTGACAAGTGTCATTCTAGAAGTTGCTCCTTCAGCACACCCCGAAATGGGTCAGGCTTAACCTGCTTGTCCATAATGTGGACACAGTAACACCTTCCCTGACAGCCTTAGCCATCAGTCTTCAATGAAATAATGAATTAGGAATTCACTTTGCACACTGTTATGTGCCAAGCAAAATAAAGTTGTGAATTTTAAGAGAATAGGTTAAAATTATACCCTGAGAAATGCATACTACTGGGTGCCCAACACGGTTTGGGCCTAAAAGGAAGAATAAGCGGCAGATGGCCTGCCACTGTCTCTAAAGTTTTGGGGCCTTTTCATTGTAGATTTCGTTGTGCATGGGTCCTTTGGGACCCTGCCTTTGCCGATTTACACAGATGTTGGCCGTATTTAAATTGAGAGCATCAGGGTACGCTACTGAACCCTAGGAGGAGGTTGTTGGTGGAGTCAAACAGGATTGTTTTGAAAGTTCTGAAATGTCCAGTTTCTATATAGAGCTTAATTTTTACTGAACAAAAATAATGTATTTTTCTTAAGAGTAGAAACATAAGAGTTCTGTTTTATTAATAATACACTTTAAAAGTGTAGGTATACTGCTTCTCAGCTGAATCTCACAAGGTTTGCTTTCTAGAATACTGAACTTGAAGAGATTAACATGTAATTCTAAGAAAGCAGTGATCTAATTCTATGATGGACATTTTAACTGCTTACATTTTCGTTCTCAACTTTGACCATTCATGAACACTGCGATGTTCTTATGAATCATTGTTTTGGCACTTATTGGGCAATTAGAACAATAGAAAATCCTATAGATGACTTAAACAAGTGAAACTAATATATAAACTAGAATATGGTTACATTTTCACTTGTTTCCGTACTTCAAAAATTTGAGAGTAACTCATGTTGAGAAAACTGTTCTATAGATTTTCCAGTTATTATCTATAGATAAGATAGATATTATCTATAGATATCACAATTATTCATATATACTGATATGGTACTTAAAACAATCTGCATTTGAAAATTTACTCCATACAGTAAATTACCCTTACAGGTAAACTTTGCAGTTATATTTGCTAACTTTAGGTACCCAGATGTACATCATCATCAAACTATTTTTCCTTTACAAATCCATGTTCATCAAACTGCTTCCTTCACATAAAGCAGAATGTCAAGTAGGCTTTTACAGAGTACAGTGAATTTCTGAACCGTTTTGTATTTCCAGAGTGGATAAAGTTTGGACTAGGTAGTAAGATAGGGGCAGTCTGGCATTTACATCTGTCACCCACCTATCGCCAGGGTGGTTTCAGCTGATTTGAGTAGGTGGGTGACCGTGCTCCCTTCTCTGGGCCTTGGTCATCTCTCAGAAGGCTATTAGAGTGAGTCCCTGGGTGCCCTCCCTCTCCCAGGTTTGATTCTCCGATGTCTCTAGCATTGCTTTGGGACAGGCACTAGCGTGTGTTAATTCTCTATCCCTCCCATTTCTGATCCTGAGGTTCTTCAGGGATTGGAGTTAATTACACACTTAGCACAGGTTTCCGCAGCCATTCAGCCCAGTGCTTTGTCCTGGGCCAGTTTCATCCACTGGGAAATAATGGGTTTATGATTTTTGTTTTCTGGATGTTGCTGGACTTGATGGCCTGCTTGAATAAAACTAAGAATCTGTCCAGCATTTTAAAACCGTTTAGGCTCACATGGAATTATCATGGCAGTTTCATTTCAAAATGTATTCAGAAGTCCTCTTCTGGCTAGCCCGCAGTGGCTGTATGTTTAATCACAAAATGAACTGGAACACTCCATTCCAAGTTTTATTTTTAAAAGGGAACTATTTGGCATTGAGGGGATCTCCTTTTTGCATAGTGCCCTGGTTGCCACCAAATTGGCTTGTAGTTGCTGTACTTGCACTCTTTCTTGCTGGTGATGAGCATGTCCTCCTGCACATGGCAATTCTTTCTGCTATGCGATTTTAAGGCTCCAGAGGAATGTTTACAAACCAGTGAAGCCAGAACCTTGTATAGTCCATTCAGGAAGAAAAAAGATACGGCTATCTGTTTTAAAACAGCATGTTAATCTGTTCCAGGTCAGAGTTTTTAATCTTGGTAGGATTCATTAATTGAATTAGTCCTAAATAAACAGGTCCCAGCAAGAAACTTCCATTAATCCAGTTGCTGTCCATAGGGAATCTGTCATGTTCCTTATTGATACATTGAAAAATTGTATAATCTCGGGATGTGTGCATGCTCTAAAGTTTTATGCCTTTATTATGTGTTAAGTCAGTGAATTATGGCAGACAAAATGCTCTCAATGTGTTTATTTAATGAAGATTAGAATTAGAACTTGTGGGGGACCTATTTTAGCGCTGAAGACAAACTGGCCAGGCAGCGCCCGCCTGACGCTCAGTCGTTTGTAGCCGTGTGTGCGTGCGTGAGTGAAGCTGCAAGCTGCCGCATCTCCTTCTGCACCCGTGGGTTCAGTGTGGCGCTCCAAGTCTCGTCATAGTGTCTTTAACACTAATCCTCTTGGCACCTTGTAGATGTAGTTTTGAGCACTAAAACCGCATTTTACTGTGCTGCCGTTGCTACCTTATACTCATCCTTTTCGCTTGTATCAGTCACCTCCATTCAGCTTGTTTATTTTTACAGTATTCTTGTGTGCCCATCTCGTTTTATGCAGCATCAGCCTGCGTTTTTGTTGATTTTTTTCATCTGTGTCCTTTCCAAACATTTATAGTTTTTATTTTAATTGCTCTTATTTGATGGCTTGAGCTGAGGCTCTGGATTATCTTACAAGAAATTGGGGTTATGGATAATTTCTCAAATGCAGATTGTGCCTTAAAGATTAACTCTAAATTGGCTTAACTTCGACTGTCACCAAGTCAGTAGTCAATCACTGAGTATCTCAGATTGATGAATGATGATTGGTCCCAGTACCAAAAAGTTTAAATCAAAGTTTAGAATTGAATTTTAAAAGTCCTTAACATTGTTCGTGGATTTACATATATTGTATTGTTTATACAATATATCACAGTTTTTTCTCTGTATATTCTTATTGATAAATGGCTGGAAAGTCTTTGACCCCGATTGCATTTCTGTTAAATGTTTGTCTAGAGTATGGATTTGGTTTCATTTGTATTGTAACCCAGTTATTAACTAAGTGATTCACATGAGAAAAATAACAGGAAAAAAATTAAAACCAGTTCTGAGTGCTGAACATTTTTATACCTTTAAAGATCTGGTTTAAATACCGGAAATAAAATCTCTGAATTGCTGCTGTGAAGCATAAATTTTCCGTTTTGAAAAATAAAACTATTTCAGTTTAAATTGCTTTTTTAAGGCCTTTTATGAGACTGTTTTGTTCAGAATAAATTTTTTTCCATCTCAAACCCTGGAGTTATATTTGATTTTCTCTAAGTAATAACAAAATTCAAACTCCTAAATTTAGGCTCCTTACAATTCTAGTATTAACAACTCCTTGCAAACATTTGCGTCTTGGAGCTGGACCGAGCCCAGTCGTTGTTAGTGATGATGGCCTGTGATGTGTGCAATGAGACCGAATGCTAATCAATGCTTTGCCTTGGCTTTCTGCTCTGTGTTGTCTTGGTGTTTGCGTCTTACCTCTATGTCTGTGCTATTTGTTCCCTTCCCTGTTCTCTAATCCTGCCCTTCCCCACCTGCCCCTGTTCCTCTCATTGTCCTCACTGACCCATCAATCAACCAACAACGCCCCCCCTTCGTCGTGGTGATCTGCCCTGCTCTGATTGGTGGCTTCGTTGCTTGGGTGGCTGTGTGTTATGATGGACCAGTTCACCCAAGTATGGCCTTCTTGCTGACAGGTATCATTTCTGTGAGAAGTGTTTCACAGAGATTCAGGGGGAGAATGTTACCCTGGGTGACGACCCTTCACAGCCCCAGACGTAAGTACCATCCTGTCATTTTTCTTGGGGGTGGCTCTTCATTGTTTTTTTTGCCTCTTGTCCTTGAATACAAAGGAAGCACCACTGCCATTTGGACTTGGGTGTGGTGTATTTTCTCTTATTAACTAGGCCCACACCGATACTTGAACATGTAGCTCCTTTAGACGAACACCAGTGCCACTCTCACATCCTTCCCTCCATTCAAGACCGAGGTGCTGTATCCCATACCAGACAGTTCACTGGTCTCTCTTGAACTTGCTCGTCCAGTCTTTAAAAACACTTGCTTTTTCCTAGTGGCCGTCACCCTTTGTTTGGGAAAATTATAAATTTTTGGTTACACCTAAAAAACCTTGTAACCCATGTCACAGAACTGGCAGTGGCAAAAAATGGATCGTACATACCTACCCCATCTTTGGCGTGTAGTTGACCTGCCACTGAAACCTCTACCCTTGAAGTTACAAAGCTAATAGAACACAGCTAATGAGCTCCCAGGGTGTGAATGTGTCGCTTCCTTGCTGGAAGCCTGACCCTGGCTCACTAAGTCCAACGCAGACAGGCTTGCGTTGGCTCATTCAGTCCTTCACTCAGTCCACCTTTTCCTTCCTGATGTCCATCCTCATGGAGTTACCCACGAGTGGTCAAATGTCCAGAATGTGGCAAGAAAAAGCAAATCCACAAATTGGATGGTAAACTCATTTATATGCCTGAGATACCTAAAAACCTGCCAGCCACCATGCCCGCCAGTGTTCTGTGATTCTCTGTTTCCCGGACTCGGCCATGATTCCTGCCACCCTGGGAATTCTGCTTGTGTAATGGCCCCTCACAGGCAGGAAGGCTTCCCACTGAAGCAGCTTACAGCAGGGTAGGACACTTAACTCTGCAACTCAAGTTTACTTTATTAAAACACAATTCTATAGCCACTTGGAAGACATGCAAACCAAAATGACAGAAATTCTACATAATTTATTTTTATACCCCTTGTCGTTTTAATTCTTTGGTCCCGTTGGGTAATTAATAATAGTTGGATTGTAAAGTTCTGTGAATCAGAAGTTATTCACAACTCCACTCATTCTCTGAGTACGCCCACACTTGCCTTTCAAGTGTGTGCATTCATTTTCAGTAAATCACTTTTGCATTACTGAGAAACAAAGGTAATTCACATATACACTGGTCATAACAAAAGGACAGCGGAAACCAATACCTTGCCCTTTAAGAGTGAAATATCCCCAAGTAGATGCTGACCTTGTGTCATTGATGGAATATTGTAATTAACAGAATTGGTTACACCAATATCAGTTAAATTCAGTAGCCACTCACCATATAGATTTGATTGAAAATTAACAGGTTTGAATCTCAACACAATTTTGCCATCATATTTTTCACTAGTCTTAATTCTTATAATACGTGCTGATGATAGTTGGGAGGAAACATTCCAAGAAAGATAGAAGAATAAATGGTAGTGCTTTCTATGGAATTAAATTTTATATGTTCATGTCATCAGCACATCTACTTGAGATTTCAGTTGACCACCATTTTCTTATTTGAAGAACTACTCACAAAATAATATCCCAGAGACCATAGTTTTTACTCAACAGGTAGCTTCATTTAAATAACATTTGTCTTTTTTTTTTTTTTTTTTAAACAAGGACAATTTCAAAGGATCAGTTCGAAAAGAAGAAGAACGATACCTTAGACCCTGAACCGTGAGTATATACCTATTTCTTTCTGACTTTTAGATTTTAGTTTTGGCTCAGGGAAGTTCCACCTTATGATTGGGTTGTCGGAGAAGACATTGGAAACATATTGCCCTGGGTGGATTTTTTGTGTGTGAAGTTATTTCCGATACGGAGTCTTCTTTAACTCACACAATATATGTTTCTGTAACATGCTCTCCAATTACTGAATTTTAACAGTGATGGATGGGTGTTTGGTTCTATTAGAACCTCTCTAATAACTTGGTCATTGGTGTCTTTAAGAAGCCATTTTGTGTGAATCTTTAGAGACCAAAGGTAGGAATATTTGGTAGAGCAGTGCTAGTGTCATTTAAGGGAAATTTCAGGAAAAACCTCCTAGAAACCACTTGCTGAAAATAAAAAATGGGCAGCCTGGTGTATGTTCTTGCCACTGTCTTTGGTGTGGAATATTTTCAAAGGTCATTGTCAAGTACCTGACTTTTCTCCAGTGATCAGTGAGAATGTTGCATTTGCAAATTTTGCTTTGTGATGGCCCCTAAAGAGGCTTCAGATCGTCAGTGTGGCGGCCCCTCCCAGGACCCCAAGCTATTCTGGGGGCACCCCAGTGTGTGGAGAGGCCTACTGTGTCCTGTCCTGTGGTGAGCACAGGCTTCAGCACCATTGGGTGTTTGAGAAATGTGGGTGCTACGTTCAGAGCTGAGAAACAGCTCCTCCCCTGTCTTAGCCCTGACCCCCCAGCTCCCGGGAGGCCGATTGCTGCAGTGGAAAACAGACTTCCCACCCAGGCCTCGTTTTGAAACCTAGCTTTCCTGTTGTTGGGAGCTGGCTTGGTCTGCCCTACTAGCAGTGCTGACCGAGGCCAGAGGCACTGACTCCTAGAGCTCCAGCCTGAGCAGTGCCGGGTGCGTGAGGAGGCCCCTCCCTAGATCCTTAATGACCAGTGGAATGTCAGTCCTGATTGTCCATATTCCTGTTCACAGTATGTCCTCCCCTACAGTTATTCAGTTTCACTACAATTTATATTCACTTTTAAGTTTCAAATACATTACATTGGAATCCTAGATGCCAGGCAGTGGGCAATAGATACAGGTGAATCAAGTGGAGCTTCATCCTTCAGTAGAAGAGAGAGATGGATCATAGTGCAGACAGCAGGAGGCAGTAAGGTGGTCCAGTGGTGAGAGGCCCTGGCATGGGGCAGAGTGACATCCCAGAGAAGGTGACTCTGGGAGCAGATGTTGGGGGAGGGGCAGAGCATTCTAAACACAAAGGAGTGAAAGAACACTACAGGTAAGCCCAGAGTGATTGGTAGGTAGGGGATGTGTATGGAGCCCTGAGACCATGTGGAAGTGGGCAGGGCAGGCGGAGAGCGCCAGATGCAGTGCCCCCAGCACTGCTTTTTGATATGTAGATTTCCTCCTGAGTGTGCTGGGGAGGTCTGGGGGGACATTCTTAGTTTCTGTTACCGAAAGATCACCCCTGATCTGTGAGGTGGATTCTCCAGGAGAGGAAAAGACTCTGCTTCCTGATAGGGAAATTATTGGGCTGTCGGGAAAGTCGTGACGCATGTTTGTGTTGAAAAATATGTCATGACTTTCCTGATGACCCAATAGTTAGGAGACTCAGAGCGCAGCTCAGGTGGGAGGTGAAGGCCGAGGGAAGGACAGCCATCTGGTGGAGACCACACTGCGGGGTGAGGACAGGGCCAGTGGAGATGGCGGCGTAGGGACCTGAACGGAAATGCAAGGAGATGAGCCAACCAACTGGTTAGTAATAGGAGGCGAGAGGGGCTGAAATTCAAACCTGGTAGAACATATATCCTGTTTCTTCACATTCCTCTTCCCTGACGTAGGAGGGAAGTGTTGAGAATGGGGTGTCTTTGGAGAAGGCACAGACACAGAGGGAGCTATGGCCTACTGACCGTTTCAGTTCTTAACTCAGAGATGAGCTCAACTTGTGCGGTTTCAGAGAAGGAGCTAACTGGGGGTAGTGCAGCGCGTGAGGAAGGAGTGAAGGTTGGGAACAGCCACTATGTGGGGTGCGTGGTGGGGAGGGGGACACAGCACGGGATTGCCCCAGAATACTCAAGGACAGCCAGTTAATGGTGCTGCTGTTGCGCACAGTTTTGCGTGTGTGTCTTCTTTCCTCCAACAGAACAGAAACAGAAGCTGGGTTAGGCTTGATTGATGGTTGAAGCCTTACTCAGCAAGAACGGGAAAGATCAGGGGCCAGGGGCTTGTCAGAATAGTGCAAGTGTGCTCCTGGTTACAGGACTCGGCCTCCAGGCTAACGAACAGGCAGAGCCTGAACCCAGGAGAGTTTGGGGGAAATGTGATACTTTCTAGCCCCTTAAGACTTCCACCAGGTGTAAGTGTGATGACAGGAAGGGAGTGGCTGAAAAAATAGATGGTTTTGACCTTCAAGTATACTAGCAATTAAGATTCCAGGTGAGGTGACAGCCCAGGTGAGCCTGGGAGGGGGCTGCAGCAGAGGCGAGTGGCAAGGTGCCTCCCCTTGCTCTCCAGTGTTACTTGAATAAGGGCTGTCATTTACCAGTCAGCCTGGCACTTCTCACCTTTGTAACCCGCTCAGTGACACTTCCTGTGCCAAGGCCTCAGAACAAGTGTTTATAACACTGAAAATATTGTTCTCTGTTATTTAAGTCAGCTGAGGCACGTGTAGTTACCTAGAACAAGCATTGGTCTTTTAGGTGTGTGGTAATGTCAACTACTGGCCCATGAAACATGCCATTATCATAGCGATTTTTAAAAGTAAAGATTCATTTCTGGTTGCAAAGGAGATTAGAAGAGAACGAGGCATTTGTACAACGAAGAGGAAAAAGTCAGCTTTTCCTGTAGAAAATATACTGACACATTTTAAAAATACGGCTGAATCAATCAACAGATACGTTTCATGCCACAGCTACTCAAAGAAGTCAGGGGGATGAGGTGTGAACACAGTGCCCAAGCTCCTGCAGAACACTCCGTCACTGTGGTTCCCTGAGCATTTCAGTGTGCTTTCTTTGTCTTCTAGTTTTGTTGATTGCAAGGAGTGTGGCCGGAAGATGCATCAGATTTGTGTTTTACACTATGATATCATTTGGCCTTCAGGGTGAGTAATTTCCTGGTGATTTCCTGTGATCTTGGGGAAGGGAAAGCAGTTTTGCACAGAGTGGAGAGGGGAGAGCCTGCTGCTGCTCCATTTCATTCATTGCTGTCAGCAATTACGATAAATGGCAGTTGTTCTAAATTTAAGTCTTCAGTGTTTGCCTGCTTTAGGAGTTGTGGAATCAAAGCAGTCTGCCTCTTCACTTTTGTATAATGATGCGAGTTCAACTGCCAGCAAAGTATTTTAATGCTGCATTTCACTGGTTTGGCAACATACACTGTTTCATGTAATCTGATCACACCCATTATTATTTTTTTTTGTTGTTTTTCTGTTTTTTGCAGCTTTGTGTGTGACAACTGCTTGAAGAAAACTGGCAGAACTCGAAAAGAAAACAAATTCAGTGCTAAGAGTAAGTTTTGGAAGGATTTCTGTTTCCTGATCTGTATATTGTAGACACTTGTATAATATTCCCAGTCTTCCTTTGGCTCCTCTCAATGTGGCTTTGGAGCTCACTTGTCCAGCGTTTTCATCTATGAGTTTGTTTTCTAATACTTTGTGTTTTTCTTGTCTTACCCTTGAAAAGAATCATTTGGTCTGGGGCTTACATGAAAGTCAGCTTTATGATCAGTACATGCTTTAGAAGAAAGTTTCGAAAGCTTATATATATATAGTAAACTTTGTAACTTCTGAGAAAGGTTTGTCAGCAGTTCCTTCTCAAGTACTTAGAAATAAGACCTCCTTTCTCTCTCTCTCTCTCTCTCTCTCTCTCTCTCTCTCTCTCTCCCCCCGTCTCCCCTCCCCTCCCTCCTCTTCCCCCTCCCCCCCTCCTTCCCTCCCTCTCTCCCTTCCCCTCTCCCTCTCTCTGTCTCTTTCTCTGTCTCTCTCCCCCTCTCCCCCTCCAACACACACATACACACCTCTTTCTCTCTTTTTCTCTCTTTCTCTCTTTCTCTCTTTCTCTCTCCCCCCCCTCCCCAACTCTCTCTCTCTCTCTCTCTCTCTCTCTCTGACTCTTTCTCTCCCCCTCCAACACTCTCTCTCTTTTTTTCTCTCTTTCTCTCTCAACCCCTCTCCCCCCCAACATTCTCTCTCTCTGACTCTTTCTCTCCCCCCCAACACACACTCTTTCTCTCTCTTTCTCTCTCTCCCCCCCCAACACTCTCTCTCTCTCTCTGACTCTTTCTCTCCCCCACTCTCCCCTCCAACACACACACACTCGCTTTCTCTCTCTTTCTCTCTCTCCCCTTCAACTCTCTCTCTCTCCGACTCTCTTTCTCTGCCCCTCTCCCCCGCCCCACACACACACTCTATCTCTCTTTCTCTTTCTCTCCCCCTTCAACCCCCCCCCCCCCATGTCCTGTGCGAGCAGCATGCTCAGCCCTGGGCCCCTGTGTGGTCAGCCGCTTGCCTATCACTCGGTGTGGACCCTGCTGTTCTGAGGAGTGACCTTCTCGGGCCTCCTGGTAATCAGCTGCCATCCACCCAGGGCTGGTAGGAGCCTGGTCTACACAAAGACTTGCTGAGAATGTCACTGCTGGTATCTCTTTATGAGAGCAATCTTTTGCTGCTAAAAGTGACTTGACATAGGCTCTTGATTTTTTTATAGAGAACATTCTTTTCAAAAGTGTGCGATATGTAACCTTTGTTCACTTGGCTCTCAAGTACTGGGGACCGCCTTCAGACTGTCCCTTTGCTGAGTCAACGCGGGCTCACCTGCCCAGTGCTCCCTGCAGCTCTCCCCTTTCTCCAGCAGGACAGGTGACCGCTCAGGGCATCCCCGACAAGAGACAGGCCATGTGAGGAGCTGGGAAAAGAAGAGAAACTGGAGGGGAGGAGAGATTACACGTCGGAGGAAGGAAGGGGAGGGGAAGCAGCAAGGAGGAAGTCTGTTAATTCAGGTTCAACCTCTGGAGTTACCAAAATCCATAGCTGTCCTATAACTTACTCACTCTTGTAAACGTTTTGAAATATTGGTGAACTCACTGACTATGGCAATGTTTCTCTTTAGTTCAGGATTTCTCATCTGAGCCACCATTGACATCCAGGGCTAGATAATTCTTTCTATGGTGGCTCGCCTGTGCTTTGTAGGATTTTAGCAGCATCCCTGGCTGCAGCCCACGAAATGTCAGTAACACTACTCCACCCCCACCCCCATGAGTGGTGACTGTCAGAAGTGTCTCCAGACCTTGCCAGATGTGCCCGTGGGGTGCAGTTGCCCTCAAGTGAGAACCCCAAATTTAGAGGGTCTGTCCTGAGTGAGATCACTGAAGCAGTCAGCAGCTTACAAACACTTCCTGGGCCAGAGCTTCCTTGAGCACACTAAATTGCCTCCGGTGAGGTAGGCCTCGCTGGAAGAGCAGCTGCAGCTGGGTGGATTGTGGGGGGTCTAAAAAGAGCCTGAGAGCTGGCCCGGCCCCCACCTCACCCCAGTGTCCAGAGATGGTGGGGAAAGACACATGGACCTTTGGTAGATGAGCTTTAGAGTTTAAGATACAGAATATTCACTTATAGAAAAGGACCTTAGAAATGTAGTGTTACCCTTATTTTTAGTTTTTACAGTTTTTGTGAGTTTAAGTCACAAAGGAAAGTTTGCCTCATTCATATTTGCACTGACTGAGTATTGGAAATATCTTCCAGCTGTTAGTGAGTGATACAACTGACCATCCACCCAAAACCACCTCCCTGCCTCACACCACACACACAGCCCAACTTCAGGTGGTTAAAGGGGAAAGGAAACGACTACACATGCACTCGGGGTCACAGTAAGAGTATCCTTAAGAAAAGCCTTCCTGAGAAAGTTAGAACCCATAGGTCAGAAAGCAAAAAGCTGAAGGATTTGATCACATAAAAGGAAATGAACGGCCCCTGTGTGGTGCACTGTCAACAGAAGCGTAGAATGCCTGGGGTCGAGGGTACAACTTTAAATTTTCATTTTACGCACAGCAATTCCATTTTTCGTGGATAGCAAAGATATTTGCACATATGCATAAAGGCAATACGTGAGCGCCCATTAGTGCAGCGTGGTGAGAGGTGATGGAAAGTGGGAACAAATTGCTGAATAAAAGGATGCAGCTGCTCCACAGAAAGCTGGGAAGCAGTGTAAGAACGAAGCAGAAGTGTGCACTGGCTGCAGAGAGGTCCCAGCCATGACGCCAGGGGTAGGGCCTGCTGCGTAAATACCACAAGGCCTGAAATGCACCTCCACGTGTGTACCCCACGGATGAGAATCGCCCTTCGTTCCCCAGTATTTGCATCTCTGGGTTTGCACTGCTGCTCGCCGTGTTATCGTGTCCTTCCTACACGGAACACCCGTGGCTCTTCTCACAGGGAGGCAGCCCTCCAGCCGTGTATGTTTTCACGGTGCTCAGTTTGCTGCTTATAACCAGATTGTCATAAGCTGTCTCATTTAAATACCTGGTTTTTTGGTGTAGGTAATTCAGGTGATTTAAAGAAAAGAGTAAAGACCTAACTATAAAGGTTTATCCCATCTGTTTGCTATTTAAAAATCTTGGGCCAGCCAAGTGGCGCAGTGGTTAAGCACTGGCTTGGGAAGTCAGCAGCCCCGGTTCGGGTCCCACATACGAGGGCCAGTGACACTGCCCCCAAAAAAATAAAAATCATAGTGTGCGGGGTCATATTTTCACAAGGGAAAGCAGTTTCCCTCACTCCGACAGGGTGGCCCTCCTTAGCTCTGTCCTCCCTCTGGATTGAAGCCATCTTGTTTGGGAACAAAATGTGCTCAGCAGTGGCATGGGCAGTGGGTGGTGGAGGGGGGACATGGGGCAAAAATGTGAGCGTTTTCCTCAGGATCCTTCTGCAGCTCATGCTGCGTTTCCCTGGATGGCTGCTGTCTCAGCCCCGGGGGCTGCGTATGTAGGAGGTCCAGGGCACAAACGCACAGCTGCATACAAGGCACATCTTCATCAGTGTGTGACACAGTTCACAAATTTACTCCCCCTTGTTTCTGTAGCTTTTCAAGTCTTTATTTTTCTGTAGGGTTTTGATTTCATTGTCATTGTGGTTTTTTCTTTTTAAATCACTTTTACTGAGGCATAACTTACATATCAAAAAAACTCCACCATTGATGTTTTATTACAGAAAAATGTAATATAGAAAGTTGATCTAAATTTTCCATACATTTCCTGACCTCAGTAAGGAATCTTCAAAGATCCCAAATGACGTTTGAAAATTTTTTCTTAATGTAGTAAATATGTTTAAAAACGATAAATATAAAGAAGAAAACTTTTCTATAAAAGTTTTATAAAAAAGACCCTTGTGCAGCTTTCGCGGCTAGTCTTTTTTCATGTGCCAGAGTTTTTAATTCTGTGACTAATGTTTAACCTCTGGGCAACTTGCTGTATGTCTCCTGTCACAGTGGCCATACCTGGTGTGGTCCCTGGGAGAGGGGTGTGTGCAGGGGAGGAGGAGCTTCCCGGGCTTGGAGCTGGGCTGCTCTGGACATTCCACACTCCTGTGGTGCACGATCTGAACACTCAGAGCTGAGTTGCTATGGAGTTACTGCTGTGCGCCTGGCGCCAGATCTTCCCCGCCAGGGTATGGGGGGCAGGAAGCTGATGAGCACAGCATGGCTCCCCTCATGACTGTTCCCCAACTTTACCACACAGTCCATCTTCTTTCAAATTCAGATCCACCTTCATGGCTCTTCTGTCTTATGGTTAGAAAAAGAAGGAAATATCTGGGCATTGATGGCAGTTTTCAGGATGTGGAGTGCCTGAGATTCCAGAGTCCCCTTTCCCTCATAAAACGCTCACCTCATAGGACAGACTAGACCCTTTCTGGATTTGGAGAACATTAATCCTTAAAATACCATATTACACTGAAAGAAAAAGGCGGATTCTGTGGCCTCCGTTGCCTTCTTCACAGCCCTTCCAACGCCCTCTCACCTGCTCCTTCTTAATTTTCCAGGACTGCAGACCACGCGATTGGGAAACCATTTGGAAGACCGAGTCAACAAGTTTTTGCGGCGACAGAATCATCCTGAAGCCGGGGAGGTCTTTGTCCGAGTGGTGGCCAGCTCAGACAAGACTGTGGAGGTCAAGCCCGGGATGAAGTCACGGTTTGTGTGCAGACATTGTGCCATTTTCCAAAATAATGCTGTTCCACCAGTGTTCACCCCACTTGGTTCACAAAGGCCCCGCTTTCTGGCAAAGCTTTAGAGTTCGCATAATTTAAAGGCTTTTCAGCAGTTAGCATGTAACCAGCCCTTCTCTCTGCCCAAATTCACCAGAAGAGGCAAAATTCCCAGCCACATGCGACAGTGTCACAAAGAACAGAATTGCAGCTCCAAGCTGCCGGGGCCGATGGAAAGAACTCTGGGCTGGGAGTCAGAAGAGGTGCCCGGCCTTTGTCTCTTCTACCCGGAGCTAGTTTAGAGCAGCAGGCATCGTTGTAAAGTACCTTATAAACAATGACACGTGCTAACATCAGACCTTGACTTTTATTTCAGGTTTGTGGACTCGGGGGAAATGTCTGAATCTTTCCCTTATCGAACCAAAGCCCTCTTTGCTTTCGAGGAAATTGATGGAGTGGATGTCTGCTTTTTTGGGATGCATGTCCAAGAGTATGGCTCTGATTGCCCCCCTCCAAACACAAGGTAGGCCTCCATCTCCTTTTGGGGGGTGTCGTTCAGCATGCTCTGTTACAGTAGACTGAAGTTCTGTGTGTCTTAGAGAACCTGTGTGCTTTAGAGCTGGGTTTAAATTAAATAACTCATGCTTAATTAACTCATTAGTTTAGGTTTCCTCTAAGCCAGTGGGAAGGCGGTGGAGGGTTTTGATGACTGTTTCAAGTGTGTTTTGTGTTGTGGGTACCTGTGGGTCCTGGTCCTGCTCTTGCTATTGTCCCTGTCTTACCTGGAGCAGAGAGCAGGTGGAGACCAACCACTCCATGAGTCCAGGCATTCGCCAAGGCACCTGGAAAAATTAAGTACCTAGACACTGGGTGAGAGGGAATTGAACGTGGCTTTTCTTAGTTTGCCCTGATCTTTCCATGGTTCTCCATGGTGAGTGAAGCCATTCCTTCTCGGTTCAGTGATGAAATTGGATTCCGTTTTATGGATTGGCAGCAGCAGTTGGTGATGGGAGTTTTCTTATGTCCTATATGTGGCCAATGTAAATGCTGTCAAAACAAAATTTTATTTCTGGAGCTTTTTTTTTTTGACACTGGTGTTTGGTTTCAAGTTAGGGGGATACCCTCAACTTGCGATTACTTTCTCTCCTCTCCTGCCCCCCAGGCGTGTGTACATATCTTATCTGGACAGTATTCATTTTTTCCGGCCCCGATGCCTTCGGACAGCCGTTTACCATGAGATCCTTATTGGATATTTAGAATATGTGAAGAAACTAGGGTGAGTTTCATTCAAATTATCCAGAACTAATAAAAACTCTGGTTTTAGTTTTCACTGTATATTTATTTTGTGAAATAACGAGAGTATTCCTATAAGTTTTGTGTGTTTTTATTTTCACGTCCTTAGATGGATGCCGAAGTCTCCGGAGCTCCCTTTTCAGATGCTCTCGGGGCTCCTCAGCGTAGTGTATGCACTTACCCCGCCTTCTGCATTCTTTTTCCTTTCTGCTCTCTATTAAAAATGTATTGAAGCGTATTTAATATATGATAAAATTCGCCTATTTCAGGTGTACACTTAAGTGATTTTTAGTAACCTTACCAAGTGGTGCAGCCATTACCATAAGTCAGTCTCAACATGGCCATCTCCCAACCAGATCCCCATGCCCATTTGCTGTTGGTCCCTGTTCCACCTCTGCCCCCAGAGACCACTAATCTATTGGGTTGTCGGAAAAGTCGTGACGTATTTTTTCTATGTTTTTCATTGCAAAATGCATCATGACATTTCCGAAAACCCAATACTTTCTCTCCCCATAAATGTGCCTTTTCTGGACGCTTCATATAAATGGAATCCTATAAGATGTGGTCTTTTGCATCTGACTTCTTTATCTCTGTTTTTATGTTCTAGATCTGTCACATTCCTTTCCCAAATTAGAAAAAGTTAGAGGTATTTGAAGTATCTTAAACAGAATGAAGGAGATGAATTTTAACTTTGATCCTTCAAAGGCAAATACTCAGCTGCCTTCCAATGCACAGTAGAAAGTAGATAGGGAGTTCAGTGCATCCCCGGGTAGAAGCCGTTTGATACACCTGCTGAGTCGCCATCTTCCTGGGTTCTCTCCTGTGCAGCCTTGGCCGCTGCTCGACATGTACACCTCAGGAAGTACTTTAGGGCCAGTTTCCTGCATCTGCACGCTCTAGAGATTCGGCCTTCCCACATATCCCCACCCCAGTACATGGGTTTGGAGCTTCTCTATGCATTTTACACACACTGCCACAAGCACTGTGGTCATTTCTTTGTTTTCTTTTTACTTTATATCGGTCCTTGCTTTGGTCCATTTTTTTCAGCTGTTCTTAAAGTTACACTCACCACTTTCCTCTGAATTTTGTGTGTGTGTGTGTGTCATGCAGGTATGTGACAGGACACATCTGGGCCTGTCCCCCAAGTGAAGGAGATGACTACATCTTCCATTGCCACCCCCCTGATCAAAAAATCCCGAAACCGAAGCGCCTGCAGGAGTGGTACAAGAAGATGCTGGACAAGGCATTTGCCGAACGGATCATCCATGACTACAAGGTACCTGGTGCTGAAGGAGGGCGCGTGCTGGCTTTGTCACCACAGTCACATAGTTTCGTGTGCCTTCCTTTCACGTTCACGTGTTAGAACTGCATTCACTTACTAGGATTAGGAAGCAAAAAAAAAAGAAAAAGTGGGAAATGAAAATGTAGAAGCATCTTACCTGCAGTCTGTCAAGGTTTTTGAGTTGGCATCCTGGAAGCACTGCCCTCGCGGTGCCTGTTTAAACTAGCTGATCTCGGCCATTGGGCATCATGGGCATACACAGCACTGCATCCTCTTCAGTGTCAGGACCCCACTCCGCACCCCCGCCAGGAGCGTCACTCAGGCCCCCTCATGTCACTGATGTGCTTTGTTCGTTCTCCAGGACATTTTCAAACAAGCAACTGAAGACAGGCTCACCAGTGCCAAGGAACTGCCCTATTTTGAGGGTGACTTTTGGCCCAACGTGTTGGAGGAGAGCATTAAGGAGCTGGAACAAGAAGAAGAAGAGAGAAAGAAGGAAGAGAGCACCGCAGCCAGTGAGACCACAGAGGTAAAACCCCCACAACCCCGCCATCGCACTGCCCTGGGGAGCCCGGTAGCCCCAGCTGTATGCACTGAAGACTGAGTTCTGTCAGGCTGAAGAATGAATGTGTGCTGATGGGCTCATAGGACGTGGCCTTCTTAATCTATGGTGGTATTTTTGTGCATACCCTCACTTGTTCACCTCCCGCTATAGGTCCCGTGGGCTAGGGAGCACAGCCCACGCCAGGTAGTGGGCAGGCTGAGATGCGGGCACTGGAGACACATCGCCTAGTAGAAGGGGGATGGGAGGTGCTTGCTGCAGCATCTCTGGGCAGGACGGACAGGGCTGAGACACGGGAAGATGAGAGGTGGGCGCCCTGCCAGGGAGCCTGGTACAGATGGTGACAGGTGCGTCACAATCAGGAGCCTATCAGGAGGACTTGAGGAAGAGACCCTTGGTTGCCAGGCCTCATTCGTTTGCTTTGTCTCAAACTACAAACACACGTGCATGCACAGCTTTTCCTATACTGTCCACACTCCTGCACTCAACCTGTTTCCTAAGTCCCCGCTATGTGCGGGAACAGGCCTGAGCCGTGCAGTGAGAACTAAGGAAAAGTCCATCCCTGCCCTCCAGGGCTGTATGTTCTACTAAAAGAAACAAGAACGAACACATGCCCGGTGTGTCTCAGATAAGGAAGCACAGGGAAGAGGAGAGATGGAGGCGCTTCCGGGCAGGGGTGGGTGTGGGGGACTGAGCAGAGGCTGACCTGGTGAGGAGGAGCCTAGAGGATCGAGGAGGAGCTTCCAGCAAGAGGAGGAGAAACTTAGGAGTCCACGCTGTGAGCAAGTGCGCTGCGCTTCACAGCGTCCAGTAAGAAAACGTGGCGGTAGCTATAGAGGCCATGAGAAGTGTGCACGTATTTTGAGAGTAGCAGCCCCAGAACTCAGGCAGATCTGTGTGGCATGTGAGGAAAACCCTGGGTCAATGCTGCCTGCTGTGTCTTCGCTGCCTCTGCCTGACGGAGGAGGAGGGAGAGCATGTTTGGGGAAAGAAGTCAAGAACTGGCTGTGGACATGTTGATATTGAGATGACCTGTAATAGGAGGCGCTCAAGGGGCTGAGTGGGGCTGGCATTCAGAGCCGGGGTCTGGAGTGACGTGCTGAGCGGCTGCTACCTGCCGGGCAGGACGCGCTTTGCTGGGAGGTCTCACACTCAGCCGACCTTTGAATTTGAATGGTGGGCCAGATGTCAGTGGCAACTCGAACTTCTGGTGAGAGAGACCAGAGCTGATCTGTGAACCCCGCGGTCCCTCTGTGTGTCCACCACTGCCAGACGCCTGGATGGGAGGTGGCCTGAGTCAGAACGCCATCCTGCGTGTGGCAGTTAGTGGGAGGGTTCTGGCAGCAGGAGGAGAGCCTGTGCCCTGACAGCGGAGCTCCCAGAGCGGGACTCTGAGGCGGACACAGGCCCCAGCCATGGGTCCCATCCAAGGAGGACATGCTCGCCTCTGGCTTGGCGGGAGGGCTTTCTGGGAGATGGAAATAGACGGTGGCTGACACCTGAGCTGGCCATTGCTGCCGTGGACTTGCATGTGGTGGAGAGGGCGGGAGGTGAGGGTGGAGGACGGGTCTGCCTGTCCAGTTCCCAGAGTCGGCAGGCGTTGGCTTAGGTGTAGGTGGCACTTGGGATGGAATGGATGGCACTTGCCATGAAAAGTGGCCTTCGATGGGGAAAATGGGAAGATGCTTGCCATAGTGGGAAAGGATGCAACCCCAATGCTGTAAGAAAAATCACACAAAGTAAATGTGCATAGGTGCTATTGCTCTGGTGGCAAAAAGTGATTTTTATGTATTATTTGGTTATCTTTTCTAAATGTTATGCAGTGAATCTATTTCTTTTACAGCTTTTAAGATATAAGCTTTATATGTTAAAAAGCTTCCAGATAACAAGCAGGTGGTACAGAGCTCTGTATACTCCAGCACCAGTTTCTCCTGCTGGCGCCTTGCTTTGGTGTGCTGCGTGTACTACAGCTGATAAACCAGTACTGACGCATCATTGTTAACCAGTCGGGGTTCATTCATGTGCTTAGTTTTCCAATTGTCAGGACTCGTCAGGCTCCTCCTCAGGCTCCTCCGGTTCTTTCTCCGAGGTGCTGTGGTGGTGGTGGTGGAGGTGGAATGCGACCGTGCTTCCCCTAGCGTGACACTCCTTTCAGCACCTATAGATAGACAGAGAGAGAGAGAGAGAGAGAGAGAGTGTATGTATGTGTGTGTGATGTCTCCCTTCCTCTCTCCCCCCATTTGTCATAAATGAAGTTCTTTGGACCAGGCCTGGTGAGTATTCCCACCTTGAAGCCTAAATGATTAAGAGCCTGAGTTCTTTCCAGAGTAGGAATGTTTTAACTAAGGAGCAGAATCCCTTAGACTTAAGCTAACTGAAGCACTAATGGTGGGGTTCAGGCCTGAGTGGGCCTGGGACTGGGAGCAGGGTCAGGGAGGTGTCCTGCCCTGGTGCAGCCTTATTAGGACCTGGCTCCTGTCCGTGCAGCGGCTTCTACATTCGCACCTTTCCCGTGTCTGTCACGCACGGCAGGTGTTTGGAGCCTTTCCCAAGGCAAAGACTAAGCCATTGAGTGCACAGGATAAGGTTTGGGGCTGCAGGTGTCCAGTGGAATAATGAAAACTTGCTTCTACTCTCTCAGTTGTGAACTAGCATCCCAGTGTGTGCTTCCCTCATGAGAGAATGTGACCTGTGGCCTGTGTGACACAGGCCACACTTGTTCCACGTTTATGTGTTAGCACTGTGCCCTTTGGGTCCCAGCTGAGCACAGGCCCTGCTTCTGTTCTCATCACCTTTCCTTTCCCAGTTTCCTCCGGAGGCAGCAGTGTGTTACAGCCCATGCTGGTAGGGACCTACCTGGCGGTTTCCTGCCTCGGGCTGGGCTTCCTGGAGCTGGAGCCCCCAGGGCCTGGGAGCTGGCAGTCCTGGCTCGAGGCTGGGCTTGTCTGACAACTGTGTGTGTTGTTGCAGGGCAGCCAGGGTGACAGCAAGAATGCCAAGAAAAAGAACAACAAGAAAACCAACAAGAATAAAAGCAGCATCAGCCGAGCCAACAAGAAGAAGCCCAGCATGCCCAACGTGTCCAACGACTTGTCCCAGAAGCTCTACGCCACCATGGAGAAGCACAAAGAGGTGAGAGTCCTGGGGTGGGCTGCTCCGGGGGAGAAGGTGTGGTGCCACCGTCTAATGCTCGCCATGGGCTGTGTGGGAGGACCAGCCCCTAGAAGGCAGTGCTGGCGGGTGGGTAACACCACGTGACGCATCACCCACTCATCTTCACCCCAGTGAGCCAGGCTTTGGCACACACCTGGGACAGCAGGTGTGAGACTCAACCGCCTGGCTTCTGCAGGCCAGGGAAGCCATGGGCCTCCCAGGGCCAGCCCTCAGCACCATCCCACTCTCCGGCGCTGACGCCGCTCCTCCCCTTCTTCCTGTAGGTCTTCTTTGTCATCCACCTGCACGCCGGGCCTGTCATCAATACACTGCCCCCTATTGTGGACCCCGACCCCTTGCTCAGCTGTGACCTCATGGATGGGCGCGACGCCTTCCTCACCCTCGCCAGGGACAAGCACTGGGAGTTCTCCTCCCTGCGGCGGTCCAAGTGGTCCACACTGTGCATGCTGGTGGAGCTGCACACCCAGGGCCAGGACCGCTTCGTCTATACCTGCAACGAGTGCAAGCACCATGTGGAGACGCGCTGGCACTGTACCGTGTGCGAGGTAGGCCTGGCCCTCCCGCTCATGCTGTGCTCCTGTGGAACTTCCGGCACGACTGGCATGGCCCACCAGTTCGGGGTCCCTTGGCTGCCCCCCCCCCCCAGCCCTCTCTGGCCTATGCATTTGCATTTCAGGTTGAACTGTTAGACAGTTGGCATTTCCGGTGGGCGGGGCATGACAACTGGTTCCCTCAGGGCGTGCTGGTTGTAAGACTGGTGTTTGTGAGCTCCTGACTCACATTGGTTGAGCTCCTGCTGTGCGTCCACCAGGCTCAAACCAGACATCCGGGCTCAGAAGAAGCCAGTCTCCCTTCACAGACCATGGCCTGGTCCTGACCAAATTGAGCATGGCGGTGGGGCCCTTGACATGTATTCAGGGCGCACGCAGCCCCTTGGCAGGGCGGGCTAGTCTTCCCTGGAGTCAGCAAGCGCAGACTCGTCCAGAATGTGGGGACAATCCCGAGGCACATATTTTATTCCTGGTGTGTCTTAGCCTGGCTCTGTGTCGGGCACATCCACAGGCCTCACGGTGCCGGGGCAGGAGAGAGCCGCAGAGGCGCTGGTGGTGCTGTGGACCCACCAGACTTTGCCTGGTTTTCCTTCCCTGTTGTCAGCTGGGGTCCCTGTGGTTGAGGATCTGGCACCCTTCCTCCCTTGTCCTGGTTGGGACCCTGTAGCTCCTCCTGCAGAGGTCTTGACCCCCGTGTGAAAGGGCAGAGTCTGTCCTTTTCACAGATGGGTCTCTCGCATGGGATGAACCAGGCTGTTGTGGACCCTCCACCTTCCCGCCCCACCCCACACCTCCTGTACATGGTCACCAGTGTCGTATGTGGTCACCGTGCTCACCAGTGTCGCTATTCAGGACAGTCCCCAGAGGAGTGGCTGTATCATCTCCAGGCAGAGCAGGGCCTCTGTGATGCCTTGGTCTTTATTTCCCGCTTTCTCCAGCCTCCTTTTGTCGTGTCCTCCCTTTCGTTTCCTACTGCTGGGAATGTCACGTCCTTAGTCCTGGCCATAGGGCTCCATTCTCCGCTCTGGGGTGGGGACATTTGTCACTGTGGGTTGAGCCCAGGGCCTTCCTCCTGGTGAAGGCCTCTCAGCCTTAGTGCCCTGCTGGGCTCCCCTGCAGAGCTCTGGGGTCATGGTGAGGGCACCCGGTAGTAGCCCTGGAGAGTGGAGGCCTGTCTGTATAAACTCAGGTTTGTGGTACGTCAGACGCTCGTGTGGTGCCTGGGAAGAAATGGGCCCAGCCTCAGCCATTCCTTCACTGTCAGGCTTCCCAGGCCCAGCGTGGGGGCAGGGTGGCTGGGTGCCATTCCTACATGGCAGAGGAAGGAAGGAAAGGGAGACCAGTGTCCGCCAGCACACTCAGGAGCCTCAGCAGCCCCACAGCCACACATCGGGTGCATGCGCGAGCCTGTGCGCCTGCTGACAGTGTGAGACAGCAGGTTGGGAAGGGCCGGAGGGGCCTCTGGAAGAGGCTGGGGTTGGGGCGAGTAGGTGGGTCCTGCTGTCTTTAGAACCTTGTGGGCTGTGAGGTAGCTCCCAACAGAGAAGGTTCCGGGGGGCTGGCATGTCTGGTCACCCTGGCCCGAGTGCTGACGCTGGTCTGTCCCCTTTCCTTGTCCGCAGGACTATGACCTTTGCATCAATTGCTACAACACGAAGAGCCACACACACAAGATGGTGAAGTGGGGGTTGGGCCTGGACGACGAGGGCGGCAGCCAGGGAGAGCCGCAGTCCAAGAGCCCCCAGGAGTCGCGGCGCCTGAGCATCCAGCGCTGCATCCAGTCCCTGGTGCACGCCTGCCAGTGCCGCAACGCCAACTGCTCGCTGCCGTCCTGCCAGAAGATGAAGCGTGTGGTGCAGCACACCAAGGGCTGCAAGCGCAAGACCAACGGAGGCTGCCCGGTGTGCAAGCAGCTCATCGCCCTCTGCTGCTACCACGCCAAACACTGCCAAGAAAACAAATGCCCCGTGCCCTTCTGCCTCAACATCAAACACAAGCTCCGCCAGCAGCAGATCCAGCACCGCCTGCAGCAGGCGCAGCTCATGCGCCGGCGGATGGCCACCATGAACACCCGCAACGTGCCTCAGCAGAGTCTGCCTTCCCCTACCTCAGCGCCGCCCGGGACCCCCACGCAGCAGCCCAGCACGCCCCAGACGCCACAGCCCCCCGCTCAGCCCCAGCCCTCGCCTGTGAGCATGTCACCAGCCGGCTTCCCCAGCGTGGCCCGGACTCAGCCCCCCACCACAGTGTCCACCGGGAAGCCCACCAACCAGGTGCCGGCCCCTCCGCCCCCCGCCCAGCCCCCACCCGCGGCCGTGGAGGCGGCCCGGCAGATCGAGCGCGAGGCCCAGCAGCAGCAGCACCTGTACCGTGTGAACATCAACAACGGCATGCCCCCGGGACGCACGGGCATGGTGACCCCCGTGAGCCAGATGGCCCCCGTCGGCCTGAACGTGCCCCGGCCCAGCCAGGTCAGTGGGCCGGTCATGCCCAACCTGCCGCCGGGGCAGTGGCAGCAGGCGCCCATCCCCCAGCAGCAGCCGATGCCAGGCATGCCCAGGCCTGTGATGTCCATGCAGGCCCAGCCAGCCGTGGCTGGGCCACGGATGCCCAACGTGCAGCCGCCCCGGAGCATCTCGCCCGGCGCCCTGCAGGACCTGCTGCGGACCCTGAAGTCACCCAGCTCCCCGCAGCAGCAGCAGCAGGTGCTCAACATCCTCAAGTCCAACCCTCAGCTGATGGCAGCTTTCATCAAACAGCGCACGGCCAAGTACGTGGCCAGTCAGCCCGGCCTGCAGCCCCAGCCCGGCCTCCAAGCCCAGCCCGGCCTGCAGCCCCAGCCTGGTCTGCACCAGCAGCCTAGCCTGCAGAACATGAACCCCATGCAAGCCGGCGGGCCACGGCCTGGCGTGCCTCCCCAGCAGCAGGCGATGGGGGGCCTGAACCCCCAGGGCCAGGCCCTGAACATCATGAACCCGGGGCACAACCCCAGCATGGCGAGTATGAACCCGCAGTACAGAGAGATGCTGCGGAGGCAGCTGCTGCAGCAGCAGCAACAGCAGCAGCAACAGCAGCAACAGCAGGGCAGTGCCGGCATGGCCACGGGCATGGCAGGGCACGGCCAGTTCCAGCAGCCTCAAGGGCCCGGAGGCTACCCCCCAGCCATGCAGCAGCAGCGGATGCAGCAGCACATCCCCATGCAGGGCAGCTCCATGGGCCAGATGGCTGCTCAGATGGGACAACTTGGCCAGATGGGGCAGCCCGGGCTGGGCGCAGACAGCACCCCCAACATCCAGCAGGCCCTGCAGCAGCGGATTCTGCAGCAGCAGCAGATGAAGCAACAGATTGGGTCCCCGGGCCAGCCGAACCCCATGAGCCCCCAGCAGCACATGCTCTCAGGACAGCCACAGGCCTCGCACCTCCCCGGCCAGCAGATGGCCACGTCCCTCAGTAGCCAGGTGCGCTCTCCGGCCCCTGTCCAGTCTCCGCGGCCCCAGTCCCAGCCTCCACATTCCAGCCCGTCGCCACGGATACAGCCCCAGCCTTCGCCACACCATGTCTCGCCCCAGACTGGTTCCCCCCACCCAGGACTCGCAGTCACCATGGCCAGCTCCATAGATCAGGGACACTTGGGAAACCCCGAACAGAGTGCAATGCTCCCACAGCTGAACACCCCCAACAGGAGTGCATTGTCCAGTGAGCTGTCCCTGGTCGGCGACACCACAGGAGACACCCTAGAAAAGTTTGTGGAGGGTTTGTAGCATTGTGAGAGCATCACTTTTTTTTCCCCTTTCATGTTCTTGGACCTTTTGTACTGAAATTCAGGCGTCTAGGCTCTTTTTATTCCTAGATGGAACTGCTACTTCCAAGCCATGGAAGGGTAGATTGCTGTTTAAAGAAACAATACAAAGAATATATTTTTTTGTTAAAAACCAGTTGATTTAAATATCTGGTCTCTCTCTCTCTTTTTGTTTTTTTTTTTGTTTTGTTTGTTTTTGTTTTTTGTTTTGGGGGGAGGGGGGTTTTGTTTGGATTCTTTTTGTCGTCATTGCTGGTGACTCATGCCTTTTTTTAACGGGAAAAACAAGTTCATTATATTCATATTTTTTATTTGTATTTTCAAGACTTTAAACATTTATGTTTAAAAGTGAGAAGAAAAATAATATTCAGAAACTGATTCCTGAAATAATGCAAGCTTATAATGTATCCCGACAACTTTCTGATGTTGTGGGAAAATTTTTTCTATTGTGAACTCTGTGGGCGTTCTCCAAGTATTACCCCTGGACGATAGGAATTGGCTCCTGCGTGCACACACGTACACACCCACGTCTATCTATACATACTGGCTTAAGCCAAACTCTTGTCTTGCAGATGTAGAAATTGTTGCTTTGTTTCTCTGATAAAACTGGTTTTAGACAAAAAATAGGGATGATCACTCTCTTAGACCATGCTAATGTTAATAGAGAAGAGCATTCTTTTCTTTCTTCTATGTGAAACTTGAAATGAGGAAAGGCAATTCCAGTGTAAATCATGCAAGCCCTATAATTACTATAAATAAGAAAATTCAAGAAGATTCAATCACTGTATAGAATGGTAAAGTACCAACTCATTTCTTATATCATATTGTTAAATAAACTGTGTGCAACAGAAAAAAAGGGTGGTCCTTCTTGAATTCATGTACATGGTATTAACACTTAGTGTTCGGGGTTTTTTGTTATGAAAATGCTGTTTTCAACATTGTATTTGGACTATGCATGTGTTTTTTTTCCCCGTTGTATATAACGTACCGCTTAAAATTGATATAAATTACTGAAGTTTTTAACATGTATTCTGTTCTTTAAGATCCCTGTAAGAATGTTTAAGGTTTTTATTTATTTATATATATTTTTGGAGTCTGTTCTTTGTAAGACATGATTCTGGTTGTTTGCTCGTAGAAGAGAGGCGGGGGCTCAGGTCCCGGTGGCCATGCGGGTGGCAGCGGGCTCAGCCGAGACTGGAAGTTCTCTCTCTCCACTGACCAAGATGGTCAGCTCAGTGACAGCTGCACACATTCAGTGCTCACGGGAGGGCTTCACCCACATACTTAGGGACACGAATGGGTCAGAAACAGCACTTTGCCTCCCATCCATGTCCCATCAGCTACTCCACCCCCAAAAGCCAGAGTACAGGATTCTTGCAGTTTTTTCCCCCAACTCTCCCTTCCTACACACAGATCCCAGAATCCATGCAAAGAGTGTTCCAGGGACTGGAGGTGGTTCTTGGGCCCCCCACCCCCAAGATTCTGGGTTCGGTAGGGGAGAATGCCACCACACAGCATGTCCCACCATGTCCTCTGACACTGGGCTGGACAGAGCCCTAGGCCTTCGTTCTACCCCCAACCCCCCCCACACTAGAAACAGGTGCTGCCCTGGAAGCCGCTGAGATGACTGGGGCTCCGGCCTCCAACCCTGCTATGGGGAGACAAGGCCTCCAGCTTTCAGGGGTACTTGTACTTGGGCACCTGGTCTCCCCACAACACACTCGCCTCTGGGTCCAGTTTCAGGCACCTTACTGAGGGGGTGATACCTGAGTTCCTGGATGCTGTAAGAACCACATCTAAGAGGGACTGCCTCCAGGAGAGCCGAAGCTGGTCCTCTGGACTGTTCCCTTCCCGGGGCACTGGTCAGCGGAGTTCTGCCCCTCAGCCCTCATCCCCCAACCAGAGGCTGGTGTAGATCAGGGGCGTGGTTACTTAGAAATCATGGCCCAAATAGCTTCCCTTTGGCCTTGTATTCAGAGATTTCTCAAAATATTTGATTTGGGAATCTAAATTTGAGGAAAATTTCTAAGAAATTAGTTTTAGCACAGAGCTTAGAATCGGGTTTTAATATAGATTAAGCCAGGTTGAGAATAAGAGTACCATCTAACACTATCAGCAGACCCCTCTCCACCCCTCCCAGAAGGGAAAGCGCCATCCCCCTGATGCTTGCTCCTGGGACCCTTCCCCCCGCCATGGGAAACCTCTGAGCCACCTGGGGCCCTGGAGAGGCAGCCCCAGGCCCGCACTCCCATGTGCAACCTTTTAACACTTGAGTGGGGGGGCATCTTTTTCAGGTCTTCCTGGAATCCAAAACCGACCTCATCTTGGAGTCCCAAGTCCCTGCAACCCAGATGCCAAAGGATGCGGCCATGGGTGTGGTCTGTAGATGCCCAGCCTGCGCCTGTCGTAAGGAAATGTCTATGAGAGCTGGCAAGCCCCGACACTGTCTCATGCTGTATACTTAGGATGAGAAGAAAAAAGTCCTATATTTGTGATCAAAAAGAGGAAACTTGAAATGTGCTGGTGTTTATAATAAAAGCTGGTAAAACTGCTTGGATTCAAAGATGGTTCCAGTTGGCTGATGACCTGTAGAAGTAGCAGCTAGTCAGCGTTAAGACTGGAGGGGCTCCGTTGAGTTTGTCTCGTGCATGTGTTTGGTTATCTTTTTGAGAATTCAGCATGTTAAAAGCAGGAATAGAAGGCGGCTTCTGAGATCTTAGGCTGAAGACAACTCTTTCCTTTTGATTGCTATAAAGTGGAACCAAAGGTTTTATTTAAGCCAAAAAGAACTTTGAGGAGGGCACAGGAAAGTAGGTTACTCTGAAAAAGGAAAGGACCTTAGATGGAGCTGAGTGCTGGGTGGTAGCCAGTGCATCACCAGGAAGGTCTGCACCCAAGGACAGAGCTGGGAAGTAGACATGGCAGCTGTACCTTAGCAAGTGGATCACGGGAGCATGTAAGAATGGGGACAGGGCCGCCCTGGACTCATAAAGCCACACTGCACCTTCCCAGGATGTCTCATGTTCATTCCACTGCATAACTTGAGTACAGTGCAAAGTCAAGAGGAAGGGAGGATCAGTTATGTCAAGTTGAAGTGAATGTAGCACCCAGGCTAGTAGGCAAGACAGAACTGGATGAGCAGATGACAAGGCACATGGTGCTTTCAACATGCACCTTTCTGTAGAGGATTTACTAGGATCTATTAACGATGCTATCGCTGAGGAATTACTTCACTGAACTGAAAAATTCAAAGGGTGCTGACAGCTTAGATCACCTTGATTAAGTAAGTGGTGCCACATAGGTTTGGAGGAGACGAGCGAGATCTGATCGGAGGAAGTGTGGGCCTGAGGCTTCTGTGAGGCTGAGGGATGAATTGGTACTGACAACAGTGGTAACTCGTCGGGGTCACGGCCTTAAGTGAGCTCCGTAAATTCTGCTTTCATGTCTGAATAGGAGACAGTTATACTGGGTAACAAGTACTGTTTAAATGCATTAAGTCCTTTTCCCCAGCAGTGAGATAGGAGAACAGAGGCAGTAACTTCCCTGAGTTCATGAGCAGCGAGGGCAGACGTGGGCCCAAGCCCTGTTTCTGTGCCTGAGAAGTGCTTTGCCTCCCGGTCTTGAGAGCTGCCCTGCATGCCTGCGTCCCCTCCTTACCCCACAGATTCACCTTGAACCCACTCTGGGGATACCTTGGGGAAATGGGAACATCACAATACATCGTCACCCCTCAAACATTGCAGACAGCAAATGGTAACTTAAAAAGGATTGTGTGGGACTCAGCCTGCCTGTGTCTGTCACCCACTGGTTCACTTTGGCATCCCAGAAAAGGGGATGATGGTGGTCATCCCACGTGTCCACAGATTCAAACTCCCAGTGCAAATGACATTGACCACCTCCCACCCAATGCCTGGGCTGAGGCACTGAAATGGGCTTTATTGTCTGATTCTGGGTCCCTAGGGCTGTGGCCAGCAATAAGGAGCCTCTTACAAACTTTTCAAAAAGAATCACTGTATATGGGCCTATCAACGAACTTCAAACTAAAGGATCCTCAAGGGAGGTGATGATGTTTAGAGAGTGTTGCAAGCGAGGACCCTGCAGTCACTGGTCCTTCAGGAAAATGTCCAGCAAGGACATTCTTGGAAAGGACGTCAAGGGGTGCACGGGGCTCCTGCATCTGAGCGTGTGCCCATCTTCTGCCAGAGTGAGCAAGGCTGCCAGGCTCTCTGCACCGGACCCGTCACACCTGGGCACAGGTTGGGGACACACAGAAGAGGGAGGGTGCTGCTGCACAGAGAGTGGCAGGTCTGATGGAGAGTCCTGGGGACCAAATGCTGGCATCATGGCTGTGATCCCAAAGCTAGGAGATGTAGAGAAAGGGGCAGGGAAGTGAAATCGGCCGGGGGGGCAGTGCAGGTGTTCAGTCAACAGGTGTGCAGCAGGAACTGGTGTCACCAGTGAGAGCAAGACCTCCACAGGCAGAAGCACAGAGAACCCTCCAAGCTTCAAGGGAGGCCAATCCTTATAGTTTCTGACCCTTTAGACTCTTGAGTTCCAAGCTTTGGTTTCCTGGGCAGGAAAAAGGGCTCCTCATGTGGGGAGAGGGCAAGCCAAGGCCCCTTTTCCTCCAGTACAGGCCATTTCAGGAAGCCGCTCCTGACGTACACCTGCTTCTAGATGACGTTAAATCAAGCAGGCTTTCCTGAAGCACCGACTTTGTTCACTCCAAGCATTTCTTGCACAGACCCTAGGCACTAAGAGACAGCCCTCGGAGAAAATCCACAGAGACAGACAACTACTGGAGGAAGGTGTGGACAGTGCTAGGGCTCAAATCCAGGGCAGTGACCCCATTTTGTGCCAGAAATGAGGAAGATATCTCTGTCAGGGCCAATCATTGCACAGTGCTCCGTGTTTTAGGAAACAGATGCTTCCCTTTGGCACTGCTGTGTGTTCCTTAGGCCAGTGCTTCTCCAGCTCTGATGTGTATGTGGATTATCTGGGATCGTGCTAAAATCTTGATTCAGTAGGTCTTGGGGGTGGGGAGGCTGAGCTGAATTTCTAATATGCTCCCAGGCGAGGCTGCTGCTGCTAGCCCTCTGTCTACACTTTGACTATAAGGGATCAAGAACAAAGCATCTTGACTTTGAAACTGTCTTAGTCTTCATGTTCATGATAAACGTGGGTGTAGGGAGAGAGGCTTGATCAAGTGGTTCTTTGGTCTCCTTCATAGCATTCATTCCGAGCTGGAACCTCCTGTCCCCTTTGGTTCCATGGTTCTCGTGGGCCTCTGCCTCCCTCAAATCCCTGAATAAGAGTGTGGCAGGGCCACTGTCAACCTGAGGTCCTCTGGACAGGACAGGAGGAGGACAAAGGGCTGCAAAGAGCCCCAGGGGGCTTAAAACCCTGAGTTAACCTGGAAAGAAAGTCCTACATTTTATTTGTCCTGGGACGGAGGTACAGGGCCCCGTCCTGACTGTGAAGTGCATTTGTCAAAATGCAGATTGTGACGAAAACAAAGAAGGGAGTCATGTCTTGCTTGTTTTCCCAAACAAATAGGAGGGGAACCTCTCCCCAGCCAGTCTCCTGGGCGGTGTGACCCAGCGGGGTGAGTGCCTGGAGAGTCCCATCCTTCCTGTTTTCTGACCTGTAGGCACAGCACCCACCACTCAGAAAGCGATCTGGCTGACACTAATGGACCACAGGCCCTTTGCCCCATGCCTGGGGGTGTTGGCACCTTCAGGGAAAACAAAGGTCAGCATTTCCACCCTGTGCTCTGATATCCCCACTGGACCAGGGGATTCTGACTGAGGGAGCCATCTTCATATCTGAGAAGACAGAGTCTCAGTGAGAGGAACTCTAGGAAAACTGCCTACCTGTTGGGGCCTGACACCAGGCAGTGCTCAGGATGCCACCTGGGCAGGCCCTCTGGCTGGAGTAGAAGCCCATGGCACCCAGGCAAAGGGCCAGTCCTTGAGGGAGGCAGGGCCTTCCCGGCATGGAGCAGACATTGAAAGAGGCACCCTGCAGCCACCAGGAAGCCATATTGAGCAGGGAAAGGTCCCAGCTGGTCAGGCCTCCCCAGATAGCCTCTCTGTTCCCTCCAAGTGTCAAGAATGGCGGCTCTAGGAATTACAGGGCCACCAGCTTGGCCCAAACACATGCACACACATGCAAGCACACATAGAATGGAGTTGCTCTGTAGTCTCTCTCAGACTTGTAGTCTCTCTCCCCCTGTAGTCTTTCTCAGACCAAACCAATTCCCACTTGTCTTCTCATAAGCAATAGAAGCAGTAGGCTTGAGGTGTGGCAGTCATTTTTTCTTCAAATGCTTCATCCACAAACTGCAGCAAAAATTGTGATCTGAGCTCTTTGCCAGAACAGAAGGCATCTTTCTTTTTTTTGGGGGGCGGGCAGTGTCACTGGCCCTCATATGTGGAATCCGAACCGGGGCCGCTGGCGTCCCAAGCCAGCTCTTAACCACCGTGCCACTCGGCCGGCCCCAGAAGGCATCTTTCAAAACATGCCCTCAAGGCCAGTTCACTGAGTGGTATCCCCCAGCAGACGCTTCCAGGAATAAATGCAGGGAGAGGTTACTGCCTCCTCTACCCTGTCTTCTCCAGAGCTAGAGTCACTCAGAAAAGGCCCCACCAGTGACATTTCATGGTTGTCTGGACTAAGCTCTGTCTTCCATTAATCATGCTGGATAGAGAGGCTGAGAGCCCAACAGGATGGCCTATCCTCCCCTCCTGCAGGGAGTACAGACACTGCTCACAGTGGAAAGACCCCAAGAAGGGGAGGGGTTGCCAGGGGTCACCCGGCTAGTGGGTGGCCTGAGGCCTTGTCTGACTGCCAATGCTGTATACGGTGAAAAGGGAGAAAGACTCCAGATCCATTCATCCCTAAACATGGGGGGCTCTGTGCAATCAACCTGTGACGTTCCCAGTGTCCTTGATGGTGGAATTAAAAGTGGCCACTGGGGGCCGGCCGAGTGGCATGTTGGTTGAGTTGGCTTGGGACGCCAGCTCTGAGCAGCAGAGGCCCTGTTCGGATCCCACATTAGGGCTTGTGATGCTGCGCCCTCTACAGCTAAGGTGGTGAACAACAGCTCAACCTGGAGCTGTGCTGCTGTGAGTCACCAACAGCATAGGCTGCAGTAAGCTACCGTGAGTGGCTGGCAGCCGGCGTGAGCGGCCGTCCACAGGCCAGCGACAGATCTGCCTCACCCGGGAAGAGCACAATGATAATACCAACATGGGCCAGTGAAGCGACGTCCTCCACAACTAGACTGAAGAACAAAAGGACAGCAGCTTGTCTGTTCCCTTTCCCTCATTCCCCAATGCTGTTCTCCCCCCACCCAATTCCCCAATTAAAAAATAAAAAATAATAATAATAAAAAAAGTGGCCACTGGCAATACAGAATGAGCCATTTCGAGAAAAAAAACAAGTGAAATTAGAAATGTTCTAGTAAGTTCTAGGCCAGGTCCTGCTAAGTGGTTGCGCCTGCCACCACGAAGGGCCACAGGTCATGCTTCTGGCCAAATCCCACCATCAGCCTGTGTGCAAGTGGGGGTCAGGGCCTAGGTTCCCGCCAGATCTGGCCATGCTGCTGTGAGAGGTCTCTGAAGCTGGCAGGAGACTGACATTCGTGTAACATAACAAGATAGATAGTTGTTAAACAATCTGTGAAATACTAGGTTTCTGAGTTCCAACACATGCTGAGCTGGTGTTGGTGTCGGTCTGCAAAGAATGAAAAGGACATTTAAGAAATGCACAAAACCCTGTGCAGGTGCCACCTGGCCATTAGTTGCTTCTCTGAATTGGAAGGTTTTTTTGTTTTGTTTTGTTTTTTTTTATTTTTTTTTTTTTTGAGGGCAGTGTCACTGGCCCTCATATGTGGGGTCCGAACCAGGGCCGCTGGCTTCCCAAGCCAGCGCTTAACAACAGCACCACTCAGCCGGTCCTGAATTGGAAGGTTTTGACGTCTCAGAAACTCAAGGGCAGTCTTACTGTCTCTGAAGCTGCGGTCAAGGCCTCCAGGCCCTGGGCCGGCCGAGTGGTGCAGTGGTTAAGAGCTGGCTTGGGAAGCCAGCGGCCCCGGTTCAGGTCCCACATATGAGGGCCAGTGACACTGCCCTCAAAAAAATAAAAATAAAAAAAAGTAAAAAAATAAAAGGCCTCCAAGCCCAGCTGCCCTTCTTCCAGACCAGACCTGTACAGGCCTGTCTGCCGGGGGAAACCCTTGCTCCTGAGACTTGAACACTTAGACAATTAGAGAATAGCTTTTAGACATCACCCAGCATGTGCAGGACTGTCTGGGAGTTTCTCTCCTTGACATTCCCATTTTCTAGCTTTAGAAAGTAAGCTGCCTTATAAGAGGATCCATGAAATTTTTGGGGAAAAAATCCCATCATCCCTGGAACCTTTCCAGGCCAAGAAGCATCCTTTAGCTACAAGCTTTTCCTCCGCTGGGAACTCACAGGACCCTGCCTCCTAAGAGGAAAGGATTGCCCAGAAGTTGCCTTGAACAAAGAAATGAAAAAGGAAATTGAATTTGTTTGTTTGTTTGTTTGTTTTGCAGTAGGCATTCTTGCTTTCTGAAATCATGGTAAAATATACAGTATAACATAAAATTTACCATCTTTGGACTGCCCGAGTGGCTTAGTTGGTTAGAGCATGAGCTCTGAGCAACAGGGTTGCCGATTCGATTCCCACATGGGCCAGTGAGCTGCGCCCGAGTTGAGCTGCCGCTGTGCTGATGACAGTGCATGCTCTTAACAACAAGGTTGCCAGTTCACCTCCCGCATGAGATGGTGGACTACACCCCTCTGTACTAGATTGAAAGCGGTGATTGGACTTGGAGCTGAGCTTGCGCCTTTCGCAACTAAGATTGAAAGACGACAACTTGAATTGGATCTGATGGATCCTGGAAAAACACAATGTTCGCCTTCCCCAATTCCTCAACACTTTCCCTTCCTCAATTCCCGCCCCCCCCCAAAAAAAATCTTAAAAAATAAATTTACCATCTTAATCATTTTTAAGTGTACAGTTCAGTGCTATTACATACATTCATATTGTTGTGCAATCATCACCCATCATCCTCTCCAGAACTCTATTCTTCTGCGAAATGGAAACTTTGTCCCCTTTAAACACTAACTACCCTCTCCCCCTCCCCTAGCCTGACACCCACCCTACTTTCTGTCTCTATGAATTTGACAACTACCTACTTCATGTTAGTGGAATCACACAGTATTTGTCTTTATGCGACTGGCTTATTTTACTGATCATAATGTCCTCAAGGTTCATTCGTGTTGAAGCATGTGTCAGAATTTCCTCCCTTTCTAAGTCTCAATAATATTCCATTGTATATATAGAACATGTTTTGTGTATTCATTGATCTGACCATGGACACATGAGTTGCTTCCACACTCTGGTTATTGTAAATAATAGTGGGCATTTTTCATGACCCTCAGCTCACCCCGGGGGGTGGCAGTAACTTTTGGAGAAGGAATGGGCAGCCTCATGTTGGCTGCAGTGGTGGTCAGGAGACCCCAGGGGGTCTCCCCCTCCCTCCCATCTCTTCTTTTGCTTCTCTCTCTGCTCTCCCCAAGTCAGTCTCCAGTTTCCATCAATTCAGCTCAAGTACATCTGCATCTAATTATACCTTTCCCTTCTTCCATTTTCCTTGGGTATGTTGGGGCTGAAATCTGCCCATGACCCCATCAAGACTTGACTTGGATCCCTGGACACCTTAAAAAGCCACAGTTCCCTAGGCTATCAGAGGATGCAGTACTACAAAGATCTGTGGATAAGGGTGTGTCTCTGAAGGCAACAGGCTGGGAGGACAGAAAGCCCTGGTAAATGTGTCTGGAAACATAGGTTTGCCCTCCACAGAGCCTGGGTCCTGCCTGTCTCGGCAAAGGTCCCTCATCCTTAACTGAAATGTGGGCTTCCCTCTTTCCTTTGCTAAATACCACTTTCCCTTCCTGAAAAAAGGGGCTCCCCAAGCTAGATCTATTGCCCAGTGTGCCAATGTGTCACCTCTTACAAGAGATGATTTTCGGAGTGGAGTGCATAACGAATGAAACATGAGGCTGAGACCCCTCAATTCTCATCAAGTAGCTGCAGTGACTTCCTGGGAATGGCTACGCCTGGGATAGGCTTGGTAGGTCTGTCCGGAGAGTGGTGAGGGAGGGAGAGAGGCAGGGGCCCGGAGGCCAGCTCAGTAGGGGTTTGGAATTGATTATCAGTGTGCAGGGAAACCACTGGAAGACCCTGAGTGATCCAGCTGTGTGCAGAGAATGGGGGAGGGAGGGCCGGTGAGGCTGCTGGTCTTCTAGGTGAAAGCTCAAGAAAGTCTAGGAGGAGCTCTTCCATCCAAATGTGCCCACCTCTTTTACATCCTCCTTTTCAGTTGCTTAAGTCTGTAACTTGGGGGTCACCTTGACCCCTTCCACCGGGAAGCATTCCATGACAACATCCCCTCCAATGCCCCAATTATGTCCAGGCCCCAAGGAGGCCACTGTCCTGGCTTCTGTATTTTTGCAGCTCCTGTCACAATCTCTAGTAACCCTGTTTTACTACAAATGTGGCAGTGGGTCTTTAGTGTGCCCCAGAATCATCAGGGAGGCTGCCTGGGCCCCACTTCAGGCGATGCCGGAGAATGTGTATTTTATTTGGCTTGGTTCTCCGTGAGAGAGGGAGTTGGTTTGAATCCCCAGCTAGACTCTTACCTCCAGCAGGGCAAGAGAAATGAATGGCCCAGTGTTGCTGGTAAGTGTTGGCTCCAGAGTTCACGTCTTGGAGTAGACAAGTCAAACCTGAAGTTCTCCCTTTCACTCCTTTTAGCTAGTTGGCCTGCCTTGGTTGGAAGAGACTGACTTCCAAATGTCTGGACTGGTGGCCGGGGGCTTATAAAGACCCCAGAGACGTTGTTTCTGCCCAGGAGCAGCGCTTTCAAACCCTCCCAGGTAAATGGGAACATCTGCCCCATCTTAAGGATGCACAAAAAAGAGGCCCAGCTGCCTAGGGAGTATGTGGGGCCGCTCCGCCCTCGGCTTGTCGCCCTTGACAACGCGGCACAAGGTCACGGAGGTCCCGCCCCCAGGTACGGCTGTCCCACGCGTGCCACGGAGGCCCCGCCCACCCGCCGGCGTCCGCGGAGGCCCCGACAGCCGGGCGCGCGCGGTGACGTCACTGCGCCGCGCCTGAGGAAGGCCTCGCCCCCTGCGCGCGCTGCTGCGCTGGACGCTCCGGAGGCAAGACATGGCGCGCGAGCTGCGGGCGCTGCTGCTGTGGGGACGTCGCCTGCGGGCGCCAGCTCTAGCTGTCACCTCGGGAGGTGAGGGCGGCCGGACCGGCGGGCGGGGGCGGGTATGCGCGGTCCTCCGAGACTCCAGGCCTGCGTCGGCCTCTGTGGTAGGCGCGGGAAAGGCACCCTTCGCGCGGCGTGGGAGACTGAGGTTTCCGTGCCCAACGCGCGGCGAAGGCTGAGCGCTCGGTGCGTCCTGGTCCCACCTGGCGGAGCCCCGCGCTGCCTGGGTGCTCCCAGGAGGTGACGCGGGTGAACCCCGGCGAATGCGACTGCAGCAGGGCCTTCTCTTTGGCCCGGAGGGGTCGCGGGCTCCTCGCTCCCGGAGCCAAAGGCAGTTGCGCGGGGTGAGGTCCCCGAGTGCGTGCGCGCTGGCAGCGGACTTCAGCAGGGTGATCACTGAAGTCCCGAGCTGGGCTTTTCTCTCCTCGCTGCCAGGTGGTTTTATACACGCGTAGTGCATGAGCCACGGGGTCCCGCGTTCACGCGACACGAGCCTGAGTGTCCATCTCGCTCGACACGACGACACACGGCTGCCCATCAAACCGGCACCCTGCGCACTCGTGCAGCCGGTGGACTCTTGAAAGACTTAAGCTCCATATCCTATGGGTCTGGAATTGGTAGGTGCTGAAGTAAATGTTGAAAAAAAAAAAAGACAATAATCCCTGCTTTCTCACTTGTCCACTCAGAAGTAGTCACGGGCGAATCTGTTGGTTTTCTTTCCAGGCTCTGCACAGTTAACACAGATAAATAGGTGGGTCTAACTATTATGTAAAAAAGCCTATCATACAAAGGCCTAAACCATGTATGCACTGTGCTACAGAATGTTTCTTCAGTTTCCAGCATGGCTTACACATCTTTTCGTCAGTATACACGGGTCTGCGGCTTTCCAGTGGCTGCATAGTATCCCATGACATACCGTTATTTACTGAACGTCCTGTTAGTGGACGTAATACAGATTATTTCCTTTTTTGTTTGTTTGTTTGTTATTACAATGCTGTGTAGAATGGGCAACTATTTAAATCTTTGTGCACATGTGTATTTCTTTAGAATTACAGAATTCGAGGTTTAGAATTGGTGGTGCATATTTGAAATGTTAGTTGATGTTGCCAAATTACTGCCCAAAAAGGTTTTATCATTTTATATTCCCATTAGCAGGGGATGAAACTACCTATGTGTTAAGGTGTCTTCTTCAACACTGGATATTACCTCTTTCCAAACCGATGGTTTAGACACTGTTTCTTGTTTAATTTACATTGGCATGGATACTATTAAGAATGTTTTCATGTGTTTAATGGCCATTTGTATATCTTCGAATTTCCTTTCATAACTTTCACTCTTTTTTTCAATTACCTGAGTTTTAAATTTTGGTGCAGTCTCTTTTTTAAACATGATTTTAAAAAATAACCTGCACTAATGGATAAGAGTGTTACCGGTAGAGGGGTCCTTGTCACTCTCAGAATAGAAATCTAGAGAGTGGGTGAAACGGTTTTGCTGGCTGAGAGAAAGGTTTATTAAAGTGTAAGCTTGATGCACCAAGGGAGCGCACTCTGAAAGAGAATGGATGTGACTCCCCGAGGTTTTATAGGCTCTTGAGGTTGGGGGCCGCTCCTTACTTTCTCTTTCCCTTTCGGCTCCCCGAAGTTATGTTGAGGCGGGTCCTGCAAATGTACCCACGTGCTACTTCCTGCGTTGCATGTGACATTAGCATATTAAGTTTCAGCCTAAGGGAGTGTTTTTTATTATGATAATGAGAAAGTTAACTATAGGACAGCTCCTTTAACCAGTGCACATGCCCGACTTTAGAAACTTCCTGGGCTCACTTATCTCTCCTGCAATCATGGTTCTGTCTGCTCACTGTTGCTTATTGGCCAGGCTATGTGGCAGGTTACAGCTACATGACTGTGCTATATGGCCACCGACTACAAGACAACTAACTTTTAACAGTGTTGCTTGTATCTTTCGATAGAAGAGCTCAAGCATTGTTTTATCAGGGTATATCTTTGTGTGTGTTTTGCAGAAAAAGTCTGTAGGTTGTAAATTTTCTAAGCCCATCATGCCAAAAAAGATTTGAATTTTGCCCTCATAGTTGGGTATTAGTTAATTTGGCTGGGTATTGCATTCCAGGACAAAATAATTTTCCTTTAAAGAGTAGTGATATTGCTCTGTTGTCATCTAGCACCCTTATTACAGATGGGCAATTATTATCAATTTGATTCTTGTTTCTTTAGTAGCTGACTTTTTGCCCCCCTGCTTTCTCTGGAGGTTAAGTATTTTTTCTTTTATTCACGTTCTAAAATGTTCTGATGGTGTGCTTGTAATTCATTCTTTGTATCACGTAGTGTTACTTCCATTGTGAACATGTCAGGTTTCAGGCCAGCCAAATTTTGTTGTCTGTTTAATCTCTTTTCTTTAATAATCTGTGTTCTCTGCTGCAACTTTTGTTGAAATGGTTCAATAATTCTTTTGCCTGAATCTAAGATACAGAACCTGTTTTTGGAAGCCTTCTATATTGCAGATGCCCTTGACGTCAACTGTGTGGATAAGTGTGAAGGTTTAGTTTTTTGGATGGATTAAGTGATGGGTGAATTTAGCTAAGAAAATATACAATGTGGGGGAAAGAACATGGTTATAAGAGAATTCACCTAGAAAGAAAATTCAGAATTCTTCCGTATTTTTTTTTCTCTTTTCTTGGGAAAGTGTTGCCAAATTTTACCATGTGCTCGTCTTCACATCTAGGACTCAGAATGCTTCTGAGGTGTGAGATAGAGTCTCTGCTTGTGGACTTTTTTTTTTTTTTTTTTTTTTGAATTGGGGGAGGGAACAGCGTTGGGGAATCGGGGAAGGGGAACAGACAAGCTGCTGTCCTTTTGTTCTTCAGCTTCACTGGCCCATGTTGGTATTATCATGTGCTCTTCCCGAGTGAGGCAGATCGGTCTATGGCCACTGGACGGCCGCTCACAGCGGCTCTTGGCAGCTCACGCCGGCTGCCGGCGACTCATGGTAGCTTCTGGCAGCCAACTGCAGCCTACGCTGTCTTCAGCGACTCACAGCAGCCCAGCTCCAGGTGGAGCTGTTGTTCACCATCTTAGCTGTAGAGGGCGCAGCGTCACTGGCCCATGTGGGATCCAAACCAGTGTCCCTACTGCTCAGAGGTTGCGCTCCCAATCGAACTCTTTTTTTTTTTTTTTTTTAAGATTTTATTGGGAAATTGGGGGAGGGGACCAGCCAAGTTGTTGTTCTTCAGTCATCATTGTGGAGGGCGCCAGTCGCCATCTGGCTTCCCGTCCGCAGCTCATGGCCTCTAAGCTCAAGGTGCTGTGCTCAATCTTAATTGCAGGTGGGCGTAGCCACCATCCCATTTGGGAGTTGAACCAGCAGCTTTGTTGTTAAGAGTGCACACCGTATCCACTGAGCCATCCGGGTGGCAGCTCAGCTCAAGGTGCTGAGTTCAGTCTTAGTTGCGGGTAGGTGTACCCCACCACTGAACAATCTTCTTGTTACATCAGCTGAGCCATCCTGCCACTTGTTGGCAGCTCAGCTCAGGCACAGCGTTCAGTGGCCCATGTGGGAATTAAACTGGCGGCCCTGTTGCTCAGAGCTCTAAGCCAACTCTTAACCAACTGAGCCACTCGGCCAGCCCCCAGACTTAATTTTTTTTTTGATAGTATGGCTACTGTTTTAGTTTTTGTTTTACAAAAGTTTTTTATTGGGGAATTGGGGAAGGGGAACAGTGTTGGGGAATTGTCCTTCACTCTTAGTTGTGGTGCAGCTAGCTCAGCTCTAAGTCCAGTCGCCACCCGGCCACCCATCAGCAGCTCGCGCCAATCTTAGTTCAATCTTAGTGTTCAATCTTAGTTGCAGGTGAGCATAGCCCACCATCCCATGCGAGAGTTGAACCGGAAACCTTGTTGTTAGGAGCATGTGCTCTCACTGGCTGAGCCATCCTGCCATTTTTTGGCAGCTCAGCAGCAGCACAGCTCAGGCGCAGCTCACTGGCCCATGTGGGAATTCAACCGGCGTCCCTGTGGCTTAGAGCTCGCACTCTTAACCAACTGAGCCACTCGGCTGGCCCTATTTTAATATTTAGAAATCTAAATTTTTTATTGAGATATAACTGATGTGCAACATTATATTAATTTCAGGTAGATAACATAATTATTCGATATTTGTATGTATTGCAAAATGATCACCACGGTAAGTTTAATTAACATCCATCACCTCACATAGTTACACATTTTTTTTCTTATGATGAGAACTTTTAACTATCTATTTACTTGAATTTTTATGTGGTCCATAAATTTATGGTTCTTGGGTTATGTGTCTTGTTTAGAAAGAGTTTCCTTAATCTTAAAGCATTAAAGAGAAAGATCTTGGGCTGGCCGAGTGGTGCGTTGGTTAAGCGCTGGCTTGGGATGCCAGCAGCCCTGGTTCGGATCCCACATATGAAGGCCAGTGACACTGCCTTCTACAGCTAAGATGGTGAACAACAGCTCCACCTGGAGCTGAGCTGTGCGAGTCCCAGCTACAGTGTAGGCTGTAGCCCCTGCTGCAGTGGGCTGCTGTAAGCTACAGTGAGTGGGCAGCAGCTGGTGTGAGCTGCCAAGAACCACTGTGAGCGGCCGTCCAAAGGCCATGATCGATCTGCCTCACCCGAGAAGAGCGCAATGATGATACCAGCATGGGCCAGTAAAGCATCGTCCTCCACAACTAGACTGAAGAACACAAGGACAGCTACTTGTCTGTTCCCTTCCCCCAATTCCCCAATAAAAATCTTTAAAAAAAAAGAAAGTTCTCAAGATGATCAGCATCATTAGCTGTTAGGTAGGAAAAAGCAGCTCAAAGCCATAGTGAGACACCACTTCACACAAAGGGTGGCTTTAACAAAAACATAGGCAATAACAAATGTTGGCAAGGATGGTGAGAAATTGGAACCCTCGTGCAGTGCTGGCAGGAATGTAAAATGGTGCAGCACTTTGCAAAACAGTCTGGCAGTTCGTCCGATGGTTAAACTTACTGTTACCATTTGACCCAGCACTTATGCTCCTAAGTATGTATACAAGAGAATTTAAAACATATGTCCACAGATAAACTTGTACACCAATATTTATAGCAGCATTATTCATAATAGGCAAAAAGCGAAAACAGTCCAGTTGTCCATCAGCTGATGAATGGGTGAACATCACATGGTCTATCCAGATAATGGAATATTATCCAGCCATAAAAAGGAGTGAGGTATGATAAGTGGTAGGTTGTGGATGCACCTTGGAAACATTATGTGAAGGGAAAGAAGCCAGACACAAAAGACAGATATAGTATGATTTCATTTATGTGAAATGTCCAGAACAGGCAAATCCATAGAGACAGAAAATAGTTGCCAGGAGCTCGAGGGATAGGGGGAATGGGAGCGACTTCTAATGGGTATGGGGGTTTTTCTGGGTGATAACAATGTTCTGAAATTAGATATTGGTGATGGTTACACAACTTTGTAAACATGCTAAAAACCAGTGACTTGCACACTCTAGGTGAACTATAACTCAGTAAAGCTGTTTTTAAACTATCTCATGTTTGGGGCCAGCCGAGTGGCTCAGTTGGTTAAGAGTTGGCTTAGAGCGCGAGCTCTGAGCAACGGGGCCGCTGGTTCGATTCCAACATGGGCCAGTGAACACTACGCCCCCACTGAGCTGCCCCCACTGAGCAGGATGGCTCAGCTGGTGTAACAACAAGACTGCCTGTTCAGTGGTGGGCTACGCCCACCCGCAACTAAGATTGAACTCAGCACCTTGAGCTGAGTTGCCACCCGCATGGCTCAGAGGATAGAGCGTGCACTCTTAACAACAAGGCTGCTGATTCGACTCCTGCAGTTAAGATTGAACACAGCACCTTGAGCTTAGATGCCACGAGCTGCTGACGGGAAGCCAGATGGCGACTAGCGCCCTTCACAACGAAGATTGAAGAACAATAACTTGGCTGGTCTCCCTCCCCAATTCCCAAATAAAATCTAAAAAAATTATATATCTCATGTTTTATTCTGGTACTTTTAGTTTTTATTTTCACTTTTAAAGCCTTTCCAGAATTTGTTTTGATTTAATAAGTGAGGGAGGAAATTAATTTTAATACTGTAGCTTTAAATTAATGTGCTTTAATATTTGATAATAGTATTTTCTCATGTTTTGCAAAAATGTCTTGGTTATTTATGCACACTAATTTTTCCATATGAATTTTAGAATTAGCTTGCATAGGTAAAAAAAAAAAATCCCTTTTGAGTTTTCATTGGGCTCATGTCAAAAATCCAGACTAGCGCCAGGCGAGTGGCGCATTGGTTAAGTGCTGGCTTGGGACGCTGTGGCCCTAGTTCGGATCCCACATATGAGGGCCAGTGACACTGCCCTCTACAGCTAACAACAGCTCCACCTGGAGCTGGGCTGTGCGAGCCCCGGCGACGGTGTAGGCTGCAGCCCCTGCTGCAGTGGGCTGCCATAGGCTACAGTGAGTGGCTGGCAGCCAGCGTGAGCGGCTGGCAGCCAGTGTGAGCGGCCGTCCAGATGCCGGCTACCGATCTGCCTCATCCGGGAAGAGCGCAATGACGATACCAACATGGGCCAGTGAAACACCATCCTCCACAACTAGACTGAAGGACAAAAGGACAGCAGCTTGTCTGTTCCCCTTCCACTGTTCCCCTCCCCAATTCCCCAATAAAATCTTTAAAAAAAATACAGACTAAATTAGAGAATTGACATCTTCAAATATTTATTCTTCCTATTCAAGGATATTTACTCAAGCTTTTTTTTTTTTTTTAAGTGCAGCATCACTTTTACTCAGCAAAGGCAGAACAGCAGCAGAACTCAGTTAAACAGCAGCAGCAGAGACAGAACTCAGAACCAAGCAGCAGCAGCAGAAGCCAGAACCCAACCCGTTAATCAGAACTAGAGTTTTTATAACACAATAACAATAGTGTCATGGTGCCGGCACACATGCGCACTAAGAGCAACTCACATAAACTAGTTGTTTTCTTGCAGTCCCCGCTGGGCCTGGGGGAGTTAGGGCTGCCGGCCTCCAAAGCCTGTAAACGTTTCCTGACCTTGGGAGGCCCTGACAGCTGGGCCCCCACAAGGAGAATCCCAATATTAAACATTTGGTAGATAGCAAAATTGTGGTATTGGATCCATATTCTGTTAAAGTGTGAATCTGTTGCTAAACTATGGTAGGATGATACAAACATTTTCTTTTTTCTCTCTCTTTTTTTTTGAGGGCAGTGTCACTGGCCCTCATATGTGGGACCAAACCGGGGCCGCTGGCTTCCCAAGCCAGCACTTAACCACCGTGCCACTCGGCCGGCCCTTTTTATTTTTTTTTAAACTTTTTATTATTATTAGTTACAGATGTACAAAACAATGCAATAGTTATCTTTTTCACCCCTTACAAAGTAACTACCCCCTCCCCCCTCCCGTGCCCCCCCATCCCCGATATCATACATATCTATTACAATTCCATTGACTCCATCCCCACACTATATTCCACATCCCAGGACTATATATGTGTTAAATTGTAGTTGACATATAATATTATTCAGCAGCAGCTTCAGATGTACAGTGCAGTGGTCAGGCCACTACACCGTCCATGAAGTTTACCCAAGCTTTTTATATCCTTTTGTAAATGTGTTTTACAGTAAATTTTTCCAGTGTGTTTTGTAATTGGCTAGTTTTTACAAATAAGTTATTTTGTAAATAGGTTATTGATACACATAGAACGTAATTCAAAAGCCACAAAGGTGTGTGCAGTGAGAAGCACCTCGTGCTCACTGCCACCCCCAGACACCAGCTTGCTTTCTGGTGGCAGCGCCCTTCGCCAGGTTCTTGGGTGTTCCCACAGAGATATGTTTGGTTTATGAGAAGAATTTACGTGTACGTGTACACACACTCGCCTTACCTGTCTGTGTCTCAGAGCATTCCATTATATATATGTAATTTATTTACTAATCCTCTACTGGTGACTCCCAGCCTGGTCATTAACCCCTGACCCTGAGAAACCCCTACACTGGATCCTCATCTGGTCTGTTTGGGCCTTTAAGGGACTCCAACATTGATAATAGGTGGGAAGGGGCTAGCCCTTTTGTGACAGCCATTTTTAGAGTTTATTGTTTCGAGTAATTAAATATTTATTTGACTGAAAATATACCCATTGAGAGGTCTTGCTTTCAGCTCAGTCCCCATCTCCTCCATTCCCGCCTTCAAGGCCATCACAATTATTAGTTGCTTGTATGTCCTGTTGGCATTTATATGAGTACAGTAAGTAGAGAGATACATCTTCCACCAGGACTTAACATTTTTCTGTGTTCTTCATTTATTAGGTCTTGGAGAGCTTGCTTTATCAGCACATAGAGAGTTTCTTTTTTTTTTTTTAGCCGAGCCATCCTGCCGCCTGTTGGCAGTTCAGCAGCAGCTCCGCTTGGGCCGGGAATTGAACCACCGACCCTGTTGCTTAGAGCTTGCACTCCTGAGGGAGCTCGTAACCAACTGAGCCATTCGGCTGGCCCTTCTTCATTTTTTTTTTTTTAGTAGCCACATAGTATAGTAGTAATCACTGGCTGGGAGGCAAGCAGTTGTCCTCTGTGGATGGACCTTTAGATGGTTTCTAGGCGTTTGCTGTCACATACAGTGTTATGATGTTATGGTGTGTGGCCTTTCATCTCTGTCTTTATTACAAGTTTAGGTGTATCCACTTGGCATAAAGTCCCCAGAGGAATTGCTAGATGAGAGGGTTTTATGCCTTTTGTAATCTTGACTGCTTCGGCCAGATTGCCCTCCACTGGGTTCAGGCTGTTTCCTGCTGCCATGAACCGTTTCCAGAAGTACTGGCTGCAAGTTTCTCCTAAAAGGAATTCTGTGCAGTTCTGTCAGCATCTCTCACTTCTGAGCAGGTAAAGATTAACTGGTATGAACTGGAGCACAGTGCCAAATGGGGCTGAGATCAGGGGATACTGATGGAGTGGTCCTGGGCCTGCCAGGCCCTGCCCTCTTCCAGCAGCTGCCTTCATTCATACCTGCAGGCCTGGCTCCACCTGGGATTTACACACCCTCCAGGTGGGCTGTAAGGAGCTCCGGCTCCGCCCGCCCCCCCACACACACTATCCCACAAGCAACACCGCGGGGAGTGCCTCTGCTTACTCAGGCAAAGTTCTGAGAAGCTGTGTATATATCTCTTTGCACATTTAAAGTGACTCGGGCTGGAGCTGGTGGCCAGCCTCCCCACTCCCAGCTTTATTTTCTTTCATCATGTCCTCCTCTCCTCCCCCTCCCCGTCCTTTCCCCCTTCCCTCTATCCTTTCCATCCACAAAAGAAATGCATATAGTATGTATGTGCAGATGTAAAAAAAAAGCATAAAACAAATACCCATTACCTGGCTTAAATAGAAATTACCAGTCCCAGGAAGACTTCCCTCCCTCATGCACCCCCCTGGCCCTCTCCCAGAGGTAACCGCTGACCTGAATTTTCTGGTTCTTATTCCCTTGCTTTTCTGTATATTTCTATACCTATGTATGTATATACACACACACTTGATTGAAATGGTATTGTGTGTATTCTAGTGGGACTTTGCTTTCTTGGGTCATTATGTTTTCTTAGCTTTCTCCATACTAATGGTGGAGTTCATTAGTTTTTCCTGCTTAATCTGCTGTGTTAATATGCGTTCATTTCTTTCTGTAATGTATATATAATTCTTGACATATACCTAAGTGGAATTGTTGGATCATTTGGTCTGTTCCAGTTTATTAAGTAATGCAAAATTATTTTCCAAGGATTGTAACATTGTATAAGCCACCAACAGATAATGAAAGTTCCCTTTGCTCCACACTCATATCCAGTGCGTGGTAGTGTCAGATTTCTTAATCTTTGCAAGTCTGGTGAGCGTTAAATGGAATGTTGTGTCTGTGTATGTTTGCTTATGAGATATGCATCAGAAAGTACATAAACTACTTGTACAGTTCAATGAAACAGTATTACCTGTGAGGTTTAGCCATGTTATTGTTCTCTCATATCCTATTGAATGAATATACTATATAGCTTATTTCTCCATCCCAGACATAAACTTTTAGGTTCTTTCTACTGTGGGGTTTTTGTAAAGGAGGCAGCTGTGAACTTCATTGTACAAGCAGCCTGCCTCACATCTGCAGGCATTTCTCCAGGTTATGTGAGTTGGAGTGGAGTTGTTAGGTTTAGGGTGTGCGTTTTTAGCACATAACATGACTGTTTTTCAAAGTGGGTCCAGGTTTACATTCCACCACGTCTGTGTGCGAGTTCCCACTGCACCCTTTCCGCATCACACTTGGGATTTCCAGGTGTTTTATTTATTTATTTATTTATTTATTTATTTATTTATTTATTTATTTGAGGGCAGTGTCACTGGCCCTCATATGTGGGATCTGAACCGGGGCCACTGGCGTCCCAAGCCAGTTCTTAACCACCGAGCCAATTGGCCGGTCCTCCAGGTGTTTTAAATATTTGTCAGTTTGATCTTTACAAAACGATTTTTCACTTATGACTTTAATTGTATTTTAATGGATTACTAGTGATATTGAACATCTTTTTTTGCATGGTTTATTGGTCATTTGTTTTCTGTGAAATGCTATTCATGTCCTTTGCCCCCATTTTTTTTTTTCTGGATGAATTGTTTCTTATTTTTTTTTGTATATATTCTTTATAGGTACTATTCTTTTACCAATTAATCCTTTGTCAATAATTAATAATTGTTGCAAATATATGCCCCCAGTGTGTGGCTCGCCATTTCACTCTCGTTTTGATGTCAGTTTTTTTGTTTTTTTGATAAACAGAAGTTCTTTTGTTTTATTTATTTATTTATTTATTTGGGCACATTATGTTTTTCCAGGGCCCGTCAGCTCCAAGGCAAGTAGTTGTTTCCATCTAGTTGTGGAGGGTGCAGCTCAGTGGCCCATGTGGGGATCGAATCAGCAACCTCGGTATTGTGAGCACTGCGCTCTAACCAACTGAGCTAACCGGCTGCCCCCCAGTGTTCTTATTTTTAATTTAGTCAAATATACCAGTCTTTGGGTGGCTTACTCCAAGGTTCTGCAAACTAAGGCCCGTGGGTCAAATCAGGCTCGTAGCCTGTTTCTGTGAATAAAGTTTTATTGGAACGTAGAAATGCCTGTTCTTTCACATGTTGACTGTGACTGCTTTCCTGTCACATGATAGGGATGAGCAGCTGCAGGAGAGACCACAAGGCTCAAAAAGCCTAAAATATTTTTTTTTTTTTTTTTTTTTTTTTTTTTTTTTTAAAGATTTTATTGGGGAATTGGTGGAGGGGAACAGCATTGGGGAATCGGGGAAGGGGAACAGACAAGTTGCTGTCTTCTTGTTCTTCAGTTTTAGTTGCATTGGGGAATCGGGGAAGGGGAACAGACAAGTTGCTGTCTTCTTGTTCTTCAGTTTTAGTTGCGGAGGATGTTGCTTCACTGTTGGTATCGTCATTGCGCTCTTCCCGGATGAGGCAGATCGGTCGCTGGCCTCTGGATGTCGCTCATCGCGGCTATTGGCAGCTCACGCTTGGCTGCCAGCCGCTCACGCTGGCTGCGGGCCACTCACTGCAACCTATGGCAGCCCACTGCAGCCCCTGGGGCTCGCACAGCCCAGCTCCAGGTGGAGCTGTTGTTAGCTGTAGAGGGCAGTGTCACTGGCCCTCATGTGGGATCCGAACCCGGGCCGCTGGCATCCCAAAACCAGCGCTTAACCAATGCGCCACTTGGCCGGCCCAAGCCTAAAATATTTACCATCTGCCCTTCACATAAAAAGTTTGCTCATGTCTGTTTACCCCAAGGTCATAAAGATCATCTGCTTTTTCTATAAAAGCTGTTCTCTGATGCATGTCTACCAAACGAATGTAATCTCTTCTTTGACGCTTCAGTCTTTTTCTCTTTGCTGGTAAACTTTCTCATGGGCATCATTTTCCAGATTAGAAAAGAGTTGCAAACTAGCAACCACAGACTAATTCTCGTTATAAACAAATTTTGTTCGTTACAAACATTCAAAAAAGAAATTACAGGGCCAGCTGAGTGGCGCAGTGGTTGGGCGCTGGCTTGGGAGGCCAGTGGCCCCGGTTCGGGTCCCACATGTGAGGGCCAGTGACAATGCCCTCAAAAAAAAGAAAGAAATTACAAACATTTAAAGTTAAATTTAACATAAATATTTGAGTTTCTTATTTCCTATGAAAAGTGGAAAGTTCTGAGTGTCTTGGCCTGCATTTGACAATGGCGACAAACTCTTAGACTGTAGTGGCAGCTGCTGCCTCCTGCAGATGAGCCTCGCCTCTACAGTTTGCTGTAGCATCCACCCTTGTCTTCCAGTTCCTTCCGAGCCTGTGTGTGCTTTTTCTTTTGCTGTTATTTTGTTGTGTAGTAAATTATTTGATTGTCTAATGCTAAACTGGCCTTGCATCTCTGAGATAAACCTGCTTGGTCGTGATACAGTATCATTTTTCCATACTGCTAATATTTTATCCAGGATCTCCGTGTCTGTGTTCATGAGGGATATTAGTCTGTTATTTTTATGTGTGTGTGTGTAACATCATTGTCAGTTTGGATATTAGGTCTGTGCTGTCCTCATAAAATTTGAAGGGAAATATTCCAACTCTTTCTATTTTTGTAAAGAGTTTGTGTAAGATTGGTGTTGTTTCTTCCTCATATGTTTGATAGAATTCACCAGTAAAAATTCTGGGCTTAGAATTTTATTCGTGGAAATACTTTTCACAACAAATTCAGTTTCTTTATTAGATATAAAGCAATTCAGAATTTCTGTTTCATCTTTTGTCACTCTGAGTAGATTTTATTTTATCTTTTCAAGGAATTTGGCCATTTCATTAAAGTTGTCAACTTTCTTGGCATAAGTTTGTTCATAATGTTTCCTTTATTATCCTTCTAATATCTGTGGAATTTGTAATCAGATCTCCACCTTCATTCCTGATGTTGGTAACTGGTGTTCTCACTTTCCTTGATCAGCCTGGCAAGGCGTTATCAGTTCTGTTGATCTTTTTCAAGAATCAACTATGGATTTGTTAATTTTCCCATTGTTTGTCCATTTTCTAGTTCACTGATTTCTTTGTTATGACCTCTCTTCTACTTTCTTTGGGTAGACTTTGTACTTCTTTTTTCTAAAGTGAAAACTTATGTCATTGATTTTAGTTTGTCATTTATTATTTGCTTTCCCTCTCCCCCTTTTTACTCCCTCTCTTGCCTTCTTTTAGAGCAAGTAAATATTTTTAGAATTCCATTTCAGTTTATCTAATGGTTTTTTAGCTACACTTCTTTACATCATTTTAAAGTGGTTACTCTGGTGAACGCAGTGTTCAGCTTTAACTGTTTTTTTGTTTTGTTTTGTTTTTTTGTTTTTTAGCTGAGCGATCCTGCCACCTGTTGGCAGCTCAGCTCGGGCCAGGAATCGAACTGGCAACCCTGTTGCTCAGAGCTTGCACTCTTGAGCGAGCTTTTAACCAACTGAGCCACTTGGCCGGCCCCAGACTTAACTTTTAATAGTCCAGATAGAATTAATATTATAATACTTAGTATAAAATGTAAAATACTTAGAACTATATAGGTGTGTTTTCGCCCTCCACCCCATCCTTTATGATAGAGTTGTCTTATGCAGACCTTGTACATGTTATAAACCCCACAAGACAGTGTTTTAATTTTTGCTTTAAGCTGTCATATATTTTTTAAAGAAATTAAAAGAAAAATACTTTCATAGTTACCTAGGTTACCATTTCTGATGCTCTGCATTCCTTCTTGAAGATCCAAGTTTCCATCTGATGTCATTTCTATTTAGCCTGAAGAACTGTAGCCTTTCTTTTAGTGCAGGTTTGCTATTTAAGACATTATAGATATGTACCATTGTCTTCTGGCCTCCATTATTTCTGCTGAAATGTTAGCTGTCATTCAAATTATTTTTCTCCCATGTAATGTGTCATTCTTGCTGGCTGCTTTCAAGATTTTCTCTTTTTATTTTTATTTTTTTTGAGGGCAGTGTCACTGGCCTTCATATGTGGGACCGAACCCGGGCCACTGGCTTCCTAAGCCAGCGCTTAACCACCGTGCCACTTGGCCAGCCCTAAGATTTTCTCTTTTTATTAGGTTTTCAGCAGTTAGACTGTGATGTGCCTGGGTATTTTTCTTTGAAATTATCCTGCTAGTGGTTCAGTGAGTTTTTTGAATCTGTAAATTTATGTCTTTGACCAAGTTTGGGGCAATTTTTCAATCATTGTTTCTTCAAATATTTTTCTGCCCTATTTTGTTTCTCCTCTCCTGGGATTCCAGTTACATGAATGTTAACCTTTTTTCTATTGTTCCACGTATACCTGAGACCCCTGTTTGTTTGTTAATTTTTGTTGTTGTTGTTGTTTTTGAGGGCAGTGTCACTGGCCCTCATATGTGGGACTGAACCGGGGCCGCTGGCTTCCCAGGCCAGTGCTTAACCTCCGCGCCACTCGGCCGGCCCTCTGTTTGTTTATTTTTAATCTTTTTTTCTCTCTGTTTCACATTGAATAATTTCTTTTTTAAAAAAGATTATATCGGGGCCGGCCGAGTGGCGCATTGGTTAAGCGCTGGTTTTGGGATGCCAGCGGCCCCGGTTCGGATCCCACATGAGGGCCAGTGACACTGCCCTCTACAGCTAACAACAGCTCCACCTGGAGCTGGGCTGTGCGAGCCCCGGTGATGGTGTGGGCTGCAGCCCCTGCTGCAGTGGGCTGCCATAGGCTACAGTGAGTGGCCCGCAGCCAGCGTGAGCGGCTGGCAGCCAAGCGTGAGCTGCCAATAGCCGCGGTGAGCGACATCCAGAGGCCAGCGACCGATCTGCCTCATCCGGGAAGAGCGCAATGATGATACCAACAGTGAAGCAACATCCTCCGCAACTAGACTGAAGAACAAAAAGACAGCAACTTGTTTGTTCCCCTTCCCCGATTCCCCAACGCTGTTCCCCTCCGCCAATTCCCCAATAAAAATCTTTAAAAAAAAAAAAAAAAAGATTATATCGGGGAACTGGGGGAGGGAATAGCGTTGAGGAATCGGGGAATGGGAACAGACAATTTGCTGTCCTTTTGTTCTTCAGTCTATTTGTGGAGGATGTTGCTTCACTGGCCTATGTTGGTATTATCATGTGCTCTTCCCGGGTGAGGCAGATCTGTCGCCAGCCATTGGACAGCAGCTCACACCAGCTGCCAGCCACTCACTGTAGCCTATGGCAGCCCCACTGCAGCAGGCGCTGCAGCCTACACTGTCGCTGGCAACTCAGTGCAGCCCAGCTCCACATGGAGCTGTTGTTCACCATCTTAGCTGCAGAGGGCAGTGTCACTGGCCCTCATATGTGGGATCCGAACCAGGGCCCTGCTGCTCAGAGCTGGTGTCCCAAGCCAGCTCCTAACCAACGTGCCACTCGGCCGGTCCCACATTGAACAATTTCTGTTGATCTGTTTTCAGGTTCACAGCCTTTTCTTTAATGTCTCCATTTGGTTATTAAGCCTTCCAGTTAATTTTACAATTTCATAGATATTATAACTTTTAGTTTTGAATTTCCATTTGGTTCTTGTATTATAGTTTATGTCTCTAAGACTTCTCATCTTTTCCATTTTGCACATACTTTATGTCATATAGTAATGTTATAACAGCTGTTTTAAAATCTTTGTCTTCTGGTTCCAAAATCTGGATCTCCTTGGCACCGGTGTCCATTGATTGACACTTTCCTTGAGCAGGCGTCACATTTTCCTATTTCTCTGTCGGGTAACTGTTTATTGCGTCCTTGTCATTGTGGAGGTTACTATGTAGAGTCTCTGGATTCTGTTACATTCCTCTGAAAAGTTGCTTTTAAGTGAGCTGTTAGCCTGGTTGAACCCCAACTGCAAACACTTTCTCTTAGGCAGCAGCTGAATTATTTTATCCTCAGCTGGGCTGTGTGCAGTTTGCCCCGACACACAGTTCAGGCCAGCAGCCAGCGATTTAGAAAAGTTTATTTACAGAATTTGGGGCTCTCTTCCTCTGACTCTGCTTTCTGGGGTTCCCCCTCACTTTGCAGCTTCTATGGTTCCCCCAGCCTCTCCTCTCATTCTTCAGGCACATTGTGTACTTTTTCTCTTGGGGATTGAGCCACCTTTCATTGAACCTGCCTTCCTTCTGTGCTGTTTACCCCTCCCAGGATCGACTTGCCTGCCAACTCTGCCTGCTTTTGTTGATTCCCTAGAGCCTTCACATAGTCTTTTCGTTGTTCCCAAGTTCATGGTGGTAATCTATAGGAGGTTTGGTTGGTAGGTTACACCTGGCCATACAGGAAATAGCCCCTCTGTGTAGTCTACCTAAGACAAAAAGTGAAATAGTTCTTATTCATATCATACTTGGTAAAATGGGAGATTGTCAGATTATGATATTTAATTCCAGAAAAATAATCAGGGCATTTTAACGGCTTAACATACTGTGTTAAGATACAATTATGAAACGAAATCATAGTAAGAACTATGGCTGATGTATTGGAAATAGGGGTGATTAAAAAAAAGAAAGGGCCAGCCGAGTGGCACGGTGGTTAAGTGCTGGCTTGGGAAGCCAGCGGCCCCGGTTCGGGTCCCACATATGAGGGCCAGTGACACTGCCCTCAGAAAAAAAAAAAAAGGCGAAAGTAATTCCCATTGTGTTTTGACTCATTTGCCTTAGACAGTGTCCCTGTAGGCAGTTGCTCTTTTAATTGCTGCCTATTAGTCAAATTGATCAGCCATCTGTTGGCTGAACAAATGTGTTTCTGCTTGAGCATAGTGATGTCTATGCTGATAAAAAGTAAAAAGTTTCATGATTATAAAAAGAACTGCTTTCCCATTAGATTCTTTGGCATTCCAACAAATATGGATGTTCTTGCCTTCAAAAAATTTGATACTAACACTTTGTAAGTGGGCATAAAAAGCTATATGACGAGTTTACTCATTTCCCACAAAAAATGTGTTAAGCTTGTTAATTTGGTAATATAAGTTATACATTAACAACAACGTTAATAGTAGAAGAAATGCCATAAACTGGTTTATAGCAGAAGCTTTAAATGAGCGGCACAGAAAATAAATGCTCTGAATTCATAATAGGGAGAGATGATTGTGAACTCGGGCCTGGGGGCAGGGGTGCTGGAGGCAGATGAAAGAGAGGCCTCACGCTGGGTCCTGACGCAATTCATGTGGAAAGACGGAATGTAGTTGCAGGTAGAGGAAAGAGCATGAGCACTGGTGTGTGTGTGTGTCTGTGTATCTGTGTGTGTCTGTTGTGAAATTCAAATTATTGGTGCTTCCCATTTTGCCCAACCCCAAACCACCAAGTAGATTAACACTGAGACATTGTAGCCTGACACTGAGGTTTGTGGTTTCCCCATAGGATGTAGGGGAAACGTGAAGACAGATACCGTGCAGTGTGTTTGTATCTGGTTCAGGCAGATTTATTGCATTATTGGTTTATTCTTAAAGTCATTGTAGAAAGTTCAGTTAATCTGAAATCACATCTCTATTTTTTTTTTTTTTTTTGAGGGCAGTGTCACTGGCCCTCATATGTGGGACCCGAACCGGGGCCGCTGGCTTCCCAAGCCAGCTCTTAACCACTGCGCCACTCGACTGGCCCCTGAAATCATATCTCTCTCTCTCTCTCTCTCTTTTTTTTTTTTTTTGTTGTTGTTGTTTTTCTTTTTTGAGGGCAGTGTCACTGGCCCTCATATGTGGGACCCGAACCAGGGCCGCTGGCTTCCAAAGCCAGCACTTAACCACCGTGCCACTCAGCCGGCCCCACATCTCTTAATTAAGTGCTCTTGCCTAAGGTAATCTTGGAATTATGTTGGAAAGTCTTAGTCCTGATTGGAAATATAGAATTGCTTGTTCTTTCCCTTTTCCGAACTATGAGGGCTTACAATACTCCCATTATCAACAACACTGAGTTCTAAGTGGGGGGAAAAACAAGGAATAAGAAGAATAAAACATGGAAAAATGGTTTAATCTTGGAGTGAGGAAGAGCTTTATAGACAAGACTAATTTCCTTAATATATAAAGAGCTCTTACAAATCAATAAAAAGATGGAAAATGTAGTAGAATAATGATCAGAGATCAACAGTCCATTGACAAAAAAAAAAGAAATATAAAAATATGGATAGATGCTCAGTATTGCTCATAATAGAAATGTAAATGAAAAATACAGTGAAATTTTTACCTGACTGATAGGCTAAGACCCAGAAGTTTCATAATAACACTGTATTGGCAGGAGTGTGGCGTGATACACACACTCATATATTGCTGGTGGGAATGTAAACTGATACAGCCCTCTCTGTAGGGTGTCTTGGCAGCATCTACCACAGTTTAAAGTGTACATAACCTTGGACCTGGTCATTCCACTTCTAGATGTATGCTAAGACGTATACTCGTGCATAAATGAAATGACATATGTACAAGAATATTCCTTAAAGCACTCTTTTTTTGTTTTTATTTTGAAACATTTTATTTTGAAATAATCTCATACTTTACAGAGATGTTACAAAAATAGTACTCTGGGTTCCGGTCTTGTTCACCAAGTCTCCCCTAACGATATCGTAAATAACCATGGTACAGCTATTGACGACTGAAATAACATTGATACAGTACTATTAAGGAACCTGTGGATCTGATTTGGATTCAGCCAGTCTTCCTGCTGATGTCCTGATGCCTTTGAATAGTACTAGCCAGTTTTGTTTTGTTTTTGTTGTGGACAATTAATTTTATAGGAGGTCACTCAGTTTGGGTTTGTCCGATGTTTTCTTATGATTAGACTGAGATGCTCTTTTGGCAAGAGCATGACGGAAGGGAGGCTTGGCTCTCTCACCACACCAGGAGCTGCAGGACATTAACACAGCTCATCTCTGGTGACGGTGATTGTGGTCACTCAGGTAAGGGGTGTCTGCCACTTTCTCTGTGGTAAACGTCTGTTTTTCTTTTTTCTTTTTCTTTATTTTCTTTTTCTTTTTTTTGAGGGCAGTATCACTGGCCCTCAAATGTGGGACCTGAACCGGGGTTGCTGGCTTCCCAAGCCAGCACTTAACCACCACGCCACTCGGCCGGCCCTGTTTTTCTTTTAAAAAAAAAAAAAATCAAGTATCTTGTGCGGGATGCTTTGAGATTATGCAGCTATTCGGTTTCTGGTAGGTGTTTAAACAGTCATCAACAATTTATACCTGTCGAAACTATCACAGTGATTGTCTATTTCCATAATTCCTTATACATTTATTAATTGCAATTCTATAAGGAAGAGGTCCTTTCTCCCTCCATTTATTTATTATTTATTTAAGTGTGGATGTTTGTTTTACTCATCAGTTTATAGTCCATTACTTTCATTAGCTTGTTGCCCAGCTTGTCCTAGATTTTGCCATCGGGAGCACCTCCCCGTTGCAGCCCGTCCTCTTGGCATGCCCCATCGTTCCTGAGTCCTTCATCACTTTCTGGCACCACGCCGATTCCAGCCTCCTCGTGTGTGTTCTACAATGGCCCTGGTTCCTTTCATTGAAGAAGGGTGTTCACAGGCCAAGATCTGGTGCCAAGGAGGGTGACCACCCACCCTGATTTGCCCAGGACAAAAGTGCTTCTGGGGACACAGTACTTTCGAATGGGCAGCTTCAAACCTGTTGCTGTCCCTGGTGCCAGTATGCTCAGTGCTACGGGGGTGTCGCCACCTTTAGGCCTGTGAGTGGACAGGCCCAGGGAATATATGATGTGCACTCACGCACACTGACAAGGACCTTTTACGTTTGATTTGCGTGTATGTGAAAAATCATGAGCTCACACTGATGCCTCCAGTCCCAGTGCAGCACAGGGCTCCCCTGGCCCCCCTTCTCCTTATTTTACCTCTTTTCTTCTGACCCAGGATTCATGTGGACTTGATCTTCTTTGATCTTCATATGTCCTAGACCAGTTTCATTCCACTGCAGTCATTGTATGCAGTCCCTTTGGAGGTTGGCGTCGCAGTACGTATTCAGCATACTGTGTGCTGAAGTTCCTTAGGCTAATTCTTCCTCCAGTGTGGTTAGGTGGTTCGTGATTCAGCCTCGCATGTTGTTACTGTTTGTGTTGCACTTGATGTTCCCCACACACCCTGGTTTCTCTTAATTATTTAGTTTTTAGGTCTGTGAAGCATTACCATGGTTGTGAGAGTCAGAGATCTGCAAAAAGGCACCCTGAGAAATGTCACATCCCCCCCAGCCCTGCTCCCCGGTCCCCAGTCCCTTATTCTTCCCGTTCTTGTTTGTTTGTTTGTTTGAGGGCAGTGTCACTGGCCCTCATATGTGGGACCCGAACCGGGGCCGCTGGCTTCCCAAGCCAGCGCTTAACCACCGCGCCACTCGGCCAGGCCTTATTCTTCCATTCTGTTTCCCCACACCTGAATGGGTTGAATTGTGTCCCCCTCCCGCCCTTCCCACCCCAAAAAAATCTTGAAGTCCTAACCCCCAGACCTGTGAATGTGACCTTATTTGAAAATAGGATCATCTTTGCAGACGATTAAGTTCAGATGAGGTCTTTAAGGTGGACCTTAATCCAGTGTGACCGTTCTTATAAAAAGGGGAAATTTGGACACAGACACAAACAGAAGACGATGTGAAGACACAAGGAGAAGACGGCCACCCAGAAGCCAAGGAACACCTGAGGCTACAGAAGCTGGAAGAGGGGCACGGAAGGGATTCTGGCTCGAAGCCTCAGAAGAAGCCAGCCCTGCCTACACTGGCCCATGTCATTGCGCTCTTCCTGGTGAGGCAGACTCTCACTGGCCATTGGACAGCTGCTCATGGTGGCTCACACCGGCTGCCAGCTACTCACTGCAGCCTACACCGTCGCCAGCGACTCATGGCAGCCCAGCTCCAGGTGGAGCTGTTGTTCACTATCTTAGCTGTAGAGGGCGCAGCATCACTGTCCCTCATGTGGGATCCAAACCAGGGCCCTACTGCTCAGAGCTCGGGCTCCCAAGCCAACTCTTAACCAACGCGCCACTCCGCCACCAAACACTCAGTGGGATACGAAACGTCCCTGATCTCTACAGTGCTTTAATGCCCAGGGCCCCACCTTTGGCGGAGAGCCTGTGCATGTCTCCAAATGTGTCTGTGAGCGCTGGCCCTGGTGGGAAGGCAGCGTGGGTGCTCGCCCTTGGTCTCTCCCTGGGCTGGGGGGCCGGCTGAGAGCACAGAGACCTCAGCACCTCTGGCCTGGGGCAGTTTGTCCAACCCTCCGACCAAATACATTTAACTCCAGAAGAAATACCCCAGTTTTGTTTCTTTGTTTTGAGTTGTATGGATCAAGTGAACACTGCAGTTAGGCAGACAATTAAATATTTAGACTGTTTGGACATTGAGTAGTTTCAGAGTTGGGATAGACATTTTTAAGGCATTCTGCACAGAGGTAAATGCTGAGGTCATATTATTTATAAATGCAGGATAAGCTTATAGAAGGGCAAATTTTTAGACCTCGTAGGCTCGTGGAAGTCAGTATGTTTTTAAAACCATCAGGTTATTTCTGGGCATTCCGAATCACCTCATGCTGTCCGCCCCACGTGTAGTCCATAGCAGGCCAGCACAGCTCAGTGAAGTCTAGGCTTTCACACGGAGGGGCGTGCAGGTCTGACCTGCATCCCTGAAAGCATCGGGCACGAGGCATGTACTGACTGGGGCCAGTCCCCATGCTGGTGGTCCTGGAGTTGGTGCGTGACGCTGTCCTGAGGGGCTTCTAGTAAAGGTTGGTTCCTGCTGGGTGCATTGGAGGTGTCTGCACGTGTCTGTAGCGTCCGAAGGCAGAGGACGTGTGTCTGTCTGCCAGACGGGACAGCAGTGTCACATGGACAGGTTTCCTGCCTTCCCTCGCAGAGGTTCCTGGGTCCACTCTGCTGAGCAGGTTACAGAAAACAAACGTGAGGGACAGTGAGGCCCCGTCCTGGCTACAGGGAGAAGAGATCACTTGCTGGTTTTCAGTTTTTAAATACACCAGTATTAAAAAACTGACAGTTTGGGACAAAAAGGGAAGAAAAAGAATAGACAAAGATTCTTTTTTTTTTTTTTTTTTTTTGAGGGCAGTTCACTGGCCCTCATATATGGGACCCGAACCGGGGCCGCTGCCTTCCCAAGCCAGCACTTAACCACCGCACCACTCGGCCGGCCCGACAAAGATTCTTTAGATGATGAGATTGAATATTACCATTTAAAAGTTTGGATTCCTTCCAGGGGGACATTTTTCTCATGGCAGCTGCACAGTAAGTTAGGCTAGGCTTTCGTTAGGGCTCCTGTGGGGGCTGTGAGCATTGAGGGATGAGGGGTGTTTGAGTTTGAGGGCATTTATATGAGATCGCACCGGGGGAAGTACGTGGGAAGTGGCATCAAATGGTCCCAGCCGCTCTGCCCGAATTCTGATACTTTTTGGTATTTGACATATGTGAGGCCATGTTACCAAATATGTTTGTGAACGAACAAACCTGGTATTCTTTTTCTGGTAACTCCCCTTTGTGCGTATTTGTCTTTTCAGGAAAACCAGCTCTGTGTTCTTGGAGGGCCCCAGTCCAGTCCAGAAGCCCCAGGCAAAACCTGGTTTCGAGCTTCCACATTGAGCGGCCGTTCAGCTCACAAGCTGCCCAGGACCGTGAGGAGGCGCCTCTCCACTCCATCATCAGCAGCACAGAGACCGTGCAGGGTGCGTGCTCGGCTGCGCTGGGGCCTGGGCAGGCTTAGCTGTGGCTGCCTCTCGAGGGCAGGTTTTTGAGGGAGAAGCAATGATTGATGGAGCCATTCGCTCACTTCAGACGCAGGAAGGTCTGGATTGGAGGGAGGGTTCCCCCAAACAATGAACGTATCCTGCGCTTCCGTCTTCGCAAGGAACTTCTGACTTCCATCCTGGTGTGTCTTGCCCCCTCTGCTGGTCACCAGTGAGTTTGCGGTGGGCCACCTTCTAAGTGGTGATTCATAACACATCTGCTAATAATCATGGGAGCGGGACGGAAACTCAGCATTGGCCCTGCCAACGCGGGAGCGCACGCTACAGCCGTCCTTTCATTCCTGAGAAGCAGAGAGGAGCAGCCTCGAGCCAGTCCCTAAGTGGGTCCATTTCTGCCTTTCAAATGAGGCAACAACAGAATCTGTGATGTTTTAGGTTAAGTAGAGAGTGAGCTTTCCTTGTTATTTTGCTTTCTAAGTACTTTGGAGACCACTGTTGTGAAGAACAGAATCCAGGGTCTGGGTGTTGGAGCCAGCGTGGTTCTCAGGACCGGACACTTTGGGACGTGCTGGCCTCCGCAGCCCCATGAGGTTGCCCAGAACCCAGGCATGCGGCCTCATTGGCTGGAGGCGGCTGAGAGCTGTGCTCCTCCTTCACCCCTCTCTGTGGAGAGAGCGGGGAACCACTGGGTTTGTTTTGCTTCTGAGACCTTTTGCTTGAGAGCCCCAAAGAGTTGGTTTCTTTCTTTTTTGTTCATGCCTTTGAAAAATGTTGAAAATTCCTTACCTTAAACTTCTTTTGCTGTTACCTAGCATGGTCTTACACGAAAATAGAAATTTATTGGTTGTGTCTGTGATTCATTACTAGGTTCCGTTTCCAAACATGAGTTCCAGGCGGAGACAAAGAAGCTTCTCGACATTGTTGCCCGTTCCTTGTACTCAGAGAAAGAGGTGCGGTACCCGTTAATCACCCGCAGCACCAGTAGGGTTTCTTTGGGCCAAAACTGTTTTTATACTGTTCTGGGGAAATGCCAGGTAGCATATTAGCATTGCATTTGGACAGGTCCTGGCCTTAGCTACCAGCAAGTGTTTATTTACCAAATCTGTTTGGGCTTCATAGATAAATACATATATCCAGATGATTCTCTGAGCCAGGTTGACTCTGGGAATTAATGAATTTTGCTGATAATTTTAAAGTTCCCCAGACACGGCGTGGGGACCCTTTTGAGATTCCTTTCTGTGGGGGTGTCGATTGTGCTCTTGGGCCCTGTGTCTGCTCTCTTGTCACCTGGCGTAACCACCCACAGTCCAGTGGGTGTCAGGCTGGAGGAGGCAGATCCCCATCTCCCCTGGAGTAGAGCAGGGAGGGGCAACCAGGGACCTCTGAGGAGATGAAAATGCATCTGGGGGTGACAGGCCATGGAAAAAGCCGAGAACAAATGAACTATCGTTGTTTCTGTGCTCATTATTGCTAGCATGCAAGCACCAAATTCCAAAGTTAAAGGGACCTTTCAGGAAATATTTCCAGGCGCTGTTAAATATTATATTGACGTATCCCTCTGACAGCTGCTTCTGTTCCCTGGGGGGTCAGATTAGCCCACTTCCTCCCCTCACCTACCTGGGCTGGTCTCACTGTAAGTGGAAGATCTGTTCGAGGTAAAGGTGTTTTTCAGACACCGGCAGGTAAATGGGCCCATGGCTTTTTTCCCTCCTGAACATGGTAGGTCTGGTTTTTGACGATCCCATAGACTAAATGAAGCCTGACAGTCTTCCTTTCCATGGAGTAGAAGAAAGAGATGTTTGGGAAATATTTTGTCAAGAGTTGGGAAAGAAATGGTTTTCACAGGGTTCTTCTTAAAGTTTGAGTTTACTTAACAGTTTGATACCTAACTTCAGGTTTGATTTTTGGAGGAACAGTAGAGTCAGAGCTTACTCCATAAAGCCGTGTCAGGGAGAAGCGATCGCCTTCCACTATTCTATGACCTGCCCCAGAGAAACTGCCTTTGAGCAAAGTGGAAAGTCTTTATGGTTAAAAACCTGACTTTTGTGGCGCTTTCCCCCTGACTTTGAGCAGCTGCTGTAAATGCTGCTAACCAAACAGATCCCGCACTGTTAGCATCTGATTTCCATTCCTGTAGGTGTTTATACGGGAGCTGATTTCCAATGCCAGCGACGCCTTGGAAAAACTGCGTCACAAGCTGGTGTCTGAAGGCCAGACGCTGCCAGAAATGGAGATTCACTTGCAGACCGACGCCGAGAAAGGCACCATCACGATCCAGGTACCTCGTCCTGTGTGTCCTGACAGGCAGCACGCCTCCCTGCCTCTTGTACTGGCGCAGCAAAGCCACGAAGGTGACCAGGCCCCAAATGATGTGCTGACCATCTTTACTGTTGCAATAACTCTGTTTTTTGTTTGTTTGTTTGTTTGTTTTTTCCAACTCTCGTTTTAATATACTATAAAAAATATTCACTACAAAGGCCGGCTGAGTGGCTCAGTTGGTTAAGAGCTCTCTCAAGAGTGCAAACTGAGCTCTGAGCAACGGTGGTTCGACGCCAGCCCGAGCTGAGTTGCCGTTGAGCTGCCAACAGGTGGCAGGATGGCTCAGCTAAAAAAAAAAAAAAAAAAATTCAACTACAGAAAATTTGGAAAATACAAATAAGTACAAAAGAAAATTAAAAATCACCACATCCCTCCAAGATTACTGTTAACATTTTAGCATCTGTTCATCTAGGTTTTTGGTGTTGATGCATTTATTTATGTATCTAAACGTTTTTAAACTATACATTATTTTTTAAGGTACACTTCATATTGTTTTTTTTTTTTTTTTAGCTGAGCCATCCTGCCACCTGTTGGCAGCTCAGCGGCAGCTCAGTTCGGGCTGGGCATCGAACTGCTGTTGCTCAGAGCTCAGCTTGCACTCTTGAGCGAGCTCTTAACCAACTGAGCCACTTGGCCAGCCCTCTCTTGATATTTTTAACTGTACTTTCTCCCTGTAATGCATATTTTTCCGTGATTAAATATTTTGTGGTGCTGTGTTTACTCTCAGCCTGCCGTTCGGATTAACAGTCTTGCTTTAGATGAAGCAATACTTTTGTTTGCTGTTGTCACCTTTTGAAAATTTTCAGGTCAGTAAGTTAGAAAGGCAAAGGGGCTTCATCACAGTGGCCCTGAGGGGGCCATTATGTTCCTGAGACAGCTGTCTCAGGACCTGTCGCCCCAGGGTCATGGATGGAATTGTGGGGTGTGTATCTCTGGTGGGTGGCAGGGTACGACCTCAGTGGGGCTCTGAGCCGGCGTTTCTCTTTCGGGCTTCCTTCCTCCACCAAATGCGCTGGCTTAGCTTCTTAGGGCGTCTCTCGTTCCCCGATTCCCTCTGGTCTGTGTGTGTGTTTGTGCCTTTCTTTGTTGTTGTCATTGTTTTTTTTGTTGTTGTTGTTGTTTTTCTTTTGAGGGCAGTGTCACTGACCCTCATATGTGGGACCCAAACTGGGGCCACTATCTTCCAAAGCCAGTGCTTAACCACCGCGCCACTCGGCCAGCCCTGTTGTTGTCATTGTTTTTAATAAATTTTTTGAGGTGTGATTTACATACAGTAAAATTCATCAAATTCAAGTGTACAATTCAGTGAGTGCCGACCAGCATACACTTGCCTGTAACCACCCATACCATCACCATATCATCACCCCCCCCTTCTCTCCTGCTAGCAGCCACTGATCTGCTTTCTGTCACTATTTTTTTGTATTTTCTAGGATTTCATAGAAACAGAATTACACAATAGGTAGTCTTTTGTGTCTTACTAAGTCTTTCACTTAGCGTGATGCTTTGAGGTCCACATGCTGTTGCGTGTACCAGTCGTTTGTCCCTTTCTAGCTGGGCAGCATCCCAGTGGATGGATGTGGGGCGATCAGCACCTGGGTTGTTTCCAGTTTGGGGTTGTAGGCAGTGAAACTGTTGTGGACATCTGCATTCAGTCTTTGTGTGGACTTACATTTTCATTTCTCGGGTAAATTAGGAATGGGGTTGCTGGGTCGTAAGGTGAGTCTTTATAAGAAACTGCCGAAGTTTTCCAAAGTAGGTGTCCCATTCTGCGTTCTTCCTGGCAGCATATGAGAAGTTTAGTTCCTCCACATCCTGGCCAGCGCTTGTTATCGTCAGTTATTTAAATTTTAGCCATTGTGGAGCGTTTCTCATTCTGTGTTTAGTTTGCATTTCCCTAATATTAATGCTATTGAGCATCTTTTCATGTGTTTATTTACCATTTGTATATCTTCTTTGAAATGCCTATTCAGATTTTTTGCTCAGTTTTATTTATTTATTTATTTATTTATTTCAGATTTTTGCTCACTTTTAATCAGGTTGTTTGTCTTTATTGAGTTGTAAGAGTTCGTTATATATTGTAGATATTAGCCCTATATCAGATAAGCATTTTGCAAATATTTTCTTGCCTTTTTTTTTTTTTTAAGATTTTATTGTGGAATTGGGGGAGGGGAACAGCGTTGGAGAACCGGGGAAGGGGAACAGACAAATTGCTGTCCTTTTGTTCTTCAGTCTAGTTGTGGAGGGCATTGCTTCACTGGCCCATGTTGGTATCATCATTGTGCTCTCTTAGTGTGAGGCAGATAGGTCGCCAGCCTCTGGATGGCTGCTCACAGTGGCTCTTGGAAGCTCATGCTGGCTGCCAGCAGCTCACTCTGGCTGCTGGCCACTCACTGTAGCCTATAGCAGCCCACTGCAGCAGGGGCTGCAGCCTAAACCATCGCCGGCAACTCACAGCAGCCCAGCTCCAGGTGGAGCTGTTGTTCACCACCTTAGCTGTAGAGGGCAGCGTCACTGGCCCTCATATGTGGGATCCAAACTGGGGCCCTGCTGCTCAGAGCTGGCGTCCCAAGCCAGCTCTTAACCAACGCACCACTCTGCCAGCCTGCCTTTCTCTTTTTTGGGGGGTAGCTTGGGGAAAGCAAAAGTTTTAAATTTTTATAAAGTCTAGTGTATAATTTTTTTCTTTTATGCCTCATGCTTTTAGTTACCTAAGAGATCTCTTTCCGTTCCAAAGTGATAAAGATTTTCTCCTGTATTTTTTTCTAGAAGGGTGATAGTCTCAGCTCTTACATTTAGGTCTCTGATTCATTTGTGTGTAAGGTCAGGGCTAAGATCTATTTTTTTGCATGTGGCTTTCCAATGTTTCAGCACCATTTGTTTTTCCTTTCCCCATCGAATTATCTTGGAACCTTTGTCCAAAATCAAGTGACACTATCTGTGCAGCTCTATTTCTGGATCGGTTTTTCCTCTTTGAAATATCTATCTAGTGAGGCTTTTTCTAGTGAGGCCTGGCTGATGTGACCAGAATTTGCTGGGCCCTGCCTGGCAAACATAATTTATGCCACTTGCACCCCAGGGCTGTCCATACATCTCATGCCACCTCCCCAGGTGCCAGTGCTTTGGCACTTAGTGTGTCTCTCTCGTTAGGATACTGGCATCGGGATGACACAGGAAGAGCTGGTGTCCAACCTGGGAACAATTGCCAAGTCAGGGTCAAAGGTAAGCCCTCGCTGCCCTCCCTTCTTCTCCTTGAAAGGCAGCTCCCACCGGAGGGTAGGTGGGTCCCAGCATTCTGGACGTCAGCTTCGGTAGTAATGTTCTCAGGTGCAAGGTCTATGTTGGTGCTGTGGGAACACTGTGTGACATGATTTCACTGTATTGTCACGGGGACCTCTGAGGACATTTCGTATATTTTACAGATTAAAAGGCTGAAATGAGTACTTCGCCCTGAGCTGGAAATTGGCCAATCCTAGGTTCGCAGTCCATCAATCAGCCTGAGTCTGGAATTTGCCTGTCTGCCTCCTGGCGCTTTTCTCTGTCATTTCTCAGCAATTGTTTGAGCTGCGTAGGCTTGAGGCAGAAAGGGTCAGGCAGAAATGTCCTTTTCCCCTCAGACAACAGTTTGCCCCATGATGCCTGCAGGCTGCATGGTTCTTCAGAACTCCTCTGTGGAGGCAGCGGCCGTTGGGGCTGGTTGCTGGAGTGGCTTAAAGCCTACACTGGAGCTGGGGAGAGGAGGAGGGATTTGTGTCAGAGGTCAAGGTGTCCATGGCGTCTGCCAGCCCAAAGCAAAGGCCATGACCCCCGACTGCCTTCATGCCTCCTTGGTGACCAAATAAGTGCTTTTGTTTGTTTTTGTGGGCCCATGTGCCTAAAATGGCAGTTTGCACCAAGTGCTTGAAAATAGTCTCATTGTTGGTCCAAAGCGATTCCCAGAACTTTCCGCTTTTAGAAAACTTCTTTACCATAACTGTTGTTTTTTCTCCTCATTACATTTTGTGTTATTTTTATCAAGGAGAGCCTGTGCGTCTCATACAGTAGCCACTAGCTACATGTGGCTGTTTGAGTTTAACCCTCCATTGGGCGCATCTGATTCAATGCATAGATTCATTGCACACAATTTCATTGCTGCTATGAAATACGTCTTTTTTTTTTTTTTTTTTTTTTTTAGGGCAGTGTCACTGGCCCTCACATGTGGGACTGAACCGGGGCTGTTGGCTTCCCAAGCCAGCGCTTAACCACCGCGCCACTCAGCCAGCCCTTGAAATACGTCTTTACTGTACTAAGTCACAAACACTACTGGCGAAAGGTTACGGTAGAGGGGGAAGATTCGGAAGTGATGAGTCACGATACTTAACTGTTAGATATTTGAAAGTTTTTGTGCAATGAATCTGTGAGATCAGTTGCGCCCCACGGAGGGTTAAAGTTAAACACAGTTTAAAATTTAGTTCCATGGTAGCACTAGCCACATGTGGCTTAAGTGCTCAGTAGCCAAATGAGATCAGCAGCTACCATATTGGACGATGTAGAGCATTTCCATCATTGCGGAACGTTCCATGGGACAGTAATAGCAATGAATGTGTTCATTTTACTTGATTTTTAATCTTAGGACCTTTGCTAACACGAATTGTAATAGTTAAGTGCCGTGTGATGCCCCACAGTGTGTGCTCAGTATGTACCTGTTTCCTACGAGGCTTACAGTCTAGGCGACGCCCAGAAGACATTTAGGCATCTCCTCCCCTCATGTACTGAGCCCCCGGGTCAGCCCCACTCAGAAGCTGCCACCCGCTCCTCCCGCAGGGAGGATGTGAGGACTCACACTGCTGCCTCCTCAACCACGGTCCGAGACCCTCAAGCCCACAGCCAGGGATATGGGCCTGTACGTCAAATGCAGACTGCAGCCCCCTGCTGCCCAGCTGGTCTTCGGGCAAACCACCTAACCTCTCTGTGCCATTGTTCTCTATGCAGAAAACGGGGTGGAAAAGTAGTGCAGTTGTCCTGAGGATTAAATGCGACGTGAGCCCTTGCTGGAGGGCCACATACAGGGAGTCACAAATGGCAGTTCCCTCCGGGGAAGGGGTGCCCGCCTTCTGACCAGCCTTTGCCACTGCAGGCCTTTCTAGACGCGCTGCAGAGCCAGGCGGAGGCCAGCAGCAAGATCATCGGCCAGTTTGGAGTGGGTTTCTACTCGGCCTTCATGGTGGCTGACAGAGTCGAGGTCTATTCCCGCTCGGTTGGCCCAGGCAGCCCTGGATACCAGTGGCTTTCAGATGGGTGAGTAAGCGAGGGCCCCCACATCACACAACGGGGTATCCCCCTGCCCTGGGACTATATAGCATTTGTCAGCAGTGATGAGTGGCACTGACTTTCTCTCTCCTGGGTGTCGTAGCTCCGGGGTGTTTGAAATCGCTGAAGCCTCAGGAGTTAGAACCGGAACCAAAATCATCATGCACCTCAAGTCAGATTGCAAAGAGTTCGCCAGCGAGGCCCGGGTTCAAGGTGAGTGGAGCCTGGGTCTCTGGGGACATGTGGCCAGTGGCACCAGGTCAGCGAGGCACCTCCTGGCATGTTTTAGGAGATTCCATCTGGTTGGGAGTGTGTGGGGGACATGGGCAGAGCTGGGGCCGAGGGGCGCCTCCCAGGATTGAGTGCCCAGTCCCGCCAGGGACAGAATTCCCACTGGCTCGTGTGGAACCAGGACGTGAAGCTTAGTCTCCAGACTGCTGACAAAGTCAGGTTTCTTCTCTCTTCCTCCCTTTGGGCAGCGCTTTGTCTTCTGTCACCTGGGGTCACGCTCAGTCCTTCCCTCCCCCTGCCTTTGTTGTCAGATGTCATCAGCCCGCCCTGCCTGAGCCCAGGCTTCACCGAGAGCCGGAGCAGGTGCTTTTGTGTGGTGTTTTTTTTCTCTCCATGTTTTACTAAATGCTCATCGAAGGTGCCAAGTGCCTTCCAGGGTTTACTATTAGCTCATAAAACAGTATTTATGAAGGGCCGGCTGAGTGGCGCAGTGGTTGAGCGCTGGCTTGGGAGGCCGGCGGCCCCAGTTCGGATCCCACATATCAGGGCCAGTGACACTGCCCTCAAAAAAAAAAAAAAAAAGGAACTGTATTTATGTCACCAAGAAGGCAACATGGTCTCATGGAGGCCTGGTCCTTGAGATAACTGGTTCCAGTGGAGTTTTGCTCAGCATATGCAGTCAGGATGTGTCCCTGCTGTCCCTGGCTTCCCACCTGTGACCAGCATGGCACTCACAAGTCTCCGGAAGCTTCCTGTAGTCATCATTGTTTTTCTCGTCTCTTCCAGACGTGGTGACAAAGTACAGTAACTTCGTCAGCTTCCCCTTGTACCTGAATGGAAAGCGCATTAATACCCTGCAGGTGAGACCTTCTGGCCTGCAAAAAGCTCGGGCAGCTGGAGGCCAGCTGGTCCGTTTCGGGGCTGCTCAGGCAGACGTGGGACTGGGTGACGCTATCAGAATCCTAGGATGAGGCGAGATGGTGATGCAGACAGGGTCCCCCCCCCATCCCTGTGTGCCAGCTGTAATGCACACACCACACATTTCACCTTTTACCGTGTACTGGTCAGCAAGCAGTCTTTAGTGTATTCACAGTCATGCACCTATCACCACAGTGAATTCTGCAGCATTTTCATAATTCCAAAAAGAAACTACCCATTAGCAGTCACACCCAGTTTCCCTCCCCACCAGCCCCAGGCCACCACGGTCTGTTTTCTGTCTGTAGATCTGCCACTTCTGGACATTTCAGCTCAGTGTCACCTTCATGTCTGGCTTCTTATCACAGTGTCTTAAAAGCTCAGCCATGTGTAGCACGCATCAGTGCTCCCTTCCTTTTGAGGGCTGAGTGGTAGTCCATCGAAGGCTAGACCCTGTTTCTTTATCCTGGACACACTGTGCTGGGGAGGAGGCACTTGTTCCCAGAGCTTTTTGTGTGTCTCTCTTTGTGACCCCCACTCCCCATCCATTCTGGGACACCTCTTCGTCCAGCGGGAGGGGCTGGAGGCAGAGAGAGGGGCTTGGCCTGAGGCCACCGTCCTGGTCTGTGAAAGGAGGCCGCCCCCAGCTCACCATCACCGAGGCGCCACAAGCCCACCAGCTCAGCTCCAGGCTGCAGTTGGGAGGCAGCATCTGAAACAGCGTGCTCCGTCGGTCCCCATTTTCAGGCCGTTTGGATGATGGAACCTAAGGACGTGGGCGAGTGGCAGCACGAGGAGTTCTACCGCTACATCGCGCAGGCCCCTGACAAGCCCCGCTACACCCTGCACTACAAGACAGATGCCCCTCTCAACATCCGCAGCATCTTCTATGTGCCAGAAATGGTGAGCACAGGCCTGACCGGCCGCCCGCAGCATGCAGGGCCTGTGAGTGGCTTGTCCGCAGCTTCCGGAGTGGGACATCCCCCGTGACAACCATTTTCCATCACAAGAAGCACTTTCCCTGAATGGTGACAGTTCAGCACAAACATCACAAAACTTGGCAGCATCGGAGAAAAAGAAAAACCTGTGCCTCTGGGTGGGTGAGCACAGAGTTTTAAAGGCAGGGAGCGTTTTTTTTTCCTTTTTTAAAGATTGAATTGGGGGAGTGGAACAGCATTGGGGAACAGGGGAAAGGGAACAGACAAGTTGCTGTCCTTTTGTTCTTCAGTCTAGTTACGGAGGACATTTCTTCTCTGGCCCATGTTGGTATTATCATTGCGCTCTTCCCGGCTGAGGCAGTCGCTTGCCGGTCATCGGACAGCCGCTCACAGCAGCTCCCTGCCGCTCACACTGGCTGTCGGCCACTCATGGTAGCTCATGGCAGCCCACTGCAGCAGGGGCTGCAGCCTACGCCGTCGTAGGCAACTCACGGCAGCCCAGCTCCAGGTCAAGCTGTTGTTCACCATCTTAGCTATAGAGGATGCAGCGTCACTGGCCCCAGGGATCCGAACCGGGGCCCTGCTGCTCAGAGCTGGCTTCCCAAGCCAACTCTTAACCAACGTGCCACTTGGTGGGCCCCAAGGAGTGCTTTTACATGGCGTCTTTGTGGGGGAGCAGAGATGTTGGCCGTGCAGGCCCGGGCTTTTGTAAATGGGGTGCTGGCTCAAGGTGCCTGCAGGGAGGGCCCCTGGAACAGCCCTCGGGCTTCCTGTCTCCAGCTAGCACATTCCCGAGCTCTGGGGTGGGGTTCCGCCATGCTCAGGTAAGTTGTGTGCTCCCTGTAGTTCTGTTCTCTCTCCACCCCCTAAGACTTCCTGGCTCACGGTAGCACCCCAAAGGCTCTGACAAAGTCTGCAACGGAGAGACCTGCTCAGGTCTTGGACCCAGTCTCTCCTGGGTTCATATGACTGGAGCCTTCTTAGCGCCCCGCACCTGTTATCCACTTTGGAAAGGACCATTCTCCACCCTCATTCCAGCCTCTCCTGGAACTCATTAGGAATTCAGAATCTTGGCCTGCCCAGGAGCTCCCGAGTCCGTCTCCACTTTAGCAAAACCCCAGTGTGATGCATGTACAAACTGCAGGCTGGGAAGCATGGTTTAGAGCAAGGGTCAGCGGATGTTTCTGTGGAGGGCGGACGCCCTGCCCCTGTGGCCTGAGAGCACCGTGGACCTCGCCTAAACCAGCAAGAGCCGTGGTCCAGACGCTGTAGACACTGGGATTTACGTGTCACATACCATGAAATATTGTTTTGCTTTTTTTCAACCATTTAAAAATGGAAAAGCCATTCTAGGTCACACAAACCAGATGATGAGCCAGATTTGGCCTGTGGTCTATAGTTTGTGACCCCTGACCCCTAGCAGGTTTGGTCCTGTTCATGGGAACATGCAAGCCTTCCTTTTTCAGGGGGAGTGGATTGGGCAGGACAGCAACTGCCCAGAGCAGGCTCCCCGAAAGCCGCGGTGTGGGGCCCTCCCTGGGCTTCTTATCAGACAGACATGGGCAGCCTCCTGACCGCCGCACATCGCCCCATAACTCCCAGTCCAGGGCCAGCGTCGGGACGGGTGGTTCTCAGAGTTGTCCTCAGGGCTCCCCCGTGACCTTGTAGGTCCCGCTTCTGTGGGTGGCTGACGCTACCCTTTCCTCACCTGCAGAAACCATCCATGTTTGATGTGAGCCGGGAGCAGGGCACCAGCGTCTCGCTGTACAGCCGCAAAGTCCTCATCCAGACCAAGGCCACCGACGTCCTGCCCAAATGGCTGCGCTTCATTCGAGGTACTGGGCCGTCCACTGTGCTCAGCATGTGGGCTGAAGGCCCGTAGCCCCGGGATAGGAGGGGTGACCCGGGGTGCCGATCACGTTAGTGTAGGGTCAGGGGAGCAGCCCCGGCTGGTGGCTGGGCGAGCCGGGCCGGTGTGCTCACAGCCCTCCGTACCCTGGTCTTGGTTGATTTGGGGGAGGGGACAGATGGACATGTTTAAATTGAGTTCTTTTAGTGTTTAATGATATACGTGATTGTGAGGATAGTTTAATAAAGAACTCAGCGTGTAAACCTTTGTATTCCTCATAGCACACAAAAGTGCAAAATGCCCATAACATATTATAAAATCCAGGAAGTGGTTTTCGGTTTTGAACTGATGCTGAAATCTGAGATACTTCCCTGGCAAAGGCTCGCCGCCTTATCTGCTTTGCTCCCGATCATGTCCTGACCTAGGCCGTCCACTAGATTCCAGGACATCAGGACCTGCAGGGGTTGCAGCCGTGTTGTCCCACTGAGTCTCCTCCTTTGTCCTCCGACTTCCCTCTGCCCCTCACGTGGTTGGATGTCACACAGCTGGGCTCCGAGGGAGAACGGAGGCCTGGAGGGAGGCAGAGGGCCCTGCCGGGCCGGGGGCTCTAGGGGGGTGGGCGGAGCCGCGGGGGCCCTGACGGCCTGTGTCCCTCTCAGGTGTGGTGGACAGTGAGGACATCCCCCTGAATCTCAGCCGGGAGCTCCTGCAGGAGAGCGCTCTGATCAGGTACGCCGCCGGCGGGGGAGCCGCCGCGTGCAGCTCGCGTGCTTTCGCTGCACGTGTTTATAAAAAGCGCTTGGGAACTGACGCGCTGAGGACCGTTTTTGCCGGTGCTGGGAGGTGTTGGCTCCCTGGGCCGGCCTCTGCCACCCAACCCCAGGGTGCCACAGATGAGAGCCCAGGCGTGCTCTCTGGGGCAGACAAGGTGAAGGACAGCCACGGAGCCAGCATAACGTCCACCCTCTGTCCCGGAAGGTCACTGAGGGCATGAAGGAGGCAAGGGCCGGGCACCAGACCCTCTTGGAGCTGTCGCTCATGGGACCCCAGTGGGCTGAGGTGGCTGAGGCTCTCATGTCCCATTCCTGACTAGCAGTACCCTGGTACCTACCGAGTGTTTATTCTCACCCAGAGCTTGCCTGAGCCTCCAGATACAGCCCTCAGAATCCTGTGAGGTGGGTGCCACTGGGTCCCCATGTCATGGCTGCGAAAACCAAGTTACAGAGAGGCCACACCAATCACTGAGTGAACCTGTACTTGAACCCACGTTTTCTGACTGCAGCATACGCTCTGTCGCCAATACCAAGGTCAGACTGACCCGAGGCTGCAGGCAGCGTGTGTCCGGCCACTTGGTTGCTGCTTGTGGCTTTTAAGGGTTAGATTGTCCATCTAAGACTCATATTGATGAGGAAAGCGTTTGGAAGCATCATACATTTATGAAAACTATGGAAATATGTACAGTGTACATTCTTCCCTCTGAATCCTTTGAGAGGAAGTTGTCCACACGATGATCCATCTTCCCCAGATACCTTACGGTGTATTTGCGGTAAACAAGGACATTGGCCCCCAGCTGCAGTACAGCCTCTGATCAGGGAGCTGACTGGTGTAGCAACACCGCCGTCTCACAAACCATCACTTGTGCTGTCGTGTTCTTTGGAGCAAGAGGGGCCAATGCAGAGTCCCAGGTGCCCTTCGTTGTCTCTCTCTCGCTTCCCTCAGGCTGGCGGAGCTCCAGTCTTTCTCTGACTTTCATGACCTGGAGGTTTCTGAAGGTCCCAGGCTGGTGACGTTGTAGACTGTCCCCTGGTTGGGGTTGTCTGGCGCTCCCTCATGGTTAGGGGCAGAATAGCACAAAATGACTACATCCTCTTAGCGGGGGTCTTTGTTGTCCTGTTACTGTGATTTGCACGTTGACACTTGATTAAGGAGGTGTCTGCCAGCTCTCCATGTGGACGTACTCTTCACCTTGTCATTAGCACATCCTACGTGGGGTGATATTTTGTGGCTATGTGAATCGCCTGTTGCTTTGTCAAATTTTCAATGTGTCTGTTTATGTGTTTTGTTTTGTTTTTGAGGGCAGTGTCACTGGCCCTTACACGTGTGACCTGAACTGGGGCCGCTGGCTTCCGAAGCCAGCACTTAACCACCACGCCACTTGACCGGCCCTATTTGTTATTTTTTAATATCTGCGATTCGTATGAACTGACTTCCTGTTTTACTCAGTGGTTACTGTCATGATTGATTGATTGCCAAACTGTCCCCAAGTTAGCCAGCGAGCGTCCCCGCAGGCGCACTTCTGGTACAAGGTCTTTCAGGCTCGCGTGGGTTTTGCCTGTGTCACTTCCTAGCCCTGGAATTCCTCGTTCCTCCAAGGAGCCCGGCTTCCTGGCAGTGGAGAGCGGTATTAAGAAGACAAGGTCTGGGTCCAGGGGCTGCCATTGCTGTGGGACTGTCACTTCTCCCAGGCCCTCTGAGGGGACAGTGGAGGATTGTGAGAGCGTGCATGCACCTGTTAACCCAGCACCACCGGCCTTCCTCGTCTGGCCCTGCCCCCATTTGCTCCCCGACCGTGAGAAATCCCTCAGTATCCTGTGTTACCTTGGCCCAGCCCGGCCCCCGCCATGTAACCAGTGTGCCGTCACCATTGCCCTCTTGCGACATGGGTCCCTGTCACCTGCTGGGGCTCTGACACACGGTGGGCCGCCTGCTACCCTCAGCCTGGACACTCCCCAGTAGGCTCCCCGTCCCAGCCCTGTGGGGACTCCCTGTGGGGCTGCTGTGGCTCCCCTGCAGGTGGGGCCCTGTCCCATTCCCCCCCCATGGCTGAAGGATCAGTCATCAGGATGGCGGGGGGGAGGAAAGCCTAAATGAATGTTGAACAATATTGCTCCCCTTCCCTAGATTATTAAGGAAATACATGGTAATTTCATTTGTTAAAGGAAAGGCAAAACATTAAGGAAATAACACTCCTAATCCCACTAATAAGGTTGCTCATAATTCTTTAAATTTTTAAATGGTTCTGTTTACTTTTTACATTGTACATAATTGTTTATTAACATTTTAAAATTTCAACTTGATGGGAGGTAGATTTGACATATGAAATTGTAAGCTATTTAAAGTACACATTGGGGTGATTTGATGTATGTATGCGCTCTGAAAGGATTCCAGGCTGCTCAGAATTTTATGCGATTATATAATGCTGCAGTCAACACCCTGATCCCCAAATCCCAGTGTTGTAAAATTGTGGTGTGCATACAGTGTCCAGTGTAAACCCAAGTTAGAGGGTACATTGGGACGACAGTATTGATCCTAATTATGAAAAACCACATTGTACAGAAAGTAGCATATATAGTCTTTCATATACATGTACTATCCGTAAACTGTAATTTATCCATATTGGGATTGTTGTGGTTTTTCTTTCAACACAGGATACTTCCTCATGTCATTAAGGGTCATTAGAGGATGTGATTTTTTTTTTTTTTTTTTGAGGGCAGTGTCACTGGCCTCATATGTGGGACCTGAACCAGGGCTGCTGGCGTCCCAAGCCAGCGCTTAACCACCATGCCACTCAACCAGCCCGAGGATGTAATTTTTAATGGCTGTGAAATTTTCCATGTTTCATTTCAACCTGTTCTCTCTCCTGTTGAACACTGAGATGGTTCATAATTGTTTTCCATGTGATGTGCTGCAGTGACACTCCTGGTCCAGAAGTCTTGGCGTCTCATATTTCCGAAGGTGTAACCTCTCCTGTTAGAACCACCGAAGGATGGGCTCTTAGTTGCCCTCCACAAAGGGCTGTCGGTTCGAATTCTTACCTCTCGGGGACACGTCTTCCTACCTAGTGTTTGCCAAGGGTCGCCCTTTCTTTTTCCTTCATCTTTTTTTTTTACTATTTTTCCCCCAAAAAAGATTTTATTAGGGAATTGGGGGAGGGAACAGCATTGTGGAATCAGGGAAGGGGAACAGACAAGTTGCCGTCCTTTGGTTCTTCAGTTTAGTTGAGGAGGACGTCACTTCACTGGCCCATGTTGGTATTGTCATTGCGCTCTTCTCGGGTGAGGCAGATCGGTCACTGGCCATCAGATGGCGGCTCATGCCGCCGGCCTCTCACACTGGCTCCCGGCCTCCACGGTAGCTCACGGCAAGCCCCAATGCAGCCTACATCGTTGCCGGCCACTCACGGCAGCCCAGCTCCAGGTGGAGCTGTTGTTCACCATCTTAGCTGTAGAGGGTGTAGCATCACTGGCCTTCTATGTGGGATCCGAACCAGCGGCCCTGCTGCTCAGAGCTCAGGCTCCCAAGCAAACTCAACCAACGAGCCACTTTTCTGGCCCCACTATTTATTTTTTTTAATTAAAAAATTTTTTTTTAGTTTCAGGTGTACTTAACAATGTAATACATTTCCACCCCTCACAAAGTAATAGCCCCCCAATCTATCCCTCTGACATCGAATAGAGCTGTTATAATACCATTGACTGTATTCTCTATGTTGTATTTCGCCTCCCGTGACCATATATATATATAATATAGATACACATGGGCCGGCCGAGTGGCGCATTCGTTAAGAGCTGGTTTTGGGATGCTAAGCAGCCCGGGTTCGGATCCCACATATGAGGCCCAGTGACACTGCCCTCCACAGCTAACAACAGCTCCACCTGGAGCTGGGCTGTGCGAACCCCGGCGACGGTGTAGGCTGCAGCCCCTGCTGCAGTGGGCTGCCATAGGCTACAGTGAGTGGCCAGCAGCCAGCGTGAGCTGCCAATAGCCGCGGTGAGCAACCATCCAGAGGCCGTGGACCGATCTGCCTCACCCGGGAAGAGCACAATGACGACACCAACATGGGCCAGTGACGCAACATCTTCTGCAACTAGACTGAAGAACAAAAGGAGAGCAACTTGTCTGTTCCCCTTCCCCCATTGCCCAATGCTGTTCCCCTCCCCCAATTCCCCAATAAAATCTTAAAAAATATATATATATAGATACACATAACGTGTAAGTTTATATATAATGTATACATAACGTGTATCTATATTATATAAAAGTATAGTTGACATTCATGCTTCATCTTTTTTAATTTGGACAAAATGGTGTGTTATTTTCACTTCTTTGATTATTGGTGAAACTGAATATATTTTTTGTATCCTTCTGGCCATTAGTATTTCATAAAAGTTTCTTGTTCATGATAAATGCATTTCTGTTCTGTAGGAAACTCCGGGACGTTCTACAGCAGAGGCTAATAAAATTCTTCATTGATCAGAGTAAAAAAGACTCTGAGAAATATGCCAAGTTTTTTGAAGATTACGGCTTGTTCATGAGGGAGGGAATTGTGACCACAGCTGAGCAGGAGGTGAAGGTAGGGCCGGGTCTCTGGGCTGCCCTGGGCTGTAGAGGAAACGTGGGATCCAGAAACCTGAGCTTCCCAGGACATAACAAAGGCCTAGCCGGGCACCGCAGCGTAAGTGCAACATGTGGCCCCTGGCCCTCTGCTGGCGGCTGAGCAGGCCCAGCCCTGTGTTCAGGAGCGTTCTCAGGGAATTGGGGAAGGGGAACAGTCAAGTTGTTGTTTTTTGGCTATTTTTATTTTTTTATTTTTCATTTTTTTAAGAGCAGCGTCACTGGCCCTCATATGTGGAATCTGAACCCGGGCCGCTGGCTTCCCAAGCCAGCATTTAACCACCGCGCCACTCGGCCGGCCCTTGGCTATTTTTAAATCGCAACATAATTCACATCCCATAAAATTCACCCTATCAAACTGCATAATTCAAGGGTGCTTAGTACATTCACAGGTTGTATAACCACCACCTCTGTCTAGTTCCAGAACATTTTCATCACCCTAAAAAGACTTCCATCCCTGTTAAGCAGTCAGTCCCAGTGCCAGGGTTTCAGCTTTTGCTCCAGAACCAACGAGGAAGGAGGGGTCCCCAGGGCGTTGTTCTTTAGGCCGTTGGGGGCCAGTGGGACCAGAGCGCCCTGCATGCTGAGGCTCCCCGCCCGCCTCTTCCCAGGCCCCGGACGCTTGGTGGTCGGCAGACAAACTCACAGGGCCCGAGGCACAGGCCCGTTTAACCTGTCCCCTCATACTCACTGATTGTAGTTTCGGTTAACGGCACCTAGGTGGCGGTCGCTCAGAGGCTTGTCTGAGGGCTTTCTAAATATTAACTCAGTGTGCTCATGTTCGTTAACGGGGGCCCCTACATGTACGTGAGCACAAGCTCGGGCTGAGTCAGAGCATGACTCGCCAGGTGGGCTTCCCCAGCCTTCTCATCGCCCTCTATTTGTCCGCCTCTGTCCACCTTTCATCTCCCTCCTGTCACTCTCTCATTTGGACCTAGCCCTCTGGGTGCCCTCCCCGACCCGCCCGTGTCTCCACAGCTTGCTGTGCTCGTTCATGAATCAGTGGCATAGAGGAGGCAGTTTATGTCTCAGGCCACGTCCAGGCGGGTGGCGTCAGGGATCCAGGCTCCCGGCCTTTTGGTGCTCGTTTGGCCTCACCAGGCAGCTGCCACCAGGCGTCGAGACGGCTCCGGCAGTCAGGGTGCATTTTGGCAGATGGGAAGGAACCCCCCTCCTTTAAGGGCCCATTCTCCCAGGTGCACACTCCACCTTCGCTTGCACCCCATTGGCCAGGACTAGTCACCTAGTTGGAGGAAGGCTGAGAAATGTGGGCTTGACACCCGTGTCCACAAGCCCAGTGTGACTAGGGACAGAGGGAGGACACTGAGTCCAGAAGTGGTCTGTGCCTCAGAGACAGCGTCTGGCCACTCCTAGGGCGCACAGCTTGCCCAGCAAGCCCCTCTCCGTGGGGCCCACTGGACACAGCTAGTCCACCATGGCCTAGGGGCTGAGCCCGTCCGGAGGCCATCCCTGGGCCCGGCCTCCGTGGGAGGCTCCCTGGCGGCAGAACATGGTGGGCCCACCAGCCGGGTGAGGCCAGCAGAGCCTCTCTTCCCTTTAGCCACAGGCTCCCCAGGTCTGTCCCCAGCTGCTCGGGAGGCTTTCAGAGCGAGGACCTGGCATGAGCAGTGACCTGCCCTTTGTCTGTCTCCAGGAGGATATTGCGAAGCTGCTGCGATACGAGTCCTCGGCCCTGCCCGCCGGGCAGCTGACCAGTCTCATGGACTACGCCAGCCGCATGCAGGCCGGCACTCGTAACATCTACTACCTGTGCACCCCCAACCGGCACCTGGCTGAGCACTCGCCTTACTATGAGGCCATGAAGCAGAAAAACATGGAGGTGGGTGAGCGACAGGGCAGGCTCCGCCCCAACAGGCTGCAGGGCCGAGTTAGAGGACAAGGCGGGTCTGCTTAGTGGGAAACGGCTGCATGTGCCCAGGGCCTGGGCGTGGGAGAGCCAGGCAGGGGGTTAGCACCGGGGCCAGGCACCTCTAATATGAATAGTCCGTGTAGGAGGTAAGGGATTTCCCCGTAAGTAGAGCTGCTGAGACATAACCAGAGCCTCTCAGCACCGCCCGGGAACCCGCCTCATCTGCAAGGCCCAGGAAGGCCCGGCGTCCAGTGTGGCTCGTCCAGGACTCGGGGCCCAGCTGCAGCTTCACTCCCGTGACCCTCTGTCACGGCGGAGTCTTCTGCAGGCCTGACAGATGTTCTTGGGCGCTCGCAGGTTCTCTTCTGCTACGAGCAGTTTGATGAGCTGACCTTGCTCCACCTTCGAGAGTTTGACAAGAAGAAGCTGATTTCTGTGGAAACGGACATCGTCATTGACCACTACAAGGAGGAGAAGTTTGAGGACGGGTCCTCAGGTCGGTCCTTCCCCTCCCTGTGGGCACAGGTGTGGGCGGCGGCCTGGGGATGAGGTGAGCCAGGCCAGGCCCGGCGCTGACGCTGTTTGCTGCAGGGCCTCTTTCTTTGTTTTTCTTTTTTTTTTTTTTTTGAGGGCAGTGTCACTCATGTGGTCTCCTCATATGTGGGACCGAACCGGGGCCGCTGGCTTCCCAAGCCAGCGCTTAACCACTGCGCCACTCGGCCGGCCCGGGCCTCTTTCTTGCATTGTGGATTTATAGGGGTTTTCAAGGTTCTTTTTAAAACCCTAACAAAATTACATGGGCCTCAGGGCAACCAAAAGCATCCTTCCGAGGCCCACTTTTATCTGCAGCATTTTAGGCAGAAAGCATGTTTGGTGGCTTTTTTGTGCCCCAGGCCGGAGGGAACCTGCAGAACCTTGGCATTGGGACAATGACATATCAAGCCCCCTAGTGGGAATGAGATGGGGAGTTGTGGAGAGCGGCCTCTGAGCTCACTCACTTCTCTCTTCAAGCTGATGACCGCCTGTCAGAGAAGGAGACAGAGGACCTGATGGCCTGGATGAGAAACGCACTGGGGTCACGTGTCACCAATGTGAAGGTGAGGCCACCATGGCTCCAGGGACCACATAGCTGGCCTGCCTGCCGGCTGGGTGGGCGTTCTCCCAGAGGCGGCTGAAGCTGTGCTGTGTGGGGGCGACCAGGCCAGGCTTATCGCTGCCGCTTCTGTGTGTGCTTAATACGTATGCGGCCACTGTGACAGGCGGGCTCAGCTGGCCCATTTCCTCCACTTTGTAGAGCAGATAGGAACCAAAAAAGGGAAAGGTGAGTAGCCAGGGGCCTGGTGGGGTCCCCACGTGGCCACCCCAGAGTTGTCCTGGTCTAGGCCCCAGAGGGGCTGTGGTGGCCAAGGACACAAAGGATTCCACCCCAACCCTTGGGGAGCTTACGGTCCAGGTTGGGGAGGTGGGGCCTCAGAGCGCTAGGAACCAACTGGTCCAGCTCTCAGCCACCAGAGAACAGTTGTCCAGTGCAGGGTCACTGGCTCAGGGACAGTCCAGGAGTGGCCCCAGGGGACAGGCAGGTATGCAAGATGGGGATGGCGAAGAGCAGAGGAAGGCAGGGGGCCTCTGGGGGACAAGGGGTGGGTACAGGTTAAAAGAGGGGCTCCTGGCAGGGAGCATTGAGAACCAAGGTGTGTGGCTGGGACTTCTGTGTGACATGTTCACTGTATCGGCACTTTACAATGGGGACTCATTTAAGCCTCGGGTGACGATGAGGGAGGTAGAATTATTCCCAATCTGTGAAGGCAAGGAGGAGACAGCACATCCCCAGGTCACGCCACTAGGATGTCACGGAGCTGGGATTTGAGTTGCAGCCCAGGTGCTTCTCGGTACCACGCTGATCGGAGGGATGTGTGCGGGCCCAGCAGGCCCAGTAGAATCTCTGGTGTAAGTGAGGAGGCCCCAAGCCTGTGGGGTGGGTGGAGGGGAAGGTGGGAAAAGGTGCATCTGATGAAGCCAGGCCAGAGGGAGCCACAGGTTGAGAGTGAGGTCTGCAGGAAGGGTGGGAATGAGGGAAGGGACTGCAGACAAGTGACCTGGGGGTCTTAGGCGGTCCCAGTAGGACTGGGCAGTGACCCCTGTGGGGGAGACAGGTGCAGATAACACCAGGCAAGATGGACCATGGACAGGAACTGACACATCAGAAACTGGTGGCTTTGGGAGATAGGAGCCCCAAACAGGATGTTGTTCCAGGAACTCGGTGCGGGCAGCAGTTCAGGTTAGTGGCTGATTGGATACCGAGGTCTGTGAGGGCGCGTCCCTGGAGACCTGTGTTCTTCTGCCTTGTCACCTGGGGGACTTCACACCTGCTCAAGACTCCCTCACCCTAAGTCCCTGGTCTTGCTCACAGGTGACTCTTCGACTGGACACCCACCCTGCCATGATCACCGTGCTGGAGATGGGGGCGGCCCGGCACTTCCTGCGCATGCAGCAGCTGGCCAAGACCCAGGAGGAGCGCGCGCAGCTCTTACAGCCCACGCTGGAGATCAACCCCAGGTAAGGCTGCCGCCCCTCAGCCCGTTTCTTACCAGCCAGGTGGTCCTTTCCATTAGATGGTTTAGGAATAAAGTTCAATTTTTAGTGTAAAAGAATGTATGGATTAATTTAGGGTTTCACCTTGAATTATGATCTACTTATCTAAGAACCAGCATATGCATCTTCATATATTATATTCTTTTCCTTTAGTAGTATTTAGTTTATATTAACATTAGCACTTGCTGCATTTTCTAGTATCAAAACTCTTGGGTTTTCTGGGTATATAATTATTATCTGTCAATAATCATTTATAGCTTCTTTCTAATTTTTATGTGCCTTATTTTTTCATATTGGACTGTCCTAGTAGCTTGTTTGAATGTTCTGGTAACGCGCAACAGCTCAGCAGTTAGAGGCCTGTGCTGGCTGCAGGCCGTGAGCTAATGTCGGGGGCTTTCCGTGGCAGGCACACACTCATCAGAAAGCTCAGTCAGCTGCGAGAGAGCGAGCCGGACCTGGCCCAGCTGCTCGTCGATCAGGTGAGAACGGAGGCGGCTGCCTGTTCTGCGAGCCTGTTTCCTCTAAAGCCCTGTTTTAAGCAGGAACAGCTCTCGTCCTCTCTTCTCTCTACATTAAAATGTCCCTCAGTTGGAACTAGGACGGGCCCTCCCTCCCATTGACGAAGTGACCACTCTGCCTTTCAGATCTATGAGAACGCCATGATCGCAGCAGGGCTGGTCGATGACCCCCGAGCGATGGTGGACCGCCTGAACAACCTGCTTGTCAAGGCCCTGGAGCGACACTGACCGCAAGGGGCTGGGGCCGTGGTCCGGGGGACGTGACCATGGAACCCTGTGCCTCTGCTGTGGGAAGGAGGGAATGACTGGCTGCTACCAATGAGAATACCTCCTTTGAGCTTTATTTAAATTAAAAGGTATTTCTTAATCTCAATGTTAAACTTTTTGTGCAGGTTGACAAGGCAGGTTACGCTAGTGGCACAATGCCATGCCTATCACAGAAGCAGGTACAACAAGAAAAAGCCTACCTTCCACCCCCTTCTGCAAGCTGATTGGGCGGGGGGAGCGGGCACTGGTTTCCTAAACACTGTTCCCAGGACCTGAAGATGACAACAGGAGCAGCCACAGACTAGAGGTCGCCAGCCAGGGCCCTGGGAGCCGCTCTCATCAGCTGCTCTTCAGTGTCACCTCCACCGGGTAATGGTCACTGATGGCTCGGGCCTGTGGAGAGAGAAACATGCAGCGAACTCAGGGACGCGCCTGCGCGGTGCGCCGAGGGCCGGGTCGTCCAGCTCTGGCACCTGGGCACTGCGCTGTCACATCTGCCTGGGAGTCCGGATCTCTGTCCACCCCTGCGCCCCAGCCCCTTAGAGCTACGGCCTGTAAAGGGCAGTCACGTACAGTCTGGGTGCTCAGTCCGTATGCAGCTTGGAAGTCAAAGGGACCAGCTGAGTCGGGAATGATGGCCTGTTGGAGCAGAGGCCCAGCAACCACGATCCTGCAGCACCAGACAGAAGGTCCCCTTTAGTCCAGGCTGGCTCCGTGCACCCTAAACCTCAGAGCCCAGCATGTCCCCCAGCTCCTGTCTGGCCTTTGGGTGTCACTGCCCAGGGAAGGGGCCCCTCTTGGAGCCGGGACTGGCCAGACTCAGGTCTGGGTGACCTGTATACCAAGACTGTTCCGAGGGACGCCAGCACCGTGTTATCCCAAATGTGTGTCCCCATTTCCCGAGTGGACTAAGGCTCAGGAGGGTGAGTGTACCCTAAAGGTCTTAGGAGCCATTTCTGAAGCTGCTTGCGGAGGTGCCCCATCCCGACCCTGGGCCTGCAGACCCTGCTCACCTGTCATAGGGACAGTGCGTGGATGTCACCGTGGTGTCAGCGCTGTCAGGAATCAGCCACTGGAAGGCAGGGCTCGTGCGCAGGCGGATGGACGACCATTGCGAAGAGGTCACGTAGCTGCAGCCAGCATTGAAATCGCCCATCAACATGATGTCCTACTGGGAGACACAGCAGGTTGGCCCAGGGACAGAACAGGGGCCTTCCCAGAACCCAGTCTACTCACCTCCAGGTCCCACTTCTGCCGGACATCCAGGTAGACATCGTAGAGCGAGTCGATCTCGGCCGCTGCATCCAACGGGGCCGCGTGCAGGGGGACAATGGCAAACTCCTTGACCTCTACAGAGAAGATGGCTGTGCTAAGCAAAGGGGTGGGGATGGGGGACAGGCCTGGGCTGAGGGTAAGTCTGCCAGCTCAGTGTTGTGTTTCCTGCTGGGACAGAGGACACAAGACAGTCCCCGGGGGGTGGATGTTTTCCTAAGTAACTTCAGAGTTAAGTCCAAAGCTCTCGTGGTGGTGGTGGGCGCAGTGTGTACTGTGGTCCCCCCCTTGGCCCAGTGCTCACCAGTAAACAGGGAGGAGAACTTGATAATGGCTGGCTCTCGGCTGAAGGTGTCATTCCCGCAGGGCTCGCAGCCGTCATCGTACTGGTAGCTGTCCAGCACGGACACCTGGTCGGGTCTGCGGGAGACCAGAGGCTGGTTAACCTGGGGCTGGGGTGCTGCAGGCAGGGGGCCCGGTCTCAGGCATCACACAGACCCGTGTCCCCCTGCCTCTGCCCGGGCAGTGAGGCCTTGGGGTGCAGCAGGCACTGGGAGGGTGGGAGGCCCCACTCACACCCCATTCTGTGTCTTCCACTTCTCGCCTCCTAAGACTGCTGCCCCTACACCTGGAGGAGAGGCTCGTGGGCCCTCCAGACGCCGCCCCCCAACACACACAGACACACATCCCCATTCCCTTCGGCGCCCGGGCTTTACCTGAATAGGAAGAGGTAGCGCTCTTTGTAGCTGCTGCGGCCCAGTGGCTCGCTGACCACGTACTGATAGGCGTTGGGGTCATCCCTGGATTGAGGAAACAAATGTCCCAGTCAGGGGACCCAGGGAACATCCTGCTGCCCACACAGGGCTCCTGGGGCCGAGCTGCAGTGGCGCCGTACTCTGAAGCAATGCTCACCATCCCCACAAGCCCCCCAGCCCCAGCGCCGTCACCCACTGATTGAGCCTGTCCAGCAGCTTCCCCACGGCCGTCAGGTGGCTGTCACGGACCTCCTGCACCAGGACAATGTCATAGCGATTCAGGATCTGGGGGGGGGGCCACAGCAGGGCTGAGCAGGGGCTGGATAGAGATGATGCCTGGACGCTGCCGCTCCAGGGCCCTGCAAGAGCCCAGCTGCTGCAGCTCTCCAGGAAGCTGTCAGTTTGCCTGCAGCCTGTGCTGTTGGCATGGCAGTGACAAGGGCCCTGTCCTGCTGTTAACTGGGCGTCTGATCACCCTCAGGACTGACCACTGACCCAGTGTCCCAGGGCCTGTTAGGCCACCCCCTCCCTGGGACTCCTTGGGGGCAGGCTGGCCTGGACCTACCTGCACAATGTAGTCGGAGAGGGTGGCATTGGACATCTTGGTCTCCCCAAAAGTCTGGATGTTGAACGCTGCTATTCTCAGGGACAGGGCCACGTGCAGCACACCAGCCAGGGCAAGCAGCACCCCCATCAGCCTGGCACCCTTCATTCTGGAGGGGGGACATTGCGCATGTGGGTCTGGGGTAACAGGGAGTGCCCCGTCTTCCGAGCCCAGCCAAGTGGAGCTGGCGGAGCCCACAGCTGCGTTAACTGTTTCTGGTCCGTGCTGAGTAGCTGGGGCGAGCCTCAGCTCTGGCTGGAGCCAGCCGCCAGCACCAAGGAAAGGACCCCGGGTCTTCTCAGCCCTCCCCGCACCAGAAGACATGCAACCGTGAGGGCTGCCAGCCTGAGGCGGCCCCCGGGACTCAGGTGGCCGGACAGTGGGCCTTCCTGGCCCAGGCACCCATCCAGCAAGGCCTGGCCGAGGCTCCTCCAGCTTGGCCACCGTCACCCAGAGGGACCCGCTAGGCCTCCGGACTGGGTGCCCACCCTCCAATGGGCCACAGGTCGCAGCTCTTGGGGCACCAGACACACTCACCTGAAACGTGACTTCTGGAAAGAGAATGGGAATTCTGCTAAGAACCAGGAGTTGATATTCTTTGATATCAGTTTTCTCTCGTTGCTGCTTTAAGAAAAGAAAAAATTACAAAGGGAATTCCATTAAGAAACCCGGCTGAGAGGCCCACGCAGAGCTGCTGCCGGTCTGAGCCCCGGCACAGGGAATGCTCGTGCTGCCTAGGGTTTTAAAGGTTGGGGCGGCTGTGACCTTTCCCTGGGCATCACCAGGAGGACGCCGAACAATGGCGCTGCCTGTGTGGCTTTCCCACACAGGTGGGTGGTTGGCATGTTTATTTCAACAGGTTCTGGCTGCTATAAAAAGCACCTGATAATATTTGCACTTGGTTCTAAAAAAAAATCTAATAGGGCCACAGGCACTTGTGTCCTTCACAAATGCTGTTCTCCCAGGGATGGGAAGCAGGTGTGTGCAGGTGTGCGCAGCCCTGGCTGCGCTCCCGTCTGCAGGACTTGACATGACCTTGGAGCCAGTAGCAAGGCCAGACGGCCCACATTGCGAGTTGCAGACAGAGCCCATGGTGGCTGCTCTGTGGCCCAGGATGACACCAGGTCTCACTACCCCCAACCCCTGCTGCTTAATCCATCAGCCCTGGGGCGGGGGGGCTCTCTACAGTGTGTATGCAGCATTGGGGGCTGCAGGGCTTGGGGGCCAGGAACGCGCGGGGCCTGGCCGACCCACCTCGTCACCAGCAGGGCAGTCGGCAGCCTTCTTGAGGCAGATGAGAGCCTGTGCGTTCCAGGCACAGGTGACCTGAGGGACCGAGTCACAGGGACACTGTCAGGGAGCAGCTGAGGGTCCATGACAGGTCCTGGGTCCAATCGTTTTGGGGGAATCCTTGACTTGCCCATTAGTATTCATTTCCTGTGACTGCTGTAAATAAGTCACCAAAAACTTGGTGGCTTAAAATGACAGAAATTTTTTCCTTAGCAGTTTGAGAGGGCAGAGTCCAAAATCGATTTCACTGAGCTGAAATGGTGTTAAGGGGTCGCACTCCCTCCGAGGGCTCTAAGGGAGGGCCCTTCCTGCCTCTTCAGCTGGGGGCTTCTGTATTTTTGGCTTGTGGCCGCATTGCTCCAATCTCTGCCTCCACCTCCCATGGCCTTCTCTGAGTGTCGGTACTCTCTCTGGCCCCTCATAAAGATACAGGTGACTGAATTGAAAGCCCTCCCCAGCAATTCAGGACCATTTCCCCATCTCAAGATCCTAATCACATCTGCAAAGTCCTTTTTTGCCATGTAAGTTAACATTCACAGGTTTTAGAAATTAGGACATGTTTTGTTTTTTTTAGCTGAGCCATCCTATCCCTATTGACAGTGCAGTGGCTGCTCAGCTCAGGTTGGGAATCCAACCGGCAACCCTGTTGCTAAGAGCTCGCACTCCTGAGTGAGCTCTTAACCAACTGAGCCACCCGGCCGGCCCCATCGTATCTTTTGAAGACCCATCATTCAGCCCACACTGCTTCCAAAGGGGTCCGCCCCATGTGGAAAGGGCTGGGTCCCTCCTGGGATGGAAGAGTCTTGCAGTGTGAAGGTGGGTGCAAGGACGCCAGGGCCTGGAGGTCTGGGAGCAAGGATGGCTTGAGGGTGGCAATCAATAGGGACCAAGGTCAAAGTCACGAACACGCCACAGATCAGGCCAGCTGGTCACGAAGCAGGAGGAGGCAGAGGGGATTAAAAACAGTTCATTAGGTAAACCAACTTCACAAGACCGGAACCCCGTGAAGTAATGAAAACAAGCTGACGGATGGCTGTGGCTATCAGCATGAATACTAACCAGCTCATGTGTTCCTTGATACGGCATCTGTAAGATGGAATCAGGTGGCCTAGTCCTCAAGCTGCCAGGAGCCCCATCACAGCCTTTTGCAAAGGTTTGACTGCTGCTAATCTCCTTTTCAGTCCCGGAGGCTGGGACAGCTTCGAGCATGTCAAAATCCAGACCCCCAACTACCACGCAAGACCTTTGGCCTACATCCCTTTCTTCCATGGGAATTTTCCCTGGGCGCACTTCCCAGACCTTCCAAGGGGAGCGCATGGGCAAATCTAGAGGGAGTCCCATGGTCCAGCTTCTGGCTAGGCACGGGACGCCCACCACAGGTGGCACTGCAGATGCCTGGCCGCTCCAGTTCTCAGCACATGGGACGCAGTCGCCTGTCAGCATGCCTGCCCTCTCAACCAAACACTGACCCTTGTGTTCTGGGGAGCTCCCTGCCACGGTCCCTGCCCTCCCTCCCCAACCTTCCAGAAGAAAGGTCCCGACTGCAGCCCCAGTGGTACAAAGTGCCGAGCTCTGCTGACACGTTGGCTGCCCTCAGTTGGGCTCACGAAAGGCAGCACAGCCTGGGATAGGGCCTGGCCCAAGAGTCAGGGATTTGGGGCCCATCCCAGGCTCATCCACTGTGCCTTCCATCACTCTTGAGTCTCAGTACCTTCATCTATTAAAAGAGGGTAAAACCGGAGGGCTGGCTGAGTGGCTCAGTTGGTTAAGAGCTCGATCAAGAGTGTGAGCTGAGCTCTGAGCAACAGCAGTTCAATGCCAAGCCCGAGTTGAGTTGCCACTGAGCTGCCAACAGGTGGCAGGATGGCTCAGAAAAAAAACAAAAAACAAAAAGGATGAAACCCGGCCAGCCGAGTGGCGCATTGGTTGGGAGCTGACTTGGGACGCCAGCGGTGCCGGTTCAGATCCCACATATGAGGGCCAGTGACACTGCCCTCTACAGCTAAGATGGTGAACAACAGCTCCACCTGGAGCTGGGCTATGCGAGCCCCGGCGATGGTGTAGGCTGCATCCCCTGCTGCAGTGGGCTGCCATAGGCTACAGTGAGTGGCCGGCAGCCAGCTTGAGCTGCCAAGAGCCGCTGGCAGCGACTATCCAGAGGCTGGCGACCGAGCACAGTGACAATACCAACATGGACAATACCAACATGGTCCGGTGGGGCAGCGTCCTCCACAACTGGACTGAGGAATGGGGGGACAGTGGCTTGTCTGTTCCCCTTCCCCGGTTCCCCGGCGCTGTTCCCCTCCCCCAATTCCCCAATAAGAATCTTTAAAAAATAATAATAATAAAATAAAAGAGGATAAAACCATCGCTGCTTTCCCATTAGGTTTGTCTTAAGGATCAATGGATATAACATTCCACAGAAGAATCATTTCATGTGTCCTTAAAACTCCCATCTATCCCTAAGAACAGTTATCCTTGCAGATGGTATTTCTATCCCTCTTACCTTTCCCTCATGGACCTCTTTCCACTTGCATCAGTCAGCTGTTGCTATGTAACAAGCAACCCTCCACCTCCCCCAAATGTATTGTGTATAACAGTATGCAATTTTTCTTTTGCTCCCAGGCCAGGCAGAGGGGCTGCAGCTACTTCTAACGTGGTGGAAGGTAAACTTCCAAGGAGGCAAACAGAAACAGATGATGCCTCCAGAGACCTTGGGGTTTGCATGATGCCATTTCTATCCACATTCTCTCAGTCTTAGCAAGTGACAGGGCCAAGCCCAATGCCAATAGTAGGAGTCGGGTACACAGGTCCTCTGCCGGGTCCCACACCGGAGATGAAGAAGGGGTGCAAGGGAGGGGAAGGAAGCCCATCTGGCATCTTTCAGTCAGTTCAGCGGGAAAATGGGCACTGACAGCAGACCACTTCCTCTGACCATGGGAGCTATTTTTATATGAACCCTCAGAGTCTGCCACCCTCTTTGGTTCAATTAAACCTGCTCCAGATACAGGAAGGGGAAGCCGCACATCGCAACAAAGTCAGAGCCAGTCTTGAGCTCTGATGTGGCTGAAATCAAAGGATAAAGAAAAAGTCCTCTGAGCAATGAGGCTGGGAACAAAAGGCTTCACAGGAAACCTGATGTGTACAGGCTGCTGAGCTTTATCTGATAGCGAGTGTCACCAGACCTCATGACCTGTCCCTAAGAGCTGTGGGGGGGCAGGGTGTGTGGCCTGGGGGAGAAGGCGTCCATAGATCCAGAGAGGAAGGGAATGGCACAGAGCTCTGGTTCCCAAACTGTGCACCGAGGCACCTCTGGCCCCACAGTGAGCTCTGGCAGTGTAGGATACTTTTTACTTTTGAGGGGAACTGATTCTTAGCATTTTTGGACACTTCACAATTTCAACATTATATCTTGCTACATCCCTTTCTGTGATTTCATGTCTGCAAAGCTAGATTTCTGGCAGTTACTGAGAAAGCAATTACTGTGTAAAATCAATGTGGAATAGGCAACAAGGGTGGCCGTGTCCAATCTGATTCCAAGATTTAAGAAATACGACAGGCACACATTCCATTTGTAAGTAATTGCAGTTACTTAAAAATGAAATGAGGGCCGGCCGAGTGGTGCACGGTGTTTAAGCGCTGACTTCGGAAGCCAGCGGCGCTCGTTCGGGTCCCATGTATGAGGGCCAGTGACGCTGCCGTCACAAAAAAAGAAAAAAAAGAAATGAAAATGTTTTTTCTTTTAATTTATATGTATTTTCCAAATGTCTACTATAAGTTGCTAGAATATAAATACTACGTTGTTTGGGCTTACCTAATAAATGCAATTGTTAGGTATTTCTTTTGGTCTAGGGGGTCCCTTAAAATAATTACTGAGCCTTAAGTAGGGGTATTCTGAACTGAGAATATTTGGGAGCCCCTGGATCTAACATACATAAGGGGTTTCTAGATTATATACCTAACTATACTGATAAACATTTTATACCTTATTTTCTGGACTTTATCATGTACAATATACTGAATATCTTGTCACAAAGAAATTTTCAAGTCTACAAACTGCTAATGTGATGAATTACAGTAAACATCTCAATTGTTTTTATTATGTTTTAAGATTTTATTGGGGAATTGGGGGAGGGGAACAGCGTTGGGGAATCGGGGAAGGGGAACAGACAAGTTGCTGTCCTTTTTGTTCTTCAATCTAGTTGTGGAGGATGTTGCTTCATTGGCCCATGTTGGTATTATCACCGGTGAGGCAGATCTGTCGCCGTCCAATGGACGGCCACTCACGGCGACTCACGGCAGCTCACACTGGCTGCCAGCCACTCATGGTAACTTACTGCAGCTCCACTGCAGCCCATGCCATCACTGGCAACTCACGGCAGCCCAGCTCCAGGTCGAGCTGTTGTTCATCATCTTAGCTGTAGAGGGCGCAGCATCACTGGCCCATGTGGGCTCTGAACCAGAGCCCTGATGCTCAAAGCTGGCATCCCAAGCCAACTCAACCAACGCGCCACTCGGCCAGCCCCATCTCAATTGTTTTTAAATTCATGAGTTCATACTGATGTAAAAAATTCATTAGTCACCTTTGGAAGATGCAAGGGAGCCAACTTTTTATTCTGCAAACTGGCAAGCAAAGTCAAAGAATTAAGAACCTATCATGCTTTTCGTGTGTAAATGGTACCACCGAGAAGACATTTCTCTTTATGTGAGAATTCCAGGTAAGCAAAGAAGGGCTGCTAGAATTTGAGGCTGCAATTTGCAACCCCTAACCTAGGCACCGATCATCAATGGCTACTAACTCAAAAAACCACCAGCCTCCAAATCAGAGAACACAAAAGCATTAAGGAACTTGCCAAGACCACCTTGACTCTGATCAAACCTATATCTAAATACCAACTCAAAGCACAACAACGGACAGAGATTCATGGGTCACCAGCATTGTAAGGACACAGCACAATCTAAACTGTGGGAAACTGCAGGTAAAGGGTGGTCTCACCAATAAATGTCAAGGAAAAAGAGAGGAGGAGCTTACAGACTAAAATGAAACCTGAGCTATATCACTGAATGCAGTAGGCGATCCTCATCAGGATCCTATGAAACAAATTCTTTAACCATTTAAGCAAACCTTTGCTTAACAAACCATTTAAGAGGCAATCAGGAAAATTAGAACACTGGTAACTAATGAAATTATTAGATTTTTAGGTTTGATAATGCAATTATGGGTATGCTTTGAATGATGTTTAGATTTCATTGTCACACTGAAATATTTAAGGAGGAAATGATACAACGTCTGGGATTTGCTTCACTATGTTGGCCCAAAGCTGGGTGGTGGGTACAAGAGGCTCATTATACTAGTCTCTGCTTTGGAATATGCTGAAATTTTCCATGATTCATTTTTTAAAATTCTATAAATCAAAATTTTGGGGGCTGGTCGAGTGGCTCATTTAGTTAAAAGTTGGCTTAGAACTCGAGCTCTGAGCAACAGGGCTGCCAGTTCAATTCCCACATGGGCCAGTGAACGCTGCGCCCGAGCTGAGCTGTCATTGAGCTGCCAGGGGGTGGGAGGATAGCTCAGCTGTTGTAACAACAAGATTGCCTGTTCAATGGTGGGCTATGCCCACCCGCAACTAAGACTGAACTCAGCACCTTGAGCTGAGCTGCTGCCCGGATGGCTCAGTGGATAGAGCGTGTGCTCTTAACAACAAGGCTGCTGGTTCGATTCCGGCATGGGATGGTGGCTACGCCCATCTGCAACTAAGACTGAACTTAGCACCTTGAGCTTGGAGGCCACGAGCTGCTGACGGGAAGCCAGAGAGCAACTAGCGCCCTCCACAACGAAGACTGAAGAACAACAACTTGGCTGGTCCCCTTCCCCATTTCTCCAACACTATTTCCCTCTCCCAATTCCCAAATAAAATACTAAACAAAAACAAAAAAATAATAATTTGCAAGCAACACAGCTGAAATACAATGCAACATCCAAAAATGAGGTAAGAAAAAGTTAATATTAAAATTGAGGGCCGGCCGAGTGGTGCACTGGTTAAGAGCTGGTTTGGGATGCCAGCAGCCCGGGTTCAGATCCCACACATGAGGGCCAGTGACACTGCCCTCTACAGCTAACAGCTCCGCCTGGGCGACGGTGTAGGCTGCAGCCCCTGTTGCAGTGGGCTGCCATAGGCTACAGTGAGTGACCGGCAGTCAGCGTGAGTGGCTGGCAGCCAGCGTGAGCTGCCAATAGCCGCAGAGAATGACCATCCAGAGGATAGTGACCGATCTGCCTCATCTGGGAAGAGCACAATGACGATAACGACATGGGCCAGTGAAGCAATGCCCTTGAAACTAGACTGAACAACAAAAAGACAGCAACTTGTCTGTTCCCTTTCCCCAATGCTGTTCCCCTCCCCCAATTCCCCAATAAAATCTTTAAAAAAAAGAAAACAGAAATCACTCGGGCCGGCCAAGTGGCGCTTTGGTTGGGAGCTGGCTTGGGACACCAGTTCTGAGCAGCAGGGCCCCGGTTCGGATCCCACATGAGAGCCAGTGACGCTGTGCCCTCTACAGACCAACATGAGCCAGTGAAGCGATGTCCTCCACAGCTAGACTGAAGAACAAAAGGACAGCAACTTGTCTGTTACCCTCCCCCAATTCCCCAATAAAATCTTTTTTTTTAAAAAAATGAAAGCACTCAAAGTTTTCTAAATGCCCAGGTTTGAATGTTACAAAGAGGCTCTGGTCACCGTGAGAAGCAGAAGGGACGACAAGATAGGGAAAGAGCTGTGACCCTACGACGGGAATTGGTGGCAACCTGGATGTGGAGGGTAAGTTAGAAGGATTTCAAATTGTCAGGAAATGTGGGTTGATGGACACTGTCAGCTGTCAAGTCCCGAGGCCAGTGGTTTCCCCCTGCTCAGGAACACACCTGACCCTGATTCTAGCTGCGGCCGGAAAGTCTCCACTCGACTCCAAAGGGCTTTGTACACTTGCCTGGGCAGAACCAGACGTCAGACTGAGTCCCCGGGTCACCCGCTTTGCCTCCATCCAGATGCTCATACCCAGCACTCGGCTGGGTCCCCGCTTCCCCTCCGCCCAGTCCCAAATGCACCCCTAGTTCTGCAGCCGCCACGCTGCTCCGCCCTGAACACGCAGACCCTCCCAGTGATCACCGGGCAGGTCCTGCAAACATGTAATCAGATCACATTACTCTGCTGCTTACAATCTGTCAGCGGTTTCTCATTGTCCTTAAGATGAAAGCCGGTGCCCGGCAAGGCCTACGCGATTCTAGCTCGGGGACTCTGGTCATTCCCGTTTCAGCTCAAATGTCACCTCCTCAGGGAGGTTTGTTCTCTCCCCACCCACGTGTCATTTTTCATGACCCTTACACTTCCTTTGTTTCAGTGCGCTCACTTGTCTATACTTCTTTTAAAGCCCACCTGGGCTGGAACACAGCCCCACGGGCCAGAGACCTGCCATCTTGTCCATGACACGCCCCACCCCTACAACAGTGTCTGGAACACGGGGCGCTCCACAGACCAAAGCTGAATGCGGCGGGGCTCTGCGCCTACCCCCTGCTCCCTGCCTCCCTGGGCAGCCCTCCTGGCCGCATGAGAGAATGCCCTTCCTCATGGACCCTCCTGAGAACACAGCACCGCCTCCTGTCCTGAAGCACAGGCGACACTGCAGAGCGTCCGAGTGGTCTCCGGGCACTCAGCTTGAGCTGACCAGAAGGTCCGAGGAGCTGATGGCTGTGGCTCCACGGGCATGCCTCCCCTCAGCCAGGCTCCACCCCGGATTCCGCAGGAGGTGTTTGCTGACCCAGAGACAGCATGTCAGAGGGCAGAGGGGCTTCATTCCTTTCCTACAGATAAAAGGCTAATGGCTTTCCTGTGACATTGCTTTAATCCATGTCAATCAACCTCTGCGGGTCGGCAGTTATCTCTCAACTCAGCACGTTGGCCTATGCCCCAGGCACGGCTCACCATCTCTCATGAATTTATTTCTCTTCATTATAAAGAAACCATTAACCCAGGATGGAAAATTCCTCAGAACAGATGTCTGAGGTACTACAATCCCAAACAGCTTCACAGTCACGCCCAGCAGCCGCCCCCGCCCGTTTCCTCAGCCCCGGCCAGGCCCGGGCCGTCACGTCGGGTAGAACACGCAGCACTCGAGTCCACAGCACATGTTCCATTCCTCTGAACACAGCCTAAGCTCCCCCTCTGCCATCACAGACCAGCCTCCTTTGGCTCCCCGATCCTCCCGCCCCTCAACGCAACTGTCATGCAATCTGCATTCCGGAGAGAAGCAAATGAAAAGACAACTGTTTAAAAAGGCATTTTCTCAGGTGTAAATTGGAGGCATTAGCACCCCTTTTGCTTGAGCTCATGAGACCAACGCACTTGTGTTCCTGATGAACCGAGGCCCGTCAAGTTTCCGTTAGTCACAGAACTCTACTGTCTGGACTCCCAGTGTGCTAGTCATGTTTCCAAGGCTGCAGAGGAAAACGTTCTCTAAATTCCCAAGCCTCCGAGTCTCTCCCAAGCGCAAAAGCCTTCTTACCAGCACCCCCTCCCACCCAAGGCTGAGTGTCTGCCTACAAAGGGGCGAACCAGGCCCTGGGGGTCCGGGACAAGGAAGCCCAGCGCACAGCGCCAGCTGGCCGCACTGCTGTGGGCAGGGCTGTGTGCTATCGATCCAGTTCACTGACCCTCTCTTCAGCTGTCTCTAACGGCTGGTATAAATCCCCCTACTGAATTCTAAATTTCATTTACTGTATTTTTCTGTTTTAGAATTTTCATTCAATATTTTATGAATTCCAAGTCTCTGTGAAACTCTCCATCTTATCTATTTCCTTTAATGTGTTAATGGGTTATTTTGTAGTCCATGTCTGATGACTCCAGTGTCTTAATCTCGGGTGGATCTATCACCTTCTCCCCTCAGTCCTGTTTCTCAGTATGCCTAGTATCAGGCACTGTGTATGACAGAATGGCAGGGAGTCAGGATGGTGTCGCCCTCCAGGGTGGGCAGCAGAGGGGCACGCCACCACAGGCCAGTTGGGGGCTCAGCTGAAGCTGAGCTCGTCTGCAATCCTTGTAAGTCCAACCTACCTGTGGCTTGCCCCCACTCCCACAGTGGCCCCCCAAGGGCCTGGGGCGTTCATTAGAGCCATTCCTCCGTGGCAGCCCTGAACTCTTTTCCAGCACTGTGAAACTGCCCAAAATCCTGCTCTGCTTTTCAGCCACTTTCTGCTTCTCTTGCCTGAGCAGCTTCATCAGCAAAGGGCTTCAAGACAGAAACTGCTGCTGAAAATCAGCTTCATTTCTCTGGCATCCTCCCTCTGAGGAATCTCAGCCCTCGGGTCCTGATGGCTCGTAAGCCCACACTCCCAGCTCGGTCTCCCCAGCTCTGCGAAATTGTGGGGAGCTACTCTGGCTTCTCTGCCTCTTAGCAGCCACCTGTGCCCAGCCCCAAGGGGAAAAGGCAGGATAGGAAGTAGGGCTCACCTCCTTGATCTCCAGAGTCACGGCTGCTGGAGAGACTGCAGGTCTTCAGGCTGATACCTTCGGAATTATGGCCAGTTCGAGTCCTCGGCAGGCACTGGCCTACTGTAAGCTCCTCAGGGCAGTTTATTTTCATTACCTGAAATGAGCCACCGAAACAGAGAGTTGGAGGGGACATGGCTTGATATCTAGGCAAGCTGGTCCAACTAGGATAGGCCATGTGGACTTCTCTGAGCTACACGTGTTGTGTGCAGAGGTACGCAGCCAGTGAGAAAGCCCGAAGGGACACAGGCCATTCCCCTCTGCCCCACCAAAAGTCTCCAGGACTGAAGACTTCTGTACGCTGAGCTGCACCGTGTGGTATCTGTCCTCACCGGCCCAGTCCTGAAAGTGAAGATGGCGCAGTGCCAGGACATGACAGTTCTACATTCTCGGAGTTCAGCCTGCAGCCCCTCGGAGGACAGGAGCATCTGGCCTCAGCTCAGGTCTGTCACCTCGCTCCTGGAGAAGGACTCGGGGCCCGCCGACTCCTTTCTGCCCCCTGGCCACATGGACCATGCTGGACCGGCCATGGAGCTTATCTCAGACACGACAGGGGGTTCACAATGCCGTTTCAGCCATATTTGCAAACGGGCTCCTGCCTCAGGCCTTTGGTACTGGTCCCCTATCTGGGAATTCTGCCTCCAGATGGCCACATGCTTGGCCCTCCTTCACTCAAGCTTCTGCCCAGAGGTCATCCTACCACCTCATCCTAAAGTCACACGTTTTGTCCCACCACTCTATCTCCTTTATCCTGCTTATTTTTTTCTTACCACCCATCTAACGTAGAGTGTTACCATCGGGCTCATCCCCCTGGAAGTCAGTCCCATGGGAGCTGGGGCTCATGCAGCAGCGCCCACAGAGCCGGACCCTTAGAGCGCGCTCAGCCAGTACTTGCTGGACATCAGCCAGGGGTCTTCTTGACAGAGCAGCAGCTCTAGATGGCCCCCCCTTCGCTGTGCTGCTTTTCCCCATGTAAGTGTGAGATCTCACATGAGGGGGGCTGACGTGGCCCTCTTTGATGAATGAGTGAAGGGACAGGCTTCTGTCGCTGGGCCAGGCTCCTCCACCTCCACATCCCAGATCCTGGTGGGACAGAGGCATGTAACCAAGGGTGACAAGGGAGCGCCACAGTTACAGTCCTAACGGCAGGGGAGGGAGGCTCCCTGTGGGCTCAGGGCCACTCTGCCCTGCCATGGAGGTCGCACGAGGAAGGCTGGCCCCAGAGAGGAGCTGGCATGGGCGTATCTCCGCGGCGAGGGCGGGCTGCCCGTGCTCGAGCCCGGGAGGACGTTCACGGGTGTGACGGTGCTGCCCACAGCGCTCACCACAAAGCTTCCCACCTGATTCCCAGGCATCTTTCCACCTCTGCCCACTCCTGCCTGGAGGGGCTTGCTGGGGAGGGCTGGTCCCACTGTCTGCCCCACATCCCCTGGTCACCATGTCTACTGGTCCCCACCATCTGCTCACCTTCCATGCTCTAAGCATCTCTGCCAGTGGGGAGGACACAAGTCCCCAAGCTGCCCTGGGTGCTTCTCCCTGTGTCGCCATGAGGCGACACCTATAGTTGGAATATTCCTATAGTTGGAATCTTCTCTTGGGGGTGGGGACGTGTGCAGTAAGACCTTTGGGGAGTTCAGGTGTGTGAGGACAAAGGCTCCTGCTGAACCAGATTCCCCCAGTGCATCAGCCCTCCCGTAACTGTCCTTGTCAGGCCTGCAGTCAGTGACAGATGAGGGGCTTGTTCTGCCCCAGCCGAGGGGGCTCCCCAGAGGGCCTGCCTGTGCTGGGCCCCCATTGTGGGCAGACACAGGGAACCTGTCACCATTCTCCACCCAGAGGTCTGGGCACTGCTCCAGGGAGTCCTAAGGCACATGGAGTCCCAGTGATGGGACTAAGAAGGCACCCCAGGAGACCAGGAAAGGCAGCTGCAGAGACCTCAGCCTCCTCTGGGAGTTAGAGGCTCAGCCCTGGGAAGCAGCAGGGGTTCTCACCTCACTTCTACACCAGTTCAGAAAACACTCCACTTACCTTACAAGGCTGGCTTCTCAGGCTCCCTCCCAGCGGCCCAGGTGGAAGCACAGCTGCCAGTAAGGGGCCAGTGCCCTTCCCCAGGCACAGAGGTGTAACAGGGCAGCACTGGCCACCACCAGCCACCTCACCCCGCTGCAGCCATGGACAGGGCCGCAGGTAGGAGCAGAGGTGGCCGCAGGAGGCCAGGATGAGTCCAGTCCAGCACCCCCACCTGGTCGTCTGACCAAGGCCAGAGTGGCCAGTGGTAGGTGGTCTTGTTGGTCCAGCTCTGTCTTCGGGGGACTGCTGGAGTCACAGTGAGCCATGGGGGCTCTGCCTGTGCCAATTCACGGGTCATCGGCTTCTCTCCTCACTTGGGCTCCTGTGAAGGGGTGCTGATCCTAGAAGGCACCTCAGCCCCCCAATGACACAGCCACAGAAGCTGGTAAAACATGAGCTTGCTGGGGGTCGAGGGGCAACACCAGGCTGCCACCATGTCACTGCCTCACAGCCAGCGCCATCTTGCTGTTCCCATTCACACCGTGACTGGTTAATAAAAGAAGAAAAAAAAGGAGTGTTAATAATGTCAGGTTGGGGCTGGCCGAGTGGCACTGTGGTTAAGCGCTGGCTTCGGAAGCCAGCGGCCACGGTTTGGTCCCACATATGAGGGCCAGTGACACTGCCCTCAAAAAAAAAAAAAAAAATGTCAGGTTAGCCAGAGGGCACCACCTGTCCTGAAACTTTATCAAACTAGGGACAGGCTGTTCCATTTGTTTGTTCACATTTAAGCACTCATTCTGGATAGAGTAAAAGGGATCCCTGAACAATGGGAAAACTAGAAAAGAGATGATGCGATGGTTTTCAGTGTCTGGACGACAGTGCAGGACAGTGATCCCCAAGAGAAGGGAACACGAGAGCCTGAGCCCTATGACTGTACCAGCTGCAGCCGAGGCACTTTCCAGGCTGCAGTGCAACGAGGGGAAACGCAGACAGACCCAGCCGTCTCCCTGAAGCGGGAGAGTTAGGAGGTCAGGGAGGCCCGGGCAGCAGAGCTCCAGGATCTGCGGGGGTGGGGGGGGTCCCCTCAAGGCTTCAGCTGAGGACAGGTCTGCCTGTACCTGTGTGAGAGAAACTACGGGAGGAGGCCGGGGCAAGCATCCCTGGGAAGCAGCAGACAAAATAATCCTCAGAGCTCACACCGGGAGGGAGGGGAATACCTTGTGTTCCCACTAGCCACATGGAAAGACCTCCTAATTCACAGGGTATTGGGTAGAATCCTCTCAAGGGCATCACCCTTAGTAATGAGGCTAAATTAGCAGTGGACCAAAGGCAGCTCTGGACACACCCTAACAAAGCTCAGAAGCAAGCCTGTAAGGATCGACTGATGCCAAGGAACTTAACTGTGGGGCAGGCTAAGGTTAACACTATTCAAAGAATACGAGGTCTGACAATTAAGTTCGCGAACTTGTTGCAACACTGTTGCTAACCTTTTTTGATATCAGAGGGATTATTCATTATGGATTTGTACCAACTGGACAAACAGTTCACCAAGTTTACTATTCGGAAGTGCTGAAAAGGCTGCGGGAAAAAGACAACCTCAGCTTTTCAGCAACAATTCATGGCTCTTGCATCGCGACAATGCACCAGCTCACATGGCACTGTCTGGGAGGGGGTTTTTAGGCAGTAAACAAGTAGCTGTATTGGAACAACCTCCCTACTCACCTGATCTGGCCCCTAATGGCTTCTTTACCCAAAGATAAAGGAAATATTGAAAGGCAGGCATTTTGATGACACTTAGGACATCAAGGGTAATACAACAACAGCTCTGATGGCCATTCCAGGAAACAGTTCCAAAATTTCTATGAAGGGTGGACTAGGAGCTGGCATCAGTGCACAGCTTCTCAAGGGGAGGACTTCGAGGGTGACCGCAGTGATATTCAGCAATGAGGTATGTAACATGTTTTCTAGGATGAGTGCATGAACTTAATTGTCCAACTGCATATCACAAAACCCACCAACCAACAATACAAATCCACAATGTCCAGTATCTCAGAAGAAAATGGCCAGAAAACAGAAACTACATAGTATTTTAACAAAGGAAGTTTACTATAAAGAATTATTAACTATTTATATGGAATTACCTAAAAGGAAACAAAAGAGAGCTCCACAGAACACCCTAGGGTGAAGGGAGGTACCCAAGGGGCAGATTCTGACCTGGGAGATGGGTGGTCACAGCCCACTGGATGTGAAGATCACTGGGCTATCCCAGGCCAAGGCTGAGGGCTGACAAACACCTGCAAGGGTGTCAACAAAATTAGCCGGGAAGCCACCAGGGTGGAGGTGCTGAGGAACTCACCAAAAAGCTGCCAGGAGCCACCTGGGGTTCCTGTGGGACTTTCCTGGCAGTGCCTGCCCCCTTCCAAATATATAAAGAACCTCCCTGCCGGCATCTGTGGGAGTGCTGCTGAATTTGTAGCTAGGAAGCTGCCCAAGAAGGTGCCACAGTACTGACAGCCCCTACATGGCCCACATGCTAGCCCATATCACAGAGCAGGAATAAGCAAAGCACACAGAACCAGGAAAACAAGGCCCGTTATCCTCCAAAACCCTCCAATGACAAAGATTAGCACCAGGTTAGCTGGCAGTGGAGAATGTTCCAGTATTACAAGCAGGTAATAAAGGATAGACTGATAACTACCATATCAGGCATGAAAAAAAGAGAAAATATGACTTATGACCATAGGAAAAATCGATCAATGGAAACGGACCTAAAAATGAGAGATAAAGGAACAAGCAGACAAGGAAAATAAAACAGATATAAACATGCTTAATATATTCAGGAAGGTAGAAGGAAACATAAACTTGATGAGCAGGCAAATAAATAGAAACTGTAAAAAAAACCCAAATAGAACTTCTGAAGAAAGTAAAAAGAATATCTGAAATGAAGAAATGCGCAGTCTGGGATTAATATCAAATAAATGTTGAAAAAGAAAAGATCGGAGTTCAAAGACATAGCAAATGAAACTACTCAAAGCACAGAGGAAAAAAGCATCAGATATTACCAAGCAGTCCAGTGTGCATGGAACTGGAGTCCCAGAACAAGAAAAGTGAGGAGGAAACAGAAACAATATCTGAAAAAATGATAAGCAAAATCTCCTAAATATGATGAAAACTATACATTCACAGACCCAAGCAAGAGACTCAGTAAGGCCCAAGCAGAATAAACCTCAGGAAAACAACATCAAAGTACCTCATCATAATCAAGCTGTTGAAAACCAGTTAAAGAAAAAAATCTTAAAACAGCCAGGCTATATTATGAGGGCCGGCCAAGTGGCGCGGTGGTTAAGCGCTGGCTTAGGAAGCCAGAAGCCCCGGCTCGGGTCCCACATATGTGGACCAGTGACACTGCCCTCAAAAATAAATAAATAAATAAATAAATAAATAAATAAATAAATAAATAAATAAAGTGCAAAGGACCAAAAAGCATATTACGTACAGATAAATAAAAATAAGAATGATAAGAGATGTCTGCTTTAAGCCAGAGGACAATGGAATGACATCTTTGAAGTACTGAAATTTTTTTAAAAAGGCATCAACTGGAATTCTTTTTATTCCACTTCTGGGTATTTACCTGAAGAAAATGAAAATACTAATTTGAAAATATCTATGCACCTATATGTTCACCGCAGAATTATTTACAATAGCCAAGATATGGAAGCAACCTAGATGTTCATCAATAGATGAATATATAAAGATGATGTGTGGGGTGTGTGTGTGTGTGTGTGTGTGTGTGTGTGTGTAATGGAATATTATTCAGCAATAAAAAGCATGAAATCTTGCCATGTGTGACATGGATGTTATGCTAAGTGGACCTAGAGGATATTATGCTAAGTGAAATAAGTCAGACAGAGAAAGACAAATATTTTAGGATTTCACTTACATGTGGAATCTAAACAAAACAAAACAAAACAAATAAAATGGAACAGAAATAGACACAGATACAGAGAACAAACTGAAGTTGCCAGAGGGGAAGGGGTGAGGGGTTAGGTGAAAAAAGTAAAGGTAAATAAGAGGTACAAACTTCCAGTTATAAAATAAATAAGCCAAGGGGAGGTAATGCACAGCATAGAGTATCAATAATATCAGAATAACTTTGCATAGTGACAGGTGGAGAGAAGGGAGAGAGAGAAAGAAGAAAGGGAGAAAGAGGGAGGGAGGGAGGAAGAAAAAGAAAGAAAGGCAGGCAAGGGACTTTCATATTCCATGTGGCATGTAAGGAGCTTGGAGGCTGTCACTACCACCTTTACAATAAGAAAACAGCTGAACAAACGGAAAAACAACTCTTTTTAGATCCATCCGAGAATTGAGGTCACAGGACAAAACACTGCCCAAACAATGGGAGAAACAGACAGGAAGATAGAGACTGATAGCTCACTAGAGCAGACACCCAGGGAAGAAACCAGGGCAGGGAAAACTGAGGCTCAATGTGGACAAGTTTAATAAAAAGAAATTTATTTAAAATTTCATATAAAAAAATGTCAGGGGGCCCATTCTTAGGGGGACCCATACACTTCTGTGAGTTTTACCTCCAGGAGCCCTCCCAGGTTCTCACAGTGAATTAAAAACCCCTTGTGCTTCTGAGAGAGGAAGGAGGAAAGCAGACATTATGAGACATGCCCAGGATATTCTGTTCTTCACAAGGCCTGTCCTCAAGGGAAACTTTTACCAGAGCCTAACTTATTCTGATTTTACCAGAAGCTAACTAACTCAGAGAAGTTACTCTAGCCCCTCTGCCTTCCTGTTTCACATAAGGGGAGAGCAACTAAAACAGAAAAGCACTTGTGAAGGTCACAGGCCAGGGGCCCAGGTTCACTGAGAGGCTAAGACCTACGCCCAGAGGTCTGCACCCCCCACCCCCAGTGTCACACAGCACAGCAGGGACTACCACTGTAAACACTGCCCTTCTCAGACCTTATTTAGGACATCCCTAGGAAACCCCAAAGACAACAGAGGAGACAAAAACAAGGACACCGGAGAGAAACTTAACTCTGACGCCTGTAGCTACAGCCAACAGTAAACACGGACTAACTCCTGGCTAGATAAATGTAAAGCCTCACACGGGAAGGGATACTTGCCTCGGTTCCTTTTGCTCAGTGCGTCATGTCTAACGTTCAAAAAATTCCAACACATACTCAAGAAAAAACACAGACTTTGAAGAGACAGAGCAAACATCAGATCCAGACTCAAAGATGGCAGACATATTATAATGATCAAAATAGGAATTTAAAGCAACTATGATTAGTAGGTTAAGGGCTCTAATGGAAAAAGTGGACAACATGCAAGACCAGATGGGTGATAAAAGCGGAGAGATGAAAACTTTACGGAAGAATCAAGACTTTCCATCTTAGAACCATGGCCCAGATTGCCCGTAACCTCGCTGAGAAGGCCCTGGCACTGGTAAACGCTGCTGCGACTTACTCAAAGCCTCGATTAGCCACGTTTTGGCACTATGCCAAGGCTGAGCTGGTCCCTCCAACCCCTGCTGAGACACTTACAGCTATTCAGAGCTTGAAAAAAATAGTAAATAGTGCACAAACTGGTAGCTTCAAACAGCTCCAGGTTAAGGAAGCTCTGCTGAATGGCTTGGTGGCCGCTGAGGTGTGGATGTGGTTTTATGCTGGTGAGATCACAGGCAAGCATGGCATCATTGGCTATAGTGTTTGAAGACCAACCATTAACATCTGTTTCTTTTGGGTTTATTATTTGAATGTTCTTGGACTATGTGTGATCAGACTGGTATTTGAATAAAATATGTCAAAATCAATATTTTCTATATCAAACACTGCATTTTCTCTTGAGATTAAGCTGGACTATCTTTTGCTTAACTGCTGTTAACATAGCTCTAAATGCATGTCTTTACTTAGTCTGAAATTGGAAAGGATATATGTGTAGCCTGTTACTAGCCTGTTACAATATTTATGAGAGTAACATTTTAATTTGAAGGTTGGAAATAATGTTTACTTCCAGAAAAGTTGGGGGAAAGGCCTTGAGAAAACTAGAATTTCCTACAGTAGGAGAAATAGTAATACCATGTACCAAAGTTAAATCATGTCAGTAGTATAAAGAATGAAATTTGGATGGTTTCTCTTTGCTAAAATTAGAGAAAGATCTTTTTGACAACACCTATGTATGTCTGTAAATGTTGGAATACTTGCTGATATTCTGTGTATCATTTTTTTTTGTTTCTTCGTTTGTTTTCGTTTTTTAAAAAGAATTTATTGGGGAATTGGGGGAGGGGAACAGCATTGTGGAATCGGGGAAGGAGAACAGACAAGTTGCTGTCTTTTTGTTCTTCAGTCTAGTTGTGCAGGACGTTGCTTCACTGGCCCATGTTGGTATCATCATTGCGCTCTTCCCGGATGAGGCAGATTGGTCGCCGGCCTCTGGATGGTCGCTCACAGCATGTATTCGCAGCTCACGCTGGCTGCCGGCCACTCACTGTAGCCTATGGCAGCCCACTGCAGCAGGGGCTGCAGCCTACATCATCGCCGGGGCTCGCACAGCCCAGCTCCAGATGGAGCTGTTGTTAGCTGTAGAGGGCAGTGTCACTGGCCCTCATATGTGGGATCCAAACTGGGGCTGCTGGCATCCCAAAACCAGCTCTTAACAAATGGGCCACTAGGCCGGCCCTCTGTTTGTTTTTGCCATGATCAAGTAGGATTTATTCCTGAGATGCAAGGTTGGTTTAATACCTGCAAATCAATTTATGTGATACACCACATACAAAAAAGGGTAAAAATCATAAGATCATATCAATAGATGCAGAAAAAGCATTCGACACAGTCCAACATCCATTTATGACTAAAAAGGACTCTTAGCAAAGTGGGAATAGAGGGACTATACCTCAACATAATAAAAGCCATATACGATAGCTAACATCATACACAGTGGTAAAAAGGTGAAAACTTTTTTTTCTTTCTTTTTTTTAAAATTAGTTTCAGGTGTACAACACAGTGCAATAGTTATACTTTTTACCCCTCAAAGTGGCAATTCCCCTCCTCTAGTCCACTTCCCCCCTCCCCTCTCCCACATCATACATATCTATTACAATTCCATTGACTCCACTTCCACACAATACTCCATAACCCATGACTATATATTCAATTATCGTTGACATACAATATTATATATCAGCTTCAGGTGTACAGTGCAGTGATCAAGCCTCTACACCACCCATGAAGTGGTCTCCCTAACAAGACATGTGACCATCTGACACCCTACAGAATATTTACATTATTATATTCCCCGAACTATCTTTCATATCCATGTGGCAATATTGTAGTTACTTATTTGTACTGTCTAATTCCTTCCCCTTCTCCCTCATCCCACCCCGCTACCAACTAGCAACCATCAGTTTTTCCTCTATATCTCTGAGACTATTTCTGTTTACTTTGCTCATTCATTCAGATTTTTAGATTCCACATATAACTGAGATCATATGGTATTTGTCTTTCTCTGACTTATTTCACTTAACATAATGTTCTCTAGGTCCATTCATATCACTGCAAATGGTTAAGATTTCATTCTTCTTTATAGCTGAGTGTATCTTTATAACATCTTTAATGCCAGGACAGAGTGAATGAGAGCCATGACTGAATTTTTAATCTAACTTTGAAAAGGGGGAAGGGGGGAAGAATCAAAAAGAAATGCTAGCAACCAAAAAAACTGTAACAGAAATGAAAACAGCTTTGATGGACTCATCAATAGATTAGATACAGCTGAGTAAAGAATCAATGAGCTTGAAGAAATGTGAACAGCAACTTCCAAAACTGAAATGCAAAAAGAAAACAGAATGAATGAAAAAGGTGTAACAGAATATCTAAGAACTGTGGGACTATTACAAAAGGTATAATGTATGTGTAATGGGACTATCAGCAGGAGTAGAAAGAGAAAGAAAAAGAAGAAGTATTTAAAATAATGACTGAGACTTTTCTAAAATTAATGGTAGACACCAAACCACAGATACAGGAAGCTCACTGTACACCAAGCAGAATAAATATAAAAATAAACCTACGCCTTGGCATATCATATTCAAACTGCAGAAAATTAAAGGCAGAGAAAATCATGAAAAGGGAGAGGGGAAACCTTGCTAATAGAAGTTCAAGAATAAGAATTACATTAGAATTCTCATTAGAAACCATTCAAGCAAGAAGAGACTGGAGGAAATATTTATAGTGTTGAAAGAAAAAAAACAAACAAACCCACCAATCTAGAATTGTAAAGAGAAATAAAGACTTTCGTTTGTTTTTTATTTAAAGATTTTATTGGGGAATTGGGGAGGGGAACAGTGTTGGGGAATCAGGGAAGGGGAACAGACAAGTTGCTGTCTTTTTATTCTTCAGTCTAGTTGTGGAGGACGTTGTTTCACTGGCCCATGTTGGTATTGTCGTTGCGCTCTTCCCAGATGAGGCAGATCGGTCGCCGGCCTCTGGATGGTTGCTCACCGCGGCTATTGGCAGCTCACGCTGGCTGCCGGCCGCTCACACTGGCTGCCGGCCACTCACTGTAGCCTATGGCAGCCCACTGCAGCAGGGGCTGCAGCCTACACCCTCGCCGGGGGTCGCAGAGCCCAGCTCCAGGTGGAGCTGTTGTTAGCTGTAGAGGGCAGTGTCACTGGCCCTTATATGTGGGATCCGAACCAGGGCCGCTGGTGTCCCAAGCCTGCTCTTAACCAATGCGCCACTCAGCTGGCCCATCACGAGTGTTTTTATTACAAAAACAACACAATTATTGCATAAAATTGAAAAGAGAAACAAAGAGAAAAAAAAGAAAGAAAAACATACCCATATTCTGAATTCCACAACTATGGAATACTAGTTATGAACTTGTATATCTTTCTGTTTCTTTCTCTTCTCTTCCTCACCCTCTCCCTTTTTCTCATGTTTATGTGTGTGTAAGTATACATACATACACATGAACTAGCCTTTAAAAAAAAAAAAGGCATACTATTCTGCAAAAAAAGAAAAGAAAAAAAAAAGGACAGACATATCAGACATATAGACCTATGTAGTAAAAGCCCAGAAATAAACCCTTGAATAAATGGTCAAATGATTTTCCACAAAAATTGGTACTGGGAAAATAGATGTCTTTCCTAATTTCTAGATATCCACATGCAAAAGAATGAAGTTTGACACTTGCCATGTTCTATAACAAAAATGAACTTAAAATGGACAAAGACCTAAGCATAACTATAAAACTCTTAGAAACAAACATAGCTGCACAACACTGGATTTGTTAATGAGTCTTGGATATGAAACCAAAATCACCAACAAAAGAAAATGTAAATTGCACTTCAAAATTTAAAACTTTGTTCATCAAAGGACACTATCAAGAAAGTGATACAACAACCCATAGAGTGGGAGAAAATATCTGAAAATCATTTAGCTGAGTAGGGTCTGGTATTCAGAATATATAAAAAACTCCTACAACTGAATAACAAAAAACAAACCACCCAATTTAAAAATAGGAAAAGGGCTTCCGTAAGCCAGATCACTCAACCTTTTCACACACATAGGGGTTCAGTGCTGGTCTGAACAAAGAAAAACAACACCTTTTCTTTAAACCATTTGCTACAAAAAATGTCCTCAATGAAAGAACAATTAAAGACAGCTGACAAATACCCTACACACTTTTTTTTTTAATTTATTTTTTTGAGGGCAGTGTCACTGGCCCTCATATGTGGGACCCAAACCGGGGCCGCTGGCTTCCCAGGCCATTGCTTAACCACCGTGCCACTCAGCCGGCCCTACCCTACACATTTTTTGACTGTTCAGTTACCCTCTGCCCTGTTCTGTGTGTCTAAGGGGCACCTTGAAACTGAGCACAAACAGAAGCCTTAGCCAAACCAAGGTGGCAGCTCTGATCAAAGAGCCTTCTTTGAGCTACAAGCACTGTAATTAGCCTGCCGACAACTTCTCGCCTGGTACATTCAGTTAAAGGGCATGTTTATCCTTATTGCCATTTAATGGAGCAAATGCACAGAGCAGGTGATTCAGGTAAAGAGTGCCACATCCAGGATTGTCTCCTGTGGCCCAGGAACCACCGAGGGATAGCCAAAGCCATCACTGATGGTGGCACACCACTACCCCTAAATCACACTTCTATTTGGGGCTCCTTTATTTCCCTTCTCATCTGCTCTTTCCCCCTTTCTGACTTCTGTGTTATACTTAATAGGGACCCTGATTAGCCCAACGGGTGTCACAAAAATAGTCACTACCACCTGCTGTACAATTTTACAGGGGGCAACTAACCATACCCACCCATCCACAGTGGCAGATGATTCTGTTCTATGACCACAGCTCCAGACATCTCTGGGGGCAGAACTAGAGAATCTCACAGACGGTATCAGTGGTAAAAATTCATTTCAGCACTCCAGGATACTGGGAGACACTACATTTCCTCTCAGAGGAGTCCATTCCCCTAGGTATCGGGGGAAAGGGTAACAGAGAGGATCTTGATGTCTACCTCTAGGTATCAAAAGGTATGGGGAGTTGGGAACACTGGGACCTTTCCAATTTCAAATAAGCTGCATGGATAGGCCCCAGTCCCTGGGTAGGGCAGTGCTCACACTCTTCCACTTTGAATCAATTCTTTTTTTTTTTTTTTTTTTTTTGTTGAGGTCAGTGTCACTGGCCCTCATATGTGGGACCAAACCAGGGCCACTGGCTTCCCAAGCCAGCGCTTAACCACCGCGCCACTCGGCCGGCCCTCTTCCACTTTGAATATTTCTCACTCACCACCAGTTCCCTTTCAAGAAGCAAGGCTAGAGGCCGAGCCTCCCCGGGCCTCTAGCTCTATTCTCTGGGCAAGTGGGCGACAGTCCATACATGGGTAACAATTCCACTGGCCATGACAGCAAGGAGGCAGATGGAAGGATGTTCACTGCAGTGTTGTTTATAATAGAAAAAACACAGATACACCTAAGAGCCATCTACACAGACTGAGGGTGGAACTGAGGCCTGGAACTCTCTTGGGCCCATACCCAGCAAGCCCAGGCACACATCAGAATCATGGAGCAGGAGACTCTGCTTGATGACTGCTGGGCAGGAAGTCTCTGGGTCACTGTTCCCTCCCCTGCTGCCACCTGCTCTCTCATCACTCCGTATCATCTCCCCAAGGTATTTATGAAGCAACAAACTGTAGATGATGCTAGGTTCTATACAAAGCAAGTTCTACACTCCCACAAGACATGTAGTTAGGGAAATAAATTCATTTAAAAATGAGTATTGGGCCGGCCTAGTGGCGCGGTGGTTAAGCGCTGGCGTGGGAAGCCAGAGGCCCTGGTTCAGGTCCCACATATGAGGGCCAGAGACACTGCGCTCAAAAAAAAATAAATAAATAAAAATAATAAAATAAATAAAATAAAAATGAGTATTACATAAAGTCAGAGCTAACTGTATTTGGGGGGATGACAAAAACGTATTTAAATGCGGTGAATGTAAAGACAAGTAATGATGGGAATTCTGTGAGCAGATTGCGTAAAGAGAACCAGATTTCACCCTGAAGGATGAAGGAACAATGTAAGAGGATCTGAACGCAGGGAGGAAGCCCAATTATTGGCTGCTGGATGTCAATGCTAAATGCCTCAAGGAGATTTAGAAATGCTAAATAGACCAATTACTATATAGAAAATGCAAAAAAAAGTTAAAGATCTACCCTAAAAGAGGCATCAGACTGAGGTGGTTTTAATGAGAAAGTGCTATGAAACCTTCAAGGAACAAATTATTCTCACATTATATAAACTGATCCAGAGTATAGAAATGATAAAAAAAAAAATAATTTTACAAAGTTATTATAACTCTGAAATCAACACCATTAATAAACAGCCTGAAATAAAAAAGCTACAGACCAAACTCAGCGAAAACAAGTGCAAAACATTCTTTTAAAAATTATATGTGCAACTTGAATCAGCAGTTTATTTAAAGATCAATACATGCATTTTAAAGATAGCTGCAGTGGCAGCATAAATTCTGGATCTTCCTAAATCCCCAAATAAGAGAGCAACTGGATCTCAAAATCAAATGCTCAAATATCATTTACAACAAAACTAGATGACAAAACATCTGCAAGATCCCCAAAAGACAAAAATACAAATAGATTTATTTTGTACACCTAAAATACAAGTGGACAATGTAGGTGGTAGGTATATAACCGTAACACTGAGTGTTATCAGTGCCTAAGTGAGAGAATGCAGAAGAAAGAACAGGGGGTCTTGACAGACCAGGGATGAAAATTCCAAATAACCAACAGGTATTCACTTAAAAGCCATTTTGAGGACAGATGTTGAAACGGGAGATTTTGCCTACCCCAACAGCAAGTATATACAGGGGCCAGCAGAAAAATCTGGAGGGGTCTAGCCTCTATGACACCTTGAACTTGATCTACCAGGGCTTTTGTCCAAGAAGGGCCCCACACTGAGAAGAAACTGCTGGCAACAGAGTAAAAATTGAGCAGGAAAGGAGACAACAAAGATGAAGAAAAGAGAGGGTCCAGATAAAAGTGGGACAGGCAAACAGCTGGAAATCTCAGAAAGCAAGTCACCATATTTTAATATTACATGAACACAACAGAAAAAGGAGCTCTGAAAAGATAGGTAAGCTATCTGAACCAAATTTTCTAAGAGTTCAGGAAAACAAAATTCACACACACAAAAATGAGCAATAGAAAAGTATTAGGTGAAATACTATATAATGTTACTATAAAAAAAAGAAAATGAAGAACAAAATAACATCCCTACAAACAATAAAAGCCTGTCAAGAAGACATGCTCAAAAAATAAAAATAAAAAAGATCAAACTGCAAAACTATAATGTACTATTTAAAAACAAGCTTAAAAACATTAAGAATATTATACAAGAGGGCCGGCCAAGTGGCATAGTGGTTAAGCACTGGCTTGGGAAGCCAGCGGCCCTGGTTCGGGTCCCACATATGAGGGCCAGTGACACTGCCCTCAAAAAAAAAAAAAAGAATATTATACAAGACATGAAAGAACATTATAATTCACAATTGTAAAAAATTCAGAAATTTAACAATTTAATTAGAAATGAAAGAAAAAATCATTTTGGAATGAACACTAAAGTAGGAGGAACATGAGAGCAAATAAACACTGAAATACTACTTTAAGAGAAATGGCAGGTAAATAAGGAAAACTTTAAGAAAAAAACAAAAAAAAGAACAATAAAAATAATCTGGGGGTAAGTAACAAATGTTGAAGATAACAAAGAAGATACAACATACAGATAATGGAGTTTCTAGAGAAGAAAACTAAAATTAGAACTAGAATAAATACTAATAACTAAAATGAGCATTTGCGTCGAAAGGAAAATAACATTATATGTTTGAAATAATTTTCATCCAACTTTTTGACAGAGACACTTTGTGCCACAAGAAAATGGAGTCATTGATTCAAGATATTCAAGTGAAAAAAGGGTGAACCAAGGATTTTTCTATCCAGCAAAACTGACGACCTTCAAGTATACAGGGCACCGACTGTTACCAACAAGCAAGAACTCAGGGAGTATTGTTCTTTTGAGCCCTAAATAAAGAATACACTAGACAATGAGCTACAGTGACTAGAAAACATCAACATAAAGAACTGATGATGAGGTAAATATAGTTACTTACAGAATTAAGAATAAATGGGAGTTAAAAGGAAGGGATAATATGCAATGGCTATATGGTCTGATGATGTATATACAGTACATTACTTTAAAAAAAAGGTGAGGGCTGGACGAGTGGCAAATTGGTTAAGAGTTGGCTTGGGACCCCAGTTCTAAGCAGCAGGGCCCTGGTTCAGAGCCCACATTTTGGCCCGTGACACTGCCCTCTACAGCTAAGATGGTGAACAACAGCTCGACCTGGAGCTGGGCTGCTGTGAGTCACTGGCATCCACGTAGCTGCAGCCCCTGCTGCGTGGGTGCCATAGGCTACAATGAGTGGCCAGTGTGAGCGGCTGGCAGCCGCCGTGAGCTGTCAAGAGCAGCTGTGAGTGGCCGTCCAGAGGCCAGCGACCAATCTGCCTCACCCGGGAAGAGCGCAATGATAATACCAACAGGGCCAGTGAAACGACGTCCTCCACAACTAAACTGAAGAACAAAAGGACAGCAGCTTGTCTGTTCCCCTACCCCGACTCCCCAACGCTGTTCCTCTCCAATTCCCCAATAAAAAATCTTTAAAAAAAAAAAGAAAAAAGTGAGAGGAGACTGGAAATAGCATATGCAAAATTTTTTAAACATTTTCAATAATCATAACCAGTTGTGACAATATAACGAGACTGCTGTATGTGTAAACACAAATGAGTAATTCTGGAATATTTTCTACCTTCCCCTGTGTCCCTGAAAATCAGGATTCTTGATATGGAATAAAAGAGATATATATGTCATATAGAAACAGTTAAGTAAAACCCTGAACTTCAATAGAAATAGTGTGAACTCACCAGGTATTGTATCTTAAATATCTATACATATATGCTTCCTAGCTCTGATCACTGAAAAGGCCTGGAAACAATGGCCAACACAGTACCAAAGAACATTCTTAGCACCAAGACTGTGGTTTTGAAATACCATTTCCCACTAAAAGAAACCAAGGTTTCTTGGAGAAACAGCTGATTCCAAGCCTGGGGGCAGGAAGTGTGTAAAATGAGTTCAAAGTATCTTGACATACCAGTGAAAGAGTTCAGCATGCGCCATTCCAAAATAAGCAGTTTGGCATATCGACTCTTTTGAGTTACAGGCACCTGACAACAGCAAACACAAGAAAAACACTCTCATCTTCTTTCTTTTCTTCCAATGCAAATGAAATTCCCACATGACATGTCCTCTCTATACCAGGAAAGTGAAAAGTAACATTCTTACTATGAAGGACTACAAGTTGAGACTGAGAGAATTCCACACAAACAGAACTTACTAAAAAGAATACTTATCTTCCTTTAGTTTCCCCATAAAGTTTAGTCATTTCCCCACAATTGCCCAATAAAGATAGTACTGACTTCAATGAATTAAAAACCATCACATAATTTAAACATATCAGTTAATAATGATATTTTAAAAAGAAAACTAACCTGTCACCTGGGGATGACAAAGAAGCAATTCATACTTTGAAAACTGGATAAAGGAAAGAATCAAAGATTTATTCTGCCTTTCCTATATGAACTATACCACAAAGTAACTTACTAGTAGATAAGGGGAAGGCTGACCTTATAAAATTATTCCATGGGCTGGCCGAGTGGCACATTTGTTAAGAGCTGGTTTTCGGATGCTACTGGCCACAGTTTGGATCCCACCTATGAGGGCCAGTGACACTGCCCTCTACAGCTAACAACAGCTCCACCTGGAGCTGGGCTGTGCGAGCACCAGAGATGGTGTGGGCTGCAGTCCCTGCTGCAGTGGGCTGCCATAGGCTACAGTGAGTGGCCGGCAGCCAGCGTGAGCTGCCACGAGCCGCGGTGAGCGACCATCCAGAGGCCGGCGACTGATCTGCCTCATCTGGGAAGAGCGCAATGACAATACCAACATGGGCCAGTGAAGCAACGTCCTCCGCAAATGGACTGAAGAACAAAAAGACAGCAATTTGTCTGTTCCCCTTCCACGATTCCCCAACACTGTTCCCCTCTCCCAATTCCCCAATAAAATCTTAAAAAAAAAAAAAATTATTGCAGGGCCGGCCGAGTGGCGCAGTGCTTAAGCACTGGCTTGGGAAGCCAGCGGCCCTGGTTCAGTCCCACATACGAGGGCCAGTGACACTGCCCTCAAAAAAAAAAAAGAAATTATTGCAGCTAATATATGAAAACTAAATTAGAATATCACTATTATGTAATTGCCAATGAAGTAACAGATCTAGGCACTGAGCATTAATGACTGCTATTATTTAAAAAGAGACCAAAACCCAGACATTATATGCCTCCTGATAAATGATTACAATGCTATCTATAGTCTTGCCAAAAGGATTAAATCCTAGCTTGATAGAGCCTCCGGATCCAGCTGTAAATGTGCAGGAATTAGAGAGTAAAGAGGAACACATCAAACTATACAAAAAATATGATAATATGCAAAATCCAAACCGTGGAAAACGCTACAAATCAACCTGCTAACATCCTTCAGCAGATACAGTATAAGGGATTGAGGGGAAGCATGTAGATTAAGAGAATTAAAAGGCATATTATTTATTTTTTAATGGAAAAGATTAAACTAAAGGGGCTAAAGTAGGGTACTGGTAAGAATATTACAGGCATGATGGCTTACAAGCTGCATAAGGATGTGGAGAAGAGAAGGCTAGGGGATCAATGGACTAGAAGTTCCTACTAAGGTTAAAGAAAAGAGGTGGTAGAAGCCAACCCCCAAATTGTGAACACCAGGTTCCCTGGGATTTGGGGAAGATAATTTGGTGCGACAATCAATTTGTACTTAGATCTGAGCTGAGTCCTGGGTCTGCTTTATTAGTTTTGTGACCTTGCCAAATTACTCATTTATAAATTAGTACAATGTGTATCTCATAGGAATTTGCAGAGTATTAAAGGAGATGGAAAGGCCAAAGAAGGGGCCTAGGACACAATTCATAAACATCCTTTTCTTCCTAGAGGTAAAACTGAGTATTTATCTGGGGCCAGTTCAGGTTCAAAATTAAAAGCTTCCTTTACTAACTATATGGAGCTTTTCAATCTCTGAAAATGTTTGTTACCCAATAACATCAATGTGACTAAGTGATGTGATAAATGATATGATTAAATAATTGTAACATGATGTGGTAAGTAGGAAATGTCAACTTTTTTTATTTTTATTTTTAGGTTCACTAAATTTATTTTAAAAATCATAAAAGGTTTCTTACAAAAGCACATTACATTCTGCACACTGCTCTGAATAGTTGCCAGGGACATAAGGAATATTGTTACTTTTCCTCCCTGTCTCCCCACCCCCAAATGTTACAGTGACCACAAAGCAAAGTGTTCACAATAACTACATAGGGGGAATTTTCCTTTTTAACCAACAATGAACAAAAATTAAAATTCACTCATTGTGCTGCTGTTTCAAAATTTCAATGTTAGTTTTTGCACACACACACATACCCACCCTGTTTGTAAGGAACTAAAACATTACATCTGGTGAACAGCAAAGATTTCACTACACCTCAAATGCAGAACACCTAGGAAGCAGAGGAATGTTGACTTTTTAAACAAAAGCAGATTAAAAAAAAAAAAGATGCAGGATTCCTTCAGTTCTTCACTGAAGTCTTAGAAAAACTTTCCAGAATACTGCTTCACACTGTTCTGTAGCAAATACTGTGCATTCTGTATCTGGTCCTGTGTTACTGTAATGGTAATGATCCGATCTTTGGATCCTTATAAAGGCTCATCAATTTTGATCAAAGCTCCTGACTCATGACAAATTTGTTTAATCAGCTAACCGCCTTTGCCAATAATAGATCCAGCCAAATCTTTGGGAATAGTAACTTGTGTAGTAATAATAGGTCCACCAAGATCACCATATGAGCCATGACCCCCTGCATAGGAATAATCATATCCGGAGCCACCCTGTGGTTCATAATCCATCTGCCATTCTGAAGGGCTCCATGTATCTATTGCAGAGTCCCAAGTTTCATCGGCACTGAAACCAGCCATGCCATCGTAACTGTCTCCAGGTCTTCCTCTTCTGTCATAGGCCATTAGATCTCCTCCTCTAGGAGGTGGTGGTGGAGGAAGAGGCAGGAGGAGGATGTCCTCGCCGAGAACTCATGTCATCATCATCTCTTCTAGAAGGAGGCATCAGACGCCCACCCCGACCAGGAGGCATTCTGTCAAAACCACCTCTTCCCCGCATGGGAAATCCCATGTGATGTCCACAGCGATCATCAAACATCATTGTAACGCCACCATAATCATAGGTTTCATCGTAAAAATTGGGATCGTACGGTTGTGCACGTCCTTTGATGGGAGACTCTGATATGAGATCATGGATGATCTTTATGCACTCCACAACTCTATCAGGTTTTCCTCCAATAAGAACGACTCAGTCAGTGGAATGAGGACAGCATTCCTGGAAAAGCTTGATTGTTGTCTGAGTGTTCTCTCGAAGTTCTTTGATTTTAGCACCTTTGACCTCAATAATTCCTCCCGCCAGACTCTGATGAAGCAACAGTCTTAGGGCCGGCCGGGTGGCTCAGTTGGTTAAAAGCTCGCTCAAGAGTGCGAGCTGAGGTCTGAGCAACAGCGGTTCGATGCCAGCCCGAGCTGAGTTGCCGTTGAGCTGCCAACAGGTGGCAGGATGGCTCAGTTAAAAACAAACAAACAAACAAAAAAAACAGTCTCAGCTCGCAGTCAAAGTCACTTCCTTTATAGTGTTGGTAATTTAAGCATTCCACAGCATCAGATTCGAGCGGGAGCTGGCTGGTTGCAGTGGGTGATGGCAACTGCAGGCTCTCTTCCAAGGTAGGGATGATTTTCTTCAGAATTTCTCCAATTGTTTCAATATCAGCACTGATACTCAATATGCGCTCGGGGCCACTGCTGTCTGGGACTGAAAAACTGGCATTGTAGTCTGTACACAGAGCCTTAATATTCTTGCCTCCTTTTCTGATCACTGCCCCAGCATTCTTGCTCTGAAGCAGAATGCGTAATTCAACCATCTCATCAGTATTTCTAGATCTTTTAAAAGCTTGCTCCTCTTCCATATCTTCTGCAGGACGTTTACCAAATTCACCATTGGTTTCGGTGTTGGGGAAGGTTTCCTCTGGCTATTGTTTCCATTTTCTTGGATTACACGGACACACCAATCTATAGGCCGTAAACAAGCGGGACGTAGGCAAGACGTCAAGGTTGGTGCCGCAGAGAAACAGAGGATAATGGCATCTGCCAGAAAATGTCAACTTTTTGAAAGAAAAGCCATACTCATAAATTTTCCTTATATTTATAACCAATCTGCTGACCCAATAAAATACTTGGTGGATGGGCTGGCCGAGTGGCGCGGTGGTTAAGCACTGGCTTGGGAAGCCAGCGGCCCCGGTTCAGGTCCCACATATGAGGGCCAGTGACACTACCCTCAAAAAAAAAAAAATAGAAGGCCCATTAGTGTAATTATTAAAAATAAGCAAACATATATTGTAACATGTATTCCATCATATATACCACATTTTGTTTATCCATCCATCCACTGAGGGGCACTTGAGTTATTTCCACCTTCTGGCTATCATGAGAAGGAGTACAAGTGTTTGTTTGAACACTTTTTTATTTCAATTATTTTGAGCAAATACCTAGGAATAGAATTACTGGTTCATATGGCAATTCTATGTTTAACCTGTTAAAGAACCACCTAACTGTTTTCCACAACAGCTACACCGTTATCAACCTCTAGCAATGCACAAGGGTTCCAATTTCTCCATATCCTTGCTAACTAACATTTATTTTGCTTGGGTTTTTTGTTAGTTTGTTTAAAGATTGTATTGGGGAATTGGGGAAGGGGAACAGCCAAGTTGTTGTCCTTCAATCTTAGTTGTGGAGGGTGCAGCTAGCTCAGCTCCAAGTCCTGTCACCATCAGGCTGCCCCACGGCAGTTAGTAGCCCCTCAGCTCAAGGTGCCGTGTTCATCTTAGTTGTAGGTGGGCATAGCCCACCATCCCATGCAGGAGTCGAGCTGGAAACCTTGTTGCTAAGAGTGCACGCTTTAACCACTGCGCCATATGGCCGCCCCGTCAGCAGCTCAGTGACAGTTCAGCTCGGGCACAGCTCACTGACCCATGTGGGAATCGAACTGGTAACCCTGTTGCTCAGAGCTCACGCACTTTACCGAGCCATTTGGCAGGTCCCTGTTTGTTTGTTTTTAATGGCTGTCCTAGTGGATGTGAAGTGATACTTCATTGTAGTTTGATTTGCATTTTTCTAAGGACTAATGATGTTGAGCATTGTTTTATGTACTTTACCCCCCACAAAAAAAGGGTCAAGCCACCACACCATTTTACATTATCAACATTAAGTGCTGTATCCTTTTAAAACTTTTACTATACCAGTTATAAAATGGTATACTGATGTAGCTCAAATATGAATTTTTCATATCAAAGATTTTTCATGTCATTTACTGACTTTATTTTCCTTTATATAAATTATATTTGCATTTTTAAAAAATAAACAGCTTCGTAACTGTCAAGCACTACATATACTTTTCATATTAGTACCTAGGAATAAGACAAATATAAAGACAGGATAAGGTAAAAATACGAAAACTACAGAGAGAAAAAAAGTCTGGCTTTTCTACTTACTGAAAACTATCTTGGAATTCTCAACCCGTTGGAAAACATGCGCCTTATGAAGTTTGAATGACTACTTATGCCATTCCTTGTTCCAAAAAGGATTTGAGACAGAAATTTTGAAGGTAAGAAAAGCACAGTACCAAAGAAAGAATGAAGATCTTGGAATCACTAGACCTGATTTTAAATCCTGGCTCCAATTCTGATCTACACACCTTCACTAAAGAAAATCGAATGCCTAATTGAAAGAGCACGTGTATGTGTACACACTGAGATGAAGCCACCTGATTGGACACAAACACGAATCCACTCTAGTTCAAAACTTTTATAACAAAGGAGTTCAGATTTTGTTATCAAGTCCTTGTTTTCATAAAATAATTCCTAAAAACTGCATTATCCTTTTTTTTTTTTTTTGAGGGCAGTGTCACTGGTCCTCATATGTGGGACCCGAACCAGGGCCGCTGGCTTCCCAAGCCAGCACTTAACCACCGTGCCACTTGGCCGGCCCCAGCATTATACTTTTTGATATATCAAATATTGCATAATGAATAACTGCAATAGAAAGATCTAGTTGACAACCTCTCTGGCAACCAAAGAAAACTAGAAAAATGTAATTCTGACATGCCAAACCTATGCCACGCGTAAATGCAAGGGAGGTGGAATTCTGCCTTCAGGGGTCACTGTCATTTTCCTAAGAGAAGGGTAAAAAAGATTCAAGAACTTTTAAATTGACTCCACTCATCTCCTCCCAACCTTTGAAAAGCTTATTATTGAATTATAATTCTTACCAAAAAGTACATCAATCACAAATGTATAATTCAAACAGTTTTCATAAAGCAAACGTATCCACATAACTACCCCCCAACATTTTTACAGAGCAAAATATCAGGTGCTCTGAAAAGTCTTCATGTCCTCCCTATCAGCCCTTCCCAAGGTAAGCACTATCCTGACTTCTAGCCCCAAAGATTATCGTAGTTTTGTAGTAAGCTTTGAAATCGGAAGCGTGCATCCTCCAATTCTGTTAGTTTTCAAGATTGTTTTGGCTATTTATGGTCCCTTGCAATTCCATATGAATTTTTAAGGTCACTTTTTTTCCATTTTTTGCAGAAAAGGGCTATTGGGGTTTTGACAGGGATTACACTCAACCTGTAGATCACTTGGGGGAGTCCTGCCATCCTAACAATATTAAGTGGAAGATGACTTAATTTTAACTCAAAATTATGAGTGCTATTATTAACTTTATTAGGGAAAATGCTGCTTTGCATTTGAGGCCAATATATCTGCTTGGAGTCTCCCCTTAAAATCACCTGGCAAAATTAACTGAACTATATGACACAAAAGGTGGCAGTGGTAGACAGAGAGAAATGCAGCATAACCTAGAATGACTTCTGTACACTTTGACATGTAAAATAGTTATTTCCCCTTCTAATTTCAACAATTCTGGTAGTGTAGGAAACAGGATTATACAACAGTAAATAAAAGTTTATATGACCAAAGCACTGGGAAGACAGACAACTCTTCCCTTGTTCAATCCGCCCTCTCCCCAATCCCTGCCAAGATAAATGAGAGGGAGCTGGGTAGGTTTTAGTTTTGTGCTTTATAACCAAACCACAGACCTGGGACAAGGGCCTTTCATTTCTTGCACAGGACTGTTTAAAACATTAACTCAGTGGAAGATGCCAAAAGTTTCCAAAAAGGAAATATTCCAGGAGGGTTAGGAAGTGATAATCATAGCACATTAGACCTTTGCCTGTTTCCCCTGGATCCCAAAATGATCTACTCCTATGGGCTTGGTAAACAGAACCTCTGATGGGAATATGCTGTCATAATTTACCATACACTTCTGAATCCATTTTCTCTTTCTGATAAACATTGGAAAGCTTATCAAACATAGGACAATCCTTTTAATACACTAAATGTTCCCTCATGTCCCGAGCTTAAATGCTTTGGTAGTGCAGCTCTGCTACAAATACTGGCAGGGGACCTATAGTATTCCCATTGAAGTAACATGGACCTCAAAACATTGTTTCTGGACACTGTCCCTGATTTTAGTCACACAGGATGACTCCTGCCTAATTCCAGTGGAAGAGTGTGAACCTCAGAGTTTCTGCTGGAAATGAGTCACAATAGAGTCCAGCTCAAGGAAGCTCCCATGGGTCACCCTGGGCCACAGAGAAAGCTGCTCCAGAACTTTGTTTCGTTTTGTTTTTTAAAGATTTTATTAGGGAATTGGGGGAGGGGGAACAGACAAGTTAATGTCCTTTTGTTGTGGAGGACGCCACTTCACTGGCCCATGTTGGTATTATCATTGTGCTCTTCTCAGGTGAGGCAGATTGGTTGCCGGCCACTGGAGGGCCACTCACGCCAGCTGCTGGCTACTCACGGCAGCCCAGCGCCAGGTCGAGCTGTTGTTCACCATCTTAGCTGTAGAGGGTGCAGCATCACTGGCCCATGTGGGATCCGAACCAGCAGCCCTGCTGCTCAGAGCACGCTCCCAAGCCAACTCTTAACCAACAAGCCACTCAGCGGGCCCAGAACTTTTGTTTCTTAAAGGAAGAATCATGTCTAACTCTAAGTCCCAATGGTCCCACCCCCAGCTTTTGGAATCTCTTTTAAATTTAGCCTACAGGATTTGCTCAGTAGGTACTGGTTAAATGTAGTGACCATCAGTCTCTAATGTAGAGGACATCAAAATCATCTGTGAAACTTCCAAAAGACATAGATCAGAAACTCTACCCCAGATTTATTCAGCAGGTCTAAGGCTGATGTCCAAGCATTTCCAGTTTAAAATATTCCACAGGTAATTCAGTTGAGAATCAAAGGTTTAAGGTACTCTCCCTTCTATAAACTACAGTTCAGCTAACTCATTTTGTTTAAAAGAATAATACTGTATGGCCAGACTGGGTGGTGGGGGGGATGTCTTCCCTGGGCCTCTAAGAGATTTAAGTCCTAAGTTGTACCCAGGCCCTTCATTTTCAATCTGACTGGAGAAAAATAAGCACCATCTTTACAACGGTCCTTCACATCATCCCAGCCATGTCCCTGTGCATTAATTTAAAAACATTTTTTTCTGTATCTTATGTTTTGACATCTTTAAAATCTTGCTGGTGGGGAAACTGCCCTTCCCAGAGCTAATTCCTAAAGATAGTAGTCAACTGCCTTGGAAGCAGCCTGTCATATGCAAAGCGATCAACTCTCACAATCCAAGCCAATATTGCCTCTGCCCTAAATCATCCCAGGGCCAGGTGCCAGGCAACTAGAGACCCTTCCTATAGCCCAGAGCTTGCCAGAATTATTCAAACCAGCCAATCCTAAAAGGCTTACCCTGCCCTGCCTTTGCCTTGCCTTTCCTATGAAAGGCTCTGATCTAAGTTTTCTCCTCACTCCTGCTTCTGCCTCCTGACCAAAACCTTCCATGTGGTGTGGCATGTCCTCTTCTCTCCAGAAATGTAATAATTATTTTTCTTTTAATGACATTGGCCCACTCACCTCTATAAAGTAAAAATCTGCCAGTACAAATGAGACAACCCACTAGACCCAAGCCTCTGTGCTGCCTACCATTGTTATGCTATCTACTTAACTGATCCAATTGGAAACCATATTATAAACTAACTTTGGTTTCCAAAACCAAGTTACAACTCGTAAATTCCTTCATCCAGAAAAAGTGCTATTAGCATGTGACACTCACTACTCATAACTAAATGTAGTATGACCCAGCAATTAAGCTCCTAGATATATACCAAAGAGCAACAGAAACACAAAACCTGGGGCTGGCCGAGTGGCTCAGATGGTTAAGAGCTTGCTCAAGAGTGCGAGCTGAGCTCTGAGCAACGGCAGTTCAATGCCAGCCCGAGCTGAGTTGCCGTTGAGCTGCCAACAGGTGGCAGGATGGCTCAGCTAAAAACAAAACAAAACAAAACAAAAAACCACAAAACTTGTACATGAATGTTCACAGCATTATTTATAATAGCCAAAAGTGAAACAGGGGGCGGCCGGTTAGCTCATGTGGTTACAGCGCAGTGCTCATAACACCAAGGTTGCTGGTTCAATCCCTGCATGGGCCACTGAGCTGTGCCCACCACAACTAGATTGAAAACAATAGTTGACTTGGAGTTGATGGGTCCTGAAAAAACAGTACACTGTTTCCCAATAAAATCCTTTAAAAACAATGCGCAACCGCCCAAATGTCCATCAGCTGATAAGGTAATAAACAAAATGTGGTATATCCATACAAGGGAATATTATTCGGCCAATCAATTAATCCATTCAAGCTACAACATGGACGAATCTTAAAAAGTGCCAGACAGAAAAGGCCACATATTGTATGAATCCACTTATATAAAATGTACAGAATAGGGCCGGCCAAGTGGCGCATTGGTTAAGCGCTGGTTTTGGGATGCCAGCGGCCCCGGTTCGGATCCCACATGAGGGCCAGTGACACTGCCCTCTACAGCTAACAACAGCTCCACCTGGAGCTGGGCTGTGCGAGCCCGGGTGATGGTGTGGGCTGCAGCCCCTGCTGCAGTGGGCTGCCATAGGCTACAGTGAGTGGCCCACAGCCAGTGTGAGCGGCTGGCAGCCAGCGCGAGCTGCCAAAAGCCGCGGTGAGCGACATCCAGAGGCCAGCGACCGATCTGCCTCATCCGGGAAGAGCGCAATGACGATACCAACAGTGAAGCAACATCCTCCGCAACTAAACTGAAGAACAAAAAGACAGCAACTTGTCTGTTCCCCTTCCCAGATTCCCCAACGCGGTTCCCCTCTGCCAATTCCCCAATAAAATCTTTAAAAAAAAAAATGTACAGAATAGGCAATTCCATAGAAACAGAAGGTACATTAGTGATTGTCAGGGGCTGGAGTAAAAGGGGAATGGGGAGTGGCTGCTCATGGGTACCAAGATTTCTACTTGGGGTTGTAAAACATTCTGGAATTAGATAGTGGTGATGGTTGCACAAGCCTGTGAATGACTGAATCATTTTTGACACTTTATTTTATGTATTTATTTATTTATTTTTGAGGGCAGTCTCACTGGCCCTCATATGTGGGATCCGAACCGGGGCCGCTGGCATCCCAAACCAGCTCTTAACCAATGCGCCACTCGGCCAGCCCTTGACACTTTAAAAGGGTGAATTTTATGTTTATATATCTTGTTTTTAAAAAAACCTGTATTTTCCCTCCAAATCTATTCTTCCTGTATTCCATTTCCCAGTGCTTGGGACCACATTCTACTCAGGTGTTCAGGCCAGAATACTACACATTGTAACAAATGATTAGGTCATGACAATTCAAACGTCTCAATACTTCTCCATTCTCTCCACTCCAACTCCTAAATTCAGGCTATCCTCATTTCTCACCTAGATTACAGGGCCCCCAGTCTTTTTACAATGCAACTAGAACGTCCTTTTTTTTTTTTTTTTTTTGACGGCCCTCATATGTGGGATCCGAACCGGGGCCGCTGGCGTCCCAAGCCAGAGCTTAACCACCGCGCTACTCCGCCGGCCCTAGAACGTCCTTTAAAAACAAAATCTTGCGTGGTTCCCAATGACCCCAGGTTGAAGTTCAAACCGTCAATATGCTTTATAAACTCATTTTCAGCCTGTGGCAAACCCCTGCAGCCTGGCTGGAGGCCTCAGCCTCCACACGCACTGAGTGACCCTCCAGCTAACGCCTCCCCGCCCTGCAGGCCGCCACCTGCTCGCCACGTCCGGGAAGGAAGCTCTGCCGCGCCGACGGGCCGCCTTTGGTGGGTCTCCAAACCCCACTCCCTCTGGGTCGTCTCCGGCTCCTCAGGCAGGTGCGCTCTGAGGGCCGCCATTGCATCCGAAAACATTTCCCGTGTGAACCATGGTGGACCTCAAGTTCAACTTAAAACTGCGGCGGTGCCCTGAACTCACCCTGCCGCTGCTTCAACATTTAATTGACTTTGCCCGGCGCCACCGCACGGGCAGCCACAGTCACCACCTAGACCAGCAGGCACACGCCTCTACGACGCCGAGCTCCGCCCGCCCCGGTCCGACACGCCACGCCACGCCACGCCACGCCCCGGTCCGCCACGCCCCGCCCCGGTCCGACACGCCCCGCCCCGGACCGCCTCACGCCCCGCCCCGGACCGCCTCACGCCCTCCGGAAACGCTTTTCACAGCGCACCCAGGCCGCGGAGAAGCCTGGGAAGCCAGCCGCCCCGACCGCTCTGCGCCTGCGCAGACACAACTCTGCGCGGGGGGCGGGCGCCCGCCTGCGCAGGCGCAGGCGCGAGGGTCTCCGTTGAGACGGTGCCGCCGCGGCGCCGGAGGTAGGAGGAGCTGCTGGGCTTTGGGGCTAGGAGTCTGCACCCGGGAGGATGGGGAGGTCCAGCCACCTCGGGCCCTTCTCGCTTTGCGAAGGGAGAAGAACCTTCCTTGCCCGCCTCCAGCCGCGGTGTAGAGGCAGGAGCCGCGTTTGGGTGGAGAAGGCCGGGGCCGCCTGAAGGGAGGAGAAAGCGGGGGGATCCGGATACCCACGGAGTCACTGCCCGGGGGTCAGTTTTGGCGATCGGAATTCGCCATCAGAGTCCTTGGCAGCCCTACCCTAGGTTGAGCCCCCTGACCGTTTTCCATGTGTCACCAGGTTGAGGGGATCGGGAGGGTCCGCCCCTCACCTGCCCATTCATTCATTCCTCCTCTGCGGTGACAGCGCGGCGCTGCGGTAGGTACAACGCGGAGTAGGCACAAGTCCCCGCCCTCTGGAAACTTGCGGTCTCGTAGGACACGCTGCATCCTTCAACAAATACTAACTGAGCACGTATAAGAGACTAATTTTTATTTTTATTTTTTTTGAGGGCAGTGTCACTGGCCCTCCTATGTGGGACCCGAACCGGGGCCGCTGGCTTCCCAAGCTAGGGCTTCACCACCGCGCCACTCAGCCCGGCCCGAGACTAATTTTTAAGACTAATAACAGAGATGTGGAGACAGCGCAGTGTGGTGGGTGGGATTGGCTCTATCTCCCCACATCCAACAGGAGAAAATTCAGTTTGGTTAGTGTGACGTGCCAGGTGCTGGGACACTGATCTCTGCTTCTCCCTGAAGCCTTCTCTCCCATCACCGCTTTCTCTTTGATCTGATTGTATCTTTGCGGTGAATTAATTCAACAAATAATTGTCCAGCACTTTTTACAAGTCAGGCGTCTTATCAGCCAAAGAATACGAAGTAAACTAGGTGAGTCTGTGCCTTCCTGAAGTTTTGCGCTTAGTAGGAGACAGGTCATAAATAAATGAATAAAAATATAAAGGGCTGGATGCCCTGGTTGGAGCCACACGGCCTGGATTTGAACCCACCCCCTCCATTTCAAAAGCTGTATGAACTTGAGCCAGTTCCTCATTTTTGTGCTTGACTCCTTGCTGTGAAGAAGGGATGACAATAGATTCTACCAAATAGGATTGTTGTAAGGATTAAATGAGTGAGACTTGGAAAGCAGTTGGACTGAAGCCTGGCATACAGTAAGCATTCAATAAATGTAATAAATCTATTACATGTGATTATAACTTGTGATAAATGCCATTGTGAAAACTGTGATGAAAGACAATAATAGGGGCAGAGAGGGCCTCTACTTAGACAAAGGACGAGGGGAAGCTTCTCCAAGGAGCTGACATGGAAGATGTGAATGAGCCAGCCATGCAAAGTAGATTCTAGGTATGTGTGTCTGCCCAGCTCTGGAAAACTAGGTAACTAATCAGATTACTTGGACAATGGAGATTGCATTGTTGTATTTGAAATGAAGTTTCTGCCATTGGGTCGTTCAATTTTTATTTTTGAACACCACTAAACTGTGCTGATATAATGATGCCCATAAGGCCCAACCTTTGCATTTAGGCAGCATTACAGTCACCTGAGTTTGGAGAGCCCTTGCTGAGCTGAAAGGATGGAGAAAGTTACCTTTTTTTGATTTGGAAATATTGATTATATCAATGAAGACTCAGCCTCTTGTGTTCCTATCTTTTGTTTGTTCCTATCTCCTGAGTGTTCAAGAGCATTTTCTCTCTTCTCTCTCTCTCTCTCTCTCTCTCTCTCTCTCTCTCTCTCTCTCTCTCTCTCTCTCTCTCTCTCTCTCTCTCTCTCTCTCTCTCTCTCTCTCTCACATTATATTGCTGCTGATAGAGTGATAGAGCCTCTAGTAGCTGGAGGCCTTGGACCAACATAGGCCTAAGAGATAGTTTTTCTGGATTTGAGGATCATCATGTTTCTGTGGTGACTGCCCTTCATGGGATTCATTCCCCAGATTTCAGCAAAAACAATACTCTTCCAAGATGCCCACGTCTCTCTGCCTGTGAAAGAGCAAGCTTTGCAGGTTTCTAGCCACCACCCCCCAGTTGTGTTGTGATGTCCTATAGGATGTTAGGTCTGTGTTAAACAGGCTGTACCTGAGCATTTGACAGGGGAGTTTGTTACTTCCTTACTCCACATGCGGTTGTACCTTCCTGGAAGAAATGGCATAAAATGACAATACCTGTCTAATTTCACTTAGATGCTTCTGGTTTTCCACAGATGTGAATTACATGAACCAAATGTGCTTTATCACCATGGAGATCTTGAAGAAGAACCTGAGCGCCAAGTTCATATATATTCTATCTCAGAGTCATCTATTGGACAACAAAACCTCTCAGATGTGAACTTTAACAGAGGGAAGCTTTAAACATGCTGTTTAACACAGGCTCAATTTGAAGAAAGACATTTTAAATCCTTAGAGAGGGGGAAATAGTACTTGTTGTTCAATTGTGCAAACTCTCCAGGTATCTCAGTGAGAAGTAGACAGGAACCCTAATGAAACTGTGAGTCTTGAATGAGGCCTGACTAGGCTCGTTCTCGGGCTCCCGGATCGACCCTCACTCTTCTGAAGACCAGCTTACAGAAAGCCTTAAAACTGTCAGATAATGGATGAGTCAGATGATGATTTTAAGGAACTCTGTGCCAGTTTTTTCCAAAGGGTAAAAAAGAATGGCACCAAGGAAGTGTTGGGGGAAAAGAAGACGCAAAAGGCCTCAAATAGCACTCAGATAACAAGCAAGCCAAAAAGGACCAAAGCAGCTGCTACTAAGAGCAGAGCCCTTCAAGGCCCCAGGGAGAGGAAGACTCGATCTGGCAGCCAGGCCCCAAGGACTAAAAAGCAAGCGGCACCCCAGTGGCAGGAAAGTGAACCAGCTCCCCCTGAGAATGGGGAACAAAGTGTGCTTGCTTCTACTGTGCTCCAGGACAGCGCATGGAGCACCCAGACAGGTAACCCAGGCAGAAACACTGCCAGAACTTCCAGAGAGGAAAATCCAGGTAATTGGTACTATTTTGAACCAGGGGTTGAAAAACTGTCTGAAAAAGGCCAAGTAGTATATTATCTTTTGCCTTTATAGGCCACACAGTCTCTGTGGCAACCCCTCAACTCCCTAGACCATATGTAAGCAAATGGGCCGTGTTTCAACAAAACTTTATTTACAGAAACAGGCAGCCAGCCTGAGGATCATAGTTTGCCAACTTCTGTTTATTTGTTAACTTTTTTTTTTTCAGTTATAATGGATATTCAGAATTATTTTATATTAGTTTCAGGTGTATAGCATAGTGGTGAGACATTTATATAATTTATGCAGTGATTCCCCCCCCCAATACCAACTCCTGTTTTAAACAGGAGTGTGAATTTTCCACATGATTATGTTTGAGGCCCTTTGCTCTTTCAGTTTCTTATGAATGTTTACATTACATAGTTGACATGAGTTACCTAAACATGAAAACAATGCTGCTTCTCTCATTTTCTCAAATTCATTCCAAAGTGGGTACGATATGAGTTTAAGCCCCAAGAGAACCTTCAGGTCCTTCCTTTCTCCTCCAAACACTTTTTATTCTTTTTTTTTTGTTCCTCTTTTTGTTTGTTTAAAGCAGCTTTCTTACCCTGCCGCCCTTGATGTACTGAACCGTATGCTTAGCACACACTCTTCATGCAGAGCTGAAAATCAGCCTTGCATATGTAATACAGCATAATATCTTTGGGCTCTTGCTTTCTGTTTCTAAATTTTTTTCACCTTCACTTCCTGATCTTAAATAATATTTTTTTACCTAGTGTGGTCAGCATGACCTCTCAGTGGAGTGGTGGTAAAGACAGCTCACAGAGACTGTTGTAAGACTTCAGTAATGTTGCTGAAACATTGCTGGTCTTTCATGCTCCCTCAGAGAGTCTAGTGAAAACTATGCATGATTCCCCCAGAAAACTGCAGCCGCGCCCCCCCCCACACACACACCTGCAAAATTGACATACAACTTCAAAGGCTTGTGGATCCCCACTGGAGGCCATCTGCGGACACCAAGTTAAAGAACTTCTGACCTTGAAAGATAGAAATGTTTGTCATTAATATTTTTTTAATAACAGCTTTATAGAGGTATCATTCATATTCTATAAAAGTCACCCTTTTAACGTATGTAGTTCAGTGGTTTTAGTATATTTAGTGTTGTGCAGCCATCACCCCTACCTAATTTTAGAACATTTTTATCACCCCAAAAATAAACCTTGTGCTCATAAGCAGTCACTCCCCGTTTCCCCTCCTGTCATAGGTGTTTATGACAGGTATATTTATATTACTACACACAGTGAAGTTACCAAGAAACAATCAGCCCTATTCACACTTGAGAATTAAATCTAAACTAGATGGTAAAGGACCCCTTTGAAACTTGAGTCTAACCTGTATCTGGTGGAAGAGTCTTTTATTTCTCCAGCTAGAACAGACGCCTGTGAATATTTTCTTCCTTGCCAGAGGCTGCTCCCAGCAGCAACTCCCAGCCGCCTCCTTCCTGTCTGACTGAGATGGTGCCAAGTCCCTCCAAACCCCGGGCAGCCGAGCTAGTCCTACAGCGAATGCAGCAGTTCAAGAGAGCAGACCCCCAGCGTTTGAAACATGCTTCAGAAGGGTGCCCCCTTCAGACTGCACTTGAAGAAAACGTCCCACAGGGCCCTGGAGAGGCGCTGATGGCAGGGAATGGTATGACAGGAGTTTTCTGTCTTCCCAGCAGGAATAAGTTTTAACTCAGGAGAAAGGGAGGCAGGAAGGAACTGACCTTCATGGTGTTTCCGCTGAGGGTGGGCTTTGTCTGGCCTTCTACCTGTGCCACTTCATTGTGTCTAGCCAAAGAACGAAGGATCCCTTGGGGCATTTCTCACTTAGTTTCTATGCCAAGGTACCTCTTCTTTTTTAAATATTTATTTTTTACTATGAAATTTTCCCATATAGAAAAGTCAAAAAATATATATTACGATGAACTCCCTGTATCCTCAACCTAGAATTAACAATTGTTAACATTTTGCCATATATTTTTTATATCTCTATAAACACACATGCTTCTTCTGTACCATTTGAAGGTAAGTTATAGACATCATGACACTTCACCCCTAGATTCTTCTACAGAATCACAATACCATTATCACACCTACTTCCATAATGTTGCCTGGTATCCATTCAAATTCAGACTTTCCCCAATTGTCCCAAGGATAGCTTTTGTAACTGGCTTCTTTTTTTCTGCATGAGGATTTGTTAGAACTATAAGTTCACACATTGCATATAGCTCAGTAGTCTCTCAAGGTCTAGACTCTAGAACAGTCTCTTTGTCTTGTTGTTGTTGTTTAATGATACTGTTTGAAGAGTCCAGGATAACTGACTTAAAAGTTCCCTCTTTCTGGATTTGCTTATTTCTTCATGGTGCCATTTAACCCCTTCCTGCAACCACTGTTTCGCATTACACTCAGTAAACTAGAGGTCTCATTGGCTCCAGGGTAAACAGTTTGGCAACAGCAGGTACTGTGCCCTGCATATTGTGCCATCCCAAGAGGCACATAATGTTGGATGGTGCCATTCTTTATTCCCTAAACAATATGAATTCTCATCTCTGATGGAAGTACCTAAAAGGAAAAGAAACAGGAAGAAACTGTATTGACAGACCTACTGTTAATGAGCATGTACTCTTTTGGTGTTAGATTTGCAGATTTCACCTTAGAAGCACTGAGGATTCTCAGGCTACCTACCCCTAAGGTCCACAGGTAGTGATGTGACATCTCCCATAGCATGTATCCTTGAGCACCACCCAAGAGGTAAAGAGGAGTCGCTCAGCCAGTGCATGAGCCCAGCACTTCCCCTACATATGACTTGGTTCCTTCCATATATCTTCATATCATACCCCATAATGCTCAGGCAAGAGAAACTGTTGATTTGCTAACAAACAATCAAAAACACCAAAATAAAGTGTGATGCTTTTCTGGCTTCGGTGAAAAGAGTGATAGGCCATAGGAATATTTAAGAATTGGAGATTTATGAAGTTCTCAGGGCATATCCCTCATAAGCGCCGCAAGTGTGCTCCAGCAATATCATCAGATGTGACAGGGCCACAGCGGTGGGCATGGCGATCTTGGGAGCCATCTCAAGGCATTTCACTGTGACGTGGTTCTTCTAGGCTTGGCATCAAAGGTCATAGCAGTAGGAAAGGTTGAGCTTTGAAGAGGAAAACCTAGATTTGTTGGAATAGGAGCCTTCCTATTCCATTGAAGTTTGAGAAGTACTGTTCTCAGAGCCCCATTTAGTGCCCCATTTCACTGGACAGTGCCGAGCACAAGGCAGAGCAGTGCCGCATCTGGTTTCTTCACACTCCACTCAGTGTCCATGCTCTGCGAGCTCTGACAGATGTGCGGAGGTCTGAGGATGAGCTCATCCTCATGGATCTTTGTGCCTCTCCCCAGGGGCTGGACCCTGGCTTCCTGCCACCGAGAGTGATGCTGCAGTGGCCTTGGCCCTACAGCAGGAGTTTGAGGAACGAACATCTGCACTTGACGATAGCCTGGAGGAAAAGGGATTGTTCTTCTGCCAGATCTGTCAAAAGAACCTCTCAGCTATGAACGTGACGCGAAGGGAGCAGCATGTGAACCGGTAGGAGCAACTCAGCCATAACCTCTCTGTGGTCAGCTTTTCCATGGGTGTCACCAGATCCAGGGGCCTCTCTGGCTGTAGTGGGAATCTTGAGATACTTACCGTGACAATACTGTGTTGGTGTCAATCTGTTCTTGCTTTTTTTTTTTTTAAACAGTTTTATTGAGATATAAGTCACATACCATACAATTCACCCATTTAGAGTGAACAATTCAATTTTTATTTAGTATATTCACAGAGTTGCACAAACATCATCATAGTCAATTTTAGAACATTTTCATCACCCCCAAAATAACCTTTATACCCATTAGCACTCACCATTCCCCCTGCCTCAGCCCTGGGCAACCACTAATCTGCTTTCTGTCTCTATGGATTTGCCTATTCTGGACATTAGTGTAATCACACAATATGTGGCCTTTTGTGTCTGGCTTCCTTCACTTAGCATGGTGTTTTCAAGGTTCATCCATGTTGCAGCCTGTGTCAGTGCTTCATTTTTATGGCTGTGTAACATTCCCTTGTCTGGACAGGCCACATTTGTTTATCCACTCATCCACTGATGGACAATTGGATTGTTTCCACCCTTTGGGTATTGTGAATAGCGCTGCTGTGAACATCATTTCATGTATTTGCTTGAGTGTTTTCAGTTCTTTTGGGTATATACTTAGGAGTGGAATTGCTGGGTCATATGGTGACTCAGTGTTTTCTTCAGCCACCTTTGTTAACTGATTCCTAAGTTGCCTGTCTGGAGGCTGATTACACAGTGTGGAGGGACTGGCTTTGGGGGTACAAGGCTTGCCCCACAGTCTCCATGTAGATGTGGATCATGTTTGCTTTGGTCCACATTACCAGGGAAGGTGGTTCTCCTATGTTTACTCTTTTCCTCCAGATGCTTGGATGAGGCTGAAAAGTCACTGAGACCTTCCGCGCCTCAGATCCCTGAATGTCCCATTTGTGGCAAGCCATTTCTCACCCTAAAGAGCAGAATCAGTCACTTGAAACAGTGTGCTGTGAAGATGGAGGTTGGCCCCCAGTTCCTGCTCGAGGCCGTGCGGCTGCAGACAGCTCAGCCCGAGGGGACGTGCAGCACACCAGCGCTGGGCCCTGCATCGAGGTGAGTCAAATGAAAAGGAAAAAAATCAAAGAAGTACTCTGATTTGTCTTTAAAACAAAAAAAAAGCCGTTTGTAGTGCTGGAGGACAATAGAGCCCTCTTTGATTCTGGAAATGAAACATGAAGGGTCAACAGTCTCCACAGGGATTGAGGAGGGAACAAATTCTGCACCCCCGAAGGCTTTGGAATGGTCCATGCAGGTGTGGGTGTGTCTGGAAAGGAAAGGACTAGTTGGACTGGTTTCCTCCAGGTTCTTCCTGAGCGTTTTCCATTCCCAGGATCCTGCAGGTCGGTGTCCTTTAGAGCAGCTAAGAATTTGGTAATCACTTGACCACATCCACTTCATGTGTGCTACAGCCTGGCTTCCACTCAGTGGAGTCCAATTTTCATACCATTAATATAAGATTACTCAGCATAGTTCAAAGAGTTGGTGAGACAGAACCACAGGCCTTTTTTCTTTTTTAATTTGCATGAATTAAATGCTTAAGTGTTAAAATAGGGGGTCTTGCTGATGAAACAAGTCTTCAGCATGCATGCCACAGGCACACAAGTGGAGGAGGTCAAGTTTGCTCCACATCGCCCCTGCCACCATGGATACCAGAGTAGACCCCAGTGTTCCAGGGAACACAGGCAGCGTGGGCTTGGGACTTCTTTCCTCGGACAGCTGTCAAGAGCAAAGGGAAGGCCATGCCTTGCACACAGCTCTGGGCATCTGAGCTGCACCGCTGCTGAGATTGGGAGGGCAGAGGCCAAATCTTCGCTGATGGGCCTGTCTGTATGACAGCACATCAGCACTAGCAGCGTAGACTCAGAAGCCTAAGGCTGAGAATAGACGTTACCTAAGCCATTTGGCAGGACCACACTGAAACTACCTATTCAGATCAAACATATCTGCTTTGTAAATACCTCCAAGAAGTGAAACAAGATGTGGGAGGGTCTTTCAAGAAGGTTGTTAGAGTGGCAATCACTGGGACTTTGAGCCTCACCTTCCCTAAGGCCAGTCCTGGGTATTTTTAACTCTAGGGTAGTCAGGACTCCCTGGCTAGGGCACATGTGCTAGTCAGAGCACCCCACTTGCCCCTACACCCCTCACTTGCTCCCCGGCCCTACCTGCTGGGCCCAGAGGTGCAGCCTGTACAGTGGCAGAGGCCTGGAATATTGAGGTGGCTCCCTTCTTTCATGGAGGCTGTGGTTCTCATGGAGGATTCCCAGGAAGTTGGAACTGAATTGGGGCTCGCTTAGCTCTTCCGAGGTGACACCTGAGATTCGGGAGCCATTGCTGGCCTGTAGAGAGCACCAGCTTTTGTGAAAGCCAGAGGTGCTTCCAGAATATCCTACAACTTCAGGGAAGGTGATCCTGGGTTTGCCCTCCGTTTCTTTCTCACCTTTATCCTCCTCCTTCTTGTCCAGCCTGTTGGGAGTCAGCGGGCAGTCTAGGTTCTCTCCAACCAGAAAACCTTTCAGTAAATCTCCTCCAAGCCAAATGAGTTCCTGCACATTGGCCTTCGCGCCGGGAGGCCTTTCCGAGGGCAGAGGTGCTGCCCTGCGGCCCATGTGGAGGAAAGGGATCCTTTTGTGGCCAGTGTGGCCAGGACCACCTAAGGGCATCTAAAGTATAGATGGGCAGAAGTTGGTGTAATCCAGGCTGATGAGTCGGAACCATCGAGTGCAAACCAGAAGGGTTTGGCCACACCTTGGGTGTGCAGGGACTGCTGACAGCATCATATATCCAGCGGGAACCCAGCTGGACAGCCTCACACAGAAGGACTCAGACCCTCCTGTGTCTGGACTGCACTGGACTTTTGGCCCAGGATTGCATGAGCTTATGAGAGGCACAGAATGAGCACAGTGAATAATTGATGCTTCTGTCTGATGGATCCCCATTTATCCTTTTCCTCCCCACAGAGGAGAAGGGGGTCCGACCTTCTCTGGTCCAGTGGGGAGCACCTCAGAACAGGAAGTGCTCGTACCTCTGGCCATCAGTAACCTTTCGGCTTGGTTACCTTTAAGCTTCAGCAGTCACGCCGGAGGTCTGAAGCGGAAGGGAGTCCCCATCAAGAGGGAGCCACAGAAGAGGCGGAAGGTCAACGAGCCTGAGGTGCCATCTGAGGACATGCTGGTGGCCATGGCTCTCTCCCGGTCCAAGATGGAGCAGGAGGCTGTGCCCGCAGTGCTCAGACTGGGAAATGCTTTTTCTGAGAAGACAAGACTGGGAACAGGTATGTGTGACCATAAGTGGTGGCCCCAGGGGGAGCCTCGCGGAGCTGCCCCTGGCCGAAGGTTATTGCTGGGCCTCAGGGTGTGTAGATGGACTCCGTTATTGACTGTGTCACTTCTGTTTATCTCTAGAAAAGAGCCGCCGTAAGAAGAAAGCACCCATTTCCCCACCCCAGTTGTTAGTCCAGGACTCGGAGACCACAGGGAGACAGATTGAGGATCGCGTGGCCCAGCTCTTTGCAGAGGAAGTGGAATTTTCCAGCACACCGCCACTTCCTGCGAGCAGACTGTTAAAAGAAGAGCTGGAAAAGTCCTGCGGGTGTCTGCCACTGCCTGAAGGAAAGCAGAACTTTCTATGGGAGGGCAGCGCCCTGACTAGGGCCTGGCCTCTGGAATCTTTCTACACAGCAAGCCTGGAGCCGCCCATGATGCCCCAGCAGCTCGCCAAGGTGTGCCCTCCCCTCCGGCGCATACGGGTGGGCTCTGGAGAGGGGATGGCAGCTCCAGGATTAGAGAACTGGGAATCAATAGCTGGAGGACAGAAAGTTCAAGAAGAGGAAGAGGGCCAGCCGAGTGTCACAGTGGTTAAGCGCTGGCTTGGGAAGCCGGCGGTCCCGGTTCGGGTCCCACATATGAGGGCCAGTGACACTGCCCTCAAAAAAAAAATAAAGAAGAGGAAGGGAAGGGAGGAGAGGAGGAGAGGAAGCATAGGGGCGTCAGCCGTGGCACGTTTCTCTTTGCAGTGACTAGAGGGCTCTCCTGGTAAGAACAGGGAGGACCATTGGTTTCCAAATATATTGTGTACCCGGAGAATTCATTTAAAATGCAAGGTCCCAGGCCCCTCCCCCAGGGGGGCCGGTATAACCTGCTATGATGACGCCCAGTAACCAGACAAGCCTGATGCAGGTGGTCCTGGAGTCTACTCACTCGCTTAAGACCATTTAGATGACATTAGGAGGACAGGGCCCCCAGGGACCTTTCTGTAGACGTGGATGTCACAGGCATGGCCTTCGCTGTGATAGAGAGTCTTGCTAACAGACAGTGATGGAGAAAAGCTTCTCAGGGTTGCTCTGGGCTGTGGCTGTCACCCTCAGGGACCTACTGTGTGATGGCTGCTGCAGCAGTCACATGGTCACTCTGGCTTCCGACTTCTTTCAGGGTGTCACACAGGAGCCCACGCTGCCACCAGTGCTGCCTGACCAGCCACAGCTGGGTGTGCACACGCCACCTGCTCTCCACAGTGCTGGCCCCAGGAACCCATCACCCTCCGCCAGCCAGCGAGAGCACCAGGCCCTGCAGGACCTCATAGACCTGGCAGGAGAGGGGCTGAGTGCCAGCCTGTGGCCCTGCAGCGGCGGCCCGGCCAACTCGGAAGGGACTGAAGGTGAGACACTGGATGGGACAGCTGGGCCAGCCCTGCCCTCAGGGCCCTCCCCTCCCTGTGACGGAGGCCATGACGGCAGCTCAGATCTAAGGTTCCCAGGCTCATCCCGTAGGAGGAAAATGCTGTTTCTGTAATGCTTTCATTCTTTTCCTCAAAGGTGAATGTGACATAGGTAAGTCTATCACCATTTTCCTTCCACTTTAATCAAGGACAGTGATAGGTGAGCAAGCGATAGGTGGGCTCATTCTCTTTCACTATTTGCCTGTGTCCCTCTCTGTTGGGGGCGGGGTGGTAAAAGTGTTTGTGGGCATCGCTTTCACTGAAAACGTCCCTAATAACCAATACCATCCGAGGCTCCTCTGGGGTCGGCTCAGCCCACAGTTGCTCTTTCTCTGGAGGCTGACATTGCGGGAAGGTCGTGTTCTTTTAACCTGTGAATCCTCCTTTCAGGGATGGATCTCTCGCCCAGCGGCCTTCCACTGACTGGGTTTGTCCTGCCACCTGAGCAGCAGCATCTGGAGCGAGGAGACAAGGCTTCGGTAAGGTGGGGCCTCTCCATGCGGCCAGGCCCTGCTTTGGCTCTGCGGTCTTGGCCATTCAGTGCTGTCAGCTCACCACTGGCTTTTAGGCCTTTGCACAAGCCCACTGATCCCTTTGATAGCATTTGAGCTGAGCCAGGCAAGAGCCCACGGGAGCCTCTTGTGCCCCTCTCAGGGCTCTGCCATGAGGCTTCGTCCCTCTTGTCATTGAACCCCAGAGGGGTATCTCAGTTGCCTGGGAGCCCAGAGGGACCGCTATTACTCTGTGAGGTTACCTCATTCAGCTGACTGCTCTGTGCACTCATTTCTCAAAGTTTCATTCATTCATTCATTCATTCATTCATTCATTCAGGACTCACTCTGCCCCTGTGATGTGCCTGTGCTGGGCTGGCCACTCCCTAAAATTCATAATCTGTGTTGGTGATGAATTGGGTGAGAAGTTGGTTACCCTTAGAGTGGAGGTCACCCCATTAGTCTACCGGTGTCACACAAAGGTCTCCTGGTCACCATGGCACACAGTCAGAAAGGACTTGAAGCTCCTCTCAGCTGGGTCCCTGAACCACTTGAACTGGGGGATCTTCATCTGTTACACCTGGCTGGTAGGTTTCGTCACAGGGCTGCACAACAGTGTGTGTGAAACACTAGGTCTGATACACACAGTGCCCAGAAGCTGCCACTGCTGTAGTTCCATCTTTATTAGAACCGCCATACCTGTCCACTTGCTGGTCCCTCCCATTTTAGGCCAGGGAACTCAGTGTGATAGAGAATTTAGGAAGCTAGTGTTTTGCTTTTCCGTGTCACTGAGTGACTTAAGGTGACTTAAAGGTGGAACCCATTGTAGGAACCCTGTGGAGAGGAGTGCCCGGGGCAAAGGTCTCACCTGGCCACCTTAGAGCCATCTCAGCTGGGGAACTTGCACAGTTAGAGAGGCGAGCGACAATGGCTGCTCTTCTGTTTCAGCTCTCCCTCGGTTTGCTGGTTGCGGACTTGGGTGCCATGGTCAATAACCCACACCTGAGTGATGTCCAGTTTCAGATGGACAGCGGGGAGGTGATCTATGCACACAAGTTCGTGCTTTATGCCAGATGCCCACTTCTCATGCAGTATGTAAGTCCTCAGTGAGCCGGCTGCCTCTCTGCGGCATCCTCGCATCCTCCTCGGCCCCCTCCTCCCTCCCTCTCCCCGTCTGCCTGCCTCTCCCTCTCCTTGCCTCTCTCTCTGTTCCTCTTCACTCTCTGCCCAGGCTCTCTCTCTGTCTCGCCCTGCTCCTGAGCCCCCTCACTCCTGCTCACCCCATGTTCTCACCCATCTCCCTCCCTGCTCTCCTCCCACTGCCCTAAACTTTTTTTCCTCTCTGTTGCCATAAGGTTACGCTTCCAGGGGGAAGACACGTCTGAGGTTAGGAAGTGGTATGAGGAGATGACCTCAGGATTGGGAAATAATCAGATTTCTTGTTCCGTTGAATAAAAATCCTCCCCCTTGCCTCAGAATATTTTTTTTTCTTCTTTTTGAATAATTATAAAGTCTAATAATTGGCCTCTTTAAAGCTGAGCTGCTGACAGACATTTCTGTACCAACATGTGTTTGGCTTAAATAACGTGTCACAGGAATCCAGGAAACTGCTATTGGTCTCTCTCAGAAAGTTCTAATGCCTTCGATGTGTCTGTCAAGAGGAAACTAACTGGATTTGATTTGATTTTGAAAACTGATTTGATTTTGAAAACTGCAAACATTTTGGCCAACAAAAAAGAGCAACATAGGGGCCGGCTGAGTGACGCGGTGGTTGGGAGCTGGCTTTGGACACCAGCGGCCCTGGTTCGGGTCCCGCATGTGGGAGTCAATGACACTGCCCTCAAAAAAAAAAAAAGAAACACAAAAAAACTATATAATAACACTTTTTCGGGCTGGCCGAGTGACGCGGTGGTTAAGAGCTTTGGACGCCAGCGGCCCCGGTTCGGGTCCCACATATGAGGGCCAGTGACACTGCCCTCAAAAAAAAAAAAAAAGAAAAGAAAAGAAAAAAAAGAGCGACACAGGCTAGTGCTCGTCCGGGGCTGAGGCTGTCGGTGAGAAACTCACAGGACACCCCCAAACCATCTGCTTCGCCCCAGGTCAGGAGCGTCCAGTCACTGAACTTTCTGTACTTTATTTCACCCTCAGGTAAACAGTGAAGGCTTCTTCGCTGTAGAAGACGGTGACCTGAGAACACAGCGCGTCCTGCTGAGTGACGAGAGCACGGAGGCCACCTGTGCGTTTCTCCATTATCTCTATACCGCGGACACTGGCCTGCCTCCCCAGCTGGCCCCTGAGCTGAGTTCCCTGGCCCGCAGGTCCATACTGTTCTTTCCATTTACTGCATGGCTTTTGACATTAACTGCCAAGGATTACCAGGTTGATGGCTCATGGGAGGGCCAGGGCCAAGTCCTTCCTATACCTTTTAATCCCAAGTGTATGCCCAGTGGTATCCTTGAACAAGGTGTTTTTATAGGAAGTCCGGCCAGAAATGGACTCTTGCATGAGAGTTGAGTGCTGCTTGAGAAGGCTTCTGCTGAACCCCATGGCTTTCAGCTCCCTGGGGTGATTTAAGAGGATGGTCCTCAGCCGCCCCCAAACACTGCCACTCCTCCATTGTTCCACCGAGGCTGAACAATGGCAGTCCTTTCCCACGTCCCAGAAAACAGAGGACACAAGGCTTAGTCCATCTCCCATGAATCTGCACCTCCCAGCTTGTCCACACCGGTATCTCAGGAGAGGTGGCAGGTAGCTCAGCAAAAAAACGGGTTCTACCTCCTGCCAAGGCGTGAGGGCCGCTGGGATAAAACCTTGTCCATCCAAGTCCACATCATCCCTCACATGCATTGTTGGGAAAGGACCAGCTCAGCCTCCAGGGTTTTTTGTTTTGTTTTTTTGTTTTGTTTTGTTTTTTTGAGGGCAGTCACTGGCCCTCATATGTGGGACCAAACTGGGGCCGTTGGCTTCCCAAGCCAGCGCTTAACCACTGCACTACTCAGCCGGCCCAAAAAAGTGTTGTTATACAGTTTTTTTTGTGGTTTTTTTTTTTGAGGGAAGTGTCACTGGCCCCCACATGCGGGACGCGAACGAAGGACGCTGGCCTCCCAAGCCAGCACTCAACCATCGTGCCACTCGGCCGGCCCTCCAGGGTTTTAAATGTACCAATTGGACCACTAAGCCCTGAAGCAGGTGGGAGGCGGTTGCACCCACTGAACTGCGCTGACCTGTGACAGTTTTGTCTGCGTTGCTCTGGGTACCTTTCAAGGCAGCACGTGCTCCACAGTTTTGCAGCACCCCCAGTTTCTGTTACCTTCAGCCCAGCTGGATGCGCCCTTCAAGTTTGTGCAGTGGGGTTAATGAGCCTAGCCTGAAAGGCTCACGAGTCTCTGTTTCTAGAACTGAGTCACTGGGGTATGAGCACGGGCACCCTAGTCGCAGGAGAGCAGGGAGGAGGGCAGGACTGAGTCCCGGTAGTCCTCCCTGGGAGGACTTCCGCATCCATCCTCGCCTGCTCTGGGATCACCCAGCTGCCCCCTGTGCAGGGTGATGATGCACGGTGTTTCCTGTTGCAGGTTTGGTGTGAGTGAGCTTGTTCACCTGTGCGAACAAGCACCTGTTGTGATGGATTCAGAGGGCGACCAATGGAAGGAGAAGGAAGACAAGGATTGTGAAAACAGAGCGGAAAATTTCCATGAACTCTTGAGGTCAATGTGGGCAGGTGAAGAAGAGGAAGCAGAGGCCTTGTTGAAATCAGAGGGCCATCAAGAAGATAGAGAAAAGGTCAATGAAGCAGAAATGGAAGAAATTTATGAATATGCAGCTACTCAGAGAAAGCTGCTTCAGGAGGAAAGAGCTCCAGACATCAAAGAAAAAACTGACCAGCTTGGGGAGGATGGTCCAGGTTCTGGGCGAATCCTAGCAAGCATCCAGGTTCAAGGCCAGTCGGCAAATGCAGAACAGATGGAATCATTTGGGCAGGCAGGAGATGAGGCTCCAGCCCAATGGAAAAACAGGAGACAGTCCATGCTCCTGCCACTTGAGGGCCTGTGTTCAGACGGGGAGGCGGAAGCAGAGGTACCAAAGGAAGCACTGGGCCATTCCAACTCTAGCCCTCCTCAGGGCGGCCGGGCAGAGAGAAAGCAAGGCCCCTTTTTGTACACAGCTGATGCTGATGATGATGAAGAACAGCCCTTTCCATCAACTCCAGGAGGACACCCTGAACCATCCCAAATAACGAGTGATCTCAAGGAAGGCAAGGGCACCGTTGGGGAAAAAGACATGGACAGTTCCCGTGCCCCCACTCCCTGGCAGGCACCCCCATCGCACCCATGCCTCTCCCCGTCACAGCCCCCTCCAGGCAGGAGTCCCCGCCAACCACACCCTCGCCCCTACTGCACAAGTGACTCCTCCCCACCAAGGTCCCAGTCGCAGGGCGGAGCTTCCAGGTCCGCCTCCCAGGACTCACCATCGAAGCCAAAGAGGGTCCGGAGCCTCCTCCCCCTACTTAACGATCCAGGCTGCCAGAAAGGCAAAGAACATGGTTCCATGTTGGAATGCAAAAATAAAGGGGTTCTACTCTCCCCAGAAAAGTCTCCATCCATTGACCTAACCCAAGCAAAACCTGGCCATCAGAGCTCCACATCTCAGAATTCTCCAGCCAGCGTCAACAGAGAAGATGAGGTTATCCTTTTATTGGATTCAGATGAAGAGCTGGAGCTAGAACAAACCAAAATAAAGTCAGTTTTTAATGGTCCCCCCGAAGAAGAAAAAGTTCAAGAAGTTAGCCCCAAGTCCTCTGAGCTGTTCTCCATCATTGACATCGATGCAGATCAGGAGCCTTCCCAAAGCCCACCGAGAAGAGAGGCTACCCTGCAGCAGGAGGAGGGGGGGCCGTCAGGGACCCGGGGCTCTGTGGGCAGCAGAGGGACCTCCCGGCTGTTCTTTGAGACTGAGCGCAGCCGCTATGAGGACAGCACCCTGGACACGTCGTGGCTGGTGCCTGCCACCCCGCTGGCCAGCAGAAGCCGAGACTGCTCATCACAGACCCAGATCACGGGTCTCGGGGCCAGGACCTCAGCGGACCAGACGGCTCACCCGAAGCCCAGGGCCTCGCTAGAAATCAAGGATGGCCCCGAAGCTGTGAGCAAGTTTCCGGTGATCGTGCCCCAGACGTCGTCATCCTGCCTGGTCCCTGTCGCTCCTGGAAGCCCTGACAGCAGAAGGCAGATCTACCGGAGTCCTTCCAGTCCCTGCCCCAGGCGCCACCCGCACTTCTCTCCCCCTGCTTCCTGTCCCACCTCAGGAGGCCTTGCTGAGTTCAGCAGGCAGTTCCAGGAGCGCTCGCCGCCTAGGCCGAGCCTGCCGAATCAGGCCACAGCGAGTGAAGTGGTAGAGGTGGAAGACAGTGACGATGAGCAGGAGGTGGCTTCCCCTCAGGTGAGCGGCACCCCCCTGCAGGACAGCAATCCCCACATGCCAGCTGACGACTGCTGCTGGAGTGTTGAGCCCCTCTCACCGATTCCAATTGACCATATGAACCTCGAGTGGACTGGCCCCCTGAGCACCAGCAGCCCCGGTGGTAGGGTGGGGGAGACCCTGGACAGTGGTGACTGCCACTCCCCCACACTCCTGGGCACCACCCCCATCCGAGGAAGCTGCACTGGCCGAAGGAAGTATCAAGAGAAATCCCCTAGGACCAGCTCCCCTGGGGGCAGCAGGCTGAGCTGCTTGAATTCAGTTCTGTGGGACGATTGGGATGGAGAAGAACAGAAGTCTCCAGAGGTTCTTCCTCTGACCCAGACGCTGAGTGCTGATCGAGCTCAGAAATCAGAAGGGCTAGAGAAGCCAAGTGAGTAGTTGAGAGGGTTGTTTGTCTTTTACCCGAAGGGCCAGGGAGGAAATCAGTAATGACAACATGGGGTGGTGATGCTGAAGGACCTGCTGACGTGCAGTAAGCCTCTTCCTTGCCTTACAGACCCCTCCCCACGGTTCAGGGAGAATGGGCTTGCTGTCAAACATACCTTTCTTAGCCAGTAAGTCAGGGCTTCCTAAATGGGCCTGGACCCTACGCTCACGGGGGCACCTGTTAGAAATCCCTGCCTCTGGACCCCACTCCAGAATACTGAACCAGCACCTCCAAGAAGCAAGACACACACCTCGGGGGCTCCTTAAGATCGGGCAAGTGCAGTTCCTCTAAAAGTTCAACACAGAATTGCCGTTATGACCCAGCAGTTTCACTCTTACATATACATCCAAGAGAATTAAAATCAGGACTCAAACAGGTCCTTGTTCACAAATATTCACAGCAGCTCTGGTCACAACAGCCAAGAGGCAGAAACAACCCAAGTGTCTATCAGCTGATGAGTGGGTATATACAATGGAATAGTATTCTGTTACAAAAAGGAATGATGCACTGGCACATGCTTCAACATAGATGAACCCTGAAAACACAATGTTCAGTGAGAAGCCAGACATAAAAGACTACATATTATATGATTCCATTTCTATGAAGTGTCCAGGACAGTCAAATCCATAGAGACAGAAAGCAGTTAGTGATTGCCAGGGACACAGGGGAGAATGAGGAGTGACTGCTTGCTGGGCCCAGAATTTCCTTTGGGGAATGAAAATGTTTTGTAATTAGATAGAGGTGGTGGTTGCACAATATAATGAATATACTAAGTGCCACTGAGTTATTCACTTTAAAATTTTATTATGTGACTTTCATTGCAATTTAATAAAATCAACAGGGCAAAACAAATCAGGGGCAAGTGTGGGAGGCCTGCTGTGGGCCTCAATCCTTCCTTATCCCCTCAGTGGAGGGTGCCGCTTTCCAGCTCATTTCAGTCATAGAGGAGACTCAGAGCACCCAGTGTCAGCCCCTCAAGGTGCTGCTCCCTCTCCCCCACTGGGCAGATCCAAGGAGAGCCAGGAGGGGCAGGGTCACTCAGCAGGGACTGGTAACAGGGAAGCTAAGCTTACGGGCTGAGCATCTGCCTGTGACCTGGCGTTTCATTTCCTCTTAAAGTCTTAGACCAACTAGGCATCATCAACCGGTGCTCTGAACCTTGAGTGAGCATCAGAATCGCCTGGAGAGCTTCCTTTTTAAAGAACATGTGGCCAGGCCCTGCCCCAGAGCCTCTGCTTCAGGAGGTGTGGGGTGTGAGCAAGAATTTGCATTGCTGACTTGTTCCCAGGTGGTGCCGTGAGAACTGCTGCAGGAGATTTTAGATCAGGGGACCTTGCTCTGAAGCCAAGATGGGTGGGCTTCAAGGAGCGACAGAGTCTCTGAAATTATACAAAGAATTTTGTGCATTTTTCAGGACACAGAGCCTTGGTTTTCATTGATGTTTCAAAGTGCTCTATGGTCATAAAAAGGATAGGAACCAAAGTCCCATCTGTTCCTTATTGTCCCATTTGTCTTTAAAATACTGATTTCTTTCTTTAAAAATAACAGCTTTATCGAGGCATTATTGACATGCCGTAAAATTCACTCTTTAAAATGTACAATTTAGTGGTCTGTGGTATACTCACAGTATTCCGCAACCATCACCCCTATCTAATTCCAGAACATTTTCATCACTCCCAAAATGAGTCCCGAACCCATTAGCAGTCTGCCATTGCCCTGTCACCCCAGCCTGTGGCAACCACTCATCTGCTTCCACCCCGTTCGTACAGCATCAGTACTGCACGATAAGGCTGCCGTGGCCATTATCATGTGCCAGGTGATGCTTCCCACAGGAAGACACGATGCCAGAGTCACAGTTAAAGGATGGATTAACTGCTCTCCTCCAGCACATGGAGGCTGGGCTTTATTCAAGTGCAGTATTTCTCTTGGTGACACTGACATGTGTCAGTGCTGAAACGTGTTTTTTGTTCTACCCAGAAGGTGCTAATCGGAGGAAGAACTTGCCCCCGAAAGTGCCCATAACACCAATGCCACGGTATTCCATCATGGAGACCCCGGTACTGAAGAAGGAATTGGATAGGTGGGTGATGTTTTTGGACGCTTGCTCATTACTGGGCTCTGGTGGTGGTGGCCACTGCGGGAGGAGAGGTGCATGCCTGCCAGCTCTTTTCATGCTGTTCCCTAAATTACTCAGGCCTCGAGAAGCTAAGAAATGAGACTGCTCCGGGTTACTCATCAGGTGACAGGTCTCCATGTGCCATGCGGATGGAGATGGGACCCGAGCCTTAACAGTCTAAGTAAGGAGACTTGATTTTTAAAAGAACATCGAAACTATCACATCCCAATGAATGATGCTTTTCACCTTGGGCCTGGTGAAGTCACTGCCAGCACTCTAGCTCAGAACACGGAGAGCAGCCTTTCTGGAATATTCTTCAGAGTAAGCTCAGTTGGCACGCAAGACAGACACCAACCTTTGAATGCTCATAAACACCAGGCATTTAAGATTTCAGTAACACAAAGCCATTAATTTGTTGCTCAGTGTTTGCTCTTTGCTGAAGTTCACCTGTTTCCCCCTTCAGGTTTGGGGTACGCCCTCTGCCCAAACGCCAGATGGTCCTGAAACTGAAGGAGATATTCCAGTACACTCACCAGACGCTGGAGTCAGACTCCGAGGACGAGATCCCGTCCTCGCAGGTGCCCCTGGAGGCTCCCTGCAGCCAGACCCATGCCACCAAGACCTCGAAGGCCTCAAGGGCAGCTGGATGTACCAGGCTGGAGGCCACTTCTAACCCCATTCCCAAAAGGTCCAAGGGGCCTGCCAAGAGCAAAGGCCCCCAACATCGAAGGCAGCAGCCAAGTGGAAGCATCCCCCCGCCAAGCACATCACCAGATGAAGAGGTGCCCCTAGGACCTGATGGTGAACCCCAGCTCCCAGCTTCCCAGAAATCCACAGCCACCTCTGTGGACGGCAGTGATAGCTCCCTTAGCTCACAAAGGTAACTAGATGGAGGGACAGGGCCAGTGGCTTCATAGGGCCTCTTACCAGTGGGTCCGAGAGTTGGCGTAGTGAGGCATATGGCCAATGTTCAGAAACCCCAGTTGCCTCCTGGGTTGGAATTACAAGGAACGCAGATGGGATTATAGGGCAGTCCCTGTGGGGCTTCTGGGGCCGGCCCAGCGTGCCTTCTTGGTGTGGGCCGGCTGCCGTCGATGGAAGTTTCTGGCTGAGGGCAAGATCCTACTCAGCCAGCAGCAGCAAGAATGCCAGGGACACAGCACTGGAGGGTCATCTATACCATATGCCAGGCGCCTTGGGACATAGAAACACACTCCACTCCTTCCTTCAAAGAGGCTCTTAGTCTTGGGGGCCGGAAGGAAGGGGTGACGCCAAATATCTGGTTCTTTTCAGTTCTTCCTGTGAGTTTGGAGTGGCCTTTGAGTCCGCAGGAGAAGATGAGAGTGAGGAGGGAGTCAGTGCTTCGCAGGCTGCTGTCCAGGCAGTGGCCACGGAGGAGGCAGTGAGGCGCTACATCCGCTCGACGCCGGCTCTGTACCGCAAGGTGCTGCTGTACCAGCCCTTTGAGCTGGCGGAGCTGCAGGCCGAGCTGAGGCAGCAGGGCATTCGCATGGCCACGGGGAAGCTGCTGGATTTCCTGGATGCCCACTGCATCACCTTCACCACCGCCGCAGCCCGGAAGGAGAAGCTGGAGAGGAAGAGGCGGCAGCCTGTGGGCAAGAAGAAAGGGGGCAGAACCAGGCAGCCCGCCCCCCACGCCCCACCCATGGCCACCGGCAGCCACGAGGCTCAGCAGCCCCTTCATTGAGCCACGTCTCAGTGGGACCATATCCGCTCCCCCTGTGAAAACGACGACTGCACTAACCTGGCGGATCGGCTTCCTCTCCACTCCCATTTCCTGGAGTGGTATTCGGAGCATGTCACCCACTGGACTTAGGGTCCCTGGCCTCCTCCCTCTGTCAGTGCCCACAGTCGGTCTCCTTTTAACCCCGCTGGGCCAGTGTGTGTTTCAGAAGGGCAGTGGGCTATCACCAGCTGGCCAGGGTGAGACCTGGTTCGGCGCATCTTCCGCTCTTTAGATCCATCCGTTGCATTATCTGTGTCCTGAGACTGATGTCCGGGTCCAGCCTGCCTTGCCTGCCTTCTCAGCATTCGTGCTGCGATCGCAGCCTCCACCAGCAAACCAGGTGTCTACAGGCCTCCCACACTGCCGTGCCCCAAGTCCTCTGCTGGCCCAGTCGTCCTGCCCAGACACCTGTGATTGTCACCAGCAGTCCCTAAACTGGACAGTGAGGAAGGGCCCAGCACAGCTCTGAAGCCCCCAAAACTAGCATGTTCTTTGTGACCTGGTTCGGTTGGTGTGTGTTAAAGCTGCCTCCAGTCGCAGGAGCGGTGTGGAGCACACGTGAGACCCAGAAAAGACGAGTTTGGGTCTCTGCATCCTTGTGAATGTCTTGTCTCTTTTAAATACAGTGCAGTCCCTTTTATATGATGTGCAATAAAAAGAAAAAGGCTTTATGAAAAGTTTCCATATTCTTCACTCTAGAAAAAGAACAAGGGAAGTGAGCTGTGAGTTTCACCCACTGCACCCCGCTGCCCCACAAGTGTGTCTGCAGAAGGCCCTCATACCTGTTCTTCACCTCGAGGGGTAACCCAGGTCTGCTGGCTCCTCATTTTGCTTTGGTTCTCCGATAACAGATGTCCTTTCATCCACACATCTGTCTGTCCGTACACTCACACTCAGAGAGCCCTTACCGGGCACTGAGCTTCAGCCCGTGATGCTCAAAGGAGGTCCAGGGTCCAGCAGCCTCACCTGGGCTTTGTCAGAGATGGACGCTCAGGCCGCCAGACCCACTAACTCGGAATCTGCATATGAACAGGACAGGTTGGTGAAGCCTGCTCTGGCCTGTGTGCAGGGTCCTGGGAGAGACTTAAGAAACAAGTTGGTCCTTCTAGTCATCTAATGGAGGACACAGACTGGTCTGGCCTGTGCCCGATGTGAGGGCCAGTGCTCATGTAGCTTGAAGGAACAGCTTCCTGGAGAGGGGCGTTTGTGAACCGGGCCTCGGGCATGCAGCATTCAGGGAGGTGAAATGGGGTTCCTTGAACAGGTATTGTGTCCTGGGTTGTGACCGGGTGGAGAGGACCCGGCCCTCCCTGCACACTCTGCCCTGGGGCAGATGATTAGAGGGATGCCAGGCCTCAGATCACACAGCTAATGTTTGATCAGACTCAAAATGGAGTCTGGCCTGTTTGAGACGGTACCACATGTCTCTTACATGAAGGGATTGATCTTCCTCCATTACAGTGGGACGTAAGATGGAGTTAGGAAGATAGGGGGGAGACTTGGGTTCTTACCAGCCTTCACTGTCTCATGGTGGAGACCATGGACCCGGACATGCAGCTTTGGGTGTGCTCCTCTGGGAGCCCTTGCTCCTGGGAAGGCATCCCAGGCTCACAATCAGGTAAGAAGCCACAGGCCAGGGAAAGGCAGGGTGGTGGCTCAACACCCTGGTCAGTGGGGTCTGTGCAGCGTGCCCCCAGGAGCCAGCAGGGGTCAACAGTGGGCCTGGCCAGGGCCCCAGCCCGGAGCCTGAACCTTTGCAGAGCAGGAAATGGGCTTAAAAACCAGCCACTGCAGTAAAGAAACCATCGCAACCAGAGAATGGGTTGTATCCAGGGACAGAACCTTGACACTTGCATGGAAATTAGACCTGACTCAGGAACTGGGAAATTACAGCCAGCTGATTGGTTGAAAAGGAAAATGGTGGCAAGAACCACCCTCTCACAGCACCTGCAGCGCGGCTGGAGGGACCAGGCCAGCAGTGAGCCTCATGGTGGACAGTGAGCGCAGGGGTTCCCTTCCAGAAGCTCTGCCCTGCCGTAACGGGGACTTAGCACAAAAAGAAAGTACGCTGAGCCTGAAGCAGCAGAACATTCACCAATTAGCAAAAACTGTGACAGCCATGCTTTGCTGTCATGTGACAAACCTCCCAGACCTGTCCCACTTCCTGTGGCCTGGCCATGGCCTGGGCATGGTCACTCAAGGCAGTCAAGAGAGAACCACAGCCCAGCTCAAGCAAGGCCGGGGCAAAGGGGGACCCCAGGAGCCTGCACAACCCCAACAAGGCCCCACCCCTGCAGGCAGGAAGCCTCATGCTGTTGCTGAGTTGGGAAGGGCCAAGGCGACTGCTCGTCAGGCTGCCCACAGCTCTGGGTGGACAGAAAGCCCCAGAGTAAGAACAACTGGGGGAGACTCTGCCTGAAACATACAAATACCCACAGAGGCATGAGGAGAAAACCCCCCACCTTCTCAAAGAGGCACAGGCAGGGAGAGCCCAGGCACCAGCCCTGTCTGGTGGTGGGACGTCCCTTTGAGGCGGGGGAGGAAAGCTGTTGGCAGGGAAGTGTTCCAGAATGTTCCCTGAGGTCCCCTCATGGAGGAGGCTGTTTCCTCTTATGCTCAGGATCCAACCACTCTGAGCTGTGGAAGGAGGAGCACAGCAGGCTCTCGGCCCCTTTCATGTGACAGATACCCCCCAGGCCCCTGCGGTTTCCAACATCCTGTAGGCGGCCCTGGTTTCAGATGCCTTTTCAGAGAGGCCTCTGCACCCCACAGCTCAGGCTGCAGCCACCAGTCTGCGCTCTGCCTGCCTGGAGCCTCCGCAGGCTTCCAGAGGGCAGCCACCGTGTGTCCCCCAGCACCAGGTAAGTGACTGGGTGCCCAGAATGCACTGATGGGAGGGAGGTGGGGAGGGGAGCACAGAAGGATGTCATCACACAGAACACTTCTAATTTGCCACCTCAGTCCCCCCACCCTCTCCTCCATCACTCACACACAGCTCTTAGAAGAGACCAATACAAGCACAGATCCCCCACACCCCCACACACCTCTCCTCCTATACAAATTGCTGCGTGCATCCAAACCCAATACTCTCCTGCTCTACAACCATCACTGGCTCCCACTTGCTTGCTGAGGAAAACTGATGCCCCTGTCACTTGGCTCCTACCTTGTCACCTGCTTCTCTCAGTGGCCCCACATTAAGTGGCTTGCTCCCTGTCACCGGAGGATGTCCTGTACTTTTCCTCTACTGTAACTCACTCTGGGCCGTCCTTTCACCTCACACCCACCCTGTCAGTGCAGCCCACATGCTGAAGTCCAACTGCAGGGGCCTGAGTGAACTGCCACATTCTGCCATTTCAGGGTAGCTGACCTGCCTTTGGGGGGCCTCTGCCTCACAGGAAGACATTGTGGGTTCTATAGCTGGGTCAAAGGTGCCTCTTTCTAGCTGGGTGCTAGAAAGAATGAAAGGAAGGCGTTTAGAAATGGCGACAAGCACCATAGCATATCAGAGCGTGTGCCTTGGAAGTGAGAGGGCACCAGTCGAGCCCCAGCAAAGACAACTTCCCTCTGTGTGTCCTTGGGCAAGTCACTGAACGTCCCCATAGTTTACCTGCTTTCCCTACCACCCCTGAAAAGGCCAAGATCTGCTGATGGGGAGTCTGTTCTCCTTTGTGGCTTTGACCAGACCACTTTCTCCTGAGCATCAGGTCTGTAGGGGCGCTGGGTTCTTGAATGAAGACCCTAGGGGCACCCCCTGCCTCTGGGAGTTACAGGGCAGTGACAAAGCCAGAGAGCTGGTAAGGCAGCTGTGGCTCATCGATTTGTCTGAGAGGCTGTTGGTTTTTGAAATCAGACAGGAAGGTGGGTTGAGGTGGAGCCAGCACAGGAAGAGGTGAAGAGCCCCAGCTGCCGTGACAACCTGTGGGCTCGGGGCCTGCAGGAACGGTGGTCTGCATCCGTGTTGCCCTGCGCGGTCAGCGCCGCCTGCTCCTTTCAGACAAGGCTTCGCTCCTGTCCTGGACAGGTCCTGAGGGCTGGGGGTCCCGCCATCTGGCCACAGAGAGACCCAGGACATACCCGCCACTACCAAACTACCCCTGGATACTGGGGCAGGGCTGAGCCAAGGAGCGCCGGGATGGAGACCTCCCGGCCCCCCAGTCCTGGAATCCCTGAGGCAACGAGGCGGAGGAGGTAAGTCGCGTCCAGGCTGCCTCAGTGCAGGACGGAGGAGGGCGAGGAGATGGCTGGCTGGCAGGAAGAACCATGATTTTGGTGGCTCAACTACTCTGGGGAGGGGTGCCTGGGGTAAGTCCAGGAAGGTGTGCCCATGGGTACCAGGAGCTGCTGGGCAGGACTAGTTCACGGTGTGGCATAAACAAGGACAGCCCAGGGGACAAAGCCCAGCTCCCCAGCTCCCAGGGATGGGACAGGAGAAGCAAGAAGTAGCTGGACAGTATGGCAGGCAGACAGACGGAAGCAATGCTGAGCAGTGCAGCCCAGTGATTAAATTTGGACTCATCAGACCTGGGTACATTCCTGCACCCCCTTCCCCTGTAACATGGAGGTGAAAAGACCAGATATGCCCAGGGAGGCGGAGCAGGTGGGGTGGGGTCCAGTGCCTGCCCCACAAATGCGGCCCTGCACCCTTGCCTGGAGATGAGGCCCATCATTCTGAGAGGAACGGTAACCACAGAGGCCTTCTCAGAAGAGGTGCCGCTGAGCTGGGCCACAGGTGGCTGTTGGCTATGGGGGCCCCCGCTATGGCTAGGCTCGTGGGGCTCTGGGGTTCATCTTGGTCCTCTCAATGAGGGCACATACTTTCCCCGAGCCTGGGGGCTCAGTCTTGACCATGACCGGTCACCCTGAGTCCAGCTCTCAGGCAGGGGTACAGACCGGGTGTCCACTCCTTTGTCCCAGGGACCCTGGGCTCCCCAGAGTTGAGCCTATCCCCATGCTCCCTCCCACTAGGGTTCCAGGAGCCAGTGCAGTTAGGAGGGCCATGTCCTGTGGTGAAGGCACCACTTCCTCCCTCCTCTGGGAAAGGCTATTTGGTCTCAAGTTGGGGGAGAGGAATAGCTAAGAAGCGTGGCCTAAGATACAGGCAGTAGGTCAGCACTGTGGCCCCCCTACAGTCAGTCACCCAGTGCAGGTGGGCAGAGCAGAGGCCAAGCAGATGACTAGGGCTGAGACCCTGGGGGAGGAGGGAGAAGCACAGAACAAGATGGGACTCATTGGCGAGACAACGAGTACATCGGGACCTGGATCTTCTCAGGGATGAGGCAGAAGCCCAGTTGTCCAGCCTGAGGGATGGGGTCTGACAGACACCAACACCAGAGAGCCCTAGATGTGCCCTGCTCCAAGGATGAAGCACCAGGGTATGCGTAGGAGTAGGGAAGCCCTGCTCCGGGGAAGCCCTGCTCCAGGGAAGTGGCAGTGGTCCCCCAGTTGTCCGTCTGGCCTTGCCCACTCCAGCTCAGACCTTCTGCAGGCTGAAGACCTCTGGGCCACCTGCCCTCAGTCTTCCCCTCTTCAAGCTGGGCTCACAGGGCCTCCTGTTGCTCTCACTGGAGGCTGTCTGCACTGGGCAGGGTCCATCGGACTGTCTCTGGTGGCATGTGTGGTTCCCCCGGAGCTCACCCCACTCAGAGGTCTGTGGTACGTCCCACCTGCAGGGATGGCATCCGGGGCTGCATGCAGGGCCTGTTCACAGGTGGCCAGGCAGCCACCCCTTTGGGGATGCCCCTCATCAGCCTCTGATGCTGCCCTGGAAGGTCATACGAGTGGGGTACTTCCTAGCTCACCTGCTGGGGTCTCCTCCTCTGTCTTTACTAAGACAAGGTGTCTAAAGGTGAAGACCCACTTGGGGAGAGGGGGTCTTATCTGAGTGGGCCCTGAGTAAGGGGTGCCAGATGAAATGCAGGGTACCCTGTGGAATTTGAATTTCAGATAAACAATGAGGTTTTTCAAAAAGTATGTCTCAAGTATTACATGGGATATACTTATATGAAAAGAATTATGTTGTTTATCTGAAATTCAGATTTCACTGGGTGTTCTGAATCTTACTTTGCTAAATCTGGCAACCCCAGGCCTGAGGTCATGGGGGCAAGAAAGATGGGTATCTGATCAGGAGGGAGTGTTGACCCCAACACTGAGAGGCTAATGGAACCACAGAGGCGTGGGGGGGGGGGGCGGAGAGGGGGAGAGGTCGCTCACCTCTCCTACCTTCCCAGACATACACAAGCCCTGCCTTTTCCTCCCTGCTCACTCCTGCCTTCAATTGTCCCTCCTTTGTCACTTTCCCAGCATCTCCCTGGTCTCGTAATTCTCAACTCTGGCTGCTCATTAGAATCACCTGGGTTGCTTTAAAATCTATCCATGCTGGGGTCCTACCCCAGACCAATTAAATCTCTGGGTGTTTGGACTGAGCAATGGCTCTTAAAAAATTGTGCTCCACAAACTGCACATATAAGTATGACCCAGCAATTCCATTTCTGGGTATATACACCCCAAAGAATTAAAAGCAGGAACTCAAACAGATATTTGTACACCCATGTTCCTAGCGACATTATTCACAAGAGCCAAAAGGTGGAACAACCTAAGTGTCCACAGAAAGATGAATGAATAAACAAAATATGGTCTAGCCATAAAATTGAATATTATTTAGTCTTAAAATGAGTGAAATTCTGATACAGGTTACAACATAGATGAACCTAGAAAACACACTCAGTGAAAGAGGCCAGATGCAAAAGGACAAATACTATATGATTCCACTTATATGAGGTCCCCAGAATAGTCAAATTCATACAGAAAGTAGAATAATCGGTGCCAGGGGCCGGAGAAGGGGAAATGGGGAGTTAGTGTATAATGAGCAGAGTTGCCATTTGGGAGGATAAAAAACTTCTAGAGGTAGATGGTGGTGATGATTGCACAACATTGTAAATGTACTTAATGCCATTGAATTGCTCACTTAAAAAAAGTTAAATGGTAAATTTATGTTATGCATATTTTTTTACAATAAAAACTTAAATTACGGGGGGTGGCAGATGAGGGTGAAAGGGGTCAAATATATGGTGATGGAAGGAGAACTGACTCTGGGTGGTGAACACACAACTGTGATATATAGATGATGTATTAGAGAATTGTACACCTGAAACCTATGTATGTAACTTTACTAACAATTGTCACCCCAATAAACTTTCATGAAAAGAAAAAAGAAAGAAATGTAGATACATAGAAAGATTTATTATGAGGGAAAAAAATTAACTTAAAGAAATAGTTCTCCTGGGCTGGCCGAGGAGCACGGTGGTTAAGCACTGGTTTGGGAAGCCAGTGGTCCCGGTTCGGGTCCCACATATGAGGGCCAGTGACACTGCCCTCAAAAAAAAAAAAAAAAAAGAAATAGTTCTCCAGACAACGTACTGCCAGAGCTGAGAAGCACTGAGCCAGGCTCTTCTCTAACATGGTTCCCTCACACTTCTGGCCACCACCTCACCCCCACAGCATCACAGTTTGTCACCTGGCCATTCAATAACAGGAGGTTGTGTCCATCCCTGGGCCATCCCTGACATCACCCAATCCAAAAGCAGGGCTGAGGCCCTAGTTATGCTAAGAGACCACAGTAGCATTGCTTCACTTTGGCTTACATACCTTTGAAATTTTAAATAGGTACTAGCATAACTTTTTAAAAATTGAGTTATAACATATAGATAGTAAAGTGAATTTTTATATATGTATACACCTATGTGTACACCATCCAGATCAATGTACACAAGTTTTCAGCACCCTAGGATTCTCCCTTATGTCCCCGTCCAGTCAGAACTGCTCCTACGGGTAACCCCCTATTTTGACTTCTATCATTTCAGAGTGGTTAGGTCTGACTTCCATTTCAGATTAGTTAGGCCTGACTTTAAACTCCCCATAAATGAGATCACAGGGTGTTTCTCTTTGGCGTCAGACTTCTTTTATTCAATATGTCTCCAAGAGTCAGCCATATTGTTGAATATGCATGTACCAGTAGTTTATCCTTTTTGTTATTATATAGGATTTGATTGTATGGACATACCAAAAAAATCCCATTCTATGGTTAATGGACATTGGTTGTTTCTGCTTTTTTGAACAGTCTGGTTCTGTGTTTTGGTGAACATAAATACTAATTTCTGTTGGGCATATACAACAGAGAATTGCTGAGTCACAGAAATATGCATATTTAGCCTTATTACTACCATTTTTCTGAAGTGATTTTAATTTGCATTTCTCTGATAACTAATGATATTCTCTTTGGTGGCATGTCTTTATTTTTTTATCCTTTTTTTTTTTTTGGTTGTTGTTGTTGTTGTTGAGGGCAGTGTCACCGGGACTCACATGTGGGATCTGAACCGGGGCTGCTGGCGTCCCAAGCCAGCTCCCAACCAACACACCACTTGACCAGCCCTTGACCCATTTTTTAATTGGGCTGTTTCTTACTTTTTTTTTTTTAATGTGTTTGGGACATCGTCTTCTAGTCAGTGATTTGCTTTTTCACCCTTTTAATACTGTCTTGTAGTGGCAGACATTCCTAATTTTAATGAATCCCAATATATTGTTCTTTCCTTTCACTTTTTGTGCCATGTAATCTTTACCTAGCAAAAGTTCATAAAGATATTCTCTTGTATTTTTTCTAAAGGTGTGACTGTGTTAGCATTCACATTTAGATCTATGATCCAGCTTGAATTAATTTTTGTGTGTGGTGTGAGGTAGGGATCAGGGTTCATTTTCCCATATGAATATCTCACTAGCCAGCACAATTTAATGCAAAGACTATCCTTTTCCCCACTAAATTGCAGTGGAGCCCTTGTTGTCAGTCATATATGTGGGAGCCTGTTTCTGGACCCTCTACTCTATTGTATTGGTCTATTTGTCTTGCCTTGTGCCAATACCTATAGCTCTATATAACCTAGCAATTCCACTTCTGGATATATACCCAAAAGAATTGAACACAGACTTGAAGAGATATTTGTACCCCCATGTTCTTAGTATCATTATTCACAAAAGTTAAAACATAAAAGTGACCCAACTTTTCTTAAACTTTTCCAAAAAATTGGAGAGAACACTTCTCATTCTCTGAGGCCAGCACTACCTTGATAACAAAGCCAAACAAAGACATCACAAGAAAACAAAACTACAGATCAATATCCCTTATGAACATTGATACAAAAATCCTCAACAATTCAAGAACCACTTCTATTGGACACCAAGTCCATGGTGTTGGACACCAAGTCCATGGTGTTGGACATGGCAACATGATGCTCCATTTTATCTTTTTTTTTGAGGGCAGTGTCACTGGCCCTCATAGGTGGGACCCGAACCGGGGCCGCTGGCTTCTGAAGCCAGCGCTTAACCGTCACGCCACTCAGCCGGCCCCATGATGCTCCATTTTAAAGGAACCATATCTCTTTGTCATGACAGCAGACATTTATTAAATCACGTTGCCATCAAATAAACTTGAATTAAAAAAAAAAATCCTCAAAAAAAACCAAATGGAATTTATTCCTGGAATGCAAGGATATAGTTCAACAGGAAAACGGATCAATGTAATACGTCTCTTCAATAGAATAAAGGAGGAAAAAAAACACAGTCATCTGAATTGATGCAGAAAAAGCATTTGACAAACTTGAACACCATTTCATGATAAAAACATGCAACAAATTAGGAATATAAAGAGTCTACATATTAAAAGTCATATATGAAAACCCACAGCAAACATATTCAATGGTGAAAGATTAAAAGTGTTTCTTCTATGATACGGAACAAGGTAAGGATGCCTCCTTTCACCAAGTACTGGAAGTCCTAGGCAGACAATTGGGCAACAAAAAGAAATAGAAGGTATCAAATTAGAAAGGAAAAAGTAAAATAATCTGTTTGCAAATTATATGATCTTACATGTAGAAAGCCCAAAACAATTGTTAGAATAAGTGAATGCATCAAAGTAGTAGGATACAGTCAACACCACAAAAATCAGTTGTATTTCTATACATGAACAATGAACAATATGAAAAGAAAATTTCAAAAACAATTCCATTGACAATAGCATAAAATTAGTAAAATAAAATGGGGGAGGGTGGATAGCTTAGTTGGTAAGAGTGCAAGCTCTGAACAACAGGGCTGTAAGTTCGATTCCCACATGGGCCAGTAAGCTGTGCCAATAAGCTGTGCCCTCTACAGCTAAGATTGTGAACAATGGCTCAACCTGGAGCTGGGCTGCCGTGAGAGGCCAGTGGCTGCCATGGGCTGCTGTGGGCTGTTGTGAGGGGCTGGCCAATGGCCGGCAACTGGCTACCTCAGCTGAGTAGAGCGCAATGATCATAACATGAACATGGGCCAGTAAGCAGTGTCCTCCACAACTAGACTGAGAACAACGGCTCGGAGGTGGGAGTAGAGGGGTGGAGTAGAGGGAGTAGAAGGAGGAGGGGGGAAAATTACAATAGAAAAAATAATAATAAATACAAATAAAATAAAATAAAATGATTAGGAATTAAGTTAACCAAGGAGGTAAAACACTTGTACAAAGAAAACTAATGGGGGGCCGGCCAAGTGGCGCATTGGTTAAGAGCTGGCTTGGGACTCCAGCGGCCCCAGTTCGGATCCCACATATGAGGGCCAGGGACACTGCCCTCTACAGCTAAGATGGTGAACACCAGCTCCACCTGGAGCTGGGCTGCTGTGAGTCCCCAGGATGGCATAGCTGCAGGCCCTGCTGCAGTGGGCTGCCATAGGCTATAGTGAGTGGCCAGCAGCCAGCATGAGTGGCTGGCAGCCAGTGTCAGCTGCCAAGAGCTGCTGTGAGCAGCCATCCAGAGGTTGGCTACCGATCTGTCTCATGCAAGAAGAGCGCAATGATGATACCAACATGGGCCAGTAAAGCAACGTCCTCTACAACTAGACTGAAGAACAACAGGACAGCAACTTGTCCTCTTCCCCGATTCCCCAACGCTGTTCTCCTCCCCCAATTTCCCAATAAAATCTTTAAAAAGAAAGAAAAGAAAACTATTGGGTCGTCGGAAAAGTCATGACGCATTGCAATGAAAAACAGAAAAAGTACGTCATGATTTTTCCGACAACCCAATATGAAACAGAGCTGAAAGAAATTAAATGTCGTGTCTCTGCGCGGCTGGGTCTAGCTTCCTCGAGAGGACTGGCGGGGACTCAGAAAAGAAATAAAGAGCAAGAGACAGGAATAGTTTAAAAAGCAATGTGAGCCAGGGGACGCTGTCTGATGGACAAGAGCCCTGAATCTGGTCAGCTTGCAGCTTTTATTGAGTACAAACAGGGAAGGGGCTTTGCTCTTTCCGAGGTCTGTAAATCACATGAGTCACCCAAGATTTAGCCAAATTTCCCTCTGCCTCACAGACCACCTCAGCGGAAAGACCCTTTGATCAATGCAGCCCTGCCCCCTACGGGGACAGATCAATGGTTCACAATGACACCTTGAGGCAAGAATGCAAGGAGTTGGACTGCTGCTAGCTTCTTAGGAAGATGTCTCTTTTCCATTGCAGGCTGTAAACTCTGCAGAAAAGGATTAACAGGCCCTTAGGCCCCATAGGCTTCACCTCCTTGATTCCTCCCAGGGACCCTCTGAGGGCGCCTGGCTTAGGCTGCCCTGAGCGCATATTTGATATAGGATCTCACACCTATATTGGCATTCGCATATGTAGGGTCTTGCCCGTCATTGGCTGACCCGCCCTCTCTCTTAGGGTCCCATGGGGTTTTGCCCTAGACATAGTGAATATCCTGTCCCCGTGAGGCCCTGCTATTATGGGCAAATGCAGAGAGGCAAACTGCGAGGCTGCTGTGAGGCCACAATTAAAGAAGACATAAATAAATGGAAACACATCCTATGCTCATAGACTAGAAAACTTAACATTATTGATATTGTTGGGCCACCTGAGTGGCTCAGTTGGTTAAGAGCATGAGCTCTGAACAACAGGGTCGCCAGTTCAATTCCCACATGGGCCAGTGAGCTGTGCCAGAGCTGAGCTGCGGCTGAACTATTGAGAGCGCGTGCTCTTAGCAGCAAGGATGCCGGTTTGACTCCCACATGGGATGGTGGGCTGTGCCCATCCGTAACTAAGATTGAACACAGTACCTTGAGCAGTGCAGCTGCAAGCTGCCGACAGGCTCGGTGTACAAGGTTGCCGGAAAACCCATCCTAAAATTCATATGGAATCTCAAGACACCTCAAATAGCCAAAACAATCTTGAAAAGAGGAACAAAACTGGAGGACTTACACTTATTAATTTCAAAACTTACTACAAAGGTAAAGTAATCAAAACAGTGTGGTATCAGTATAAAGACAAATAGATAGAGCAATTGAATAGAATAGACAGCCTGGAAAGAAACCCTCCCTATACAGTCAAATTATTTTTGACAAAGATGCCATGACCATTCAATGCGGAAAGGACAGTCTTTTCAACAAATGGTGGGTGAAAACTGGATATCCACATGCAAAAGAATGAATTTGGACCCTTACTTAATACCATATATAAAAATTAATCCAAAATTGATCAAGAACCTAAATGTAAAACCAAAGACAATAAAACTCTTAGAAGAAAAGATGGGACAAAGCTTCATGACATTGGATTTGGCGATGTTTCTTGGATATGACACCAAAAGCATAGGTAACAAAAGACAAAATAGATAAAATGAACTTCATAAAAAAAATTTCAGGGCCGGCCGAGTGGCGCATTGGTTAAGAGCTGGTTTTGGGATGCCAGCGGCCCCGGTTCAGATCCCATGTAACTAACAACAGCTCCACCTGGAGCTGGGCTGTGTGAGCCCCGGCGATGATGTAGGCTGCAGCTCCTGCTGCAGTGGGCTGCCATAGGCTACAGTGAGTAGCCGGCAGCCAGCGTGAGCTGCCAATAGCCGCGGTGAGCGACATCCAGAGGCCGGTGACTGATCTGCCTCATTCGGGAAGAGCGCAATGATGATACCAACATGGGCCAGTGAAGCAACGTCCTCCACAACTAGACTGAAGAACAAAAAGACAGCAACTTGTCTGTTCCCCTTCCCCAATTCCCCAATGCTGTTCCCCTCCACCAATTCCCCAATAAACTCTTTAAAAAAAAAAATTTCATGCATCAAAAGACATTATCCACAGAATAAAAAGGCACCCCACAGGATGGGAGAAAACACTTGCGAATCTTATATCTTATAAGGGGTTAACGTCCAGAAAATATAGAAAACTCCTAAAACTCAACAACAAACAACAAAAAACAAACAACCTGATTCAAAAATAGGCAAGATTTGAACAGATATTTCTCCAAAGAACATATATGAATGGCCAATATGCATATGAAAAGATGCTCAACATCACTAATCATTGGGAAAATGCAAATCAAGACTACAATGAGATATCGCCTCACACCCATTAGGATGGCTATAACAAAAAGAGAAAACAATTACTGGTGAGAATGTGAAGAAGTTGGAACTTTTGTGCACTGTTGGTAGGAATATAAAATGGTAAAGCCAGTGTGGAATGTGTGGCAGTTCCTCATAAAATTAAAAATAGAATAACTATATGACCTAGCAATTCCACTTCTAGGTCCATATCCAAAAGAATTTTGTTTTTTTAATTGGGGAATTGGGGAAGGGGACCAGCCAAGTTGTTGTTCTTCAATCTTAGTTGTGGAGGGCATCAGTCGCCATCTGGCTGCCCATTGGCATCTCGTGGCCTCTAAGCTCAAGGTGCTGTGTTAGAATCTTAGTTGCGGGTGGGCATAGCCACCATCCCATGTGGGAGTCGAACCAGCAGCCTTGTTGTTAAGAGTGCATGCATGCTCTAGCCACTGAGCCATCCGGGTGGCAGCTCAGCTCAAGGTGCTGAGTTCAGTCTTAGTTGCAGGCGAGCATAGCCCACTATCTCAAACAGGCAACCTTGTTGTTAGGAGCACGTGCTCTCACCAGCTGAGCCATCCTGTCACCTGTTGGCAGCTCAGCAGCAGCTCAGCTCTGGCGCAGCATCACTGGTCCATGTGGGAATCGAACCGGTGGCCCTGTTGCTCAGAGCTCGCACTCTTTTTTTTTTTTTTTTTAAAGATTTTATTGGGGAATTGGTGGAGGGGAACAGCGTTGGGGAATCGGGGAAGGGGAACAGACAAGCTGCTGTCTTCTTGTTCTTCAGTTTTAGTTGCGGAGGATGTTGCTTCACTGTTGGTATCGTCATTGCATTCTTCCCGGATGAGGCAGATCGGTCGCTGGCCTCTGGATGTCGCTCACCACGGCTATTGGCAGCTCACGCTTGGCTGCCAGCTGCTCACGCTGGCTGCAGGCCACTCACTGCAGCCTATGGCAGCCCACTGCAGCAGGGGCTGCAGCCCACACCATCACCGGGGCTCGCACAGCCCAGCTCCAGGTGGAGCTGTTGTTAGCTGTAGAGGGCAGTGTCACTGGCCCTCATGTGGGATCCGAACCGGGGCCGCTGGCATCCCAAAACCAGCGCTTAACCAATGCGCCACTCGGCCGGCCCAGAGCTCGCACTCTTAAGCTGACTTTTAACCAACTGAGCCACTCGGCCGGCCTTCCAAAATAATTGATCTCAGAGTCTTGAAGAGATATTTGTACACACATGTTCATAGCATCATTATTCACAAAAGCTAAAATAAAAGTGACCCAAATATCCATTGAAACGTGAATGGCTAAGCAAAATGTGGCATATACAAGTTATTCAGCCATAAAAGTGAATGAAATTCTGACATGTTACATGAATGCACATTATGCTTAGTGAAGGAAGCCAGACACAAATGGACAAATACTATATGATTCCATTTACTCGTATATGAGGTAATTAGAGGAGTCAAAATCATAAAGACATAAAGTAGAATGGTGGTGGCCAGGGGTTGAGGGGAAGGGAGAATGGGGAGTTATTGTTTAATACATATAGAGTTTCAGTTTTAAAAGACAAAGAGTTAGGGGATGATGGTGGTAGTGATGGTTGTACAACAATGTGAATGTATTTATTACTACTAAACTGTATACTAAAAATGGTTAAGATGGTAATGATATTTTACCACAATTTTTAAAAAGGGAAAAACATTGTAGATCCTGTATTATTCTGTGTGCATGAAATTTTGGAAAAGGCAAAAATAATCTATAGTAAAAACAAGCAGACCAATGGTTCAGGGCCATAGTGGTGTGGTTGGGATACACTGCAAAGGGACATGAGGGAACATTTATTTGGAAAATGAAATGTTCAATGTCTTGATTGTGGTAGTTGTTACATTGGTATATAACATTTGTTAGAACTCATCTAATGGTACACTTGAAATGGGTGCATTTTATTGCATATAAATTATAACTCAAGAAAGCAATTAAGGGCCAGCCGAATGGCGCATTGGTTAAGAGCTGGCTTGGGAAGCTGGCTCTGAGCAGCAGGGCCTGGGTTCAGATCCCACATATAAGGACAAGTGACACTGCCCTCTACAGCTAAGATGGTGAACAACAGCTCCACCTGGAGCTGGGCTGCTGTGAGTTGCTGACGATAGCGTAGTTGCAGCCCCTGCTGCAGTGGGCTGCCATAGGCTACAGTGAGTGGCTGGCAGCTGGTGTGAGCTGCCAAGAGCCACCGTGTGCGGCTGTCCAGAGTCACTCTGACGTTGGCTCCTTTTGTGAACCCACTCATTCATTCACTCTGCCCCAGAAACTGGCCTTTTTCTGTTCTTCTAACACACAGGGCATTAGCACTTGCTGTTCCCCTAGCTCCTTTCATGATTAACTCTATCTCACCTTATATGTCATTTCCTCACAGAGGCCTTCCCTGGCCACTGTGACTAACACATCCTCTGCCTCCTAGACCACCAATTCTCTCCATCACTCAAACTGTTAATTTCATTCACTAGTCACCATCAGGACTGCCTTGCTTATTGTTTTCTTCTTTATTTTCATTTTTGCTATCACCACACTGACAGGGGACTTTGTCTAATTTGTTTACCTTCACATCCCCAGGGCTTGGAACATACAACAGGCACTCAATAAATATCTTCTGGTTGCATGAATGAATGGAAATAAATAATGCAATCTCAGTATTGCTAAAAAGTCATTTGCTAATTTAACAGATATGCCTAATTTTTTTTTTTTAAGATTTTATTGGGGAATTGGGGTAGAGGAGCAGTGCTAGGGAATTGGGGAAGGAGACCAGCCAAGTTGTTGTTCTTCAATCTTTGCTGTGGAGGGCACCAGTCACCATCTGGCTTCCCGTCGGCAGCTCATGGCCTCAAAGCTCAAGGTGCTGTGTTCAATCTTAGTTGCAGGTGGGCATAGCCACCATCCGGTGTGGGAGTTGAACCAGCAACCTTGTTATTAAGAGCGCACACCCTATCCACTGAGCCATCCAGGCAGCAGCTCAGCTCAAGTTGCCAAGTTCAGTCTTAGTTGTGGGCAGGCGTAGCCCACCATCTAACAGGCAATCTTGTTGTTACACCTGCCATCTCTTGGCAACTCAGCAACAGCTGAGCTCGGGCGAAGCATTCACTGGCCCATGTGGGAATCGAATCAGTGGCCCTGTTGCTCAGAGCTCGCACTCTAAGCCAACTCTTAACCAACTGAGTCACTCGGCCAGCCCCCTAATTTTTTTTTAATGTGTAAAAATACCATGAGACACAGTAGATTATACAGCACAGCTTTGGTCTCAGTGAAGCTTTGGTTTCTATCTCAACCCACTGCTTCCCTGTTGTGGATCCTTGGGCAAGTTATTTAACCTCTCTGAGTTTCAATGTCCTCACCTATAAAATGGGAGAAACAATGGTAATAAGAGTTGTAACAGGAAGTAAATGAAATAAGTAAAGTGCTTAACAGAATGTCTGGAACACAGTAAGCCTATAGTAAGTATTATATAATGTCACTTGAATGGTAATAGGAAATGAGGAATGGAAGGAATCTTTTCCAAGGGGAGAAGAGAACTAATTAGAAATCTGTCACAAATATCATGCCTAATGGTTTGGGCTGGAACCACTCCTGGTAGAGTCAGGAGTCAGACAAGGATGCCTGTGACAAGTACTGTCACTTAACAGCACTCGGGGTAAGTGGTAGGTCTGGCCAAGTTAGAAAAGTTGTTCAAAATACGAGTTATAATTTTAGAAAAGAGATGAAATGATTTGTATTGCAGCAGGAGCCTGAAGAGAATGAACTGAAAAATGAAGAGAATTAATGTTAATGGGACATGAGTTAAAAATACATAAAAACTGTCTTCTTTGATACCAACAAAATTCATAACAACATACAAGCTATTTAAAAATACCTAGACACAAATAAGAAATTGGCAAGAGTTAGATGAGGAAACATAGTTTTACTAAAGGATCTAAAGAAAGACCTTAATAATACCCACATTGGGCCAGCCGAGTGGCACATTGGTTAAGAATTGGCTTGGGATGCCAGCTCTGAGCAGCAGGGCCCCAGTTCAGATCCCACATGAGGGCCAGTGATGCTGCGCCCTCTACAGCTAAGATGGTGAACAACAGCTCCACCTGGAGCTGGGCGGCCTTGAGTCACTGGCAACAGCGTAGGCTGCAGTGAGGCTGCAGTGAGGCTATAGTGGACTGCCGTGAGCTACTGTGAGTGGCTGGCAGCCGGCGTGAGCTGCCGTAAGCCGCCGTGAGTGGCCATCCAATGGCCACTGAGCGATTGCCTCAGCCGGGAAGAGCGCAATGATAATACCAACATAGGCCAGTGAAGTGACATCCTCCACAACTAGACTGAAGAACAGGACAGCAACTTGTCTGTTCCCCTTCCCGATTCCCCAACGCTGTTCTCCTCCCCTAATTCCCCAATAAAATCTTTAAAAAAGAATAATAATACCCACATTAATGTGACTTCAATAAAAATCCCATCTGTTTTCTGCCCCCCTTAGTTTTGACCTTTAAAGGAATAAAAGAGTGAGAACACACAGAGGGATTCTGAAAAAGTATGAGTGGCCTCACACTAGTCTGTTTCTAATGTCCCCAGATTAGTTCATCTACCTCAAATTCATTGCACTTAACTCTCCAACACCACTATAAACTGAATGGCTGGAAAATGCTACTTTACTTGCTGCTAAGCTTCTTTGAGCATTTCCCAGGTGAAAAGGTTCTTCTTGAGTTAAAATGCCCGGGAACCCCAATGCAAATCCAAGGTGAGGGAGTGTGTTGGGTCCTTGGGGCTGTAGCCAGTGAACCCCTTTTAAGTGAATAACATTGAGACCCACAGAATGCAGGGCTGGACAGCGTGTTTGGTCCTGGTTCAATGAGCTCCTGCACCCAAAGCAGTAAACATGACTTCTGCCCAGCCCTAGGTCTTGTTTTTTTTCTCCTAGACCCCTGGAGGAGGGATGGCCGACCCCCACTCCCTGAGTTCCTAAGGTCCCCGCTGGAGGGGCTGGCATGGGCCAGACATCCTGTCCACTGCAGGTGAGAAGAGGGGTGAGTTGGCGGCATGCTTGGGGGTCCTCAAGTGTCCACCTTCACTGAGGGAGGGACGCCCAGGAGGGCAGCAGGCCCTGGCAATGGGATCCACTGACATCCTCAGAGAGGAAAAAGAATGTGAGCAGGTGGGACTCAGACAGGACTTTGCCTCTTAGTGCCTCTGCCACAGAAAACAGTGCTGCCTGTGGGTCAGGAGCCCCAGGAAAACAGGGTACGAAATGTAGCTGTACAACTGCTCTGAGAACCAACTTTCCCCTCCATTCTCTTTGTTTCTTTTTTTATTAGTAGGATTTAGGTGTTTGAGCAGTTTTAGGTTTACAGAAAAACTGAGGGAAAAATTGAGAAACATTGAACACAGAGATTTACGTATGCCCCCAGCCCCCCCCCATACATACACCGCCCCCTTCCAACCACTATGCACACCCCCACAGAATGGCACATTTGCTACAACTGACGAACCTACACTGACACATCATTATCACCCAGAGTGCATAGTTTACACTAGGGTTCACTCTTGATGTTGTACATTCGATGCATTTGGATAAATGTATGACATGAACCCACCACCGTAGTATCACACAGAGTAGTTTCATGGCCCTAAGAATCCTGTGTGCTCCATTGATTCATCCCTCTCTCCTCACCTCAAAGCCCTGGCAATCAGTGATCATTTTACCATCTCCATAGTTTTGCCTTTTCCAGAGTGACGGAGTTCGAATCAAACAGTATGTATCCTTTCCAGATTGGCTTTTCATTCTTCCTGTCTTGTGAATGGACCTGCTCATAACTGCATCACCACTTCTAGGTTACAAATGAGGACACCACGGCTCAGAGAGCTCAGGCGGCCTGCCCAGGGTCACACAGCCAGTAAGTGGCAGAGCTCTGGTTCAAGCCTGGGCCCCGGGTTCTTATCCATTTGGCCACCTGATTCTGAGCGATGCTCCTGGCATCAGAGACTACTTACTCTCACCACCCAGGAAAAATAGCCCTTCCAGCCTCTTTCCTGGAGGCCTGACTGTGGGCCACCAGCTGAGAGAAGAGAAAGGGTGGGTCCCCAAAGGGTGAGTCCCCACCCACCCCTGGAGGCTCCTTACCTGTCTCAGGCCCCTGGGCGGGAGACAGCAGCAGGAGGTGCAGGCCTTGTCTTCACAGTTCCTGGCAGCGATTCTGGACTCCATGAGGAAGCAGGAGTTGCGGATGGGAAGGGAGGCTGGCCAGGGCCATGTTGCTGGCTCCCCAGCAGAGCAAGTGAAAGCCCTCATGGACCTGCTGGCTGGGAAGGGCAGTCAGGGCTCCCAGGCCCCACAGACCCCCAACAGGACGCCAGACACTCCGCTGGGGCCTCACAGCAATGGTAGGCAGATGGAGGGGCTAGTCCCAGGCCCTCTCTCCCCTCCCCTCCCTTCGATCCCCCAACCCTAGCCTCTCACCTTCCCTTCCTCTGCCCTACTCAGCCCTCCCCTCTGTCCTCTGTCCTGCAGACTTGAAGATACAGAGGCACCGGGATGCCCTGCTGAGCAGAGCAGGAGGCGGCCTGGAGGTGGGCGGCCCCTCACCCAGGCTGACCAACCTCCTGCTGATGGAAGGCCTGACGGACCTACAGCTGAGGGAACACGACTTCACGCAGGTGGAGGCCACACGCGGCATCTGGCACTCCACCAGGACCATCACCCTGGACAGGCTCTTCCTGCCTCTGTCTCGGGTATCCATCCCACCCCGAGTCTCCATCACCATTGGGGTGGCTGGTGTGGGCAAGACCACCCTGGTGAGGGACTTCATCCGCCGCTGGGCCCAGGGGCAGGTTGGCAAGCACTTCTCGCTGGTGCTGCCTTTGACCTTCCGGGATCTCAATACCCACGAGAAGCTGTCTGCAGACACACTCGTCCGCTCTGTCTTTCCACACGCCGGGGAGTCCGGCGTAGAAGGAGCAGCCCTGGCCAAAGTCCTCCTTATCCTGGACGGCCTGGATGAGTGCAAGACGCCTCTGGACTTCTCCAACACTGTGGCCTGTACCGACCCCAAGAAGGAAATTCAGGTGGACCACTTGATTACCAACATCATCCGGGGCAACCTCTTCCCAGAACTTTCTGTCTGGGTCACCTCCCGCCCCAGCACAGCTGGCCAGATCCCAGGGGGCCTGGTGGACCGCATGACTGAGATCCGGGGCTTTAATGAGAAGGAGATCAAAGAGTGTTTGGAGCAGATGTACCCCAAAGACCAGGTCCTCTTGGGCTGGGTCCTGAGCCAGGTGCAGGCCAACAGGGCCCTGTACCTGATGTGCACCATCCCAGCCTTCTGCCAGCTCGCGGGCTCGGTGCTGGGCCACTTGTGCCGCCACAGGCGGGGGCCCCAGGACACAGAGCTGTGGCCTCCAAGGACCCTGTGTGAGCTCTACTCCTGGTACTTCAGGATGGCCCTTGGTGGCGAGGGGCAGGAAAAGGGCAAGGCAAGCCCTCGCATTGAACAGCTGGCCCATGGCGGCCGCAAGATGGTAGGAACGCTGGGCCGGCTGGCGTTCCACGGGCTGGTCAAGCAGAAGTATGTGTTCTATGAGCCAGACCTGAAGGCATTTGGTGTGGACCTGGCTGTGCTGCAAAGCGCTCTGTGCAGCTGCTTCCTACGGCGGGAGGAGACCCTGGTCTCCTCGGCAGCCTACTGCTTCGCCCACCTGTCCTTGCAGGAATTCATGGCGGCCGCATACTACTACACCACGTCCAAGAGGGCCATCTTTGACCTCTTCACCGAGGGCAGCATGTCCTGGCCCCGGCTGGGCTTCCTCACACATTTCAGGAGTGCAGCCCAGAGGGCCATGCAGGCCGAGGACGGGCGACTGGATGTGTTCCTTCGCTTCCTCTCAGGCCTCTTGTCTCCACGGGTCAATGCCCTGCTGGCTGGCTCCCTGCTGGCCCCGGGTGAGCACCAGGGCTCCCGGGCACAGGTGGCCGAGCTCTTACAAGGCTGCCTGCGCCCCAACGTGGCAGTCAGCGCCCGAGCGGTCAATGTCTTGCACTGCCTGCATGAGCTGCAGCACACAGAGCTGGCCCGCAATGTGGAGGAGGCCATGGAGAATGGGGGCCTGGCTGGGCTAAATGGCCCCCGGCACCGTGCTGCGCTGGCCTACCTCCTGCAGGTGTCGGACACCTTTGCCCAGGAGGCTAACCTGTCCCTGTGCCTCAGCCAGGATGTCCTCCAGAGCCTGCTGCCCCAGTTGCTTTACTGCCAGAGCCTGAGGTGGGTACCGGGGGGTGTATGCAGGGTACATGGGCAGAGGAGAGAGCAGAGGACCTGGAAGGTGCCTACCCTCCACCATGCCCCACTGCGTCAGTGTCCTGGGGCTGCTGTAACCAAGGACCACAACCTGGGTGGCTTAAAACAACAGAAACGTATTCTCTCACAGTCTGGAGTCCAGAGTCCAAAATCAAGGTGTAGGCAGGGCCATGCTTCCTCTGACACTAGGGGAGGATCCTTCCTGTCTCTCTAGCTTGTGGTGTTGCTGGCAATCCTCGACTTATCAATGCATCACTCCAATCTCTGCCTCCATGGTCACATGGCCACCTTCTCTGTGTCTGTCTTCACATAGCGCTCTCCTTGCTTGTAAGGACACCAATCATATCGATGACAGGCCCACCCACTTCAGTATGACCTCATCTTAACTAATTACATCTGCAATGACCCTATTTGCAAATCAGGACACATTCTTGAGGCACTGGAGGGATTAGAATGCCAGCATATCTTTTGAGGGGACACAGTTCAACCCATAACAACACCCTGTGAAGCATCGCTGCGCTGATAGAAGCCACACCTACTCACTCCACTCTCAGCTCATCTTCTGTCCACTGCTGTATACTGACAGGGACTAAAGGGCCAGTTGTAGGACCTGAGAGCAGCTTCCAAGTCCTCAGAAGGAAGAGGGTTAGCATCTGGTGTCCCGCACATGCACATGGTGTGTGGGGTTGCTGAGCAGGCACCCCTCTGGGTAAAAACCCCAGGACTCGGGCCGGCCGAGTGGCGCAGTGGTTAAGCGCTGGCTTGGGAAGCTAGCGGCCCCGGTTCGGTCCCACATATGAAGGCCAGTGACACTACCCTCAAAAAAAAAAAAAAGAAAAAAAAAATAACCCCAGGACTCACCTTTCTGAGCTGGCTCAGACCGCTGAGTTGCATAGTGAGACCTGCACTAGGATAGGGAAGAGGGAAAGGGAGAGGCTCCCAGTCTGGGCCCCCTCTGCTGCCCCAATGCCAGGCCTCATCCCTGACTGCGGACCACTCACTATTGCTGTTTCTCCCGACCAGGCTGGATGCCAACCAGTTCCAGGACCCCGTGATGGAGCTGCTGGGCAGCATGCTGAGTGGGAAGGACTGTCGTATTCAGAGGATCAGGTAATGCTGCCCCAGGAGACCTCACCCAGGGTGTCCATCTGTCTCTTGGAGTCTGGGGGCTCCTTTCCCATCTGTCTGTCTGCTCAGTTGGCCAGTGGTGCTTTCAAGGAGTGCTGTCTTCGAAGCATTTGTCTCAGGATGGGGACTGCTTATTTCTGCCCATTCCAGAAGGTTCCTGAGGCTCTGGTACCTCATCTGTAAGAAGAGAGAAAAGATATGGTGGGGTCAGAGGCTATGGTAGACGTGGAAGCAATTTTCCAAATACTGTATGTACTGACATGGTACCAGGTCCAATTTTATCTAAGCTCCTCTCAAAGTTTGCCCTCAAGCAGTATTCTGAGCACAGGATTGCATATTTAAATAAAATTTAAATTTTCTTAATTAAAAAATTTTTTAATTTAAACATTGCATCTTTAATGTAAGTAGATGAAAAATGTATATGCTGACGGCAGAACAGCTCTATATGCTATTGAAATGTCTCCTGTATTAATTTCCAACTCTGAGTAATGCCCTGGTTTGTAGTTGAAACGATGCCATGACCTGAGGGTGGCTTTCAGGGAATTAGGGAGGTGAGTTTGGAGAACAAGGCCCAGAGAGTAAGTTTTCATCCTCTCACAGGCTGGCTCTGGGTTCTGAAATAATCTTTATCTGATGAGACAAAAATGTAGAATGAGTCAGGAGTAAAACATTCATTGAGGACATTGGTTAGAGTGATAGTCTCCGTGCAACCTTGTACAGATACCACTGTGCCTAAGGAAAGTAAAAAGGAGGTTAAAATAGTATCTACCTGTGAGTTCAGGGGTCACCATTACCACCCTCATGTTCAATGATTCTCTAGAACACACAGGACTCAAAAAAGCTGTCTCATCCATAGTTACAGCTCATTACATTGAAAGGATACAGGTTAAAATCTCAAAGGGAAAAGGAGCATGGGGCAGAATCCAGGAGAGACCAGGCACCAGCTTTCAGCTGTCTCCTCCCAGTGGAGTCATACAGACAGCACTTCCTTCTTCCACTGATGACATGTGACAACACACAGGAAGCATCCCAACCAAGGAAGCTCACTCTAGCCTTGGTGTCCAGAGTTTTTATTGCGAGTTGGGCATGATGACATGTCTGGTCTCCTGCATATTGACCTTATTCTCCAGCCCCACCAGAGGTTAAGCTGAGATTGCTTGGCCCAAGGTCCCCAACATAAATCACACTGTGAGACACACTATTCAGCAAAACCCATGGCCCCCAGTAAGCAGAGACATTCTTATCAGGTAAGACATTCCAAGAGCTTAGAAGTCACTTCTCAGGAGATGGGGACAATGTTAATCCTTCCCTGCACACTCACTGCCTCCTAAAGTCCTTTTGAAGCTCCAATGAGTGAATTCAAGGAAAATGCTTAGGATACAACACGCACAGAGGAAGCACTGTATAAGGGCGGCTATTATTAGCAGACTCCCTTTGTCTTGTTATCCAAGAGATATAAATGCAATCCATTTGAAAGAAACATGATAATGACAACTTCTCATTATTAAAATTTTTCCTTCACAGGAGCCTTTCGCAAAGTAGTCAACTTCTAATGTTTGGCTTAAAGGAGTCTGGATAGTGCTCAGGAATTTCTCTGAACAAAGCCAAACATTTCCTCTATGGCCACATGCTCTTCTTTACCTCTGGTCCTCAGTGCCACATGCCTGTTTGAAATGCCCAAGGAATCCTTCATAAAACACACATGGCTCAGGAAATACTAACTTATAAAATGTAAAAATCCTGGAAGTCATGGGGGTGGACAGAGGCTCCCTAGAACCTGAGAGCATTTATAGAGAAGGTGGTCTGAATGAATGGTCTTCAACGTTTAAGCAGTAGAATCCTTTTTAAAGTGGCATATCAGGCAGAATCCCAGGAAGTCAGAGAGATAAAAGGGGAAGCTGCTGGGATCAAAAGAAAGGTGCATGGAGGGTGGGGGTGACCAGTTAGGTCAGTTGGTTAAAGCATCATGCTGGTAACACCAAGGTTGCTGGTTCGATCCCCACCTGGGCCACTGTGAGCTGCACCCTCCTTAAAAGAGTCAACTATGCCATTGTAGCATGAAAGCAATGTGTAACCAATGACCATGGCTGCTCCCCAATAAAAAAATCTTTTTTTTAAAAAGAGGGGATGGGCCCAGAGCCCAATCACTTGGCTCCCTTTCAGACTCCTGATGCTGTGGAACCCTAGGTATCCTTGAAACACAGCTTGAAAAGCTCTGAGGAATCTAATTGTATCCTGTGGGGCTGCTCCACAGTTTTAAATGTCTAAGAAACATTGAACCTCATCAGCTACAATTTCTGAAATTGGGTACATGAAGCAACATTAGGTTGATCCACCAGTATATTCCTAAAATCGTCCTTTCAGGACAGATACAGATGTACTTTTTTTACTTTAAAGTTAGTTATGTAATAACTACCATTTTTCTTTCTAGTATTAAAGAAAGGGCTGGAGTCAGTGGTGTGCTGAAATTATGAGTTTATGAGAGCTGACTATTAAATTTTCAGGAATTTTTGCAAGCTGTAAGTGCTTGAAATTGGTCATGGTGGAAGTATTTACACCATGGAAATTGACCAATGCTACAAATCAGAATTTTTGTTGTTAGTTTTTCCTGAGAGCTAGTTTTCTAGCACAACACTGCCTAGGGTCCATGTGTTAGACTTCTGTAACTACCCATCCTCTTTGTTGTGTTGTGTAAAAGCTGTTTTGCTGGATTCTGGCCAAACTTTTCCTTGGGACCCTTTGCCAGTGTGAAGGTCTGTCTGCCCACTCTGGCCTTCCTTTGCCCAGTTCAGAATCTGTTCCAGGGCTCACCTGATCTCTACCTGTGTCCAGGCCTTGATGATGCTGGTGAAGCTGAGGGGTTTGGATCATGAGCCTGGAGCTGAGGAAGAAGTGATGAGATTTAGTCTTGCAATAACCACTCCTCTCCCTCTCTTTGGACAGCTTGGCTGAGAACCAGATCAGTAACAAAGGGGCCAAAGCTCTGGCCAGATCCCTCTTTGTCAACAGAAGTCTGACCGCTCTAGAGTAAGTACAACACCAACGGCCAATCTTTCACCAATGGGATAGGGAGCGCTTGTGAGAAATCTGGTGACATACCCTAGACCACCGTCTCCCCTGTGTGGGTTGGAAGGACAGCTGAGCAAGCAAAGTCATGATTCCTGCCCAGCTGTTGGGACTCCCTCCGGAAGCACCAGAATTTCAGCTCTGAACCTGGTGTTATCGCTCTCCTCTCCACACTTGGCCCAAGCCCACTAGTCCATCAGACCCTGCTTTCTTCTCCCAATCACATGGGGCCGCCTTCAGAAATTCCTTCCTTATTTGCCTACAGAAGGGTCTCTGCCCCAGTTTCACCAAACACAAAATCCTAATACATTCTTTTCAAGGAGCATAGATTTAAAGGTCAGTGTAACTTCGGTTTCTTATTCCCTCCTTGGGAATTGGATGAAAAAGAATGGTTCTGTCTCCCTTTCTTCCACCAGCCTCCGCAGTAATTCCATTGGACCTCAAGGAGCCAAGGCGCTGGCAGATGCTCTGAAGATTAACCGCACTCTGGCCTCTCTCAGGTACATGTCACCTGCTATCCCCTGGAAAGGGAACAGAAAACCTTCTCCTCAGGTACCACCCATGGAATGGAGGTGATTCAAAATGGCAACCATGAGATACCAGCTCCCACTCAGTGGCTACCACAGGATCCTGTATCCTAAGCAAATTTCCAAGTTCCAGGTCCTCTCTGGTGACTATGCTATCCCCATTGAGCAGGGGATAGAGGAGAAGAGGGGTGGAGGTACGTAGAGGTGGAAGGACAAAATAGTCAGTGAGGAAAACTTCTTGTCCTCCATTAAGTGAGAAATCGCCAAGGCTATGATGTCAAAATGTTCACCTGAGGTGTTTTCCAAGACATTGAAAGCCCATCCTCCAGAAGATTCTTGTGGTTTGCTGTGCCCTCTTTTAGGGGCCAGAGGCTGTATCCATCCTTTGTTGAATGTGTACCTTAATTTTGTTTTGTTTTGTTTTTTCATGTGTTTTGTTTTGTTTTTGGTTTTGTTTTTTAGCTGAGCCTTCCTGCTCCCTGTTGGCAGCTCAGCGGCAGCTCAGCTCAGGCTGGGCATTGAACTGCTATTGCTCAGAGCTCAGCTCGCACTCTTGAGCGAGCTCTTAACCCACTGAGCCACTCGGCCGGCCCATCATTTATTTTTATTGAGGTGAAATTCATGTAAAATTCACCATTTTGAGGTGTGCAGTTCATTGGCACATAGTACATTCACAACTGTGCCACTATCACCTCCAAAATATTTTTATCACCCTAAAAAGAGACCCTGTACCCATCAGCAGTCACTTCCCATTCTCCCTGCCCTTCAGCAACCACCAATCTGCTTTCCATCTCTGTGGATTTGGCTATTCTGGATATTTCATATAAATTGAAGCATACAATAAGACCTTTGGTGTCTGTCTTCTTTCACTTAGCATAATGTTTTCAAGGTTCATCCACATTGTAGCCTGTATTAGTACTTCATTCCATTTTATGACTGAATAATGTTCCATTGTGTGGATAGACCATGTTTGTTCATTTATTCAGCAGTTAATGGACATTTGGGTTGTTTCCACCTTTTGGCCATATGAATAATGCTGCTACACACATTCATGCACAGTATTTGAGTACCTGTTTTTAATTCTTATGGGTACACACCTAGGAGTGGAATTTGCTGGTCACATGGTAACTCTATGTTTAACCTTTTGAAGAACCTCCAGACTGTTCTCTGCTACAGCCGCACCTTTTGGCATTCCCACCAGCAGTGGATGAGGGTTCCAATTTCTCCATATTCTTGCCAACACTTGAGTACTGTGGCTTTTAGCTGTAATTAGGACAACCTAGCTATTGTTATCCAGATACCATGGGCACCTTGTCCCCATCAGCAGGCAAGTGCTTAGAGATCCACAGGGAAACCTACAGCCAGAGCAGCAGAGGGACGGGCCAATTGTTCCCCATTTCTGTGTGATGGGCAGTGAGGGCAAGCAGTGTCAAAGCCCCTTCTCCCTGAGGTCAGATGCTGTCCCCCTTGGGCACTGGTGACATGGTGGTGGGGGTTCAGGCCTCTGCTGGGTGCCTTTTTATGCCCCTTTAATAATATGCCTGGGCCGGCCGAATGGCTCAGTTGGTTAAGAGCTCGCTCAAGAGTGCAAGCTGAGCTCTGAGCAACAGCGGTTCGAGGCCAGCCTGAGCTGAGTTGCCGTTGAGCTGCCAACAGGTGGCAGGATGGCTCAGCTAAATAATAATAATAATAATAATAATAATAATATGCCTGTTCCTTGCCTCCACAGCCTCCAGGGCAACATGATCAGGGATGATGGTGCCAGGTCCATGGCTGAGGCATTGGCTGCCAACCGGACCCTCTCCGTGCTACAGTGAGTAGACATGCTGGCCAGCAGGGACTCCTCTGTCCTCTCCTTCTCCAAGGGCCTCTCTGCCTGTTTTCTGCAAGGAGGGATGGATGGGCCATTGTCCTGAGACTTTTTGACCCACCTGGATGGCCCCTGGAAAACTAGGTGTCCATTGCTTTCCCAGGGAACAGGTGTTGGGGAAAAATTAAAAATAAAGCCTCCTACCAATCCAGAAAATCCTCTCCACAAATGTTGGAAAGACAAAACAACTTTCTTACTTGAATAAACATTCAACTAGACTGCAACATGCATCATAGTCAACCGCCAATGAGATTGCAACGACAGAAAGAAATCACACTCTTTTCCACAGCCAAGCAGATACAACCGAAGATGAAAAAAAAAGCAGATACAACCGAAGATGAAAAAAAAAGCAGATACAACCGAAGCAGATACAACCGAAGATGAAAAAAAAAAACTTGTTCTCAAGAGGACTGGACAACACCATTTGTCACACATAGTTTGTCCTAAATTAGCCTGGTAGTTGGGTAGGGATCTGTGTTTGTTAATTGCCTTTAGTCAAAGGAAAGTTAAAACCCTTTTATCTTCATGACAAGCAGGTACTTACAACTTGGAGCCTCTTCTTTGATATGTACATTTCTTCAAAAGGATGGCTCCAAGGTCCTCACAAAAGACATGGCTAGGCTGTAAACCTAAGCAAGAGGTTTTTATTTAGCTTTTGAAAAGATTTGCATAGTTCTCAAAGGGACAGGGAAAGGATTTACAATCACAACAAGGAAATACTCTAAGAAAAGGGAGGAGGAGGTCTCTTCCCTTTTTGGAACCAGGGGAAATTCCCTTTTGTTTAGATTGTATTTAGCCTCCTGCAAAAGAGGTCCTGCTCTGCCTGTCATCCTAGAATGAGCACAGGGGTTCCGCAATATCCCTTCCCCCAGGTTTAGTATAAGAAATAGCTTTGGGCCAGCTGAGTGGCGCGTTGGTTAGGAGCTGGCTTGGGATGCCAGCTCTCAGCAGCGGGGCCCAGGTTCGGATCCCACATATGAGGGCCAGTGACACTGCCCTCTACAGCTAAGGTGGTGAACAATAGCTCCACCTGGTTGCCTCTATAGCTAAGATGGCCAGTGACGGTGTGGGCTGCAGTCTCTGCTGCAGTGGGCTGCCATAGGCTACAGTGAGTGGCCGGCAGCCAGCGTGAGCTGCCAAGAGCCTCTGTGAGCAGCTGTCCAGAGGCCAGCAAGTGACTGCCTCACCCGGGAAGAGCGCAATGACGATATAAACACGGGCCAGTGAAGCAACGTCCTCCACAACTAGACTGAAGAACAAAAGGACAGCAACTTGTCTGTTCCCCTTCCCCAATTCCCCAACGCTGTTCCCCTCAATTCCCCAATAAAATATTTTTTTTAAAAAAAAGAAGAAATAGCTTTTAGAGAAGAGGAACCATAGTGGAAGGTCTGCCCTAGGAAGACTGTAGGGTTGGGAAGCAGGCTGCTGGTTGGTCTACATGGAGGTAGCTGCTGAGTATTGAGAGGGTTGGGTGCGTAAGAGGCCAGTGGGACTTGTACGTGGAAGTCCCCACTCATGAGGTTGCTGGATATTATGTGTCTGCTAGTCACTGCTTTCCAGCTTCTGACAATGGAGGGCCCAGCTGCCCTTGCCTCTTACCTGCCACATAATGTCAGCCTCTTGGCATCACGTTGGCAACAGTCGGCAGACCTTTCCTGGAAACCCTCCCCCCATGCTGTGACACAGAGATGGCATTCAGTATTCCTTGGCCTGGGAGTGGCTGTGTCCAGCTTTGCTGAAAGGCTCCTCTCCTCTCCCACAGCCTGCAGAAGAACATCATCGGGCCCGTGGGAACCCAGCGGATGGCAGATGCTCTGAAGCAGAACAGGAGTCTGAAGGAGCTCATGTGAGAAATGCAGAAGGGCCAAAATGGTATCCTCAGTGACTAACGAATGTCCAGCCCTTCCTAATATTTGTGAGCATGGGGATGGATAGATGTATGTATGTATGTATGTATGTATGTATGTATGTGTGAGTGGATGGATGGATGGATGGATGGATGTATGTGTGAGTGGATGGATGGATGGATGGATGGATGGATGGATGGATGGATGGATGGATGGATGATGGATAGATGGGATGTGTGAATGGATGGATGGATGAATGTGTCGGTACAGAATAGCTGGCATTGGAATCCAAAGCACTGCCCTGAAGGATGAAGACCCAGGTTCCTAGATTAAGTGAGCCCCAACTGTCTCAGGCTCACATTTCCTGCCTTCCCACTGTCAGAAGAAAACAGCATTTCCTGGCCACCTTCATATAAGTATCACAAACTCTTCCCCCTAAAAGGTTGGCCCTTGCTTCCTCCCCCCTGCTTCCTGCCTCCTGCCAGGGAGCCAAGAACTTTGCTATCTTCATCAAGGACCAAGTGGGTCACTTGCAGAGGCCACTGGTGAACCAGCCTCTAACAGAAGAAACTGTGCACTGGGTACCCCTAAGACAACAGACAGCCCTCCCTGGATCCTGATCCCCAGGCCCCACCCTGCTTGACTGCTCCAGGAGGCCAGCTCACCCGTGTTCCATGTCTTATAGGTTCTCCAGTAACAGCATTGGTGATGGAGGTGCCAAGGCCCTGGCCGAGGCCCTGAAGGTGAACCAGGGCCTGGAGAGCCTAGAGTGAGTCTGCCTGACCATCCTCCAGGAGTGTCAGTGGGCAGAGGGTGACTCCGCCCCCTACCCCTCCTGGGTTCCCTATCCATTAGGTGGGCAGGTCCTGGAGGAGGGCTGTCAGTCAGGGCCACTTCCCTGCCAGAACCCAATAGCTCACCAACCCTGGGCATACAGTGATCTCAATGTATCTCCCTCTATGCCTGCCCCACTTGTCCCATCCCACCAGCTCCATTTTCCTGGACAGTAGGGGTTGGTGTTGGTTCTAGAGTTTTCAGAGTGACAAATACTGAGTGCCCTTTAGAAGCTAATACAGTTAACTAAAGGGGGGTCAACTGCAGTGGCCTTGGTGCATGGCCGGGGAGCTCGAACACTGCTCCCACACTGGGGACACCAACTGCATCACTTTCTTTGGGTGCTGCAGATATAGCACACACCCCTCAAAGGCCATTTGAAGCCACCCAAATGAAGGTAGAGTCTAAACTTCGGGGCTGGTTTCGCTAGATCCACCTGCCCTGACCTAGCAGGGTGTGGGGTATGGGAGAGAAAGGAGGGGTGATGAGAAGCACAATGTGGGGTGGCACATGCCTCAGGGATCCTCTGACTCCCTGTTGAGTCGGTGCTTCAACTGGACTAGTGGCACCCTCTGGATCCTGGGACAGTCACACCAAGGACACCCTCTCCTCTGTCTGCAGCCTGCAGAGCAATTCCATCAGTGACGCAGGAGTGGCAGCGCTGATGGGGGCCCTCTGTGCCAACCAAACCCTCCTCAGCCTCAAGTGAGTCCCAGCCTCCCTCTCCAACCAGGTGTCCCTTTGGCCAGGGAATCTAGAGGGACTGTGGGACTCAGAAGGAAAAGCTGGCACTGGGAAGTCCACAGCTACCCCTGTGGGCTGGTTATGGGGAAGATCTATGGTTGGGCAGCTTGGTTCTAGAGCTGGCATGCTGCGTGTTTCCTGCTCTCGGGAGGGCAGGGGCAGCTGTGGCCCTCGGTTCTGCTGCTCCCTTTAGTCACCCAAACATGTCTGCCCACCCCTCACAGCTCTAGCAGGCCAGGTCCCACCTGAGATTTCTCTGGTTCTAAAAGCCTGAACACCTGGGCTTGTCTCCCCCGAGGCCTCGTTGGCCTGGTCAGCAGCCCAAGGTCTTCTCTTTCCTCAGCCTACGAGAAAACTCCATCAGCTCAGAGGGAGCCCAGCATCTGGCTGGAGCTCTCTGCACCAACAGCACCCTGAAGAACCTGGAGTACGTGAGTCGGGGGCAGGCTGTGCTCCCTAAGGCTCCTGTATGTCCAGGGCCTCACCCACCCAGAGCACACAGTCTGATGGGCCAGACCCTTGTCACCGTTGCTCTTGTACAAGAATGGAGAAGGACCTGGTTGGGAGGGGGTGGCCAGGAGACCTGGCCTCTGGTGGCAACCCTGAAACAACTTCCCCACTCTCCTGTCATAAACTACACAAGAATGAAGTCAGCAGTGACTGCTAACCCCCTCCCCACTGTCCCATGGGGATGGCCAAGCATGTGGAAGGGGTCATGTCATGAGGGGTAGCATAGTACAGGGATCAGGAGTGGGTCCCTGGGCACCTCTGCTACCTCCTGGTGGGTGACCTATCCTGGAACCTCACTGAGTTAAGGCTGTGCCTACCCCCATGCAGTTGTCAGGATTTGGTACAATAGTCCCTGCACATGCCTGACACATGCAAGTGCCCCATAAGCATGAGCTTGGCCATCCTAGCAGATTCGATGCAGTCCTTGGGTGGAAGGGAGTCTAGACTCCCCAGGGAGCAAGGACAAGGGACCTCACTGCCAGCTCCTGCTTACTTGCCTCTCTTCTCTTCTTCCCAGCCTGACAGCCAACCTCCTCCATGACCAAGGCGCCCAGGCCATCGCAGCAGCAGTGACAGAAAACCATACCCTCACATCCCTTCAGTGAGTCCTCGGCGCCTCACCCACCCCGTCCCGTTCCCTCCACAGAACTACAGGGCTACACCCAAACCACCTGATGCAGGAGACCAAGCCCAGCTTTAGGCGTCCCCACATTCTCTGGGACCTCCTGCAGACTGCAGGCAGGCACCTGCAGAGGCCGCTGGCCCTGCCCCCTGCTCTACTTGCTGAGGATGACCCACAGAGAGGCCAATGGGTGCCCACAACTGTGTCTCCGTGTCACAGGCTTCATTCAGGGACCATCTGGAGCCTTTATTTGAGCCTGTCCCTGTGTCCACCCCTAACCAAAGGGTGATTACAGTTTTGCCCATCAGTGGCCAGAAACCTTTCTGCAGGGACTCGATCCCCTAGTGTCAGACTCTCCTGGGAGGAGCCCTCTCTTTCTGAAGCCCCAAGACCTCCTGGGCTCTGCTCTGGGCGACACGGTCATGTGGTCTGTGTCTGCCCAGCCTGCAGTGGAACTTCATCCAGGCCGGCGCAGCCAAGGCCCTGGGACAAGCACTACAGTTCAACAGGAGCCTGACCAGCCTCGAGTAAGTGGGGCCTCCACAGGCGCCAAGGGGAGGGCAGGGGCGCAGGGGGATCTGAAAACTTGGTGCCCACCAGGTGCAGGGCTCATGCCTTCAGCACAGTCTCCTCTGCCCTAAGGCCACAGGCATATTTCCATCCTCACCTGCTTTTTAAAAAAAATAACAGCTCTGTTGAGATATAATTTACCGATTTAATGTGTACAATTTACTGGTTTCTAGTATATTCAGTTGGGCAAGCATCACCACAGTGAATTTTATTGGTTTTTTTTTTTTGTTTTTTCAGGGCAGTGTCACTGGCCCTCATATGTGGGACCCAAACCGGGGCCACTGGCTTCCCAAGCCAGCACTTAACCACCGTGCCACTTGGCCAGCCCTCACAGTGAATTTTAGAACATTTCCATCCCCCTAAAAGGAAACCCATATCCATCAGCAGTCACTCCCCCTTCTCCCCTGCCCCTGGCAACCACTAATTTACTGTCTCTATGGATTTACCTATTCTTGATATTTCACATAAATGAAGCCACACAATGTGGTCTTTTGTGACTGAAGTCTCTCATTTAGTAAGTTTTCAAGGTTCATTCACATTGTTCTATGTGTCAGTAGTTCATTCCTTTTATGACTAACATTCCACTGTATGGATGGAACACATTCTGTTTATACATTCATTTTTTTTTTTAAGATTTTATTGGGGAATTGGGGGAGGGGAACAGTGTTGGGGAATTTGGGAAGGGGACTGGTCAAGCTGTTGTTCAACCTTCGTTATGGAGGACGCCAGTCACCATCTGGCTTCCCATCGGTAGCTCGTGGCCTCTAAGCTCAAGGTGCTGTGTTCAATCTTAGTTGCAGGTGGGCATAGCCACCATCCCATGTGGGAGTCGAACCAGCAGCCTTGTTGTTAAGAGTGCATGCTTGGGCCAGCCGAGTGGCGCGGTGGTTGGGCGCTGGTTTGGGAAGCCAGCGGCCCCGGTTCGGGTCCCACATATGAGGGCCAATGACACTGCCCTCAAAAAAAAAAAAAAAAAGAAAAAGAAGAGTGCATGCTCTATCCACCGAGCCATCCGGGCAGCAGCTCAGCTCAAGGTGCCAAGTTCAGTCTTAGTTGCGGGCAGGCATAGCCCACCATCAGACAGGCAATCTTGTTGTTACACTAGCTGAGCCATCCTGCCACCTGTTGGCAGCTCAGCAACAGCTCAGTTAGGGCGCAGTGTTCACTGGCCCATGTGGGAATCGAACCAGCAGCCCTATTGCTCAGAGCTTGCACTCTAAGCCAACTTTTAACCAACTGAGCCACTCGGCTGGCCCTATCCATTCATCTTTTGATGAACACTTGAGTTGTTTCCACTTTTTGGTTATTATGAATAACGCTGTTATAAACATTAGTGTACACATTTCTATGTGGATCTAAGCTTTCAGTTGTCTTGTGTACATATCTGGGAACAGAATTGCTGTTTAACCTTTTGAGTCTTATCTGCTTTTGACCTTACTTCTCCCTCAGCTTTCAGGATATTCCATCTCTGCCTAGTTCTTCTGTTTGACTCTGAAATACTGGTGTTCATCAGGGTTTCGTCCTAGGCCACCTTCCCTTGAATGACATTTCCTTTCTGGAAGCGCTCCTCCTCTCTCAGGCTTCAATTGCATTCAAAGACCCGAAGGCCCCGCCTCTATATCCCAGGCCTCTCTCCTGAGTTCCAGACCCATGTGTTCACAGCCCGCTCCGCACCTCCCCTTGGGTATCTCACAGATACTTCAAATTGCCTGACTTATCTCCTCCACAAGCCCACTTCTTGGTTCCCCATCTCACGAATACAACCAGCCAACCAACTATGCCAAGTAAAAACACTGCCTTCGCTCTTTTCCAAGTCCAGTCAATTCATTTCCCAGTGCTATCGATTCTCCTCTCAGTGTCCCACCCCCATGGCCACTGTCCAGGCCACCAGCGTCACTCACCTGCATCACCGCTGCAACCTCCACACCCAGTTCATCCTCTCATACTGCTGGCCAAGATCTTTCCAAAACGCGCATCTGTCCACGTCCTGGTGAGACATTTCAGTGCCTGCTCAGTGCCTGCAGAGGGAAGCCGACCTTTAGCATGGCTTTTAGGGATCCCAAACATCTGCTGCCTTTGCACCCCCTCAGCCTCATCTCGTACTCCAGACTTTGCTCAATTTCACCACGGTCCTTAGACAGGCTAGATCTTCTCCCCCATCTCTTATTCAGGTTTCGGTTCAGACCTATTTCTTCTGGGAAGCCTCTGTGATCACCCTGGGTTGGGAGGCCCTGCAGGCTGCTCGAGGCCTCTGGTGACTGCTCATGTAACCATGTCTCCCCAGCTGAGTTCCAAGTGGGCAGAACTGGGCTTGCTAGTATGCAATCAACAGTCAATGTCTGTTAAAATCATTACTGTAAACTGCTCCCTTAAACACGCCAAAAACCACCTGAACTTCCAGGGCCAGCTACTTGTTCCAATGTGGAAAAGATGTAAAATGCTGACTAGCAAGAATAGCTGAGGGATTAAGGGCTTCAATTTAGTTTCCTGGTTGGCTTTGAAAAGCATCCCATATTTTGTCCCAAGCCCTTGGTGACAGTTCTTTCACATGTCCCTTTTCTTGTTTGCTTCTGGGGTCCAAGCCCCAGGTCCCTCTACATGTTAATTAGGAAGCCATGGGGCTGCAGTGGCCACACGGGATAACCCTGGAAGTCTAGTCTATAGTGTGTGTGGTCTGAGTTAAATAGAAGGTCCCGCAAGTTCAGCTAAGCACATCATGTAAGAAAGCCGGCCCTGTGCCCCATGCACCTAGAGGTCACTCTCAATGTGTTCAGTTTACAGGAGAATGCCATCGGGGACGAAGGCGCCTGTGCGGTGGCCAACGCGCTGAAGACAAACACAGTCCTCACTGCTCTCTAGTAAGTCCTGATGTGCACAGCAGCCCAGGAAGCCAGCCCTTCACCATCCTTTCATACAAAACCCCCTCTCTTTCTGAGTCAAGGAAGGTGTGTTTGATTTTCCTATCAGCAATCATGCAGCAAACATCTAGAAAGTTAGAAGTAGGGGTATAGGGAGTGTTCTCCCCCAAACTCTCAGGGAGATTATCTCTAATTCCTGTGCCCACAGTATCCAGATCTGTCTTGGGCACCAGTGTAGGTGGGAGATGCAGCGTTCTTTGGACAGAGCACAGACCAACAATTTTCAGTGTTATTTCACCACTTTCAGCCCTAAGTCAAGGGATGGTGAAAATGAAGGATGAGTATGAACGGAAGCTGGGCCTGGGGCAGGTGGGAGGGTTGAAGAGGCACAGCCTGTCGGTGGTGACAGCACCTTCTCTTCTAGTCTCCAGGTGGCCTCCATTGGTGCCCCGGGGGCCCAGGCCCTGGGAGAGGCCCTGTCTATGAACAGAACCTTGGAGATTCTCGAGTAAGTATTTTCATCTCTGGCTATAGTCTCTTGCCCAAAGAAACCAAGCTGTTGATTCAAAATAGATATGGAAGAGAAAAAAAGTGTCAATTTACATGAAACTCACAAATCATTTAAGTACCCTCACTTAGATCAAGCATGTCCCAGCTTCCCCCTTCCCACTTCACCCATTTCCCTGGGAGTCACTGTGGTTGGTCCTCCTCTCCTTGAGAACCTGCTCTTCCTGGTCTGGTCCTGGCTGAACACATCCCAAGGCCTTGCTTAGGGTCCCCTGGGGTGGTCTGTGACCATGGATCTACATCTCTGAGATCCAGGAGTTTGAGGCTTCAAGCTAAACCCCGTGGATGCTGAGTCCACACCGCCTCCACACAGTAGCCCACGCGCATCTGAAGATGTATCATTGTCACTGTGCCTTACCTTTCCTCTTTCCTGACAGCTTAAGAGGAAACGCCATTGGGGTGGCCGGAGCCAAAGCGCTAGCAAACGCTCTGAAAGTCAATTCAAGTCTCCGAAGAATCAAGTGAGTAGTTGTAGGGTCCTACCTGTGCCCCACAGCAGACGACTTCTCTGCTGGACGCACCCCCCTGGGATAAGATGCTCTTGATTTCCTCTGTAGCTGCTTCCTTCTGAATAGAAATAGATCACACTGGCTACTATAGTCCAAATATAGCTGCAGGTGGGTTTGTTCATTCTGCCTGGCATGAGTCAGAGGTAAGTTACTTAACATCTGCATTTTTGGTCTCACACCCTCCATGGCACTTGGACAGAATCACCTGGCTCCCTGTAGACTCCAGTCTCACGGTTAAACGCCACCTTGCTGTTGCTATGGCACCAGTGGACACATAGCACAGTGCTGCTTCCTGGGGTTGTTCTGTCCTAAATGGTTCACTGTGGTGTCTCCATCTTTTCTCTGCCTAGTCTTCAAGAAAATTCCTTGGGGATGGATGGGGCGATTTGTGTTGCCACCGCACTGTCTGGAAACCATGGGCTCCAGCATATCAAGTGAGTGGGGCTCAGAAGAATCTGCCCTATCCTGCCATTCTCTTTCACCCTTAGAACTGCTCCCAGGTCAGGCCCTACCTTCTGCCTGATTCTCGGAGCCAGCTGACACCCACTCCCCTCAGTAGCTCTGGAGGGGGAACCTGGTATAAGGGGAAGCCATTCAGAGCCTTGTCCATAGGAGGGATCTTAGAAGCACCAAGGTTTCATCCAGAGTGCTGCATTTTATGTAGTGGCCACCTGCTCTTTACTAAAGCAAGCCTACAGGCCTCTAGCCCTTCAGCCAATATCTCAACTTGTCCTAATTCTTCTCTTCTAGTCTCCAAGGAAATCATATTGGGGAATCTGGTGCCAGGATGATTTCAGAGGCTATCAAGACAAATGCTCCCTCATGTACCGTTGAAATGTGAGCCAAACCAGTTCCTGGTGGACCAGGCAAGAGGATGGGCAGACATGCAGCTGGAAGCTTTCAAACAAAAAGACTATTTTCCAGGGTGCCTTCCTGTGGTCTGGGAATGCCACTGACCTGCATGTGAGCTGATCTCCTGCAAGCAGGCAGGAAAGATGCTGCCAAAGGAGGTCACGGGCACCTCTCCTGGTCCAGGGTCAGTCTGGGCCCTGGTGAGATGGACATTTTGCTGTGGCACCCAGAGGTCTTCCACCAAGCGACCCAGGAACCTAGGCCTTCAAGCTCAGCAAGTAAGAAGCTAGTCTGAATTTATTCATATCTTGAGGTCTTCACGTGACCCCAACTTTGTTTTTATTACCGCCTTTTTACATTCATTTGGTGAAAATCATCCTCCTCCCCCTGGAATGAGTTGCCATCTTCGAGCCCATTAAGAGTATCAATTTGGCATTGATAACAGAGGGGACCGCTCTTTTTTTTCTCAAAAAGAAAAGGTTTTAGGAGTATGATCCTTAGAGATATATGGGAAAATAATGGGAATTTTTTGAAGAGAAATGAAGGCTTTATAATTATAGAATTCTGGAGATAGAGACCAAATAAATACCTTCTCCAAGGTTTTTGCCATCTTTTATCCATCACAAAGTCTCTTTTAGGCATGGATTATACCTGGCATATGTTATTTGGACTCTGCCACACTGGTTATCAATAGTACATTAAATGTCCATGCCTTAATAGTGTCATTCCATATTGGGCTTCCAAAACTACCTCTGTGGCTACAACTTCCCTCTGAAGACAACCAAGCTGAGCTTCCATGTGGCACCAATTCCCTCAGATGTCTGTGTTGAAACGGAAAAGATCCCAAATGGACACCACAGCTCTCATCAACTAAATAACCAAGGGAAATGCTTATGAAGGTTATAAAATATCATTTTAAAATTTGAACAGGAAGCAATGTTGTTCCCAATGTTTCTTTGAGTATTCAGGCAAGAAACATCAATGGATGCTAAAACCATGGACGAAAGCCTATTAAGGAAGAAGATATCCACAGTCTCAAAGTATCACCCCACAACGGGTGTTTATAAGGGGAAAAAAATACCTTAAATAGAGAACTTTTAAAAGTGCTGCCTTATCAAAGTGATTAAACTTAATATCACCAGTATTGGGACAAAGGATATCAGGGGCCCCAATGTGATACATCACTGATGTAATATTCTTGCCAAAAAGGTTTACCTGAATCTAAGCCAACAACATTCAAATTAAGGGACACGCTGCAAAACAAATGAACAACTAGCCTGACCTCTTCAAAAATGTAAATGTCATGAAAAATAAAAAAGGTTGGGGACTGTTCTAAATTGAAGGAGACAAAACAACTAAATGTAAGATCTTTGATTAGATCCTAGACTGGAGCGGGGTGGGGGGGGGAATCAGTTATAAAGAACATTACTTGGAAATTGGGGACATTTGAACGAGTCTTCTGTAGTATTTATTGGATTAGCTCTTTTAAAAGATATTTTTTTGCTGGATATAAAATTCTACGTTGAAAGTTTTTTCTTTCAGTACTTTCTAGATGTTGCTATACTGTCTTCTGGTTTGTACTGTTTCTAGCTGAGTTGAGAACTCAACAGAAAAGAAAACTGCAGTAGCCAAATGTTGGAGAAAAGTGTGCTATGCAGGAACCTAGCACTGGAGAAACCTCAGGGGCCAAAGCAGTAGAAAAAAAGTGCACTCTCCAGGGACTCTGAGAGCAAGCCACATTAGAACTGGAAGGAGAGCCCCTACCTTTTCCAGTCACTCAAGCACCCTCTGCTGACAAGGTTTAACATTTTGCTGGCTGACAACGAAGAGATATTACAAGGAATAGCTCCATTGTCGCAGAGCAGACCAAAAGGAGAATTTGCAGTTGAGGCAATAAACTAATAGAAAGCACAGCGGGATTTGTCTTGTTTTACATATTGGACAGTTTCTACTGCTTTGTCTTCAAGGTCAGTCATGTTTTCTCCTGCAGTGTCTGATCTACTCTTAATCCCAGTTTGTGTAGTTTCAGCTCCTTTTTTTAATCTCTAGGTTTTGTTTGAGGCTTTCTTTAGATCTTCCATATCTCTCCTTAATATGCTTATGCTTTCCTGTACAATCTAAATATATGGAATATAACTGTTTGAATGACCTTTTCTACTAATTCTATCATCTATCATTTATTTTTTTTGTTTTGTTTTGTTTCTTTGCCTCTTGATTTTTCTCATTATGCCTGGTAATTTTTTTTTTTAAAGATTTTATTGGGGAATTGGGGGAGGGGAACAACATTAGGGGATAGAGGAAAGGGAACAGACAAGTTGCTGTCCTTTTGTTCTTCAGTCTCGTTGTGGAGGACATTGCTTGAGTGGCCCATGTTGGTATTATCATTGCACTCTTCGGTGAGGCAGTCACTCACCGGCCATTAGACAGCCACTCATGGCAGCTCACGAGAGCCCACACCAGCTGCCGGCCAGCCCCACTGCAGCCCAAGCTGTCACCAGTGACTCAAGGCAGCCCAGCTCGAAGTCAAGCTGTTGTTCATGATCTTAGCTGTAGAGGGCGCAGCGTCACTGGCCCTCTATGTGGGATCCAAACTGGGGCCCTGTTGCTCAGAGCTGGCATCCCAAGCCAACTGCTAACAACACGCCACTTGGCTGGCCCTATGCCTGGTAATTTTTTTTTTTTAAGATTTTATTGGGGAATTGGGGGAGGGGAACAACATTGGGGAATCAGGGAAGGGGAACAGATAAGTTGCTGTCCTTTTGTTCTTCAGTCTAGTTGTGAGGACGTTGCTTCATTGGCTCATGTTGGTATCATCATTGCTGTCTTCCTGGATGAGGCAGATTGGTCGCCGGCCTCTGGATGGTCATTCACCGTGGCTATTGGCAACTCACGCTGGCTGCCGGCCACTCACTGCAGCCTATGGCAGCCCACTGCAGCAGGGGCTGCAGCCTACACCATCGCCTGGGCTCGCACAGCCCAGCTCCAGTTGGAGCTGTTGTTAGCTGTAGAGTGCAGTGTCACTGGCCCTCATATGTGGGATCCGAACTGGGGCCACTGGCATCCCAAGCCAGCTCTTAACCAATGCGCCACTCGGCCGGCCCTGTAAATTTTTATTGGATACCAGATATTGGGAATTTTACCTTTCTGGGGGCTATTTTTATATTCCTTAACACATTGAGGACAGGGCATTTAAATTGTTTAAATGTATGTCCCCAGGGTTTAAACCATTGAAATAAACTTTTATACTGTTTCTTTAAAAATTTATAACAAACTTGCTTACAATTTTTGTGAACTGAAATTTCCAGGAAACACTCACCAAAGACCTAGTAGTGCTTGAGGGTGTGATGCCTCTGGAAACATTCCCTAATGTATAGACGCAAATCTGCATCACCGGTCCACAATGTGTTAAAATATTCTTGAGCTTTATTCTGGGATTCAATTACTTAGAAACAGTTGAATCTTTTCAAAACTTGCTTTGAAGCTTTGTTAGCCAGGACCAGCCATTCTTTATTCTAGGGCTACTTTGGCCCAACTTCTGAAGCAATGCCCCAGTATTCTGGGTACTCTACCTGATGCCCAAGTCAAGAAAACTATCTATCTACAATAGACACTGTAGGGCCGGCCGAGTGGCGCATTGGTTAAGAGCTGGTTTTGGGATGCCAGCGGCCCCGGTTCAGATCCCACATTATGAGGGCCAGTGACATTGCCCTCTACAGCTAACCACAGCTCCACCTGGAGCTGGGCTGTGCGAGTCCTGCCGACAGCATAGCTGCAGTCCCTGCTGCAGTGGGTTGCCATAGGCTGCAGTGAGTGGCCGGCAGCCAGTGTGAGGGGCTGGCAGTCAGCATGAGCTGCCAATAGCCGCGGTGAGCGACCATCCAGAGGCCGGCGACCAATCTGCCTCATCCGGGAAGAGCGCAATGACAATACCAACATGGGCCAGTGAAGCAATGTCCTCCACAACTAGACTGAAGAACAAAAGGACGGCAACTTGTCTGTTCTCCTTCCCCGATTCCCCAATGCTGTTCCCCTCCCTCAATTCCCCAATAAAATCTTTAAAAAAAAAATAGACATTGTAGAAATCCAGGTGTAAAAAGATTGTAAAGTCATCTTTAGCCTTCTTACCCTAAATAGTAGCATCTACCCAACTGGTTACCTCTTATGTATGTTTTCAATATAAAGTATGAATTTAAGCAGAATGACTCCTAATGTAGACTTTACTTCATCAATTTAATTTCTCTGTCATTCAAACCCCTCCCATTCCATGACTGAGTTCCCTTCAGCTAAAAAACATGTTTCCTTGCATAAATAAATAAATAAACGTAAGCCCTCTGTCCCTCCAAAATGTTCTTCGCCCTCTCTTTTCACTTGTGACCAACCGCCTTTCTGAACAGTCAGTCATCAATACTCACTATGTTGATTTCAAATTCCAACCTCTTTTCAACCTGTCAGTTGCTATCTGACTTCTGGCTAACGTCACCAGAGATTTCCTAATTGGCAACATCAATGGCCTTCCTGACTCAACTTCATTTACAACAAAGACCTAGCTAGCACTTGCTCACCTCTCTCTTTCTTGGAAATTCTCCCCTGCCTTGGCTTTCATAACATTACAACCTTCCAATCCTCCTACCTTCTCCTTACCACTCTTCAACACACTGAAAAATTAAAAATATTGTTTTCTAATTGTTAAAGTAAAATATAGTCACTTTAGAAAATTTAGAAAATACTTCCCCAGCCTCTTTTTCTGGCTCTTTTTGGACTTTTCCCCTTTGACACAGGTGTCTCTCAGGTTTCCACCCTTAGCGCTCTTCTCATCCCACGTTTTCCCCTGAGGCATCTTACATACAAATGATTTTCAAACCTAAATCTCCAGCCCTTACCTCTTTCCTGTCTGTATATTTATCTTTTTAAAAATTCAGTCAGACTTCCGGTAAAATGGCGCAATGGACAGACGCTGTGCTAACTGCCTCCCAGGATCACACCAAAATTACAAACAAATTATACAGCATTCAACCCTGGAGGTCCCCGGAACACTGGAGGAACAGAACCACTAAACGAAGAACTTAAAGAGGAAGCCGCGTCGGGTCTGGTAGGACGGGCGGAGACGAGAGAGGGCGAGCCCCGTGAGGGAAGCCCCAGCCGTGGGAAGCTTGTCTGGTTGGGGGAGAGACCCTCCAGCCGCACACCAAGCTCTCCAGCCCAGAGCTCCTTTGCCGGGAAGAGAAGTTCTAAGATAGCCGGCAGTAAATTAGTGAGGACTCTCTTTGCTCAGCTCGGTGAGGCTAAGAGCGGCTGGAGAATCAGCGGGGCCGGCGCCAGGGCTTGCTCACCGGTGAGCACTTACCTGGTTCCTGGTGGAGGGAGTGGCTGTGTGAGCCGGACCTGGGAGCCTGTGGGGACGGACTGAACTGAGCACCTTTGGTGCAAAGGCTGGAGGTTTTTGGACTGTTATTCCCGTGGTGTGGGGCCTGCACGCGAGTGGTGTAGGGAGGTCGCCATTTTGTCAAGCTTGGGCCCTCCCACGAAGGATCAGGTCCAAGACCTAATTGGTCTGGTGGAATTGGCGCAGAAGTACGTGTGTGCATGCGCACACGCGCCTGCGGCCTTGGATCCCCACCCCCACCCCCTGCCCGGCTTATACTGCGTTGCCAGGGAAATGCAGGGCATGTGCCCTCCGGCTCCAACAGGCTGCTCACTGAGACCCGGGAGTGCGCGAGCAGCCTCGGATCCCCACCCTCCGCTCGGCTTGTGCTGTGTTGCCAGGGAAACGCCTAGTGGGAGTGATCTGGCTCCAACAGGCTGCTCATTGAGACCCAGAAGTGCGCAAGCCGCCTCGGGTTCCGCTCTCCGCACTCCACTTGCAGAGTTGCCAGGCTGGTGATTGGCTGTCGGGCTGCTTGGCCTGATCTGCGAGCGGCTGATTGGGACAGGCTGAGACTGGGAGTTTTCCTGGGCGTGTTGGGCCGTGAGCTGTGTGCCTGTGTGATCCAGCCAGGGCTCTCCTGGTGATCTATCTAATACATCAAAGCAATCCCAGAGCGACAGCCAGAATGGGAAAACAAAGAAACATGTCACAAGTAAAAGATCAGAAGAAACCTCCAGAAATGGAACCAAATGAAACAGAGGGATCCAACCTTTCAGAGACAGAGTTTAGAACACTGAAGATAAGAATGTTTAAGGAACTTAGCGAGGACATAAAGAAGGATAGGGAAACCATAAAAAACAACCTGTTAGAACTAAAGAATACAATAACTGAAATGAAGAACACACTTGAAGGAATCACCAGTAGAGTAGATGAAGCAGAGGAGCGGATCAGCGATTTGGAAGATAAAATAGCAGAACTCACCCAGTTGGCACAGCAAAAAGACAAAAGAATAAAAAACAATGAAAATAGTTTAAGAGCCCTATGGGACAAGGTGAAGCGCAACCACCTTTTCGAATCATAGGGATACCAGAAGGAGAAGAGAAGCAGCAAGGGGTCGAGAATGTATTTGCAAAAATAATGACTGAAAACTTCCCCACCCTGGTGAAGGAAATCAAGATACATGCCCAGGAAGTGCAGAGGGTTCCAAACAAGCTGAACCCAAACAGGTCCACACCAAGACACATCATAGTCAAAATGGCAAAGGTTAAAGACAGAGACAGAATCCTAGAGGCTGCAAGAGAAAGACAGCAGATTACATACAAAGGAACTCCTGTTAGACTAACAGCTGACTTGTCTACAGAAACTCTGCAGGCCAGAAGGGATTGGCAGGAGATATTCAAAGTGACACAAAATAAAGGCCTACAACCAAGATTGCTCTACCCAGCACGGCTATCACTTAAAATTGAAGGAGAAATAAAGAGCTTCTCAGAAAAGAATAAGCTTAAGGAATTCATTACCACCAAGCCAGCATTGCAAGGAATGTTAAAAGGGCTTTTTTAAACAAAAGAAAGAGGTAAACAAGCTAACCCAGAGAGACAATTTAAGAAGATTGAAGTCGTATCAAGCAGATATAAAGGAAAAACTGATGGTTGCTGGCTGGGAGGGAGTGGGGAAGAGGGAGGGGGGAAGGTTTTGGACAGTGTATGTGGGACTACAATGTTGCCGCAGGGATATGGGGGCAGTTCTGGGGATGTAATTGACAATGTTGTGAAGAGACTATTATGTTGTGAGAAATAAGTCAGTCGGAGAAGGACAGGTGCCATGTGATCTCACTTGTGTGTGGAATCTGAAGAGCTGAGTGAATGATCAAAGTAAACAGACTCGTAGATGTAGAGGAAAAACTGAGGGTTGCTAGTTGGGAGGGGAGTGGGGATGGGGGGGAAGGGGAAGGGATTAGACAGCATAAATAGACAACTACAATATTGCCACAGGGATATGAAACACAGTTCGGGGAATATAATAATGTTGTAAAAATTTTGTGGCGTGTCAGATAGTCACATGTCTTGTTAGGGAGACCACTTCATGGATGGAGTAGAGGCTTGATCACTGCACTGTACACCTGAAGCTGATGTTGTATAGTATTGTATGCCAACTGCAACTGAATATGTGGATGGTCACAGGATGTGGAGTATACTGTGGAGGGGAGTCAGGGGAGTTGTGATGGATATGTATGATATGTGGGGGGAGTGGGGTGGCGAACTGGGGGAGGAGGGTTTTTACTCTGGGGGGTAAAGAGTATAACTAGTGCCTTGTATTGTACGCCTGAAACTAATATAAAAAAAAAAGCCATCAAAAAATAAAATTCATAGTCAGCCGAGTGGCGCGGTGGTTAAGCGCTGGCTTGGGAAGCCAGCGGCCCCGGTTCAGGTCCCACATATGAGGGCCAGTGACACTGCCCTCAAAAAAAAAAAAAATTCATAGTCATCAAAGCAACATTCATAGTTTACAAAGCCAAAGAATATTGCTACGTTTATAATGGAAAACAACAGTCTCTTGTCCTGTTCCTCCCCTTTTTGAATACTCCTACTCCCAAAACTAAGTATCCTACATACACTATTTTTTCCTTTATCATTTTAGAGGGTGTCTATTGACTTTCTATCATGGGAAATGGCACTTGTTACATACATAACCTTATATCCCCACTTTTTGTTTCTCCATCCTTCCAACATTGTCATAGCATGATTTTTTTTGTTTTAAAGATTTTATTGGGGAATTGGGGGTTGGGGAACAGCATTGGGGAATCAGAGAAGGGGAACAGACAAGTTGCTGTCCTTTTGTTCTTCCGTCTAGTTGTGGAGGGTGTCGCTTCACTGGCCCATGTTGGCATTATCACTGCGCTGTTCCCAGGTGAGGCAGTCACTCTCCAGCCATTGGATGGCCACTCACAGTGGCTCACTGAAGCTCATGCCTACTGCCGGCCAGCCCCACTGCAGCCCACACCGTCGCCAGTGACTCACGGCAGCCCAGCTCCAGATTGAGCTGTTGTTCAACATCTTAGCTGTAGAGGGCGCAGCATCACTGGTCCACATGTGGGATCCGAACTGGGACCCTCCTGCTCAGTGCTGGCGTCCCAAGCTAACTCTTAACCAACATGACACTCAGCCAGGCCTATAGCATGATTTTTGGTTAAATCATTATTTAGTGTTTATCTTATGACTTTATTAGTATTGTTCATTGCTGAGCCATTTTCTTCCTATATAATTGTTCTGTCTAGAATTAACAGTTGCATTATTGCTTAAATTTTTTAACATTCTATGTCACTACTGCTTATTCTTTCCAAACTGTCCAATAGAAGTGTAAAATCTAAACACCATTTCTCACAGACACATTGGTTATTCCATAGTTCCGTTTTTCCATAGTGACATCTCTTCTTGAGCCCTCTGTCTTCCTGCTCCAGTCACATCCTTACTGAAAGGACTTTTGTTCTGAATAGGAGGTAGAATCTTTTAGTTCCCTTCCAATTCAACCAGTCCTGGATTCTAGCACCCAAGAGTCCCCTGGGCCAATCTAACAGCTGTGATATTTATGTAGTATGTTGCTAACCTTAGAGAGACACACTTTCCCTTCAGTTTGACACTGATACTATAGTTTAAAACGCTAATGAAAGAGATCTTGCATTTATTTCTTCTCTTGCTCCAGTTAAAATGGAAATAAATTCTTTAGATAGCTATTTGGAAGTCCTTAGACTTTGTTCTTGATGGCCACCACCAATAAAAATTGAGGACTTAAACTTCCTTTCTGGGCAGGCCGAATGGCTCAGTTGGTTAAGAGTTGGCTTAGAGCACGTGCTCTGAGCAACAGGGCCGCTGATTCAATTCCCACATGGGCCAGTGAACACTGTGCCCCAGCTGAGCTGTCGTTGAGCTGCCAACAGGATGGCAGGATGTTACAGCTGGTGTAACAAGATTGGCTGTTCAATGGTGGGCTACGCCCAACCACAACTAAAGATTGAACTCGGCACCTTGTGCTGAGCTGCCGCCCAGATTGCTCAGTGGATAGGGCATGTGCTCTTAACAATGAGGCTGCCGGGTTTGACTCCCACATGGGATAGTGGCTATGCCCACTCACAACTAAGACTGAACTCAGCACCTTGAGCTTAGAGGCCATGAGCTGCCCGATGGGAAGCCAGATGGTGACTGGCGCCCTCCACAACAAAGAACAAGGACAACAACTTGGCTGGTCCCCTCCCCCAATTCCCCAATAAAAATCTTAAAAAAACAAAACAAAAAACTTCCGTTCTATTTTCTGTCAATACACATACTTTAAAGCACTTTAATAGATTTTAATATATTCTTTAATTACACAGTAAAAAAAAATGTCAGCAATGCTTGTTTTTCATTGACCTACTCACACAATTTTCTTTGGGGCCTGAGTCTTCTCTGCTGTTTGGCTAAAATCTAATGACACCACGTCATAAAGCACTTGCACATATTTGACTCCTGGAGCCATTACAGTGACAGAAATACACTATTAACTATGATCAAGTAGTTGAAGCCCCTTTGTTGACAGAAGATGTTGAAGTCAGGAAGTACCATACCAACGTGAGACTCTGCACAAAGTCAGTTAACCAAAGGATGAAGGGTGACCAAAAAGCAGGTGAAACAAGGAACCGCCCTTTATAGCTGTTGCCGCTATCTGTGCACATGTTATCCGTAGCTTGGGTCAGACTTCCAGGCTACACCCCGTTAGAAGAAAGCAGCACATAAGGAAAACATATACATTTTTAGTTTTTTCAAAATATAAGTCAGGCGAGACTCAGGTAAACCAGAGCTATAACATCCCAAAAGAGGCAGTGACTCTTTTGCTCTAAGGTAATTAGCATGGCTCCCAACACACCTATTTCCCATTTAGCTTATCATTTCAAAGATGGCATATCTCAAATTACTGGGGAATTCACTGACTGCAGAATGTTGTAAAAAAGGGGTAATGTCATACATGAAACTTAGGAAAATAAAAAGGAAAAAAGTAAAGATGATAAAAGTAGTTGTCACAGTCTCCTAAAATTTACATGTATCATATTAACCTGTGAAATTTTCTAGAGTATTTATGTTATTGGTGCAAATAAACAAAATAATTATCGTTTCAAATAAAAATTATTTAATATTAAAATATGGTATTAAGTACATTTATTAAGAGATAAGTAACTTCAGAAGTCTTCTGACTTTATAATTGAAAAAGAAATGAAAACTGTTCTGTGCTTTCCATATTAAAAAATCAAAACATTGCCACCTATTTGTCACTTCTCATTTTACAACAGGGAAATTCTAGTGTTACTGGGTTGAATTCTGATTTATTTTTTTAAGTCAGAAACACGAATCTGTACTAACACTTTTTCCTTAATTTGCTTTCCTAAAAAGGAATGTCAACCTTCTGATATAAAGTGGAGTATTTATAATCTGGAGAATCTATCTGTTGCCTGATTTTCAAGGAAAATTGGTCTTCATCTAACTTAGCTAACTTTCACTCAGAAAATTTTAGTAAAATAAATTTAAAGCTTGGTATTGTGAGCATGGAGAAGAAAATAAGATCATAAAATGAAATAAAGGCTAGAATTAAAAGCTTATAAATTGTACAAGAGATTAATAGTGAGACACTCACCTATAATTCCTAAAATGAGTCCTTGTACCCAGTCACAGCCCCGCGTCTGTCCCTCTAACTCTCAGAGGAAATGTGTAACAACAATAGACAAGACTAACATAGAAATTTATTTCACCTGTGGATGTGAATGACTAAGAACACATGCACTTTCCAAGTTTTAAGAGATAAATAAGGCAAAAAAAAAAAATCATCTTTGGGGTTCGCTCTGGTTCTTGTTAAGCTTCATGGAGTAACACATAGGAGGCTAAAATGAAAACAGGTATTGCTTCATTAACAATGAGTCCAACTGGCTTAGGGAATAAAATATGTATCCTTCCTAACTTTCTAAATTCCTGTTTACCTACAAATCTGAGGGTTTTAATCTGCCTGGGTCATTTGGCAAGAAGGTCAGAAGTCATTGTCACTCTCATCCAGGGGCTCAGGTTTCCGGACCCTTTGACTGGGCTTAGCTGGTGAAAGAGCAATGCTCCCATCTTCCAAATCGTCGTCGTCTTCTTCATCATCTTCCATGTCAATCTCACTGTCCTCTGAGTCTTCCTATAGGAAAAAGATAGCAAATACAACTGAAGGTCCCATCTCATTCCTGACACTCTTTGTTGGCGAAGACTTTACTTCACTTTTTTACTAGTAGATCAAAACCTTGCAACACTTCCATGTGAAGGAAGAGCTTGGCAGAGAAGCGTCAGGCTGTGGGGACATAAGGGTGGACCAATGTCTAGATGTTGCTGGCCGGAATACAGAGATCACTATATCTTCTACCAGTAACCTTCAAATACCAATGTGCAATCCAAGGCTGGCGCTGCAGGGGCTGGCTTTCCCACTGACATCTCAGGAGCACCAATGGACCTGCATGGAGGCTCGCTGGGTGCTGCTTTGTTCCTCGTGGCCCAGAGACCCACCAGTGGATAGCAAGGAGGGTGGGGACTTGAGAGAGGGAAAAGGGGCTCATTTTGGTTTTTACCAGACTGGAGGTAGAAAGCCACACAGGAAATGGGCATAAGGAGCCACACAGGAAATGGGGAGTCCCAGGTAAACCAGGAAGGTTGGTCACTCTGTCTAAACCATACATATATGCTACAATTTTCTTCTTCTTAAAAAACAAAAACACAAAAAAAACCCCTAAAACTCACTCCTACCTTCCTCTCCAGCTACTCTGCCCTGTTTCTCTATTCCTCTCACAATAAAACTCCTTGAATGAGTTTTGAATTCACCATCCCCACTTGTTCCCCTCTCACTGCCTCTTTAGTTCTAGTCAGGCTCTCACTCTGATCCCCCTAAACTGCTCTTGTCAAGACTGATACACTCAGTGGATTCAAATCCAATAGCTATTTCTCTGTCCTCCTGTTTGACCTATGGGCTCCTCCTCCCCTGGCATCCACTCTTCTGTCCTCCAGGGCGCCCTTCTCTCTGGGTATTCACCCCACCTCACTCCAGCGTCTTCTGTCTCATGTACCTGACCCTCTTCATCTCCCTGACCTCCACAGTGCCTCGGGCCTTCTCTCTTCTCTCTCCCCAAGCAATCACATATATTCTTGTGCTTACAGGCGACCTGGATATGGACATTTCCCCCAGCTCCATCTCCAGCTCAGACCTGACCTTTGAACTCCAGACTTAAATTTCAACCGGCTCCTCAGCACCAGCATGTGGATGTCTAACAGGCAATTCACACTTAGCATTTCCAAAACCAAACTCTCAGTCTGCTCTCCAAGCCCCTCCCTCAGGTCTGCCCCAGCTCAGGAAATGAAAATTGTGCTTTCAGCCAATTATGCCACTATCTAGGCATCCTCCATTCTCCTGAACACCCCGTGTCCAATTAACAAAACCTGATGGTTCTTACCTTGGAAACATATTCAGAATCAGACGACGTCCCAACACCTCCACTGCTACCACCTGAGGCTAAGCCACTGCCACCATCGCCTCTGAACTAGACTACTACAAAGGCATCTCTGAAAAGTCAGCTCTTGGCACTCCTGGGCTAAGGATTCCCCAGCATTTTCCCCTTGTACTCAGAGAAGATGCTGAGTCCTCGTCACATCCTACAAAGCCCTGCCCAGCCCCTGCTGCCTCTCCTGTCGCTCCTTCCCCCCGTTCACTCCAGCCCAGTTATGCCTGCCACCTCTGGTCCTCGAAGGCAGAAACCACATTTCCTGTGACCAGGATGCCCTTCCCCAGCACCAAGCCCCTGCTTACGTTCAGGCCTCTGCCCAAATGTCACCTTATCAGAGAGACCTTCTCTGATGAATCAAAAGGCATGCTCATCCCTGTCACTCTGTTTCCAAACCTGCTTTTTCTTCTTCTTACCACTATGACCCCTGATGGATCTGCTTCACTCCTGCAGGACTGTAAGCTTCAAGAGGCCCTGTTTCTATTCACTGCTATATTTCCTACAACCCATAACAACACCAGGCACATAACAGGCACTCGATAAATATCTGTCAAGTGACTGAGTGAACACATGGAGGACAAACCCCCATGCCTAGGTGGGGTACATGGAAAGAGCCTCCCTGAAAAAAAACAAGGAACAACAGGCACAGAAGAGATTTCAGCCACAACAAAGCATCTGTTCTGAAAAGTAGAAAGCTATAAAAATGATCAAGCAAATCATAAGAAAGGAGACCAGACAGTGCTCTCCAGGCCTCGCCAGCTGCCACACCAGACTTTCCCCATCTCTCTCCTGGATGGGTAAGATGGGTAGATAGAAACTGTTTAACCAGCCAATCCCTACCTTGTTAAAAAAACGTTAGGCCATTTCTCTGCTTCTCTAAAGACTGTTTTCTATGTATTCAAGGCTCTATCTTCTCTGTGCATCTTGTCCAGCAAACCTGAGTGACCTCTTGCTCCAGTACATACCGCTGGTACTAAATAAATGGATCTTTAGTACAAGAACATACGGCCCATACTCTGTCTCTGTGCAGCCACTAGTGCCAACCCCGGACACATGCTGCCTTCAACCTGATGGGAAGGTCTATGATCTGTGTCAGTCTTGTCATCCTTTGCCTCTTGGGACTCACAGCACTGCCAGGGACTGCAACAAAGCAGAAAGGCCCAGAGTGATGGATGGTGCAGCTCCAGCAGCTGGGCCCCTTGTCTTCCCATTCTGATTCATTTCCCAGTCAGGTATCCACTCAATAATGCTCAAGGTGCCCACAGCCTCTTGTCCAGCCTCTGAGGTCCTGGCCTCAGGAAAGCCTCCTTTTCATGTTCCCTCCCCAGAGGGGAGCTGAAGAGAGGGCTGGTCTTGACCCCGGGCCCTCAGCAGCATCCCTTTCTTTCTAGGTTATGATTCGAGGACCAGATAACTTCTGTACCATGACCATTCTTGTCTTTTGACTCAGTGCTCATTCCTCCTCCTTAGCATAAGGAACCTTTACGTAATTTCACCATTCACTGTGGGACCCATTCTGAGTGGCTTTTTGCCCAGGAGACAGGGGCACCACTCTTGGGGAAGGCTCTCTGCTAGCCCTGAGTGGGTACACACGCACACACACAAATGGATGAGATGAAAAAGAAAACCAACCTGCTTCTTGGAGCTGAAGGTCTTGCATTTACCTAACAGAGCTGGTGCTGCTTCCATCTTTGGAAAGCGAGAATGGAAAGAGCATGAGAAGGAAAGAAAAAAAAGTAGGGCAAGCAGGTTCATTTGAAAAGAAATGAGCCATCAACAAGCAAAGAAGAGAGTCGAGCTCCTTGGAGACCAAACTCTGCCACAAATCCAGTGACTGGCAGGCCTGAGAAGCCACACCTCAAGCTAAGTCTGAAAGATGTGCTTAGCTCCTGGCTAATCGAGTCTATGAGGACAAATCCAGACCAGAAGGAACACAACTGCTAAAGGGGCTGTCGGGACTCACATCATCATCGGAGTCTCCACCTTGCATTGTGCCCACGATGTGTTTGCTAGGTCTTCCTGGGAGGAACAAAAGCATGACGAAATTTCAAAACTGTTGTAACATAAGGTGTGAAATGGCATTCAAGATTTGCTTTCCTTTAGAAAATTGGGGAAAAGGAGAATCATAAAAAATTTATTCAAGTAGCATCCATCTAATGAGACTGTCAACAAATGGTAATGGATTTTCTGCATTTCCACATTGAAAAAGGGAAAAGGGTAGTAAAATGTAAACATGAGTCCTAAATCAGAAAAATAAAGATGCATCATTTCCATGTCTTAGGGAAAAAATCACATTATTAGTTTATACTCAGTAGAACAGATATGCTATCTGTTGAAAAAAGATATATTTTTCTTGCTTTATGGACCAGTTTTAACTGTACTTTGATCTATGCCTGAGCTTCAAAAGGAAAAAAGTTGAACTATCACAATTAGTTATCTTTCAAAACGCCGTGACTATCTGAGTGATTCTCCACTCCTTGGGAAGCTGATATCTAAGTGGGACTTCTACAAACACTCAGGAAGGAGGCGTCCTTCCCTGCGGGGAGGCAGACTGCTGCTCCTAGACCCAAAGCCTCAGCAGGAACACCCGTGAGCCCTGGGCCAGGCCTCAGAGGGCAGCTCAGAGAGGAGCTCACTCAGGACAGGCCTGGATGTGACCACCAAAAGCCATTTACAGAAACTTCTCCTGGGTCAGATGAAATGCAAATCTTGTACTGTTTCACTTGTACAGTGAGTGGTCAGCAGAATTTAGGAGCATCGGTGCCTGTAGGTTCTGCTGAGCCAATCACATACCGTTTTAGAGCCTTGGCTCCCCTATGTAGAACGGGAGTCAGAACCTCTAATCACTATTGATATCATGAAGCTGTTAAAAAATAAAAGAAAACGGAAATCAGAGCATCTCACTATCCTATGAAAAAAGCAAAATGTAGTAAAGACAGCCAGGCCTAGAATAAAAGAAAGCAGTTAACATAAAATGATGAAAGGAAGATGATCTACCACTTAAATTTAGTATGTATATAAAAATGCAATTGTGCTCCAAAAATTAACAAGTGATAGATAAGAAGTGCTTTTAAAGGCAAATTTAGTAGTGTCTACCAAAATAAAAATGTATATAACCTTTGACCTAAGAATTCCACTTTTTTTTTTTATTTGGTTGGTTTTTTGTTTGTTTGTTTTTTGAGGGCAGTGTCACTGGCCCTCATATGTGGGACCCAAACCGGGGCCGCTGGCCTCCCAAACCAGCGCTCAACCACTGCGCCACTCGGCTGGCCCAAGAATTCCACTTTTAATGATACAACCTAGAAACACTTGCAGATCGGTAGCAATACGCACATATAAGAAAAAGAGTAGAAATAACTTAAATATCTATCAACATGGGAATGCCCAAGTAAATTACAGGTATAGCCATACTATGGAATACTGTACACCTGTCAAAAAGAATGAAGCAGATCTATGTTTTATTGACCTGGGAAGAGTTCCAATATATTTAAAAAAAAAAAAAAAAAAGAAACAAATGCAGAAACTATTTGGGCCGGCCAGGTGGCATAGTGGTTAAGCGCTGGCTTCGGTTCGGGTTCCACATATGAGGACCAGTGACACGGCCCTCAAAAAAAAAAACAAGTCAGATTGTAGAACCATACATATAGTCTTGTCCCATTCAGGTTAAAAAAATGCCTCAGGTGATCTTTGTGTCCATGTTTGAGAGAGAGAGACACACACACACACCCCTAAGCCATTGGCCATGACTCCTCCAGAGTGGTGGGGGGGGTGACATGAGGAAGATCCCAGGGGAGCACCCACATTTGCCCCATGTATTTTATTGCTTGAATGTGTTGCAGTGAGAAAGTAGAAATTAGTACATTTTATAAAGGCAAAGATGCCTGTGTAAGTCCCTTCTTTGTGCATTAATTCTCTGATCATAAGGGATGTAACTGGCACTAAGCACAGTTTGTACCCAAAAAGGGCAGAATAAAGCTCAGTGGCATTGGCAGTGTGTTCCTGCAGCCTCTGTGAGAAACACCAAGCAACAAAGAAGAATCAGCCTTTCTTGGGAACACAGGTGAAAGTATTAGTGGCAGAGATGACCACTGAGCAGTTTATAGCTGAATCCTGATAAACAACAAGGCAAGATAAACCCTAGAGCAGAGCTACTCACGCTATGCTTCCGGGCCTTGATACCAAGCAGCCCTGGCTGTCTCAGGCAGCCTGTTCTGTGACAGGCACAGGGAGGAGGGCGAGCAAAAGAAGACACGGTACCTTGCATGAGCATCTCCATGGCTATCCTGGGCTTGGACAGCCGTCTCTCTTCCAGTTCACTGTCAGGTTCATCATCCTCCTGGATGTCAACGTCTGAGTCATCATTACCTGGCAGGAACACAGAGGACAAAAAAGGGATGGTGGTTGTGATGGCTCCATCATTACCTCTAAAACAATCAGTCAGGCTTTTGTGCAACTCATCTGCACTTCTCAGCCTTTCTTTTGATGCATTAGATTTTATGGACTCTCAGGATTTGCTGACAGATACTTACAAGTAGTGAAGAGTTAATGCAGATAATAAGTCGGTTCATTTTTTTAAAACAATTTTCCAAAGCAAGAAAAAAGTGGATCAGATGTATTAGAAACATGATTCCACTATGTGAAACTAAACAACTGAACAGCCAGCTCTCGAGGGAGCTGGGATTTCTTGGTTAGCTGGGAGAAAAAAAACATTCTCTGCTCAGTCTTAGGCTGTGTTACCAGAACTCAAGCTCCTTGAGGATAACAAAGATAAAGCAGACGCCATTAAATAAAGCAACTGCACCAAAACAAGACTGGAGGCAAGGAGACTAGGCTAGGACCGGCCTGAGTGGGGCTGGCCTAATAAAAATGGCAACCTAGGGCCGGCCAAGTGGCGCGGTGGTTAAGCGCTGGCTTAGGAAGCAGGTGGCCTAGGTTCGGGTCCCACATATGAGGGCCAGTGACACTGCCCTCAAAAAAAAGAAAAAAAAAAGATGGCAACCTAGTAAGTGGCAGCAGAAATTGGTGCTCATGCTATTCTTTATTGGAGAAAATTCCATTATAAAGATATACAGGGCCGGCAGAGTGGCGCGGTGGTTAAGAGCTGGCTTGGGACGCCAGCAGCCCCAGTTCGGATCCCACATATGAGGGCCAGTGACACTGCCCTCTTGAGAAAAAAAAAAAAAAAGATATACAGGGCCAGCCGAGTGGCTCGTTGATTGAAAGTTGGCTTGGGAGCACCAGCTCTGAGCAACAGGGCTGCCGGTTCAGATCCCATATGAGGGCCAGTGATGCTGCGCCCTCTACAGCTAAGATGGTGAGAGGCAGCTCAGCCTGGAGCTGGGCTGCCGTGGGTCGTTGGCGACGGCTTGGACTGCGGTCGGTCTGCAGTGGGCTGCCGTGAGCTACTATGCATGGCTGGCAGCCAGCGTGAGCGGCCGGCAGCCAGTGTGAGCTGCTGTGAGCAGCCATGGGTGGCTGACCAGTGGCCGGCGACTGATCTGCCTCGACTGGGAAGAGCACAATGATCACAATGCCAACATGGGCCAGTGGGGTGACATCCTCCATGGCTGGACTGAGGAGCAAAGGGACAGCGGCTATCTGTTCCCCTTCCCCGAGTCCCGAGCACTGTTCCCTCCCCCAATTCCCCAATAAAATCTTTTAAAAAAAAAGATATATACAGAAAGGTCATTCTCAATGCCATGGGCTTTTACATTAATTTCTTAAATACTCTTCTGGAGTTTTGTGCAGGTTGAACATTTCCTAATGGAAACCTACAGAAAGACAGTTTCCACAGTGGGGAGAAAAAGCTTTCATCACCCAGCCCAATCACTGGGCGCCCAGGGAGAGACACGGGTTTTAAGGATGGGCTGGAGGAGTTTCCAGTTGCTGCTCTGATCACTGACTCATGACTCAGTTTGGAGGTATACTCAGGACTCAGCTATAGAAAGGTTTTGCTTAGCCCCTGCTCTAAGGGGTAACGAAATGGCAGCTGCATCTAGCTGAGCACTGAGGGCAAGTTTTCTGCTTTCTGTAGCCATGGAGACAAGAGCTGTGCTCTACACCACAGAGGGGCGAGCCTGGGAGCCAAAGAAAGTGTCAGTAACAGCATCCTGCAAGCCTCCAACATAATCGATCTGAAAACTACCACTTTACAAAAGCCCTTACAGAAAATATGATCAAACATTAACACAAGTTAATGACTGTAAAATTAAATCAATGTTCAGCTTAGTTCACTTTTTACTTCACCCAGGAAAATTATGACATTAAATCCATACCCAATGCACCATAAATCAAATAGTATCACGAATTTTGAAACAACAGTAATACAGATATCTCAGGCTCAGTATGATTTCTTCTGACAACTCAGAGCAATAGAATGAGGACTGAGCAGGTCAACTAAAGCTACCACATGCTGACACTGAAATCCCGAGTTACCACTCACATGTTAAAACCGAGTACAGTGAACAATGGTACTGGCACAATTCAATGGGAAAAGAACAGTCTTTCCAACTAATGGTGCTGGGACAAGGAGATAGTCACGTGCAAAAGAATGAATCCTTACCTCACATCCTATACAAAAATTAACTCAAAATGGATCAGAGACCAACATGTAAGCATTAAAACTATAAAACTCCTCAAAGGGCCGGCCGAGTGGTGCGGTGGTTAAGTGCTGGCTTGGAAAGTCGGCAGCCCCGGTTCGGGTCCCACATATGAGGGCCGGGTGACACTGCCCTCAAAAAAAATAAAATTAAAATAAAACTCCTCGAAGAAAACATAGGAGTGAATCTTGGTGACCTTGAATTAGGTGGTCATTTCTTACTTAGATATGACACTAAAAGCACAAGCAACAAAAGGAAACATTGACAAATTAGATTTCAGTAAAACTTCGTACAGCAAAGGACATCATCTAAAAAGTGAAAACAGCCCGCAGAATGAGTGAAATTATTTGCAAATCACGAATCACTTATAAAATACTTAATATATTCTAGTATCCAGAATATATAAATAACTCTTATGATTCAATAACAAAAAGACAAATAACCAAATTTAAAGATGTGCAAAGGACTTGAATAGATAGCTCTCCAAAGAAGATATTCAAACAGCCAATAAGCACATGAAAAGATACTCCATTTCATTAGCTATCATAAATATTTTCCTAATTTCTTTGCCCAGCCAAAGCTAATTACGTGCTATCTTTAATTAAGTTGACTTAAACTGGAAATTTTTCTGAAAAAACTAAATCACACATGCTCATAAGAATCCCCAACCTATGAATCACAGAATGAAAATCTGCATTCAGAAGAATAAAGCAAGATCAGTGAGAAAGGTCTTCAGGTGCTGGTCTCGGGGCAGAGCAGGATGCAGTCAATGAACCAGAACTCTTATTGGTGCCAGGCTTCCCTGGAGGGGACAGACTCCACACAGGCTTATCACTAAGGGTGGCTTCAGGCTCTCCTGACCCACCAAGAACCATCAAGGTGAGGGGCTGCTCTGGCTAGAGAGGCCCTTGGAATTTCCTAAATTTACCCCTAGAGGGTTTCCCAGCAGTCCCTATTCTCTTTCCAGAATTTCCTGAGATTCAGGAAAGAGAGGCATAGACCAAGTACAAAAGGAGAGAGGTACAAAGGGGAGAGAGAGACAGGAGAGCAGGAGAGCAAACACACAGCTGATATTTCAGGTATACCACCCTCAAGCATGAGAATACGATGCATCATCTTACGAAAAAAGAGCAATAAGCAAGAAGAGAAGCAACTCTCCAAGACAACGCTGTCAACTCAGTAGGGAGCCCATGTGTTGCTGCAGCTCCCGAGACTGACTTGGCACCTTGGTGAGGTTCATGGATGAAGAGCGCTAACCATTCACGGAGAACATTCCTTCCCAGACCTAGGTCTTAGATGTGGGTCACCCTCATCTCTCTGTAGGTGACAGGCTTGCAGAAGATGGGTGTTATGGTGGTGTGTGTGGGGGGAGGAGGGGAAGAGGTACTACCTTTAAGCAAGTGACCTAGTCACTTGTGCTGCATTATGATGCTCGTTTTCCATCAGTCCACCCTAAAATAAGGAACTCTACAGGCCTCCAAGACTGAATTTCCTTTTATAATTCTACATTACATTTAATTCAAACTACCATTTAAATAGGGGGAAACACTATTTTAGTTGGCATGAAAACCAGATGTGCTTTAAATGTTAGGTAATTTAAACCAGTCTCTTGAGCTCTTGAGTGAATTAAGATGGTATATGATATAAAAGTTGTGAGAAAATTGCCTTTTGAAAATAAATAAAATATACATATCAACTTTTCAAGGCTAAAAATGCCACTCCAGAATCACCAAGTCTATCTAAACAGTGTATGGACTTACTTCCACTTTTGAGCAGTCGCTTTTCTTCCTCCTTCAGCTTGTTCTGCATCAGTCGGAGAGTATTTTCAGCTTCCTATAGAACAGAAAAAATAAGATTCAGAAGACATGGCCCTTTTTTAGACTATTTTATTATTCTTGACCATTTGAGTAAGCACGACTAAATTTGTGACACAGAACCAGAAGAGATCTTAACGAGGGTCAGCCGAGTGGCAGATTGGTTAAGAGCTGGTTTTGGGATGCCAGCGGCCCCGGTTCAGATCCCACATATGAGGGCCAGTGACACTGCCCTCGATAGCTAACAACAGCTCCACCTGGAGCAGGGCTGTGCGAGCCCTGGCAACGGTGTAGGCTGCAGCCCCTGCTGCAGTGGGCTGCCATAGGCTACAGTGAGTGGCTGGCAGCCAGCATGAGCAGCCAGCAGCCACCGTGAGCTGCCAATAGCCGCGGTGAGCGACATCCAGAGGCCGGTGACCGATCTGCCTCATCTGGGAAGAGCGCAATGACGATACCAACATGGGCCAGTGAAGCAACATCCTCCACAACTAAACTGAAGAACAAAAAGACAGCAACTTGTCTCTTCCCCTTCCCCAATTCCCCAACTTTGTTCCCCTCCCCCAATTCCCCAATAAAATCTTTAAAAAAAAAAAAGAACTGACACTGCCTGAGCGGCGACTAAGTTGGGAAAACGTAACACCCTTTCTCTCTGTAATCACCCCAACAGCTAAGGGAGGTTTCCAGAGAGGACAAATCTGGCCGAAGAGGTGCCTGGCTGGCCCCCAAACCCATGTTCCTCCCACTACTCCTCACTGTCTCTAAATAAAACTGGGTGACACAACAAAAACCCCACCCTGTGTGCCTGCATGAGATGCTGACACAGGAACAGTTGCGACAACTATAGGCGGTCCAGGCCTCTTGCTCTTAAAATAAAGCATGCATTTTACTTTTTTTCTGCCCTGCACAAGTCCAGCCCTGAAAGATGCTAAATGGTGGGGCTGATCAGGATGGGAAAGAAATAAATGCTAGTTTTAATTCCTAGAGGATTTTTTTTAAAAACCTAGGATTTCAGTTAGTTTACAAAATGTGGCCCTGATTATTGTCAAAACAGAAAATGGGAAAGGAAGTCAACCTTTTCATTTTGAGTATTGTTCTACACATTAAAAAAAAGCACTGGGGCTGGCCAAGGGCTCAGTTGGTTAAGAGCTCGCTCAAGAGTGCAAGCTGAGCTCTGAGCAACAGCAGTTTGATGCCCAGCCCGAGATGAGGTGCCGTTGAGCTGCCAACAGGTGGCAGGATGGCTCAGCTAAAAAAACAAACGAAAAACAAAAAAGAAGGGCTGGCCGAATGGTGCGGTGGTTAAGCGCTGGTTTGGGAAGCCAGCGGCCCTGGTTCGGTCCCACATATGAGGGCCACTGACACTGCCCTCAAAAACAAAACAAAACAAAACAAAATAAAACAAAAAACAAAAAAGAAAGCACTGTGTTTCATACATGAGACATTTAGAGGGACCAGGTATTAGAAGCAGAGAGGGTAGGTGTGACCACAGGAGAAAAAGAGGGTCAATACTTGTTGAGGGAAAAACATGCAGCCCAAAGCACATTCTTCAGTGTGTTGCCTGAACCCAGGGGTGGCCCCAGACCATAGTGCAATATGGTCAATTTCTTTTCACTGGCCCTTTATTGTTCTTTCCCAGGCACCCAATGTTTAAAATGTCCTGAACTCCAGGCTCTATCCACCGCCCTCCAAACATGCCTGTTCTGCGCCCTGTTCTTCCGCAGCCTGCCTCTGCCATAAACAATGGTCACAACAGGCTCCTCGTCAAAATAAACACGTCCATATGAACTGTGTTACAGTTTCTCCCAGCCAGCCCTCCTCTTGGACAGCAAAATAGCTTCACCTAATTCAAACACCCACGTTGGTAAGAAGGCTAGCATAACTTTTATGCTAAATGCTATCAGAGACAGTGTGAGAAACAGAGACTGTAGACAAATTTCCCCATGAACATAGAAGGGAATCTATAAGACAGCTGGTCAGGTTCCGGGTTATATATATTTCCCAGAATAACCAATAAACTGCAATTCCTCTTTATAAAGCAGTCTCTGATAAGCTAGCTTGGGTGATTCAATTAAGTGAACTGACCCAGCATGTTTTTAAATCTGTACTCAAGACCAGTCACATAATTTGTGGGACTCAGTGTAAAATAAAGTGCACTTTAAATTTATTAAGAATTTTAAGGGCCGGCTGAGTGACACGATGGTTAGGCGCTGGCTTGGGAAGCCGGCGGCCCCAGTTCGGATCTCACATATGAGGGCCAGTGACACTGCCCTCAAAAGCAAAAACAAACAAAACAAAAGTCTGGGCCGCCCGAGTGGCACAGTGGTTAAGGGCTGGCTTGGGAAGCCAGTGGCCCCAGTTCAGGTCCTACATATGAGGGTCAGTGATACTGCCCTCAAAAAAAATAAATAAAGGGCTGGCCAAATGGCTCAGTTGGTTAAGAGCTCGCTCAAGAGTGCGAGCTGAGCTCTGAGCAACGGTGGTTCGATGCCAGCCCAAGCTGAGTTGCTGTGGAGCTGCCAACAGGTGACAGGATGGCTCAGCTAAAATAAAAAATAAATAAATAAATAAATAAATAAATAAATAAGTAAATAAAAAGAAGAATTTTAAGACGGCAACAGCAGAATATTAAAGCAATCACAGGCTCTTCTAAGCTCAAAGTCTTGTGCAGCTGTGCAGGTCACATGTCTGCCCTGTGTGTAGTCCTCATGAGCAAACTCGGATGATAAACGAATATCAAAGATTAGTTTGATAAACTAATATCAAACATTCAGTGGTATTTTCTTCACAATGATATTTACAAACTGACAAGTACAAAATAACACACCAGAAAGGATGGTCCATACAGGAGAACAGGGTAAGCACTTACCTCAAACTTCTCTTGTTCCATCCTATGATGATCTTCGAGTTGTTGTTCCAGATAAGCCAGATTTCTAAATTTCTCTAGGTAAATGTCATACTGTTTTTGCAATTCTTCCTCAATCTTCTCATATTCATCCATGAAGGCTGGCCTAGAATGATCAAATGAAATAAAAAGTGAAAGATTAATCAAGTTTGAAATTGGTGTTCAGAATTTCAGATTCTGTCATAGTTTTCTTTGGAAAGCCTTAAACAAGAAGGTGCTTGACTCTTCTGATTAAATCTAATTTCCCCTTTTCTCTTCCCTTCCCCAAAATGAACGTATTTTTTTTTTTAATTAAAAAGATGTGGGGCCGGCTGAGTGGCACGGTGGTTAAGCGCTGGCTTGGGACGCCAGCGGCTCCAGTTCAGATCCCACATATGAGGGCCAGTGACACTGCCCTCTGTAGAGATGGGGAACAACAGCTCCACCTGGAGCTGGGCTGCTGTGAGTCCCCAGGACGGCATAGCTGCAGCCCCTGCTGCGGTGGGCTGCCATAGGCTACAGTGAGTGGCCGGCAGCCAGCCAGCTGGTGAGAGCTGCCAAGAGGTGCTGTGAGCGGCTGTCCAGAGGCCGGCAACTGGTCTGCCTCACCCGAGAAAAACACAATGATGATACCAACATGGGCCAGTGAAGCGGTGTCCTCCACAACTACAGTGAAGAACAAAAGGACAGCAACTTGTCTGTTCTCTTTCCCCGGTTCCCCAATGCTGTTTCCCCTCCCCCAATTCCCCAATAAAATCTTTAAAAAAAAAAGATACACTAAAAAAAAAATTATAATCCTTTCAACTAAAGCAAAAGGATTTGAGGCATAACAAAAATGAATTTACGCTTGAAAGGCAGAACTTTTTAAGGAGACAAATCTATGTGGTGGCCCTTATTCCAGAGGCGGAAGGGGCATGGTCCTGTCCTGAGCTGGGAGCAAGCCTTTGATACTCCCTGGGTAACTTCTGTTGCCTTCCCAGGACAGGAGCCAGAGTGCACCAGTCACCAGTATCTCAAAAGAGAAAGACACACTCAGAGCAGATACAGCAGCTGGACAGGGGAAGGAGTAAAGAGAGAAAAAGAGAGACTGAAAAAAAGAAGAAAGAATGTGCCGGCCAAGTGGCGTGGTGGTTAAGCGCTGGCTTAGGAAGCCAGTGGCCCCGGTTCGGGTCCCACATATGAGGGCCAATGACACTGCCCTCAAAAATAAAAAATAAAAAATAAAGGAAGGAGAAAGAACCACAAAAAAAACAGCAACGGAAGAAGGGTACAAAATGAGAAGCGGGGGAGGAGGAGGTAAGGGAAGGGGGGAAGAAGGAGATACAGACTCCCAACAAAATATGAGGAATGTGCTTGAAAGGCTCCTGTGACCTAGAAGGTGTTTTGCACCACTGTCATCCATCCATAGTCCCTGGAAAAGATACTTTCAGTGAGGGAAAGTCAAAAGGAAAATGAATTACTGATGAGGAATTAGAAAAGTCTAGATCTACTGAAACCAAGAAATGTGAGTATGTTTCTGTTTCCACCTAATTGATGGCAAGGCACAGATCTTAGGAGACCAAGCCCTGTACAACTCTCGCCATCTGGATTTACTTACTTTGCCTTACGTTCCAAGAAGCTATAAAAGCTTAAAGTGGGGAGAAGGGGTTCAAGAATTAAGCAGTTTTCCAGACATACTGAAAGCACTAAAAAGAATGAGTTGAGCTGTGTGCTTGTTAGAATGAGCAACTAACTCACAGACCTTCTAAAGTACAGTCTTATGCAAGGCTCCTTCCACGGCTTGAAGGGTTAATATCACTGACAATACATTCCTTCAGTCTGTCTGAACTTTCAAAAACAGCTTTCTGCTCATCCCTCAGGTGTTCATATCTACCTGACACTCTGCAGAGTCTGGAGTCGCTTCCGGTTTCTTTCCAGTTCTAATTTCCTCTTTTCAATTTTGGCTTCTAAGTTAGCTTCGTCAGAAGCCACGTTGTTGAGCAGGTCTTTAGTCTTCTGAACCTGTGCCTATGTTAAATAGCAAATGAATGAGACAGTGTGTGTGCCAATAAGGGCCCCTAATCTGACTCTTGGAAGAGAAGAATTTCTCAACTCCTGGGGCACAGCAACATCATGCTAAACAAAAACAAATGTAAGCATACAAGAAACCCTCCCCAGTCATCACACATTTAATCAACTATTTCCAGGGGACTGTCACATAGGCCCAGACAAAATTGTTACTTTTTTGTTTGTTTCATGAGATGAAGGTGTTTCTGCCCAGGGAAACAAATGAAGATGGAAAGACAGTGTCCTAATCAGAGCGGAGAGGGGCCGAGACCTGTCCAGTTCACTTGTTTAGACTGGTTACATATCAATCTGAACTGTTGGTCTGCCTTTATGTACATCTTATTCAGGCTACTCTCGTAGTTACAAATACCTGACTTATAGGATATATGCACATAAAGTACAGCTTTATTTAGGAGGGGACAAAAAGAAATATTAGCTGGTTCCAGCCCTAACCCACTGCCTGCTGGGATTGAGAGAGAAGGTTCCTTTTCTTTCTCCCTGGCCACTGAACCTCCACTACAGACGACAATAAACAAAGAAACCACTCTGTGAAGTCAAAGAGAAAGTGGCTCCCTCACGCAGTGTAAACCAGCCTGGGCAGCAATGGGACGGACAGAGGCCCTTGGGCAAGAGGAGCTGAGTAAGAAAGTGAAGGGGATTAGAGATCACTGATGAAAACCACTGGCTTCCTTGTCATCTCATAAGAGCAAGTTCATCTGAAGCAGGAGTAGTCCGAGTAAACAGCGTGTCCTCACACTTGTGTTGTCTGGGAAGCTGGTCAGGTCGGGGCCTGTGGCTCAGAGTGGCAATCTGCTGCCTGAGGAATAGTGTCTGGAACGTAACCAACTGAGTGTGGAACTGCCTCTCCAAGTTCGGGCTCTCCGACTCTGCTTTAAGCTTCTGATGGCCAAGATGGGGCACTTTGCACATGAAGTGCCACATAATAGTTTACTGACTGTTTATCTGCAGGTCTCTGAAATGCTATGGGGTGCACAAAGAAATCACCTAAGGAGATAGACACTCTGTACGACTCTCAGAGACAGTGTGCACTTGGAAGCAACGATTGGATTGTCGGAAAAGTCATGACGCATTTTTGCAACAAGAAAACAGAAAAAATACGTCATGACTTTTCCGGCAACCCAATACTTTTCCTGATAATGAATTTATGGTTTAATTTTTTTTCGACTAAGACAACTAACCATTTCCAACATGCTTTCGTGAAAATCATCCTATCACTAATCATCCATTTGCTGGAAGTGCTGTAGAAACACTAGCCGAGATGTGAGTTCGCTCTCACAGGAAGACATGGTGGGTCTCCTCTCTGAACAAATCACTCAAGTTGATGGCAACTATTTCTCTGAATCAAAGTCAGATTAAAACCTAGTGAATTTATCTGACATCAAAAATAAAAATGGCTTTTTAAAAGGTATTTGTACCTCAAATCAGAAATGTGACCAATGTGGGCCAGCCAAGTGGCGCGGTGGTTAAGAGCTGGCTTGGGACACCAGTGACCCCGGTTTGGCTCCCATATATGAGGGGGCCAATGACACTGCCCTCAAAAAAAAAAAAAAAAAAGTGATACACACAATTTCCCTAGTTTTCTGAAATAAACGGCTTATATTTCATAATCCCTTTTAAGTATCCATGAATTTTTTTGTTTTTAGAATTATCAAACATCATGGATATTTTCCAATAATGAAAAGATTTTTTTTTAACATATATTTTTCAATATATCTTTTTCAATTATAGTTGACACATTATGTCAGTGTACAACATAGTGATTAGACACATTTATATATCTTACGAAGTGATCACCACGGTAATTCTAGTACCTACCTGGCACCATTCACAGTAGTACAATATTATTGACTATATTCCCTATGTTGTACTTTACATCTTCGTGACTGTTTTTATAACTAGCAATTAGTACTTCTTAATCCCTTTTACCTCTTTCGTCCATCCTAGCCCCCTTCCCATCTGGCAACCATCAGTTTATTCTTTGTGTCTATGAATTTATGTTTTGTTTGTTCACTTATTTTTTTAGATTCCATATAATTCCACATATAAGGGAAATCGTATGGTATTTGTCTTTCTCTATCTGACTTATTTCCCTTAGCATATAATACCCTCCAGATCCATCTATGTTGTCACGAATGGCAAAATTTCACTCTTTTGGGCCGACCAAGTGGCATGGTGGTTAAGCGCTGGCTTGGGAAGCCAGCGACCCCAGTTCGGGTCCCACGTGAAGGCCAGTGACACTGCCCTAAAAAAAAAAAAATTCACTCTTTTTTATGGCTAAATAATATTCTATTGTATGTATGTACCACATCTTATCTATTCATCTATCAATGAATGAATACCTAGGTTGCTTCCATATCTTTGCTGTTATAAATAATGCTGCAATGACCATAGGGATGCACATATCTTTTCAAATTACTGTTTTCAATTTCTTTGGCTAAATACCCAGAAGTGGAATTCGAGTTTTAATTTTTTGAGGGACCTCTATACTGTTTTCCACAGTGGCTACACCAATTCACAATCCCACCAATAGTACACAGGGGTTCCGTTTCCTCCACATCCTCACCAACACTTGTTTGTTGATTTATTGATGATCGCCACTCTGACAGGTGTGAGGTGGTATCTCACTGTGGTGTTGATTTCCATTTCCCTGATGCTTAGTGATAACCATGTTTTCATGCGTCTGTTGGCCATCTGTATGTCCTCTTTGGAGAAATGTCTATTCAGGTCCTCTGCCCATTTTTTTTTTTTTTTTGAGGGTAGTGTCACTGACCCTCACATGTGGGACCCGAACCCGGGCGGCAGGCTTACCAAGCCAGCGCTTAACCACCGCGCCACTCGGCTGGCCCCCTCTGCCCATTTTTTAATGGGATTGTTTGTTTTTTGATATTGAGCTTTATGAGTTCTTCGTATTTTTTGGACATTAACCCCCTTATTGGATATATCATTTGCAAATATCTTCTCCCATTCAGTAGGCTGCCTTTTTGTTTTGTTGATGGCTTCCTCTGTGGTGCAAAAGCTTTTTAGTTTCATACAGTCCCATTTGTTTATTTTTGCTTTTGTTCTCTTTTGAAATTATATCCTAAAGGGTGTTCACCAAGGAATGAATGAACTGTGCCCTCATCTGGCTGTTTTATTTTTAATATATACATAGTGCTAAAGGCACACTCATGCCATGTTGAGTTGATTCAGCCAAAGCAATGAAAAGCATGAGTATATCATTACTTTTTTTTAGTTTAGAAACAATCACAAACTTACAAACAACTGGAGAATAGTACAAAGCACTTTTTCCTGACCTAGGTAAGTTGCTGACCTGATGTATCATCACCACTAGATACTAGTGTGTATTTCCTATGAATGACTTTCTCTTACGTAATTACAATATGATCATCAAAACAGAGAAAGAGCACTGATGCACTGCTGCCATCTAATCCTCTGATCCACTCAAGTTGCCCCATTTGTCCCCAGGGAATCCTTACCAGCAGATGGGAATCAACCTTGGCATTCAGTTGTCACGTCTCCTTAGCTTCCTTCAATCTGGAATGGCTTCTGAGCCTTTCCTGGACTTTCGGGACCTTTTCACTGTTGAAGTGTACAGGCCAGGTAATTTATAGGCTGTTCCCAATTTGCCTTAGTCTGATTAGCTTCAGATTATGAAACATTAACAGGACTAGCCCATATATGACTGTATCCTATGAGGTGTGTGTAATTTTGGTTTGTTCCATTACTGGTGATGTTCACTTTGATTACTAGATCACTTGATTAAGGAGATGTCTGCCAGGCTTTTCATGTGAAGTTATTCTTAATTTTTTTTTGAGGGCAGTGTCACTGGTCCTCATATGTGGGACCCGAACCGGGGCCGCTGGCATCCCAAGACAGCTCTTAACCACCACGCCACTTGGCTGGCCCTAAAGTTATCCTTTTCCCCTTTGTAATTAATAGTATTTTGTGGGGAGCTACTTTGAAACTATGTGAAAAACCTGCTCTTCATCAGCTGTCAATGTATTCATTTACTTTTTATATTGCTGAGAACTTAGGGTCTCCCATTTCATTCAATGGTTTATAACTCATTATATTATTTATTTGGTGCTTAAATTGTCCCAGGTTTGACCAGGGGAAGCCCACGTAAGCTGAATTCTGTGTCCTTTTGACAGATCCCTTTCTCTCTCAGAGCACTTCCTTGCTTTCTGGCATAACAAGATCTTACACTTTCCTGTCCCAGTTTTGGAATCAGCCATTTCTCCCCAACAGCCCTGGTTACTTTTAGTATAGAATGGCATTTAGAAGCGAAAATCTGGATGCTAAGTGGGCTCAGAATTAAGAAATGTAAGAATGCGTATATGGGTATGCATGTGCGTATGTGTGCACACGAATATTGACATGTAACCCGCTACCCTGCGGGCCAATTATTAAACCAGTGACTTCAAAAAAAAAAAAAATTGACATGTATATAAATATATGTACACATATATGTACAAAAATGACATATATTTATGTATAGGTATACACACCCTACACATACATACAGTATAACAATACTTATTACTATATGTATCTATCTATCTTGAAATCCATGTACTTAACCAACACCAATTTCAGGATTCATTCTAATTTTCTCCATTTGCATATTTCTCCCTTGTCTACCAGTGAGAAACTTGGCTTCTGTTATCTGTAATATATTTACCTATCTGATCAATCTCCCTGTGTGTAAACAATCTCCCATCTTGGCTGCCCTGCCCTTCTCACCCTGCTGATGGTCTGGCTCCCTGTACTGGGTGGGTCACCCAGGGAGTATTGCCATTTTATGACAGGGAATTATAAAAACCTATCAATCTGAGAATTTTTGTCTCTTTCTTTTTTTTTTAAGCTGAGCCATCCTGCCACCTGTTGGCAGCTCAGCGGCAGCTCAGCTCGAGCTGGGCATCAAACTGCTGTTGCTCAGAGCTCAGCTCGCACTCTTGAGAAAGCTCTTAACCACCTGAGCCACTTGGCCGGCCCTCAATCTTAGAATTTTGTATAGCTTTCAGCATATTCTTGTTTTATGCCTACTTCAAATTTACATAAGGCTCCCCTGTCCATGTCTACTGAATAAAATGAATCCTAATAATGACTAAATACCTACTATGTGCCAGAGACTATGTATGACACGCATTGTCATAATGTGAAAGGAGCCTAGGTGGTGGGCATTGCCATTCTCCTCATTTTACAGATGACGAAAGTGAGGCACAGAGAGGTTAAGTAACTTACCTAAGATCACATGGTGAGATTCAAACCCAAGCAGTCTGAGTCTAGAGTCCCCCTGTTTATCTGCCCCACCAATGAATGCTTCTGATCATGGGTGAGTAGTAAAGGATGGTGCTAATTCTATTTTTTACAGGGCTGTTTAGAATTAAGAAAACCTAGAAATCATTTAAATGCCCAGCAATGAGGTACTGGTTATAAATAAAGTGGGAGGAATCCATTAAATAGAGCATTATTTACTAAAATTATTGAAAATTTTGAAAGAATTATTAAACTATTAAAATTGATAAATTTTTAACAATATGAGAAATTGTTCACATTTCTAACAAGGGGAAAAATTATAGTAGTGAGGGACCTAGGTATTTTAGAATGTTCTCTAAACTTTTCACCTCCCTACTAACATATGCCTTCTTTGTTACTAGGCCTAGCTTGTTCTGTCTTATGGAGGCAAGAAATCAATATTTTTGAGGCCCAGGCACAAAAACATTAAATAAAAGCAAAGTAATCTTACCAAAATATCTTTTATTGCAATCCTCATCACTTTTTCAGTCTCATTTATTTCCAAAGGTCTGGCAATTGCTTCTGTTCTCAGTTCCTATGGAAAACAAAGAAATGAAATTATACATATTTTTGGAGGAATTCTCAAAACCAATCCGAGATCTAGATGTCTTATGGGCTAGGTTTTAAAAGCTTCATTACAATGTGGATCTCTGATGCAAAAAGGCTTCCACCATCACATTCTCCAAATGTCCTCTATGATCCTACTGCCCACCTGGCCTCTCTCCAGTGCTCAAGGCCTCCTTTTCAGCTACGGGCCCCAGGCCCCCATAACACCATGGGCAAAACTGAACTTACCATCCCTCATCTTTTTTCCTAAATTTGCTTCTTTACCCTGCCCTTACCATTGGCCCTGCCCTTACCATTAACCATGGACCAATCAAGGGAGGCATTTGTGCCTATTATATTATCATTACTGGGAACTTCTGAGACATGGGATTTAACATGAAAGCAGTTATGAGGTTCCTGGATCACTTTATCAAACACTGTCTTGTGCTAGCTTTACTCCACGGTGTACCTTATCTCTCCACTGGCAGAAAACTATCAAGGGAAGGGATTATGACCTACTCAAGGACATAGAGCTCGGTGCATTGCCTATGGTGGGTGCTGGTCCTCAATGAATGTTGAGTGCATGAAAAACAAATACTGTAGGGGATCTTCCTCAGATCATGGCTGTACACAGAATTTGAGAAGTACTATATTCAGTGTCTCATGGCTTCTATGTCAACAGTTCAGCCACTGATTGTTTCATCAATTCATTATAGGATGGTGCTAAAAGGGTCCCCAGTGGAATCCTGATAAAATCTCACAGTGAAGCTATCACTCCACTAGCAAGTAGCAAATAACCAGGTCTGTTAGGAACAGGTGTAGGCATATGCACTACTGCACTATACACAGAAAACATGGAAAGCCTAGAGTTGCCTCATTAGTTATCTAAATTGGCCATTAGATGTTAGTGGCAGTTTTATTCTGCCAACTACACTTCAGCAGGTGGCAACCACTAGGTCAACATATCAACAGCAGGGATGGTGACCTGGCACCCAAGTGTCCCACTTCCAGTCTGTTCCAAGAGCAGAAATGAAAAGTGGGAGGAAAAATAACATTATACTGTAATGGCAATGCCAGAACACAGGGATGGCAGTGAGAGAATGGTCATGGCTGACACTCCTGATGGGTACAGAACGAATTAAATATACTTCGCTTAAAATCATTAGATGAGAGTATGTATGCTTCAAATGCCACAAATCCTTACAGGTAAGAATTAAATAATACTCCTTTCTTCTTAAAGGAGTAGGTCCCAAACTCCGCCGCACACTGGAATCAATTGGAGATATTTAAAAACTGTGGGGTTTTTTTTTGTTTTTTTTTTTTTTGAGGGCAGTGTCACTAGCCCTCATGTGGGATCTGAACTGGGGCCGCTGGCATCCCAAGCCAGCTCTTAACCATCGCGCCACTCGGCCGGCCCTAAAAACTGGATGGTGGCTCTCACCCCCCGACATTCTGATTCACTGGCATGGGGGACAACTTGAACATCAGGTGATTTAAAAGCTCTATAGGAGCTCGATGCAAGTCTTCCAGAACCACACTTTTTTTTTTTTTTTTTTGAGGGCAGTGTCACTGGCCCTCATATGTGGGACCCGAACCAGGGCCGCTGGCTTTCCAAGCCACTGCTTAACCACTGCGCCACTCAGCGGGCCCCAGAACCACACTCTGAAAAAGCTCCTTCAACATAGTGGATGGAGGAAACTCCTTGAATGATATTGGCTGTTGGGTTGTTGGAAAAGTCATGATGTATTTTTTCTATGTTTTTCATAGACTTTTCCAACAACCCAATAGAACAGAATTGCAAATAAATTTCAACTCTTAACACTAACTTCAACGGACTGGTAGTGACTGCCTAGATTGCTGGTTCCCAAACTTTGCTGTACATTCGAATCACACAGGAGACTTTTACAATTCCCAATGCCCAAGTCCTCTTTCATACTAATGGCATCAGAATGGAAACCAGGCATCAGTAGTTTTTTTTGTTTTGTTTTTAAAGATTTTATTGGGGAATTGGGGGAGGGATCAGGGTTGGAGAATAGCGGGAGGGGACCAGCATTAGGGAATCGGGGAACAGACAAGTTGCTGTCCTTTGGTTCTTCAATCTAGCTGTGGAGGACGTCGCTTCATTGGCCCATGTAGGTATTGTGATCATGGCGCTCTTCCCGGCTGAGGCAGATGGGTCAACAGCCATTGGACAGCCGCTCACGGCGGCTCATAGCAGCTCATGCTAGCTGCCGGCTGCTTACGTTGGCTGCTGGCCACTCACAGTAGCTTATGACAGCCCACTGCGGCCCACTGCAGTCTATGCTGTCACAGGCGACTCATGGCAACCCAGCTCCATCTTAGCTGTAGAGGGTGCAGACTCACTGGCCCAGATAGAATCCGAACTGGCAGCCCTGCTACTCAGAGCTTGCGCTCCCAAGCCAACTCTTAACCAACGTGCCACTCGGCTGACCCCCCAGGCGTCAGTAGTTTTAAAGATCCACCTGAGGGCCAGCCAAGCGACTCAGTTGGTTAAGAGCTCACTCAAGAGTGCGAGCTCTGAGCAACAGGCTTGCCGGTTGGATTACCAAGCTGAGCAACCGCTGAGCTGCCAACAGGTGGCAGGATGGCTCAGCTAAAAAATAAAATAAAATAAAGATCCTCCGGGTGATTCTACTAGGCAGCAAGGTTTGGGAACCATGGCTCAGAAGAGCATTTTGTTGAGAAGGATGCTGAGGCTCTATTCACTGGGGAAAAGCATCGTGATGGATAAAGTCTGCCAAGGGCACAAGGGGGAAAGTTTATATTTGCCATTCCTGAACTAGAAGACAAAGGTATGAAAAATGAACCAGTGCCCACTAGCAGCAGGGATAGCAGCTAACACTGTATATTGCTTGCCCACACATTATCTCATTTAATCAAGGACAGTTTAATAAAATCAGAGCAGGGATAAAGGGAATTGAAAAAGAAAAACCTTGAAAATCGTGTAGCTGAGGAAGTAATTCAGTTATGTGAATGGTGCTTACCCTCAACTCTACCTCCTTGCCCAGCAAGTCATACAGAGATGCTCCTTTGGAAGTGATTTCAGAAGCAAGCTGCCTGGCTGCTTTCAAATCCGCAATCTGCAAAGAAAACATCAAAAACAGGAACCTCAGCAACAGGTTTGTGATAGGCATGCAGAAACAGCCAGTCTGTTAATATCAATTCCTGCTTCCAGTCAGGATATTTGAATAAAGAACCCATTTTCCGTAAGACACACATTTACATCCTGTGGAAGAGAGCTCCCAGGATATCCTGCCAGTTTAGGAAACACTGAGCTAAGTAAAATTAGACAAATTCCAGAACACCTGGGTCTCTCTGAAAACCCAAATGTCAAGGCAAATGTAATCTTCAACCAGGAGGTATAGGAGGGTGAAAGTTGACATGCTTCCTATTTGAACTAAGTCACAACAGGGGACCCCAACAGTGGTGGGGCGACCTGAGGGATACACTTCCTAGGGCAGCATCCTGATGCCCTATGTTTAACCCTCCTGCCCCCTCATTCTCTGCCTTTAGACTGTACTTCACAGAGCTGCTGTGAGGCTCCAATGAATTAACATGCAACAGAACCTGGTTCCCACAAGGGTGGCAGCCATTGCTATGAAGAAGATGATGATGATGATTTAGCATCTGGCCCTGTGCACAAGCCTCTTTCTTAGGATTTGCATATTTGAAAATTTGGATTAGCAGATTTGAAAATTTGGCATATTCTTCCTTGAATATGCCAAATTTTTAAAGAGCCCAAACAAACATTTCACTGCTCTGCTCAAGCCCCCTCTCTCCTTAACAACAAATCCCCAACTTCTTTTATTTTCAAACCATCAGCAACAACTCTCCTTCTTCATTCACAGATGACTCTCTTCCTATTTCCAGGATTCCACTCTGGCTAGCTTTAGCTTCTCCTACCTTGCTAGCAGCAATTTCCAATTTTCTTTGCAGGAGTCTCATCATCTTCCCCACTTCTCAGCACTGGAGTATGCCAGCCTTCAGTCCCCTGACCTCTCTTTTTTTTTTTTTTAATTTTATTTATTTATTTATTTTTAATTAGTTTCAGGTGTACAACACAGTGCAATAGTTATACATTTTACACCTCAAAGTGACAACCCCCCACCCCCAATTCGCCACCCCACTCCTTCCCCCCATATCATATGTATCTATTACACTTCCTCTTACTCTCTTCCACAGTATAATCCACATCCCGTGACTATCTATATATATTCAATTACAGTTGGTATACAACCTCCGCTTCAAGTCCCCTGACCTCTTCTCTGTTCACACTCACAGCTGTAACTCCATCTATGAGTTGAGTCTCAACCTCTCCACTCAGATATTTCATGGACATCACAAATTTAACATGTCCCAAACCAAACTCCTAATGTTTCCTTCCAAACCTGCTTCTTACAAACTCTTCTCCATTTCAATAAATAGCAACTTCATCCTTCCAGGTACTCAGAACAAAAACTTCAGTGCTATGATGTCCAATACAGTACCCACTAGCTGCAGGTGGCCATTTTCAATGTTAAATTATTATTATTATTATTATTATTATTTTATTAGCTGAGCTATCCTGCCACTTGTTGGCAGCTCAGCGGCAGCTCAGCTCGGGCTGGGCATCGAACTGCTGTTGCTCAGAGCTCAGCTCGCACTCTTGAGTGAGCTCTTAACCAACTGAGCCACTTGGCCGGCCCAATGTTAAGTTATTTTAAATCAAATTTAAAACTCAGCTCCTCAGTTGTGTGCCACATGTGGCTAGTGGCTGCTCTACAGTATGGCAGATACAGAACATGGCTACCATCACAGAAAGTTCTAAACAGAGATGCTTTAGGATTTTCCTTGTAGTATCTGTTTTCTTTTAACCCATATGCAATCCCATAATACTCAAAATATGTTCTAATGTCTGGCCACTTCTTTCCACTGAGGAGTCTGGCTCCTGGTTAAAAACCTAAGTGTGATTTCTTTAGGCCTGACCACAGGCGATCACAAAGGCATCACCTGGCATGCCTCACAGGGAAAGCTGCCCACCTCACACCTACACACTAGACTTAGGGTACACCATTCCATGGCAGTCTCTGAAGGGAGCTACAGTCAAGGACCAGGCCCTCCGGCCGGCCGTGTTATTATAAATATCTGCATTCTTAGCCCAGGTACCTTCGTTCCTAGGCTTCTTTATCTGAGGCCCTGGGCCAGGGCCCTCTTTAGCACTCCTACTGAGGCCTCCTTATGGGTGAAGGTGGGGAGAAAACATGAGGACACTTTTCCCCACTAAGTCAGTACACACTACTTTTCCACTCCTAGCCTTTCCCCACCTCAGGTGCATAATCTGCCAAAGCCTTTTGATTGTAGCTCCCTCAACAGTGACACAACCCCCATGACCTGACCCGTGTGCCATGCCAGGGGGTTAATGGATCAGGTGGAATCAATGTTTCCTATGGTTTTAGCCTCTTGCTTATACCATCGCTGTATATTAAAGACTAAGCTATCATTTTTTTGGCTTATTGCTTTGAGTTCTCCAACACCTAAGCAGCTCAGCTGAACTCCTGACATCCATTCACATAACCACTCTGCTCCAAGTCACCATCACCTCTGGCCTTGTACCAGGTCTCTCCCTTGCCTCCCCCTTCAGTCTGATCTCCACCCAGAAGCCTGATCTCCACCCAGAAAAGTGATCCTTTCAATATAAAGTTTTAAATCATGTACTTCTCTGCTTTAAACTCAATGATTTCCTACCTCAGAGTAAAGTCAAAGTTTTTACAGTGGCTTCCCAGGCACCATGGGGGTCTGTCATATCCTCCCTTCCTGGCTCTCATCACATGGCCCCCTTGCATTTCCTCAAACACACAAAGCACACTTTTAGCAGAGGACATTTTCCCCCTCCACTGCAAGACTACTCCTTCCCTCCTTCAGGTCATCCGATCCCTGAGGCCGTCCTATCTCCCCATTTAAGATACCTCACTGGCCCCTTCTGTGCTTACTATTACCCACACATTTACCACATTTGACCTGCCATTCCTTCTGCTTTTCAGGTTAGTCTGACTCCCTGATTGATCTGGAGAACAGAGGGTTTCTGTCCCTGATGTTCATGCCTGTCTGTGTCCCCAGCATGTGAACAGTGCCTGGCACACACCAGGTTTTCAGTAAAGAATTAAAGTAATTTATTGTGACTTCTGCTTTTATCCAAATGCTGATGAGCACGAAACTGCCAAACTGCCCTCAGTCAAGGAGTAAGGAAAGAAGTGGTGCTGTGAGTATATGACATGTTCCATTTCAGAGTTTGAGAAATACACATTCTGTTCCCCACTACAAGCCTTGCACTGTCCTTACCTTTGAGCCAAGATCAAACTTGAACTTGCTGATATCATCCTCTCCTATTTTAGAGCCCTCCATCCCTTTGGTCTTCATAGCATTATAAAGAACAGAGGTGATCTTCAATAGTTCTTTCACTGCATACCCATCTGCTTGATAAAGCTTCTTAGTATTGAGTTTTATATGTGCCTTGGTGGCCTATTTTCAGACAAAAAAAAAAAAAACAACCCAAAACAAAAAACAGTTTAATGCCCTTTCCATGTAAAATCTAAACCAAATACCATGTAGGTAATTTGAAAATGCCTCTGCCAACAATTGGGATATAACCTGAGTCTATTAAGAGTCAAATTTTCAAGTGACTCATACTTTGCAAGTAGGTATATAAACTGATACAATCTCGATGGAGAGAAGTTGGGTAAATGACAACAAATTACAAATGCACGTATCATTTTTTTTTTTTTTTTTAGAGGGCAGTGTCACTGGCCCTCATATGTGGGATCTGAACCCGGGCTGCTGGCGTCCCAAGCCAGCTCTCAACCACCGTGCCACTCGGCCGGGCCAAATGCACATATCATTTGACCTAGCAATTCCAACTCTGAGAATTTATTCAAGGATTATACTCACATATGAAATGAGATACACATAGGTTATTTGTTACAGTGCTGCCTCAAAGAGCAAAGGTTACAAACAACATAAATGCCTGTCTAAAATTGTAGTATAGCCAGGCAAGCAATACTATTCAGGTGTTAAGAGAGAACACAGAAATTCTATATGTATTTGGGAGGTACAGTTAAGTGAAAAAAGCAAGATTCTAAACAGTGTTGTGTAGTATGCCACCATTTGTAGAAAATGAAGGAAAAAGAATCTATATTCTATTTGCTTATACTGGGGGGGGGCCAAAAAAATGTATACAAGTGGACACTTTGGTCAATGTTGCTTAAGCAATAGTTCGCCATAATCAGAAGTGTCTGGACGCTGATGGGAACCACTGTGAAGCACCTCTTGTAATTGCAGAAGTCAAACATGAATTGTATTCAAATTTTGTTATCAGTATATATTGAGTGTTACAATTTTAATACAGTTTTCCTTTCTTAAAATGTGTATACAGGGCCGGCCGAGTGGCGCGGTGGTTGATCGCTGGCCTGGGAAGCCAGCGGCCCAGGTTTGGGTCCCACATCTGAGGGCCAGTAACACTGCCCCCCCAAAAAAAAATGTGTATACAGGGTCGGCCGAGTGGCACGGTGGTAAAGAGCTGGACTGGGATGCCAGCGGCCCCGGTTCAGATCCCACATATGAGGGCCAGTGACGCTGCCCTCTAAAAAAAATAAAATAAAAGGGGCCCGCTGAGTCGCGCAGTGGTTAAGCGCTGGCCTGGGAAGCCAGCGGCTCCGGTTCGGGTCCCACAAAGGAGGGCCAGTGACACTGCCCTCAAAAAAAATAAAAAAATAAAATGTATACATTTTTTTGGCACCCTCTGTATATGCATAATGAAACTCTGGAAGATATTAAAAATAGTGATTACTGGGAATGGAACTGGGCTGATGGCAAACAGAATAAGTCATTTTACTCAACATCATTTCACGATTCAAAAAAAATTTCTGGGGCCATCCGAGTGGCACATTAGTTAAGAGCTGGTTTTGGGATGCCCTGGTTTGGATCCCACATATGAGGGCCAGTGACACTGCTCTCTACAGCTAACAACAGCTCCACCTGGAGCTGCGCTGTGCAAACCCCAGCGACAGTGTAGGCTGCAGCCCCTGCTGCAGTGGGCTGCCATAGGCTACAGTGAGTGGCTGGCAGCCAGTGTGAGTTGCCAATAGCCACGGTGAGTGACCATCCAGAGGCCAGCGACCGATCTGCCTCATCCGGGAAGAGCGCAATGACGATAACAACATGGGCCAGTCAAGCAACGTCCTCCGCAAACTAGACTGAAGAACAAAAGGACAGCAACGTGTCTGTTCCCTTCCCCCAATTCCCCAATAAAATCTTTAAAAAAAAAATTTCTGAACCATAAAACGTATTACCTATTCAAAAATAAATAAAATTCTTAATAATAAATTTAAAAATACAAAAAAGTTTTTTCTGGTAAAATGACTCCAGAAATCTGGTAATGGAATGGGTTTAAAAACTTGAAAGCAGCCGTAACTAGGACTCATCTCTTTCTAATGTATTTAATTTTACAATTCCATCAAATAACTACGAACTAACCATGAACTGGGCAACTGCCTTAATGAAGAAAACTCGGTCTTGCTCCGTCTCAACATCAGAAGGGATGTCAGTCTGAGGTTCATACCTATCAGAGAAAGAGAGAGAGACAGAGAGGCAGACAGACAGAGTAAAGACACCAGTTAATTAAGTAGAAAGTCCATGAAAGAGAAAGTTGGCAACTGAGAGACCAATGGATCTGTAACAGGCAGCTCTGAGTCCCCGGATAAGGATAAGAAAGATTTCAAAAGCAACACAAAACACCCAACATCCAAGGGAGCAAATCCTCAACTAAGAATAGGTTGAACTGACTTCAAAAATCAAATTTGGGGCGCAGCGTACAAAATTAAGTCCCTCTCAGACCTCAGAGTTTAATTAAAATAATTTGAACAATTTCTCTGGCTGACAGCCCCTGACCCAAGGGTAACTAGTTAGCTTTGAGAAGCAGTTAAGTCGTTAGGAGTTACTTTCTTCTACTGATGACCCATCAGGAGTCAGCCAACTGTAGCCCTTGGCCTCTTTCTGTACAGTCTCTGGGCTAAGAAGGGTTTTACATTTTTTTTTTTTTTTAGGGCAGTGTCACTGGCCCTCACATGTGGGACCGAAGCGAGGCCGCTGGCTTCCCAAGCCAGTACTTAACCACCGCGCCACTCGGCCAGCCCCCAGGTTTTACATTTTTAAAGGTTATAAAAAAACAAACACACAAGGTAAAATGTGTGGCCTGCAATGCCTAAGATATTTACTATCTCCTTAACAAAAAGTTTACCAACCCTGTGTTAGGTATTAGATTTTTCGCACAGAATAAAATTTAAATTATATTACTCCAGTGTACTCATTGGAGTGTGCAAAGAGGTCCCTGTCACTCCCTGGTGGAAGTGAAGGGAATGAAGAGGAGCTTGGACCCCAGTGTCCACCGCCTTCTGAGAAAGATTCCTTTTACCACTGCCTGATATAGTCCTTCTCCTACAGCGTTCTTTAAACTCAAATGATTTTTAACAGGTTACAACTACGTCTGTCAAACTCATATTTTATTGAACTCTCCCTTTTGCTTCCTAATATCCTGTTTCTAGGCTAATAAATAAGATCGAGTATTCATTCTTAGACCTCAATATGTGCAGTTCTCACCTTTTCACAAGCCAGAGAAGAACTTCAGATACAAGTCCAAAATTTGGTGTGCGGAAGTTTTCCATAGAAATATGTCGAGGGTATCCCAAGGCTCTCATCATCTCTGTAAAATCTGTCCAAGGTAAAATACAGTCAGTTCCTCGTCAGACAACTACTTATTAACTTAGATACTTTCTCTGCTTGTTCCTTTTTATTCCCAATCTACTGACAGCTTTAGGGACTATTTATCAACTCTCTAAGGGGAAAGAAAAAAGTAGATAAAAGTTAAAATAATCTGCTTCTAAAAAACATCTGTTTAAGGGAGAAGAGGAAGGGATTAGACAGCAAAAATAGGCAACTATAATATTGCCACTGGGATATGAAAAACAGTTTGGGGAATATAATTAATAATGTTGTGAATATTTTATGGGGTGTCAGATGGTCACGTCTTGTTGGGGAGACCATTTCATGGATGGAGTAGAGGTTTGATCACTGCACTGTATACCTGAAGTGGAGGTTGTATACCTACTGTAATTGAATATATATAGATAGTCACGGAATGTGGATTATACTGTGGAAGAGAGTCAGAGGAGGAGTAATAGACATATATGATATGGGGGGGAGTGGGGTGGCGAATGGAGGGGTTGTCACTTTGAGGGGTAAAATGTATAATTATTGCATTGTGTTGTACACATGAAACTAATTAAAAATAAATAAATAAACTAAAAAAAACCAAACATCTGTTTAAGTTCAGTGGTAGATGAGGAAGCTGTATATTAAAATGGGTTTTAGGGACTGGCTGTGAATATATATTTTATTTTTTTTTAATTTTTCCATTAGTTGACATACAATATCATATTAGTTTCAGGTGTACAGCATCATGATTGGACGTTTATATAACTTAACGAAGTGAATACCCCAATAAGTCTAGTACCCATCTAACACCACATATAGTTATTGCAATATTATTGACTATATTCCCTATGCTTTACTTTATATCCCGGTGATTGTTTTTATAATTGGCAATTTGTACGTCTTAATCCCTTCCCCCTTTTCACCCATCCCCGCAATCTGTCCACCATAAAAGTGTTCTCTGTATCTATGAGTTTGTTTCCGTTGGTTTTTTTAGATTCTATTGGCTATTAATCTAATTTCTCTTTGATATCGCATTTCTCTCTTGGGTATCTTTTTATCACGCATAATGAGAAATATCTGATCTTGTAAAATGTCATAAAGAACAAATATTTTTAAATGTTAACTGGTTATTTTTGGGGTGATGGTGGTAGGGTGAAGTTTATGTTTCTGAGTTATTTCTGAATTATTTGTCTTTTTTTTTTTTTCGTGGGCACATAGGACCTTAATAACGCAAATTTTAAAGATTAGTTGCATTGTATTTAGAGAAATCTTAAAGAGAATGGTTAACTCTAGTCACTGTCTTTTTAATTTAATTTTTTTTTAATTTGTTTGAGGGCAGTGTCACTGGCCCTCATATGTGGGACCGAACCGGGGCCGCTGGCTTCCCAAGCCAGCGCTTAACCACCGCGCCACTCGGCCGGCCCTGAGAACGGTTAACTCTAGAACACTATTTATATTTATTATATAAGAGATTAAGAAACAGTAATACTAGCATTTGTAGGTACCAGAGGTTGCAGTCACTAAGCTTTAAGCAGGACTTGGAAATAAACAAAACAAACATTTTTTTGAGTTACCACAATGTGCCAAGATTTATATTCAGTGTGCTTCTGGCTATGTAATATCTGTCCTCACTCTTCTTGAAAGTGGATGTTCAAAATATCCCAAGGACATTCACAAATAAGAAGGTTAGGCTGGATTTCACCAGACAATAGAAAAGAAGGTATGAGCAGAGAAAAGATCAACCACATGGAAGGCCTGTAATTACTTTTGGGGAATTTGAATAGAGTGATGGAAAATAAAGTAGTACCTTTCCACCACAGTCAGGTACTGCCTAAATACTTCTTCCCACCAAACAGTAGTTAAGTTCTGTTAATTCTACAGTATTATTGTCAAAATGGAGACAATTTAGGACCGGCCAAGTGGCTCAGTTGGTTAAGAACTCGCTCAAGAGTGCGAGCTGAACTCTGAGCAACAGCAGTTCGATTCCCAGCTTGAGCTGAGCTGCTGCTAAGCGGCCAACCGGTGGGAAGATGGCTCAGCTAAAAAAAAAAAAAAAAATGACAATTTAAGTAAGATTCTTACCATAAATTGCACAACTGCACAGCATTCAATTAACATAAAAATGTTCAAAAATCCCCTTCTTGTACACTCTTCCCAATACAACTCCATTCAACATCCCCTAGCAGAGGACTCTCTCAAAACAAGGGAGGAGAAACTTGTCTCTATAACATAATCACCAAGAACCTTTGAATCCCAACAGGCATAATTCATGGTATGGTGCTAGTAGGTACATTAATAAAAGGTGATGTCTGCTTCTTTCTGTGTATTTACGTTGTAGAAAAACAGCAATTCATAACAGAAAGGAGTAATTTTTAATGGTGAAATTTCAGGCACCAGCAATTCAATTAGAAAATTGGCCTTAAAGAGGCCCCTCAGATCCCACCAAACTGGCAATCCCCTGCTACCTCTATGCCAGTGCAGTCACTTTGCTGAACTGTTTCTGAATCAGAAAATGATAGTGTACAAAAGAGATTTTTTTTTTTTGAGGGCAGTGTCACTGGTCCTCATATGTGGGACCCGAACCGGGGCTGCTGGCTTCCCAAGACAGAGCTTCACCACTGCGCCACTCGGCCGGCCCAAAAGGCAAGAGATTTTGATTAAACCCAGCACTATGTCTCGATCCTTGGTTCTACCCAGCTCTGGTTGTGTGACCTAAAGTCTACGTTACCTCTCTGAGCTTCAAAGTATTTCACCCAGGAGTCACCTACCTCACTATTAAAGTGAGGACTAAAATAGCATAGTGAGGGGCCAGCCGAGTGGCAGTGGTTAAGCGCTGGCTTGGGAGGCCAGAGGCCCCGGTTCGGGTCCCATGTTTGAGGGCCAGTGACACCGCCCTCAAAGAAAAAAAATAAATAAAATAAAATAACATAGTGAATGTAAAATGCCTGGTGTGTAACAAGCATCCCCCGGAAGTAGCAGTAACTAATTCTCTTAGCCACATTCTTCCCCTTTTCCAACCTTCCAGCAAAGGCATTTGGGTTCCCTGCTCCCCATCAGCCCCTTTAGAAAAGATGAAGGCTTTGAAGGTCAGACAACCTGAATTCAAACTCCAGCGCCAATTCTAACCACTTGTGACCCTTGACTGAGTTGCCTGACCTCTCTGTGCCCGTTTCCCCATCTCTAAATACAAAAGCATAGAGTTGTTCAGAGGCGTAAGTAAAATGATGCACACACACAGAACAGTTACTACCTGGCAGATCGTAAACACTCAAAACATGTTAGCCCCAATGTGTTATTCACTAGCCCCCTCCCTTTCATTGTCTATTTCTCGGAGCTCTAAGTTAACCCCACTCAAAACGGTCTAATACGGTAGTAAAGAGCAGGTGTGACTATACAAATCAATTAAAATTAGATAACATTAAAACTTCGGTTCCTCAGGCCGACCAAGTGGCGCATTGGTTAAGAGCTGGTTTTGGGACACCAGCAGCCCCGGTTCGGATCCCACATATGAGGGCCAGTGACACTGCCCTCTACAGCTAACAAAAGCTCCACTGGAGCTGGGCTTTGAGCCCCGGCGATGGTGTAGGCTGCAGCCCCTGCTGCAGTGGGCTGCCATAGGCTACAGTGAGTGGCCGGCAGCCAGCGTGAGCTGCCAATAGCCATGGTGAGCGACCATCCAGAGGCTGGCGACCGATCTGCCTCATCCGGGAAGAGCCCAATGATGATACCAACATGGGCCAGTGAAGCAATGTCCTCCGCAACTAGACTGAAGAACAAAAGGACAGCAACTTGTCTGTTCCCCTTCCCTGGTTCCCCAACACTGTTCCCCTCCCCCAATTCCCCAATAAAATCTTTAAAAAACAAAACAAAACAAAACTTCGGTTCCTCGGCTGCACTAGCCACAGCGAATGGGAGATAACTTCCCATCATCACAGCAAGCGCAGTAAGCTCGGCCTGAGGCGCTCAGCCTGGGGGGCGCCCGAGGCACAGAGGCCCGGAGGGGGCTCTGGCGGCGCAGGCCTCCGCGGGGCTCAGACGGAATCCCCGGGCCGGAGCCCCAAGTCTCGTGCGGACCGCAGGTTATAGGGGGCAGGGCTGCCTTACTGCGGAGGTCACGGAAAGACATGATGCTGCGGTCCCCACGAGCGCGGAATCTGCGCAGCTTGCCAGGAATCGCCGCGGCTCGCCCCTCGGCGCTCACGGGTCTCTATGGCAACGCACGGAACCCTGGACGGCGCGCCGTGGGGGCCAAACAAGTCGCGAGGCAAAACAGGCGCGGCTGCGCGCGCACGCGCAAGAAAAGGGGCGGGCCGGAGGGCAAGTCCCTGACTGCAGGAGGCAGCGGGGAGCTCCGAAGCAAGGGGGCTCCGGGGCCCCTCCACACACTTTGCAGACAGACTATTGGTTGACACGTTCTGACCACCTACGATGTGCCTGACACTGCTAGGCGCTCTACACAACGCTTCCGATTTCCTCAACGCTTCTAAAACCAATGATGTCACGCAGCCGAATCACCCTCCTGGGTCGTGTGGCCAGCACGCTTCTCCTTGTGAACTAAAGCCCCGGATAAGCGACCGCGGAGTGGAATAGCAGGATCCCAGGCTGCCCCCCGAGGGAGTAAGGCGGACCGGCTGGAACATGCGCACGCGCACTCGGCTCGAGCTTCACGACCGGCCGGAAACCGGCCTGATCCCTGCGCCCCGGCGGTTGTCATGGCAACCGTGGTGGTGGTGTTTTTTTTGTGTGTGTGTGTGTGTTGTTTTTTTCCCGCCGGGGCTCGTTTGTGCCCTAGTTGAGGAAGCAAGGCTGGGAGGCGAAGAAAGTGCCCAACATGTTACCGGGTCAGCTAGGGGCTCACCTGGGAGTCCTCCGTAGGGCTGCCACGGTGGAGGACAGGCGACACAGAAGGACTGGGGAGGTGAAGTGATTTGAGCTCGGAAAGGTGGGCCAAGAGGAGGACTGCCCGTCGCTGAGCTGTCCTCTGCCCGTGTATTGATGTTGATGAAGTAATAAACATAAATTCACGGATCTTAAAATCAGTACCCCCCCCCATAGATCCACACGTACATGGTCAGTAGGGTGATAGAGCACTTCAGTGGAGAAAGAATAGTCTTTCAATAAATGGCTTGAAACAATTGGAAATCCATATTCAAATAAATGATCTCCACCCTTACCTAAATATGAAACCTGAAACTTAGCTTTTCTAGCAGAAAACTTAGGGGGAAAGCTTTGTGTCTGAGTTAAGCAAGGTTGCTTAGGTACATCAAAAGTATGATCCTTTACAAAAGAAACTTTTTTGATAAATTGGACTTCATCAAAATGTAAAATTGCTCATTGTTTTAAAAAAGCCTAAACGCTAATGTCAGTGGGTTGGGGTTTTTTTGGTTTTTTTTAAAATATTTTATTGGGGGAGGAAACAGCTCTGGGGAATCGGGGAAGGGGAACAGACAAGTTGCTGTCCTTTTGTTCTTCAGTCTAGTTGTGGAGGACATCGCTTCACTGGCCCATGTTGGTATTGTGATCATTGCGCTCTTCCTGGCTGAGGCAGATTGGTTGTCGGTCATTGGCCGCTAATGGCCACTCGGAGCAGCCCAGCTCCAGGTCGAGCTGTTGTTCACCATCTTAGCTGTAGAGGGCGCTGCGTCACTAGCCCTCATGTGGGATCCGAACCCAGGTCCTGCTGCTCAGAGCTCACGCTCCCAAGCCAACTCTTAACCAACGAGCCACTTGGCCGGCCCCTCTTCAAGATATTTTTAAGAAAACGAAGATAATCCAGTCTAGAAGAAAATATTCACAAAACACCTCTGATAAAAAGACATATCCAGAATACAAAAGAACTCTCAAAATTCAATAAAACAATCCACGAAGGAAAGACAAAAACATTAAACTGATACTTTACAAAAGAAGATACATGGCAAATAATAAGCAAAAGAAAAGATACCCAAGGTTATTAGTCGTTAGGGAAATGCGTATTAAACCACAATTACATATCACTAGGCAGTTATTAGAATGGCTAAAACAACAAACAACGAAAACCCTGACAATGCCAAGAGCTTGAAAGAATGTGTACCAACTTGAACTTCCATACATTATTGGCTGCACCATTTTAGATTCCCACCAGTAGCGAGGAGGAGGGTCCCAGTTTCTCCATATCCTCATTAATACATATATATATATCTCCTCATGGGTGTGAAGTAGTACACTATGATTTAGATTTGCATTTCCTTAATGACTACTGATGTTAAGCATCTTTTCGTGTGCTTGTTGACAGTTTGTGTATCTTCCCTGGAGAAATGTCTAGTCAAGTTCTTTGCCCATTTTTTTTTTTTGAGGGCAGTGTCACTGGCCCTCATATGTGGAACCCGAACCGGGGCCACTGGCTTCCCAAGCCAGCGCTTAACCACCGCGCCATTCGGCTTTGCCCATTTTTAAATTGGGTTGTCTTTTCGTTGTTGAGTTATAAGAAGTCTTTATATATACTGGATATTACACTTATCAGGTACATGATTTGAAAATATTTTCTCCCATTCTGTAGGCTGTCTTTTACTTCTTGATAGTTTCTTTTGCAGCACAAAAGCTTTAAATTTTTATGAAGTCCAATTTATTTTTTGTTGCTTGTGGTTTTATTGTCATATCTAATAAAGTGCCAAATCCAAGGACATAAAGATTTACCCCCCAAGTTTTCTCATAAGAGTTTTATAGTTTTAGCTCTTACATTTAGCTCTAATGCATTTTGAGTTAATTTTTGTATATGGTGTGAGGTAGGAGTCCAACTTCATTCTTTTTCATGTGGCTATCCAGTTGCCCCCATTTGTTGAAGAAATTCTTTCCCCACTGAATAATGTTAGCACTCTTGTTTTAAAGCAATTGACCATAGATATATGGATTTCTTTCTGGTCTCTCTATTCATATCTTTTCCATTGGTCTACATGTCTGTCCTTATGCCAGTTCCACACTGTTTTGGTTACTATAACATTGTAGAAAAGTGTGAATCTTCAAACTTTTTTCATTAAGATTGTTTTTTTGTTGTTGTTTGGGCTCCCTTGTAAATCCACATGAATTTTAGGATTAGCTTTCCTGTTTCTGACTTAAAGGCCATTGGGGTTTTGAAAGTATCTGTAGATCGCTTTAGAAAGTACTGTTGCCTTAACAATACTAAGTCTTCAACCCATGAATAGGAATATTTTTCCATTTAGTTCATTCTTATTTATTTATTTATTTAGGCAACGTTTTGCAGTTTTCAGTGTTGTCTTGCACCTTAGTAAAATTTATTCCTATTTTATTCTTTTGTTCTTTGCCAATATATAAATACGATCGATTTTTTTTCAGGTTTTAAAACATTTTAGTTCCTCATTAAACTCTGTGCATTCCAATAATTAAAATCATTTGAACAAAAAAAATTGGCACTCTGATTAAACTGAATTTTATAGCCCGCAGGACACCTTGGACCAGCTTGGTTTTTACTCTAGATTTCACTATCGTCCCATCCAGCTCCTGCCTTCACCAACATGCAAGTGCTTGGCAGATGGGAGAGGCAGGTGCAGCCTTCGTTGTCAGTAGTTCTGCTGTGAGAAGGGGCAGCACAGTCATTTAAACTGATCTAACCTCTTTGTATCTTACAAGTTAAGCAGCTAAAAGAAGTAAGATAAGAAGGCAATGCTTGTGGAAAGTACAGTGGCTACTGGCTGTGCGTGCCTCATTATGATTCGCCTGCTTGTTTCTCCTGTTCAGCTGTTCCTTTTGAAGGCAGTGGGTTTTTCTCTTGTGTTTCTGTTTTCTTCAATTTTGTCTGTTGTATTTCTCAATCTCAGCGTTTTCGGGTTTGTCAGACATGGTTTCAGAGGAAGCAGAGTGAGGCATGCGAACAGTGGCCACCACCAAGTGCCAAAATACAATTAATTTAGTGTTGATCTTATATCCTGCAACTTTGGTGAACTTTATTAGCTCTAATAGTTTTATTAGCTCCAACAGTTTTGAGTGTGAATTAATTTTTGTTCTTTATATAAGATCATGTTATCTGTGAATAGGGAGATTTGGAAGTTTAACTTCTTTTTTTTCTTTTTTTAAAGATTTTTATCAATCTTTTTTTTTTTTTTTTTTTTTTGAGGGCAGTGTCATTGGCCGTCATGTGGGATCCGAAACGGGGTCGCTGGCGTCCCAAGCCAGCTCTTAACCACTGCACCACTCGGCCAGCCCTTTTTTTTAAAGATTTTTATTGGGGAATTGGGGGAAGGGAACAGCATTGGTGAATCAGGGAAGGGGGATAAGTTGCTGTTCTTTTGTACCTCAGTCTAGCTGTGGAGGACATCCCTTCACTGGCCCATGTTGGTATTATGATCATTGCACTCTTCCCGGCTGAGACTGTCGCTCGCCGGCCATTGAACAGCCGCTCACTGTGGCTTACTGCAGCTCACGAAAGCTCAGCCTAGCTGCCGGCCAGCCCCACTGAGCCTACACCGTCGCCAGCAACTCACCGCAGCCCAGCTCCAGGTTGAGCTGTTGTCCACCATCCTAGCTGTAGAGGGCACAGCGTCACGGGCCCTCATGTGGAATCCGAACCTGGGCCCTGCTGCTCAGAGCTGGCGTCCCAAGCCAACTCTTAACCAACGCACCACTTGGCTGGCTCTGGAAGTTTAACTTTGTAAGAAATTGTTTCCCAAAGTGGTGGTGCCATTTTACATTTTACGTTCTCATCAGCAGCATATGAGAGCTCCAGTTCCTTCATATCCTTCCTCAGACTTAATGTGAGTCACACAATACCTTGTCATTTACTTACGGAAAAACGGACAGTTAGGAAAATTAAGTGATTTGCCCAATCACCCAGAACTACCTTATCAGCATGCTCAAAGCACTGACCCAGGTTTCACCAAGTCTGTTCCCCTAAACCCTCATTTCCCATCCACAGATGAGGAAACTGAGATACCAAGAGGCCACCCCTGGAAGCGGTTCTGCAGTCTTCAAGAGCTGAGTCTGGCCTGTCCCAAGCCAGAATGACTAGGCACTTCCCCTATGGTTCTGCACCCTTCCCTTGCCCTCTTCCAACTCTGCTGCCCTGGATATCATCCTCCCCCAAACTCATGGGGGCCAGGAAGACTGGCAGTCTTCCCTGTGACATCTCATTGCCTGTTACCAAGGGAGACCTGCAGACCTATTCCCTAGGCAGGGAGAGCAGAGCTCTGCTGCATTGGAGACGGGACCACTCCTCCCTCACCACTCTGGCCCTCCATGGAAGCCTTGGTCTGTGCGTTCTCTGAGCTGCGCATAAGAGAAGGTGCCAGGCTGTGGGGAGGAGTAGCAGATGCCCTCTGTCTTTACCTGGGCCCAAAACCACCGGGGTGGCCTCAGAGATATGCATGCTTGAGAGGACTGGCCACCGGTCTAGGACATGGCTGGGGGCTGCCTCCCACAGCCCACTGGCTGGCCCCTGGACCTGCCACGGGGGATTCTGAGCCCAGGTAACAGCTATCCATCAGCCGTTCTGGAAGCTCAACTGCCCAGGGACAACCTGGGAAAAACAGGTGAGCACCTGTCCAGGTGAGGCAGGAGGGGAAGACCCAGGGGAGGGTTGGGTTGGAGACTCAGATGAGCCCAGATGGGCCCTTCTCCACTTCCAAACCTCCTGGGTTTCTGTTCCAGCTCTGCACTTGACAAGGGACCTTGGACAGTTCCCCTACTTCTGCGCTGGGCCTCAGTTTCCCCATTTGTAAAATGAGGGGTTTGGGTTAGATGACACTCCTTCCAACTAATCATGTTTCCCTCAACCTCATGGGTTTTCATTAGAGATCGCCCCCCTTCTGTTTGGAAGGATGCCAGGTTCTGGAGGGGGCCATAGGATATAGGCTGGCAGCTTCCCCTGGACCCCTCCAAGTGACTCCTCTCTCCCCTTTCTTCAGCTTCCAGTTCCTGCATGGACTCAGCCAAAGGTGTCCTCTCCCAACCTGGTCCCCCTGAAGGCTTGGGGCTTAGGCCCAAGAGGACCTGGGGGGCCTCAGAGGAGTCCACCTGTCCCTTGTGCAAGAGAACCCGTTCTGGGGCTCGAGAGAGGCTGTAGGGATTCGAGTGCCAAGGCTTGTTCTCATAGCTCGGGACGGGAGGGGAAAGATGACCCAAGGAGGAGGCAGGTCAGGAGAGGAAGGGCTCAGCCCCACCAGTGGCCCCTCCACACCGAGACGCCTGCAGCTGCCCAGTACCAGATCCTAAGCCAGCCTTGGGAAAACTAAAGGGGAGGGAGGAGGTGGTCCTGAGGGAGGGACAGAAAAAAATAGAAGTCTGTCTGGGCATGCCCTTCAGCCTGCTCCAACTCACGTCAGCCACTTGCCCTGGGAGGCCGGGCTGAGCAGACAGTGAGGCTCGCAGGAGGCCCAGGAGTCTGCAGATATGTCAATAAAAGTCAAAGCCTGCACCTTCTGTTCCCTATTCTGTCTGTCTTCAGGTCAATTCAGAGAAACAGCCCCATGGCACCTGCATTTCCGACAGCAAGTGTCTGTCGCTTCCAGGTGGGATCCAAGGTGCTCCCATCTTAGTCCTCTGGGTGGGACTACCCAAAAGCTTCCTGGCTGGGCAGGGTCTCAGCAGGCCTGCATGCAAGGCATGGCAGTCCAGGATGAAAGGGCAGAGGGCAAAGGAAGGTAGGCCGGGTTTAGGGAGGGGGCCAGGGATGAGAGCCAAGTTCCCATCCTAGGCAGAAATGTTGGCAAGCCCCATGCCGCCCTCACCCCGGGCTTGGTTGCATTCACTGCTCCATGGGGACTCCCAACTGCTCTGCCTCTCCAGCTGGGCTAGACTCCAGGTACCCTGGCTTGGGCTTCCCTGTACCAGGGAGTCTCAGCCTTGGCCCTGTTGACATTTGAGGCCGGATCATTCTTTATGGCGGGGCCATCATGTGTGTTGTAGGATGTTTAGCAGCACCCCTGGCTTCTACCTGCTCGACTCCACTGACTCCCTCCTCCCAGTGTGATAACCAGTGTCTCCACACAGTGTCCAATGTCCCTTGGGGGCAGAATCACACCTGGTCCATGTCATTGGGCCTCAGCCCTGCGGGGACAAGATGGGAAGCCTTGGGTTGGCCTCAGTGATCCTCGCCATCTGGCTGATTTCCGGTCCTGGCAGCCAGGGGGGTTGGGAGCAGGGGCTGAGCTGCCCCTCTCAAGGGCTCCTGTCAGCTCCACATGATGGTGTCAAGGACACCAGGACAGCTGGGTTCCTTTTAGACACAGGGCAACACACCCTTAGGTGCCTTCCCTGCTCCTATACCCTAGTTCCACCTTGGACATTTCATAGGTCCCTGGGTCAGCAGAGTCTGGTGACTTCAGTCCCTGGGCTATTTTCAGGTTGTCATTAGTGTGGGTGTGGCCCCGGGTGGTGGGAGCCTGAAGTTTGCAGTAGCGGGACAACAGCCTCAGAAGGAGCAACAAGAAAGCAGGTGTTAGAACACTCCACCTGTGAAGGGTAGGTGTGGGAGGGATGCAGCCACCCAGCTGGTCCACCAGGAGAACCCCATGGGGTAACAAAAAGGGCAGCTGCCCTCTCCCTCAGCCACAACACCCACTCCCCCAGGAGGCCGAGGCTTGGGAGACCTGAGGGACCACTGCTCAAGACAGACTTTGGGGAGGCTGCCCCATGCACCAGGTGGGAACCATGCAGAAGTGAGGTCATGCCAGAAGCCACAACACTCAGTCCCTGGAGATGGTTACATCCTGCCACACCCACACTTTCGGATGGAAGACTGAGGCTCAGGAGCACAGACTGCCCCAGGGTTCAGATCTTGGGATGCCCAGGCTGTGGTGACCTCTGCTGAGCCACGTCCTGGTATTCGGACTTGTGTAGACCCCCTGCCTTGAATTGGGACTAGCTATATCAATAGAATGTGGTGGAAGTGACATGGGGTCACTTCTGACATGAAGGAGGCTTAGAAGTTTCTAGCGTGTGTGGGGGGTGGAAGTCAGTGCCCATATAAGGAGCCCCACACACAGTGGGAAACCAACCCAGCCCAGGGGGGGCCATTGCCAAACTCCAGGCCACCTCAGGATGGATCCTTCAGCCTGTCAAGCCACACTCGCTGATGTACTGAGAGCAGATAAGCCACAGCCGAGATCTTTCCGGGGGGAAAGACATCTGCTGCGGCAACATGTCAGCCCCAAAGAAAATCGGCTAAGCTAGCCTCTAAATGGTTCTCTTCTAAACCTCCCAAAACTTTCTTGAAAAGCACTCCTAAGAGGCTGAGAAGCAGAAAAGCCATGATCATGGCATGCTGGGGACAGGGAACTGATGTGGAGTGCCTGAGGTGCCAAGAAGCAGACATTTGTGGAAATGAAATGCAAACTGACCATCCTGGGGCACCCCCACTTCATTCTCCGAATGGTCAGTGGGCTTGGATTGGGCCGCCAGGAGTCAGTCGCAGCCCCTGCAAGGCTGTCCTCAAAGCCCAATGGGCTAGGAGGGCCCAGCCGATTTCAGAGCAAGGCTCACCAGAACCCCACCTTTGCCATTCCCTGCAAGTTGATACCTGGCCACAAAACTTACCAAAGGCCCCAAGGAGTCACCCCTTAAATCTGATGCGGACCTATCAACACAGTGAAAACAGACGAACATACCCTCCTCAATAAGCAAGGGTTAGGACAGCGCGGGGATGCTGTGCGGTGCTCCAGGTCCAGGCCAGCTCCCTGACCTCAATCCATGCAGCGTCTCAGGCCCCACCGGAACCCATGGGCTCTCCCACCCAGCTCTGCAGGTGCCTCAGGGCCAGTCCTGGAAAGGGCTATCTGGGTGATGCCCCGCTCCCAGGGAGCAGCACCCACACGGGCTTTCAAGGCACCATTCAAGAGCTGTACGGCTCCCGGTTAACTCCTGGCCTCTGAATCAGTTTTCCTCCTCTGTCCAGTAGAGTGACAAGAATGACCCCTGCCCCCAGGGTGGCAGGAAGCTCCAAGAAGAGGTTGATAGAAGCACCTGGGCCTGGGCTTGGCCCAGCCTCAGGCTCCCATGCTGGGGTGTCCTGGCCCAAGGGTCCCCCAGGCTCCACAGTGGGGTGACCTGGCCCAGGGATCCCACAGGCTCCAGTGGCAGGGTGTACTGGCCCAGGGCCTAAAAGGCATATGACTACACTTAGTCACCTATGGAGCCTTCTCTAAATCAGGACCGCTCTCCTGCACCCTCTTCCTCCACCTGCCCTGGACCAGGTTCCAGTTTAAGACCTAGACCTGGCCTAGGAGACCCCTGAACAAATCAGGGCCGCTGCTGAGGACCTTCTGAATTTAGAAAAAGAACTCCGTTGTACTTTTCAGCTCTACTACCCCTTTCCCAGAACTGCTTGTTTGGCAGGATAAATTATCCTTGGGCCTGGACAGTGACAAGCAGCTCCTGCCTGGGGCCCACCAATGGGACAAATCCCCAGGGACAGGGCCCAAAGTGCAAGATAGGAAGTGACCAATTAAAGTCTATTTATTTGGTTGTAATGAGACAAAACACTACAATCCATTCAACACTGGGCTGGACAGTGATTGGGGCAGAGAGGGAGGAGCAAGGCAAGGCCTCAGCTCAATTATGAATGTCCGTGGCAGATCTTTCTGGAAGACTCTTCCCTTACCCCTCAGGGCAGAAATAAAAACTACATGATCGTTGATTCAGATTAGAGGACAGTGAGCTGAGCCTGAGCTCAATGCCAACATCAGCACAGAGTGGGGACCAGTCAGTGAGAGAGTGAGGCGGCCGAGGGAGGAGGAATGCTTTTCCTGCCGGGGCTCAGCTTCATCTAGGGAACCTCCTTCCCCTACCATAAGGCCAGAGGAGCCCCTGGGCTGGGAGTTCTGAGGGAGGGAAGGACGTGTCCCCAAGGACCCCCTGCCCAGTTGTCCCCCCTTCTCCTCCTACTCTGGCTAGTGCACTGTGGCAATGGCTATGTGACACTGAAGCAACACTGGACATGATGCCGCAAACCCCCTCAACTCCGGCGAGCAGGGCAGGCGGCAAAGCAGCCTTGGGGGATGGGGGTGGGGGGATGCCAGAAGCAAGTACCGTCTGTCTGCACACATGCTTCTCGGCACTGACACAGCCTCTCCTGTCTCTGCTCCCAGAGGCTGAGGGACCACAAGGCACGTGATCTGCCCCCAGCCCCAAAGGCCAGGTCCTACTTGATCAACACCACACCCAGCTTCCTCCTGCTTGCACCAGGCCAGACTGTGGAGGGGCAGCTCCTGGGACTCGGGGGCTGAGGGAGAGGACACCCAGGACCCACACTGGCACTGGTCCTCAGCCTGGCTCCCTGCAGCAGTTCAGCTGAATGGCTCATCCACTATCTGGAGGGCGGTTCCACGTTTTCCGGGACAGTGGGAGTGCCAGCAGAGCTGGGAGAAACCTTCCCATGATCTGACTGCCCGTGTCAGGCAGCTAAGCCCCAGAGCTCCGTGCTTGGGTGAAAAGCCTTCCCCTCGTGAGGGGGTGCAGGCTACTCCCCGCCCCCAGGCTTCTGCAGGCTGGTTCCGGATGAGAGTCTGGCATTCCCTTTATTTCACCCCCTCACTGTTTTGAGGCTCCTGCGTCTTTAGGGTCAAGTCTGTCCATAACACTTGGATTCCTCCCTCCCAGAAGTTCATTCTGGCTTGGGAGGAAGGAGCTGACAGGAACAGGCGGTGGTGGGAAAGAGGCCAGTGAGGAGGTGCAGGGAAGGAGCCCCTTCCTGTCCCCTTGCTCTTGGGGCAGAAGAAATAGACCACAGTGAACGCTGCCACACCCCAGCCGGCCTGCGGGGCTGGTGCACTTACATGGGGCCAGACCAGGGTGTGGGGCAGAGGTTTCCAGAGCAGGAAGAAGGGCTGGAAGAGCCTGCGGGGAAGAGAAGAGGGGAACAAGGGTGAAGGCCTCCGCAGAAACACTGCCCCACACTGTGTGTCCAGCCTAGGGGCCTGCAGCTGGCCCTGGGCACGCCTAAAGCCTGAGTCCTTCTCCAAGCCTAGCGTCCCTTCCAGTGACCCCTGCGATCCCCTCAGTCTAGCACAAATCAAGGCCCTGGGGGTGCCATCCCAGGTGACCATGGAGCATGCTGTGTGGCGTTGGCTCGTTGCCAATTCACTCCTGGCTGTGTCCACGTACAAGGGGATGGGCCCCGGAGTCCCCATGACCCTGTTCAGCCCTGATGTTCTCTGAGGTCTGAGAGAGACTGGCTCCCCGTGGCACTCATGGTACTCAGCAGTGGCCATATCTGAGCAGAGCCCGCATCTAAAGGTGCCCCTCAGGGAGCTTCACTGTGAGCTGACGATGCTGCTAGTGTTAAAACTGATGTCTAAGCAGGATCTACGGAAGTATGCCTGAGGCACAGCAGCTGCAGATGCCCCTCGGAAGGGAGCTGGGTGGCTCGGGGCAGGGGAGGAAGGGCTTGATCTTTTGGTGCCTTTTCCATTTTTGAACCATTTGAATGCACTGTTTTTTAAAAAGTAGTTCAGGAAGTGAAAAGATAAAGTTCTGGAGCCGGCTGAGTGGCGCGGTGGTTAAGCACTGGCTTGGGAAGCCAGCGGCCCCGGTTCAGGTCCCACATAGGGCCAGTGACACTGCCCTCAAAAAAAAAAAAGATAAAGTTCTGGCCGGGGGCTCAAGGACTCTGCTTTACTAACTCAAGTTTCTCAGGATTGGTTAGGATCTACCTCAGCCTCTGAGACAGCAGGTGCTTGTCAGGGCCTTCTGTTTTTATTATTGAAAGAGCCAGGCCCTCCATTTCTCAGGACCATGACCCCCCTAGGTTCTGCTCTCCTGTTTCCCATCATCTGCTCTGGCATACCTGTCAGAGACTGGGCACGCCCGCCCCACGACGCTCTGCTCCTGAGCCCGCGTAGCACCGGGACTGCAGCCGGGGCAGGCCAGCGGGCCAGCTCCTCTGCAGAGGACAGCTGTCAGATGGCCAGGAAGGCGGGCTCCGCAGGGCGCCGAGGGGTGGGACCTGCTGGAGGCTGCCTGGCTGGCATCACATGGTCCGGCTGTACTCGATGCCGCCCTTGGTGGAGATGCTTGACCATGGCAGGAAGCTGCAGAGCAGGCTATGGGCCTGGCGGTAGATCCTGTGCGGGATGGAGCAGGGGCTCAAGTTGGCTAGCGCAGAGCCCAAATGCTGGATGTAGTCCGTGGGGCTCTGTTAAGGAAGATTCCAGCTTGCCTCACCTGCCCATACACCCCTGGGGTGGCACTGTCAGCGGGGGCTGGCATGGCAACCTGCAGGACTTGTGCAGGTAGCATGCATTCTCATGGGAGGCCAATAGCTCAGCCTCTGCTGAGTGCTGCAAAGCCTTAGATGAAGGGGCCTCCACTGGGCAAAATAATAAAGGGCAGCACGTGGGTATAAGAGGACCTTCCAGGTGAGGCCTCAGGTACATGGACAACCGGACTAAGGGTAATGGAATGGGTGCTGGGGGGAGGAGTCTGGCAGAAGAGCAAGTATTCCTGGTCCTCCCCCTACTCTCAATCCTCAGAGGGGCAGGGCCTTGCCCCTGTGACACACAGGGGTCAACAGTGCTGAACACTTGGACACCACAGAGACCCATCTTCACATGAACTTGGGAGGCCTGCAAGCTTTTGGACTACCTTTCTCTTTCCTGTTTATTTCCCTATGAAATGGATAAATCCTAGACTCATTCACTTAATTACATACTTACACACACACACACACACACACACACACACACACACACACACACTGGGCCACACCCTATGACTATTAGGAAGTCTCCTGGCCTCCCTCCTTCCCATCAAGGGCCAGAGAGTTAAAGAGGAGGGAGCAGGGAAGGGATATGCCTCTGGGTCGCATACCCCACATCCTGGTAAGGAAGGAACCTGAGTTCAAAACAGAAAACAACTCTTTTCACGACACCTGTTTGCTTCCCCCCCTGCCAGCACACAGCTCCCATTAGGGCAGTGGCTTCTGTCTATTTTGTTTGCTGGTGTAGCCCCCAAGCACCATGAACAGGAGGATCTCAACCAATGCTTACTGGATGCATGATGGATGGATGCATGGACGGAGCTTGGGCCAGGAGGGTTAAAACCCACCCCTCATACCGGGCTGACACCTGGAGGACACCAAGTGCCAGAGCATGTCTGCTTTCCCAACACATGCAGACCAGGTCTACCCACACCGCCATCTGGTTAGGGAAAAATGTATCCTGTGAGCTAGGCCTCGTGAACGTCATCTGAAGGCAACCATGGCTCCTGCTGGTACACAGGCCCAGCTAGGAAGCCACAGTCCCTCAGCACTGAGAAGAAAAGGATATAGGATGGTCCAAGGAGGGTGGCCACCATTGATGTAGAGGACGTAGGTGAAGCCATCTTTGAGGACCCCACGGATGGAGTAGTAGTAGGGGAGATAGTGGTGCTGCTTAAAGTCTCTGTTTTCATAAAAGTTTATTGCTGTGTTGTTAGTGGTGAGGACGTGCAGGTAGATGGCTTTGCAGTGGTCCTGGGCGGTGGTGGATATGTGATCCTTTAAAGTCTCAAGTAAAAGGGAACCTGCAGGCAAAGAGGCAATGGTAATGCATGGCAGGGCACGTGGGAAGGAAGAACGAGGCACACAAGGAAGTGACCTTCGCAGAGATCTCTACAGACCTCTATGCCACTGTATCAAAGACCAACCTCCCATAACAACCCACTGTCAAAGCCCCGAAAATCCCATAGCCAGATGGAGCCTGTCAGCTGCAGAGCATCAGGGATCCGGGACCACGGATACGGGCTGCCCAGTTCCCTCCCAGGGACTGGACACACAGCAGAGACTCACTAACCCTTCAGACAACAAAAAGTATAAATCTGAGCCCAGAAAGTGTGCAATGGACAGGCCAGGGTTACAATGAAGACGCTGCCATTCACTGGCTGTGTGGTGAATGGGGTGGAAATCTGGAGACGTACGGGTGGATGGCACAGCACCCTGGATGTGATGGGTATCTGATACATGGCAGCTAGGACTATTTCTTCAATTATGTTTTCTACTCTTAATCAAGAACACTCGTGACCAGACATATAAGATGTGTGTGTGGTGGCAGGCATGGTAAGAGGTACTTATTCTCTAATGAGGACATTTGGGAGCAGAAAAACCTGGTGACATGTGCAAAGAGCATGGGCTGAAGGTCAATGGATGTGGGTGGGCCAAGAGACCTGTTGGGAAGAGAGGATGAAGGTCTGACCCAAGACAGAGGAAGGAGAGGTCGAAGAAGAGACGAGGGATATTGAGTGAGAATCACCAGGATATGGGAAGTGACTGGACGTGGGTGGGTGGGTGGGGTGTGTATACCAAAAACCATGAGCTCAGCCGCCCCTTACCTATGCCGTGCTTCCTGAATTCCTTCACTACTCCCAGACTTAGAATGTATGCAACTTGTGTGTCAACAGAGAAGTTGGAGGCTAGAATATCTCCATCCTAAAGAAAAAGTCAGAAATCAAGTCAGGTTCGCAGTCAACGCGCCCGATCCCACTGCAGAACACATCATATGTGCCACCTCCCCTGGTCACAACACCTGAGGGGGCACTGGGGCAGGAGACAGAAGACAGGGTAATGGGAAGTCACCCCCATCCTAGAAAAATAAGAGGGTGCGGGCCTTTCTGTTGAAAACTGCTAAATAAGAACACTCACAAACTCACTTCTCTTTGGGATAGGCGGTAGACCAGGCAAGGAAAGACACGGATGCCAGACAAGTGAAGCTATGGTGGTAAAAAAGGAAACGACTATGCTACATGGGCACTTAATGGTACTCACACGTGTGGGCTGATACACTGAGACCAAACAGCCGGACAAAGTTGGAAAGGTTTAAAGGATCCTGCACTGCCCCTAGGTGGTCTCAGAGTAAAGACGGTGGAGAGTTTGGATGGCCCCCCTGCTGTCCAGCTAGGCAGAGTGACATACCATGGCCTGCCACACCATGTGTGTCTCTTGGTTCCAGAGACAGAATTCTGGACTGGGAGAGTTGTGAATTTGACCACCATGAGGTTCTGATGTTCTTCTACCTTGTAAAGAAGGCTCTCTGGATTTTCCCCCATGGAAAGGACACTTGGCCACTTGGCCTGTCTGGTCCCCACCCACTGAGTGGCTCCTGTGTTCTGGGTGCGGGTCAGCACGTCCTTGTCCCTGCTCCCCACTCTCCTGGCCCTGGCTCCGGCCCCAGCAGCCCACATCCCAGTTAAAATGGACACAGGCAAACTTGCCCATCAGTCTCAGGGAGGCGAACATCCTTATTGCTCCTTACTCAAAGCCCATGGAAGGGTCAGGGAGGTGAGGTGCGCACTTTGTTCACCGGATGATGTCATCGAACAGGCCCTACTTTCTTTCCCCGGTGTTGAATTCATTCAGCCTCTCAGCAGGGCCTGATAAAGTGCCAGAATGCAAAGACTCCCTCTCCTGACACCAGCGGGGCAAAAGGAAAGGGTCCCCCATCTCTGCCCTCAGGGGAAAACACATTCAAAGGACCATGGAGATCTAGTCACCACCTATGTGGGGCTGGACAGTCACTGGGGACACGCAGGAAGAGCTGTGTAGAGGGGATTTGGGGAAACAAGCTTTGTTTGTATGTATGTGTGTGTGTGGGAGGGGAGGGGCAGGTGGGACAGTTTGTCCTGAGCAACAGGAAAGGTCAAAAGGATATTGACGCTTGCTGAAAACACCAATGTTGCTTTCTTTTTTGCTATAACTTAGCACTGATAAAACAAAGAAAAAAGCTCAGAAGGAAATTAGGTAGAAAAATTACTCTTAAAAGAAACCAACTTTGCCAGAATCTAACTATGAGCAAATCAGAGTAGACTTGAATGGGTCGGGTCTTTAAAAAGGAAAGATAAGACCGGCCGAGTGGCACGGTGGTTAAGCGCTGGCTTGGGAAGCCAGCGGCCCGGGGTTCGGGTCCACATATGAGGGCCAGTGACACCGCCCTCAAAAAAAAGAAAGACATCCTTCTTGCACTTTTAAAGAACTGGCCTCCAACCAAAGAGAGAACCAGTTGCTAGTTGGTGGGTTTTCCCCGTTCCTTGAGTAAATACCCACATGCTAAATGCTACGTAGTCGCTAAGATGATCAAAATTATTAGGCAGACTCTTGACCCAAGTTGATCGTGAGACCATTTGTGACCATGGCCTCACATTTTATACTTAGAGTGAGGCTTGCTAACCTGGGGTCCACAGACTCTTGGGGGTTCTTAGATCGATCTTGAAGGGATCTATGAAGTGTAATGAAAAGAAATTATATCTTTATTTTCACTAATCTCTAACTGAAATTTAGCATTTCCTTCAACAAACCACGGCAGTATTAACAGTTCCTATGACATTGCCCCCAATACAAATCACAGTCCCTTACAACTCCGCAAGTTTTCAGTGGACCATTTATGCCCCTCCCAACTCCCACGGGGTCTGGCCTCCTAAGAGAAAGGGCCACAGAGCAGGAAGTGGGTTCCGTTACAAGTCCCACAGCCCCATTGCCAATGCACATACTTACCTCCTTGTGTATCTTGGTCCTACTTTTTATTTCAGCTACTATCATTCCCACGATGGCGCCCCTGTAGGTCGCAGCAAGGGAAAAGAACTTCTTGTTGGAGGTGATGTCACGATACCATGAGTCTGGGTACCTGAGGAAAAGAACAAACTCAGGTAAACTTGCCAAAGGTCAAGTCCAACTAACTTTGTACTTCAGACAGTGGATCCACAGGGCACTTGAGGCTGCTCTATCCACTACGCCAAGGTTAAAGAGCCTGACCACCACTCAATCTCCATCAAGTGTATCATTCTTGGTGAATCATTTTAAAGCAGTAATCTGATCGGATGGGATTGGGAATTTCTGATGGGAAAATAATTTTACAAGACATAGAGATGAGAAGGAGGGGAAAAAAACCTCCCATAATAATATCTCCATGAGAGCAGTGCTGGAGGGGCAACTGAATGAGTTAAGACTGATGACCCTTGGTAGCCCAAGGGGAACAGGGAAGAGAACATTTCATGCAAAGCCCCAGGATGCAGTGATGAAAGGCAGACCATTCAGCCCTAGACAAGGAGGTGAGAGGGATAGGGCACTCGGGGCTTGATGGGCCTGTGGGTTTGTTTCTTAACTTGGGACGTAACAGCTTCGCTTCTCAGATGCCTTTCTTGAGACCAAGAGCTGAAGGAGAGTGTCGGATGCTCCCATCTTCTGACCCCAGAAATGCTTGGCTAGCCTGGCGAGGCAGCCAGGGCATTGAGATGCCACCACACAACGCAAGGGGACTGTAGTTCACTCTCACTCTTTAGAACCTGAGGCTTCAGGCCTAGGAAGCTGCAAGGATGGGCAGGCCGGCAAGTTGGGGCGCCTGAGGAAGCACAAAGGCCATGGCCCAACATGGCTCCACCCTGGCCCTGGTGGCCCTTAGCAGGGTCTAATCTCCATATTGATTGGATTACTTTCCAGGTGTTCAAACGCCGGGTTAAAGAAGAGTTAACTTTTTAACCTATGAAGACACTGCTAGCCCACATCCCCAGAAGGCTGTGACAATTCACACTCCCATCAGAGACATAAGGGGCGCCCCTTGTTTCCTTTCCCACCTGTAGTGGGTGAAATCTGAGGCTACGACTCATGGAAATGTGATGTTTAGCAGGATCTTGTTTTTAAGTTTTAAAAGTCTGCATCTATTTTTCTTAGGATTAAAGTTCTATGTGCATATTACAGAAAAATGTAGAAAATAGACAAGCAAAACCAGATGAACCTATAGATACTAATTATCTACCCACCCCAAACTACCAAAAACACTTTGCTAGATAGTATTTAATTTTATAAGCTTCTATTTTTTGTATGTTTTCAAATAAAAGTAGATTTATGTATAGTACATACTGTTTTCTAGTCTGCTTTTTATTTAATATCTTGTAAAAAAAACCTCTCCTTGTCAATAAATATATCTCAATGACAGCTTTTTTCTCCCCTGGCTAAATAATAATGCATTTTTGCATGCACATACCCTAATGGATACCCCAATACCTTACTGTTAAGATACTTAAGCTGCTTCTCAATTTTCTGAATTATAAATAGCCACTGTATTGAATATCTCTGTAATTAAAGTTTCTCAGCAAAGCCCTTTTGGGGCTCTTCAAGGAACACAGTGAGGTGGAAAGGACCCGATAGCTGTCAGGAAGCAGGACTTGGGGTCCACTGACAGACAAGGTGACTTGGCCACCATGGCACCTCGAGGATCCTCGACTTTGCAAAGCCTGTCAGCTTCAGCACCATGGATCAGTAGGTGTCCCCCCAACCCGCTCCTCGACTCTCCAATCTGCAACCAGGGACAGCAGGCGCCGCTCCACTTACTCAATGGGGAACCAGTCACCACACAGATGCTTCACAGTGTCTATGTCATCGTGGCAGAGGAGGCGCAGGCTGACCTCGCTGAGGGCGCTGGAAGGCACCACCTCTGTCATTCACACCTGCAGGGAGGGAGGTGGCATCAGGAGTGTGACCAAGCCCTCTCACCAGCCCATTGACCCCATATCATGGCACATTCACTTACTCCTCCTCCTTCCAACCTGTGAGGCAGGGAAGAAAGGAAGACTAATGCCATCCCTTAGGGATGGCAGGCCCCTCAGTAACTGCATGGAGCATTTCTGTCCCTCACAATCCCCCATACCAGCTGTCACAGTTGCCCGCAGGTTGCAGACAAGGAAACTGAGGCTTGGGAAGGGCTGGCAGAATGGGGACCCAGGGTCCCCTTGCTGCTCATGGGGGATGCTCCTGAGCCCGAGGGCAGCCTGCCTCTGGTCAGTTTTCTCTCTCCTTCTCTGCCCCTCCACGCTGCCCTCTGGACACCACTCCTTCTTGGCCAGTCTTCTGTCCCCCCCATGTCACTGTTTCTCCACTGCATAAAGCACATGGACCCACCAGCCTGGCTTCTCCCAACTTGAGTCAGTGGCCGCCAATGGCATGTGGCCCAGCAGTCCCAGGCCTTGGTCCCCTTCAGAGCAGCCAGGGCGGGTTTCCAGGAGAAGAGGCGCTTACTGGGTGGGTAATATCTCCTGACCTATCCAGCAGATGAAGACTCGTGAGCAGAAAAAAATAGATACTGCGAGACACCAGAAATTCAAATCAGGGGTCAGGAGTTGCAGACAACTGTTTTAAATCAGGAAACTATATTCAGTTCAGGTTGCTGTTGAAGCAGCTGCCCTTGTTCCAGTTAAAAGGAGGCAGGAAGCAAGGCCAAGTTTTAGACTCTGACAAAGGAAACACAGGAGCCTTTATTCTTTATGTTGAAAGCTGGTAGCGAAAGGCAAAGGACCATGCATTTACCCCTATCTTTTTGGGAGGAACTGTGCAGTTCATCCTCAATGGCTGAGAAAAAATTCTTTCTATAGAATCTAGCCAATAAAAGTAGAAATAATGATATAATTGGAAAGTCACCACTCTGGAACTACTCATGAAATAACCCAGACAAGCAAGATTCAACAGAGGTTTTTTTTAAGATTTTATTGGGCAATTGGGGGAGGGGAACAGACAAATTGCTGTCCTTTTGCTCTTCAGTCTAGTTGTGGAGGACATTGCTTCACTGGCCCTTGTTGGTATTATCATTGCACTCTTCCTGGGTGAGGCAGCCACTCGCCGGCCACTGGACAGCTGGCTCAGGCCAGATACCGGCCTCTTACGCTGGCTGCCAGCCACTTATGGTAGCGCACAGCAGCCCACTGCAGTCCTGCTGCAGCCTACATCATTGCAGGTGACTCACGGCAGCCAGCTTCAGGTCAAGCTGTTGCTCACCATCTTAGCTGTAGAGGGCAGTGTCACTGGCCCTCATATGTGGGACCAAACCTGGGCCGCTGGCTTCCCAAGCCAGTGCTTAACCACCGTGCCACTCGGCCGGCCCTCAAAAGAGGCTTTTAACCACCCAGGGGAGGGTGTTGGGGGAAAGGTGTAAGACATGGAGGCAAAGCACCTTCACCCCCAGGACTTCCAATCACCACGAAAACACCTAGCCTTTCAATCTTGAGATCCCGTAGTCATACTTCACCCAGTGATGGAACCCGGTCTCTGACCAGTGCCAAGCGTGCAAGTCCACAGAGCACTCAGGTTCTTGTCTAAAATGCTGGGCCTGAAGCCAAATGTGCCTCCAGACCCAACTTCACAACTATAGATAATACCCAGCACACAGGCATATGTTCAACAGCACCCTGACATCTGATGAACACAGAATGGTGACATTCCACAAGACAACTGGTCTGGTCTCTTCAAATAATCAAATGTCATTTAAAAAAACCAAAGCAGGTCCGGCCAAGTGATGCGTTGGTTACGAGCTGGCTTGGGACGCCAGCTCTGTTCAGCAGGGCCCTGGTTCAGATCCTACATAAGTGCCAGCGACACTGCCCTCTACAGCTAAGATGGTGAACATCAGGTCAACCTGGAGCTGGGCTGCCATGAGGCGACGGCGTGGGCTGCAGTGGGCTGCCATGAGCTACCGAGAGTGGCCGGCAGCCAGCGTAAGCAGCTGGCACCCGGTGTGAGCTGCCAAGAGCAGCCGTGAGTGGCTGTCCAGTGGCCAGTGACCAATCTGCCTCATCCGGGAAGAGCGCAATGATAATACCAACATGGGCCAGTGAAGCAACGTCCTCCACAACTAGACTGAAGAAAAGACAGCAACTTGTCTGTTCCCCTCCCCCGACTCCCCAATGCTGTTCCCCTCCCCCAATGCCCCAATAAAATCTTTAAAAAAAAAATGCAAACTAAGAGACAAGACCTACAACCAAATGTAATGTGTAAGCCCCTACTGGAAAAAGTAAAGGTTAAAACATTTTGTGGAAATTTAATTATGGGCTACATAGCCGATATGAAATTGTTACTGACCATCTTAGATGTGAAACGGTATAGTGGTTATATAGAAAGTCTTAGGATGCTGACATGTTTTTGAGTGAAGCATCATGATGTCTAAAATGAACTTTAAATGGTTCAAAAATTTTTCAACTACTTAAGAAGCAAATATGACAAGATGTTATTAACTGTTGAATCTAGGTGGCAGGTAAGATATAATACAGGAACTTTTTGTCCATACATTCAATTTTTTTCAGTATGTGTTCAAATTTTTTCATAATAAACATAGGGGTTAGGAGCGGGCCTGAAGGGGACTGTGATTACTTGCCTAAACTTACTCTAGAAACCACAGTTCTGTGACTGGGCACCACGACAGCCCTGTTAATGCTCAAAGGTCAAAGGGCCAGATGTTATTCCCTATGCTCAGCGAGCCCAAGCTAAGAACCTGAGTCAATGCCTCAAGGTCACCCGTTCCCCTGATCCCAGCTTGAGCCTGGTTCTCACAAGATTTCAGGCATTCCCGTGAGGGTCCCCAGGAAAGCCAGTGGCTGAAATCCACCTTGAGGCTTGACAACAGGGCCAGGGGCAGCTGCTCAGCCTCTAAGCCCTGGACAACCCCAGCTTACTGTGCCCAGCAGGTAGGGCTCCTTTGAGGGTGCGCTATGGGCTGGCAGATCCCAGGCCCAGGGCAGCAGGGCAGTCAGGCTGAAGACAGGAGCCCCTCAGGCTGGGGAATGGCAGGTCTGCTGCTGTGTCCCTTCCCTTCAAGGCACCTGCCACCCTGAGGTGGGGGCTTTAGAAGCCAGGTCTGCGGGGCTGGAAACATCACTGTGACCTTGGTGACTTGAAGTGGACATAAGGGGTGGGCGGAGAGGCAGGAGGGGCAGAGGTACTGCAGAAGCTCCATGGCTCTGGGGCTACCTTAGGTTCTGTCTTTCTTAAACATACCGGACTCCAAGGGGAAGGGACTGTGTCACCTTGACTTGTCCTTCTGCACAGCATGACTCACAGTTGAACTGAGAAGGGACCTGCTTTCTCCTCCTTTCTCTCTGTTTTCAGCCAGCGCCTGTACACTGCCCACGTGATGTCTGCAAGGCAGGGGCCCCTGCCAGTAACACTGGATGCCCTCACCCTGGCCTGCATGCCGAGGGGCTCTGAGGGGGATGGAACAGAACCTCTTTAGGATGAAATGGGTGTGTCCCTGCCTCAGAGCCGGCAGATCCTGACAGGTCCTGGGTCAGGAGAAGCTGAGGTACCACTGTACCTTAGAAAGGAGAGGCGTCACTGGCAGGCACTGTGCCAGAGAAGACTAGTCACTTAGAAGGGAGGCAGCTGGCCTCTGGATGCACGATTTTGACAGAAGCTCTAAGAGCTGAGCTGTCCCAGACAAGTCTCTCTCCACGTGGGGATGACAAAAGAAGGAACACAGGCCATCACAAAAGTTAACGTGAGAAGCCGGTGAAGAAAGGGCAGGCCACAGCTGCTGGGCTGTGCTTATTTGATTTCTCAGTTCCAAACACAAAACAAAACCAAAACACCAACCAAACAACAAAAAAAGCCCAGACTTGGCACGTCTGAGCTTCCCATGTCACCTGCTTTTTCCTTTTCACTGGGATGCACCTTCAGAAACCAAGACGCTGTCCAGCCCGATGTCTTACAAACAGCTTGATTATCTGATTCCTACACAGCAGGGCAATTCCAGTGCTCAGCAGCCTTTTCCACGACCGCTGTTCCAGTCCTATCCCTGATGGTGCCCTGGACATTCTGGTAAGTGTGACCTCAGGGACCTTGTGCCTCTTAAGTGGCCAGCCACTTCTTGGGAAATGGATTGGTCAACCAAAAATGTCAAGTCCTGAGTTTTATGATTCATCCCTGTCCAAAATATATCCAAGTGGTCACTGGCTAGGATGCAACTCCCTGGTCATCTTGGGTAAAAGGTTGTTTCACTCCACGGAACACGACTGGAGTTCAAGGGGTCCACACACCAAAAGCAGGACGAAGCCCAGCACCCCTGTTCCCCACTACAAAGCTCCGCTCCCCTGGAGGCTTCTGCAGGACCCCCACCATGGGGGTGATACTCTCCTCCCCTACAAAGGGAGCAGATTCCACACAAAAAAAAACCAACAACCTCTAAAAGCAACAACTGAAGGTGTTGTTAATCTTGTTTGATATGAGAATAGCATTGTGGTTATGCTGAAAATACCCACATTCCTTAAGAGATGCACACTGGATATGAAGAGTTGAAATGACAGAATGGTCTGGAATTTAATTCAGTTGGAGCATAAGTGGCAAACTGTTAATAGTTGTTGAACTGGATGATGGGTATGCAAAGTACGTTTGAAAAAGTTCCTAATTAAAATTAACCACCGACCAAAGTTCTCCACAGAGGCTGAGTTTCAGGTATGAATGGCAGGTTTTCTAGGTGACTGAATTAAATGCAACAGGCGTCCTCATCCAGAGCTTTGGGAAGCAGTGCCCGGCCTCTGCACACCTCACAGGGAACACAGAGTTCTCAGCAAATCGTGACTGGCTCACCACCAAGCACTCTGGGTCCCAGGTGCATCAGGCACCCGGTTCGGAGTGTTATGAGGCATGGAATACTGCTCGGGACCCACCCACATTAACCAACCCTCAAACTCCACTGAGGTTTTAGAGTGACAGTGTAGATGCTCACTGTATAGTTCAAGGACACAGGGTACTGTTTTAGGAGCTGTGCTTGAAGCTGCCCAAGATGCCAGGTATCAAATATAGGGCCAGTTTGGGGCAACACTCTTCTCTTTCCCTCGGGGCCGAGAAGCCTGAGAAAGGCAGAAGCCTCTTACAAACCTTGAGTCTCTGCGATAAAGTCAACCACCCTACATTATCCCAGACTAAGGCCAAGGCCTTTCCCTTAGTGCGGTCTTTCCAGAGAAGGCTCCTTTCCAGACAAAGGCCTCCTCTGCCTGTTGCTACCACCTCTAGGGAAAATCCTGGTGGACAAGCCCAAATACCTCACTACCTGCCTAATGTGAGTGGCCAAACAGGATGACCTATAAAAATTCTGCTCAATACCCCAGTGAGGACACAATCCCCACACTAAACTGAGCGAAGGAGTACAAGCAGGAGTCCACTATGGGCTTACCAAAAAACAGCACTTAAGTGGAGGCAGCCCAAACGCCCATCAACGGATGGCAAAACCCACAAAGTGTGGTCCATCCATACAGTGGGTATTTAGTACTGACACATGCCACAATGTGGACGGACACTGAAAACATGATGCTGAGTGAGAGAAGCCAGTCAGTCCCAAAGGATCCCGTATCTTATGATTACATTTATAGGAAATGTCCAGAATAGGGAAATCATAGGGACAGACGATAGATTAGTGGCTGCCTACTGTTGGGAAGAGGATTGGAGGGTGATGGGTGCGGGGTTTCTCCTAGGAGTGGTGAGAGTGTTCTGAAATGAAATGTGGTAACAGATGCACAGCTCTGCGAATACACTAAAAACACTGAATGGCACACTTTGAATGGGCCAACTGTATGGCATGTGGGTTATATCCTCAATAAAACTGTTAACAAACGAAATAAAAAGCCCTAATCCTGAGAGTAAATGATGCTTTTGTGAACAAATGGATAAAAAAGATTCATTTTGAAGGAAGTCACAGTAGATTCCAGAAAGAGTCAGAAGCTTTCCAGACTATAAGTCAAACTGCAAGGATCCATGCTGGTGCCCTGTGGTGAGGCTCCTTCAAGTGGGTGGACCCAGACCCTGCCTCCTGGGGGCCCAGCTGCGTGCCAGGCCCCTGAGGGGGATCGGGGGTCGGCGGGGGGGGGGGGGAAGGGGGTATGGTTGGGGGTGCTCTGGGGACAACGAGGCTGAATATCAGGGAGCCTGGGGGGAGGTACAGATTCATAGAGATGAGGAAGAGCTGCCAGGCCACTAAGCCCGACCTGGTGGCTTCCTCCAGATTTGGGCCAATTTTAATATTTCATATTCAAGGGGAAAAAACTCTGTTGCTGGCTTAGAGTGTGTAAGAAGTGACCAAAGAAAGTTATAAAGTCTCAACCAAGCACGTGTGTGTTGTCCACAAGTTTTCATGGGATAGCTGCTTAGATGATTTCGAGACAGTGAAGACAATGCTCCGACTTTCCCTGGCTGGGGATTCAACACAAACCACAAAATGGAATTAATCTCAAATCAACTGTCAGCCCCATTGCTTGACCTGTGCCAGGAAACTCCATATCATCTCTTCCCTGGAAAACTGGCTCCAGTGGTTTACCTGGGGCTTGACGAACTCAAGCCAGACTGAGAAACAGGGTGACATGACTTCCTGTCCTCATCACCCTTGGAAGAGCTCCAGTGTCTCATCAGCTGTGCCCCAGTATTCTCAACCAACAGCAAATGTGACCTGAACTCCCACAGAAAGGAGCTACAGGACAGGATGCTGTCAGCTCACTGTACCCAGCCACTCCACCAGCTGGCAAGACAAGTGCAGGCAACTGGCAAAACCAGCCAGCACAGCCCAGGTTTGGAGTTAGAAGTGCTAGGAAGAGAGGCCTTGACCTCTGTGGTTGCCCAGGGGCAGAGGACTGATTGCAAAGAGGCTGGGGGTGGGGCACTTCCTGAGGGCTCAGAAGTGTTCTATATCTTGATGGTGGTGGTTAGACACAAATATATATACACGTTAAAACTCACTGGGTGCATGTTCTTGTACATATATTCATCTTCAATAAAATTGGTTTTAAAAGATTAAAAACTATTCTAGGCTCCAGCATACTGGCTTAGTTGGTTAAGAGTTAGCTTAGAGTGCGTGCTCTGAGCAACGGGGCTGCCGGTTCGATTCCCACTTGGATCAGTGATGCTGTGCCCGAGCTGAGCTGTTGCTGATCTGCCAACAGGTGTAACAAGACTGCCTTTTCAATGGTGAGCTATGTCCACCCGCAACTAAGACTGAACTCAGCACCTTGAGCTGAGCTGCTGCCTAGGTGGCTCCATGGATAGAGCGTGTGCTCTTAACAACAAGGCTGCTGGTTCGACTCCCACATGGGATGGTGGCTATGACCACCCATAACTAAGACTGAACTCGACACCTTGAGCTTACGAGGCCACAAGCTGCTGACGGGGAGCCAGATGGCGACTGGACTTGGAGCTGAGCTAGCTGCGCCCTCCACAACCAAGACTGAAGGACAACCACTTGGCTGGTCCTCTTCCCCAATTCCCCAACACTGTTCCCCTCCCCTAATTCCCCAATAAAAAATCTTTAAAAAAAAAAAAAAAGGGCTGGCCAAGTGGCGCGTTGGTTAAGTGGGGCTTGAGACACCAGCGGCCCGGGGTTCGGATCCCACATATGAGGGCCAGTGACACTGCCCTCTACAGCTAAGATAGTGAACAACAGCTCCACCTGGAGCTGGGCTGCTGTCAGTCCCCAGGGATGGCATAGTTGCAGCCCCTGCTGCAGTGGACTGCCATAGGCTACAGTGAGCGGCCGGCAGCCAGAGTGAGCTGCCAAGAGCCGGTGTGAGCTGCCAAGAGCCGGTGTGAGCTGCCAATAGCTGCAGTGAGAGGCCATCCAGAGGCCGGCGACCAATCTGCCTCACCCAAGAAGAGTGCAATGATGATACCAACATGGGCCAGTGAAGCAATGTCCTCCACAACTAGACTGAAGAACAAAAGGACAGCAACTTGTCTGTTCCCCTTCCCCGGTTCTCCAATGCTGTTCCCCTCCCCCAATTCCCCAATAAAATCTTTAAAAAAAGAATGAAGAACAACTTGGCTGTTCCCCTCCCCTAATTCCCCAATTAAAAAAAACAAAACAAAAAAAACTCTACATTGAGGTTTGATAACAAAAGGAGAGATCCATAATAAATGAGCATCTCTTATGTCCTGGGATTTATAAATTTTTCCTCTACTATCATTGGGACAAGACTCTTGACCAAAGGGGCAGGATTTTGTGGCCTGTTCAACATTCAAAAAAACCACTGGGCTCCAAGACACACAGCTATTTGTGGATTTTCACATCCCTATTAAAAGTACTTCCATCTTTTCAAAGGTCAGTTCTTTAGATGTCTTGATCTAAAAATAGAAACATGTCACATTTAACTAAAGGAGAAAGCAGCATATTACAGTGCCTAATCTGTCCCAGGCCAACCGACAAGGGGTGGAGAAGGGGACGGGAAGGCATGGGAAATGGAGAATCTGGTGCCCGGGTGCTGGTGACAGGAAGTAATCTTGCCAGAGAGGGTGCGTTTAGAGATGGCCGCAGTGTAGGTGAGAGGCTGGTAAGGCAAGTGGCTGGTTCACCACTGGGGGATGCTCCCAGACCCCTCAAGGATGCTTCAGTCAATGTCACCCCAGGTCAAAGCCCAGCTCTGCTATCCTCTGAGACATCTCTGTCTCATGCTTCAGCTTATCTGTCACTGGGAAGAAAATTGAGGTGGCCACTTCCAAAGGGCCACCCTAAGCCCTGGCTCACCTCCACATCTTCTCCTTCCCTGGTCCAAGTAGTCCCTTTTCCAACATTCTTAGTCTCCTCTTTTGCCCAAACTCTGCTCCAACGGGCTGTAAACACACTGTGTGCACCTCTCTTGGACAAGCCTCCTGCGACCCTCTTTCCCTTTGATGTAACCATCTACAATACCACCTTCTTGCTTTATTCCTGCCCTCCACCTTCTGCTCCAGCACACTGGTGACAACGAACCAAAGGTGTCTCCTGTCTGAAAGCCAGCGTCCCTCCCTCGGGAATCACTTCCCCTGACTTCCTACCACTCACACCTTGGTTAATCCCTTTCTCGAGCCTTTGGCTCCCTTCATCAGGGCACTCCAGGCTTCTCAAGTGAAGCAAAAGGAGAAATTAGGGCACACTCGTCCATGGCACAAGAACTGAAGACCACCGGGCCCTGAGAAATATGAAATTCTGCAGATACCAGGTTTATTCACTTGAAAAATCCAATACTGAACTCCAAGCTCTTGCATTTAGGAGGGAAGGTGGAGAAAAGAAAAAATAAGCCAGTGATGGACACGCGACACTGCCTTGCTCATCAGTAAAATGGGTCAAGGACTAAAAAGGGAGTGAGGGAAACAGCGAGCACTCTTCATGGCTCATCTGCTCAAGCGAGCAGCTGCTGGTGGCGGCGGCAAGTCATCTCCACGGCAGCAAGTCATCTCCACGGCAGCCTGGGCTCTTTCCAAAATCTCACTGTAGGAGGAATGTGATTAATTTACAGGGTGACAAGAAACAAACACCCAGGACTCTGGTTCCAAACAGACTCCTTAAACCCAACCCATCATGCTCCGAGGGGAGCCTGTATACTCGTCACATACAATTAGATCACATCTCTTCAAGCACAAATTGATGATACTGGAGGATTCCATTTGCATGAAATTCTGAAGCTGGCTAAAGGAATGGACGGTGACAGAAATCAGAAAGTGGCTGGGGTGGGGCACCGAGAAGAAGCGTGAGGCGATGCTGATGTTCTAATCTCCTTTGGTGGTCGCCAAACATATGGTTCTGCTCACTGAATTTCTGAACACTTGGCTGTGTATGTTGATTACACCTCAATTTTGAAATAAGATGATAGCAGGTGGTTCTGGCATGGTCCCAGATCCAGACCATTATTTCCTTTGGGCCAAAGTTTCTATCATCCCCCAAATTTCATATTGAGAATCCATTTAGTCTTTCATTTACCAAAATTGTATTGAAAATCCATGCCCTGCTCTAGGTACTGCAGTTGCAGCAAAGAGCATAGTCACAAATCTCTGATGATATGGGGCGGGGGACAAGGAGGGCCAGGGTGTGCTTTCCTGCACCATTACCTAAATACAGAAAGCACTTCTTTTGTTCAAGGAATTCCTTGGCAAACAACAGCACATTGGTGAACACCGAAAGTGCTGCCCACCAGGACGGGTAGGGCGGGGTTGATACAACTATGTGGGAGGGACGCTGTCCTCCCTCAGCCAATAGGGAAAAGGCAGGGCGTGGATCCCCTTGCATCCTCCCCAAACTGCACCTAAGACCCATGGAGTCCTATTAGGAGAAAGGAAAACGTCTAGGTGTTGCAACTTTTTCTTTTTTTTTAAAAAGGTGGTAAAATATACATAACATAAAATTTTTCATTTTAACTTTTTTTTTTTTGAGGGCAGTGTCACTGGCCTCCATATGTGGGACCCTAACCGGGGCTGCCGGCTTCGCAAGCCGGCGCTTAATCACCGCGCCACTCAGCCGGCCCTCATTTTAACCATTTTTAAGTGTACAGGTGAGTGGTATTAAGTACTTCACGCTGTTGTGCAACCATCACCAATGATGGTCACCAACAACAATCTTTTTCATCTTCCCCAACTGGAACTCTGTCCCCATTAAACACCAACTCCCTGCTCTTTTTCCTCCAGCCTCCAGCAACCACCATTCCACTTTCCGCCTATATAAACGAAGCTAGCAACTTTTTATACTTAGTGGCACCTCCTCACTAAAGATGTCAACTTGGAACGAAGTCTTCAGTTCCACCTAAAGGAAGGCTTCATCAAAGGCTCCCACAGACGTGGCTCCACTGAGAACAGCTCCTGCAATTTCCCAGGAAGGGAGTGTGCCAGGCCTGAGCATCATCTCAGCATTGCAAAGGCCTCCACGTAGTTCAGGGCATCATGCATTTCGGAGCTTTGCTCTTTAACTTTCCATTGTGTCCCGAGATGAGATAGATCTTATTTTGTTTGAAATTTTATTTTACCATTTTGCTGTTTTACGTCACGTCCACAGTAAAATGACCCAATGCGGAGGGCATGGTCTCGGGCCACTAGCATATATGCCACCTGCAATCCCTGATGCTCCTTTCAAAGGCATTTAGGCTAACCTTGGTCGTGGCGGTCCAAGAGAATCCTCTGGGTGTTCCGAGGTGCTACACCAGAGTCACCGAGGCCTGGCAGGTCTCTACCTGTCAGGAGGACTGGATTGTGGGAGGGTTGCCCAAGGATTGTTTGCCTTCCATGACTCCGCTAGGACAGTGTCAGAATTAGAGAACAGCCCAGGTTTGGAGAGAGACAAGGATGAAGAAGAAGAACAGAATTAAGAACAGGACCCTGGAGTTAAGAGGGGTCATTGAACTGGAGGCCAGAGACGTGCAGCCAAGACCAGACAGACCCTGTGGCCCCCTGGCTTGAAAATTCAGACAAGTCTGATCTTCCTGGAATAGAAAATGAGGGAGCAGGTGATCCTACGCTGCCTGCTCACACAGAAAGACAGAAAGACGCAGCCAGAGCTCAAAGCAGAGACAAGAGGGGTGTGAGCTGGATGGGCCTGGTCAAGTGCCTTTGTCCAGTGGCTCTTTAAGCCGGATCTTGGTAGGAGGCCATCTGACAAGGTGCACCCAGAAAATATGAGTAACTCCCAGTTTGGATGGAGTGAATGTGTCAACCAGGTTTAAAAAAAAAAAAAGGTCCGGCCGAGTGGCGTGGTGATTAAGTGCTGGCTTTGGAAGCCAGTGGCCCAGGTTCAGATCCCACATAGGAGGGCCAGTGACACTGCCCTCAAAAAAAAAAAGAAAAAAAAATAAAATGATGAAACCACCTGTAAAGACTAGATTGGGGAGGCTGGGTATCAAAGGTATATGTGTTTTTGTTGTTGTTGTTGTTTGTTTGTTTTTGAGGGCAGTGTCACTGGCCCTCACATGTGGGACCCGAACCGGGCCGCTGGCTTCCCAACCCAGCGCCCAACCACCACGCCACGCGGGCGGCCCCAAAGGTGTATGTTTTTAATCAGCATTCTTGGCTATCACCCAAGACTGGGCCCTGCCTAGGGCTCAAAACCAAGAGCAAGTCGGGTCTTCCCATAAGCAACCCTCATACTGCTTGGGGGCAGGAGTGGGCAAAATGGAGGCGCAGCTACTCAGTTTGAAAGGAAAAAGTACAGCAACAGGGGAGTCGGGTTTCAGAAACCTTGCCCATCCACTTGTTGCCCCTTCAGCAAACCAGCTCTCTCAGCTCTCCCCGCCTTCCTTCACTTATTCCGTCTCCCTCTTCTGGGTTTTGTTGTTTTATGATTTTTAACCTCTGCTGAACTAGGATCCTTCAGTCAAATAGATGTGAAATATAAAAATGTGTCAAATTTGGTATAAATTAACATGAGCACAAGGTTAACTTTTATAACAAAATTGAGTTTTGAAAAGTAATTCAACCTGCTAGCATTTGCCTCTGGAGTTATGACAGGTGTCTGTGTTCTATGCCCCTCACTTCTGTGTTAGTTGAGCTTTTCTTTATTTTTTTTTTTAAACAATTAGTTTGGGTCATTTTTATTATCTGGAAAAAAAAAAGGACTTTCAGGTGGTATGTAAAAATTATGAACACATTTTTATATTAAAATAATCTAATGGGCTGTTTTTAATTAGAAACAACTTGGAAATTTTACAATATCTCTTCAAATTATAAGTAGAATGATTACCCATTTTGCCCCAAAATAGATTCTCTTGGTGCCAACTGTTAAACTCCACGCCCTTGGAATAGCGTGGCATTTTGCGCGCTGATGCCAGAAATAAACAGATTCAAGTTGTAATGAAGCAGAGAGAAGGTGGTTGTGGATAAGGACCCTGGACAGACTTGTAGAAGTATTTTAAAGGGTTCCAGTGTGATCATTAAAAAGGAATTTTAGTGGCTATATAAAATACAATTTTTAAAAATATTTATAAGCTCTAAGACAGCCACTTAAAAACGGTTTAAAAAGAACATTCCTCTTTATATTCATATGCAATATAAAGCAAAAACTAAGAATCCCCTATTCACCTCCATCCCCCATAAAAAGACTGTTAATGGTTTCTTGTATTTCCTACAAGAAAATCAATTTTTTTTTTCTTTTTTAGTAGTGAGGGCTTGCCTGATAAAGGACCCAAGGGGGTGTTCTCGGGTGGTTATACAGGTATGTTCATGCCATGACCATTCATTCCTCAAGTGGTATACTTTTCTGTATGCACATTTCAATGAAAAGGTTAAAAATGGGAGGCCAGGGGAGAAGCAAAGTATCTGAAACTAAGAGTATAAAGAGTAGCAAATATCTGATCAGCAAGCCCTTCTGAATAGTTTATAACTAGAGTCAGGAGTCATCTTCCAAAAAGAAACAAGTTTGAAAAAGGTATCGAGCATCACTCCCATGAACTACAGAAATGATGGAAATATTGTTGCATTAACATTCCACATAAGAATTCTTTTCACTACCTAAAGGACAATTACCCACAGACTAGTTTATAAAATGATACTGCTTTCTTCTCAGTTATTTCCAAGATGGGCTCAAATTTCAATATTTTGTTGCCCAAACAGACCCTATTTCAGGAATGCAGGAAACAAAAAAGGAACACAATTTGATTTTTAATAACAATAACTATCCAAAAAGAAAGAGCTGGAGGAAAAAAAAAAAAAAAGAAAGAGCTGGAGGAATTTCTTTTTCTAATGTGGTCTGTTAAAGATGACAAAATACTTTTCTTTGGTCTTCCTGAGTAAGCAAAGGGAACAGTGTTTCTCAAACATCTATCTGTTCTGTGTCCCTTTCCACAACCACCTTCTCTTTCCTTCTGTACAACTGTGAATCTGTGTTTAGAATGTTTATTTCTAAATGCATCAATACACAAAACACCACACCATTCCGAGGGTATAGGGTTTAAAAGTTGACACTAAGAGAGTTTCTTTTGGGGAAGGCTGGATAATCATTCTACTTTAATTTAAAGAGACATTTAAAAATCTCTAAGTTGTCACACTCATAGATGGTTCTTGCCATCATTATTCAGGGTGTTTGGCCTGTCTTTGCCACATGGGCCCTGCCTGAGCAGGAAGTGGGTTTCAGGTGAAAAGATGGGGAATCTGAGATGCTGACAGGATAAGACTAGGGACTGGCCCTCACTTGCTATTATGATCCCCCACCTGACCATCTCAGCTCAGAGATGTGGCCACCTTGGTGACTGTCACATGTCTGCTAGCCTCCATAGTGGGGGCACTCAGGCTCCACTGAGCACTGGTTCAACTGTTGACATGAACCCCAAACCACTTCCTGTAGAAAGTTCTGGGTCCCTGTTTAGACCATCTTCTGATGACTTCACAAGCACTGAGCAAAAGCCTTACGGTTTGTAGCAGAATATGAACGCTACTATATGAATATTGTGTTTTCAAACATATAGGTCTCTCTTTAACGAGCAATGGTAAACATCTGGGCCTCAGATAACTCTGAGGTGGCCTGCCAGCTCATCCCAATCAGAAGTCATGCTAAAAAGAATATTTAGGGAGGGAGGCCTGATCCTGGACTTTATCAAAGACACAAATATTTGCTAAATCAAATTCAGCATTTAAATTTAGCCGGAAAGAGAGCTGGGAGTGTCAGCATTGTTTAGCAGGTCAGCGTTTTGAAAGCACTGCTCATGGTCACAAGCAAGACATGCTTCGATGCAGAGTTTATACCTCAAGTTTGCTTTCTAAAAACAAGGAACTAAGAAGGAAACATGAGGACTTTGTGGGTTCCTTCCAGAAAGAGATGTCAAAGGGAGATAATGGAGGTAAAATGTAGAGATGTGGGAGCCACCATTTAAGAAAAGACATTGCCTGACATGCAGTCAGCTTTCTATTCAGGGAGGAGAGCTGTCACCAACAAAGTGAGACCTCTGGGCTATTTCAGCAGACGGAAGACATACCCTGAACTCAGAGCTCTGAGGAGGCTTCTCTACATTGTGTGCTCTGTGGTTGCTGCAATGTAAGGATGCTGTATTTACCTGGTCTAAACACACTTCAGGCTGCGAGAAGCCAAACTGTTAACAGGTACACTGAGGCTCCAAGAGTCTTCCGGGCAGACACCCAGTCAGCAGTTCAGGTGTAAGTATCTTTTATCTCTCAAACCTCCTACCATCCAGGAATTTTCTTCCATCCAGGGCAGAGGCATGCTGTTGCTTAGCAACTCCAACAAGTCATATCCCAAATCCACCAGTAGGTGTGGTTAAAATAAACATGGTGACAAAGTCACTGCAAGTTACAAATAGGAGAGACTAAAGATAGGCTACACACAGACCTTTTTTAAAAGTGTCTATATGTTTTATTCTGGCCTGTCAACACCACATCATACCCTGACTGTTTCTCATAGGTTTTAACTGTCTTCATAGAAACCCAGCATGTCTGCGAGCACAGTAAGATGGAACTCCAGCGAACCACGGCCCAATGGAGAAAGATCTTATGAACACTACATTCTCAAAGGGCCCATATGCACATGAATTCTGATGGGTACAAAATCCTGGAATAGGGGAGATAAAGCTCTATGTGCACTGCCATGACTGATGTGCCCATTTGGAAAAATGACTGGGACTTACAGTTCATCCATTCTTGAATTTCTTCTAGTCTTTAATCCCATCTTCTCTAACTGCGCTTAAAGCAATTCAGGGATTTTCATGGGAGAGGAGAGAATATGAATTTATTTGTTTTTGCTTTTAGCCCCTTTTAATTCAGTGATGTTCAAGAGTCCCCTTCTTCCCTCCTCACAGGCTGGCCAAAGGACTTCTATCACTTATCTCTACATTACAAAGTGCTAAGGGGATTGTGATATTTCCATAGATGACCTGCAATAACTTCCCCGGTTCATTCAGTTAAACATTAACATCGGGTTTTCTGCCTTCAGTTTTCTAGTAAAACATCTGTAACCCGCAATGTTCTCTCCAGTTCTGACACTCCAATTAACAACCAACTCCAGGTAGCAAAGCGAACTACTGTGTGGGGCTGTTATCCTTTCCTTCAGGACAAATGAGAAACAAAATCGTGCGGCTCAAGGACTTGGCAGAGTGAAAAAAGATCAATGAAGCAATGAAGCAGCCAATGTCTATATTTACTGCAGAGTTAACTCCTTGCCTCATATTAGGTCCTGGGCTCCATCACCCACTGGGCATACAGGTATTTGTTAGTGGTCCAAAGAAGAGCCACACATACCCTCAAAATTTTCTCAGGGGGACAAACCGCAGAAACTACAGATTCCCTCTAATCCTTGGGAAGTGTCCCATTCTGCGGAGGTCAGAGTTGGTGTAGAGTCTGCATGACCCGTCTGTAAACTACCAGCAACGTACAGACATGATTTGTCTTCCTACGCAAAGGTACGGCCAAGGGAGTAAGACACGGAGACAATTAAGCCCCAGGCTTTCAGGAGTTCACAGGGAGGGCAAACACGTCGGCAAAATAACTATTGTACCATCCGCGCAACAAGTATAACCAAACATCAGAGGTACACAGCCAGGCGAGGCAGCGGCAAATCGCTCCACTGTGAGAAGAAGGTCGGGCCTTTCAGCTCGAGCGAGACCTGGCGGGTAGCGAGCGGCTGGCTGACTGCACTCCGGTTCCAAATTTCCCTCCCCATCAAATCGTCCTGGGACCCGGTACCGCGGGGCCCCAGGCTTTAAAAGACCCGGGTTCCCCCCTAACACTGGGAACCGCGCCCCTCCGCATCCCTGGGATCTGGGGCGCTGCCCCTCCGCACCCCCGCCCGCCCTTGCCCCTGCCCGGCGCTAGCTCCGTGGCCGCCCTGAAACCCAGCGGAGAAATCTGGGCACCGGCTAACGCGGGCCACGCCCCGACCTGCCTCCACCAGCCCGGCCGCCCTTCGCCCCGCCAAGGCAGCCTGGGGCCCCCTGCGTCCCCCACTGGATCCCAACCAAGCCCCCGCCCGCCGCAGCCCCAACTGCTCCTCGTCCCCCGCTTTTGACCCCCCCACCCCAAGCCAGGTTCGGCGCTCCCACCACAAGCCCGAGCCACACCTCGGGCGGGAGCCGGCGGCAGTGGACGGCGTAGTCGGACTCAGCGCATCCTGGGGTCGCAAGGAGCCGGAAGTGGGACCGTGTGGAGTCCGTAACGAGTTATGTAACCGGCAGGGGCCGCAGCCGGGACGGAGGCGGCCGTCCCGGGAAATTCCGCCTCCCGCGCCAGGCCGGCGGCGCAGACTGGAAGCCCATTGGTTACTGGCGCCCACGTGAGGCTCCGCCTCCCAGATGCCGACGCTGACGCCGCCATCTTAGGAGCTGGCAGGCCTAACGCGAAACCGGGTGGCGGGTTGGCTGGGGGGCGTTTAGGGGAGCGGGTACGCGTCTGCAGGGGTGGCTGAGCTCTAAGAGCCTACCGAGGCCCCAAGTTGAGGCGGGTAGGAGCCCGGGCGCCCACGCCTAGACGGGGAGGCTTCCAAAGATGGGAATTGCTCACAGCCCACCAGTTCTCAGCTAACATTCCCCTGGTTTGGGTTCTGGACTTGGGCTTGTCCATCCCCAGTCCCTGGAGGCTGTCGAGCCACGGAAAAGTAACTGAGTGATCACCCCGGGCTGGCAAGCAGCATCACCCTGCCTAGCGCTGGACATCGGCCAACAGCCAGAGGTCCGTCTGTGTAGAAAGGCCCTTTGGGGCCGTCGCTATGTAAATAGGCAGATATCAATTGCCTTCAAGGTGCAGGAGGGTCTATATCACAAGATCTAGGGAACCGTGTTGAGCAAAATCTGATGTTAACTTTAAAGCACGAATTTATTCTATGGCTTCAAATAACTTAAACAACTGTCCACAGAGCCGAAAAATGGAATAAGAAGGACCTGCTTGCTGCCAAGGGCTACAATGATGAACCCTTACAGTTCATATCCAAAAGAATAAATGTTACCACAGATTAAAACAGTATAAATAGGGCCGGCCGAGTGGCGCATTGGTTAAGCGCTGGTTTTGGGATGCCAGCGGCCCCGGTTCGGATCCCACATGAGGGCCAGTGACACTGCCCTCTTCAGCTAACAACAGCTCCACCTGGAGCTGGGCTGTGCGAGCCCCGGTGATGGTGTGGGCTGCAGCCCCTGCTGCAGTGGGCTGCCATAGGCTACAGTGTGTGGCCCGCAGCCAGCGTGAGCGGCTGGCAGCCAAGCATGAGCTGCCAATTGCCGGGGTGAGCGACATCCAGAGGCCAGCGACCGATCTGCCTCATCCAGGAAGAGCGCAATGACGATACCAACAGTGAAGCAACATCCTCCACAACTAAACTGAAGAACAAAAAGACAGCAACTTGTCTGTTCCCCTTCCCCGATTCCCCAACGCTGTTCCCCTCCGCCAATTCCCCAATAAAATCTTTAAAAATAAAAAAAAAACAGTATAAATAGGGGCCAGCCGTGTGACGCGGTGGTTAAGCGCTGGCTTCGGAAGCCAGCGGCCCCGGTTCAGGTCCCACATATGAGGGCCAGTGACACTGGCCTCAAAAAAAAAAATTATTAAAAGACACATTGCTATTCATCCCCCTCAAAATACTCCCCCTCGCTTTGAACACACTTACCCCATCTTTCTTGCCACTTTCTGAAGCAGTTCTGGAAGTCCTCTTTCCTGAGTGTCTTTAGTTGCGCTGTTGTGGCTCCCTCAATGTTCTGAATAGATTAAAAACATTTACCTTTCATGGTCTTGGGGGAAGAGCCCCAAGGTCACACGGTGACAGATCCAGTGAATAAGGTGAGTGAGGACACACCGTAATGTTTTTATTTGACAGAAATTGCCGCACCATAAGTCATGTGTGACACAGAGTGTTGTCATGATGGAGAATGAAGTAAAGACACTCACGAAAGAGAACTTCCAAAACTGCTTCAAAGTGGCAAGAACAATGGGATAAGTGTGTTCGAAGCAAGGGGGATAATTTTGAGGGGGATTAATGGCAATGTGTCTTTTACTGTAATGGTTGTTTTTTTTTAATTTAAACATTTGCCATATTTTCCAATCATACCTAGGTCAAGAGTAGTATAACAAGGAGATATAAAACAAGGAATACATCATCTAGTGTTGTCTACATAATATGATGTGCAGTGTCTGGTGGATCCTTGATTTATGTAAACCAACCTGTATTTATATTCCCTTTTTGTAATAGTTTCTGTAAGTTCCTATTTTTTAATTTCTTTTTTTTTGAGGGCAGTGTCACTGGCCCTCATAAGTGGGACCCGAACCAGGGCCGCTGGCTTCTCAAGCCAGCGCTTAACCAATGCGCCACTGTGCCAGTTCTGTAAGTTCCTTTTTTTTTAAAAGGCTGAAAAATGACTTGGACAAAATGAAAATATAAAACTATTTACAACTCGGTAGAGTTACAGGTTTAAGTACCAGAAACACACTACGGTAAACAAAGATTCTATGGTAAATCGTGTTTAGGCCCATTCAGAACACGCTGAGCACTATACACAATTACATTTAGTGTGTCATTATTAAATTATTTATAATTAAACTTGTTGCAAAAATAATTTAGAGAAATTTGAAAGATCCACACAATACAGCAAGATAAATGACAAGACAGTCAAGAATGAGGTGGGTGTGTAAACTGCAGTCTTTGAAGTCCTACATACTTTTTGGAGATGGGCTGCAAATTTAGATCCAATCTTTCCAGAGCCCACTTTGAAGAGAACTGCTTACAAGATTTGGTGAATTCGTGTGTCAGAGGTGACTAATTGTCCCCTAGGGTCCATTGTCCCACTCCTCCTCGTTCTTCATTTTCTTTTTTAAAAAATAACTGCTTACATCCTCCACAACTAGACTGAAGAACAAAAGGACAGCAACTTGTCTGTTTCCCTTCCCCAATTCTATAACGCTGTTCCCCTCCCCCAACTCCCTAATAAAATCTTTTTTAAAAAAATGAGGAGAATCTGAGCCCCAAACGAGACATCTCTGAAATAAGAATATCATTAAATATAAATCCAAAGAAAGAGGGGAGAGAGAATAACTGGAGCAGCACAGTTACTCTATGATGAGCATGCTTTTGATTCATACCAATACAAGTATATACCAGGCTGTTAGCTCTTCCTAACCATTTATGATTTGGATTTGTTTAGCCTGTAGGGAAGTTTTTCCTTATCATTCTTACACCTGTCCTTTCAATACCTTTTTCCTTCTTCCTGGGACCCCAAGATACATCTTTTGGGACCAATTCCAACAGGCCTAGCTCTTAGCTAGCTGGCAACAGAAGTCACTTGTGGCAGATACTGGTAAGTTACCTAGCTGACTTCTATTCTACTTCCTTCTTTTTCTTTTCCAATAGAGCCCTAATTTTGTGCAAGTAGATGGCCAGGGGAGGCTGGATCCTTCTCATAGTGCCAGGGAGTGAACCATGATGGTTCAAAGCCAATCATGGTAGGTAGTCTTTTTACTCTTGATAATGACTGGTTTAGGACAGGTTTGTCACCTTCACCAACATGCTAAAGATGGCAGAAGAGAAATATGGAAGCATTGGGCACCTTGATGGTATCACTGAACTACTGAATTAACAAACCTGTAACTGTCCTACCTTTGAACAGGGTTTGTTGGGTTTTCAGTTACCTGAGGCAGAAGCTATCCTGATATTCCACCAAACCCCAATACTTATTTTGTGAATTTTGGTGGGTTTTTGTTTTGTTTTGTTTTAAGCTGAGCCATCCTGCTACCTGTTGGCAACTCAGTGGCTACTCAGCTCGGGCTGGGCATCGAACTGCTGTTGCTCAGAGCTCAGCTCACACTCTTGAACGAGCTCTTAACCAACTGAGCCACTCGGCTGGCCCAAAACTCAAGCCTTTTCTTTTTTTTTTTTTAGAGGGCAGTGTCACTGGCCCTCATGTGTGGGACCCGAACTGGGACCACTGGCTTCCCAAGCCAGCCAGCACTTAACCACCGCACCATTCGGCCGGCCCCCTCGTGTAACCTTTTAAGTACAAGCACATGCCTGGCACTAGAATAAGAAAACATACTGAGACTCACTTAGAATTTTCTAGGAAGGTATGTATCATCCTTGTTTTTTAAAACATCTTGTAAGCTAGAAACATCTTTGAAACTACATTCTAAAGAGAGGCATTCTGAACTCTTTGAACAGTTCACGCTGGCCAATCACAGAAAAGTAAAACTGTATATTGGCCAAGAGGACCCAAGCAATTAGTGGCAGAGCTTGAAAAAGAGTTTTTTTGTGTGTGTGTGTATGTTGTTTTTTTTTAATTGGGGTATTGGGGGAGGGGAACAGCATTGGGGACTGGGGAAGGAAAACAGACAAGTTGCTGTCCTTTTCTTCTTCAGGCTAGTTGTGGAGGACAGTTGCTTCACTGGCCTATATTGGTATTGTGATCATTGCGCTCTTCCCGGGTGAGACAGCCATTTGCTAGTGAGGCAGTTGCTTGCCGACCACTGGACTGCAGATACTGCGGCTTGCGTGGGTTCAGGGCAGCTCAAGAAAGCACATACCAGCTGCCAGTCAGCTCCACTGCAGCCTATGCCATTGACTCCCACCAGCCCAGCCCCAGGTGGAGCTGTTGTTCACCATCTTAGCTGTAGAGGGCGCAGCATCACAAGCCCTAATGTGGGATCAGAACAGGGACTCTGCTGCTCAGAGCTGGCGACCCAAGCCAACTCTTAACCAATGCGCCACTCGGCAGGCTCAAGAGCTCAATTTTTAAATTCCAAATCTCTACACCACAGCACCCAGTGTCAGTAAAGTGGGAAATACCTCAAAATGGGGCAGGTCGAATGTGAGCTATAAGGAGGCATAGGAGACAACATCTCGTGAAGGAAAACGATGGCTGTACTCCAGCTTCAGGTTCTGAGCCTGATCTCAGTAGGGCTGGAGCAGCGGGGTACACTGCCACTGCAATACACTGGGTCGGGGACTAACAATCCGGCCTAAGACGATCTGAATTTTGTCCACACACAAGACACTCCTTTACATTCCATGTACCCACAGTCAGCCCAAAACACAAAGGTCCGCTGAAGCAGAGACTAGGACCCACATTCCTTGTCACTCATTCACCTCATCCCGACCGCACCCAAGTTCCGGTACCGATAATCTTTCGGGTTTTGGAGTTTCCCTCTCTTAATTTCCTTCTTCCCTGAAACATTACGCCCTCTTGAGTCACCCTAACGCTCCACATGATGGAGTCAGCCCACAAAGAACTCACCAGGGAAATCCAGGCAGCGGAACCGGAAATACTTGCTTGGAAAACCGGGAAAAAAACTACATCTCCCAGCATGCACGGTGAGCCATCGGTCCGCCGTTAAGGGACTCGATTGGTAAGCACACGAGAACTGCCCCCTCCGCAGTTCACGCTGGCTAATCACAGGACAGGGCTGAGTAAACGAAAGTGGGCGTGCAGCTTCAAGCGGTTTTCCCGGCAGCTTCAACGTTGGGGAGAATGGGAATGTGGGGAACTCAAGGGGACTGTAGCTCGCGGTCTCGGGTCTCATTTGGGATCGCTTTCTGCTGCTTCTTCCTGGGTAGCAGGATATTATCTAAGATCATTAGTCCCAGAGCAGCAAGTGGGGCCCGGCTGGCACGGGAGTAGGCCCATCCGAGACTGGGCCCGGGAGAGGAGCCACCCTTTCAGGTCTTAAAGGGGTTGGGGAAGACAGGGAGCCTAGGGGTGCGTGGAGGAGCTTTGCACCCGAATTGGCCCTCCAAGGTCTTTTCTTGTTCCTCCCAATTCTGTCCCGAAATCCCTGTGGCGTCCTGAAGAAAGCATTCCGGTCCCCCGAGATGGCCTCCATGCTCCCACCAACCAGGGCCCAGGTGAGACCAGGTCCCTTCTGGTCCAAGTTCTGGTCGCTACTTTTTGGCCTCTGGCCGTCCTCCTTTAGAAGGTATGCCAGGAGGGCCTCTGATCTCCAAATAGCCCTTTCACTAAGCTGTCTTCATTCCTAAACCGGGCCCATAGGAAAAATGGCTTATCAAATTCTTAAATTCAGAACCACCACCTAGGAGCAGGGGCCTTCGAGAAGGCTATAACAGAATATCTCGAAGTGTCTTTCTGGAATGCTGCTCAAATCGTAGGTTTCTAGGCATCATTCCTGAATCACACCTGAATAAATAGAACAACCCCCCCCCCCCCAAGTGATGCTTAATCGCACTGAAGTTCTGATGATTTATAGGGCTGGTAAACTTAGGGAAGGAGGAATAGGCCTGAATGTGATGCTACAGTGAGCTTAGCAAAGTGTCATGTTGAAGAAGAAGGACTAGCAAAGGGGAGGGTGTTGGGAGAATACTGGAATCCCTATCCCTTTCATGATTCTTCCTGGGCTGCTCAGTCATCTCTTTTCCCTTAGAGCATCCTTAATTAATGTTCCCCAAAAGTTGTTACCTCATCTTTTCTCTTCTAGTAGCCTCTTCTAAAACGTCTCAGTTTACCATCTTGGTGCTTATACCCCTGCCTCAAAAATTATGTCCATTTTTACTCGCTCCTTCCCAATCCCCACCACCAGCCCTTAAAACCCATGTATACACCATCCCCAGCAGCACTCAGGAACCTTTTACACCAAGCCCTTTTCTCTCTTGCATCTGAAGTTTCTAGCTCTTCTTAGCTTTCCTAGACTGAGTGAGGGGGTGGAGTTCATGCCACTTGTCCTGAGATGGGCTTATTGTTTCAGGGATTAATGCTATTTGAGGATCTGGCTGTGTATTTTTCTCAAGAGGAAAATGTGAGTCTGTATCCTGCCCAGAGGTCACTCAGCAGAAACACCACACACAAGTGTTTTAAGGGTATGGCCTTGATGGGTAAGGTGATTGTTTTTTCTGCATTTTTGAACTTTGCTCATTTCTATAATTAGGATTTCATGTTCATCCACATGTTGGCATAGGGAGTGAGACCTATCCCTGGGTAATTTATGTGGATATAAGAACTTGCATGACAGTGCAATTTTCAAAGGATGAGATGATTTAATTTTTTTTTTGAGGGCAGTGTCATTGGCCCTCATACGTGGGACCGAACCGGGGCTGCTGGCTTCCCAAGCCAGCGCTTAACCACTGCACCACTTGGCCGGCCTGAGATGATTTAATTTTAAAAGACAAAAATCCTGGGCCAGCTGAGTGGCATGTTGGTTAGAAGTTGGCTTGGGATTCCAGTTCTGAGCATCAGAGCCCCAGTTCGGATCCCACATGAGGGCCAGTGATGCTGCGCCCTCTACAGCTAAGATGGTGAACAACAGCTCGACCTGGAGCTAGGCTACCCTGAGTTGCCGGCGACAATGTAGTCTGCAGCCCCTGCTGCAGTGGGCTGATATGAGCTACCGTGAGTGGCTGGCAGTCAGCGTGAGTGGCCAGCAGCTTGCATGAGCTGTTGTGAGGCACTGTGAGCGGCCATCCAATGACCAGCAACCACTGCCTCAGCTGGGAAGAGTGCAATGATCACAATACCAACATGGGCCAGTGAAGCGACATCCTCCACAACTAGACTGAAGAACGGAAAGGACAACAACTTGTCTGTTCCCCTCCCCCAATTCCCCAATAAAAAAATCTTTTTTTTTTTTTTTTGAGGGCAGTGTCACTGGCCCTCATATGTGGGACACGAACCAGGGCCGCTGGCCTCCCAAACCAGCACCCAACCACTGCGCCACTAGGCCAGCCCCACCCCCAATAAAAAAATCTTTAAAAAAAAAAGACAAAAATCCTATCTTGTGACAGTGACTGGTTTTTCATGAGACATGGCAGTACCTGGTTATCTTCCCAAATATTTGTTACAGTCAATTTACAACTTTACTTGTGAAACCCCATTAGTATAGGTTACTATCATTTGCTAAAGATTGGAAATTGATTTACTCTCAAGAAGATGCTATGAGGGCCGGCCTATAGTGGCTCAGTTGGTTAAGAGCTTGCTCAAGAGTGCGAGCTGAGCTCTGAGCAACAGTGGCTCGAGGCCAGCCTGAGCTGAGTTGCTGTTGAGCTGCCAATAGGTGGCAGGATGGCTCAGCTAAAAAAAAAAAAAAAAAAAAAAAGAAGAAGAAGATGCTATGCCTTTCTCACCTTAGGGGAACTCTATGCAAAAATGTCCTTCAGCTAAAAAAAAAAAAAAAAAAAGTTCCTATGCCTGAGTAGATTTTATCCCTGACTAGGGTTGACTATTTGAACTATTCCATAACTCATATTTTATATTTTCCACGTCTCTCTTCATCATGTTCATGTTTTCCTCTAACTACTCATACATATGAAGTAGATTTATAATAGCTACTCTAACATTCTTTCTACTGGTTTTATCATCTGGGTCTATTTCTGTTGGTTGATTTTGCTCCTAGTTATGTTCATATTTTTCTGCTTCTTTAAATGCCTGGTAATTTTTTATTGGATGCTGGACATTGTGAGTTTCATACTGTTGGATGCTGCTTTTTTGTGTTTTTAAAAATATTTTTGGACTTCGTTGTGGGGTCAGTATGATCCTTTCAAGGCTTGCTCTTTGCTTTGTTAGGGTGTGTTCAGAGCAACCTTTAATCTAAGGCTGATTGGCCTGTTGCTACAGCAGTGTCTTTCTGAAGATACTGCCCAATGCCCCATGTGTGAGGGGGTCTTTCCACTTTGGCTGGTGGAAACATGAACTATTCAACTGTTAATGTGAATTCTGGAGATTGTTCTTGCTATTCCATTTTGGTGGTTCTTTCCCTGGCCTGGGGTAGTTTCCTCACATGCACTTTCAGTTAAGTACTTAAGACAGTCTTAAGAGGATCTCATCTAGATGCCCAGAGCTCTCTGCCTGGGCACCTGCCTCTTCTCTGATGTTTTGCTGTCAAATTCTAGCCACGTTGGCATCATTGAACTTGGTCTCTTCAAATCAGCAAAACCACTGGGTACCATTTGGATTTCCACACAATGTACTGCAGCTCAAAAACCAATTCCAGGCAGCAAGCTGAGACAATCATAGGATTGTTTCTTTGGAAGGAAAGACCACTTTTGTATTGATTATATTGCTTTATAAATTTAAAATGTTTGGAAAAATATTAAAAAGAAATGCTTTTTGGCAGGCCTGAGTTTTGTCAGCCATCCTAGCAGTGAGACTGGTTATTATTTGCCTGTGGTGCATGTAGTAGTTCTATTTTAATCTTTCCTTGGTGAAAGGTGAAGAAATTTTAGAGAACTCTCCTGGTGACAATAAAATGATTCTGATAACCAGAGTGTTTCTTTGTTAGGTAGAAAAATACTCATTTACTCTCTTTCTTGATAAATATGAATCCCAATCCCTCTTCAACTTGTGGTTGTTCAGCTATCACTTGAGACTGCTTAAATGATGAAAAGCCCTTGAAACCTAAATGAACTAACTGGAAGACCCCACCTCTAGACAGTGTCTACCAAGATTGCCCTTAGTTCCTATCCCATTGGACCCCGATTTAGTTGTAGCTATTTTCTGCTGCTTCTCTTCACAGGCTCATCTAGAAATAGATCCTTTGAGAAGTCAGTAGAGCCTACAGGCTCCTTTTTTTGTATATTATCAGTATCTGAGTTATAGGATAAAGCACCTACAGTTTCCTGGTCCTCTGTGTGACTATCTTAGCTGTTCTTTCTCCAGTACCACTTCAGGGTGTTGTTTATTTTTGCTTTGTTTTGTTTTGATCAACAGAAGGGAAAGGCAAGATTGAGAAGTCAGCAGCTAAATCTAGAATCTATGGGACTTGATGAACTTGCCTTAGAAAAATATTCCACTGCTGTGCCCCTTGTCTGTACCCAGAAAAAAACCTCTGAGGCTGGAGTTGGAGTCCTTGGAAGGAAAATATGAAGTGGAGCTTCTGTTTGCAAGAAAGGGTTCATAAGCCTTTTAGCTACCATTGAAAACCATACCCCATTAATAGAACTATCTCAATATTTAGGAACCAGAGCACTTTCTGAAATTCTTAGATTTCCGAGGGAAGAAGCCAGAAATTCATACAAGTGTCCTGAATGTGGCCACAGCTTCAGGGATAATTCATACCTTGTTTTGCATCAGAAAACTCATTCAGGAGAGAAAAAGTATAAATGTGATGCCTGGAGGAAGATTTTCAACCATAGAGCTCACCTGAGAACACACAGGAGAATCCTTATTAGCAAGAAGTCTTGTAAGTGTGGTGAGTGCAGCAGCAGCTTCGGCAAGCTCTCACATCTGTCTTGGCACATGAATGTCCACGTAACAGAGAAACCCTAAGCATGTGGCACATGTGGGAGAGTTTTTATGTGGCTCCCAGGATTGGCACAGCATCAGGAAACCCACACTGGCAAAAAAGCCTATGAATGTACTAACTCGGGTAAATATTTTGGTCAGAAAACAAATCTTACTTTGCATGAGAAAATGCACACATCAGCCACCCAGGACCAGTACACTTAATGCATGAAATACTTCAGGTAGCCCTCCCCGAGAAGGGCCACAAGGATGACTCTGAACACTGCAGTAATTTAGGGAAAATTTGCTTTTGTTTTCAAAATGCAAACCCTTAAAACATCCTGAATGTGCGATGACCTTTCTTTGTATCTCTGATCTTATTTCTCATCAGCATTCATAAAGGGGAAAAGTCCCACAAATGCAAGACATGTGGAAAAAGTTTTATTTTGGACTCAGCTTGCATGCCACCAGAAGAGCCACACGAACCTTATATTATAAATGTACCGTGTGTGGGAAAAGTTTCAGGTTGAATAAGCATTTCGTTATTCATCAGCAAACCCATTCGAAAAACGTTATGTAAATATAGCAAATTTTCATTAATGCTTGTACTTTTCAGCATATATACTGAAAACTGGGAACAATTACCCTTTATGTGCCAGGCATTATGTTCAGCATTTTATACTCCTTCCATGTAATATATCACTTAATTTTCACCACAGCCTTGATTTAAGCACTATGATTCTATTTTATAATCGAGGAAGCATAAACAACATCACAACTAGTGAATGAAGCCAGGATTCAAATTCAGTTACTGTTCAAATTCTATTTGTATGAACTGGAGAATACAGAAAATTTTTTAAAATTCAGCTTTCATTAAAATGAAGGTGTTGGGCCGGCCGAGTGGCGCATTGGTTAAGCACTGGTTTTGGGATGCCCGCGGCCCCGGTTCGGATCCCACATGAGGGCCAGTGACACTGCCCTCTACAGCTAGCAACGGCTCCACCTGGAGCTCGGCTGTGTGAGCCCCGGTGATGGTGTGGGCTGCAGCCCCTGCTGCAGTGGGCTGCCATAGGCTACAGTGAGTGGCCTGCAGCCAGCGTGAGCAGCTGGCAGCCAAGCGTGAGCTGCCAATAGCCGTGGTGAGCGACATCCAGAGGCCAGCGACCGATCTGCCTCATCCGGGAAGAGCACAATGACGATACCAACAGTGAAGCAACATCCTCCGCAAGTAGACTGAAGAACAAAAAGACAGCAACTTGTCTGTTCCCCTTCCCCGATTCCCCAGCACTGTTCCTCTCCGCCAATTCCCCAATAAAATCTTTAAAAAAAAATAAAATAAAAAATAAAATGAAATAAAATGAAGGTGTTTTTTTTTTTTATTTTAGCTGAGCCATCCTGCCACCTGTTGGCAGCTCAACAGCAACTCAGCTTGGGCTGGCATTGAACCGCCGTTGTTCAGAGCTCAGCTCACACTCTTGAGTGAGTTCTTAACCAACTGAGCCACTCGGCCGGCCCAAAATGAAGGTTTTTAAAAAAATTTTGTTTACATGGTTTCTAAGTAAGTTTTTGAAGGAGCATTTTTTTTTGCCAATTCTGAAGATATAGTACTTAAGAAAGTAAATACTTTTATGTCTGTGTTATACTTTTTTTGTTGTTATTATATAACTATCTGAATGTAATATTTGTATGAGATTGCTATTGTTTTACATGTGAATTTCTAGAGCTGTTTAGAAGCTTTTTCCCCCCATGTGAAAAGTTCCTAAATGGGTAGACTAGTTGATATCATGATGGCTATTAGTATCTGTGGGGTTTCCATCCTCAGTCGGATCTGATGCATTGGCCTTTGTGATTCAAATGTTTACAAGGAATTGTGGCACCATGACTATAGCCCTTGGTACTGTGACTATAGCCCTTTCTGATGCCTGGACTTGATCAAAGGAAAGATGCTTTCTCCTTTCTAAGAGGGTTTACCTCCAAGTCTCTATTGAAGCACATTATTACTAGCCTTGTATGAATAATAGTAACTATTGTTTAGTGAGCATGCTAGATCCTTTAGGTATATTATGTAATTTAATATTCAGAATAAATGTGTGACAGAGAAAGGACTATCTTCATATCATAAATGAGGAAACTGAAGCCCAAAGAGGTTAAAGTCAGCACCTTACTCAAGACACAAAAATAGCAATGCATTGAAACTGGCTTTTAGCCTTGGGTTTCTGATGCCAAAGGCTGAGCATTCTGCAACACTTCATATCATGTTAACCCCATGTTAGCACCTGGGGAGGCTGAGATAGGTGGGTAAGGATGATCATCATGGAGACTACCGTATACCCATGCATCATGGAACCCCTTCACACTCCCTTTGTGCTTTATCCCAAGCCTGACTTACATGCATGACTATAAGGCAACAGAAAGACTCTCCAGGACTTCAAATTCAAACTCTCATCTGTATTATCAGATCAGAGATTGCAAATTACAGAGTACAGTCCTTATGGTTTTATTTGAGGTTTGGTTTTAAAAAAAAGTTTCCTCCTCCTCTCCAAAGAAAAATACATATGGAAAATTGGGAGAGCTTAACCAAAACACCTAACAATATATAGGGCTTTAGGTACTGCTGTTACATATAAATGTTATAGCACAATATTGTTAAGTGGAATAGTTAAAGAACCAGGGATTCTTGTAAATATACATTCATAAGAATTTAAAGCAGGGGCTGGCTGAGTGGCTCATTGGTTAAAAGTTGGCTTGGGACGACAAGCTCTGAGCAGCAGAGCGACCGGTTGGATCCCACATAGGGCAGTGACACTGCGCCCTCTACAGCTGAGATGGTGAACAACAGCTCAACCTGGAGCTGGGCTGCTGTGAGTGGCCAGTGAAGGCATAGGCTGCAGTGGACTGCGGCAAGCTACCATGAGTGGCCGTCCAGTGGCCGGCGACCGGTCTGCCTCAGCTGGGAAGAGCACAATGATCATAATACCAATATGGGCCAGTGAAGCAATGTCCTCCACAACTAAACTGAAGAACAAAAGGACAGCAACTTGTCCATTCCCCTTCCCCAATTCCCCAATGCTGTTCCCTCTCCCAATTCCCCAATAAAATCTTAAAAAAAAAAAATTTAAAGCAAAATTGTGTAGCTATCAGCAAAGCAGTATTTAAGTGGACTTTTGATTGGGATATGAGAATGGTCTTATTCTATTTAAATAGTATAGATGTTTCAGCACTCACTAAAATGGGATTATTGTTAGGAAACCTCATGAACAATAATCGTCCTCTTTAGGACATTAAGTGGGTGGAAAGTAGTACCTGGAAGTTACGGCCTATCTACAGAACAGCAGATGGAGAACTGAATATTCAATAAGATGCTGGCTACTGCTGTAAGCTCTTAACACTGATTAAAGGCAGGAAGATACCGTTGGTGAGTAATGAAAATGAAAACCAATAGTCCTAACTCAGCTCACTCCTTTTCTCCTTTTTGTCATTCTTGTCTTGTTTCCTGTTTGTGGATCCACAGTTAAGACCCTGTGCTCAGTATGTCAAGGTCACACTTGGCTCTTTGTTTCTGATGTCTCCACTCTCAGGATGCAGGACACCAGTCTGCGAGGGCTTCAGGGTCTTAAATGAAAAAGGCTTTTTGGGGGCCGGCCGAGTGGCACACTGGTTAAGTGCTGGCTTGGGACACCAGCGGCCCTGGTTCAGGTCCCACATATGAGGGCCAGTAACACTGCCCTCAAAAAAAAAAAAAAAAGGTTTTTTACGGCAGGCCGAGTGGCGCATTGGTTAGGAGCTGGCTTGGGACACCAGCTCTGAGCAGTGGAGCCCCGGTTCGGATCCCACAGATGAGGGCCAGTGACACTGCTCCCTATAGCTAAGGTGGTAAACAACAGCTGGTTGCCTCTATAGCTAAGATGGCCGGTGACAGCAGCTAGCATGAGCTGCCAAGAGCCGCAGTGAGTGGCCATCCAGAGGTCGGTGAGCGACTGCCTTACCCAGGAAGAGCGCAATGACAATACCAACATGGGCCAGTGAAGCAATGTCCTCCACAACTAGACTGAAGAACAAAAGGGCAGCAACTTGTCTGTTCCCCTTCCCCGATTCCACAACGCTGTCCCCCTCCCCCAACTCCCCAATAAAATCTTTAAAAAATATAAAAATAAAAAAATTAAAAAAAAGGGTTTTCTGGAAGTCTTTCTTCAGCAAGTATCTCTGAGGTGCTTAGAATTGTGTGGGAAAACGGTCCCAGTTAGATATTTTTATCAGCTAGTTCTGGGATATACTGATCTTTGCTAAATGTCAAATAGCACTGTCTCCCTGTTTTGCTCCTGCTGCCTGTGGTGGGAGCAGCTGGCACAGTGCCTTGTCAGCACATATTAGAGGCTCTCCTAGTTCAGTTGACTGAACTTGCAGGGTGGGGAATAAAAGGGAGAAAGAGGTCCCTACTAGCAGAGTTGCTGCAGAAAGAAGTAGGAGTGCCTTATTTTAGAAGGCACTTGGACAGAATGAGGCTGACAAAAGATAGAAGCTGTCATCCTTGCCTTTGCTCCTAAGAAAGTATACAGAAAGGTGGGAATTTATGCCAGAAAAGCTGTTCTGTGTAATTGCCTCTTTGGTGTAATGTTGTCAATGATTGGTAGGCAGAAAAGAAATTTTAAACCCCGAGTGTCAGTTACGGTGAAAGAGGCATATTTTCAGTTGTTGCCTTATTGTGCACTTGCACCTGAACCTTGATGAAATTCAAACTGCTCTGAGCCCAAGGAGTTGAATGAAGAGGTCAAGACCTGTCAGTGAGCTCCATGCTGTTTTTCACGATGAAGATTTTTTTCACCCTTCTGTTTACAGTATCAACTGATGAAGACAGATTTACAGATTGTCATTAACTCAGATATTATTAGCCTACCATATGAGTATGAACAAATACTGGATAAAAGTTAATATAGGCACACAAAACTACATGCAGGAGTGTATTGCTATACATGGTTGGTTCACTATCTTTTTGTAGCATGGATGTTGACACTTATTCAGAGTGAAAACTTTGTGCCGAAGAAATTAACTTGAAGAAATTTCTTGGTTTTTGTTGTTGATGTAGTGATGAAAATGTGTATCAAATAAGTCCTTAATGTGATTACCAAAATATTTGGGTCTGTAATAGCCATCATGGATGAAAACAGCATTATTCCAATAGAATCCAGGATGAACAGTTTATATTTTGTAATTAAAGAAATTGTGGAATTTAGTTATTCTTGAAGAAGTTGGACTCAAAACTTTGATGTAGAGCTTTGTTGCAGTAGGTAATAGTCTATTTACATCTCCCCATTTAACAGAGAAAATGATTAACCCAGTAAGTCAGGGAGTTAAATTAAAAAGGGCCATTTCGGGGCCGGCTGAGTGGTGCATTGGTTAAGAGCTGGCTTGGGATGCCAGCAACCCCGGTTCGGATCCCACATATGAGGGCCAGTGACACTGCCCTCTACAGCTAACAACAGCTCCACCTGGAGCTGGGCTGCACAAGCCCCGGCAACGGTGTAGGCTGCAGCCCCTGCTGCAGTGGGCTGCCATAGGCTACAGTGAGTGGCCGGCAGCCAGCATAAGCAGCTGGCAGCCAGCGTGAACTGCCAAGAACTGCTGTGAGCGGCTGTCCAAAGGCCAGCGACCCATCTGCCTCACCCAAGAAGAGCGCAATGACAATACCAGCACGGGCCAGTGAAGCAATGTCCTCCACAATGTCCTCCTTTTGCTGAAGAACAAAAGGACAACAACTTGTCTGTTTTCATTCCCCGGTTCCCCAACACTGTTCCCCTCCCCAAACTCCCCAATAAAATCTATTTTAAAAAAAAAGGAAAGAAAAAAGAAATACAAATTGGTAATTACAATAATAATAATAATTATAATAATAATAATGTATTTGTAAAAAGTAAGGAGCACATTATTCACAATAGCCAAAAGGTGGAAACACTCCAATGTCCACTGACAAATGAATGGTTAACAAAACTGGATCCATACAATGTAATATTATTCAGCCTTAAAAAGGAAGGAAATTCTGACACCTGCTACAACATGGATAAACCTTGAGGAAATTATGCTAAAATAAGCCAGTCACAAGAAGACAAATACTGTATGATTCCACTTATATGAGGTACCTAGATAGGCAACATTATAGGGACAGAAGTAGATTGATGGTTGACAAGGGCTGGGGAAGAGGGAGAAATGGGGAGTTGTTTAATGAGGACAGTTTCAGTTTGGGGTGATGAAAAAGTTCCGGAGATGGATATTGATGATAGCTGCACAACAATGCAAATGTACTTAATGCCACTGAATTGTACACTTAAAATGGTTAAAATGGTAAATTTCAGGTTATGTATATTTTATCACAATAAAAAATGGTTTAAATGGCAAATTTTAGGTTATATATATTTTATCACAATTTAAAAATAAATTTAAAAAAGCCAATGTAAAAAAAAAAAGTAAGGAGTAGCATACGGACCATGGAACAAAGGGGTACATCTGCTTTGGGCTCTCTCTAGGACATCAATTTTATTCATAAACAGCCCTTTGGAGAAATTCTTCCACCCTTCCAGGACATTCTCTACTGTGACCAGTGTAAGCAAGCGCCAAATGCAGGAAAATATGACCTCTCCTCCCTTGAATCCCAGCAGCCTCTGCTCATTCCAGGCACAAGTATTTGGATCTGAAGAGCTGACAGATTTCAAGGTGCTCAGTTTTACTTGACGTAAAATTCATCCTCTTATATGACACTTTCCAGAAAACAAAATACTTTCACATACATGTGTTCACTTCACCAGTCATGTGAAGTAAGCAGAGCAGGTCTTCCCATTTCCAGTGGAGAGAAAAGGCTTGGTGAATTTAAGTGACACATCCAGGTCACTGGGCTGGAGAATGACAGAGCTGGGTGCAAAGCCATCCTAGGTCTTAGCTTGGTACATAGTCCACCCCTCTGGTTTGTTTATGGAGCTGCCTCAGGTCTGACTAAGCCCAAGTCACCCCTGGAATCGAGGTTTGTTCTTGGGGTTCCTGTAGCTGGCTCTGCCCTTATCTGGTTCCAGACAAGTTTCTAGAATACTTTTGGAGAGGTCTGCCTCACATTTCTGTTTTACTGCCTATTCAGAAATTGTGACTGTATTGGTCACTTGCATTTTGGCAGGTGACATCTGCTTTAAAGAGATGTGTTATAATTGTGCAGAAAGGTATATATTATAGCAGAATGGGAGAAAATATTTGCAAGTCATATATCTGAGGAAGACTCGACTCCAGAATATATAAAGGACTCTTACAACTCAACAATAAAAAGACAACCCAATTTTTTTTTTAAAAGATTTTATTGGGGAATTGGGGGAGGGGAACAGCATTGGGGAATCGGGGAAGGGGAAGTTGCTGTCTTTTTGTTCTTCAGTCTAGTTGCAGAGGACGTTGCTTCACTGACCCATGTTGGTATCATCACTGAGCTCTACTTGGGTGAGGCAGATCGGTCACCGGCCTCTGGACGGCTGCTCATGGCGGCTCTTGGCAGCTCACGCTGGCTGCCAGCCGCTCATGCTGGCTGCCAGCCACTCACTGTAGCCTATGGTAGCCCACTGCATCAGGGACTGCAGCCTACACCATTGCCGGGGTTTGCACAGCCCAGCTCCAGGTGGAGCTGTTGTTAGCTGTGGAGGGCAGTGTCACTGGCCCTCATATGTGGGATCCGAACTGGGGCTGCTGGTGTCCCAAGCCAGCTCTTAACCAATGTACCACTAGGCCAGCCCAAGACAACCCAATTTTTAAAAGGCAAAGGTTTGGAATATCCATTTCTCCAAAGATACCCAAATGGCCAGTAAACACATCGCTAGCCACCAGGGAAATGTAAATCAAAACCACAATGAGACACCACTTCATATCCACTAGCATGGCTATGATCAAAAAGGCAGATAATAAGTATTGACAAGGATGTAGAGAAATTAGAACACTCACATCCTGTTGATGGGATGTAAAATGGAGCAGAATCTGTGGAAAACAGTCTCTCAGTCCTCAAATGGCTAAACAGAGTCAACATTTGACCCAGAACTTCCACTCCTAGGTATATACCCAAGAAAAATGAAAACATACATTCACAGAAAACTTGTACACGAATGCTTGTAGTAGAAGCATTACTTCTAATAGCTAAAAAGTGGAATCAACCCCAAAAGTCCATCAACTGATGAATGGATACACAAAACATGGTCTATCCATATATGAAATATTATTCCATGATAAAAAGTATAAAATACTGATACATGCTACAACATGGATAGACCTTAAAGATACTGTGCTGAGTAAATGGAGGGGAGCTTACGGGGGTACAGGGATGGGGAGTGACTGCTAATGACAACAGTATTTCCTTTTAGGCTATTGAGAATGCCCTAAAATTAGATTGCAGTGATGGCTGCACAACTCCGTGAATATGCTGTAATTATTGAACTGTACACTTCAAATGGATGAATTTTATGATATGTGAAATGCATCTCAATAAAGCTATAAGAAATAGCATTTGTGTTTTAGAAACATCTGGGGGAAATTTCAACACTGTCTATTGGATGGTATTGGGGAGTTATTGTTAATTTTGTCAGGAGTGATAATGGTATCATGAGATGGGTTTTACAAGTCCTTATCTGCTAGGTAGAAAATGTTTTTCAGAGGAATCTGAAAGGTCCAGACCCCCCACTTATGTATGGATGTTTCCCCCGCCCTCCCCATCTCCTTGGGGGTAACCAGAGGACCAAATTACCTAAGTAGGAGTCACCTCAACCCCACATGGGTTAAGTACAGGGCAAACCCAGAAAATATGGTGAAACTTACAAGCTGCTCCATGGGTGAAGGCTGCGTGAGAGGAGAAAGATTACTTCCTTATATGAATTAACCTATTGCAACCCAGCAGGTCAGTATTTTTGTGCTGAGGCCCCCTGGGGGAACGACACATGGGGGACAGGGACAGGGAAGGGACAGGGAAGGAGGAACCCTACATCTGAAGAACTGAGTATAGATCTGCAAATGTGGCTGAGCACCCAGAGGCCTTCTTCTAGGCCTTCAAACCCGGGCACTGCTCATCTGGAGTTGAGCCTTATCTGCCTAACTGGGCTGGGGGAGGTGAGGCAGCATCACCTTTTGGAAATGAGCGATATTTCTTTCTTTTTTTTTTTTTTTAAGCTGAGCCATCCTGCCACCTGTTGGCAGCTTAACGGCAGCTCAGCTGGGCTAGGCATCGAACTGCTGTTGCCCAGAGCTCAGCTCGCACTCTTGAGCGAGCTCTTAACCAACTGAGCCACTCAGCCAGCCCTTGGAAATGAGCAATATTCAGAGTGGTGATTTTGTCACATTTATTCAAGGTCCACAGTTGAACAGGTACCCCAAAACATTAAGATTCAGCAATTATTGATTTTGTAATCAGCAGAGAGAACACATATATACACAGGTTCTTTAAAACATACCAACCAAACAAAGCTCTTATTTAAGGAAGAGTTCCTGTCCCAACTCTTATAAATAAGAAAAGTGGAAATCTATGTTTTTTCCCTTTTAGGAGAGGTCTTTCATTAACCAAGTTGATTCAATAGTTAAGTGTGGTTGGCTGAATCATGGCCTCCCCAAAGGTGTCCACATCCTAACTCCTGGAACTCATGAATGTTACCTTATATGCAGAAGAGGTTTTGTAGATGTGATTAAGAATCTTGGGGTGGGGAGATTATCTTGGATTATCTAAGTGGACCCAATATAATCATAACAGTCCTTATAAGAGGGAGGCCAGCGGGTCAGAATCAGAGAAGGTGATGTGATGACAGAGACTGGAGGGGATGCAATTGGAACATGGAAGAAGGGGCCACAAGCCAAGTAATACAAGCAGTCCCTAGATGCTGAAAAAGGCAAGGAAACATATTCACCGGAGAGGCGCCAAAAGGAACCAGCCCTGCTCACACTTTGATTTCAGCTCAGTGAAACTGATTTTGAACTTCTGCCCTCCTGGATTATGTAAGAGATGTTTATGTTGATTTAAGCCACTAACTTAGTGGTCATCGATAGGAAACTAATACAGACATAAATAGGATTAGGGAAGTTATTAAGAAACAACAGTGAAACTGGTGTTGGGGGGAGACAGGAACAGAATGAGAAACCAAGAGGCCCTGACCAGTGAGAGGCAGTGGACAGGAGTGAGGTAAGGTGCAGGCCTAATGAAGAAAAACTCTTCTAATATCCAACATTGCTGGGAAGGGGACCGTGGACTAGTCTCAAGGGCCATCAAAAACTATGAGGAAGGCCACTGGGCTTCCATTAAGTCCATCTCAGCTCCAAAGAGGCTGTCCATTGCTCTCAACAGATTGTCACCAGGATCTTAGATTCAGGCAGAAATGGGCCCTGAGGGTAAAGCAGGGGCCCTCGGCTCTTCAATTACCGACACCTATTTCTCTTGGCTGGGTGTAGGCTAAGACCAAAAGCTAAAATGATGAAAAAACAAGGTTCTTGTCTTTAAAGATATTTTATCATGTATGTACAGTTCCCCAACCTTGCCACTATTGACATTTTGGACCAGATAACTCTGTTATGGGGTCCATGCTGTGCACTGTGGGACATTTAGTGGTCTCTACCCACTAGAGGCCAGGAGCTACCCTCCCTTCCCCTAAGTCATAACAACCAACAATATCCAGACATTGCTAAATGTCCTCTGGGGGGCAAATCTGCTCCATTTGAGCACCACTCTCCACAGCAGCGTGGAGCCGAGAGTGACACACCCATAAATTTAAGTCTGCCTAGAACTTGTGAGAGTAGACTTTGCAGAGCAGACAACTCTTGAGAGATGAGAAAGGTAGGAGAGAGTGGAGAGGGTGGCAGGTCCTAAGGGCAAACGGAACAGTGTGTGCAAAGACCTGGAAGGCAGGGACACACATGTGTGCACTTGTTCTTCGCTGTAAGGAGGAACATGATGTTCGTGGGGGGCAGGGGGAGAAGAAGGGAAGAGGTAAGAGAGGAGAGGGGACAGCGCAGGCCATAGTCCTAAAATGACTAGCAGTGACTTGAGGATATTGATGCTTTAGAAAGAATGCTACCTACCCGTTACTTGCTTGAAGTAGTGCACCCATCTACCAACGGACATCAGCTGGCTTGCCCAGTGTGACTAAAAATTGCACACTGGTTGAGATTCTGAGACAATGAAGAGTTGGGAATAGATGACCTCTCAGGCTTTTTTTTTTTTTTTTTTTTTTAAGATTTTATTGGGGAATTGGTGGAGGGGAACAGCGTTGGGAAATCGGGGAAGGGGAACAGACAAGTTGCTGTCCCCTTGCTCTTCAGTTTAATTGCGGAGGATGTTGCTTCACTGCTGGCATCGTCATTGCGCTCTTCCCGGATGAGGCAGATCGGTCGCCGGTCCCTGGATGTCGCTCACCGCGGCCACCGGCAGCTCACGCTTGGCTGCCAGCCGCTCACGCCGGCTGTGGGCCACTCACTGCAGCCCATGGCAGCCCACTGCAGCAGGGGCTGCAGCCCACACCATCACCGGGGCTCGCACAGCCCAGCTCCAGGTGGAGCCGCCGCCAGCTGCAGAGGGCAGTATCACCGGCCCCCATGCGGGATCCGAACCGGGGCCGCTGGCATCCCAAAACCAGCGCCCAACCAATGCGCCACTCGGCCGGCCCCGACCTCTCAGGCTTTAAAGTTCAAGGACTTTAACATTTTATATATTTTGTCATTTTTAGAAATTTCATTGAGTTTAAATTACATATCATACAATTAACTCATTTCAATGATTTTTAGTAAATGTACTGAAATAATCCAGTTTTAGAACATTTTCATTGCACCATTTTGTTATTCTTTTTTTTTTTAGCTGAGCCATCCTGTCACCTGTTGGTAGCTCAGCGGCAGCTCAGCTTGGGCTGGGCATCGAACTGCTGTTGCTCAGAGTTCAGCTGCACTCTTCAGCGAGCTCTTAACCAACTGAGCCACTCGGCTGGCCCTCCATTTTGTTATTCTTTATGCTACTGGCCTAAGTGAGAAAGGAGAGCAGTAAGGATTCCCTTTGATATCTCCTTTACCATCTACATAAACTATTTGCTTCTTGTTGTAGCTTTTCCCTATAGCTTGGGTGGTTGCAGTAGCTGTGCAGATTTTCTTTTCCTAAATTATAAGTGCTTTGATATAAAAAAATACCTCTCAGTGTTTTGTGTGTGTGTGTCTATTTTGGTAAAAGCACTAATTACCTGGAAACCCTCTCCTCACACAAATACGCTCATACTCTTCCTCCCGGCATTGTTTGTTATGAACAGCCAGGAATTATAGGAAGAATATTAAAGGCTTTATATTCTAATGAACTTTTGCCTTGAAGTTTTTGTAGCTCACCCATCTTTATTAAGGAAATGTGTGCATGACAAAGATTGTCTGGTGTAACAGCAATGTATAACTACATGTAGAATTTACCCCGAAAGATAAATACAGCAGCAAAGGGAAGATTCAACACGAGGTGGGGGCACCTGCAGGGTCATCCTGATTCTCCCTCATTAGTTATACCCCACTATATAGCAGAGACCCTACTTCTCTTTCACCCAATGCCCATACCTGCCATTTCTTCACCCTGTCACTGTGCAGCCTCATCTGGGACTCGTCATCAGCGAAATATGCACCATCAATCCTCAGGGATCTCTTGCTTTCCTTGTAAGTCACGCAGTCTTTGTGATTTACATGCAAGGAGGAGGAGAAACACAAATACCTTCCTTCTGACCAGAAAGAAAACCCTGCTTTCAGTCCCCATGGTGGAGTCTGTGATGCTGGTGAAGGTTTGAGCTCTGGCGAAAGCTTTTCCCACACTGGCCGCACTGGTATGGCTTCTCTCCAGTGTGGATCCGCTGATGTAGTTTCAGGGTTGATTGCCGCCCAAAGCAGTTTCCACACTCTCCGCACGTGTAGGGTCTCTCCCCCGTGTGGACTCGCTTGTGTCTTTTCAGCTCTGAATTCCATGTGAAGCTTTTCCCACAGTCATCACATTTGTAAGGTTTCTTCGCTGAGCGGGTCGGCTGGTGACCAAGACGTTGCAAACGATTGCTTAGGTTTCTTTTACTTCCTTTGCTCTTCTTCAGCTCTCTCAGTGGGTGACTTTTTAGGGGGCTGCTGATGTATTCCAGTTCCCTGCAATGTCTCTGGTAGTGAGCAAATGGCTTTTGAGCATTTGGGGGACTGACCTGCCTCCGTGACAACCGGTGGGGTTCACTCATATTTGCCCCTCTCGGTTCAGGACTCTGCAGCCCACTCCCTTTGGATCTGCCAGATGACACTGCACATGGCTTTGCTCCTTTAGCCCCTTCCTGTTGTGGATTTTCTTTGTTCTCACTTTTCATTCTGGGGGCCTCTATAATTAGAAAGAATATTTCATTTTCTGGGCTTTGAGGAAAGAATCTCAGCAAAACAGTTATGAAATATACTGCAAGGTTTCTCAAAGTGTGGTCCTTCACTGGCAACTTGCATTAGAATCATCTGGGGCACTTGCCAAATAAAAAGGCTGCCCCTGTATCCCCATGGCTGCTGATGAGAATTTCTGGGAGTTAGGACGTGGAAATCTACACAGTAAAAGGCTTTGGGAGTGATTCAGATTTATATGAAAGTTAGGAACCAAGTCCTCTAACCTTCTCCCTCCTTCCTACCTTGAGGGAAAAGTGTAGGAAAGGAGAAATAGGGAAAGCAAACCCATCAGGCCTGAGTATCAACTAAGGAATAAAAAGAAGGAAGGGAGCTGGAATTTCAATACATGCTTTTACTTGGACACTGAATGACCACCATTTATCTCTTCAAATAATGATAAATCTAGTCAATGTGGCATTTCCTTTCCTTACAAAGTTGACAGCATTTGTGTTTGGAAACTGGAATATGGGCTAGACATGTATTCTAATTAAAGAAACTCCCCAACTTCTGACCACCAGAATTGAGGATTAGGATAGAAATGAGCTGGATGGCCTGTGAGCAAGTCAGAAAATCTAGAGTTGTGGTATCCTATAGAATTCCTGCTAAGAGGGCAGTGTGTGCGTGTGTGTGTGTGCGCTCGTGCGGACACGTGTGCTTTTCACTATGGCAGCCACTAGCCACAGGTGGCTACTGAGCACTTGAAATGTGGCTAGTGTTAACTGAGAAACTGAGTTTTAAATTTTACTTACTTTTTTTTTTTTTTTTTTGAGGGCAGTGTCACTGGCCCTCATATGTGGGACCCAAACCGGGGCCGCTGGCTTCCCAAGCCAGCGCTTAACCACCGCGCCACTCGGCCAGCCCAAGTTTTACTTACTTTTAATTAACTTAAATTCAGATTTAAATAAGTAGCCCATAAAATTATGGTCAACTGCTTTTCAACAAGGTTTTCAGAACAGTTTTTTCAATAAGTAGTGCTGGGACAACTGGATTCCCACATGCAAAAGAATGAAGTTGGATCCCTACCTCACAACACATACCAAAATTAATTCAAAATGATCAAAGACCTAAACGTAAGAGCTAACCCAATCTCTCTTTAAATAAAACATAGGTGTAAATCTTTGTGACTTTGGATTTGGCAATGCTATTTTAGATATGTCACCAAAAACACAAGGAAACCAAAAAAAAAATAAGATAAATTGAACTTCATCGAAATTAAAAACATATGTGCTTCAAAAAATACTATCCAGAAAGTAAAAAGACAACCCACAGAATAGGAGACAATACTTGCAAATTATATATAAGGGTCTACTATTCAGAATATATAAAGAACTATTACAACAAAAAGAATAACCCAATTCAAAAATGAGTAAAGAATCTGAATAGACACTTCTCCAACGAACATATACAATTGGCCAATAAGCACATGAAAAGATGCTCAACATCATTAGTCACTAGGGAACTAACTGAAAACCTCCATGAGATACTTCACACCTAATAGGATGGCTGTAATCAAAAAGACTGACAATAATAAGTGTTAGCAAGGATGTAAAGAAATTGGAATCCTCATAGGCTCTTGATGGGAATGTAAAATGACGCAGACACTTTGGAAAAGAGTCTGGCATTTCCTCAAAAGGTTAAACATAGAGTTACCGTATGACCCAGCAATTCCACTCCATACCCAAGGGAAATGAAAACATATATTCACAGAAAAATCTGTACATAAATATTCATAGCAGCATAATTCATAACAGGCCAAAGTGGAAAAACCCAAATGTCCACCAACTGATGAATAAACAAAATGTCAATTAACAGAATATCATTTAGCCATAAAAAGGCTAAATGAAGTATTGACACATGCTACAACACGGATTAACCTTGAAAACATCATGTTAAGTGAAAGAAGCCAGTTGCAAAATAGCACGTATTACATGATTCTGGACAATGAAATGTCCAGAATAGGTAAATCCAGAGGCTGAAAAAAACAATGGTAGTCAGGGACTGAAGAGGGAGGGGTGGAGGGTGACTGACTGCTAATGGGTATGGATTTCTTTTTGAGGTTATGAAAATGTTCAGAAATTAGATAGTCATGATGGTTTCACAAGTGTGTAAATATAGTAAAAGCCACTGAATTGTATGTATACTTTTAAAAGGAGAATTTTACGGCTGGCTGAGTGGCGCGGTGGTTAAGAGCTGGCTTGGGATGCCAGCGGCCCGGGTTTGGATCCCACATGTGAGGGCTAGTGACACTGCCCTCTAAAAAAATAAAATAAAATAAAAAATCAAAGAACAATTTTATAGTATGTGAATTATATCTCAAAAAATAAAACTTAAATAGCTGCATGTGGCTAGTGGCAACTGCATTAGACAGTGCAGTTATGAAGGAAGGCACTGTTGGATCTTAGGGATGAGAAGCATGAGAATCTACCCTTTCAGGGATCAAATTGAAGGAGAGACAGACTGCACACAAACCCAGCTACGTCTCCTGAGGCAGGAGAAGGGAGTGTGTGTGGCTACTTTCTTCAGAACCATGAAAGCCATAGGTTACGGGCAGGACCTCAGCCAGACACAATGCTTTTCTACTAGATGCGCAGTTCTTCTCCATTCCTGAGTTCTGAGAGTAATCAAGCCAAAGTGTTTCATTGAAGGTAGCAAATCTTAAGGAACCAAGGCTCTAGTCTTCCACAACTCTTCTCCAACTTGACTGTATCCTGTATTCATAGCACCAAGACTGGCTAAAGAGTCACTGTCATTCAGTCTTAGCGATCAAAGGGCTGCGTAGGGGCCAGCAATTACACTAGAATTGTATCAGAGACAGACAGGGAGGTAGACACAAAAGTTTAAAGCACAGACAATGTCACAGGAAGAAAAAGAGGCAGAAAATATTATGGAGTGGGGCTTTTTCTCTAATAAGCAGGACATTCTTTTGGCCCCTTTTAAACATGGGACCATTTTATTTTATTTTGTTTTTAGCTGAGCCATCCAGCGGCAAATCAGCTCGGGCTGGGCATCGAACTGCTGTTGCTCAGAGCTCAGCTCACACTCTTCAGTGAGCTCTTAACCAACTGAGCCACTCGGCCGGCCCTAACATGGGACCATTTTAAACAAAACACAGCTACAACTGGCTGTGGTTCATCAGTGGTCATATTTGGATCTGTCTTCACTATAGGGAGTTCTGAAAGGGATAGAAAAGTAGGCACTAGAATAGTACTATTGTGCACTGAATTGTCAAATAGTCATTAACAGAAAATAAAAACATACTGCTCAGGGCCAGCCAAGTGGCGCGGTGGTTAAGCGCAGGCTTGGGAAGCCAGCGGCCCCGGTTCGGGTCCCACTTATGAGGGCCAGTGACACTGCCCTCAAAAAAAAAAAAAAAAAAAAAAAGTCAGGAAAAAACATACTGCTCATACATAGTATCAATACCACTCTATTTAGTGAAATTTGGTAGGGAATAAAGATCTACTATTACATACAACATTTTCAAAAAACACAACACCTGGTCTATGGCTTTTCAGAACCATGGGTGCCTTGATGGAGATAAAGGACTGATGAGAGGGAGAAAGGAGGCACAGAGTGTTTACCTGTCCCAGCCAACTTTGGGGCTGGTTCCAGGAAGAGTGGAAACTTTTCCCAATGATGAGGGCTCAGCTGGTCCTGAGATCCTGCCTGGGAAGGCTCCTCCAGATAGCTCTCCCTGGGATATCGCCTAGGAGTTTGCAGTTGAAAGTCTGGCAGTTCCTGTTCTCCAAGCTGAGATCCAGTTTTTTCCAAGAGCACCTTCTGCCCCTGCATACAAACGGCCACCTAGGGACAAACCCCAGGCATTAGAGTGCAACTCGAGGGCTGACTGAGGGCACCTTGACCTCTTGAGCGCCATAATGACCCATTTACCCTGAGAATTCCAAATAATGACCTGGAGGTCAACTTTGCTAGAGACCCCTGAAACTCTCAAAGGAAGCACAGAGAAGAACATGCAAAATGACCAGAACGAGGCTGCTTCAAATCAGCCAATACTTATTGAGTGGCTGCCCCTAAAGCTGGTGCCTTTCTCAGGCCTGGAGTCAAAGTCCTTAGAGAACAGGCACAAACATCAGGGTCAATCTTGACATTGGCTTAGCAGATTCCCACTCTATACCCACCTGTCTACATACTTCTACTGAAAACTTCTCTGTAGGACTGGAAAGCAGTATGGTGGAGGCCATTAAAAAACACCTTTATCGGGCCGGCCGAGTGGCATGGTGGTTAAGCGCTGGCTTGGAAAGCCAGCGGCCCCGGTTCGGTTCCCACATATGAGGGCCAGTGACACTGCCCTCAAAAACAAACAAACAAACAAACAAAAAACACCATTATCTAATAAATTGTTCTGTCCAAGGTTCTCCTGGTAAGGAGATCTCAGTAGTATGGGGTTGTCGGAAAAGTCATGACATATTTTTCTGTTTTTCATTGCAAAAATGTGTCATGACTTTTCCGACAACCCAATAGTAGGGCTATAAGAGGTGCCCCAACCCTGTTCCTTGCTTCCATTCCCCAAAGCACATGGATGTTTGCCTCCTGCCTAGGCCAAGACTAGGATCTAACAAGAGGACAGGGGCAGAAGGAATACTAGCTAACTGAGTTGTGACTTTCTGATCCAAAGGCAATATGCAAGACACTTCATTGGAATAAGGTCCAATGACGTTCTCCCCAAATCAAATTCCTACCCCAAAGGATGACACTGTCTGCTAAGAATCTCAATTGTAGGAACACCTATCCCTTCTCGGCCTTTTGGCTAAGATCAAGTGTAGTATCAATTGTAGGAAAACTTCAAAACGAATGAGAGGGAGATCTGTCAGCAAAGATTCAAGAACCTTACTTGATACTCTACTTCCTCACTGGAGTGTCAGTGGCTGCTTTTTCTAAAAACCTGGGACATCTTGGGGTGGGGTGGGGTGGGTGAGGAGTGTTCCCAAATAGAGGCCAGAAGACATGTTTGAAGCTATCTGGTCCATTTCTGAACTCTATCTAACTAGGGAGGGATCCAGAGACCAAACACTACCCAGGTAAAAAAGAAATCCTGGGGACCACAAGAGAAAACCCTCCTTACCCACTGCTTTGGTCTCTTGGCTGCTCTGTGAAAATCTTCCACCAGGGTCACCATCTCCTTGCTGCTCATTGGACATCGATGCCTGACCCGACACTGGATTTCTGGAGGCAGGATGTTCAGAAACTGCTCCAGTACCAGCAGCTCCAAAATCTGCTCCTTAGTGTGCACCTCGGGCTGCAGCCACTGCTGGCAGAGCTGTCGGAGCCGGGAGAGTGCCTCTTGGGGTCCAGACACCTCTTGATAACAAAACCGTCTAAAGCTCTGGCGGGAGAGCTCAGGATCTGGGCAGTCTTTTTGCACAGCTGGCCCCCGTTTCTCTTCTAGCTTTGTTATGATGTGTCTCTCTTGCTTGGAGGAGGCCTGAATGTGGGACTGCGAGCTCAAAGTTATCTCCATCTTAGCCGCCATTTTGGGGCTCAGGAGATAGCTTTTCTCTCCTTGTAAACAGCTCAAGCCTGAGGGATCATGGTCCTGGAGAGGTCTTTCTGAATGCCAGAAAGATGCTAGAAATGAAGCTCCTCTAGGATGCTTAAGAGGAGAGGATGCAGTCAGGGCCTTCTCCTTCACTAGCCGTGACCCCAAACTCCTGAGGACAACACAATCGCTGGGAGTGGGAAGAGTCTGTCTTTTTGCCAGTTTCTAGAACTGTCTTGAGAAGGAGAAAAGTCATAACGTCCTAAAAGGCAACTGGAGAGAATACTGCTTTTCTTTCAGTAAGCATACGAGGTCTCAGAAGAAACGCACAATATGACCTAATAGGCTGACATGAATCCCTAGGAAAAGTTCAAGTTGTCAAACAGGTCGACAGCACCAACTCCTCCGCATCCTGGTAGGGCCGACCTCCAGCATCTCGCAGGAAGCTATAGGGTGAGTCCAGGCAGGCCGCGGCACACGCCGCGGATTGGGAGTTAGCGGAAGCCTCCTGCTCACGAGAAAGGTAGACCACGAAACTGAAGCAGCTAGCTTCCGAGGATCCACAGGCCCAGCCGCTCCGGCCTCCGAGGGGGCCCGGTTCGGGCCCTGCGCCTTAGCTGGCCCGGGGCTTGGCGAAGCTCCGGCACTCCAGCGCGCAGCTCGGCTTCGTTGCCGGGTACGAGCCCCGGCTGGAGCCCCGGAATGCAGCGATGTCAACAGCCCGGCACCCTTCTCCCACCTGCAGTAGACTCACCGCTTTGGGGGGCCATGGAACCGAAACCCAGGAGCCAGGGCTGGGGGCGGAGCAGAAGCCTCCTGTCGCGGACACGTCCACTGGCTGCCGAGTGCTACGCCACGGGAGAGCCCGCCCCTTCCCCAAAGGGATTGGCTCCTCGAGGACATTCTCTCTCGTCTATTGACTGTTGGACCTGTCGATATTGGCGAGGAAACGCCCTGCCGTCGTAGTGCATCCTGGGAATTGTAGTCCGGTGGCACGGCTTGCGAGCCTAGCGCCAAGGTTGCCGATGCTAACTTCAGGGCCCGGTCGCCCAGTCAGTTTGGGGAGTTGCTAGGGCACGTGTCTGGTGAGTGCTTTGCTTGCTACTGTCAGGGGTTAGCAGCTGGGTCCCACTTTAGCCTGGAGACTCCTTGCCGCCGGATCTTGTCGGGCTGTTGGACCAGGCCCGGATGCCCCTTGCATTTTCCGCGGTCCCTTTCCTGCCCCCTGGTGCCCTTAACTTACACGAGCTAGCCAGGCCGGGTTTGAATCTCTGCCCGAGCCCGGACTCCCTCTGAACTGTGACTCTGCTCCTCCCATCTAAGTCTCGCTGCAGCGGGAGCCTGGGGATGTTTTCCAACACCACACTTCTGCCATAATATCTAACCTTAGCATCGTGGAGGCACTAGGAATCCTTGCGGAGTGAAAGTGAATCAGTCCGTCCCCCAATTCTCATCCTGCTTTCTGCCGGGTGAATCATGCCGGGTGAATCATCACCAGAGGGAAACCAGATTTTGAAAGACCAGAATTTTATTTTATTTTTTTATTTTTTTGAGGGCAGTGTCACTGGCCCTCATATATGTGGGACCCGAACCGCGGCCGCTGGCCAGCGCTTAACCACCGCGCCACTGGGCCGGCCCGAGAGACCAGAATTTTAAAATTAAGTATGAATGGGATGTCAGGGGTCAAGAGGACTGCCGGCTCCGCCTTCTGCATGAAACTTTTATAGCATTTATTAAATTCTTCATCCAGATACGGTGCAAGGCAACGGGTAAAGTTTCTAAACCTGGCCTTGCTGCTGAAAAGCTATGCTTTGTAGATGCTCCATGTTTTGTTAAAAAGGAATGCTAACAGTGCCTTTGATTCCTCTATCTCTAGTCCCTCCTGCCACACTGAAATGTAAAATGAATATAAATAAAGGCAGTTCAAGTTCTTTGAAAGAAAGGGAACCTGAATCTTTTTTTTTTTAAGTAGTTTTTTTACTCCCATAAACAGGCATAAGCCTGTTGAGTGGGGGTAGTTGCAAGTAGCTCCAGTGTTGCATCCCCCCGATTTAACAATTCCCAGAAAATTTGGAACTTCACCCATCCCACATGTATGTAAAATCTCAGAAAAGAATTTTGACAGGCCCAGCCTTTCTCTGATGCCCACTCCTGGGGCAGGGAGAAGGGTACTGTAATGAATAGCCCCACCAGAGCCAATGGAATAGAGAGGGGCTTTTTCAAAATGGAAAAAGATGCTGCTATTAGAAGTGGGGATGGAATGTTGCGGGGAAAGCATACAGCAAACCAGAATATCATTTATCATCCACATTGAGTGTGTGGTAGTGGTGGTAGGGAGGAGGGTGTCATAGTGATGAAAAGGTGACTCAAGAGGCACTCATACTATTATCTCCTTAAGAGAAGGTGGCAATTGGGAAGGTGGGTCCAGGCTTCTTGAGGGTAGGGGAGAGCAGGAACAAGATGCAGGCATGTGGGGAACATGTGAAGGAACAGCTGGACACACTGTGAGGAGTAGTTTGTAGTTTAGGGAATTCATTAACAGACAAATCTGGCTGGGGAGAAAACTATATTTTTAGATATTTCTAGTGCTTTGGGTCCTTGGATTGCAGAAGGAGTAAAGGAAAAGCACAGAAATAAATCACAAGCAGAAAGAAGGAATATGGAACAGTTTTATGCTGTCTTCCCAGTCTCCCTTTTTAACCATGAGTCTGTACATCTATGTCACTTTCATGTCTCTGATTCCAGGAAGACATTGCTTTCACCGGTATCCGGGAGAACCGCTTCCTAGTGATAGGAAAAGAGATGGAATCTGATCCTGAGTGTGGAAGTGGCAACCAGTAAGCCAGTTCATGAAGCGAATGATGGCTGCAACAAGGAGTCTCCAGTGACAGCCATCCCAAGCAAAGGCTCCACACAAGGACAGAAATCAGCCCTTCGTAGCAACAGTTCTGACTACGAAGGTGCCCACCAGCGCTTTCAGCAGCTCTGCTGCCAGGAGGTAGCTGGCCCCCATGAACTCTGGGAACTCTGTTGTCAGAGGCTGAGGCCTAAGACACACTAAAAAGAGCAAATCCTGGAGCTGCTGGTTTTGGAGCAATTTCTCACCATCTTGCCAGAGGAGATCCAGACCTGGGTGAGGAAGCAGCATCCAGAAAATGGTGATGAAGCTGTGGCTCTGGTTGAGAATGTACAGAGAGGACCTAGACAACAGGTAAGAAAAGGAAATAAGAACTGTGTGGTTTTGGTTATCAAGAAGTTGGGGTGAACAAAAAAACAAACTAACGAAAATTAAAAAATAAAAATAAAGAAGTTGGGGTAGGAGCACAGCAAACCAGTTACTAGAGAGGTGCTTAGTTAGTTGAGAAATGCACACTAGCCCTCTGCCACCCACCGGAAAGTACTAGCTATCTTGAGTTGGTCCTATGCCCTTACTTAGCCTATGGGAAGAATTTCACATTTGCTGAAATAACTTAGACACTGATATATTCAATGAATGTTTAGAGTCCCTAATTAAAGTGGTGAAAACACTCAAAAGTTCTCCAAAACAAGATCAGAGAAAGGACAACTATCCTTCACTCGGGAGGTCAGGAAAATTGGAGAGCTTGGTGAATTAAAATCCAATCTCTCTTGGGCCAGCCAAGTGGCGTGTTGGGACGCCAGCTCTGAGCAGCAGGATCCCGGTTTGGATCCCACGAATGAGGGCCAGTGACACTGCCCTCTACAGCTAAGATGGTGAACAACAGCTACACCTGAAGCTGGGCTGCTGTGAGTCGCTGGGGACTGCATAGGCTGCAGCCCCTGCTTAGTGGGCTGCCATGAGTTACAGTGAGTGGCCGGTAGGAAGAGTGCACGGTCAAGAGCCATGGTGAGCGGCCGTCCAGAGGCCAGCAACCAATCAGCCTCACCCAGGAAGAGCGCAATGACAATACCAACATGGGCCAGTGAAACAATCAATGTCCTCCACAACTAGACTCAAGAACAAAAGGAAAGCAACTTGTCTGTTCCCCTCCCCCAATTCCCCAATAAAATCTTTTAAAAACATTTAATCTCACTTGCTAGAAGGTTCCTTGAGGGTTGAGTGCCATGGGTTGTACACTAAACAGAGTTGTATTAGAGCTGGTCCTTGCTGCCTGGATTAGCTGGTCAGTAGGAACAGTGATGAGTTTCACAAAAGATCCTCTTGTGGAGGTAGGGACTAGGTCTGAGATCTGATTAGTGTATATATTTTGAGACAAGGGAGTTGTGAAAGGCTCAGGAGAAGGAAAAATAACATGAGGGCTTTGGTTGTGGGAGATTTGGCTGAAGGCAGCTAAAATCCGAATCAGAAGTCTGGGAGAGGGCCGGCCGAGTGGAGCATTGGTCAAGTGCTGGTTTGGGGATGCCAGCGGCCCCGGTTCGGATCCCACATGAGGGCCAGTGACACTGCCCTCTACAGCTAACAACAGCTCCACCTGGAGCTGGGCTGTGCGAGCCCCGGTGATGGTGTGGGCTGCAGCCCCTGCTGCAGTGGGCTGCCATAGGCTACAGTGAGTGGCCTGCAGCCAGCGTGAGCGGCTGGCAGCCAAGCGTGAGCTGCCAATAGCCGCGGTGAGCGACATCCAGAGGCCAGCGACCGATCTGCCTCATCCGGGAAGAGCGCAATGACGATACCAACAGTGAAGCAACATCCTCCGCAACTAAACTGAAAAACAAAGACAGCAACTTGTCTGTTCCCCTTCCCCGATTCCCCAACACTGTTCCCCTCCGCCAATTCCCCAATAAAATCTTTAAAAAAAAAAAAAAAAAGAAGTCTGGGAGAGGCATAGAGTAACAGAGTGCGGGTCAGAGGAATGCTGTAGCCAGAGTGGGGCTGTGGTCTGGGCCGGAAGCAGTCTGCTTGGCTGGAACGGGACGTGCTTGCATTTCTTGGTGATGAAGCAGGATGCACACTGGCTCCCGGCCACTCACTGTAGCCTATGGCAATGCAGCAGGGGCTGCAACTATGCTGTCCCGGGGACTCACAGCAGCCCAGCTCCAGGTGGAGCTGTTGTTCGCCGTCTTAGCTGTAGAGGGCAGCGTCACTGGCCCTCATACGTGGGATCCGAACCAGGGCTGCTGGCGTCCCAAGCCAGCTCTTAACCAACACACCACTCGGCTAGCCCTCATTTTCATTTTTTGACAGTGGCCTCGACACTTTCTCTTATGCTTCCTTATATCTCACGTCCTTTTCTAATGCCAACCTCAGGGGTTGTAAAGTCCAGCATAGGTAGGTATGTGTAGTGACACATGATGGACTCTGCTCTCAAGTCCTGGATTCTGGGAAGGACTTAAAAGTGCTCCTTGAAAGGGCCGGCCGAGTGGCGCAGCGGTTAAGCGCTGGTTTGGGAAGCCAGCGGCCCCGGTTCGGTCCCACATGTGAGGGCCAGTGACACTGCCCTCAAAAAAAAAAAAAAAAAAAAGTGCTCCTTGAGGAGAGAGCCCCTGTAGGAGCAGCCAGAGAATCACTGAGATCCCATCTGAAACGGGGTTCATCCAGAGGAATGGACTTTGAAGGGGTAACCAAGCTCATACCAAAGACCAGGGGTACAGTCAGGAGGTGAGCGGGAGCCTCCACCCTCACCAGAGGCAGAGGAGGAACAATTATCTGTGAGAAATACAAGTCTGAGCTAGACAGATAAGTGCTTTTGAAATATATCCACAAAACAAGATTTCAAATTAGTTGAGGGTCATAGCACATAAATAGAGTGGAGATCCTTGATGTGTTAGCCAAATTCTCTTTTACTGCCATGTAATTCTATTCTGAACCAGTTGTATTAAGGGGGACATGTTTATCCTCATCTTCTGCAGTGCAAGCAGTTCATGTACTGAAGGTGTTAACATCCATGCCCCATCCATCTTAATCTCTTCCAGAATACATTTCTCCTATTATGTTTGCCTTTCTTCCAAAGCTCTATGTTTTTCTTTTTACTTGTCTCAATTTTTTTAGACAAAAATTTTAATTAACCCTCCGTTGGACATAACTGATCTCACAGATTCATTGCACACAAACTTTCAAATATCTAACAGTAAAGTATTGTGATTCATCGCTTCCGTATCTTCCCCCTCTCTCTACTGTAACCTATTTACCAGTCGTGTTTGTGACTTAGTACAGTAAAGATGTTTTTCATAGTGGCATCTTTGTGTGCAATGAATCTGTGGATCAATTGCACCCAATGCAGGGTTAAAGAAAATTTTTCTTAAGTGAAATTCACATAACATAAAATTTACCATTTTCAAGTGAACAATTCAGTGGCATTTGGTATATTCAAAAAATGTTGTACAATCACCACCTCTGTGTAGTTCCAAAATATTTCACCCCCTCCAAAGATAACCATGTGCCTTCATTCTCTATGGATTTGCCTGTTCTGGACATTTCATAGAAATGGAATCCTAGAATATGCAACCTTTTTTGTCTGGTCTCTTTCATTTGGCATGTTTCTAGCATGTATCCTACTTCATTCCTTTTTTATGGTTGACTAATTTTCTATTGCATGGACAGACCAAGGCTCTATCTTTATAAGTCTCTTTCTGTGAAGCACTTTGGCTCCATACATTACTAGACAGCCTAAAGGCCACTGCTGTCTCTTCTGCTTATTTGAAAGCTGCCATTACAGGTTGTTAAACAAGTATTAAAAGCCAGTGCATCATTATATAACTCAAATCCTAAAGGAAAACGTGGGGTGTTCATGCTGTTTAAATTGGTGAGCTTCTATTAATGAAATGGAAAATAGCCTAAGCAGTGTATTTGCTTTTGTATTTTTCAACCAATGTAAATACTCCATTATTATCTTTTTAAATTTAGCACTTATTTCCTTTTAATCCTTGGGAACATCTGTGCTCTCTGAGGCTTTGGGGTCTGAGGAAAGGTTGCAGGACTCACTGTGTTCTAGGTCTGCCCCTCCTCTCCCTGTGCCCAAGGGTTGCTCAGATCCTGAGAGCTGTAACCTCCCCAGGGTCACAGCCTGTGAAGATCCATTAATGGGTCATCAAAGTGAACCATTTCCTTTATAGAACTCTTGAAGGTGGGAATCTAGGAGACAATGTGTTATCTTGGTCTGAAAAAAAATAAAAGGTTTGAGTTACTATGGTATTTTTAAAAGTATATAGTTATCTTTGGGTGGGGGAGCTATGAGAGACCTCCCCCCCCCCCAACTCATTATTTTTCTTTGAAATGGAAAAAAAACTTTTTTTTTTTAAAGCTATTATGCCAAGAAGAATCTGGAACTTCCCTACACACAGAGAGGCCCTGGCTATGAGAATCATCCTCAAACTTGAGTGCATCAGACTCATGGAGAGCATGTGAAAACATTCCCAGGCATCAGCCCCAGAGTTCTCATTCCGTAGCTCTGAGGTAGAGCTGGGGAATATGGATTGTGACAGGTTCCCAGGTGCTGCTGATGCTGTGGCCCAGGTACGCCTCAGAACCTCTGCTCTGTGTGTCCGTTATGTGGCAGCCGCCCTCTGACAGTGGCTGTTTCTCCCCCAGCCTGGCTTACTCCAGAGGCTGCCAGGAACCGTCCCCAGAAGAGGGATCTTCAAGACCAGGAGACAGGTGCTATACTCTGGACTGCTGAGACCCAGGTAAGCTGTGGTTGACGCCTTTTTTTTTGTTTTTTTTTTTGTGTGTGGTTTTTTTTTTGAGGGCAGTGTCACTGGCCCTCATATGTGGGACCCGAACCAGGGCCGCTGGCTTCCCAAGCCAGCGCTTAACCACTGCACCACTCGGTCGGCCTAGTTGACGCCTTTTGTCTCTTGAAGTTCCCATATCACCTCACACTCTCACTCTGAAACTCGTTCTTTCCCAGAGATGTGAGAAAGACTTTTAGGTGGTCCAGTGAGCTCGTCTTGAGTTATTTTCTTATTCTGTCCATGCTGATGTCATCAAATGGCTGTCTACCCAGCCCGATCCTTCCCTCAGAGGCCTGACATCGCTTGCCTTTCTTTGCCCCTGACCTGATGACTATGGTCCTTCCTGTCTTTGCCCACCCCAGGCTAGAGCAGTACGATTTTATCCGTAGCAGCAGACCCTGGTGTTGTTACAGGGGCCAGTCACATCTGAAGACAGAGCCGTATCCCTCTATCAAGAAGGACGGACTCACCTTGGGCCTGCACAGAGGGCCCTATACAGGGGTCTTACACAGAAGGATGACAGAAACGTCTCACTAGGTAAGCATCTGCATTCCCTCTAGGTCCAGGGGTCTGGAGAGCTGAGTCAGCAGAAAGGGGCCCCCTGCACAGATGGGAGAAATTGCCATTGTGGATGGTGCAGCTGGACATGAAAAGTATATCACGTATCCTAGCCAGGAAGTTAGAGGAGCTGACCTGCCAGCCCTGTTCCCAGACTTGGCTCTGATGGTCAAAGGATGGGAAAGCCCACATACAGGCCTTAGATTAGCAATCAAGAGGAAGCCATGTTTACTCCAGGCCTCATCATCAACTTAGTGAATGACCTTATATAGGCCAGGGAATTTTGGTTTTCATGGAGTTTAGGAATTATTGGGTTTTTGGAAAAGTCATGACCTATTTTTTCTGTTTTTCATTGCAAAAATGCATCATGACTTTTCTGACAACCCAATATTTCCCTTGAACTTTAAAGCCACAATTTTGCATTTACTCATTCACAGAGTACATGTCATTTTTTTTCCCCATGGAATTCCACTTAATGTGCTTCTTTAGATTGCCAGTTAGGCCTTCAGCCCAGACTCTCTCCCCTTCCCTCTTTCTCTGCCACTGATCCTCCTTTCATAACCAAAGCCTGCACTTGCCAGATACTCAGAAACTTGCTTTCTTCTTGTTTGAGCTGGCCAATCTCAGGGTGGCTTTTTGATTCTGTTCCCAGAAATTATGCCATTCAAGAATTGAGAGTATACCTACAGACAGATTGACAGTTGACACAGAACTTAACTGTTTCGGTTTTGTCATTGTGTCAAAATATCCAAAAAGAAACAGAATAGGAAAAACGTAAAGGGTGTACAGTATATTTACCTGTGACCACAAATTTGGAGCTGAAAAGTATTACAATTAGAAAATAAAATCTAGGCCTTTAATTGGAAGACTGAATCATATAAAGAATTCTAATTTCTTTATGGTAGTTTAACTGTAATTCATTCTTCATTCCATTGTTTTTCCTTCTCCATAGTCCAATATAATTTTATTCTTTCAGGTTTTGAGATCAAGAATGGGATTGAAAAAGAGAATTCAAAATGGGATGATTCAGATAAGTGAACAAGCCTTTACAGAGAAAGTCTAGTAGAGAAGATTTTGGGCACTCTGAGCTCAAATAGGCTGGGAGGGTAAGCCAGTGTCAAGAAGACAACATAGACATTTTCCAGGGCAGAGTGAGGAAAGAACCCAATCCCAGGAAAGGGTGAGTCACCAGAGTCTTTCAACTAAGGAAAAGCCTTGGACACATCCCGTGTGGGAGAAACTGCTCTCAGAGCTCTCGCTTCTCTCACTACCAGCTCCCGAACTGCACAAAGCAAATGTCATGAATGTGGGAAAAGCTTTAGCCGAGGTTCTTACCTCATTTGGCATCAGAGAATCCACACAGGAAAGAAGACTTACAAGTGCATAAATGTAGGAAAGGCTTCAGTGAGCGCTCCAACTTCACTGCCCACCTACGGACTCACACAGGGGAGAGACCCTACCAGTGTGGGAAATGTGGGAAAAGCTTCAACCAGAGCTCCAGCCTCACTGTACACCAGAGGGTTCATACTGGGGAGAAGCCTCATCAGTGCACTGTCGGTGGGAAGAGGTTCAATAACAGTTCCCAATTTAGCACTCACCAGAGAGTCCACACCGGTGAGAGCCCGTACAAGTGTGCTCAGTGTGGGAAAAGCTTCAACAACACCTCCCACTTCAGTGCCCACCAGAAAAACCCACACTGGGGAAAAGCCTCACAAGTGCTCAGTGTGAGAAAAGCTTCACTAAGAACTCTGCCCTCATCCACCATTAGGAGGTACACAACGAAGAGATACATCATAGAAAGAAATGGCTAAGTGTGTAGGAAACTGGACACATCAATTCCTTAGGTCAACATGTGTTTCTTAGAGCTTCTGCTGTGGAGAGTGCTAATCCCTGGATTAGCTATTGACAACTGGATCTCAAGAACCACATCCAGGAATTGGAATCAGCTTAAAAATACTGTACATCAGCCTAAAAACCCTCTGTCCATCTCTGCCTATGGTTCCCATCCTACAGTGGTTTTCTATCTTGCTTTGAAGGGGGAAAAGCTATAGGACCATTAGTCCTGTCAGGAAACTACAGTATCCTTGTTTTGAACAGAGAACAGGTGGCTAGTGGCCTGAGAACTTTTTCTGGGCCATGTCAGAGAAGAAATTCTCCCCCTTCGTGGGAAGCACATCTAGAAGTTTAACAACCTGGATCCATTCTAAACCAATAATTGATCTCTGACACCTACTGTTAGCTCCAAATCAGATAAAACTCTGTAACCCAAGGGCCGGCCGAGTGGCTCAGTTGGTTAAGAGCTTGCTCAAGAGTGCGAGCTGAGCTCTGAGCAACGGCGGTTCGATGCCAGCCCAAGCTGAGTTGCCGTTGAGCTGCCAAAAGGTGGCAGGATGGCTCAGCTAAAAACAAAAACAACAAAACTCTGTAACCCAACCACCACCAGAAAGGGAACAAAGGAAAGAAAGGATAGGTTAAGCCTCTGGATAATACTAAATCTAAGCGACTGAAGACTTAATTCTAGAGGAAGCATAACATCTGGTTTGATCTTTGTAAGATTTCTCATTTTACCATCACCCCATCTGAGTTCCTGGTTTCTTGTCTCTTATAGAAAACTGTTTCTACGAATTTATAAGAATCGCTATTTCTAATGAAAATAAAGGCATTTCTCCCTCTACGTCCTTGGCCTTTGTAATTTTCTCCAGTAGAAGTTTAACACTCGTGTAGAAGCCTGCAGGGTCCTGAAGAGGGTCTAAGACTAGAACCTGCTCCAGGGCACTAGGACATGCCGAGAAGGAGTAAGGGACAGAAAATGGGGAGAGGAGGAACTGAACTGGGCAGGAAAGCTTTGAGCTATCCGAGAAAGGAGATCACAGGCATAAGGGAAGTATAGGGACTACAGGAGGCTCTGACTGGTGAAAGGCAGGAAAGTGTGAGGAACCCTAAAAGCCAAAGTTAAAACGTACTGATCCCAAATAAAGCAGTTGTATTTACACTTTTGTGAGATCTCCATGGATAAAAAGTACTAAAATATGGGTACCTTGTACACAGTTCTTGGCCCTTATAGGCAAGATATGTTATGGTGAATATCAAGTGACATGGTCTCTGATGAGCCATTTTGAGGAATTAAATATGAGCAAAGAATGTACATTCTAACTCAAAGAAGACAAACTTTTTTCTCCTAAATTTTGGGGAAGAAGGAGAAGCAAATGCGGGGCATGGGAATATACTTCAGTGTTTCATCAGTTTGAGCCCTGCTGGGGCGACCCCACATTTGCCTGCGTACACTGTCCTTGAACATAGCCCTTAGGGCACGCTAAGCAGGCCAGTTCCTAGAGGCACATACTTACCTCTGTTCTAGACAAAAATTAACATATTTGAAGAGCCTGAGCAAAGGCAAAGAGGTGGGGTGAATGTGACCTATTTGGGACAGCCTGACTTCACTGGAGATTCATGTGGAGAAGGTGACAGCCCAGGGTGGATCAGTTATTGAAGGGCTTTGGATATCAGCTCCATGAAGTCAAGACTTGATGAGGAGAACCAGTGAAAATCGATATACATGGTAAGGAAGTGGAGATGCTCAATGAGGCCTCCCTAGCAGGCTTCTCCCATGCCTGGGTTGGCTCTGATGTGGCCAGAGCCAAGGAAACGGATGAAACGGTAGAACTCCCTGCATTTTTAGGTTGCCTCCACCTCTAAATTGTTTTATTCTCTGGTCTGTTGTGCAGAAAACTATCACAGTACTAGAGCTCGCAACCCTTGCCTGTCTGGTACTCTGGATGGTCTGGAGTAGACAGGTAAGAATTGGAGAATATATCATTTAGGAAATATTTGATTGCCTGTAATATACCAGGTATTGTAGGAGCTAGATACAAACAAGTCAACAAAGTATACACTGTATCTTCCTGAACAATCCTCATTGGACCCTTCAGAAATACCGGTACTAATCAGGCAGCACCACCTAGCCAGCAACCCCGAAGATCTAAATGCCAGCTCGGCAGGGCCTCTCTTCCAAGCTTTGAAGTTCTGGTCAATTTTTCCTCCCAACCCCATGTGTGGTACCTACTTCCTATAGTTATGATCTCTTGCTTTAGTGTCTATCTTTCATTGCCTAATGCAGCCTAATACTACACTACCCACTTGAGAATGAAGCTGAAGTAGGTTTTACAAAAGTTAACACCCACAAGTCTATAGATTTCCTCAGATGTGTAACACTACCCACTTGGTTGGGTTCAGCCCTTCAGATATGCATTAAAATGGCAGGTTTTTTCCCCTGTAAATTAACTTCTGGGATTCTACATATGGTTTCTTCACTTTCTTCCCTCGCCATAACATTTTAATTGGTTCAATTTTTCAATTGACACTACCTTTTTTCCAAGGATTCCTAACCACTTCCCATAAACTGAATCAGATATTCTCACAACAACCTAGAGAAGTAGGGCAAAGCCTACTGATTATAAACCTCGCATATCTATTGTGGTTCCTCAGCTTAAGATGGTAGATGCATGGTCACAGCCAAAGCAAGAGCTGGGCCCCTCAAGCCTCCTTACCACATTCTCCTTTCCGCTTGCAACCTCTTCTATGCCTCTCCTGTGAGGGGATGGCCTTACCAGTCAGTGTAGAAACAACACAGGACTTCCGGTATCCCGAACTAGAGTGCAAATTTCATTGCTCACTTTGTCATCGTGGAATCTTTACTTTCACTATTAATAGCTCCAGCCTCCTTGCAGTTCCACTGCGAGGAGCCATCCTTGACTTGGCTTCTGGAGAGAGACAAAGAGAAGGACTGAGCATTCTTTTTTTCTGGGAAACATAGGACAAGTAACTCCACCACTCCCTGTGCGATAGGGTAGTTAACCTGAAGGTATTTGAATTTGGTGCCACCCTACTCTGTCATCTTGAAGAAGCTGTACTCCTGAAGTTACTTGTGCATTCCCCATTCACTTGGCCAGTCCCATGGTACCTATGAAGGTTTTCATAACTTTGGGATTTATGAGAATTCAAGTTAGGTCTGGGTTTCCTCGTAGCCCTGAAGCATACCTATCACAGTTAAGTGACTTAGTGACTACAGTAAAAGAACTGCATTTTGAACACAGGTCAGATCAATTTGAATTACTTGTCTCTCACTCTCAACAATCTTTTTGGCTAAGAATTTCTGTAAAACTTCACAGCAGAGACCTTATACTCTGTCAGATAGGATAAGGGTTTCAAGTTCTATGTGGCTCTTAGTAATTGCTATTCTTGCTAAATGTTAAAACATAGCACAGTATTTTGTAGATGGCAGCTGTAAACAGGATGAGCTTGACAGAAAGTCAACCTGGTAAATGCAACCAATTGCAAAGAAGAAATCAATGTGTAATTAACCAAATAGTGTATATAAGCAATGACTAAGCCTCCCTTCTGGGAGACAGAGCTTTGGATGCAAATCCTGTCCCCTTTACTTCCTACAAGTAAATAAAACTAATGATGAGCACGTGTTATTCCGGAGTAGGGCACTCCAAGGGGTGAACCCTTTAAGTTCACTAATAATAAGGGCAGTCTTGTTGTCACATATATAAGATTAATGTCTGTCATCCCCTGAATGAATGTAAGGTTCTTGGACAGCAGGGAATTTGATTTGTTCATTGATGAATCAGCACCTCAAATAATCTCTGTTGCTAAATAAATATCTTACAAATAAATGAATGGGTGGAAAAAAAACACCAGGAAGACTGAGGTCACAAGTCCTCATTAACTGATTGGGTGTCAAGTACTTAAGCATTATAAAGAATATTAACGGAGACGAAGTGTGGACCCTGGATGAGATGTTTCTGGCACTGTCTCTGGTCCACTTCTACTACTATTGCTCTAGGGCAGGATTTCATTTTTTTTTTAAAGATTTTATTGGGGAATTGGGGGAGGGGAACAGCGTTGGGGAACCGGGGAAGGGGAACAGACAAATTGCTGTCCTTTTGTTCTTCAGTCTAGTTGTGGAGGACATTACTTCACTGGCCCATGTTGGTATCATCATTGCGTTCATCCCGGGTGAGGCAGATTGGTCGCTGGCCTCTGGACGGCCGCACACAGCAGCTCTTGGCAGCTCACACCGTCTACCAGCCGCTCACGCTGGCTGCCGGCCACTCGCTGTAGCCTATGGAAGCCCACTGCAGCAGTAGGGCAGGATTTTTGCCTCTCATCACTAGTGACATTTTGGGCTAGACAGGTCTTTGTTGTGTGTGTGTGTATTGGGTGGGTATCCTGTACATTTCAGGTTGTTTAGCTGAATCACTGGACTCCATCCACTAGATGTCAGCAGCATGTCCCAGTGGTGACAACAAAATTGACTGCAGACATTGCCAAAGGTCTTTGGGGAGCCAAATTGCCCATGGTTGAGAACCCCTTGTCTAGGGACATATCATTAGACCAGGTTGGTATAAGTTTTACATCTGTCCACCTGGTCTTCCTACAGAGCAAATCTGGCCTTCTTGGCTTTCTACAAATTTAATCCAGTTGTATAACTACTCTGCTTAAAAGCCTTCCTGCTGCCTCTAAAATAAGCCAAACTCTCTAAACTTGTAAGGCTCTTGCTGGCATTCAAGGCTGCAGCCCCATTGCCCACTACCTCATACACATTCTATAATCCAGCACAGGTGAACCAGTCCCTGGTCCTGGAATATGCCCTTGGCTTCTGTAAGGGTGAAACTTAAATCAATAACTTAGCCTATAGCTTGATTCACCCCATAGTTTACTATTCACCTGTTTTGTTTCTCCCCCACACTGCTTGATTTAATAACTCTGCTTTGTTCCTTTTCCCAAGTCTACACATATTTCACTAATCCAATTAATCAGCAGAACACTAACCAAAAACAATTCCTTCATTCTCAGGCATCCAGGCACCAGAATACATTTTGCAACTCCCTTGCAGTTTTTACTGGTGATGCATAAAGCCCTTGGCCCACCGCCAAGTCCGGAGATAACATTATCTTGAAACAGACCAGATCTCGGGAAGTGATGCCAGCCTTGGACCAACCTGACTCCCCCAATTCTCTTTGTTCTTTCCCCAACCTGTATGCCTATAGAACCCCTTAATTATCCTTAGCTCGGGGAAGATGGCATTTTTCAGGACAGCAGTCCACCATCTTCCCTGGCTGCCGGCATCCAGAATAAAGGAAACACCTTTTCTCCTCACCAACTCTTGCTTCTTGAATTTTTGGGTCTCATGTGGCAAGTGGCATGGAATCTGGGCTTGGTAACCCTTTCAGCCTACATGCCTTTGCCCATTACACTTTTCCTTCCTAGAAAACTTTGAGGCTGGATTCATTCTTTTCATAGACACTGAACAGGACGGGGTGAGGGTTTCTATCCCTCCCAACAAAAAAGGAAGGGCACCTCTGCCTAGGCATTAAAAATGTGGAACTAAGGAAAATTTTATATTCTCAAGGAGTGCACCATCAAAGGCAAGAAACCCACCGGATAAGGGCTGGTACCATCACCACCACCACCACTCCAAATGCTTTGACCTCCTTGGCACTGTCTAGTCTCTTAGGGCTCCTTATCTTACTCCACCTAATACAAAAATTTGTTTCTGGTGGGTTTATCTATCCATCAGTTTGGAGCTCTCTAAGGGCTGGAGGAGTGCCTGAGTTTGTGTCCCCAACGTCCAGCACAAGGGCTCGCAAGGACACAATAGGCCTCAGTGAGCGAGTGTTTATTAGTGTAAAATGCAAGGACAAGAGGCTCAGCCTTTCAAGGGAGTCGTAATCTGGGAACAGAATGGCTGGGAGTCTGGACAGGCTGACACACCAGGCCACCATGTTCCCACACCTCCACAGACACCGGAAAGTGGTCCTGGACCACGGCCACTCAGATTCGCGAGAGGAGAGGGGCAGGGTAGAGGGCGGCGCCGCATTGCTAAGGGCCCATCCCACCAGGAAAAGCCACCCTCATACTCCCGAGTTACACCCCGGTCACCTTTTCCAAACCGAAGACCAGAAGCAGCCGCGGGCCAAGCTGGGCCAGCCAGAAACCAGACGTATGCGCAAGGGCTAAGTCCGAAAAGACTGGTGCTGGTCACGCAAACACTGCACTGAAGGACCGCCCTGCCAACCTGGTTTCCACCCTCCACTCACTAATCGACTAGCCCCGCCAAAGAGACAGCAGCCACTCAGCGCCATACACTGGAAACAAACCGCTGTTTTAGAACCGGGGGACCTGGGACTGGGCGTTTGTTAATCCCTCCTATTGGTTTATTGCTGTTCGCTTGGAATACGCTTCAGATTCAGTTACTGGATGGGTCCTTTTACCATTCCTGATTTGGGTTCACACTGATTTACAGATACAGTAATGAAATAAACATAACGTTTGTTGTGTGCTTGTCAATTCTAAACAGGTACACATTAACATCCTCACAAAAATCTTATGAAGTCAATATTACTATTTTCATCCTCCAGACGACGAACGTATGACAAAGTTTATGTAACTAATGACAAAAGTAGGAGTAAAACTTGCTTCTATCCCATTTTTATTTTTGTTTTGTTCTGTTTTTAAAGATTTTATTGGGGAGGGGAACAGACAAGATGCTGTCCTTTTGTTCTTCAGTCTAGTTGTGGAGAACGCCGCTTCACTGGCCCATGTTGGTATTATCATTGCGCTCTTCCCAGGTGAGGCAGTCACTCGCCTGGAAGGCTGCTCACCAGGGGGCTCACAGCAGCTTATGCCCACTGCTGGCCAGCCCCACTGCAGCCTTATATTGGTGACTCATGGCAGCCCAGTTCCAGGTTGAGCTGTTGATCACCATCTTAGCTGTAGAGGGCACAGAGTCACTGTCCCTCTATGTGAGATTCAAACCCAAGCCCTGCTGCTCAAAGCTGGCATCCCCAGCCAACTCCTAACCAACGCGCCTCTGGGCCAGCCCTATCCCATTGTTTTATCCCGATATTTCTTAATATTACATAGGCAGGGCAAAATATTGTCATCTAACAAGGAAGTCTCTCCATCTCTCATCTCCCCAACTACACTCCCTCCCTCTCCAGGGGTCATAACAATTATTAACATGTAGATCTTTCTGGACCTTATTCAGTAATTCTGCCCATTTACTATATCTTCAAGTTTTTGTTTCAATATATAGACCTCATTTTTTTTTTTAACTGCTGCATTTAGGCAGGGACCATAATATATTCGATCGTCACTCATTTCCCTTTTGATGGACATTTTCCTAATTTTCATTTGTGTACATATTATTCTGGACTGAAATATTCTGGATATATTTTCGAGAGGCAGCTAATGGATGTACAGTGTGAGGGAAAGAACAGTGGAAGTTTCTACGTGGTCTGACTTTATTTTGGCCCTTCATCCATCCCTCATTTATGAAGGCTCTCGTTGCATAATGAAGGCATAGTACTCCATCAGGATATAAATGAAGGGAGGTGGGATGTGAAATAGACAATATACCTACTTAAGTAATATATTCCGTCTTTAAGTATAACACTGAGCAGTTTTCTCTTAGCCCTCCCATATGCATTATCTATTTTGATCCTTATCAAGTTCCTGCCTGCTATTACATTCATTTTACAGAAAATGAAACTTTTACAGAAAATGAAAGTGTTAGGGATCCACTGACTACCATAGCTAATTAGATACAGACTACAACAAAATGTTCAAGTGTCTTGGCTCTTAGCGTTGAACTTTCTAAGGTATCTTGTTGCCTCCCTATTCAGAGGGCAGGGCATAATGAGATGACGTTGATGTGAAAGAGTGTTAGAGTCTAATTTTCAAAAGAGGTAAGAGTGGAGCAGTGTTTCTTGGTAGCCCTAGTCATGTGTCTCCTCAGCCAACTACAAACTTCTTCAGTGCACCCTGTTCCTCAGGGCGTGGATGAGAGAATGGAGCATGAGTGTTAATTATAAGAACAGGGTAAGGAAACTAGCCGTTCTTAGGTGAGATTTAGTCAGAGGTAACTGCCCTGCAGAGTAGTCTACCACCACCGCCACGTGGGAATTTCAGGTTACAAAGTCGTGCTTCTCTATCCTTGGCTGTACAGATCCTTGCTTAGCTTTGCCAATGTAGCCACAGGTGACAAGGGTTCAGCCAACGGAAACCAGGAAGAAGATGACTGTGGTCACTAAGATTTTGAACTTTTTGAAACACACCAGGTTATGCTACAGAAACACACAGCATCAGCATCATAGGGGTTAATGACAAAAGTTTATTTCTTGTTCCCACAAAGTCCATTATAGGTCTGGGACTCAGCATTCCAGACTGGTTTGATCTTGTGGCTCCTCTGTCTGTCTCTGCTTCCATGATTGACATAGGAAAAGGGGGTACTACAGAGTCTTGTACCAACAAATAAACGCTTCAGCCCAGAAGTGAGGCTTCTGCTCACAACCCCTTGACCAAAATCACCTCATGACCCTAACTGCAAGGAGCAGAAAGGCATAACTATTCTCCTTTTTACTATTCACTAGAATACAAGCTCCATGCGGCTATACCATTTTTCCTCTTTTGTTCACTACTATATTGTTGGTCTAGAACAGTGCCTGGGCACATAATAGGCCCTCATTAAACTAAATGAATGTGGTGCGAGCAAGAAATTCACACGTATCTTGGGAGAAGAGACATAAAGCCAGAGGTTCAAACTTTACGGTGTTGGGTAAGAGCTATGCAGATTAGCGATTCAGAGCTGGCCTTGATTAAGAAATAGTACTTGGTGTAGTTCATCTTGGGGAAGAAAATAAAAAAAACCCACTGAACACACCATGCCAAAGCTCAGGTGACTTACACTGTGGGAAGCCGACAGTCCCCCAGTGTCTGACAAGGCCACATAGCCCTGCTCAGCACTGGATATTAGGGGTGCTGCCTTATGGTTGGTCATGTAATATCTCCTGCCTCTATGAACCCATGTGCCTTTCCTCCTATAGGAGACAATATATTCACTGCATTTGTGACAAGTTCTTGTGGTACCCTGATGATAGCTGGTTGTGTAAGCCAGAGACGGGGCAAGATTTCCTAAAGAGAAGGAAACTCTCTAAAACAGGCTACAACCCGAGGGGACCCCTGAACTGAGATATTGGGGACTCAAGCCCCTTGGAAACTGAGGCACAGACCTCTGACAAACTCAGGCCAGAAAACTCAGGCCTGTGAGAAGTTGATGCATTTGCCTAAGGGCCCTGCTGTGAAAAGTCTCCTCAGAGGCCAAAGGTCTCCAGGCCATGAGAGTTCCAGGCAGCTTGCTGACCATGAGTTATGTTAACAGCCTGGTGTAAATTCCTTTGTTTAGTGCCTTGTTGCAGCAACAGATACTGAAGCTTTGACTAAGAAACAGATGCAGCCCTCTGTAGGATAGAGAGGTGTGAGACCCCTTTAGTTGCTAGGTATTGTATTTACATAGGAATAAAACTTTAGATGCTTTTATCCTAAAACAAGGTAACAGCTAGTCTTTTAGTAATAATTCAAGTATACTCCCTGAGAGTCTAGCTGCTGGAATTTGGGATAATGGCTAGGCAGTCATGGTAACCATTCTTTAGGAGATATATAGAGACAAGTCTATCCTTAGCATAAGATAGTCATGATAAATATTCTTTGGATGACAGGCAGAGACTGGGTCTGAGTCTCAGAGGTTATCACAGTGTAAAACAAAATAAATTCTTTAATGGAAGAGCAAGTCACTGCACCCTGGAGAGAGCACTTACAGGGGAGTAGAAGACTGTGTAAATCCTGAGAACTACAAACCACCAAATGCTTTGTGATTGAGGTAATGGTCAAGAGTCCCTATAAAACGGACATGTTATTACATTAAAGTGTGACACTCCTGAGAAACTCTTTCCGGTGTCTCCGCTTTCTTTTTTTCTGCCTTTACTGTAATAAAAATTTTCTGTCTTTCGTATGGCCAACGCCGTGTCCACCTTCTTGAGCCCTGGTCAGTGGAGGTTGGTCCCCCGCAAGTGGCGCCCGAACAGGGAACTGAAGGTAAGTTTTTTTATTTTTATTGTTATGTGCATTTTCGACAAGGATAGGCTTCCACTGAGGGTTCTGCAGACCCCCTGGATAGTGATGCCAGGTGAGGCTAAGTGGTAATCAAAGAACTAAAGTAAGAGAAATAATGATCATATTTAGAGTAAAGAAATAGACTCCCAAAAAAACAAACATATTACTAACTGTTTCGTGTGTAAGAGTGTGATTGTGTGAGTGTGTGATCATAGCTCCACTGTCTTCGTGACTACGGAGTTTGCTTGGGCTTGATACCACGGTTCTTCGTCGCCGTTTCAGCATATCGGTGCATTGCCTGGTCGGGGTTTATACGACCGCACCTTTAGCTAAGGCAGACGCTAAGGCTCCCGCGAGGGACACAGCCGGACGAGCATCAGAGTGGACATCGAATGATTGTTTCTTTCTATCCCTTATACTTACTAACATTAAGCATGGGCCAATTTGAGTCCAAGGATTGTCGTCTATATGTTAATGTCATTAAAAGTTCATTACAGGGCCATGGTATAAATGTACACGGCCACCAGATTAGTAAGTTTCTTCCATTTGTGCAACAATGCTGCCTCTGGTTTCCGGAGGAAAGGCACATGGGTTCATAGAGGCAGGAGATATTACATGACCAACCATAAGGCAGCACCCTGAATACCCAGTGCTGAGCAGGGCAATGTGGCCTTGTCAGACACTGGGGGGCTGTTGGCTTCCCACATTACACCAAAAAGCACTGAACCCACGGACCGAATCAAGTCAGCATAACCACCACCACCAGTGCTCAGCTCCTCAAAGGAGCTGCAAGCGCCACAAATGCATCTGCTTCTTTAATGTAATCAACCCTCCCAACATATCTGGGGAGCAGGGGAGAGGGAAAGAAGTGCACGTTCCTCAAGCTCTACTGTTGGCCAGGTTGGTAGGCGCTTTTCTTTTTTCTTTTTTTTTTTTAGAGGGCAGTGTCACTGGCCCTCATATGTAGGATCCGAACCAGGGCCGCTGGTGTCCCAGGCCAGCTCTTAATCACGGTGCTACTCAGCCAGCCTGGTAGACACTTTTCTTTTATGAATCCCTGTAACCCCCAGATCAACCTGAGATGTTTCTCTATTTTATAGAGAAACTGGAGACTGAAGAGTGTTTCAGTAACCAATCCAGAAACAGGAATGTTTTATTATAAGCTAGAAATAGATACAATACAATGTCATCCAGGCTGGCTCTGCAGGGATAACATACAAATCAGTCCTGCTAACCCTGCCTTCAGGCCTGTCTAATGAAGCTAAGTGACGGCCAATAGACCCACTAGTTAGCTATAGGATCTTAAACAAGTCCCTGCCTGTATCTCTGAGCCTTAAATTCTCCATTTATAAAATAAGAGATTTGGAAGGCATAATCTAACCCTTTCCCTGATACTACCTAAAAGTTCTAACAGACACACATCTGAGCCACTGTTGTAGATAAAGGCGGTGAGTTATTAGGAAATGCACAGCCTAGAGAGTTTTTCAGCAGTCTATCACACTTATCACTTAAGGTTACTGCTACATGCTGCGCTGGAGAAAACAGATACTGGTAGACCCTGCCTGCTTAACAGTTCACAGTGTAAGACAACCAACATGGATATGGATTCGTCCAGCCTTGCCAACTGCTCAGCATCAATTCCCAAACCTTCCTTTTTGGAAAGCTAGTTTCCTGCTGACTGAATTCTCAAATGACCATGCCCAGGAAACCCCAGGATCCCGCCTGCAGCACACGCCCCAGTTTCTGAACATACCTCTCTCTCTATGTTCTTAGTAACACAAAAAACCCAAATTAGTAACCAAACAAAAACCTGAGAAATTAATCCTGAACGCCCATTAATTTTCTTTTATGCCTCAGGAAAATTTTTATGGCTGTTTTATCCTATTGACATTGTGAGGGAAGAAAACAAAGAAAACTTAGTTATTGCAAAAATTCTTTGCATCTAATACATATTTCATGGCTAAAAATTCCAATCTGTTTCCATATGATCTCATTAGAAATGTTCTCATTTTTCAAACCACCAACGAGAGGCAAAAGATAGTTCGTTATTAGTTATCTGGCAGATTCCCTAGTGGGGAAGTAAATATGACTTCATCACAGTAAAAAATTTGTGCTAATACAAGTAAAGAGGTAAAGGTGCTAAAAAGTTCAAGAAAAAATTCATACAATGTCCAGGAAAGAGAGAGAGAAAGAAAGTCCAATTTGGTTCTTGGAAGCTTTTATATTAGAATTCATATCTGCCCCATGAGACTACTGAAATTGGTAAGCTTGCTACCTTGAACACAATGGAATACAATAAAACAAGTATATTATCACTTTTGTTATGAATACCATGGTACAAATGTTTCTATCATATGTGTTTAAGAATGTAAAACCAACACTATTTACCTCAGTGACCATTGAAGACTGATTATCAGATTCATAGCTGCATCTGCTATTTGAAGCTGAATTTGCTATTTTGCCAAGTACAATCCCAAACAGCTTCTTCCATTATTCACACTGTTCTTACAATACCTGTCTTGCAAAGGAATTCCCTGAAAGTTATCAGTAAAAACAGATAGTGCAACCTTAGTACATCCCCTGCAGAGTCAACCTTGATTCCTCTCTATGAAACATGGTATTTGTATCCCAAAATTTTCCACTGATAAAAAATTCTTCATGCTTTGTAATTTTTTATTTTTTTTTCATAAACTTCAGGGTCAAGCTCCATTTGGTGAATTTTTTCAGACTGAGGACACTGGACAAGCTTCCTTCGCTGGTGGAGTTTCCGGTGTTTAAGATTTGACCATCTCCTGAAGTTTTTCCTGTATATACTACAGGTGTGTTCTCCGGTGTTTAATAAGGTGGGAGTTCTGACTGAATTTTTTCCCACATTCATGACACGTGAAGGGCTTCTCTCCAGTGTGAGTTCTTTGATGTGTATGGAGATTTGATGTTTGACCAAAGCTTTTCTCACACCATGAGCATTTATATGGCTTTATTCCTTGGTGTGTCGTTAAGTGCTTATTAAGATCTGAACTCCATCTAAACCTCTTATCACACTGTGGACATTTATACGGTTTCTCTTCAGTGTGAATTCTTTGGTGCTTAATAAGGTCAGAGCTAACTCTGAAGCTTTTCCCACATTCCTGGCATTTAAAAGGCTTCTCTCCTGCACGTTCTTTCTTGTGACGATCCATGAGTTTCAGCAGCTCTTGTCTCCAGGTAAAAAGTTTCTCTCTTTTTTTCAATGGAAAATCTGGGTGCCGTTTCCCCATCCTGTGCATTTCACTATGATTTTCTTTTCCTATTTTGTGGGGAACATTCACTCTGGCTATTTTTGATACTATGTCTTCTGGTGCTTGTATTTCCAAGTCAGAAAGGCACATAGACTGATGATTTGCAGTGTCATGTTTGTGCATTAACCCTGTTGGAATAAACATAAAAATCTGGAGGGAGAACTGACTCTGGGTGGTGAACACACAATGTGATATATAGGCGATGTATTACAGAATTGTACACTTGAAACCTCTTTAATTTTACTAACCATTGTCACCCCAATAAACTTTAATTAAAAAAGAAAAACATAAATATTAACCAACTGTATGACAGAGCGAGAAGAGAGACAGACATTTTAAGATCACTGATTTCTAAAATATAGATGAGAATCTTAAAATGCTAAGCCTTGCAAAGGTTCATATCAAAGCACATTTCTCCTCTTCCCATGGTGTATTTACCTGTAGGCCGCTCTCCAGGACTGTCCTTGAAATTCGGGGATCCTTGAACCCATGGCTCTTCCCCTTGCTCTAGACAGGAGATCACCTTAGGTTTGGGAAGCACAAATATAGCTGTGAAATGGAAAAACTGAAGTCAAGGACTGGTAATGTCATAGTGGTTCCATAATTCCGGACCATTTCAGGAAAAGCAAAGGACACTTTTACACTGTGTTATCTCAAATAATTAAATGATTAGACTCTCATATCAGGTATCAGGTTTACACAGTACTGAATTTGTAGGGAGACATACACAGTAGAGACTGAGAAATAAAACTGGCTTGACTGATGAAAAGATCATAGGGCATGGAAATCGTGAGCATGTTCCCCCTCTTCTGCCACCAAGAATATCCCATAATTGACTACGGTGGAACCAAACTCTAGAGATTGCGCAGAATACAGGCTGGTCCTATAACTCTTTAAAACTCACCCATAAGACCAGGGCTAGAAGAGCCTGTGGGTTGGGTAACATACACACAAGTGATTCCTGTCATAATGACAGCAATTTTTTTATTCAGCACTAGAGCACTAGACACTAAACTAGTAAGGATTTTGACCACTCCTCTAGCTCACTGGTTCATATCTCTTTGGACCAAACAGACCAAAATCACTTTAGTGGACTTTTTAAAAATACATTTTGCAAGGTTTGGGGAAGTACTCAGCATTCAGTCTTTCCACAAATATGTACAGAGTGGCTATGATGTGCCAAGCACGCTCTACGAACTAGGAATATAGTGGGAATGAGCTACAGTCCACCAAAATCTCACAGAATTTATCTTCTAATGAGTGAGATGATGGAACATCACTAAATCAATGAAACGTCAGGAAGTGATCAATGCTTTAAAAGAAACTAAAGGGAGCATTTAAGATTCTGCTTCTGTGAAGCTATTTGAGATAAGCCTATGTGGAAAGCCTCTCTGAGAAAGTGGTATTTGAGCAGACCTAACGGTGAGACTTTAGACATGTGGTAGAAAAGTTGCCAGGAAGAGAGAAGGGGAAAGTAGAAATGCATATGGCAAGTTCAAGAAACAGCAAGACCAGTGTGGAAAGGCTGAACAAGGGCACAAGTGGCAGCAGATGAGGGCAGGGAGGTGAACAGAGGCCATATCCTGGAGGCTCCTTGGTAAAGAGTTTGGATTTTATTCTGAATGTCATGAGAACTCATCATAAGGTTTTAAAACAGGGAAATGTCGTAATCTGATCAGGTTTTAAAAGAGGCTGGCTGGCAGTGACCAGTTAGCTCAGTTGGTTAGAGTATGGTGCTGATAACACTAAGGTTGCCAGTTTGATCCCCACATGGGCCACTGAGAACTGCGCGCTTCTCAAGCCAATGCTTAACCACCATGCCACTCTGGGCCAGCCCTAAACTGCGCCCTTCTTAGAAGAGTCAGATATACTACTGTAGGATGAAAGCAATGTGTAACTAATGACCATCGCTGTTTCCCAATAAAAAATAAACAAATAAAAGACTCTGGCTATTGCATGGAAAAACAGACTGGGGGAGAGCAAGGTGGTGGCAGGTGGTGCCAGTTAGGAAGCTACTGAGGTGGGCCTGGAGTGATATGCCACTGGCTTAGACCAGGATGTTAATGGCAAAGAGAATGAGACATAGTTGGACTCAAGCTATACCTTGAAGGTGGAGTCAAGAAGACTATTAATGCATTAACAGTGGGGGTATGATGGCAATATCAAGGAAAGGATGATGGATTTTTCTAGCTCTGAACAATGGGTGAATAGAGGAGTCCTTTACTGAGACAAGAAAGGTATGAAACAGATGGTTTGCAGGGAACATGGGAAAGAAATCAAGAATGCTATGTAGGATAAGGAATGTGTACTTGGAAAAGGCTCCCAGACCTAGATACTCCTTTGCCACCACCACCACCCACATTGCCACCACCACCTCCCAACTCCACCCCAACACATACCATCTAGTTCAGAGCCAACCAGCTACTAGACCAGAGACGCTCTCCCAGAGGTGCATTCTCAGTATGCCGAGACCATGACAGATTATTCAGCTTCTATGCAGAGGGAAGGGGAGCATCTTTACCTAGCGAGATGACAGTCTCATAGTTTTCTTGCATTACATCATTGTAGAGGGCCTTCTGACCGGGATCCAGTAACTCCCATTCTTCCTGGGAAAAATACACGGCAACTTCTTCAAATGTCAACAAGCTCTAAAGAAGAGAATGGGCTTCAGCTCAGTACCTGCCTCTGCAGAAGCAGCCCTACCATTTGGCCCTTGAACTGCATAGCATGCCAGGCACTGAAGGAATTAAGAGCACATAGTTTCTTTTTTAAAGAAAGAAGGGAGAAAGGAAGGAGGCAAGGGGTCAGCAAACAGCCTGAGAGGTGTCCAGGTCCCCAGGACAGCATCGGGGCTAACATGCCTCTGAGCACCTGAGGGGCAGTGCAGGTCACAGGCACTAGGGAAACACAGCCCTAAACAGCCCGAAAGCACAGCTCACCTGGGACTCAGGCAAGACCAGCTCAGATGCCACTGTCCAGTCTTTGGTGTTTGTCTGCTCAGGAAAGGCAAGGGTCTGGTGAGCAGGCACAGCTGTGGGTAGAAAAGAGCCACAGGAAATTTCTCTCATGTCTGTGAACCTCCTGAGCACACTTCTAAACTATAGAAGATCCTGATTCCTTCAGTAGAGACGGGAAAGTTTTATAAGGCTGTGTGATGCCTGGACGTGGTCTTGTCACTGATAATAACAACCAAATATCTAACAGCCCCTAGAATACATTCCTGTTTACATTACTGAAATAAAATAAAAACATTTTATGTTTCTCTAACGATATAAATGAATCTGTTAAGCAAAAATCAAATACAGTTGACAATGAATAACTCAGGAATTCCAGTGAACAACAGGAACTGTAGTTTTAAAAAATTATTATTTTTTTCCTGGTACATAATCGTGTTCACATTCTGCCACTGACAGCCCATTTGGGATCCTAATTCCTTCATGTTTTATGAGATGAGATGCCCTCAACTGCTTCCACTTTTCTCAGGAAGACATCATGGTGTAGTTACCACAGTTCTGTGGTTTGGAAATTTCTGTGCCTTAGGCCAAACCCCACCATCACCCACAGCTGTCTATTGTAAGATCGCCTTCGTGAGAGGGGTGTATCGTAACTGCTAATCTGGCTGTATTTGTAGATCCACAGAGCTGGGTACCCAGAAAATGCTCACAGCATTCTGGCTGAGCTCCCAGCTGAAAAAAACTATTATGAAGCTCCTTACCTCTCTCACATGCAGGCTCAGTTTCTTTCTGAGTATTTCTGCTCAGCTCTTCTTGTACACCCTGATATGTATTCCAAACTTCTTTATCCTGGAAAGTGCCCACTGGTGGCTGGGACTCTGTTGGCTTCAGCCTGTAGCCTGGGGCCTCTGCTGTTTCTCCCAAGAGCACTGCTTCCTTTCCCAGCTCATGGACAGCAACCTGGAAATAATTCCCATTCTGTTACCACAGAACTTACTTTAGGTTTGGGGGTTGGTAGCAGAGGAGGAAACACATAGAGTTCAGATTCTGGGAAATGTGAGACACCAAAAGGAAATGACAAAAAGACTTAGAGATATTGAACCACCAATTTTCCAGAAAGATCTCTCCACAGTTTGGGAAATTTGGGATAAAAAGAAAAAAGGTGCAGCTACTGCCAGCGCTCTAACACAGTGGCCTCAATCCCTCTGCAAAGAGACCACTAGCAGGGTTTTCAGACTGCCTGCTCTCATGCTGCCTTCACAGCCTTTCTCTCTTGATTACAACCCGGCCTCAGTGGTCTCCTGTCTTCCAGTTTTTTTGAAAGATTAAGAGGCTGAATTTTAAAAGCTGTCCTGTCAACCAGAATTTCCCCATGGCCAGGGAAGGCTATCACAGAGAATCAGGATGACATGGAGAAGAAAAGGGGAGGAAAGATTCTGGCTCCAACCTCCCTCCAGATGATTTGGACACCAAACATGTGCCTACCCTGTATTCTTCCCAGTAGGCCCGAAGCTAGTTGTGATGCCACTTGCGCAAGGGCATACCCTAGACACCCCCTCACCAGCCAAGCCAAGGACCAGCCAAGGGAGGCTCTTGTTTATGGGATGAAGGACACTACCTCTTGGCATCATTCTTTTCTCAGTCCCTCTGTTGGGATTTCGAAATCTGTTTCCCTGTTTTCGTTCTCTTCTTTCCTCCTCCGCAGTCTTCCCTTGTAGCTGAGTTTCTCTTTCTTTTTACTATCCTCTCTCCTTTGGTTCTATGTGGCCTACCTTTTTTGGATCTGCCCTTTCCTTTCTAACTCCTTGTTACCCTTTATTTGTTTTAAAGAACTTAAGACCTATCTGCTAGGCCAAGCCAGACTGGACTTATTACCCTCCTGTGATATACCCTGGCTCCAAAGAGAGCAAAAAGCAACTCTTTCTCTAAGGCCAGGGAAGTCTCTGCCAGGATCTCTGAAACTTGGGGAATGAACACTGCTGCGGGTCTGTGGTTCAGGTCCTGCCCTAAATAGCTTAAAGGAGTAATAGATCATTGACCTAATTCATCTTATATCTCAATTAACTGCCCCACCTTCTATATATCCACCTTCATCCTATTTCATTGTATGTATTGGGAATCTTTCTTCTCACCCCATTTCTTGTATGACCAGATTCACTCTGCAGGTGGTCTATCAAGGCCACAGCCTCTTCAGTGCTCTGTACATGGTGATTCTTTATCTGGGTCTGGGTGTCCCTGGGCAGAATGTGCAGGAACTGCTGTAGCACCAGTAGTTCCTGATACGTGCTTCTGAGTAGACCTCTGGCCTCAGCCACTGATGGCAAAATTACTGCAGCTGGATAACAGCCTCACAGGTCCAGCTGCTTCATAATAGTGGAAGTTCCGGACGTGCTGCCGAGAGCTCTCAGAACCGAGACTGTCCGTTTGTGCACTGTATTTCTTACTCTGACTAGAGCTCTCTGTCACAGGTCTGTTGGTTACTCACAGAGCCCTAATCTGAATGGTCAAACACTCGCCACCTTGAGACTTACCATCATCATCCTGCTCTGCACAGTTTGCTCCTGCGTTGGACACCTGACCAGCACCACCTTTGAGAACTGAGGCTCAGTATGGTCTAGAATAAAATCAATAAAAGGATCTTCTTCCTAAGGCACTGAGGGCAGAAAAAAAGTGCACATCAGTAAGAAAATCATCTTAACTTTCCTATTTGCTAGTTATTATGAGAAAAATGAACAGAAAACATCCTGCCTTGCTTTGCCTTAAAAATCAACTGCCAGATCCTTTGTTTCTCTCCTTTTCTTTAAATTATAGACTTGAACTACAGCACCGCTGATTAAAGACAAATGCCAACTGATGATTGCCTTAATAAACTAAATTCACAAAATGTTGGTGGGTGAGAAAATTGGCACCCATTGGCTGCGAAGTTTGGGGATTATTCAGAGATTTCATTTGTGTGCGTCCTATCCCACCTTCTCCATGTCAAGGGAAGATTAGGAGAGCATTTGGAGTTTCTCTTACATTTAAAATATCATCCTAGTCTTCTGTGTTAATTAAGAAGATACAAGTTCTGACCCAAGAGAATCCTTGAGAGGAAGCTTTCACTTCATGGAACATTTGAGATTCTCTTTTCCTTTATGAATACTGGTGGGACTGTGAGTGAGACCAGAGCAGGTGGAAAGTAACTAGGGAAAAAGTAGTCTTTTCCTCTCAGAAAGCATCAAGCAATTTAGTAACAAGATGTTCAATATTCTTCTTTGGCACCTCTTTGCAGGACGGATAAAAGACCCTATGAAAAAGATTTATACCTGTTTTTTAAAATTTCTGTTTACTTGAACTAGGAAAAATTGGAGCCGACTTTTCTTTACAAAATGTTTGTCCAAACATGAACTCGCAGAAAAGGAGAGAATGACAGTTGGTGATAATTAAGGTGACCCTTCTGCTGACTGTACATTAATGAGGGAGGCTGAAGACAGCCTTGTGCGCCTCTCTCTCCCTGAGGTGATGCAGTAGAGCCAGCACTGAGACCCAGTCTGAGATGCCACGGTATTTGCAAATGGCCCTGTTGCCCACCCCAGCTCAGGAGGCAAGGGAACACGTTCCATGCTTTTGCACCAGCAAAGGCTGACCCCTCTGATGACTAAGTGTCAGTTCTCCCAGTTACATCAGCCAGCAAAGGAAACCCCAGTGGAAGTGGGTATGTGGACATTACAGGACCTCAGACAGGTACCCTTGAGCACTGTGCAAGCGGACAGTATTCGAGTAGGTTCTTGCCTGGGGCCGTCTGTGCGTCCAGAGGTATCTGTGTAAAGGGCAGAAAGAGTGGCCTCCAAAGCCTGCAGATCTCCCCTGTTCACCATGTTCTCTTATGGGGCCAAATGTCCTCAGGGGTTCACACCAGTGTGGAGACAGGTGAGCACTGCCCTAATCCTGAGTCATCTCTCAGGGGGAATGCGTGGGATTCAGGATAATTAAAGAGAAATACAAATGGCAGTGTCACAAGGAGTCTATACCCCTCAGCTGGAGAGGATGTCTTGTCTACTTCACTGTAAGTTTCTGTTTCAGGAAAAAAGCCCACAGTGAGATACTTTGCAGGATTGACGGCAGCCAGTTGTGGCATAGTTTGAGAAACTAGGATGTAACATGTTGAGCTGGTAAAACCCTCTCACTACAGTAGCCAGTCTTCCCTGAGCTGATCATTGTGTTCTTTGTTCCCTGGCAGCACGTGTACAGTGGGGCTATGAAGAGACCGAGATACTCCTGGCCATTATCAGTAATTCTCAATTTCATGTAAAACTCCAGACCCGTCAGCAGAGCAGCCAAATCTACAAGGTTGTAGCACAGCGACTCCAGCAGCAGGGCTTTCTGTGGACCCCAGAGTAACATCACATCAAATTCAAAACCCTACAGTCTGCTGCTCCTGCCAAGATGGAATGACAGGGAGTCTGAAGAGCTGAGTCAGAAGAACAGGAGTCCACAGAGGTTGGAGAAGGAGCCACTTTGGGTGTTTAGGGTATATTTACCTGTGACCATAGAAACTGGAGGTTAAAATATTACAACTGGGGGCCGGCCGAGTGACGCATTGGTTAAGAGCTGGTTTGGGATGCCAGCAGCCCCGGTTCGGATCCCACATATGAGGGCCAGTGACACTGCCCTCTACAGCTAACAACAGCTCCACCTGGAGCTGGGCTGTGCGAGCCCCAGTGATGGTGTAGGCTGCAGCCCCTGCTGCAGTGGGCTGCCATAAGCTACAGTGAGTGGCCGACAGCCAGTGTGAGTGGCCAATAGCCACGGTGAGCGACCATCCAGAGGCCGGCAACCGATCTGCCTCATCCAGGAGGAGTGCAATGACGATACCAACATGGGCCAGTGAAGCAACATCCTCCACAACTAAACTGAAGAACAAAAAGACAGCAACTTGTCTGTTCCCCTTCCCTGATTCCCCAATGCTGTTCCCCTCCCCCAATTCCCGAATAAAATCTTTAAAAAAAAAATATTACAATTGGAACATAAAACTTAACCTTTTAATTAGCAGGAGACCGAATCACATGAAGGATTCCAATTCGGTATTTCTTCTTTGTGGTAGTTTAATTCTAACTCATTCCTCATTCCACTGTTTTCATTCTTCACAGTCCAAAATAATTTTATTCTTTCAGATTTTGAGATCAAGAATGGGATTTAAAAAGAGAATCCAGGGCCGGCAGAGTGGTGCAGTGGTTGAGTGTTAGCTTGGGAAGCCAGCGGCCCCGGTTCGGGTCCCACATATGAGGGCCAGTGACACTGCCCTCAAAAAAAAAAAAAAAGCCTTTAAAAAAGAGAATCCAGGGCCGGCCGAGTGGCGCATTGGTTAAGCGCTGGTTTTGGGATGCCGGCGGCCCCGGTTCGGATCCCACATGAGGGCCAGTGACACTGCCCTCTACAGCTGGCAACAGCTCCACCTGGAGCTGGGCTGTGCGAGCCCCAGTGACGGTGTGGGCTGCAGCCCCTGCTGCAGTGGGCTGCCATAGGCTGCAGTGAGTGGCCCGCAGCCAGCGTGAGCGGCTGGCAGCCAAGGGTGGGCTGCCAATGGCCGTGGTGAGCGACATCCAGAGGCCGGTGACCGATCTGCCTCGTCCGGGGGGGTGCGCAATGACGATGCCAACAGTGAGGCAACGTCCTCCATGGCTGGACTGAGGAGCAGGGGGACAGCGACTTGTCTGTTCCCCTTCCCCGATTCCCCAATGCTGTTCCCCTCCACCAGTTCCCTAATAAAATCTTTAAAAAAAAAAAAGAGAATCCAAAATGAGATGATTCAGAAGAAGTGAACAAGCCTTTATGGAGAAAGTCTAGTAGAGAAGATTTTTGGCATTCTGAGCTCAAAATAGGCTGGGAGGGTGAGCCAGTGTCAAGAAGACAACGTAATATTCTCCACGGGAGAGTGAGGAGAGAGCTTCATCCCAGGAGAGGATGAGCCACCAGAGTCTTTGGACTGAGGAAAAGCATTGGACACATCTCCTGTGTGGGAAAAACTGCTCTCAGAGGTATCCTTCCATTCACCACCAGCCAGCCCCCGAAACTAGAAAAAGCCTCTATTTTTTTAAATTAATTAATTAATTAATTTTTTTGCAGGCACATGTCACTGGCCCTCATATGTGGGACCGAACCGAGGCCACTGGCTTCCCAAGCCAGCACTTAACCACCGCGCCACTTGGCCAGCAGAAAAACCCTCTAAATATCATGAATATGGGAAAAGCTTTAGCTGAGGTTATCTTGTTCAGCATCAGAGAATCCACACAGGAGGGAAGACTTGCAAGTGCGTAAATGTGGGAAAGACTTTAGTAAGCGCTCCAACCACACTGCCCACCTCCGGTCTCACACAGGGGAGAGACCCTACCAGTGTGGGAAATGTGGGAAAAGCTTCAACCAGAGCTCCAGCCTCACTGTACACCAGAGGGTTCACACTGGAGAGGAGCCTCATCAGTGCACTGTCTGTGGGAAGAGGTTCAATAACAGTTCCCAATTTAGCACTCACCAGAGAGTCCACATCAGGGAGAGCCCGTATAAGTGTGCGCAGTGTTGGAAAAGCTTCAACAACACCTCCCACTTCAGTGCCCACCAGAAAACCCACACTGGGGAAAAGCCTCACGAGTGCTCAGTGTGAGAAAAGCTTCACTAAGAACTCTGCCCTCATCCACCATTAGGAGGTACACAAAGAAGAGATACATCATAGAAAGAAATGGTTGAGTGTGTAGGAAACTGGACACATCAATTCCTTAGATCAACATGTGTTTCTCAGAGCTTCTGCTGTGGAGAGTGCTACTGCCAATCCCTGCATTAGCAGTAAACTTATTGACAACTGGATCTCAAGAACCACGTCCAGGAATAGGAAATCAGCCTAAAAATGCTGAACCCTCTTTCCATCTCTGCCTACTACTCGAGTCCTGTCTCACTGTGAACTGCAATTTTACTTTGAAGCGCAGAAGGTTACAGAACCCATAAATCCTGCCAAGAAACTAGGGTATTCTTGCTCTAAACAGAGCTGGGTGGCTAGATCCCTGAGAACTGTTTTGGCCATGTCAGAGACGAAATTCTCCCCATTCATGGGGAGCACATCTAGAGTTTAACAGCTTGGTTCCTACTGTTATGTACTAATGCTTCCTTCAGGGCAGATCACTACTCTGACACAGAGCCACCACCAAAAAGTGAACAAAGGAAAAAAAGAATAGTTTAAGCCAGCGGTTGGCAAACTGCGGCTCGCGATCCACATGTGGCTCTTTGGATACGTTCCATCTCAAAAGTTTGCCAACCCCTGGGAGAGCCAATCCTGTCCCTCACAACGATTTAAAAATTATTTGACAGCCATAAATATATTTTTACAAATAAGGAAAATTTAAAGTAATACTATAAATGAAATTATGATCATTTTATTTTCAATTTTACTTCTGAGCCACATGTACGCACTCAAAGAGCCGCATATGGCTCACAAGCCACAATTTGCTAACCCCTGATGGCTCTTCTGTCTCAAAAGTTGGCCGACGCCTGGGTTAAGCCATTGAGTGATACTAAATGAAAGCAAGTGACTTTTTAGCCCATGTACTATCCAGTTTAATTTTGTAACATTTCCCATCTTAACATCTCCCTCAACACAGTTCCCAGTTTCTCCTCTCTTATAGTAAACAGTTTCTACACATAAGCATTACTATTTCCGATGAAAATAAAGGTGTTTCTCCCTCTACTTGCTTGGCCTTTGGTTATAATTTCCTCCATTAGAAACTTAACACTCATGTAGAAGCCTGCTGGGTCCTGAAGAAGGGTACAACCTATGTGAGGGCAGGACATGCAGAGAAGGAATAAGGGGCAGGAAATAGGGAAAGGAGGAACTGAACTAGGCAGGAAACGTTTGAGCTATCACCGAGACGGGAGGTCACAGGCCTAAGTAGAATACAGGGACTGCAGGAGGCTCTGATTACAGGTGAAATGAAGGCTGGATGAAGAGCACTAAGAATCAAAATTAGGGCCAGCCGAGTGGCACGGTGGTTAAACGCTGACTTCAGAAGCCAGTGGCCCCGGTTCAGGTCCCACATATGAGGGCCAGTGACACTGCCCTCAAAAAAAAAAAAAAAAAAAAAAAAAGAACCAAAATTAGTTTACTAATCCTTGGGGTGGGCGGGGAAGAAACTTACTGATCCAGAACAAGGCATAGATATTTAAGCTTTTGTGAAGTCTCCATGTATACAAAAAAGGTAGAAGGTTGGTTGGTACATTGTGTATGCATGGTTGGCCATGCATGTGAGGTGTTAGTACAGTTGCAAAGTTATGGTGAAAAGCAAGTGACATAATCTCTGGCTGAGCCTTTCTGAGGAGTTAAATACAAGCAAAGAATGCACATTCTACCTCAAAGACAAAAAAAGTGTTTTCTTTTCTAAATTTTTGGGAAGGAGAAGCAAAGACAGGACACAAGAATATACTTCAGAGTTTCATCAATTTGAGCCCTGCTGGGGCCACCCCACATTTCCCTGCATACCCTGTTCTTGAGCATGGCCCTTAGGACAAGCTGTGCAGGCCAGTTCCCAGGGTCACATACTTACCTCTGCTCCAGAAAGAAATTAACTACCGTATTTCCCCCAAATTATGACCTAGCTGGAAAATAAGCCCTTGCATGATTTTTCAGGATGCTCATAATATAAGCCCTACCTTAAACCTAAGCCCCAGTTAAGATCATCGGTCATACATGACTGTTTGAAAAAGTGTAGATTTTTGTACATGTATAAATGAATAAATGTATATTGTTGGAGCAAAAATTAATATAAGACCTGGTCTTATTTTCAAGGTAACATGGTATTTGAAGAGCCCGAGCAAAGGTAAAGAGGTGGGCTTGGATGTGACCTGTTTGGGACTTCACTGGAGATTCATGTGGAAAAGTAGTTGACAGCCCAGGGGTTGATCAATTACTGAAGGATTTTGGATATCAGCTCAAAGAAATTAAAATTGATAAATGGGAAGAGCCAGTGAAAGTCAGTGGACGTGCTAAAGAAGTGGAGATACTCAACCAGGCCTCACTAGCATGCGACTCTCACTCTTGGGTCTGCTGCGGCCAGGGAAACTAGGATGCAACTGCTGACTTTACATTTTTAGGTTGCATCCACCCTCCAAACTGCTTTATCCTTCAGTCTGCTATGCAGAAAAAGGAACACAGTACTAGAGCTCACAACTAGTAGAGCTGCCAGAAGTAACTGACTTGCCTGTCAACTACTCTGAATGATGTGAAGTAAACAAGTAAGAATTAGAGAATATATTCATTTATTCATTCATTCAAGAAATATTTGATTGTGTACAATATAGCAGGTATTGTACCAGTAGTCATATATAAAGCAGTAAATGAAGTAGGCACTGTATCACCCAGAACCAGTCTCAGTGGACCTGAGAAATAATACCAGTGCCAGTCAGGCAGCACCACCTAGCCCCCACCCCCAAGATCTGCACAGCCTCGCTTCTAAGCTTCCAAGTTCTGATAAACCTGACTTTTTCCTATGTTCTCTCAACACCATGTGTGATGGCTGCTTCCTACAGTTACTATCTCTGTTACCTTAGTGTCTACCTCCTATTGCCAAACGCAGCCTGATACTCACTTCTCACTTGAGAATAAATCTGAAGTATGTTGCACAAAAGGCAATAGCCCCAAGTCTATAGATTTCCTCTGATGGGCAATATTACCTGCCTGGTTTGGTTCAGCCCTTCAGATATGCATTAAAAAGGCAAGTTCTCCTCCTATAAATTAACTACTGCGGCTCTACATATAGCTCCTGCACCTTCTTCCCTCTAAGCATTTCAACTAATTCATAGAATTTTTCAATTGACACTATTCCTTTTATCCAAGGATTCCTAACCACTTCTCATAAACTGAATCAGATATTCTACAACAACCTAGAGAAGTAAGGCAAAGCCTACTGATTATAAACCTTGCATATGTATTGTGGTTCCTCAGCTTACGGTGGTGGATATGTAAGGGCTGAGTGGCTCAGTTGGTTAAGAGCTTGCTCAAGAGTGCGAGCTGAGCTCTGAGCAACAGCAGTTTGATGCCCAGCCTGAGCTGAGCTGCTGCTAAGCTGCCAACAGGTGGCAGGATGGCTCAGCTAAAAAATAAATAAATAAATAAATAAATAAATAAATAAATAAATAAAAAGGTGGTAGATGCATGGTCACAGCCAAAGCAAGAGCAGGGCCCCTCAAGCCTCCTTACCACACTCTCCTTTCCGCTTGCCACCTCTTCTATGCCTCTCCTGTGAGGGGATGGCCTTACCAGTCAGTGTGGAAAGCGTAGGACTTCTGGTATCCCAAACTAGAAATCACATTTCATTGCTCACTCTGTCACCGCCGAAGCCTTGTTTTTACCATTATCAGCTTCAGCCTCCTCGCAGTCCCACTGCTAATCCTTGACTTGGCTTCTGGGTAGAGACAAAGAGAAGGACTGAGCATTCTTCTCTTGTGGAAAACATAGGACAAGTAACTTCCCCACTCCCTGTGGTAGGGTTGTTAACCTTAAAGATTTTGTACTTGATGCCACCCTGCTCCAGCATCTGGAAAAAGTTGTGTTCCTGAAGCAGCTTGGGCATTCCCCACTCACTTAGCCATTCTCCTGGCACTTATGGAGATTTTCATAATTTGGGATTTATGAGAATTACAACTTAAGTCTGGGTTTCCTCGTAGCCCTGATGCATACCTGCTATCATAGGTTAAGTGACTTCCAGTGACTAGAGTAAAAGAACTGGATTTGGAACACGGGTCAAATCAATTAAAAATCTTTAATTACTTCATTCTTTCATTCTCAACAGTTTTTGGCTAATAATTCCAGGGCTGCCTTGTTGGGACCTATTTATAGATTTAATGTCTGTCATCCCCTGAAGGAATGTACGGTTATTGGACAGCAGGGGATAAGATTTGTTCTTTATTGAGTCATAGCACCTCAAATAATGTCAGATGCTAAATAAATATTTGGCAAATGAATGAATAGGTGAAAAAATGAGGAAGACTGGGATCACCAGACCTGATTGATTGGGCGTCAAGCCCTAAAGCATTATAAAGAATACCAAATGAGACTAAGAGTAGCCTCTGGCTCAGATCTTTCTGACACTGTCTCTGTTACCACCACCACACCACCTTCTTGGGTCCTCCAAATGCATTGAACTCATCGGTCCTGTCAACTGTCTCTTAGGGCGTCTTATCTTACTCCACCTAATACCAGAATTTGTTTCTGGTGGATTTTTGTACTACACCGGTTTGGGAGCTGAGTGCAAGGGGTGCGTCTGAGTTGTCTTCGTATGGCTACCGCCCAGCACAAGGGCTCACAAGGACTCACTAGGTGAAAGAGTGTTTTACTAGCGTAAATCGCAACGGCAAAAGGCTCAAGGCCTTTCAAAGGAGTCAACAGAAAGCTGAAGATCCGAGAGTCCCGAACGGCCACAGGGCCAACACGCCGGGTTACCTCGTTTCCACGCCTCACCAGACTGAGGAAGGAGTTCCCGGCCAACGGGTACTCCGTGTGGCCAGAGGGAGGGGCAGGGTGGAGGGCGGAGACGCACCGCTAAGGCCCGCCCCGCCACCAAAACCCTGCCTCACACTCACCACTCACTTACCACGCCATCTTTCCAATGCACTTGGCCGGAAGCTGCTGCGGAGCAAACCGGAACCGCCTGAGGCCATACGCATGCGCAAGGGCTGAATCCGACATGAACGGCGTGAACTACGCAGGCGCTGCACTAAAAGCCTGCCCACTTGTTCTGGTTTCCGCCCTTTGCTGATCGACAGCAGTGCTCGCCAGTGAGTGAGCAGCATCTTCCTCCCGTCATACACCGGAACCAATAACGCTATTTGAGAACCAAGGGCCCCTGGGTCTGGATGTTCGTCAGTCCTTCCTATTGGTTTACTGCTGTTCCGTTTGCAAGGTGCTTTTGCTTCTGTTTCGGGATGGGTCCTTGTACCAACCCCTGCTGGGGTCACACCCTGTCTACAGAAGCATCGCTAATGTAAAAACGTAACGCTTGCTGTGTGCTTAGCATGGTTCTAAACACATACTTACTAATTCTTCCTAACACCCATGCTGTGAAGTCAATATTACTATTTTCATCTTCCAGACGAGGACACTTGAAAGTTTACGTGACTGTCTAATTCCATAAGTAGAAGTAGAACGGGCTTCTAAACTAATGGTTTTTCCCTTTGTTTTCATTTTCTAATAAAGTACCACAAAACGTTCACTGATAAATCAAGTCTCTCCATCTCTTATCTCAATAACTGCACTTCCTCTTTAGAGGATATAACGATTATCAGCGTGTATATAGTTCTGTCTGGACCTTAACCAGTAAATTTTGCCCATTTACTCTACCTTCAAGTTTTTCTGTTTCACTATATCGACCTCATCTATTTCTTTTAATCTGCTGCATTTAGGTATGTACCATGATATATTCAATCTTCAATCATTTCCCTTTTGATGGACTTGCAAATAATTTCCGAATTTTCGTGTGTGTGTGTGTGTATGTTGTTTTGGATAGGCATTTTCAAGAGGGAACTAATGGATTGGGGTGTGCGGTGTGAAGGAAAGAATAGTGGAAGTTTCTACGTGGTCTCCCTGCCTTTGTCCTCTCCCTCTTTTCACCCTTCTCCTTTCATGCATCGGTTATTTATGAAGACTCTGGTTGCACAAATGAAGGCGTAGTAATCCATCAGGATATAAATGGAGGGAGATGGGATGTGAAATAGATGATATGCCTCCTTAGGTAGCATATTCCGTTTTTTTTAACAGTTTATATAATGCTTCATTGATGTTTAAGAATAAGGATTACAACACAGAAAAAACGAAACATCAGAGGTTATGTCTCTTTTGACTATTGGTCATGCCTTTTACAGGGGTTGCCCCACTGATCTATTTTTTTTTTTTTTTTAGCTTTTGCCTGACATCGTGGTTATGGCGTCTGAGCATCTCCTTTAATGAGTGTCCCTTCTAATTTAAAGTAAGGTCTTTGCTCTCCTTGGCTCTACCCCTTACCTCTCCCAACCAAAAAAAGGAAATAAATCAATATTATACTACTTTGGGATGCACCTTACCTTCCCCAACACAAAAATAGATTGGATATATATATTTTTTCTACTATTAGGACAGTTTTCACAGTAAAGCCTAATAGTTTTATTTACATAGGTCCTACGCAATTCTGAAATTAATTTCCAGGAATTTATTTTTGTTTGTTTTGTAAGTAAGGTCTTCATTCCAACTGACTATTTCTAATGTATAGGGAACCTTTTAAAATGTATATTGATTGTATCCCTAATGGAATATAACTCAACAACAACAAAAAAAACTGTATTGTGTGTATTGTGGAATGTCAAAAATTTATATCAGTGTTTCATATAAATATATATTTATATGTCAGTACATGGTATTGTCAGACTTCTAAATTTCAAGAAATAAATAAAGGTGTGTGTGCATCTATCTATCTATCTATCTATCATCTATCTATCTATCAATCTATCATCTACCTCTGTCTATAGAGATGACCTGGGATGAGCTCATTCCAATATTAATGAGAAATTGACTTCTAAATACCATGTTCAACTAGAAGTAGCCATGGCTCCTTGAAGAAATGGCTGGGCTGTGGTAGGGTTAATAAAGGATAAACATAGAACATCTTGTGGTGCCAGAAAGCAAACAAGTGCTCAAAGAATATGAGGACAACACACACACACACACACACACACACACACACACACACACACGGCAGCTTAAATGAACTCCCACTGATCAAAGAAGGGACAATATGATTATAGTAACAAGTTATAAACCATTGAATAAAATGGGAAAACTTGATTCTGTGAGATGTAAATAAATAATTGAATAAATTGAGATTAACTAGTAACTAGATACTTATGTAGTTTCAAAGCACTTCCCATTAAGAAAGGATTAATTACAAAGTGGAAAATAATGGAAAAGCCTGTCACATACCACCTTCATTTAGTATCTTTTTCCATCCCTTTACTTTCAGTCTATGTGTGTCTTGCCATTTGGTGGATCTCTTGTAGACAGCATGTGAATGGATCTTGTTTTGTTATCCATTTAGCTACCCCAGGTCTTTTGATCGGAGCATTTAATCCATTTACATTTAAAGTGACTATTGATAGGCACATTTTATCATGCATATTTTTTATCTTCTTTTGTTTGTTTGACTCCATCTTCTTAAAGAAGTCCTTGTAACATTTTGTGTAATATTGGCTTGGTGGTAATGAATTCCTTTAGCTTTTTCTTATTTGAGAAGGTCTTTATCCTTCAATTTTTTTTTAAAGATATTTTATTGGGGAATTGGGGGAGGAGAACAGTGTTGGGGAATTGGGGAAGTGGAACAGAACACTTAAAACACAACAGTAAGTAAATGACTTGATTTAAAAATGGGCCAATTAACGATACAGAGAAGATTAGCATGGCCCCTGCGCAAGGATGACACGCAAATTCGTGAAGCGTTCCATATTTTTGGCCGAGTGGCGCATTGGTTAAGCGCTGGTTTTGGGATGCCAGCGGCCCCGGTTCGGATCCCACATGAGGGCCAGTGACACTGCCCTCTACAGCTAACAACAGCTCCACCTGGAGCTGGGCTGTGCAAGCCCCAGTGATGGTGTGGGCTGCAGCCCCTGCTGCAGTGGGCTGCCATAGGCTACAGTGAGCGGCCCGCAGCCAACGTGAGCGGCCCGCAGCCAACGTGAGCGGCTGGCAGCCAAGCGTGAGCTGCCGATAGCCGCGATGAGCGACATCCAGAGGCCAGCGACCGATCTGCCTCATCCGGGAAGAGCGCAATGACGATACCAACAGTGAAGCAACATCCTCCGCAACTAAACTGAAGAACAAAAAGAGAAAAGACAGCAACTTGTCTGTACCCCTTCCCCGATTCCCCAACGCTGTTCCCCTCCGCCAATTCCCCAATAAAAAAAAAAAATAATAAAAAAAAAATAAAAATGGGCCAATTATCTAAACAGACACCTCACCGAAGAAGGTACACAGATGATAAATTTGCATATGACAAGATGCTCTACATCGTGTCATTAGGGGATTGCAAATTAAAAGGATGAGATATGGGCTGGCCAATTGGCTCAGTTGGCTAAGAGCTCGCTCAAGAGTGAGAGCTGAGGGCCGGCCGAGTGGCGCATTGGTTAAGTGCTGGTTTTGGGATGCCAGCGGCCCCGGTTCGGATCCCACATGAGGGCCAGTGACACTGCCCTCTACAGCTAACAACAGCTCCACCTGGAGCTGGGCTGTGCGAGCCCCGGTGATGGTGTGGGCTGCAGCCCCTGCTGCAGTGGGCTGCCATAGGCTACAGTGAGTGGCCCGCAGCCAGCGTGAGCGGCTGGCAGCCAAGCGTGAGCTGCCAATAGCCGCAGTGAGCGACATCCAGAGGCCAGCGACCGATCTGCCTCATCCGGGTAGAGCGCAATGACGATACCAACAGTGAAGCAACATCCTCCGCAACTAAACTGAAGAACAAGAAGACGGCAACTTGTCTGTTCCCCTTCCCCGATTCCCCAACGCTGTTCCCCTCCACCAATTCCCCAATAAAATCTTTAAAAAAAAAAAAAAAGAGTGAGAGCTGAGTTCTGAGCAACAGCAGTTTGACTGAGCTGAACTGCCACTGAGCTGCTAACTGGTCTGGCAGGAAGGTTCAGCTAAAAAAAAAAAAAAAAAAAAAAAGGATGAGATACCACTATACAATTATCAGAATGGTGAAAATCCAAAAAACACTGACCATAAATGTTGACAAGGATGTGGAGCATCAGGAACTCTCGTTTGTTGCTGATGGGAATGCAAAATTGAACAGCTTTTTGTTATTTTCCTGTAAGTCTCAGACCTCTTTGATCCTGAGAAAGGTTATAGGAGGGACTGTTTCCAGGTCCCAGACTGTGTACAGGGACTAGAAATGATTTTGGAAGGCGGAGCACACTGGTGAACTCTAAGGGGTTATCCAGGAGAAAAGTGGGCTTCTTTCTGAGAACAAGAGACCTAAGAAGGGATTCCTGGCCCTTGGGGAGACAGGCAAGAGATTAAGATTTAGTTGAGAGCGATGGTACCATCTGTTTAGTTGTTTGTATGAATTATGGACAAATGCCTAGTGTGAAAATTATGATGGAAATATTATATCCATTGGTTTGAAAAATTTAGCAGTAAGCTTGCATACTAAGTTTTCCCTTAAAAGTGCAGTGTGTCCAAATAGTATAAAGCTTAATTTTTTGTGTGTTAAGATTGGTGCAACTCAGGTTCATCATCAAATATAGTAGAAATGAGGAGTGATTCTGATAGTTTTCATAAATCTGAAACTCAATGTAAGACAATAGCTTGCATGCTTAATTCCTTTCCTGAGAGGGTATATGAGAGGAATTGTTTTAAATATGGGCATCAGATATGGGTGAATCATATGGGAGAAAAGCCTTATAGTGCTTGACTGTAGAAAGCACTTCAGTATGGCCCAGTATCATTGCCCATTGGAGAAGTCACACACAAAGGAAACCCTATACATATACTGAGTTTGGTAGATGCTTCAAATGGTGCTCCAGACTTGCTCCCCACTGAACCCACACAAGAAACAATAATAGTGACAAATGTAGAAAGATTCAGTTAACAATATGCTTGTGTACTTGTTTGGAAAGAACCCTGGAAACATAAAAGTGTGTGTAAAGCTTCAACATTTCCTACTTGAGGGCCCTTCAGAGACTGTATACAGGCGAGAACCCAAACAAAAAATTTGAGACCTGCAGCAAATAATCCACTGTAAGCAGTAGAGGCACAGCCCCTGAAAGAAAAGAGGCAGGCTGATCCATTACACGAGTGGAAACCCCAGAGGGTGCTCAGTAAACACTTGTCCGTGGAGTGACTCAGTGAATGCTTAAAAAATCCTTTATGAAGTTTAAACTTTTCGTGTTATCCCAACTGTCCAGTTGGATAGAAAAAGCTGCTTAGCATCCTTCCTTTCAGCTCTCCAGGGGAATTAAACTGTCCTTGTTATTCCAAAAACTGATCAACACACAAGCAGTTTGTTTCAGATTTATTCCAAGCTCTCCTCCTGTCATGTCCCTCCAGTTAAAAGATAGGTGAGGTTCTCAAGGTCAGCCTGAGGTTTCAGAGTGTGCTTAATGGCAAGGAGAACTCTGGTCTGGGATGGTCCCAGCACTGTGGACACATAGACCCGTGCAGAAAAGGGGTTGAAGATTTGGGGGCTAGCCTGGGTCAATAATCCAGCACTCAGAACTAACCTTAGAGCCACTGTAAGACTGTTTTTTTTTTTTTTGAGGGCAGTGTCACTGGCCCTCCTATGTGGGACTTGAACCAGGGCCGCTGGCTTCCCAAGCCAGCACCCAACCACAGCGCCCCTCAGCCGGCCCAAGACTGTTATTTGAACAAACTAAAATAAAGGCCATTCCGGTTTGTCCCAGAAATCTGGTAATGGAAGAATTATTTGTGTGGCCTCTAATACTAATATTGGAGACTAAACATAGGGTTGTGTCTCAGATTTCCTTTTCAAAACAAGCTTCAACAGAGTTTGATTTTATCTTGCCTTTTTTTTTTATTAATCTGCTCTCATCCCTGTGACAAAGCTATAGAAGTTCCTTCTTCCAACTTCCACCCCAAATTCCAAGCTTAAGTCGTTGGGAGACATTGTGCTGCTGGTTATTGGCTAAACTAGGACGTTCCCACTGGAGGCTTCTCACTCACCAAATCAAGTGTCCTGCTCCTGCTTTCCTGTTCAAGCTTCTTTCCAACTGTCATCCCTTAGTCCAGGGAGAGCAGCCACCTTCCTCTCTACATCTGGAAAATTTGCTTCTATCCTGCATCCCATGTTTTTTGAGGCACACTCACAGAAGGTACCACAGGGGCAGTTACCAAACAATTGCTTGAAGTCTACTGTACTCACATGAGGAATGAAGGGAAACCCCTACCCTCTCCTTAGCCCATGGATCAAGAAACACATCTTGAGAATGTGTGGCAGTGGGGCACAAGGGCACAGAGAACAAGGAAAAAGGACTAAGGCCACAGAGGGAAGAGAAAAGGTTGCTTTGTCCATTTGAACTCCCCAGGATTTATTCCCTGGTAAGCAACCAGTCTTCCTTTAATATCACCTACGGTCTTGTGAGCTGTTTAGTGTTCCCATCAGTGTAACATCAGTTCAGGGGAGCATCTAGAGGAATCTAGACTTCATCTAGGGCCAAAGGCCAGGTGGAATGAAAAAAAAAAGTTTCAGAACCTCTAGTAGAATAGCCACCTTTATTAAAGACAGGCTAGGTTATAGTGCAGAAACACACAGCACCAACATCTCAGTGGTTAAACAAAACAATTTATTTCTCGTTCCCACAAAGTCCATTATATGTCTGGCCAGGACAGCTAACCTGACATGTGAGGACTCAACATTCCAGACTGGAGTGATTTCATGACTCTGTTTGCACTTCCATGATTGAGGCAGGAAAACAGGCCACTACAGCCTTACACCAACAAATAATGTTTCAGCCCAGAAGTGAGGCTTCTGCTCACAACCCAATGACCTAAACCACCTCATGACCCTAACTAACTGCAAGGAGCAGAAAAGTATAGTCATTCTCCTTTTTACTGTTCACTAGACTACAAGCTCCATGAGGGTGTATGCCTTTATTCTTGTTTACTACTATATCCTCGGTCTACAACAGTGCCTGGGCACATACTAGGCCCTCAATAAATTAAATGAATGAAGGTGGTGCGAGCAAGAAATTAACACATATCTTAGAAGAGACAGAGTCCTGGGGATCTAAGAATGAGGATGCTGTGTAAGAGCTATGCAGACCAGAGTGCCAGCACTGGCTGTGCTTAAGAAATACTACTTGTATTTTACAAGTACAAGTACTTGTATTTTACAATATTACAAGTACAAGAAATAGTACTTGTAGTTCATTTGGGAAAAGAAAAGAAAATCCCACTGAGCATACCAAACCAAAACTCAGGTGACTTACACCAAATGGCACTTAAGCCATAGACCAAATCAAGTCAGCATAACCACCACCACCAGTGCTCAGCTCCTCAAAGGAGCTGTAAGAGCTGCAAACACATCTGCTTCTTTAATGGAATCAACCCTCCCAACATATCTGGGGAGCAGGGGAGAGGGAAAGATGTGCACGTTCCTTGAGCATCTACTGTTGGCCAGGTTTGTAGGTGCTTTTTTTTTTTTTTTATGAATCCTTGTAACCCCCAGATAAACCCTGAGATGTTTCTCTATTTCATAGAGAAAACTGGAGACTGAAGAGTGCTTCAGTAACCAATCGAGAAATAGGAGTGTTTTATAAGCTAGAAATAGATACAATACAATGTCAAACTGGCTGGCTCAGCAGGGATAACACACAAATCAGTCCTGCTAACTCTGCCTTCAGGCCTAATGAAGCTAAGTGATGGCCAACAGACCCACTAGCTATGGGGTCTTGAACAAGTCCCTGTATGTCTTTGAGCCTTAACTTCTTCATTTATAAAATAAGGGATATGGAAGACATTTAAACATATCTTCCCTGATACTACCTAAAAGCTCTAATAGGAACACATCTGAGTCACTGTTACAAAGAATGAGTTATATAAGAAAATCCACAGACCAGAGAGATTTTCAAACTTATCACCTAATGCCACTGCTAACTGGTGAGCTGGAGAAAACATATTGGTAGATCCTGCCTGCTGAATAGTTTACAGTGTAAGACAACCAACATGGATGTGGATTTGCTAACATTTACCCATCACTCAGCATCAATTTCCAAAACTTTCCTTTTGGAAACTTAGTCTCCTGCTGACTGGATTCTCAGGCGACAATGCCCAGTGAACCAAGGATCCTGCCTGCAGGACACGCTCCACTTCCCAGACAAATATATAACTCCCTCCTGATTCTTAAGAAGCAAAAGCCAAATGAAAAGCAGGCAAACAAAAAACTGAGAGGTTAATCCTGAATTTCCCTTCATTTTCTTTCAGGCCTTGGGAAAGTGCTACTTTTTATGGCATTTCATCTTATTAACATTGTGAAGGAAGGAAAGTCTACATTGTTACTGCAGAAAATTCTTCTTTATATCTAACATATATTCTGTGGCTAAAAGGTCCGTTTCCATATTATCTCATTAGAAATGTTTTCACTTTTGTCAAAGAGTACCAACAAGAAGCATAAGATAGTGCATTATTAGTTACCTGGGAGGTTCCCTAGTGGGAATGTAAATATGATTATCATAATAAAAATTGCGCCAACACGACACAAAAGCTAACATTGCCTAAAAGATCAAGAAGGAACTCATATGATGTCCAAGAATGAGAGAGAAGAAATTCCAATTTGCTTCTTGGAAACTTTTACGTTAGAATTCATTTCTGCCCCATGAGGCTATTGAAATTGGTAAGCCTGCTACCTTGAAGACAATGGAATGCAATAAAACAACTATATTATTGCTTTTGTATGAAGACCATGCTGTAAATACTTCTGTTATATGTGTTTAAGAGTAACTGGGGAGATCAATGCAAAACCAACACTATTAGCCTCAGTGACCACTGAAGACTGATTATCAGATTCATGGCTCCATCTGCTAGTTAAAGCTAAATTTGCTATTTTGCTAGGTACAATCCCAAAACAGCTTTTCCCATTATTCAGATGTTCTTAGAACACTTCTCTTGCAAAGAAATTCCCTGAAAGTTGTAAGTAAAAACAGAAAGTAGTTCAAATTTAGTGCATCCCTTTCCCCTACAGTCAACCTTGATTCTTTTCTATGAAACATGTTTATATCCTGAAAATTTTCCATTGATGGAAAATTCTTCATGCTTCATAATTTTGTATTTTTTCATAAATTTTCGGTCAACTTCCACCTGGCAAATTTGTTGAGACTGAGGACACTGGACAAGCTTCTCTTCATTGGTGGAGTTTCTGGTGTCTAAGAAGACTTGACCGCCTGCTGAAGTTTCTCCTGCATATACTACAGGAATAAGGCTGCTCACCTGTGTGGGTTCTCTGGTGTTTAATAAGGTGGGAGTTCTGACTGAATTTTTTCCCACATTCATGACACGTAAAGGGCTTCTCTCCAGTGTGAGTTCTTTGGTGTGTGTGGAGATTTGTATTTTGACTGAAGCTTTTCCCACACCATGAGCATTTATATGGTTTTATTCCTTGATGTGTGGTTAAGTGCTTATTAAGATCTGAACTCCATCTAAACCTCTTATCACATTGTGGACATTTATACGGTTTCTCTTCAGTGTGAATTCTTTGGTGCTTAATAAGGTCAGAGGTAACTCTGAAGCTTTTCCCACATTCCTGGCATTTAAAAGGCTTCTCTCCCACACGTTCTTTCTTGTGACGAACCATGAGTTTCAGCAGCTCTTGTTTCCAAGTTGAAAGTTTCCTTTTTTTCTTCACTGGAAAATCTCGCTGCCATTTCCCCACCCTGTGCATTTCACTATGATTTTCTTTGCCTGTTGTTTTCTGGGGAACTTCCACTCTAGCCTTTTTAGATATTACGTCTCCTGGTGCTGGTATTTCTAAGTCAGAAAGGCATATCGGTTGATGATTTTCAGTGTTATTTTTGAGGTTTAACCCTGTTGGAATGAATGTAAGAATTAGCCACCTGAAAGTTAAAGAAAAACACAGAAATGAAGAGAAAAATTTAAAGATCACTGATTTTAATAAAGATATAAGTAGAATCTTAAAATGCAAAGCCTTGCAAAGGTTCCAATCAAGGTACATTTCTTGTCTTCCCATGGTGTATTTACCTGTAGGCCGCTCTCCAGGACTGTTCTTGAAATTCGGGGATCCTTGAACCCATGGCTCTTCCCCTTGCTCTAGACAGGAGATCACCTTAGGTTTGGGAAGCACAAATATAGCTGTGAAATGGAAAAACTGAGGTCAAGCACTGGTAATGTCACAGTGAATCCGTAATTCCAGACTATTTCAGGAAGAGCAAAAGACACTTTTACACTGTGTTATTTCAAATAGTTAAAATGATTAGACTATCGTATCAGGTATCAGCTTTACACTGAATTCTTAGGTAGACATACACAGTGGAGACTGAGAAATAATCCTAGCTTGACTGATAGAAAGATCATAGGGTATGGGAATCATGAGCACGTTCCCATTCTTTTGCCATCAAGAATACTCCTTATTGGGCCGGCCGAGTGGCGCGGTGGTTAAGCGCTGGCTTGGGAAGCCAGCGGCCCCGGTTTGGGTCCCACATATGAGGGCCAGTGACACTGCCCTCAAAAAAAAAAAAAAGAATACGCCTTATTTGACCAAGGTGAAACAAAACTCTATAGGTTGCAGGGACTACAGGCTGGTCCTATTAACTCTTTAGGATTCACCTGGAATAAGACCAGAGCTAGAAGAGCCAATGTGAAATTCAGTGGGTTGGATATCATATATACAAGTGATTACTGTCATAATGACAGCAAGTTTTTATTCAGCACTAGACACTAGACTAGTAAGGATTGCTACCACTCCTCTAGCTCACTGGTTCACATATCTTTGAACCAAATGGACCAAAATCACTTCAGTGGACTTTTTACAAATACAAATTGCCAGGTATGGGAAGTACTCAGCATTCAGTCTTTCCGAAGATATGTATTGAGTGGCTACGGTGTGTCAGGCACTTTCTATGAACTATGGCTATAGTGGGGAATGAGCCAAAGTCCACCAATCTCACAGAATTTATATTCTAATGAGAGTGAGACGATCAAACTTAAGTAAATCAATGAAATGTCAGGAAGTGTCCAATGCTTTAAAACGAACTAAAGGAGGGTAAGGGAGCATTTAAGATTCTGCTTCTGTAAAGCTATTTGAGATAAGCCTAAGTGGAAGACCTCTCTGAGAAAGTGATATTTGAGCAGACCTAATGGTGAGAGTTTAGACATGTGGCAGAAAAGTTAGCTGCCAGGAAGAGGGAAGGGGAAAGTAGAAACAAGCATGGCAAGTTCAAGAAACAGCAAGACTAGTGTGGATAAGAAAGGCTGAACAAGGGCACAAGTGGCAGTAGGTTAGGGCAGGGAGGTGAGCAGAGGCCACATCCTGGAGGCTCCTTGGTAAAGAGAAGTTTGGATTTTATTCTGAATGTCATGAAAAGTCATCGTAAGATTTTAAAACAGGAAAATATGATTTGATTAGGTTTACAAAGACTGGCTGTTACATGGAAAAGACTGTGGGAGGGCAAGACTGGTAGCAGGTAGTGCCAATTAGGAAACTACTGAGATGGACCCAGTTTGAGATTCCACTGGCTTAGACCAGGATGTTAACGGCACAAGAGGATGAGACATGGACTCAGGCTATACCATGAAGATGAAGCCAAGAGAATAGTGATGCATTAGCAGTGGGGTATAATGAGAAAATCCTGGTAAAGGATGACTATGTTCCTTGCTCTAAGCAATTAGGTGAACAGGGGTGCCATTTACTGAGATGAGGAAGATGTAGGAGCATGTTAGGGGGAAAGAGATCAAGGATTCTATGTAGGATAAGGAATGTGTACTTGGAAAAAGCTCCCAGATGACCAGGACACACCTTTCCCTTGCACATACCACCTTGTTGAGAACCAACCAATTACTGGAACAGAGATGCTCTCATGGTAGTGCATTCTCAGTATGCCAGGAACATGACAGATTATTCAACTTCTATGCAAAGAGAAGGGGAGCATCTTTACCTAGCGAGATGACATTTTCATAGTTTTTCTGCATTACATCATGGTAGAGGGCCTTCTGACTGGGATCCAGTAACTCCCATTCTTCCTGGGAAAAATACACGGCCACTTCTTCAAATGTCAACAAGCTCTAATGAAGAGAATGAGCTTCAGCTCCGTGCCTGACACCTAAGAAGCAGTCCTACCATTTGGCCCTTGAACTGCACAGTAGGCCAGGCACTGAAGGAATTAAGAGCACATGATTTCTTTTTTAAAGAAAGAAGGGGGAAAGGAAGGAGGCAAGGGATCAGCAAACAGCCTAAGAGGTGTCCAGGTCCCCAGGAAAGCACCAGGGATAACATGCCTTTGAGTACCTGCTGGGCAGTACAGGTAATGGGCAGCGGCGAAAGGCAGCCCTAAACAGCTTGAAAGCACAGCTCACCTGGGACTCAGGCAAGACCAGCTCAGATGCCATTGTCCAGTCTTTGGTGCTTGTCTGCTCAGGAAAGGCAAGGGTCTGGTGAGCAGGCACAGCTATGGGTGGAAATGAATCATAGGAAATTTCATTCATGTCTATGAACACCCTGAGGACATTTTAAATTATAGAAGTTCCTGATTCTTTCAGTAGAGATAGGACTCCTTTAGAAATATTTAGTACCTAGAAGTGGCTTTTTCAGATCCTACAACCATTCCACAGTTGACTGTCCTCAGTTTTCATGAATAAAGTAAGAGGAAATTACATTTTTTTCCTTATGTGACAAAGATTGTTCTGTTGGGAAAAATCAGAGATGTTTGGAAATGCTGTAGTCAGTGTCCCGTGTGCCTGGTAAAGGAAATGGGAAGGTAAAAATGAGCATGCCAAGTTCAAAAAACAGCAGAAGACCAATGTGGATAAAGAAGATGGAACCAGGGCATGAGTGGCAGGAGATGAGGGTAGGGTTGGTAAGGGCCAGATGTTGGAGGGTCCTACACACCTTCTAAGTTGTTTAGAATTTATTCTGAATGTGTGAGAAGTTATCATAAGGTTTTGAAGCAGGGAAATGTCATGATGTGATTAGGCTTCTAAAAAACTCTGGGTGCTTCATGGGAAAAGAGACTGTGGGAAGTCAAAGGTAGCCGGGATTCCAGTTAGAAAGCCACTAAGGAGGAACTGGTTAAAGAAACTTCTGGCTTAGACTAGAATGTTAACAGAACAAGAGGATGAGACTTGGTTGGACTCAGGCTATGCTGTAAAGATGACGCTAAGAGAATAGGAATACATTAGTAATGGGGTATGATGGCAAGATCAGACTAAAGGATGATCCAAGTTTTCTGGCCTAACCTATTGGGTAAATGGTGTTGCATTTATGGGAATGGAAAGGTAAAAACACAGATTTGGAAGGGAGAGAAGAGGGAAGGATCAAGAATTTTAGGACAAGGAATGAGCATATTCATTTTGAAAAAGCTCCCAGATGACCTGGATACACCTTTTACCCGCACATACCATCTAGTTAAGAACCAACCAGCTAATGGAACAGAGACGCTCTCCCAGAGGTGCATTCTCAGTATGCCGAGACCATGACAGATTATTCAGCTTCTATGCAGAGGGAAGGGGAGCATCTTTACCTAGCGAGATGACAGTCTCATAGTTTTTCTGCATTACATCATTGTAGAGGGCCTTCTGACCGGGATCCAGTAACTCCCATTCTTCCTGGGAAAAATACACGGCAACTTCTTCGAATGTCAACAAGCTCTAAAGAAGAGAATGGGCTTCAGCTCAGTACCTGCCTCTGCAGAAGCAGCCCTACCATTTGGCCCTTGAACTGCATAGCATGCCAGGCACTGAAGGAATTAAGAGCACATAGTTTCTTTTTTAAAGAAAGAAGGGAGAAAGGAAGGAGGCAAGGGGTCAGCAAACAGCCTGAGAAGTGTCCAGGTCCCCGGGAGAGCATCGGGGCTAACATGCTGCCTCTGAGCACCTGAGGGGCAGTGTAGGTCACAGGCACTAGGGAAACACAGCCCTAAATAGCCCGAAAGCACAGCTCACCTGGGACTCAGGCAAGACCAGCTCAGATGCCACTGTCCAGTCTTTGGTGTTTGTCTGCTCAGGAAAGGCAAGGGGCTGGTGAGCAGGTACAGCTGTGGGTGGAAAAGAGCCACAGGAATTTTCTCTCACGTCTGTGAACCTCCTGAGCACACTTCTAAACTATAGAAGATCCTGATTCCTTCAGTACAGATGGGAAAGTTTTACAAGGGTGTGTGGATGCCTTGATGTGGCCTTGTCACTGATAATACCCAAATATCTAACAACCCCTAGAATAGGTTCTCATTTTCATTAGTGAAATTAATAAAATAACGTCTTTATTTTCTTCTCATGATATAAATTGTTCTGAGTTAGGTAAAACTTAAATGTTTTGAGAATGAAGTACTCAGGGACTTCAGCGTACAGTAAATGTAGTTTTTCATCATTTATTATTGTTTTTCCTAGTACACAATTGTGTTCACATTGTGCCACTGACAGCCCATTTGGGATCTTAATTCCTTTATGTTTTGAGATGAGATGCCTTCAACTGCTTCCACTTTTCTCAGGAAGACATCATGGTGTAGTTAACATGGTTCCGTGGTTTGGATATTTCTGTACCTTAGGCCAAACCCCATCATCACCCACAGCTGTCTATTCTAAGATCACCTTCAGGGGGAGGGGTGTATAATAACTGCTAACGTGGCTGTATTTGCAGATCCACAGAGCTGGGTACCCAGAAAATGCTCACAGCATTCTGGCTGAGCTCCCAACCGAAAAAAATCATCATGAAACTCCTTACCTCTCTCACATGCAGGCTCAGTTTCTTTCTGAGTATTTCTGCTCAGCTCTTCTTGTACACCCTGATATGTATTCCAAACTTCTTTATCCTGGGAAGTGCTCACTGGTGGCTGGGACTCTGCTGGCTTCAGCCTGAAGCCTGGGGCCTCTGCTGTTTTTCCCAAGAGCACTGCTTCCTTTCCCAGCTCATGGACAGCAACCTGAAAATAATTCTCATTCTGTTACCACAGAACTTACTTTAGGTTTGGGGGTTGGTGGCAGAGGAGGAAAACATAGAGTTCAGATTCTGTGAAGTGTGAGACACCAAAAGGAAATGACAAAAAGACTTAAAAGAGATATTGAGCTACCAATTTTCCAGAAAGATCTCTCCGCACAGTTTGGGAAATTTGGGATAAAAGGAAAAAAGGTGCAGCTACTGCCAGCGCTCTAACACAGTGGTCTCAATCCCTCTGCGAAGAGCCCAGCTCAGACCACTAGCAGGGTTTTCAGACTGCCTGCTCTCATGCTGCCTTCACAGCCTTTCTCTCTTGATTATAACCCGGCCTCAGTAGTCTCCTTCCAGTTTTTTCAGAAGATTAAGAAACTGAATTTGGGGGCCAGCTGAGTAGTTCAGTCGTTTAGAGTGCGAGCTCTGAGCAACAGGGTTGCCGGTTCGATTCCCACATGGGCCAGTGAGCTGCATCCATGTGGAGCTGCGGCTAAGCTGGTGAAAGCGCGTGTTCTTAGCCGCAAGGTTGTTCGTTGACTCCCACATGGGAGGTTGGACCATGGGAACTCCCTCCATCCCAACTAGATTGAAATGTGGCGACTGGAGTTGGAGCTGAGCTTGCGCCCTCCACAACTAAGACTGAAGGACAACAACTTGACTTGGAGCTGATGGATCCTGGAAAAACACAATGTTCCCCCTTCCCCAACACTGTTCCCCACCCCAATTTCCCAATCAAATCTTTTAAAAAAGAAAAAACAAACAAACTGAATTTTAAAAGCTGTCCTGTCAACCAGAATTTCCCCATGGCCAGGGAAGGTTTTCACAGAGAATTGGGATAAAATGGAGAAGGGGAGGAAAGATTCTGGCTCCAACCTCCCTCCAGATGATTTGGATACCAAACATGTGCCTACCCTGTATTCTTCCCAGTAGGCCTGAAGCTAGTTTTGATGCCACTTGCCCAAGGGCATGCCCTAGACGCCCCCCCTCACCAGCCAAGCCAAGGACCAGCCAAGGGAGGCTCTTGTTTATGGGATGAAGGACACTAGCTCTTGGCATCATTCTTTTCTCAGTCCCTGTTGGAATTTCAAAATCTGTTCCCCTGTTTTCGTTCTCCTCTTTCCTCCTCTGCAGTCTTCCCTTCTTGCTGAATTTCTCTTTCTTTTTACTATCCTCTCTCCTTTGGTTCTGTGTGGCCTACCTTTTTTGGATCTGCCCTTTCCTTTCTAACTCCTTGTTACTCTTCATTTGTTTTAAAGAACTTAAGACCTATCTGCTAGGCCAAGCCATACTGGACTTATTACCCTCCTGTGATATACTCTGGCTCCAAAGAGAGCAAAAAGCAACTCTTTCTCTAAGGCCAGGGAAGTCTCTGCCAGGATCTCTGAAACTTGGGGAATGAACACTGCTGCGGGTCTGTAGTTTCAGGTCCTGCCCTAGATAGCTTAAAGGAGTAATAGATCATTGACCTAATTCATCTTGTATCTCAATTAACTGACCCACCCTCCATATATCCACCTTCATCCTATTTCATGGATGTATTGGCACTCTTTTTTCTCACCCCATTTCTTGTTTGACCGGATTCACACTGCAAGTGGTCTACCAGGGCCACAGCCTCTTCAATGCTCTTTATGTGGTGATTCTTTATCTGAGTCTGGGTGTCCCTGGGAAGAATAGTGAGGAACTGCTCTAGCACCAGGAGTTCCAAGATCTGCTCTTTTGAGTGTATCTCTGGCCTCAACCACCGATGGCATAATTCCTGAAGTTGGCCAACAGCCTCACGAGGTCCAGCTGCTTCATGATAGTGGAAACTCCGGAAGTGCTGGCGCGAGCTCTCAGAACTGAGACTGTCCGTGTATGAAGTATATTTCTGACTGGAGCTCTCTGCCACAGGTCCATTGGTCTCCCACAGAGCGCTGATCTGAGGGCTCAAATGCTCAGATACTTTCCAATCTACTGTCATCATTCTGCCTGGAAGTTTGTTCCCGTGTTGGACACACCACCAGTATCACCTTTTACAACTGAGGCCCAGTCTGGTTTGGAACAAAATCAATAAAACAATCTTCTTCCTAAGGCACTGAAGGCAGAAAAAAAGTGCAGGTCAGTAAGAAAGTCATATGAATTTTCCTACTTGCTAGTTATTATGAGAGAAAAATGAACAGAAACATCCTGCATTGCCTTCCCTTTAAAATAAACTGCCATGCCTTTGTGACTGTTGTTTTTAAAATATTATTCAGTTGATTTACTGCACAACTCATTGAAGACAAATGTCAACTGATGACTTTGCCCTTAAAAGAAAACAATAATAAATGAGGAACGGTTAGTGCATGAGAAAATTGGCACCAACTGGCTGCAAAGAGTTTCAGGATTATCCAAAGATTTCACTTTTGTGCTTCCTATCTCATCTTCTCCATTTCAAGAGAAGATTAGGAGAGCATTCTGAGTTTCTCTTACACTTCAGCATATCACCCTAGTCTTCTGCTTTAAAGAGTGTACAACTTCTATGGCACCTCATCCTCTTTTGATGATGGAAGCTTTCACTTTGTGGAACACTTGAGGTTCTCTTCTCCTTGTAAGATGTTGGCAAGAGAGCTCAGAAAGAATGAGACCAGAAGGAAAATAATTAGGGAAAAATTAGACCTTCTTCTCAGAAAGCATCAAGCAATTTAGTAACTAGGTGCTCAACATTCTTCTTTGGCACTTCTTTGCAAGACATATAAGACTACGCAGAAAATTTATGCCTGTATTTTAAAATTTCTGTTTACTTGAACTAGGAAAAATTGCAGCCGACCTTTCCTGACAAAATGTTTATCCAAATATGAACTCGCAGAAAAGGAGAGACTGACAGTTGGTGATAATTAAAGTGACCCTTCTGCTGACTAGATTAATAAGGGAGGATGAAGAGAGCCTCATGTGTCTCTCTCTTCCTTAGGTGACGCAGTAGAACCGGCACAGAGACTCTGTCCGAGATGCCACGGTATTTTCAAACGGCAGCCTCTTTGTTGCCCACCCCGGCTCAGGAGGCACAGGGGCAGGTCCTACGATTTTGCATCAGAAGCTGATCTCTGTGACGTTGAACTGCAGCTCTCTCGCGGTCACATCGACCCGCAAGGGCAACGCCAGCAGAGGCGGGAAAATGGACAGTACTGCTCGCCCCCGCGTCTGGACAGCGGACAGGCGCTCATGAGCACTGTGCAAGCGGGCAGTGTCCGAATGTGCTCCAGCCACAGACCCGGGGCTATCTGCGCAGAACGAGTAGCCTGAGTAGCCTGACGGCCGGTCTTCCCAAAGTCGCACAGCCGGCTCCGGCCGCCCGACCACGAAAAATGGCTGCTTCGCCTCCACCCGCGTTGAAGCGGCAACGAGCTGCAGCCGGCAGCTTTCAGGGACTTCGGAGCCGATGCCAAAAGGGAAACGCTTCTTGGTTACCTCGGACAGCTGGGCTACGTGGACGGCTCTCCCTCTTCCTCGGGTTGAACTGCAAGTCGCTGCCCTTCCGGCCGCCAGGGATTAAGGGCCGCAGATCTGCGCGTTGCGCCACTTAGAAGGGGAGTCCAGCAAGAGGAGGCGTGCGGGCTATGCGGCGCAGGCCCGGAACTACCACAGACCCACTGGTAACCTTACCTCAACGTGGCGGTCTGACGCTGAGGTCTGGGACCCACGCTCCTACCGGAACCGGAAGTGGGGTACTTCCGGGGAGGCTCCGTGCAGCCCGGAGGTTCCAGGCTTAGCGGAGGGAACTCATTTATTGCCAGTTTCTGCCCTGGCGCACAAGAGTTAATGCCACCGAGTCTGCAGCCCGCGGCGCCTAGAGGGGCCCTGCGCGCGGCTCGGCCCGTGCGTGTCGTCATCTCGCGGTCTGGCTTCTGGGGCCTTACGCGTCGGGGTGGTTCCAGCGTCGTCTTTGGCGGTCTGCGGCCTGGTAATAGGGAGTCTGACCCGGTAAAGGTTGCCGCCCTCTGCGCTCGCGTGGCCCTCGGCCTTCCTGCAGCCCAGCAGGCAGTGCCGAGCTGTGGTCCCGGGGTTCGTCCTGGTCTCCTCAACGAGGAAGCTGTGTGTGTGTCTCGCCCAGGATCAGCGGCTCTGGGTGGGCTGTACCCATTTCTCCGGGCCGCGCTTCCCTCACAACGATGTTTTCTCTTGTGAGGTAGGTTTTAACTTGTGAAATAGGTTACATTTATAGTTCTCCATGACAGAGAAATTGAGAGCTAAGGAGTGACTTACCCAGGGTCACGTCATTTACCAGTGGCAGCGCCTAGACTGGAATGTAGGTCCCGTTATCCGATCTTTTTCCACTACAGCATGCTTCCTGGAGAATGGGAACTTTTTCACCTGTCTCCTACAGCGTCTGGCCGATATACCTGGGTAAGATGGGCATTCCACGCATATTTATTGAATCATATTTAAAGGAATCGGAGTAGTATTTCGGTTTGTTTGTATTCTAATTATTAGTGTTTTCATAGTGTCAGCTTCTACCAGTCAAGGGATTATTTATTAAATCGGCTAGGTGTAGTAATTGTTACAAAGTTGGCAGGACAGTTTTTTTGTTTTGTTTTTTTGTGTCACTGGCCCTCATATGTGGGACCTGAACCAGGGCCGCTGTCTTCCCAAGCCAGCGCTTAACCACCGCGCCACTCGCCCGGCCCCAGGACAGGTTTTTTTTGAATCAAACAATCTGCCAGAAAGTCTGAAGCAATTTCATTAATATCAGTAACACGGGGCAGGGAAATGTAAGGCATAAGCTGAAAGCTGCATAAATTCCAAGGAAATGGAAGTTAATTTTTACTTGGGGATAATTATAAAAGACATTAAGGGATTTGCCCGCAACAGGGAGTGGGCAAAAGGAAAGGTAAGAGCAAAGCCTTGAAAAACTGAAAAGATTGTGAGATCTTTAGTACGTTTTTACTAAATGTAATTGGGTTACATTTAAGGAAAGAAAGAAAATAACTTCATGTGGATCTCTGTGTTTTGGGTGGGAGTGAAGAGAGACTGCATTGAATAAAGTACATCTTGGAGCATCATTTGAGGGTTTTCAAGGGAGCTTCTTTCCAGGGCAGTTCATCTAGAGGTAAGTTAAGGTGGGAATGAAAATGGGAGACCATTATGCTATTTTTGCTTTTACATAGAATGATGTTGCACTCCTTTGAGGCATAGCTCTTGATCCTTCTTGACTGAAAAAAGAAGGATTATACAGAGGCAATGATAATAAGCATATGCCAAAATCACTTGCAGATGTTTCATTGTAGGTTCATTTCCTTAGAATCTCAGGTTGGGACTTAATTTTCTTTAAAGGTCATTTTGTTTCCAGCCTCTCAGAACCGGTGGGCAGTGATGCTCTCAGCATTTAGAGCCTCATGATCTTGCTCAAAGCATATAATTGGAACTTAATACATTGAATAAATGAAGTTCTGCCAGCAGTGCCCTGGACGTCATCGGCAGGTCTGAATCATAACATGGGTAGGGAGTTGGTTAGGGAAGATGGGGAGAACAGAGACGGGGAAGAGACCCTGTGAAAGGAAGAAGAGGAAGTAGAGCACAAAATGGTGAATAGTGAATGAGGGCCACTGATGATTTTCATTGGTTGAAGTTTGGTGCTATAGTTGTTTACTTTTGCTATGGAACCCATAAAAGTCCCCTGAATCTTTCCTTTTGATTTCACCTTCCCTTACCTGGGCACCATTTGAGAAATGATGAATGTACAGTTGGGAAGCAATGAGACAAAAACAGGAATTTATTCTGAGATACCACACAACTGCTGAAGTGGACTGAATGTTTTTGCTGGGTGATTGGCTAGAGTTAATGGTGTTGCTATTGGCTGGCAAATACTTTTTTTTTTCTTTGTCCATTTATAATACGTACTACTTAGTATTGCCTCAGTTATAGCTCTCTTTTGTTGCTTGATCTTAATCTGTCACTGGCTGTACCCTGTTAACTATGATACCCTTTCATGATCCTCTCATTGCTCCACAAACCAGTTGGCAGTTCTTGCAACAAATATTAAAGGAAAACTAACAGTGTAGACTCTTTTGAATTCCTAGATAAGAGGCTTGTGAGGAATTCTCTGTCGTTGAGGAATGAATGGAAAGAAAGCCAGTCAGGTTTTACCCTAAAGGAGAGGAAAAAACTGAAATTCCAATCATTTTCCTCATTTCTCTGACATACTTTTTTTTCTTCATAGCCCTTTTCTTCATATGTTACTTCCTATGAGGTTGTGTATCTGGAATGAGAACCATGAAATTAATCTAGAGTAGGAGATTTCTAAAGACATGGAATGGAATTGGGCAGCACCAGGAGGTCCTGAAAGGAATATTTAAGGGAGCTGAGCTACAGAAGAGTTTGCCAAGAGAAGGATTTATGGGAACAATTGATCAGAAACACCAGTAGAGAAACTTTTTGAATTTCTTCAAGCAGTGGAAAAATTGAGTCTTGGTTTAAATTAAACAAAATGGACACTGAAGAGAAACCAAATAGTCTCAAATATTAAAAGTGTGTTACTTAAAACCCTAATGTAAATTTAGGAAAACAAACAAAAGGACATCTCTTCTAAAAATGTTTTAGTTATCATAAAATATTTGTAAAACTTTTGGACTCACCTCTAAGACTTGCCACAATTCTGAAACTTGCTGACATCCCAAGTGAGAAATAACACTTGAATATACCAGATGTACACAAGGAAGAAGATCTGAGAATGGTTAAGTGCCACTAACAAATTATTACATACTTACAGATTACCTTGGTTAACATAAGAAACACTCAAGTTAAAGCTCAGTCTTTGAGAATGCTATATTGAATGTAATAAAAGTTGGATTTCATTCATATGGATAACAGAAACACTAACTTTTTTCTTCACTTAAAGATACTATAAACAGTTACCAAATTTCAGCTCTCCAGACATCCCAATGTCAGGGAAGCTTGGAGTTTTTATCCAGGTGGATAGACTGCTGCCCAGTGAACACTAATATAGAGCCATATGAGCACTATTTTCTTTCTTGGCAGTGAGGTAAAATCAGGTCCTTTGGGAAGAGAAGCCTCATTGCACCTCTGCTATACAAGATTACTCTGTCCTTGCCTTTGAGGCTTTCACACTTCCATTTTCTCACGCACCATTTTTTATTGAGATTTACGTCACCCGGGCTGTCCTTGTTTGCACGACCTGCCTCCTCTCTTCTTTTTGTATGTTTTCCTGTGTTAACTTACAAAGAGTATGCAGGTGTTCCTGTTACTCCTGACTGGTGCTGCTATATCTGTCAAGGGAGAGGAGAAGCAAAGGGGTTCTGGAAATTGATCATCCATGTCTTGCAGGAGCGACAGTTAGAGAGGACTTTGGCATTGGCAGATTTCTGAGTTCCTAAGACCTATATACCTCTAGACCAGCATTTTGGTTGTGAGCTCTTCTCCCTTTTAGCCCATTGTCCTCCAGTACAAATGCCTGTGCCTTTTAGGGCTTTGAGCTAGTTGGGGGGATTTTTTGTTTTGTTTTTGAAATTTTTTCAATTAAGTCTTTTCCTTTTTTTCCCTACTGGTTTGAAACCAAATTCAGTATGAATAAGAGAGGGAAATATACAACATTGAATTTGGAAGAGAAAATGAACGTTCTAAGTAAAATTGAAGCTGGATGATCCCTTAAAAATGTAATGGATGAATGTGAAATCAGTAAATCAACATTTTATGACATTAGAAAGAATAAGAAATTGATTTTAGACTTTGTACTGAAGCAGGACATGCCATTAGTTGGGGCTGAAAAGAGAAAGAGGACAACAGGAGCTAAATATGGAGATGTGGATAATGCAGTCTACATGTGGTACCAACAGAAACGTTCAACTGGTGTCCCTGTCAGAGGAGTGGAGCTTCAGGCTGCTGCAGAGAGGTTCGCACAGTGTTTCAGGAGAACTGACTTCAAAGCTAGTACTGGTTGGCTTTTTAGATTTAGAAATAGGCATGCAATTGGGAACCAAAAAGTATATACGGAACAAGTCCTAAGTTCAGTTTCAGAAAACATTGAGCCATTTCGACAAAAAGTGTCCATGCTTATCAAAGAGGAGAAACTGCATCTAGCTCAGCTATACAGTGCGGGTGAGACTGACCTCTTTTGGTAGTCAATGCCAGAAAACACGCAGGCAAACGGAAAAGATATATGCCTACCGGGGAGGAAAATAAACAAAGAACCACTGTCTGCTCTTTTATGTGCAAATGCAAATGGAACTCATAAGTTAAAGTCCATCGTTATTGGAAAATCAAAGCTGCCCAAAAGTGTGAAGGAGGACACAAGTACATTACCTGTGATATATAAACCTAGTAAAGATATTTGGTTCACCAGAGAATTGTTTTCAGAATGGTTCTTTCAAAATTTTGTTCCTGAGGTCAGGCATTTTCAACTTAATGTTCTAAGATTCCATGAAGAGGACATCAGGGCCTTGTTAATTCTGGACAGTTCCCCAGTTCACCATTCTGCTGAATCACTAACCAGTGAGGATGGCCAAATCAAATGCATGTTCTTTCCCCATAACACTTCAACCTTGATTCAACCAATGAATCAAGGTGTGATCTTAAGCTGCAAATGACTTTACAGGTGGAAGCAACTTGAAGAGTCTTGTAATTTTTGAAGAAAATGATGATGAGCAAGATAAAGGAGAAAAAGGAGTTTCCAAGATTAAAATCTGTAACATAAAAAGTGCTGTTTTTAACTGGGTGAAGAGCTGGGATGAAGTAAAACACATAACCATAGCAAATGCATGGGAAAATCTTCTTTACAAAAAGGAACCTGAATATGATCTTCAAGGATTAGAAGATGGGAATTATAGACAAATTCTTGAGAAATGTGGGGAGTTAGAAACCAAGCTAGATGATGACAGGGTGTGGTTAAATGGGGATGATGAAGAAAAGACTAGTCCCCCAAAATCAAAAGGTGGAATTTCAAAGGAAGTTGTTCAAAACAGAGAAGTCGAAGAGCAGACTGCTGAAATTAAGTTATCTGCTGTAAGAAAGAGTTTAGACAACCTTCTTAACTTTGTTGATGCCACACCTGAGTTTCAAAGGTTCCATTTCACACTGAAAGAGATGCAACAAGAAATAATCAAGAAACAGTTCCAGAGTAGAGTCCATTCTAAAATTGGTAGCTTTTTGAAACCTAGGCTTTATAATATTAAGGATTCTTTCAGTGTGCTTTCAACTTCTGCTTCTAGTCATTAGTTTTTGTGTTTCTGCATTTATATGATGTGAATTGTCATTGTTTTTATGAACTGACTTCATTTTGCATATCAGTGCCCATATAGTTTATAGAATATACAATTTAAAAACAATAAATGTTTTTTTAAATGTATAAATATATTCATTAATCTATATTTTTCTAATTTAGATAACAATCTAAATAATGAGGAATTATTGTCCCATATTACCTAAAATGGAATGGATTAGATAAGGGGAAAAGCTTTAAATTCTATCTTAATGTATTCACAGCATATAACAAAGCTATATTCTGACTGGTTCTAGTTTAAGAACTACCTTTAAGAAGATAAGGATTTGGTTTTCAATTTAATGTTGACATGCTCTATTACCACATATTTAGTGTTTGTTTTCCTCTTATTGTAGAAGTAACATGCTGATAGAATTATATGTAAAAAGATAGAAAGTACTCAAATTCTGTTGACCAATGATAGTCTCCCTTAACACTTTGGTATATCTCATGTATTTTAAAAATAGACAGATTACATTATAAATACGATTTTATATCTTATCGTTTTAACATTTTTTTTTTTTTTTAGCTGAGCCATCCTGCCACCTGTTGGCAGCTCAGCAGCAGTTCAGCACAGGCTGGGCATCGAACTGCTGTTATTCAGAGCTCAGCTTGCACTCTTAAGCGAGCTCTTAACCAACTGAGCCACTCGGTCAGCCCTATTGTCTTAACATTTTAGGCTTTCGTATTAAATTAGCATTTGTTGAGACACCTTGCAAGCCTGGAGTAGAATGGATTATGGAAGAAGTTGAAGGGGATGTCAGATGAGCATACTGGACAGCTCTCTAGTTCCTTTTGAGTCATTGCATCAAATACCTGTCCAGAATAAATGATCAGCAGTCACACCATTTTCAAAAGTAACAATTTACTCATATTGGGCAAACATCATGTTGCCCTTCCATGCTAGACATGGGGCATTTAGATCTGAATTAGATCTGAATTAGAAGAGTAGGAATAGGAACAAACCACTGTTGGATGTGTAAGAGCTAAGGTGAGTATGGAGAGGGCTTTGAGAGTGCTTGGATAGGAGTCAAGTGTGAGGGTCAAGTGTGACTTTTGGGCTTTAAAGTGTAGTGGGGGAGGGGAAGGGCATTCTGGACAAAGGGGAGTGTGAGCACAGGCTCTTCATTGTGAGAGTATATCTTCCTAGGAAGCTGCAAGGTCCTTGGATGTTTTCTGTAGCTGGCAGGAAAGACAGGTCAAATTCAGTGCCCTTGGGGATCATCCTAAGATTTCGGACTTTGGTCTGGGCCCGCGAAATCTCCTGTGGGCTCTACCTTCTGTAGTCTCCGTTATCTCCCTCCTCACCGTTGGCGTCCTGGCCTAAGCAGGCATCCCACCCTGCCTGGACGACTGCACCAGTCTCTAGTGTAGCCCTGCCTTCTTTCTTGTCCTCTCCCCATCTTTTTCCCCACGCTGTAGCCATGGCGATTGAACTAAAAAATGAGGAGGCACCTCTGAGACAACAACCCTTTCCCTTAAGGCCCCAGAGACAACCCCTTTCCAAGAGCCCATCCCCACACAGCTTTGCGTTGCTGGACCGAGCCTGCCCGGACGCCCAGCGCAGCTGTCGCCTGGGCTGGCACACGCACACACCTAAGGGACGACGTTTCGGAGAGTGCAGTCGCACCGCCAGTATCCTCCCAGTATCCTCTCGGGTGGACAGAGAGGGTAGCCCTGCGGCATGTGCCGGATGTACCCTGGTAGCCCGGCCTGCAGCGAGTCCGTGGCCGGGCACTACCTTAGAAATCCAGCCGGAGGTCCAGAGAGGCTGGGTGGGACGGGGTCACGGGCTGAGGCCCGCCTGAGAGGAGAGGAGGGAGCCTCCTGGCGCAACTTTGCAGTGGTGGCCAGAGGGGCGGGACGTCGGCGTGCGCCCACTTTCACTCACTGTTCGTGCAATGGTCGCGATGGGGGGCCAGAAGGCCAGACCTGAAGGGAAGAGCAACAGGGACAGAGGCGCCGCCAACGCCCCGCCCCGTCAGCCCTAGCTCCTTAAGAGATTCGCTGGTGAGCCGCCGCCGACGGGTGTCCTAGGGAAGTGAGTGACGTTCGTCCCCGATGCCCACGGAAGGCTAAGCTGCGAGAGCCACAGACTTGTTTGCTTTGCCCAAGCCTCAGAGAGGACTTACGTCTTTGGTTCTGGAAATCATTCCTGAGGACTAGAGCTCTTCCGAAAAACCCAGGAACTTCTTTTTACAGCGGCTGGGGCAGGATTCCTAAATGTTAAGCTGGAGACCGTCCCAAAAGATTGGGGAACCACACCCAGGTTCTGGAGCGTTTTCCTGCCTTGAGGGGAAGTGAGGATGGAGAGGCAAACACAGTTCCTGTTATGTCTGAAACACCCCAGGATCTCAGAATTAAACTTAGTATTTTTTCCCCACCCTTTCTGCCTGGGGAAATATTATTGTCTCCCTGGAGCAAGTTTGGGTCCTGGTGAGTCACCAGTTTCGACTTGACTTAAGCTTCTGGGACATTCAAGGTATCTCAGTGATGAATTGAGGACATTAATGGAAGGTATGTCAGAATTTTTTTGTGGGGCCTAACCCATTTTTCACCAACCATCTTGTCATTGTTGAATTTATCTAGGAATTTACCATTCCCACTACCTGCTATCCTAATGCATCAGTCAGGCAAGACTCAGACCTTCATAGTAAAAATTGTATGATGAGAAGAAATTATCAGTCTCCCTTTCAAGAATGGAAATCAAGTTTAAATCAAGTGCTTGTAAGCTAGATTGGAGGCTAAAAGAAAAGGCACTCTTGGGGCTGGCCGAGTGGCGCGGTGGTTAAGCGCTGGCTTGGGAAGCCAGCAGCCCCGGTTCGGTCCCACATGAGGGCCAGTGACACTGCCCTCAAAAAAAACCCCAAAACAAACAAACAAACAAAGAAAAGGCACTTTTACTTTAATTTATCTTGCTATTCTTGAGCTCCCCACACTCAAAGAAGTTAGGAAGTCTAATACTAATAAATTTGCTAGTTGGATTCCTATAAAACACATTTAAGATCTTTTACATGACTTAGTTGTTTCAAATGCTTGTGAAATATTTACAAAAGTTAATGTCTTAAAGCAGTAGTGGTGATTTTGCATATTCCAAAATTCTATCAGTTGATAATGTAATGGTTCAACAGTAAATTTCAGATTATGATGTTGAGACCCATAAATTCATTACTGCAATAAAAATTCTTAAAGTGGTTTCTGATAAACAATGATTCTTTTAACATTCTTCCTGTCTCTGGCCCTATAGACTGTCCCCATTGCTGTCTGGCCTGCTTTTTAGCCTGCCTGACAGGCTTTTCACATTGCTTAAAGGTGCTACTGATTCTCCACCCAGGAGCCTTTCTGTTGCTCTCCTGTGCTACATTTGCTACTCGGACTTGTGGCCATTACTCAGGGTCAGGCTACATCTCCCAAGTCTCCTTTGTACCCCTTTGGACTTGGGGAGCCAGGAGTCTATTGCATCCTTCTCCCTTTGACATAAAAGCCAATTGGAATCTGTTCTGGTTTCTTTTACAAGAGGTCTAATAGGTGAAAAGTATATACAAAGTATGTGTATTGTAGAAGTATGAATGTAAAAAGCATACACTTTACCATCCCTTGCAGTGACCTCATGGGAGCCTGCAGTAATGGCCTCTGACCTTGCTCTTTGAAATATGAACACAAGGGAAGATGGCATTAATCCTGCCTATCTCCAGCAGATTGCTCCCTGAAGTTCCTGTCAGTGGGATCTGAATTTGATCTCAGTGCCAGCTAATTAGAAGAAAACCTTGCCAGTATTTTTTTTTTTAAAGTACATGCTTTTTATTTATTCTGTTACCTTTTTTTTTTTTTTTTTAGGGCAGTGTCACTGGCCCTCATTTGTGAGACCCGAACTGGGGCCGCTGGCTTCCCAGGCTAGTGCTTAACCACAGTGCCACTCGGCCTGCCCAACCTTGCCAGTATTACCTGCCCACTGAGGGCACAAATACAGAGGGTGCAAAAAAATGCATACACATTTTAAGAAACGAAAACTATATTAAAATTGTAAGACTCAATATATACTACTAATAAAAGATGAATACAAGTCACATTTGACTTCTGCAATTACAAGAGATGCTCACAGTACCATCAGCGTCCAGACTCTTCTGATTACTGCAAACTACTGCTTGAGCAACGCTGACCAAAGTGTCCACTTGTATACATTTTTTTGGCACCCCTGGTAGATGAGTACTTTCTATGTGCCAGGCACTGTGCTAAATGTTTTATATTTGCTTTTTACAAAATAATGTAAAATTTACACTTACAATATTTGCTTGACATCATCTCATTAAAACAAGGCTGAGAGCAGCTATGCATCTTATGTCTGCTAGAAAGGGAGCTAGACTGGAGACTGGGTGGAGGCTCCTTTGGAAACCTTTCTTAGTGACGAGAGCAGATACCTCGGGATTCTTGTTGCCCTAAGCCTCAAGCTGCAAAGCTCCACATAGGAACACCACCATTTGGCTTACATCTTAAGATCTACGTAGGTGATATTACTGGGGGAGGGAGGAAGGAGAGTGAAAGGGAGCTTTCCATTCTTGTGAGATTTACAACACACATAGGTTGCCATCTTAACCAAAGAGAGTGCTTAATGACATCAACTTGACACTACCCACCCATTTTATGGCACCAACAGCCACATCATCCCTGTCCTGTTCCTACCACCGTGGATCCTCATTAATCTCTCTCAAATTCCTACCCCCTCCCCACACTACCACTGCCCTCTTGTGGATAAGAGAAAAGCGGAGAAATGAGAAACTAAGATTTTTTTTAAATTAGCTCAGAAAACCAAGGAAAACGGCATACTAAACTGAGGCAGGGCTAAGACTGATAAGAAAGGGCTGGGGCACACAGGTTGTTTCCCTCACTTAAAATTGCTATATTTGATAGCTATGTGCCAGGAAATGTTTGCCAATGAAATGTTTCACCTTTTTCTCCCAAAGAAAAGCGAGTTAGGTATTTTCCTGACATCAGAATGTCCCACTCCTACAATATTTCCTGGTATTCTACCTCTTTTCCATAGGTACACACGCCTAGAATTCCTATTCCTGATTCCCCATTCTAATATAATGCTTTCCCCTAAGAATTTTGCCCTCCTCATATATCTTCCCTGTTAATGGACAGTAACTCACTTATATCAGGACCATCTTTTCCTGGGACTCATTTGCAAGACCTAAATATCCTGTCTTTCTAGAGCCAGATCGTCCTTCAGTTACAAGTAAACATTCTAAACAAAGAATTGAAGACGCTTTTACTGAAGTACACCACAGAAGAAACCCTCAGAAACCACTATGATAACATCAACCCAAGCAGCCACTGGGCTTGACCCTTTGTTACCACCTAGCAGTCCCAGCCTGGAGCTGGCCAGCGCCACACCTACCTCAGCCTGTCTGCTGCCACCTTTGTCAGACCCTTCCCAACCAACCCAGTAAGACGAACAAAGAGAAAGCAGATCCTCCAACCAAAGCAGATGGGAGACAGAGCAACACTGGAGGCCAGGACAAAGGCCCTCAACAAAGAATCACACACTTTCATATTTCCTGAAGATATTTATTACCATCCAAACATGTCTCCAACAGGGAAAGGCATGATCCCTAATTTTCCTCCCAAGATCCACGTTTTCAAAGTCTCCCAGGGAACCCATCTTACACGAAGATGATCTCGAGTTCTGTTTATCTTTCTCTCACAGGTGGAAGTCTTGATCTCTGCAAAGGGCAGACTAATTCAGACTCCAGCCCTTCTGTCAATTCCTAGGCTAACCTAAATATCCCATCTTACTATTTCCCTTAGGTCCTTAGGTCTCTGGGTCCTTCTTGTCTGAGGTGCCGTTTACATGCATGGCCTGCCAATGGACCCTCCTAGCAAGCACTGAGGTGCACTGGTGGCTTCCCTGTCAGGACCCCTGGAGAGCTATAACTCACCACCAGTCTTTTCTTGCCCTCCAGTTGGTTTCCCAGGAGACTCAACCTCTCTTCTTTGGTCTCAAAGGCCTCAGGAGCTCAAATGCTCCTGTTGAATGTCCCAAGTGAGGAAGCAGTAACAGAAAGTTGCATGGATTCCCAAAGTTGCTGGGAAAGATATCGGACACAATAAGGCCTCCAAATCACAACTTGATAAATATAGTAAGGGGGTAGGTGCACCCTGAGACAGGGCAGACTTCACAGAGAATTTCGCCCTTAGCATGTCACCTCAAAGACTTGCCATCCTCACTAGTTCAGAACAGAATTCCTTTTTAGTTTTATGCAAATCCTTTGCTGCCTCACAATGACCCTCAAGCATCCCCACCTGTTCCTCTTTATAGTAATTACCTTAAAAACACAGACTATTTGGTTGGCTGGACAAGCAATATCACCTCTCAACAACCTTATCCGAATATGCCACCTTATCTGGGACAAAATGAAATCCCATTGTTTCTATCCGGTGTGAGTTCTCTGATGGCTCATAAGGCGTGAACTCCGAGAAAAGCTTTCTCCACATTCAGAACATTTATAGGGTCTCTCTCCTGTATGGGTCCTCAGATGACGAATCCGATTGGAGCTGTGAGAGAAACTGTCTCCACACTCGTGACAGGTATAGGGTTTCTCTCCCGTGTGAATTCTCTGGTGCCTGATTAAGTTAGATCTATGAGAAAAGTTTTCCCCACAAAGGGTACATTTATATGGTTTCTCTCCTGTGTGCGTTCTCTGATGTCTGGTGAGGTGCATGCCCTGCCGGAAGCTTTTCCCACAAGTTGGACATTCAAAGAGTTTCTTCTCTGCCTTGTGGGTTCCATGATTTGTCAGAAAGGGGGTGCTATCACTCATTGCCTCCCCACACTCGGAGAAGGGGTAAAGCCTCTCTCTCTCATGAGTTCTTTCATGTATGACAAGGTGAGAACTGCGAGAGAAACTTTTCCCACACTCGGCACACTTATAGGGTCTCTCTCCTGTGTGAATTCTCTGGTGCCTAAGGAGGTTGGAACTGTGAGCAAAGATCTCCCCACACTCAGGACACTTGTAGGGCTTTTCACCGGTGTGCGTTCTCTGGTGTCTGTGGAGGTTAGAGTTACAAGAGAAGCTTTTTCCACATACGTTACACTGATAGGGCTTCTCACCTGTGTGGGTGCGCTGATGGCGAGTCAGGTGGGTATTCTGACTGAAGCTTTTTCCACATTCGAGGCACTTGTGGGCCTCCTCTCCCAAGTGTGCTCTGTGCAGTGATAGAAAGTGTGGGTTCCCACCGAAGATTTCACTGCACTCCACACCCACATACAGTCTTTCAGCTGCATGTATTCTCTGATGTCTAATTAGGTTTGAGTTGTTAGAGAAATTTTTGCCACACAAGGAACATAAATGGAGCTTCTTCGGCTGTAGTTCCTTTGGACGTCCCACTTCTCTGCAACTTGTGGCCCCCACTAAAGACTGCTCCATCTGACCCTCTTGGGGAGGCTCCCAATGCCCTTCTGCTCTGTCCCCAGGCTGTCCCTGCTCAGGACTCCAGGGCACCTCCCCTCTGGCCTGGCCAGGCAGCAGCGCCTGTGGATGAATGCTCTCAGGGGAAATGGACCAAGCACTTTCTTCCCGGTTCTCAAATTTCTCTTCTCCTGGTAAAGGGAGAGAAACCAAACCTCTACATTATTTCAACCCTGGAAAAAAGAAAGCTCTTTATTTTTATTTATTTATTTTTTTAGCTGAGCCATCCTGCCATCTGTTGGCAGCTCAACGGCAACTCAGCTCGGGCTGGCATCGAACTGCTGTTGCTCAGCGCTCAGCTTGCACTCTTGAGAGAGCTCTTAACCAACTGAGCCACTCGGCCAGCCCTAACCCTGGAAAAAAGAAAATCCCACATGTCTGCTACTACCAGTAGGTCAGAAGTCCAGAACAGCTGGCTCTATCTCAGTTTCCTATTTCCTATCTTCCCCATTGAGGGAAAACACTCTAGAGAGGCATCGGGGTTAAGAGGTAGGGCCATCGCGCAGGAATCAGAGCTCAGACCAATCTTGAATTCCCTTGTAGGGGCCCCCATTTCCTTCTTCAACTGAGCCACTGGCTCCTGCCCTTCAGAAATGGGTACAATGGAGCAGGGCTGGGACTAGAGTGAGCACATGAGCCCAGGAATGAATGCCTCGTTATATTTTGCACACTGGGTGCCTCACCTTTCTCACTGGGATGGAAGTGGGGAATAGGGACACAGGAAGCAATGTACCTCCCTGGCAGTGGTGATGAGCTAGCCCCATACCCAAACTCTCAAATGTCTCATTTCCAACTGGGGGAGGCTAGCTAGGCAGGCTGCTCGTCTTTCATTCCTTACCTGAGGCTGGACTTCTGGGGCTCAGGCCCTCCTTGCACCTCTGGACACTGGGATCCCATGGTTTTCTTCCTTGTTCCACCTGGGTGCTCAGGGCTTCCTGACTGGGAACCTGAGACTCTGTTCACAATGAAAGAAATAAATTTCTATGTCATCTCTTTCCTCCAGCAGGCAGGGGAAACAAAGATAGTCTTCTTCCCTGCCCTCGGTAGATACAAAGGGTGCAATAAGTCTGACAGCAATTGGAATATACACTAAACTGTTCCCAGTGGTTACTTCTAGAGAAAGAAATTGGGAGAGACTATAGCTTTTTTCTTTTTATACTTTTGTAGTACCTGGGTTTTTTTTTTGCAGTGAGAATGTACACTTGTAATTAAAACAATCAAGTGAACATAGAGCGGTCAGTTCCTTGAGGAGTCTGTTTGATATTGTAGAACAGCCTTGATTCTTACATATAAATAGAGAATAAAACAGTTTGCGCAACTCCAGAAGGAGGATATATAATAGATAACCAGAAAAGGACCTGGGACTCTGAGAGGACCATGAGGTCAAAATCCAAAAGTGCCATTCCTGTGCAATGCTACAAACAAAAACCTCACTCCAACTCAAGCAAACATGGACTATTTATTTATTTATTTATTTTGAGGGCAGTGTCACTGGTCCTCACATGTGGGACCGAACCGGGGCCACCGGCTTCCCAAGCCAGCGCTTAATCACAGCGCCACTCGGCCAGCCCAAACATGGACTCTTTAAATAGTTTAGTTCCAAGAACTTCTCTTAGAACTGATCTGAACTTCTCTTCCTATGGAGCATACTCACTGAAAGAGCTATGCTCAACTTAGGGCACTGAGCCACAGCAAGTGACGCTTTTGCAGAATTAGTGCTAGTGAGTTGATAGCTGCACTTCTCTTTACGAAAACTTGATGTATGAAAACAAAGTGCAGTGTGATTCTTCTACTGTGTGCAGCAATGTACCCATAATCGTAATAGACATATTCCTGTCTTATGTTGTTTTTAAAACTTCCCCTAACTTTTTATTATGAGAATTTTCACACAGAAAAGATGAAGGAATTAAACAATATTCTCCACCTAAATCCTATGAGGAGTTGTATACTCTTCACCTAAAAAAGCTATCAGTTTTTTTTGTCAAATTTCATAGGCTTGTTTGTAAATCTCTGCATAGTTCCACATATAAATGCATCTTAATTTATGCTTAATATACTTAACTCCAGTGTTGGATACATATATTATTACCAAATTTCCACAAGGCCTTCCCTGTTTCCTGAATTTTTAAGGGCTAGGACGGTTGCTAAGCTGGAATATTGATGCCACTGCCTCTGAAATTTGTATCTCTGGGGAAGGGCCTGGATAAGTCAAGAATAAGCACTTCCAAATTGCAAGGCATTAAGAACTTAGAACCCGTCAGCATCCTAGGACACTGAAAGTGGGGAGTAGGGAGTGGGGGCAGTCACTAGATTTGATTTGTTCTGCCCTGGGAAGTCCATTATAGCTCAGACTCCCTGCCTTCAGCTCTGGCAGCTGAGGCCCATAGTGTGCCAAGTGTGTGACTTGGAAGATGTTTAACTGATCCTATCCAGGGAATTTTAGACAAAGGGAGGCCTTTTGGAAAAATTGGGAACTTAAGTCCAGAAGGTGAGTGGCTAAGGGACAAGACCCTGGCCAGAAATGGCTCAGTCTTCATCCCTGGAAAAGAATTCCTTACCCAGTGAGTCCACATTCTCATAACTCTCCTGCACCGTGTCCCTGGAGAGGGCCCTCTTACTAGGATCCTGATGCCCCCACTCCTGGGAGATGTACATAGCCACGTCCTCTAAGCTCTCAGGCAACTGAAACAGCACAAGATCTCCTTTAGCCCCGGAGGCACCAAGAACAATTCAAGCAGAGTCATGGGTTAAAGGCGCAAAACCCGGGGGTGCCAAGGACACATTTCATGGGGAAGAAGGGTGTCAGGCCTAGGAGTGAGGTGAGGAGGCGGCAAATAAAGGTGGGGGAGGTGTGCTGGTGAGGGAGGAAGAATCCTCTCCAAGTGGCAAAAGGACCCAACCACCACAAGAACAACATGGGGTGTGTGTGTGTTGGGGGGGGAGGAGGTGTGCTATGGGGAGACATTGGGAACTTCCACATCACCTGGGGCCCAGTCATCTCCTTGTCTTCCATGTTTTCTTCAGGAGGAAAGAGAGAAAGCCAGGGAGCAGATAATGCTGAAGGTGACAGAAATCATGATAAGAATGGCATTCCTAATTTTTGGCAACCCAAGGATTATTACAACACACAGTATCCATTCCCCCACACCCAGTCTCTGCTCTGAGGAGTGAACACTGAACAAAAGAAGGCAAGACAGGCATAATAAAGCCATATCCAAAACGACATCCTAAATGCCAGAGTGAAGGTAAGGAATACCGGCCAGTAGCCTGCAGCATTCCATCCCTCAATCATTCATCTAGCTCTAAAGTCTCTGTTCTGCATACAAAAGGGCTTACTTACTAACAGATCCCCTCCCTCTTCCCACCTCCGAAGAACCCAACCACCACTTCTAGGTCTTTCACTCCACTCTGGGAAACCTGAAGCCAGACATTCCCTCTCCTTGAAAGTGGTGCTCCATCCTGCTGTCAGGGGCAACCCAATAACCCCTCCTCCCTCCCACCTGCCCAGATGACTGTTCCTCACCCCTCTCCTTTACAGCCTGGGGGTCCCTTTTAAGGCTGGGGCCTAGCAGCTCCTGCAGCCTGGGGCCAGGGCTTCGCTCAGTCTCCATTGGCTCCAACTTGAAGCTCGGTGACTCTCGTGCAGTTTCCAGAGGCAAAGGCTCCTCCAAAAGCATTTCTGTTCCCCGCCCATGGTTTGTGACCTGGGAACCAACCCACATCACTCATCATCACAACAGGGCCCCACAGGAAGAGAAATTAGTGTAGAATTCTGAAGGCAAGCCTTCAGAAAACCAGCAAGATCCCATGTGCAGGTGAGAAAATGGGGGTGGATGGTGGAAGAGAGAAGAGTCCACTCCTAGAGAATGCCTTCCCCACACAGCAATACTGACACACCTAACTCCCTCTTGCTTTCCCCACTTTTTCTAGATGTGTCCATTCCTCACTACTGAATAAGTTAAACTTGGGTGGCCCTGGGGGCAAGAGCTCTCAAGAGCCTCAGTGCCAAGCTGGTTTTCTAAATCCACAATTAACCCCCATCCAGCTCTGCATAGAAGGCCAGACTGATGGCCCTAATATAACAACAGCTAACAGATATTAAGCACTAACTATAAGCCAAGTAGTGTGAACAAAACTACATGCTGCTCTCTTTCTAAGCCTCAAAGCAACCCTAGAAAGATATTTTATCATTCTCAATTTACCAGTAGCATATCTGAGACCCCAAAAGATTAAGTAACTTGCCCAAAGTCACAATGCAAGTAAAACAGAGTGACAATTTGAACCCTACAAGCTATTTCCAGGGCTCACACTAATGCAGAAACACTGTCTGTATATGGAAACAGAGCACGCCTCACTACTCACTCGATCCACTTGGGTAAAACCTGGAGGACGAATGTTCCTGACTGAACTACAAAAAGGCTTCTTGCCCATGTAAGGCCTACTCAGGGAAACCAATTAAATTCGTATGGGGAACTGGGCCAGCACGCTATCCCAGTCCTAGGGCCAAACAAATGGCAGGTAAAACAGCTCTTTTTCTCACCTGTTGCTTCAGTCTCCCAAGTTCCCTCTGCATATCTTCCACAAGGGTCACCGCTTCTTCGCCGCTCTCCGGATGCAGCTCCTGTACCCTGCTCTGGATCTCCTGGGGCAGGATGGTTAGAAATTGCTCCAATACCAGCAGCTCCAGGATCTGCTCCTTGGTGCGCATCTCAGGCCGCAGCCACCCATGGCAAAGCTCCTGGAGCCGGCTGAGGGCTTCCCGGGGCCCAGCGGCCTCTTGGAAGCGGAACCGTCTGAAGCGCAGGTGGGAGGCCTCCGGGCTCGGCCCGGAGTCTGGCGGCAGCAGCTCCTGACTCCAGGCGCAGTCCTCTTCCAGTTTCACTATCAGGAGCCCTTCCCGGTCTTGAGGGCCCGGGCCCGACGCCATCGTCAGGATCCCGGAGTGTGGCTGCCCCCGAAACCAGCTGCGCCCGCCTGAGAAGGAGTCCCCGGCCCCACGCCGGGATGGCAGACGTCAGACGGAGCCGGGGGACCCGGGGCTTCCAACTTACGGCCAAAGAACCCAGTTTCGGCCCGGCCGCAGCCGCCTCCGGCACTCAGGCCTCAGTAGGTCCCGGGCGCCGTCGCGCCGGCCCCCTGTCCAGCCCTCCCCAGGACCGCCTCAGGGCAGGACCTGAGCGCCACGCTTTTCGCGTGGTCTGGGACTCACGCAGGACTCAGTGCTTGGCTCCCACGCCGGAAGTCTCAGAGCGCGAGTTGAGCGTCCACAGCCAACTGCGCCTGCCCCGAACAACTTCCGGGTCACGTTCTGCGAACTAGAGCGCCCAGCGGGTCAAGTCTCAGCGCAGAGTCACAGATTCACCGCCGACGACTAGAAGGGAAGGTTTACCTGGAGGGACCGGAGAAACAAGAGGCCAATTGGAGAGAGGCGGGGCCGTGCGGCGAGCCCAGAGACCGCAAGAGGTCCCTGGGGTTGGCAGCGGGGTGGGAATAGGGTCGCTAGGTCGATTTGTGGATAATAATCCCAAAACGGGTGTGACCCGGAGAGCTACCTGGGTGAGAATCCTCCGGAAATCTCACCAAGATACAAACCCTCGAGCCACGCGAGATCCAGTTCTTCAGAGTGTCGAGGTGGGCCCGAAAAATCTGCACGGTTAACATCCCCCCCGAGAAATTATTCACCCACAGGCAAGCTTGAGAATCACCGTCCAGGACATGACGGGTTTAAGGCAGTATCCACCCACTCCGGTTACTCAGGGTTGGAGGGAAGGACCCCACCATTCCCGGCGGCCTCGTGGGTCTAGAGCCGGGGTGAACTCAACCGCCAGCTGGGCGTCTCAGGGAGGCCGGGAAGTGAGCGGCCCCGCCCGAGTCGGCGGCCCCGCAGGGCCTGCTGGGAGATGTAGTCCATGGTGCGGCCGGCGACTGCGCCTGCGCCTGCTCCAAGGGCGGGTGCCCGAACGGCGGAGAGCGGCGTGGGGAAGCCGTCAATCCTGTGCCCTACTGCTGGAGGTCTGCGGGGGCGTGGGACTGGTGGCTGGTGTCTGTCCCCTGACCAGCCAGAGTCCTGCTTTGGACGGCTGGACGTCCCCGTGGACCGCTCGGGACTCGGCCCCGCGCCACCGGCTCAACGATTTTAAACGGGATTTTAAACTTGCCTTGGACGTACCGTTCCAAGCCCTGCGGGGACGTTATCGTTTATCCCCCTCCTAGCTCGGCCGTGAACTTTCACTGTGAGGAGAGACTGGAAGCAAACCCGTAGGGTCGGTTCCCTGGCCGGCGCAGTTGAAGGCTTTGTGTCCATAAGGGCGGAGGGCGGGTCTCCATGACCAAGGTCCCCCCCCCCCCCAGTTCCTCCATTCCTTTCAGCAAGGATCAGGCCCATGGGCTCGGGAGATAGAAGCGTTGTCACGTGACAACCAGTGAGTGAATCGTGACAACCAGTACCGTTTATTGAGCGCCTGCTTACATGCAACCGGACCCTCACAACACACCAAGTTGTAGGAAGTAGACGCCATTTATCATAACCATGTTACAGATAATGGCACCGAGTGTCAGTTAAGTCATTTGTCCAAGGTCACAGCTAGTCTGTCGCTGAAGTTCAGGCTAACCGTGATGGATGATAAAGAGTGATGTGGGGATGGAGGGGGTTGATTTTGAATGACTGGGTGGAAAGAGTACTAAGTATTTTTTTTTCTTGTTCTCTGCCAAGGAAAATGACAGGTTCACAAGCTGTTGTGGTCATTGCAGGCCCAGAGGCCTCAGCACATGAGCAGGTATAGGTCCGTTTCAGAAAACGTTGTAACCTCGGAGTCCTCTAAGATCATGTTTTAGATATACTGGGTTGTTGGAAAAGTCATGATGCATTTTTGCAATGAAAAACAAAAAATATGTCATGACTTTTCCGACAATGTAATATTTCAAAAGACTACAGATTCTAACCCTATAACCAGTTATCTGGCATTTACTGTGTCATCTCAGACAAATTATGAAATCTCATTAAGCCCCAAACCTCAGTCCCTCATCTGTTTTGAGGAGATAATTCTATACCTACCTTATAACATTGGGTGAGGATTAAATGAGCTAACATATATGTAGGATGCTTAAAACGGTACCCAGCACTTAGTGTGAACTCAATAAATATTAGCTATTATCAGTGTGCAGCAAATTCCTGAAGCCTTACCCTATCTCTAGAAAAGCCACTTGGATTATTATTGCAGGATGGGAATGTTTGCAAAACTACACATACCTTGAGATGGGAAGAAAGAAGGATGAATCATTTGCTATGCCCTTTGTTCCCTTTGATTTTAGGTTGTTAATGGACACAATACTAGATGGATTTTCAGAGTTACTCAAAATGACTGTTAATACTCTTCTGCCATTTCTTTGAGGCCTATCTGTATTCAGACAGAAAATAGCTGCTATTTGGGAGTGGGGTTACAGGCCAGCACTTCTATCAGGGTTCATTTGAAGCAGGCATTCATAACCTAAGGTCCATGAAATTCTAGAGCAGCACTGTCCAATAGAACTTACTGCAGTGGTGGCTATTGAGCTCTTAAAATGCAGCTCATGTTGCTAAGTGCTACCTAGTGGCCACCATATTGGTCATTGAAGTCCTAGAGGGTCACATGGATAGATCTAGAGATTTTTCACTTTTTTTTTTTTCTTGAGGGCAGCGTCACTGGCCCTCATACGTGGGACTGAACCAGGGCCGCTGGCTTCCGAAGCCAGCGCTTAACCACCACGCCACTCGGCCAGCCCTTAGATTTAGAGATTTTTGTAAACCTTTTTATATTGTATGCAAAATTGCACGTGTATGTGTATTTTCTAGGAAGTGGATCCATGGCTTTCATCAGGTTCTCAAAACCACCAAACAGATTAAGAGCTACTACTTTAGGGCTCTGGTGAAAAGTAAGTTAAGGAAAGTAAGTATACCCTCTTGTAACCACTGTTGATTCTGCTTTCTTAGACTTTCTTGTCCTCAGCTACAGGTGGCTCCTTTACTATAACAGAGAAAAACAAATTTGAATCTCAAATAAAGAATCCCTACTACTCCTGGTCTTAGTTCTCATGAGTACTAGATTCTGTCTCTAGAGCTGCTTTCAGTCCTTACCTAGGTCTTAGATTCCCTTGTACTCAAGAGGGGCAGTAGTCTGTGCCTGGTTTTCAAATTGACATTTGATGAAATCTAGTATTAAGACTTTCAAGTCTGTGTTCTTCGGCATGGGAGCAGACAAATGAGCAGCTCCTGTCTTTCTGAAATGCAGCTCACCTTAGGATATACTGGCCTCCAGGCTTCTCCCCGTTAAGCCTTTGCTATTTGCCTCTACCCAGTTTTGGTTTCTTCCTACTTTACTTGACTACAGCTTTCCTGTGATCTATGGCTTAGAGTTTACTTTTAAGTATATCACATTACTCTTTTTTTTTTTTTTTTTTTTTTAGCTGAGCCATCCTGCCACCTGTTGGCAGCTCAACGGCAACTCAGATCGGGCTGGCCTCGAACAGCTGTTGCTCAGAGCTCAGCTCGCACTCAGAGCTCAGCTCGCACTCTTGAGCGAGCTCTTAACCAACTGAGCCACTCGGCCGGCCCACTCTTTTTTTTTTTTAAAGATTTTTATTGGGGAATTGGAGGGGAACAAAGTTGCTGTCCTTTTGTTCTTCAGTCTAGTTGTGGAGAATGTCACTTCACTGGCCCATGTTGGTATCATCATTGCGTTCTTACCGGGTAAGGCAGTCACTCGCTGGCCATTGGACAGCTGCTTATGGCAGCTCATGAAAGCTCACACCCGCTGCCCGGCCAGCCCCACAGCAACCTATACAGTCGCCATGATTCACGCAGCCCAGCTCCAGGTTGAGTTGTTATTCACTATCTTAGCTGTAGAGGGCGCTGCATCACTAGCCCTCATATGTGGGATCCGATGCCCGACGCTGCTGCTCAGAGCAGGCGTCCCAAGCCAACTCCTAACCAACACCCACTAGGCTAGCCCTCACATTTACTCTTTGATCTCACCCTTAGCTTTGAAATTCAATCATAAATAAAATAGTGACTGTAAATGGCATTTCATTTGAAATGCATTTTTTAAAATTAATCTGAAACAGATTGCCTTTTCCCCATGAAAATATATAAAATAAGGCAGTTTGTTCCACTTCCTATATTTTGTGGGTTTTTTTGGGGGGCAGTGTCACTGGCCCTCATATGTGGGACCTGAACGGGGGCTGCTGGCTTCCCAGGCTAGCGCTTAACCACTGAGCCACTCGGCCGGCCCCACTTCCTATATTTTTTTTTTTTAAAGAATTTTTATTTATTTTTTTTTTTGAGGGCAGTGTCACTGGCCCTCATATGTGGGACCCGAACCGGGGCCGCTGGCTTCCCAAGCCAGCGCTTAACCACTGCGCCACTCAGCCGGCCCCCCACTTCCTATATTTTAATAAAATGTTCTGGAATTTAAATTTTCCTTCACATTAACATTAATCAAACTAACTTGCTAATATTGTTTGTTAATGTTAATATAACATTTTTCTCCTTTGGACCTTAAATCACTATTTACCAACCCACGTTTTATTGCAGTCTTCTAAACTTTGTCAGAGGTGAGGAGGGAGAGGAAAATACTACATAAAAAGGGTGCAAACTATAACTACTCTCAGTGAGGGAAGGAATGCTAGGACATGGACGGCTGGAGAAAATTTTACTCGTTTTCTTTAGATTGGCAGAAATGTTGGTAGGTAGTTGTTTTGGTTAATTTCAAGATAACCCACTTCTAGACTTCAGCTAAAAGAACCATATAAAGATGGTTTTTACTGGTCATCAACCAACCCAGTTCACATACCAATTTTTATTTGAAAATCTCTTAACAAATTAATCCAGGATATAGTTCTAAAACTCCCACTTTTACCTCTGTCGCTCCTCCTGTGACTAAATGAGAGAATGCTTCTCATCTTTAACACAGTCAGAATTTTAGGAAGATTTACTTCAGATTTTAGTCCTAACAGTTAATTCTATTATCAAAATATTCAAAAGATAACCTAAAATTAACTTAGAGCATTGACTTTAACATAGAATTAATTCAATCTTCTTGCATGGGAGACAAGAGCCTTAAATTGAACACAAAAGGAGCTTCTCCTTCATTTTAGTTTTGTTTTAATATTGAAAAACTGGGGCCGGCCGAGTGGCGCATTGGTTAAGCGCTGGTTTTGGGATGCCAGCGGCCCCGGTTCGGATCCCACATGAGGGCCAGTGACACTGCCCTCTACAGCTAACAACAGCTCCACCTGGAGCTGGGCTGTGCAAACCCCGGTGATGGTGTGGGCTGCAGCCCCTGCTGCAGTGGGCTGCCATAGGCTGCAGTGAGTGGCCCACAGCCAGCGTGAGCGGCTGGGAGCCAGCGTGAGCTGCCAATAGCCGCGATGAGCGACATCCAGAGGCCAGCGACCGATCTGCCTCATCCGGGAAGATCACTGACGATACCAACCGTGAAGCAACATCCTCCGCAACTAAAATTGAAGAACAAGAAGACGGCAACTTGTCTGTTTCCCTTCCCCGATTCCCCAACGCTGTTCCCCTCCACCAATTCCCCAATAAAATCTTTAAAAAAAAAAAAAAAAAAAAAAAAAAAGAAAAACTGCCTGACAAAGGCTCCAGGTAAAATAATCCCAACTGACAAGGAAATAGATATAGAGGCGATCTGCCCCAGAAATCAGCACGAATTCAGGAAAAACCAGTGGTGACCTAAATATTACGCTTCCTGTTTTTCTTATTACCGGGATATCCAGTACCACAGCCTGGCCTGAGCTTCCCAGTGGAGCACAGAGATATGACATGGGTGGAGGGATTACAGATTCCAAAGAAATGAAACAATTATTTGACTTCAAGATAGGTGAGTGTCCACTGGATATTAGGGAAGAAAGAAGAGAAAAATTCAGCCTTAATTGGAGTAAAAGCTTTGAGATCTATTTAGGTGTTTCTATCATCCCATTACTGGTTTAATACAACTCTTTTTTTTTTTTTAAAGATTTTATTGGGGAATTGGCGGAGGGGAACAGCGTTGGGGAATTGGGGAAGGGGAACAGACAAGTTGCTGTCTTTTTGTTCTTCAGTTTAGTTGCGGAGGATGTTGCTTCACTGTTGGTATCGTCATTGCGCTCTTCCCGGATGAGGCAGATCGGTCGCTGGCCTCTGGATGTAGTTCACCGCGGCTATTGGCAGCTCATGCTGGCTGCCAGCCGCTCACGCTGGCTGCCGGCCACTCACTGTAGCCTATGGCAGCCCACTGCAGCAGGGGCTGCAGCCCACACCATCACCGGGGCTCGCACAGCCCAGCTCCAGGTGGAGCTGTTGTTAGCTGTAGAGGGCAGTGTCACTGGCCCTCATGTGGGATCCGAACCGGGGCCGCTGGCATCCCAAAACCAGCACTTAACCAATGCGCCACTCGGCCGGCCCAATACAACTCTTTTTTTACTCTCTCACTGTATGTCTCCTCGGAACAGGGTGACACATTCAATTTCTATTTCTACTCTCAGGTGTTGAGATCAGTAGAGAAAAATGAAGAAACTTCTTCAAAGCAGAAAAAACTGGGAATTCTGCATCCATGCATTGTTCCTACAGAGGTGAATGCTCTCCATAATTCTGTTTTACAAAAATGACTGAAAACATTTTAGAAAATCAATGAGGAAATCCCAAGATTTAACAAAGCTATCAATGCAGAAATCCCCAGATTTAGCAAAGCTCATAGATCATCATAACTATAGAGAGAGAACCCAGAGAACTCCAGCCTGGAAGAACATGTCAACATTAGACTGAGCACCAGAGGATTTATTTAGGAAAGGAAACTCAAAAGTACCCTGGCTGTAGGAAAAGCTTCCTTTGTTGAGACCTTTATAGACACGAATGCCTCCAACATGGGAGAGAGCCTATGAACGCACTACATTTCTTTTTTTTAAGATTTTATTGGGGATTTGGGGGAGGGGAACAGCGTTGGGGATCCGGGGAAGGGGAACAGACAAGTCGCTGTCCTCTTGTTCTTCTGTCTAGTTGCTTCACTGGCCCATGTTGGCATCATCATTGCGCTCTTCTCCGGTGAGGCAGATCGGTCGTCTGCCTCAGACAGTAGCTCACAGCAGCTCTTGGCAGCTCACACTGGCTGCCAGCCGCTCACATTTGCTGCGGGCCACTCACTGCAGCCCATGGCAGCCCACTGCAGCAGGGGCTGCAGCTGTGCCGTCCTGGAGACTCACAGCAGCCCATTTCCAGGTGGAGCTGTTGTTCACCATCTTAGCTGCAGAGGGCAGCATCACTGGCTCTCATGTGGGATCTGAACCATGGCCGTGCTGCTCAAAGCTGGCATCCCTAGCCAACTCCTAACCAACATGCCACTCGGCTGGCCCTGAACGCACTACATTTTATAGAAAGTAATGTGACAGAGTGTTTTAAGCATCTTAAAATGTTTCTCCTCTTTGATCAAGCAGTTCCATCTCTGAGAAACTATTTTGAGAGCAGAAACCAAAATAACTGAAACAAAAGTCTTCACACACACGAGCAATCTTCAAAGGTTCCCCACTGCCCTGATAGTAAAGCACACATTCCTCAGCAAGGCTGTAAAGATATTCATGATGCAGGTCCCAAACTGTGGCAAGGAGCACTACAGTTAACTCCTACCCTACCCCAAGTCAGAATCACTCTTCTGGGTCCCCAGGTGCTTTGTTTAAACCTCATTTTTGTTTTTTGTTTTTTTGAGAGCAGTGTCACTGGCCCTCACATGTGGGACCTGAACCGGGGCCGCTGGCTTCCCAAGCCAGCACTTAACCATCGCGCCACTCGGCTGGCCCTAAACCTCATTTTTAATACTTAACACAGTTTACTTAGCTAGGAGGGTTACTTGTAATCATACTATAACCTGTATCCTCTACATTTCCAATGTAGATACATCAATATCACACATGACTGGAGTTTTACAGGATAGAGAACATCTATTATTCATATCTTTGTTCCTTAAAGTGCCCTGTATATACCAGACATTAATAAATGTAACATTGATTCAAGAAAGATATAAAATAGTTCTTGGAAACTAAGAACATGGAACACTGTAGTGGGTATTCCTAGTTATACTTCTGAGTAATCTGAAAAGATAAGTATAAAAATCAGTGCCCTCCTTATAAATATTATAATTAAGTGAAATATTTTAATGTAGGCTCTATACAAAATAAAATTTCAGTATATATCATAGTATTTTATTTCTAGTCTTTGTTGTTTAATGATCAAAGCATTTTAAGGCTATGAGTTTTCCTCTCAGTACAGCTTTGGTTACAACCCATACTTTTTGTTTTTGTTTTTGTTTTTGAGGGCAGTGTCACTGGCCCGCATACGTGGGACCGAACCGGGGCCGCTGGCTTCCCAAGCCAGCGCTTAACCACCATGCCACTCGGCTGGCATAACAACCCATACTTTTTATTAGAATATTCTTATTGATAATTTCAAAATAGTTTGTCATTGCAGTTTTTAATTTATTTCATCTTTTAGCCAAGAGTTGGTCAAGTGGTTCATCGAATCAAGAAAATTTCTTAAGGTCCGGCTGAGTGGCTCAGTTGGTTAAGAGCTCGCTCAAGAGTGCGAGCTGAGCTCTGAGCAACAGCTGTTCGAGGCCAGCCTGAGCTGAGTTGCTGTTGAGCTGCCAACAGGTGGCAGGATAGCTCAGCTAAAAAAATTAAAAAAAAGAAAATTTCTTAAATTTGTAACTGTATTGATTAGAAAATGAGATTCTATTTCTGCTTTGAAAGTTTGTTTAGGTTTTCTTGTAAACTTTGATTTTTTTTTCCAGCTGAGCCATCCTGCCACCTGTTGGCAGCTCAACAGCAACTCAGCTCAGGATGGGCATCGAACTGCTGTTGCTCAGAGCTCAACTCGCACTCTTGAGCAAGCTCTTAACCAACTGAGTCACTCGGCCGGCCCTTATATTTGATTTTTTTAAAAACTTGTTAAGTACCCTAAAGGTTCTAGAAAATAAGGGTTCTATTTATAGGACAACAAATCTAAAATAGCCTTGGACCTCTCAAGTACTTTTAAATGTTTGGAAGCATGCTTAGTGCTTGTGTGAAGGGAAAGTGAGATAGAAGGGTTTGGGTTTTTTCCCATTCTGCCTCCTTGGGTTTTTTTACTTCTCTGTTAAAAAGCTTCAAAAAACACAACAATATATATATGCATGCAGTTAATAGCTGCTTAGCTATTAAATAAAGTTGGCAGTATAAATAGGCTAGAGCTGGCCGAGTGGTGCGGTGGTTAAGCACTGGCTTGGGAAGCCAGTGGCCCCGGTTTGGGTCCCACATGTGAGGGCCAGTGACACTACCCTCAAAAAAAAATAGGCTAAAGGACCTAGGAGAGAAGTCATCCCTTTCTTTCGCTAAGACAGTCCTCCCCTAAGTTACCATAGTTGTCTTCTTCAAAGCAGAGAAAACTTATAGATGCTGTATATTAAGACCTCTGCAATTGTGACCAGAATCTGCAGGGATTCTTTCACAGTGTGTTGAGGATGTTGTCTAGGTTGAAATCAGGGAATAGACATGAATCAGCTCCCAAGGGGCTCACAATGTAGTGGAGGGTGAGAGACATTACACTTTGCCCTCCTTAACCTGCAGTCATCTTCACATTCCCAAAAAAACATCCTCAAGGCCCTCCAGGAAAATTCATGATCTTTAATTGAATTGGGGGACTGTCCTGAAATCCCTTCATTTCTAGCCTACGGATCTGGGCTGAATAATCTCAGAAACAACCAACACTCAGACTTAAGCCTCCTGGTCTGACTCCCTGCTTCCTTTCCTCTCCCACAAAGATGTGGGATAAGATGGGAAGGACAGCTCAGCTCTTGGACTTCCAATTATAGTCAGTTTAATCAGTCCCCGAATCTGAATGTTTTAACAACTGAGATGGGGGGACTATTTTTTCACCCCAGAATGAGAACTGGTGCTGGAATAGTTACAGTCTAAACCAAGGGTCAGCAAACTTTTGAGACGGAAGAGCTAATCCTGTCCCTTGAAGTTTTGCGAGACCTATAAAACAAATGAAACAAATGAAATCACCAATATCCTTTAAAATTTTTATAAATGAAACTATGATAGTTTTATTTTCATTTTCAGTTTTACTTCAGAGCCACATATGTACCCAAAGAGCCATGTGTGGCTCGTGAGCTGCAGATTGCCGACCCCTGGTCTAGACCATTGGTTCTCAACCTTTTGCACAATGGAATCAACTTGGAAGCTTTAAAAAATTCTGATGCCTAGTGTCTGTCTATTAGGGCTATCAAAAAAAGTACCACAGCCTGGGTGGCTTTTAAACAACTGTGAGATATTTATTTCTCACAGTTCTGAAGGCTGGAAGTCCAAAATCAGAGTGCCAGTATGGTCAGGTGATTGCCCTTTTACAGGATGCAGACTGCCAATCTCTGTGTCCTGACATGGTGAAAGGAGTTAGGGAGCTTTGTAAGGTCTCTTTTATAAGAGGATTAATCCTATTAATGAGGGCTCCACCTTCATAACCAAGCGATTCGCAAAGGTCTACCTCCTAATACCGTCATATCAGGCAGTAGCATTTCAACATGTGAATTTTGAGGGGACACAAACATTCAGACCATAGCACCTGGGTACCACCCCCTACAGATTCGGATGTATTTGTTCTGGGTATCAGGATTTTCTAAAGCTCCTCAGATGATCCTAATGTGCAGCTAAAGTTGAAAACCACTAATCTAGACATTAATTTGAGGGATGGTGTAAGAAACTTGGAAGCAACAGGCCTGATAGAGAATTTCCAAGAGGTATATTTGTAATGACTGGTGAAAGAAACGAAAGAGGTAGTGTGCCCTGTTTCAATGAAGGTTACTATAAATCATAGGTCAGGTTGAATTTCCTGTTAAAATTCTATTTTTAGCATTATATACATGTGGTAGGATAATAAAAATGGCTGCAATTTTTTTTCCAGCTGAGCCATCCTGCCATCTGTTGGCAGCTCAGTGACAGCTCAGCTCAGGTTGGGCATCGAACTGTTGTTGCTCTTAACCAACTGAGCCACTTGGCTGCAATTTCTTTATTCTTTTATTGAGAGGTGGTGTCTGATTGTCTTCCCCTGAATTTAGGCCAGCCTTAGTGACCTGCTTAGGTAATTGAATGAAGTGGGAGTGACTTTCTGGGACTTCATAAGAAGTCTTGAAGCTGCCACCCAGGGCCTCTTGGAATGCTAGCTCTGGGGACACTAGACACCATTTTAAAAGTCTGATTATTCACAAATAAGTGTTTTTGGGAGTGATCCAAAATGACAGAGTAAATAAATGCTGTGCTTGCCTCCCCCATGACCACATTAAAATTACAACTAAATTATAGAATAGTCAAGCTGGAGAACCATCTGAAGTCTAGCTGAACAGAAGTTTTATAACTAAGGATATAAAGAAAAAGCCACATCAACACTGGTCGGAGGTATGGAGATGCAGAACAGGCAACTCCACACTTGCATGTGGCAGTTGAGAATCAGAGCTTCCCCCAGGAGGAGCCAGAGACCCCAATCCCACACCAGCACTGGAAGAGGAGCCCACACAACATCTGGCTGTGAAAAACAGTGAGGATTCCAACAGTCTGGGTGGAACGGAAGGTTGTGGGAAACCCAGACATCATCTTAAGGATCCCGTGCACAAACTCGCAGAAACTCACTCTGGGGTTTGGCAAAGGGATCAGTGACTCAGGAGGTGTCAAAGACTGAATTGTGTTGTTTCATGGTGAGGACTAGAGAAACAGTCACCATTTTCCCTGTGTAAAACCCTATTCCCATGCAGACAGTTAAGAGGGTGCCATCTTTCCTGTGTTGAGTCTGCCTCCACATGGCCAAATCTGAGTCTGCATTGGCCTGGTGAACTCTGCTCACTCCACCCACTCACTCCACCACTTCCTGGAACTCCACCCCACCCAACTCATGCAACACCTGAGGCACTTTCTCAGTGAGCAGCCAGCACTGCCTGCATTGTACTCTTTCTTGGACAACTCTTAGGGATCTGTTGGCCCCAGGCGGATCGCAGCTGGTTTCTGTGTGCTCTGAGACTTTTTCTGAGGAGCTCCCGGCTCGGACTGGCACTGAACCAGCATCTACATTAACTGGTAAAAACCACTCATCCCACTGTGGTGACTCCCTGAGATTCCACCTCACCTAATTCACGTATCACAGGAAGCTCTATCAATAGCTAAGCCTTACAGGAGCTAGAAGGTGGCAGTAGGCCTTGGGGTGTCCTGAGCTTTTCTGTGGGGCTACCCCAGGCCCAGTGCTGGTGGCAGCCATCCTTGGTTCACAGTGTGGCCTCTCCCATGCAACTCCAGGTCCAGCACATGAAGCAACCAACCACAAATCGCTTTGTAGCTCCTATCAGATACTCCCTGACTGATCACAGGCAGTAGCTGACCTGGGCTTGCACCATAGCACCTCCCAAGAGGCCCCAGAACCAACATACCTGGAGGTTGCCTTTAGATCACAACAGAGCACCATCCAATTAGCCCAAGAAGTGGCACAGCCAAAAGGCGGTCTTAACAGGCAGCAGAGCCCACTGGGGTGAATCCCGCTTCACAAGGTAAGCCCCCTATACAGCTGCCTGTAAGCTTTGGATGTGGCCAAACCCCACAGCCAGTCAGCCTGAGGGTCAGTCCCACAGAGTGATGTGCTAATAGCGATCAAGTTCCAACTACAACAGAAGGGCACACACAATCTGCACAAGGGTCATTCCTGGAGCATCTGGCACAGGTGGCCAGGGAGACAGTTCCACTGGGCCCCCACAGAAAACCTATTACATAAAGCAACTTAGCCAATTTAGTGGGAGACACAGCAGATATACCTAATATATAGAAACAAACACAGAGATGCAGCAAAAATGAGGAGGAAAAAAATGTCCCAAGTGAAAGAAGAGGAGAAAACTCCAGAAAAAAAACCTAAATAAAATGTAGTAAAGCAAGCTACCAGATACAGAGTTCAAAACAATAGTTACGGGCTGGCTGAGTGACATGGTGGTTAAGCGCTGTCTTGAAAAGCCAGCAGCCCCAGTTCGGGTCCCACACATGAGGGCCGGTGACACTGCCCTCAAAAAAAAAATAGTTATAAGGATGCTCAATGAACTTAGGGAAACAATACAAGGTATGATCAAACAATACTGTTTTAATTTTTAAAATTTATTACAGGGCTGGCTGAGTGGCACGTTGGTTGAGTTGGCTTGAGATGCCAGCTCTGAGCAGCAGGGCCCCGGTTCAGATGCCACATTAGGGCCAGTGACACTGCGCCCTCTACAGCTAAGATAGTGAACAACAGCTTGACCTGGAGCTGGGCTGCCTTGAATCGCCGACAACAGCGTAGGCTGCAGCCCCTGCTGCAGTGGGCTGTCATGAGCTACCATGAGTGGCTGGGAGCCGGAGTGAAGCTGCCAAGAGCTGCCATGAATGGCCATCCAATGGCTGGCGACCAATTTGCCTCACTCAGGAAGCGTGCAATGATGATACCAACATGGGCCAGTGAAGCGATGTCCTCCACAACTAGACTAAAGAGCAAAAGAACAGCAACTTGTCTGTTCCCCTTCCCCAATTCCCTAATGCTGTTTCCCTTCCCCAATAAAAATCTTAAAAAAAAAAACAAAAAACAACAAGAAAAAAACATTACGGTGTGTCCTCATCCACCTTATTCACTGGATCTGGCACTGTGCAACTTCTGGCTCTTCCCCAAAGTCAAAATGACCAGGAAAGGTAAACGTTTTGAATCAATTCAGGACATTGAGGCAGCCATGACAGCACAGCTAAAGACACTCATGAAAGAGGACTTCCAGAACTGCTTCAGAAAGTGGGGAGAATGATGAGATAAGTGTGTGCAAAGCAAGGGGGTGTATTTTGAGGGGGATTAATGGCAATGTGTCTTTTACTGTAATAATTATTTAAATTTAAACATTCACCTTATTGTTTGATTGCACCTTATATATGTGAAGTTCGTCAGAACTTCAACAAAGAGACAGTAAGCATACAAAAGGACATAGAAACAATGAAAAAGAACCAGACACAAATGAAGAATAAAATAACCTAAATGAAAAATTCACTAAACGGAATCACCAGCAGACTAGATGAAGCACAAAACTGAATCAGCAATTTGGATGACAAGATAGCACAAAACACCCAATCAGAACAGCAAAAAGTAAAAAGAATTTAAAAAAATGAGGATAGTTGGGCCGGCCGAGTGGCGCGGTGGTTAAGCGCTGGCTTGGGAAACCAGTGGCCCTGGTTCGGGTCCCACATATGAGGGTCAGTGACACTGTCCTCAAAAAAAAAAATGAGGATACTTTAAGAGACCTCTGGGACAATATCAAGTGTAACAACATTTGCATAGTACAGAGACCAGGAGAGACAGCAAGGGATTGAAAACTTTTTTGAACAAATAATGACTGAAAACTTTCCTAACCTGGGAAAGGACATAGACATACTAGCCCAGGAGCACAGAGAGTCTCAGACAATATGAACCAAAAAAGGTGCACACTAAGATATATTATGATTAAAACAGCAAAGGATAAAGACAAAAAGAGAATTCTAAAAGCAGCACGAAAAAGGCAACTCGTTACTTACAAGGGAGCTCCCATAAGATTATCAGCTGATTTCTCAGCACAATCTCTGCAGGCAAAAAGGGATTAGCGCACAATAGTCAACTGATGAAAAGCAAGGACCTACAATGTAGACTACTCTAACCAGCAAGGCTATCATTTATAATTGAAGGAGCGATACAGAGCTTTCCAGATGAGAAAAAGCTAAGGAGTTCATCACCACCAAACCAGTATTACAAAAATGTTAAAGGGAACTCTTTAAGAAGCAGCAGCGGGCCGGCCGAGTGGCGCATTGGTTAAGCGCTGGTTTTGGGATGCCAGTGGCCCCGGTTCGGATCCCACATGAGGGCCAGTGACACTGCCCTCTACAGCTAACAACAGCTCCACCTGGAGCTTGGCTGTGCGAGCCCCGGTGATGGTGTGGGCTGCCATAGGCTACAGTGAGTGGCCCACAGCCAGCGTGAGCGGCTGGCAGCCAAGAGTGAGCTGCCAATAGCCGCGGTGAGCGACATCCAGAGGCCAGCGACCGATCTGCCTCATCCGGGAAGAGCGCAATGACGATACCAACAGTGAAGCAACATCCTCCGCAACTAAACTGAAGAACAAAAAGACAGCAACTTGTCTGTTCCCCTTCCCCGATTTCCCAACGCTGTTCCCCTCCGCCAATTCCCCAATAAAATCTTTAAAAAAAAAAATTGTGAAAGACCTGTAGAGAAATTTAAAAAAAAAAAAGAAGCAGCAGCAAAGGGGAGAGAAGGAGAACATAAAGATGAATACTAAAAATGGTATAGCTATGTATCAATAACCACTTTAAATGTAAATGGATTAAATGCACCAATCAAAAGACACAGGGTAGATGAATGGGTAAGAAAACAAGACCCATACATGTGCTGTCTAGAAGAGATCCACTCCAGGTCGAAAGACACACACAGATTGAAAGGGATGAAAAAAACAGGTATTTCATATAAATACAAACAAAAAAGCTAGGGTAGCAATACTTATATCAGACAAAATAGGCTTTACAACAAAGGTTATAATAAGAGACAAAGAAGGACATTATATAATGATAAAGGGATCAATCCAACAAGAAGATATAACCCTTGTAATCATTTATGTATCCAACATAGGAGCACCTAAATATATAAAGCAAATATTGACTGACATAAAGGAGAGATCAACAGTAACACAATCATAATAGGGGAATTCAACACCTCATTGACACCAATGAACAGATGTCCCAGACAGAAAATAAAGAAACAGTGCCTTAAATGACACCCTAGATCAAATGGATTTAATTGATATTTTTAGAGCATTTCACCCCAAAGCAGAATATACATTCTTTGCAAGTGCACAAGGAACATTTTCCAAGATAGATCACATGTTGAGCTACAAAACAAGTCTGAATAAATTTAAGAAGACTGAAATCATATTAAGTGTGTTCACTGACCACAATGGTATGAAACTAGAAACAATAATAAGACAAAAACTGAAACACTAAAACACTGTGAACAAACACATGGAATAGGTAAATAAAATGCTACTAAATAATGAATGGGTCAACAACAAGATCAAGGAAGAAACCAAAAGATACCTTGAGACAAATGAAAATACAACAACCCAAACTCTGTGGGACACAGCAAAAGCAGTCCTAAAAGTAATTCATAGTAATACAGGCCTACCTCAAGAAACAAACAAACAAAAATCTTAAACAATCTAACTTTACACTTACAGAAACTAGAAAAAGAACAGCAAATAAAGTCCACAGTGAGGACAAGGAAGGAAATAATAAAGGTCAGAGCAGATTGGGCCGGCCGAGTGGTGCATTGGTTAAGCGCTGGTTTTGGGATGCCAGCGGCCCCGGTTCGGATCCCACATGAGAGCCAGTGACACTGCCCTCTACAGCTAACAACAGCTCCACCTGGAGCTGGGCTGTGCGAACCCCGGTGATGGTGTGGGCTGCAGCCCCTGCTGCAGTGGGCTGCCATAGGCTACAGTGAGTGGCCGGCAGCCAGCGTGAGCGGCTGGCAGCCAAGCGTGAGCTGCCAATAGCCGCGGTGAGCGACCATCCAGAGGCCAGTGACCGATCTGCCTCATCCAGGAAGAGCGCAATGACGATACCAACAGTGAAGCAACATCCTCCGCAACTAGACTGAAGAACAAAACGACAGCAACTTGTCTGTTCCCCTTCCCCGATTCCCCAACGCTGTTCCCCTCTGCCAATTCCCCAATAAAATCTTTAAAAATAAATAAATAAAGGTCAGAGCAGAAATAAATGAAATAGTCTAAAAAAACAATACAAAAGATCAATGAAACCAACAGCTGGTACTTTGCAAAGATAAACAAAACTGATAAAAACCTTTATTCAGACTCATCAAGAAAAAAAGCGAGAGGACTCAAATAAAGTCAGAAATGAGAGGAGAAATGACAACTGATTCCAAATGAATACAAAGGATTATGAAAAAATATTATCAACAATTATATTCCAAGAAATTGGACTATCTGAAAGAAATGGATAAATTTCTAGAAACATACAACCTTCCAAGACTGAATCAAGAGAAATACAAAATCTGAACTGATTACTACTAATGAAATCGAATCAGCAATCAAAAACCCACAACAGGGCCGGCTGAATGGCGTGTTGGTTAAGAGCTGGTTTGGGATGCCAGCAGCACTGGTTCGGATCTCACATATGAGGGCCAGTGACACTGCACTCTACAGCTAACAACAGCTCCACTTGGAGCTGGGCTGTGCCAGCCCAGACGACGGTGTAGGCTGCAACCCCTCTGCGGTGGGCTGCCATAGGCTACAGTGAGTGGCCGGCAGGCAGCATGAGTGGCTGGCAGCCATGGAGCTGCCAAGAGCCACTGTAAGCAACCATCCAGAGGTGAGCAACCATCTAGAGGCCAGCGACTGATCTGCCTCATCCAGGAAGAGCGCAATGATGATACCAACATGGGCCACTGAAGCAACGTCCTCCGCCACTAGACTGAAGAACAAAAAGACAGCAACTTGTCTGTTTCCCTTCCCTGATTCTCCAATGCTGTTCCCCTCCTCAATTCCCCAATAAAATCTTTAAAACAAACAAACAAACAAACCCCAACAAACAAAAGTCCTGGACCCAATGGCTTCACAGGTGAATTTTACCAAACATTCAAAGAAGAATTAACACTATGTCTCAAACTATTCCAAAAAGCTCAAGAAGAGGGAAGGCTCCCAAGCTCATTTTATGAGGCCACATTTACCCAGATTCGAAAACCAGACAAAGACATTACAAAAAGAAGAAAACAGTAGGCTGATATCCCTGATGAACATAGATGCAAAAATCCTCAACAGAATATTAGCAAACTAGGGGCCAGCCAAGTGGCTCAGTTGGTTAAGAGTGAGAGCTCTGAGCAACAGGGTCGCTGGTTCGATTCCCACATGGGCCAATGACTCTGCACCCATGCTAGCTGATGCTGAGCTGCCAACAGGTGACAGGATGGCTCAGCTGGTGAGAACACGTGCTCCTAAAAACAAGGTTTCCAGATTGACTCCCGCATGGGATGGTGGGCTATGTCCACCTGCAACAAGATTGAACACAGCACCTTGAGCTGAGAGGCCCAGAGCTGCTGACCGGCAACTGAATGGCGACTGGACTTGGAACTGAGCTAGCTGCGCCCTCCACAACTATGACTGAAGGACAACTTGGCTGTTCCCCTTCCCCAATTCCCCAACACTGTTCCCCTTCCCCAATTCCCACCCCCCCAAAAAAAAAATTAGCAAACTGAATACAGCAATACATTAAAACAATCATACACCATGATCAAGTGGTATTTATTCATGTGATACAAGGTTTGTTTAATATCCACAAATCAATTAATGTGATATACCACATAAACAACATGAAAGATAAAAATCATATGATCATATCAATATATGCAGAATAAACATTTGACAAAATCCAGCATCCATTTATAATAAAAACTCTCAGCAAATTGGGAATAGAGGGAACATAACTCAACATAATAAAGGCCTGGGTAATGCAAACCAATAGCTAACATCATACTTAATGTGGGAAATGCTAAATGTGTTCCCTTAAGATCAGGAAGAAGACAAGGATGTCCACTTGTACCACTTTTATTCAACACAGTATTGGAAGTCGTAGCCACAGCAATTAGACAAGAAAAAGATATAAAAGGCCTCCAAATTGGAAAGGAAGAAGTAAAACTGTCATTATTTGCAGATGACATGATACTCTTTAGACAGAACCACAAAGATTCCACACAAAAAACTATTATAACTATTAAATTAATTCAATAAAGTAGTATGATACGAAATTAATATTCAGAAATCAGTTGCATTTTATGCACCAATAATGAATTGTCAGAAAGAGAAATTAAGAAAACAGGGGTCAGCCCAGTGGCCTGGTGGTTAAGCACTGGCTTGGGAAGCCAGCAGCCCCGGTTCGGGTCCCACATATGAGGGCCAGTGACACTGCCCTCAAAAAAAAAAAATTACGTGTGTTGTTTGAGAAATTAAGAAAACAATCCCATTTACAAATGCATCAAAAATAAATAAATAAAATACCTAGTATTATAATAAGTTTAACCAAGGAGGTAAAAGACCTGTACTTGGAAAACTATAAGACACTGAAGAAAGAAACTGAAGAAGATGCAAATAAATTGAAGCATATACTGTGCTCATGGATAGGAAGAATTAACATCATTAAAATGTCCATACTACCCACAGCAATCTATAGATTAAATGCAATCCCTATCAAAATATCAATGGCATTTTTCACAGAACTAGTACAAATAATCTTAAAATTTATATGGAATACAAAAGACCCCAAATAGCCACAGCAATCTTGAGAAAGGAGAACAAAATAGGAGGTATCATGTGGCCTGATATCAAACTATACCACAAAGCTATGGTAATCAAAATAGCATGGTACTGGCATAAACACACATAGATCAATGGAGATCCCAGAAGTAAACCCACGCCTATAAGGTCATTTAATCTATGACAATGGAGGCTAGAACATATAGTGGGGTAAAGATGTCTACTCAATAAATGGTGTTGGGAAACTGGACAGATACATACAAAAAATTAAACTGGACCACCTTCTTACACCACATTCAAGAATAAACTTAAAATGGATTAAAGACTTAAATGTAAGACCTAAAACAATAAAAGTTGTAGAAGAAAACATAGGCAGTAAACTCTCTGACACTGCTCTTAGTGATATTTTTTCTGGTCTCTCTCCTTGAGCGAGGAAAACAAAATTAAAAATAAACAAATGATACTACAGCAAACTAAAAAGTTTTTGCACAGCAAAGGAAACCATCTACAAAATGGAAGGACAGCCTACTGAATGGGAGAAGATATTCACCAATGATACGTCTGATAAAGGGATAATATCCAAAATTTATTTTAAAAACTCATATACCTCAACATCAACAAAACCCCCACAAACAATCCAATTAAAAAATGGGCATAGAAGGGCTGGCCAAGTGGCTCAGTTGGTTAAGAGCTCGCTCAAGAGTGTGAGCTGAGCTCTGAGCAACGGTGGTTCGATGCCAGCTCGAGCTGAGTTGCCGTTGAGCTGCCAACAGATGGCAGGATGGCTCAGCTAAAAAAAATGGGCATAGAGGCCAGCCAAGTGGCACGGTGGTTAAGAGCTGGCTTGGGATGCCAGTGGCCCTGGTTCGGATCCTGCATGTGAAGGCCAGTGACACTGCCTCAAAAAAAAAAAAAATTGGGCCGGCCGAGTGGCGCGGTGGTTAAGCGCTGGCTTGGGAAGCCAGCAGCCCCGGTTTGGGTCCCACATATGAGGGCCAGTGACACTGCCCTCAAAAATAAATAAATAAATAAATAAATAAATAAATAAATAAATAAATAAAATGGGCATAGGACATAAATAGACATTTCTCCAAAGAGGACAGGCCAACAGACATATGAAAAGATGCTCATTGTCACAAGTCAGCAGAGAAATGCAAATTAAAACCACAATTAGATATCACCTCACACCTGTCAGGATGGTTGAAGATCAATAAATTAACAAACAAGTGTTGGCACAGATGCAGAGAAAAGGGAAGTCTCATACACTGTTGGTGGAACTGCAAATTGGTATAGCCACTATGGAAAATGGTTTGGAGGTTCTTCAAAAAATTAAAAATAGAACTACCTTATGATGCAGCAATTCCACTTCTGGGTATTTATCCGAAAAAATGCAAAACATAATTCAAAAAGATATATGCACCCCTATGTTCACTGCAACACCATTTACAATCGCCAAGATATCGAAGCAACTGAAGTGCCTATCAGTAGGTGATTGGATAAAGAACAGGTGGTACATATGTACAATGGAATATTACTCAGCCATAAAAGAGAATAAAATCTTACTATGTCCAACAACATGGATGGACCTAAAGAGTATTACGCTGAGTGAAATAAGTCAGACAGAGAAAGACAAATACCATATGATTTCATTTATACGCTGAATCTAAAGAACAAAATAAACCAAACAGAAACACGCTCAGCTCATCGATACAGAGAACAAACTGATGGTTGTCAGATGGGAGTGGGGTTGGAGAGCTGGGGGAAAAAGGTGAAGGGATTAAGAAATAAAAATTGGTAGTCACAAAATTGTCACAGGGATGTAAAATACAGCATACAGAGATACAGTCAACAATGTTGCAACAATTATTTATAGTACCAGGGGTACTATACTAATTGGGGTGATCACTGCATAATTGAATAAATGTCTAACCACTATGCTATACACCTGAAGCTGATATAAAATAATATTGAATGTCAAGTGTAACTGAAAAAATAATTTAAAAAAAAATAAAACATAAGGCTTGATGCCAAGAAAAAAAAGTTTGATTACTTTGAGGAAGCCCAAGTTATGCACATAAAGAGAGAAAGAAGCTTAGTCATCTCCAGCTGTTCCAGCATTCCCAGCCCAGGCACCAGACGTACACATGACGAAGCCATTTTGGACATTCCAGTCCCAGCAGACACAAAGGGGAGAAGAACTAAGGAATCACCTTCAGACAGCTGGTACTGAGGCCTCAGACACACAACCCCAGTCGATTACAGCCATTCCAGTGATCTCCAAACATTTGGGCCACCCTAGCTAAAGCTCCAGTCATGGAGTAGACATCAGTTGTCCCTGCTGTGTCCTGCTCAAAATCCTGACCTCAAAATCATGAGCATAATTAAAAGATTGTTTTTACACCACTGAATTTAGGTGCGGGGGACCAGCCTCCGCAGTCCAGGGTTTCCTTCAGGTGGAGACGGCTTCGGCAGGTGAAGAAAATAAAGAAGGGAGACAGTGGAGACACCAGGGGAGTTTAAGAGAAGTTTGGTGGTTTTTAGTTCCCAGGATTTACTCAGTCTTTACTTCCCTGTAATTGTTCCTCTAGGATACACTGGCTGTGTTAAGGACTCACCGATCTCCACACATTGCCTAAAGAGTGGTTACCGTGACTACCTAGCCATTATCCCAAATACCAGCAGCTAGACTCACAGGACATATACTAGGAGTGGCTGTGTTCAGGGTAAAAGCATCTAAAATCTATTTCTATGTAAACACAATACTTAGTAGCTAAAGGAAGTCTTAAAGCTCTTTTGTCCTAGGAGGGCTACATATTTACAATAGAGGGTAGCATCTGTTTCTCAGTCCAAGCTTCAGTATCTGTCAAAGAATTTAAACAAAGTTGTTAATTAACATACCCCAAGGTCAGCGAATGGCCTCTTACCGGAACTCTCATGGCCTGGAGACTTTTAATCTTCAAGGAGACCATTCACAGCAGGGCCCTTAGGCAAGTGCATCAGCTTTTCACAGGAAGGGTTTTTGGCCTATGTGCTGTGCCTCAGTTTCCAAGGGGTTTGAATCCCCAATATCTCAGTTCAGGGGTCCCCTTGGTTTGTAGCCTGTTTTAGGGAGTTTCCTTCTCTTTAGGAAATCTTGCCCTGTCATTGACTTACACAACCAGCTATCATCAGGGTACCACAGGAACTTGTTACAAATGCAATGACTGTATTGTCTCCTATAGGAGGAAAGGCACATGAGTTCATAGAGGCAGGAGATATTACATGACCAACCATAAGGCAGCATTCCAAACATTCAGCGCTGAGCAGGGCAATGTGATCCTGTCAGACACTGAAAGACTGTTGGCTCCCAGCATTTAGGGTGTTTGTTATGCACCAATAGATAACCAGAACCACAGTAATCTATGAATAGTCATTATACAAGATTCAACAAATATAGATATATACAATGAAAATGAGGAAACTTTTCCATCACACCCTCATTTCATGTCTACTCTCTCTTTTTATTTTATTTTGTTTCAAAGATTTTATTGGGGATTTGGGGGAGGGAACAGCGTTGGGGAATCGGGGAAGGGGAACAGATAAGTTGCTGTCCTTTTGTTCTTCAGTCTAGTTGTGGGGGACACTGCTTCACTGGCCCATGTTGGTATTATCATTGCGCTCTTCCTGGGTGAGGCAATTGCTAACCAGTCATTGGACAGCCGCTCACAGCAGCTCACGAAAGTGCATGCCCGCTGCGGGCCAACCCCACTGCAGCCTATGCTGTTGCCAGAGACTCACAGCAGCCCAGCTCCAGGTAGAGCTGTTGTTCACCATCTTAGCTGTAGAGGGCGCAGTGTCACTGGTCTGCATGTGGGATCTGAACCGGGGCCCTACTGCTCAGAGTTGGCATCCCAAGCCAACTCCTAGCCAACGCGCCACTCAGCCAGCCCTCTACTTTTTTTTATAGGTAAGAGTTGGCTATAATCCTACGAATCTCCTGATATGTGTTTATATATGTATATGTATTCATTATATGTATATATATCATGCTACACATATTTTCCCAGATTTTTAAAATAACTTAACATTGTGCCTTTTAAGTTTATCTGGATCAAGATGAATAGATCTTTCTTACTCTTAACAGATGCACTGTATACCATAGTATGGGTATACCATATTGTATTATCTCCTCTGTTGATGGAAATTTATAATAAGTTGTTTCCTATTCTTGCTTTAAAAAACAATTCTGCAATGAATATCTAATAATGTAACTTGTGTACATTCAATAATTTCTTTAGTATAACGTCCTAAAAGTGGAATAACTGAAGCAAAGGGTATGCGAATTTTTATTTTTTTATTTTTTTAGGGCAGTGTCACTGGTCCTCATATGTGGGACCCGAACCGGGGCCGCTGGCTTCCCAAGCCAGTGCTTAACCAATGCGCCACTCAGCTGGCCCAAGTATGCGCATTTTAAAGGGCTTTTTCTGGGGTGGTAAAATATATATAACATAAAATTTACCATTTTAACTATTGTTAAGTGTACAATTCAGCGACATTAACTGCATTCACATTGTTGTGTGACCATCACCACCATCCATCTCCAGAACTTTTTCATCATCCCAAACTGAAACTCTGCCCATTAAATAATAACTCCCCATTACCCTCTCCTCCAAGCCCCTAGTAATCACTATTCTACTTTTTGTCTCTATGAATTTAACTATTTTAGGTACTTTATATAGGTGGAATCATGTGATATTTGTCCTTTTGTGTCTGGCTTATTTCACTTAGCATAATCTTTTCAAGTTTATCCATTACTCACATTGTAGCATGTATTAGAATTTGCTTCCTTTTCTAGGCTGAATAAGTGGGTCAGTACATCACATGCCAATGTCACACAACTGATTAACTGTAGGGACGGTATTCTCACTCAGGCAGTCTGACCCAAGTCCATGCTATAAAGGCATATAATACACTCACATGATACTTGGTGTATATATAAAGTGCTCCATATATGTTAGCGTCAATGAGAAGTGTCATCTATTGCAGTTCCAAAACTATGATTTTTGGTATTTTGATATCCCCCACCACCACCACCACATCAGTATTAGGAAATGTTCTATGGTCTTTGATGTCCTATTTTAGCTTTGACCAATAGCATTTTTTTCCTCCTAAATCCTTCGTGTAGCAATTAAGAATTGTTTCCAGCAGCTGGCTTCTGCGGAGTATTGTGCTTGGGGGTGAGGATGGGAGTGGGGTGTTCACTTTGCTTCCAACTGCAGCTTTAGAAACCATGCTCAGTGCGCCCTCTATAGGACGCCAGGAGAAATGGCACTCAATTTGGCGGGGATGCATGGTTTGGTTACTGTCCAAATACCGAGGGAAGGCACTGTCCAAATACTAAGGCTTTCCTGGGCAAATAGCCTTTCAGTCACTTCAGCCTATCTCAACCATATTTTTAAAGTTTTAGCTTCTAATCTGTTGCTTCAAGGAACCAAGATATGAGACTTTATGCTCTCTTTAAAGAGTCTGTGTAGGGCCAGCCGAGTGGCGTGGTTAAGAGCTGGCTTGGGACGCCAGCAGCCCCGGTTCAGGTCCCACATATGAGGGCCAGCAACACTGCCCTCAAAAAAAAAAAAAAAAGAGAGTCTGTGTATTCATTAATTTGATGCCTGCAGTGTGTGTATATGTATATATGTGTTTATTTTAGAGGTAGGTCTGTGCTGTGTTTCCTTCTGTATTGGTAAGCATCACATATTATTTGAAAACCTGACATATTTGTTTCTCTAAAGGCACAGTCTTCTTTTTTTTGAAGATTTTATTAGGGATTTGGGGGAGGGAACAACATTGGGGAATGGAGAAGGGGAACAGACAAGTTGCTGTCCTTTTGTTCTTCAGTCTAGTTGTGGAGGACATTGCTTCACTGGCCCATGTTGGTATTGTCATTGCGCTCTTCTCGGGTGAGGCAGATCAGTTGCTGGCCATTGGATGCCGCTAACCAAAGTGCACGCCAGCTGCCGGCCAGCCCCACTGCAGCCTATTCCATTGCTGGCGACTCATGGCAGCCCAGCTCCAGGTGAAGCTGTTGTTCACCATCCTAGCTGTAGAGGACACAGCACAGCATCACTGGACCTAATGTGGGACCCGAACCAGGACCCTACAGCTCAGAGCTGGCATCCCAAGCCAACTCTTAACCAACAAGCCACTCGGCCAGCCCAGTACAGTCTTCTTTTTGTTATTGTTTTTCTTTGTTTGTTTTTTTCAGGGCAGTGTCACTGGCCCTCATATGTGGGACCCGAACCGGAGCCGCTGGCTTCCCAAGCCCGCGCTAACAGTCTTCTTTTTAAAAACCATTTTTATAATTATCTGCACTCCAGTGAAAACATGTTCCAGTTAATGAGGTTTTATTTTACTTTTTGTTATAAAAATAGCAAGCAAAACATGAAAGTCTTCCTCTATCACTTACCTTGCTATATTTTCTGTTTTGCCTTATTATTTTACACTGGGAACATATTCACGGACTATGTTTCATGTATCATAAAATGTCTGAATGTTCATTGAAAAACACAAAAATGTAGAGGACATAGAGTGAAAAGCACTACCCCAACTCCCAATTCTACTCTCTAGAGGTTACCTGTTATTTCTTGAATCTCCCTTCAGATATTTAAATTTTTTTAATATTTTTGTATTATTTACAAACATGGGGTTATACTGTTGCGTTGTTCTGTAAATGTGCTCTTTCCATTTAATAATATGTTGACCATCTTTGCACATTAGCACATGGAAAACCACTGCACTCTTTTTTCTTTTTTCTTTTTAAGAGGGCAGTGTCACTGACCCTCATATGTGGGATCCGAACCCGGGCTGCTAGCTTCCCAAGCCAGTGCTTAACCACTGTGCCACTTGGCCAGTCCACCACTGCACTGTTTTCAATGGATGCAGTGCAGTCCATGGAATGTCTTCACCAAAATTTACTAAGCCAGTCCCCTGGTAATAGTCATTTTTGTTTACAGTTGCTAACTAATTGGCAAGTGTAACAGGCAAGGGAATGTTCCAGAATGATGACAAGGATTTAAGTAAGAAGGTGCCCCCTCACACTACCATGCAGGTGACTACAGTTTGGTCATGTTTACCTGCGACTAGAAAGTAGTCTTGATGGGAAGGACTTAAATAGAATGCTGGAACTAGAAATATAGATAGACAGTCTAGCTGGGTGATCCTTGGCCCCTCTCGCCACTCCCACCTGCAGTATATTTGGATCAAAGGAAATTTTTCTTGAAGGGAAGATATGCAAAACAGCTAAAAAGTAGGAGCTGCTCTGACTGATGTGGGACTGGGGGTGTCTATGCTTCCAGCCCCCTATTAGGGTCCCCCAGGTGGACTTCAGGAAGTCCATGAACGCCCTGAAATGATATACGAAAATTGTCAATGTATGTACTCTCTTTTCTGAACAAAACCATTACCACTTTGAAACACAGCATTTTACTAGATTTTTCAAAAGGAATCAGGGTACAGATTAGTTGAAGAATCTGTATTCTAGGGTTCCTAGGGGCAGTGTTTGAAAACCGAGAAAAGGGCAGTGCTGGTGTTGCGTTAAATGACCCTTCTCTTTCACAGCCCTTATCAGCCCTTTTACTCCCACTCTCTCGAGATAAGCTTCTAGGGGCAGGAATCCTGCCTGACGTAATCATCCTCACTTCCAGCACAGTTAAGTGGTGCATACCAGGCACTCGGCAAATACTTGCCGTAAACATGAATGAACGAGGTCTACAGGTTCACAAGGGTGGGAGCGCTTTGGGGAATCAAGGATCTCAGCGTAGCCCAGAGGCGCCGAAGCCCGGGAGCAGGGAGCCGCTGGGCACCACGCCTACTCCATTTCCCCGCGTTGGGCACGGTTACTAGCGGCCACAACCGCTCCTCCTCCGCGCTGGGCGCTCGGCCGCTCTGGCGAGAAACAGCCATAGGCTGCTGGGGCTGCCAATCCCATCAACAGCGCCGCGGCGCAGCGCCCTCCACGCGACGTAGGTCCCCTGAGCCCGCCCACCCGGCCTCTGATTGGTTCCGCATACTCCGGAACCCCGGATGTCCTTCAAAGTCGCCGGCGCGCTTGTGCGCCCGGCGCTGGAGACCAAAGTGGCCGTGGTTCTGCGTGGCGCGAGCCGACTCCGGGGGTGGGTCGCACCTCTCGGGGATTCCCTTACCTGGAGCATGTCCGCGAGGCCCTCCTGAGATAGTGCGCGGAGCGGGCCTCGACCCCAGCACCTGTCTGTCTGTCGGGGCCGTGCGCTGACGCTTGCCTTTATCCTCCAGCCGTTCTTTCCCCTCCTGCCCCAAGCCTCTTCCCCTCAGAGCTGTTACCCCAGGAAGGTGCAGCCGAGCGTGACACCCGCCCAGACGGCTCCTTCCTGTCCCCAAGACGGGAACCGCGGGATGTGGGCGGAGGAGGTCCTGGAGGCGGAGATCTTGCGTCCACTGACACTGCCCAAGACGTGTCAGGCGCTGGAATACCAAAGAATGAAGCAGACACTTATCCCAGGGTGCCAGGCACTTTTGCATACTTTCTCACTGAATTCCCCAACAATCCATTTGACAGAAAACAGGCTCAGAGAAGTCGAGTAACTTGACAAGGTCACATAGGTCCTAGATTTTGGAGCCCCACAACTAGATATTTCCCCACAACTTTGTGCAGCTTCCCAACGGAATAGTTTGAATAAGAGATGGTGAGGGGGAATGACAGAAGCACCAGGCAGGAGGGGGCTGCTCTGCCGGGGTAGGGGTGACGGTGTGAAAGGATGGGGAGGTGAGAGTGGGGACAGGATTATGTAAACCGAACCTCAAAGGTGTAGGGAAGGGAGAGCAGTTGACTTCCAGGCAACTGTGTTTTCCTCCTTCGCTGACCTGTAAGCCTTTGGAGGTCAGGGACTGTATGCCCAAAGTCAGCCTCCTAGAGGGTCCCTTAGAAATAGTGGTAGAACAAAATTTTTTTTTTAAAAGATTTTATTGGGGAATTGGGGGAGGGGAATAGCGTTGGGGAATCAGGGAAGGGGAATAGACAAGTTGCTGTCCTTTTGTTTTTCAGTCTAGTTTGGAGGACACCACTTCACTGGCCCATGTTGGTATAGTCATTGCGCTCTTCTCGGGTGAGGCCGATTGGTAGCCGGCCTCTGGACGGCCGCTCACAGCAGCTCTTGGCAGCTCACACCAGCTGCCAGCCGCTCACGCTGGCTGCCAGCCACTAGCTGTAGCCTATGGCAGCCCATTGCAGCAGGGGCTGTAGCTGTGCTGTCCTGGGGACTCACAGCAGCCCAGCTCCAGGTGGAGCTGTTGTTCACCATCTTAGCTGTAGAGGGCAGTGTCACTGGCCCTCATGTGTGGGAGCCAACGGGGCAGCTGGAGTCCCAAGCCAGCTCTTAACTAACGCGCCATTCGGCCGGCCCAAATTTTTTCAGTTTTAAAATGTTTAAGTACACAGAAAAATTTAAAGAATAAAATGAACACCCACTGACCCTCCATCTAGAGTTAACAATCGGGATAATGTGTATAAACAATTTATAGCTTACAAAGCATCTTGCTTAACATTACCATACTGTGAATAAGCTGGTTGGGAACCTATTCGGATCCCATTACTGGACTATCTCAACAGGTCAAGGTCACCCAGTGCATCCCACTTTGGGAAGCTGGCTTCCTCTCCCTCTGTTTCCGTTCTGATTAGGAGGTTGCAGGTTGTCCCAGAACTCTGTTTGCCTTCAGCACAGTTACAAGTATGTTTCTTAGTGGGAGGTTCACTGCCTGAAAATTCACTTGGAACTTGAATGATTAGTCCCTCAAAGTCTCACATTTCTCCCTTGAAATTCAATATACTGGAGGGCAAGGGAGAATTCACATCACAATGGGATCCACTATTTTCAACTCCAGATTAACACTGGAACTTTTCCATGATTTTCCCAGAAATTATTTCCATTTTTCTCAATAGCAAATATGTATTATATTTAAATACTACTTTATACACATCCTTTATCATGATGGTGGGGGGACAGGACTGATTGCACCTTAGAGGCTAAGCTAATTATAAAGTACTTTTTTAAAAGAATATCTTTTTTGTTATTATACAAAGTAATACATATTGATTTAAAAATCCCCAAATGATGCAAAAATGAATAGTAGAAAGTGAAACCCCTGATGACCAGAAATGGAGTAAAAGCCAGGGTGACTCAACTGTGTATTACTTAGGAATAAAAGCAAAGGTTGGACCCTTTGCACCAGTTGCATTGGATTTAGATTTATTATGTTGTCCCCAAATAAACGCACCCATACAGTCACAGAGGAACAAGAAATAGAAGTTCATCAATACTCCACTTGAATTGTTAAAGATTTAAAATGCATCCCAATAGCTATAATCCTATTTTCACATTTCTTCATTTAAAAAAACTCACTGGAATCTCCAAAAATGGAAGGTTTTGTAAAACTCTCTTGACCTAGAAAGGAATTAGTCGCATCAAAACACTGCTCTCCAAGAAGTCCCTGCCTCTGAATTGCCCATTGCAAAATGTGTCCCTGCACTTGCAAAAGAGCCTGCTGTAGACTGGAAAGCCCCATTTCCTATCCAATTCTGGCATAGTGTTTTATTCTTAGCTTAGAGGAGTTTCCTAGCTAGTCAAGACAGTGTCAGGGACCCAATAACACGACAGATACTGCATGTCATTGCACAATTTCATCATTTCTGCGTCAGCAGTGGGAGGATGCCTGTGAGGTGCCTGCGCTGCTGCGTTCCGGAATCTCGTACAGGTCCTGGTCCCAGAGACACTCCAGTCAACATCCTTCTGGCCCAACCTTAGAATTTCACAATCCAACATTTGCATCAGAAATGTGCATTTGGGTTTACGCATTTTTTTAGGGAAGATGTTGGGTTGGGGGTATTTTCTCAGCTGGATCCAGAGAACTGGGTGTCATATCAGCTATTACACCAAAAGCACTTAATACTCTGTAAAATGCAAAGCACATGGGCCACTTGGACAATAAGATAAATTCAACCAACCAGAACTCATTGAAGTCTTGATCCCAAGCTGGTCACACGCAGGACTGTTTGTTCAGCCAGGCATCAGAATGTTGTCACTGACCTGTGGGAGTGATCAATATGGCCCATTTTGAGACTCACAGGTGAGCTGAAAAATTGGCATCCATAGTTAGTGATGCATAGTAAAATATGAAATGATTATTATGCATGGTGACAATATTGCAAAGAGGTTAACAGAGTAGGTTTGAATCCTGGCTCTGGGCAAGTCACTAAACTACCAATCCTGGGGGTAAATGGGGATGATGAATCCTGCCCTGAAAGGGAGCTGCAGAAATTCTAGGAGATAATGGATATAAAGCAAGCAGTGCCTGGCCCAGAGGAAGCACCGTTGGAGGGTAACTGTATTACCAAGAAAACATCTATAAGCCAAAAAATGTTATGAGAAAGATAAAGTTTAAATCAGGATATGCAAATATGCCAACTAAGTCATAGAAATATCACTATTTGGTAATCACCATTGTAGCAATTGATTTAAAGAATGATCTTCAATGAATGCTAAAACCATGGGGTGAAATATAGTGGGAGAACCAGACATTTCTACACACTCATGTTCATTAATTACAAAGAAAAAAATGTCCTTTTATAATGGAAAGATCTTAGCCTTGGATTTACCTTCAGCTTAACAATGAGGAAACAATCACACAAATCTAAATTGAGGGACATTCTGTTTGGAAGGGCCTTTTCAAAAATATTACTGTCTTGAAAGAATTAAGAAAAAAGCAGGGGACTGTGAAAGGGGACTAGATGGAAGGAGATTACAGAGACAGGACAACTAAAAGCAATGCAAGAACTCTGATTGGACTCTGGATTGGAAAAAAAAGCTGTCAAGGACATTATCAGGACAATTAAGGAAATCTGATTTAACAATGGTATATTTCCTGAGTGTGATTACGGTATTCTGATTTTTAAAAATAATATACATGTATCCTTGTTCTTAGTATTTAGGGCATCTAGGGTATTTGGAGTGATATGTGATAATGTTTTCAATTCATTTCCAAATGGTTCAGAAAAAGAAAAAAATGTGTGCCTGAATGCATGGGGGGGGGGCGGGGAGAAAGAGGGCAGGAGAGAAGAAAATCACCAAATACTATAAAATGTAAACAGTTGGCTAATCCAAGTAAGTTATATAAGTGTTCATTGTACTATGTTCCCAACTTTTCTGTAGGTTTGAAAATTTTCAAAACAAAAAGTTGGGGACAAAAGTCAGGATATATAGAAAGACGGAAGCAGTTAACTGAGGGAGAAGCTTACCCACATACAACTTCCATGAGCTTTCGAGCCCCGTCTGGAGCCCCACACTGGGCTGTGAGCTCTAAAGGACGTCTATATCTTTTCCACCTTGTTTCTCCAGCATCCCGGCACTGTGTCCAGAATATGTGTTCAGTAAATGTGTATAGACAAGCATCTTCTTCCAGGTATGTCCACAGGAAACCAGGGCAGAGTCAGCTCTGGGAACACACAGATCAGGATGGTGGTCCCAGGCATGGCATTATGAGGCCCTTGTAGGAACTGCAACAACAGGGGCAACACCAGGGCTTCTCTTCTGGCAGTGCCCTTCTGGTCTTGCCTGCCTTCTCGGGCAGGGAACCACAAAGCTTGCAGGGCTGTATTTGCTGTCCCCCATTCTCACCATTGGCTCTGAAGTGTCAGTTAAATCCCAAGAGTCTGGCAGAGGACAGCTGGCTAAAGGGACTGACCTTATTATCATGGTCCTCTCCAGCGTGGGACCAGGAGCTCTGTTCTCACCCCTCACCCCTGAATCCTGGGAGGATGAGAGAGGGAAGCATCTGAGTGCCTGCCCAAGGTTCAAGAGGCTGGAATCCAATCTCAGACTCTCCCCTCACAGACTTACCCACCACTCTACAGTCCAGCCTCTGGAGGTGAGAGCTGGGGCACTGGAAGGAAGGCATTGAGCCCTCCCATCTGGAAAAGCCTCAAAAACTGCAAGAAAAAAACACAAGCCAGCAATGACACTCGTATAACTTCTGTTCCCACCAAAGCACAGAGCATTTCCTGTGCCTTTTCCGTTATTTCACAAGCTGCCTCTTCTCACTTACCACCCTGGGCTCCATGACAGAGGGCTTCTTCTCCTCCCAGAAGCCAGACAGCTGGCTCCAGCCTCTCCTGGTCAACACCATGGCCAAGACCCCCAGTGACCATCTGTTATACTCCCTGGAGGAGCTGTTGCCTTATGACTTTGAAAAGTTCAAGTTCAAGCTGCAGAACACCAGCCTGGAGAAGGAGCACCCCCGGATACCCAGGGGCCAGCTCCAAGCAGCTGGGCAAGTGAAGCTGGCCAATCTGCTGGTCTCTCACTATGGGGAGAGGTGTGCTGTGCAGTTGACCCTGAAGGTCCTGAAGGCCATCAACCAGCACCTTCTGGCAGAGGAGCTCCACAGGGCGATTGGCCCGGGTAAGTAGGTCCCATGCCCCCTCTCCTACCACTGTAACTGCTGGGATGGGATGGGAGTTTCAAGAATGAGTACATGTTCAGACCAGTGCACTTGAACTTGGGGTTAGGAGTCCCAGGTCTTCCATGACGCTAGTGATTTTGACCAAGCAAGTCCCTTTCCCCACTCTGGTCTTTGGAGCTGGATTAGTAAAGGTAAGCCGCCCAATGCTTTAAATTAATAAATAAATAAAATTAAAAACCGGTTGAGATTCTGACTCTGGGAAGGATCAGGAGATGCAGGAGCCCATATGTAGAGAATTCCTCACTTCATTTATGATTAACACTTGTGTATAAACAAGCATCTGGGCAAGCAAAATGGCTTTCTAACCATTGTTACCCATCTAATTTTAGTTTTGAGTTCTTCTTTAACACATTTTACAAAGGCATTTTAGAATTCTCAAGAGGACTTTCTCCTTTGTTTTCTTTTCCTTCCTTCCTCCTTCACTTCTCGCCCTCCTTACCTCCATCCCTTTTTCTTTCTCTCCTTCACTCTCTCCTTCTTCATCTTTTCTTTCTTTCCTTTTTTCCTTCCTTCTCGTTCTTCTGCTGCCCCTTTGCTGTACTTTCTGATTTTATTACATTGTGATCAAAGAATGTGGCCTACTTAATTTCCGCTTTTAAAGACTTTGAGATGGGGGAAGGGTTAATACATGATCAGTTTAAAAAATATTCTTTGGTGTTTGAATTTTTCTTCTATTTTTAAACTTCAAGAATACATTAGAAATGCTTTTCATGTGTTTATATGTGGTAGAACAGTTTAAATAACAAAAATTCTCTGCTCTTTGAAAGGGCAATAGAACTAAACCAACTCTAATCTGAGTCTGGAATAATTTGATGATTAGAATTTTTAAATTACTTTTCCTGTTTTAAAATCTGGTTATTAGCCTATCCGGGGCTTCTCATCAGTTCTTGAGCCAGTTTTGGTAACTGATGTTTTCCTACAAAGCCAACAGCAAAGTGTTTTAAACAACTTTAAAGTAATTTTATTCCCTTTTGTTATTTTTTATGTTTTATCTTTTTCTTAAAGTAATTTTAATTACTTTGAAGAGCTTCTTCAAATCAAATAGTAAGATGCTAATAATAGCTTATCATCATTTCTTTATTAGAGTAGTGGTTTTAAAATTATGTCCCAGGAACATATTTCAGGGATTCTTTAGAATGTTAGCAAATACTTGATGCAAATTTTATTACTTTTTCAATGTAGGGCAGGCCGAGTGGCGCGGTGGTTAAGCACTGGCTTGGGAAGCCAGCGGCCCCGGTTCGGGTCCACATATCAGGGCCAGTGACACTGCCCTCAAAAAAACAAACAAAAATTATCCATGTAAAAAAGCTAACAAATTCTTATTAAAATGTGTCATTAACCAAATTTTAAAGTACTGAAGGCCACCAGTGTAATAGTTCATGCTGTACTTGAACTCCTTTTTATGTAGACCTTGGATAATATTAAGACTTTCCTGTCATTTCTGTTTAATTAAACAGTATTCTGAAATTTCCAAACAAGCTGTTTTTTTCTTTAATTACGATTTACATTTACTTATCCGTGTGAGTTAGGATTTTCTAAATCTCCTGAAACCAAAAGAAAAAAAATACAAATAAATTAGTTTCTGAAGTTTTAACTATCCTTCATAACCCGATTTCAAGTTTTTGTGCCAAACACCTTAATTCTTTTTCTCCAGTTTTATTGAGAAATAATTCACATACATCACTATGTAAGTTTAAAGCATACAGCGCGATGGTTTGATTTACATATATTGTGAAATGATTACCACATAGGTTTAGCTAACACCCATCTTCTCAGATAGTGAGATGAGAACTCTTAGGATTTACTCTCTTAACAACGTTCCAATATATCATACAGCAGTGTGGGAATGCTTTGAGGCCTGGTTTGAGGTTGAGTTTTCCAGAGAAAGCTCCATTTGCTCATCCTAATTATCTGGAGACAATGCTGCCTATGACCCTCTCCAAATGAAATTACCCTCTTGAAATTTTTTTGGACTGTATGAATAATGTGAATTTGGACTGAAGCCTAAAAGAGGGCACTTGTGTTTACAAATCTTCAGGAACAATTTTCATTTTCTACTATATCTGCTGCCAGATTGAGACAGGTACACATCCTTGCTGTCCCTTTCGGTATGGAAGATTTTCTTGCTTTTCTTTAAAACTTTTAATTGGATTTTCAAACATACTCAAGAGTAGAGGGTACTGGGCCAGCCGAGTGGCGCGGTGGTTAAGCGCTGGCCTGGGAAGCCAGCGGCCCTGGTTTGGTCCCACATATGAGGGCCAGTGATACTGCCCTCAAAAAAAAAAAAAGAGTAGAGGGTACTATGATGAAGTGCCTCCTTTATCACCCACCTTCAATGATTACCACTATTTTGCCATTCATAATACAACTATTCTTCTCCTTGTTTACAACTGTAATTTAATTTTATTTCCTGGAGCATTTTATTTATTTAATATTTTAAAAATTGAAGTAACACTGGTTAATAATATTATATAAGTTTCAGGTGTACAGCATTATAACTTGATATCTGTATACACTACAGTATGCTCACCACCAAAAGTCTAGTTTCCATCTGTTAATTCTTTATTGATTTTTTAAAATTAGTTTCAGGTGTACAAAACAACATATTGACATTTACACCCCTCACAAAGTGATAACCCCAACAAGTCTACTACTCATGTGACACTGTACATAGCTATTACAATACCATTGACTATATGCTGTAATCTACTATACATCTCAAGTATATATATATATATATATAATAGTTGACATTCAATATTATTTTGTATTAGCTTCAGGTGTACAGCACAATGGTTAAGCACTTATATAATTTATGAAGTGATCCTCCCAGTAAGTCTAGTACCCATCTGACACCATAGTTTTTTACATTATTGACTATTCCCCATACTGTATTTCACATTACTGTGACCATTTTGTGACTACCAATTTGTACTTTCTAATTCCTTCACCATTCTCACCCATCTCCCCAACCCCCCTCCCATCTAGCAACCATCAGTTTGTTCTCTGTATCTATGAGTCTATTTCTGTTTTGTTCATTTATTTTGTTCTTTAGATTCCACATATAAGTGAGATCATATTGTGTTTGTCTTTCTCTGTCTGGCTTATTTCGCTTAGCATAATATCCTCTAGGTCCATCCATACTGTTGCAAATGGTAAAATTTCATTGTTTTTTATTTATTTATTTATTTATCTTTTTTTTTAGAGGGCAGTGTCACTGGCCGCCATATGTGGGATCCGAACCAGGGCCACTGGCATCCCAAGCCAGCACTTAACCGCAGCGCCACTCTGCCGGCCCTCATTGTTTTTTATAGCAGAGTAATACTCCATTGTATAAATGCACCACAATTTATTTATCCGATCATCTATTGATAGACACTTGGGTTGTTTCCTTTGGCTATTGTGAATAGCTCTGCAGTAAACATAGGATGCATATATTTTTTCAAATTAGTTTTTTGGATTTCTTTGGATAAATACCGAGAAGTGGAATTATTGGGTCATAAGGTAGTTCTATTTTTAATTTTTTGAGAGACCTCCAAACTGTTTTTCATAGTGGCTGTACCAATTAACAATCCCACCAAGTGCACAAGGGTTCCCTTTTCTCTACATCCTGGCCAACATTTGTTGTTTTATTGATTGATTTTATAAGTAAGTTTTGTACATCTATAGTCACACACAAATTTATACCAATAAACTAGGGTTTCTATTTATGTATGAAGAATTCTGTTTTTGGAACTCTTATATTGGAAACAAGTTCTCCTGCCTAAAAAGTCTGAAACCACTATTTAAAAAATATATAGCAAATAATTTGTATGTTCTTATTTAATGGTAATTGAATGCTGTTGTCTAGAATGTTCTGAACTTCTCTAATTTCGGAGGGGATTTCTCTCTTCTCTCCTTTCCCCCAGCCCTTGGTTCTGAGCTCCCAACTGTCTGATTGTCCTTTCAGAATATCCGATACAAGAAAACGGCACCAATTGTTCAGCAATGTCTTGTTTCTCTGAGGAGAAAAAGCCCAAGAGCTTGAGGATATCAGGTGGCCCGGAAGGTGACAGGCAGCGGCAAAGTGGTTATGGGGCAGCCAGCCTGCCAGGCAGCCAGCCTGAGGCTGGGAGGGGGCCCCAGAAGAAGCCTCAGGGCAAACGGAGAGATCAGAAGGTCTCAGAGGGACTGGATGTGCAGGGCAAGCCAGCGGCCAGGGGCATGACTCTGTCTTCCAGGAGAAGTCCCTTACCCAGCAAGGTGCAAGGGGAAAAGGGGAGCAATTCGAGTGTCATCCTCCGGAGGAATGCCAGCTCTGCAGGAAGGCTCCAAGGACTCTCTGGTGGGTCATTTGCTGGGTCCCCAGGAAGGAAAGAATGCAAGATATCTGAAGCAAATTTACCTTCAAAAAATAAGCGACCCAAAAGTCTTGAATTTACCATAACTTCAGGAGAAAGGGAAGCTCCCAATCCGAAACCTCTTCTGCCTCAAGAGAAAATGAGAAGTGAGACTCTGGACTCAGCAGCTAACCCCAGTGAAGGGGTCACTCTGGATGCAGGGGCTACTGTGGCTCCAGAGAAAGGCTCCAGGAATCCAGAACATTGTGTGATTCTGAGTGGGGTGGCATTCAGGAATACACCTTCTAGTGTAACATTGGCTGGAGAGGAGAAGACCTGGGAGCATCCCAAAGTCACAGCACCTTCAGAGAAAAAGGGAATTGAGGGTCCAGAGACCTCTGAGACCTTGGGGAAGTTGGTCAGCAGTGTGCTCCATGAGTCTTCAAATCCCGAAGTCCCTCCATCTTCAGGTAAGAAAGCACCCCAGAATCCAAAAGTCCTGGCATCCTTAGGGAATAGCGACCTGTGCAGGTATTCCCCCATAAAGTTTCTTTTAATCCTAATGTGCCTTCTGAGATCCCCAACCCTTTGAGAATCTGTTGGAGGCTATGAATCCTGAAAAAAAAATCTATATATGCACATCTTCACAAAATATTGCATCAAATTTCAGTTAGTTCTTAGATCCTCTGAAGTCCTGCTTTAGAATTCCAAGGGCTTCAGGGACCCCAGGTTGAGCATCTGGGGAAGAATAGGTAAAAATATCCCTTTCTTCCAATAACCCCATTGCAGTAATGTCATGAGGCTGAGAGCTGTTGGCTAAAATCCTAGGTCTCTTTGACTAAGGAGTAAGAAATTAGGATTATGTTGGGTTGTGAATGACAGAAATGCCATAATAACAGTATCTAAAACAAAAGAGAAGTTTGCTGCTCTTTCACATAAGTGACACACAGGTGGCCCAGAACAGATGTGGTACTCCGTGGGCCAGGAACCAAGGCTCCTGCTGTTTCTCTGCTCTACCAAGTTTACTTTCAAGCTCATGATCTCAAATGGTAGCATCCTCATTTCAGGGAGCAGGACAGAGGGACAAAGGAGAATGGTATCACTTAGCTTCTAGAAGCTGATCCATTTACATCCATTGGCCAGAATGTAGTCAAATGGCTACATCTAACTGCAAAAGTGGCTGAGAAATGTAGTTTTATTGGCGGGGGGCGGGGGGAGGGATGACAGTCATATGGGCGGTAATCCATTTTATCACAAGGGTAAGAGGGGAGAATGGTAACTAAGGGGCCTCTTGCAGTCTCACTTACAGCTGTGATATAAATTCCTGGGACCCTGTGAGAGGAGGAGGTGGGAGGACACTGATGGATTGAGTGTGTTTCTATGTCTTCTTGTACCTTCTGTCATTTCTACTTTATGAAGTTGTGCTATGGTCTTACTTCAGAGATAGTCATAGTTGTATGTCGTCATGGTGGATTATACCCTTCAGCCTCATAAAGTCCTCTTCTTTACTTTCATTTAATGCTTCCTGAACCTGGCTGTGAGAAGTGGTCCATTTGTTCCTCCCATTCAACACATGCTTCCCAAAGGCTTACCATGTGCCAGGGACTCTGCTAGGGGCTAGAGGTCCAGCTATGAGCCATCTACTGTCCCCAGGGAGTTCCCACTCAAGCCATGAGCAGCCTAGGTGGTTTTGAGTGGCAAAGCAATATAGCCTGTTAGATCAGTGTATGTGCAGGAGGAAGGCATAGAAGTTATGGCAAAAGGCCTTTCTTCATGATAAATGCCCAAGAATTCTAGATCTGAGGACTGTCATGAGATCTAGCCCCTAGCCCTCAGTTAGAGGCTTGTCTGCTCCCTTGCCAGAGATGCATCGGGGGAGGACAAGCTAGGAAGTGGCCGCAGTCTGACAGAGAACTCACGTGTCCCAGAAGCAGGCTCTCTTTCTCTGATATGCTTTTGTATCACTCACTCCTTGGTAACATCCTGGTTTGTCACTCAGGAGATTTTTCCACTGTCATATCCCCAGAGAGGCCGCAAGATGAAACTGTGTGTCCCCTTTGCTGTGCCCAGAAAGGAGACCTTGTTGGTGGTACCTGTGTGCATGATTCCTGCAGCTGCTCCGGTGCTTATAGGGATCCCAAGACCTCATGTAGTTGTTCACCCAGCTTCTGCCAGTGGCAGGCCTCGATCCCAAGGAAGACTACTGGAGGCCACGAGCAGCGGGAGGGCCCACAGGTGGCCAGCCTGAGCCCCACGCCCTTGCCGCAATGTGAGCGTCACATGAAGCAGGTCCAGCTGCTCTTCTGCGAGGACCACAGCGAGCCCATCTGCCTCATCTGCAGCCTGAGCCAGGAGCACCGAGGTCATCAGGTGCGCCCCATCGAGGAGGCTGCCCTGGAATACAAGGTAGGGCTTCCTGTCCAGGGGCCCTTCTCTGCTGGGCACTTGGACATGCTGGGCTTGCTTCATTTTCCCAGTGGCACTGGGAGGGTGGTGCATTAGCCAGCATTCCTGAGCTGTAAATGGCAAAAACAAAACAAAACAGGATGGCAAAGAGAACTTACCAGTTCACGTAGCTCAGAGGTCCAAAGGAGACTCGCTTCAGGCCTGTCTAAATCTATGACTTCACAGGTGGTCATTAGGAATCTCTTTCTATTGGCTCTGCCTCCCTAGATGTGGAGAATTCATTCTTCCTCCTTCCTGGGCATCCCTCCATGTGCTCTTGGCTGTAGCACCCTCAGTTTTACTCCCTGAAGCAGATTTTCCCCTCTAGGATTGGCACCAACTAAGGTGGCAGGAGCCAAGTTTAAACTTCAACAACAAGTGCTCTTTTTCCAGGAAAAAATTCAGAAGCAGCTGGAGCACCTGAAGCAGTTGAGAAAATCTGGAGAAGAGCAGAGATCTCAGGGGGATAAGAACACCACAAACTACCTGGTAAGGCCAAGTCGTTGCCTGGGCTCGCCACTGCAAGAGGAGGGAGGGGACCAAGAGTGAACAGGAGTCACAGAGATTCTGTTCTGCCTCAAAGGGAAGCAGAGCTACTCACATATTTACAATCACCTGCTTTGTGGGGGAGGCCGGGAAGTAATGGATGTCCAAGGATGAGCTTCTCCCTGCAGAGGGGCACCACGTGCATCTCCAAGGACCCTGTTGTACTTTTTCATACTCACCACAAAATGGTTTATAGAAACTAATGCTAGTGGATGTCACTCATGGATGGGATTGAGGAAAGGTGAGGAGACACTTTTCAGCTTTAAATACTCCTCTGTATTGTTTTTATCATTGTTGTTGTCCATTTTATTTTTTTTACAATAACCATATGTTGATTTTTTTTTTTAAGATTTTTATTGGGGATTTGGGGGAAGGGAACAGACAAGTTGTTGTCCTTTTTTGTTCTTTAGTCTAGTTGTAGAGGACATCGCTTCATTGGTCCATGTTAGTATTATCATTGCGCTCTTCCCGGATGAGGCAGATCGGTCGCCCGTCTCTGGATGGCCGCTCATGAAGACTCTTGACAGATCAAACTGGCTGCGGGCCACTCACTGTAGCTTATGGCAGCCCACGGCAGCAGGGGCTGCAGCTATGCTGCCACTGGAGACTCACAGCAGCCCAGCTCCAGGTCGAGTTGTTGTTCACCATCTTAGCTGTGGAGGGCAGTGTTACTAGCCCTCTATGTGGGATCTGAACCAAGGCTGCTGGCATCCCAAGCTAGCTCTTAACCAATGCGCCACTCAGACGGCCCCATATGTTGATTTTTAAAATTCAAATGGTTAAAATAGACACTGTCTTTAAAACTGTGGTTTTGCAATGCCACAGATTTCAGAAAGTACACATTACTGGCCTTCCTCTATCAAGCTGGTGTCTAGCTTCTGTCAATGAGTAAGTCACTTCCATTTTTCCTGCAAGTGAAGGCACCAACCCCTCACAGCATTGATTTGTCTGATGCATTTCTGTTGGTTGGATCCCATTGCCCTCTTTGGGTTCCAAACTTTTTATTTATTTATTTATTTATTTATTTATTTATTTATTTATTTGAGGGCAGTGTCACTGGCCCTCATATGTGGGACCCGAACTGGCGCCGCTGGCTTGCAAGCCACGCTTAACCACCGCGCCACTCAGCCGGCCCAGGGTTCCAAACTTTTGATGGGACCCACCACACCACAATGGGAAACAGGCAAAGATAAAAAAAGGACAGAGTGGGAGGAGGGTCACATTGGCCCTTTGGGAAACTCCTGAATTGTAGTAAAATGAAAACCCATTCCTGTAATCCCAGGTGGTTTAGAACTTGCTGATGCAGCAGAGGTCAAGGATGCCCCCTCAGGAGGGCAAGTCAGGAGCCTGGGCCACTCACGGAAACGTAAGGATACAAGAGAGTCCTGCCTGCCCTTAAAAAATGCACAGCAACACAGGCCCCTGTGGAAATGAGTTGCTGTTTTCACAACTTCTCCTCATTCTTTCAATAATTTAAAAAAAAAAATTTGAGGGCCGGTCAAGTGGCGTGGTGGTTAAGCGCTGGCTTGGGAAGCCAGCGGCCCCAGTTCGGGTCCCACATATGAGGGTGACTGCCCTCAAAAAAAAAAAAAGAAATTTGATCATAGATAAGGGTAAGGAAAAGCTATTCCTCAAAGCAGAATGCCAGCTAAAAAAAATATAGAAGAATAATTGAATTAGAAATTTCCACTATACAAACACCAATATAACAATTGACACTGATGGGGAACATCAATGAATGCTAAAATTTTTAGATCATTAGAGGACAGGATATTTACACACTCTCAAAGCACCACTTGCCAAATTACTTAATAATTATAAAGGAAATAATATACATTTACAATGAAGAAATTTGGTAGACCCATCCTTAGCCAAGCAACCGATCCTAGTATCGCAATAATGGTGATGGACAAATGACATTCTTTGCCTCTCCATGAAATGTGCTATTAAGACCATAGTGTTAAACATAAGCATATGGTTTTCTTACCCAAATGCTTAGCCTGAATTTAATCATGAGCAAAATTATCGGACAATTTTAGAATAGGATACTGAACAAGACAACTGATCTGCCCTTAAAAAAAAAAAAAGGGCCGGCCGAGTGGCGCGGTGGTTAAGCGCTGGCTTGGGAAGCCAGCGGCCCCGGTTCAGTCCCACATATGAGGGCCAGTGACACTGCCCTCAAAAAAAAAAAAAAGGGCCGGCCGAGTGGCGCATTGGTTAAGCGCTGGTTTTGGGATACCAGCGGCCCCGGTTCGGATCCCACATGAGGGCCAGTGACACTGCCCTCTACAGCTAACAACAGCTCCACCTGGAGCTGGGCTGTGCGAGCCCCGGTGATGGTGTGGGCTGCAGCCCCTGCTGCAGTGGGCTGCCATAGGCTGCAGTGAGTGGCTGGCAGCCAGTGTGAGCGGCTGGCAGCCAAGAGTGAGCTGCCAATAGCTGCAATGAGCGACATCCAGAGGCCAACGACCAATCTGCCTCATCCGGGAAGAGCGCAATGACGATACCAACAGTGAAGCAACATCCTCTGCAACTAAACTGAAGAACAAAAAGACAGCAACTTGTCTGTTCCCCTTCCCCGATTCCCCAACGCTGTTCCCCTCCGCCAATTCCCCAATAAAATCTTAAAAAAAAAAAAGTCAGCGTTACCACCATCAACAACAAAAAGTGAGGAGACATTTTTGGTTTAAAATAACTAAAGTTAGTCCTGTCTTCTTGAGCCAAAAACGATGAGGCATCTTAAGACCAGTCTTAGTGGATCTCAAGGGCCCTCTTCCTCTTGGAGGAAGGAAAAGGTGCCTCAGAGCCACTTCACTTCACTAAAGAAGCTTCCTAGTGATGATGAGAAACAGGTCAATAGAAGAGCTAATGGTTGACCACTGTGCAACAGTAGTATACTTATAAGTCAAGTTCACTTACATTCAAATTGGACTGACTGTCCCCATTCAGAGCCATATTGAGAACCTTCTGCGTGCCAGCACTTTGGGGTGGGAGCAGGGAGTGAAGTTTCCCTCCTGGAGACTTTGGTGATCATAATCTTGTCCATTTATTACCCCAGGCATTATGCCATCATCACACCGGCTTTCAAGGAAGGGAGAAGGAAACACCAGGTATCTTAGCATCCTGTGGCTGCCATAAAGAAGTATCACCAAGTGGCTTAAACCACAGGAATTTATTTTCTTGCAGGCTAGAATTTATTTTCTGGAGGCTAGAAGTCCAAAATCAAGATGTTGACAGGGTTGGTTCCTTCTGAGGGCCATGAGGGAATGACATCTTCCAGGCCTTTCTCTTCAGCTTGTAGATGGCCATCTTTCCCGTGTCTCTTCACATCCTGTTCTCCCTGTGTATATGTCTGTCCAAATTTTCCCACTCCAGTGGCCCACCCCACTCCAATAATATCTCATCTTTTTTTTTTTAAGATATTATTGGGAAATTGGGGGAGGGAACCAGCCAATTTGTTGTTCTTCAATCTTCTTTGTGGAGGGCACCAGTCACCATCTGGCTTCCCGTCAGCAGATCGTGGCCTCTAAGTTCAAGGTGCTGTATTCAGTCTTAGTTGCGGGTGGGCGTAGCCACCATCCCATGCGGGAGTCGAACCAGCAGCCTGTTGTTAATAGTGCATGCTCGGGCCGGCCGAGTGGCTCAGTTGGTTAAGAGCTCGTTCAAGAGTGTGAGCTGAGCTCTGAGCAACAGCTGTTCGAAGCCAGCCCGAGCTGAGTTGCCGGTGAGCTGCAATGGCTCAGCTAAAAAAATAAAAAAACAGTGCATGCTCGATCCACTGAGCCATCTGGGCGGCAGCTCAGCTCAAGGTGCCGAGTTCAGTCTTTAGTTGCAGGTGGACATAGCCCACCACTGAACAGGCAATGTTGTTGTTACACCAGCCGAGCCATCCTGACACCTGTTGACAGTTCAGTGACAGCTCGGCTAGGGCACAGCGTTCACTGGTCCATGTGGGAATTGAACCGGTAGCCCCGTTGCTCAGAGCACGCACTCTTAACCAACTGAGCCACTCAGTCGGCCCCCCAGTATGACCTCATCTTTTTTTTGTTGTTTTTTTTTGTTTAGTTTCATTTTTTTTGAGGGCATTGTCACTGGCCCTCGTATGTGGGACCCGAACTGGGGCCGCTGGCTTACCAAGCCAGTGCTTAACCACCATGGCACTCGGACGGCCCATTATGACCTCATGTTAACTAATGACATCTGCAAAGACGCTGTTTCCAAATAAGATCACACCCTCAGGTGCTGGGGGTTAGGACTCTAACATATGAATTTTTGAGGGAATACAATTTAACCCTTAACATTAGGTTTTAGGGCATTTTCCAAGAGCCATTACCTTCTATCCTTCAGCTGTTGTGGAAGATTTTGGCCCATTTTGTCTCCTGTTTTGGAATCCAGGCCTTCAAGAGGCTGATGAAGCCTTATCTACCTCCAGGAGGTGGTCTGCTGGGGATTCTGTGGACAAACACATCCACTTTAAGAACAGATCTCTATCCCTTCCTGTCCCATTCCTAGAAACAAACTGAAATCCAGAAGCAGAGAGTCCGGTACCAGTTGGAGCAGTTGTGCAAGTTTCTGGAGCAGCAAGAACAGCTCTTTATGGCCTGGCTGGAGGAGGTGAGCCAGACCATTGGCCAGGTCAGGGAGACATATGACACCCGAGTGTCCAGGGATATCGCCCTTCTCGACGAGCTGATTGAGGACCTGGAGGCCAAACAGTGCCAGTCAGAATGGGAGCTTCTGAAGGTGAGTGTGGCTGGACCTGGCTTTGCCGTGCCCGCTGTGCCCAGCAGGATAACAAGGGCTCCCAGCATTGCCACTAGTTCTTCCCAAGCCAGTGGGTGAGGCTCTTGGGGCCAAGGGTGGGACTTGGTCTTGGTGACCCACAATGCCTCTTGTGCCCAGACCCCTTTGATGAAATCTCAGGAACCCAGGGTGGCCCAGAATCCAGGGGCTTTCCCTGCATCTCCCAGAAGAGATGAGCAGGGAATGGGTGCAGTTCTGTTGTGGGTCCTGGCTGGGCTGCCACCTCATGTAATTAGAGTTAGAATTGGGGAGGGGTACCCTCAAAATGCTGATACCCTGGGGCTGGGAATCCAGGAAGAGAGGCTAGTAGTCAGTGCAGCCCCTAGGAGATTGGTAATGGAGAACTTCCCTCTTTTCTCTCCTAGGACATCGGATTCACCCTGCACAGGTACCGAGAGATCCCCTGGTGTTCCCTTGGGTGTCCTGCAGGAAGCATTTGGGGAGGCAGTCCTAGAAGAGAGATGCTCCCAACCCTGAGTGCGGGAGTCCTCCCCGGGCTCCTCCCATCTCCTGCAGCTACCTAAAGCCTTTCTGGATTTGTGTAGGGAAAACAGGAGTATGGTCAGGAGGGAGAGCATGGGGTTGAAGACTGGAAAGAATGAACACAGCCTGCCATGCTAATGCGGCTGCCTAGGAAATGTCCCTAATAGATTGTGCCCTATGTGATTCGCCTCATGAAAACTGTTCCTGCACAAGTGTTTGTGGCCTCAAAGAGGGAAGCACTTTCTAGGAGTGGAGCTGCTAAATCCAGCAGGCAGGGGAGGAAGCTGGACCTTACATCACCCTATGAGCTTTACAAAATCCTGACATCCAGGCCCTGGCTGGCAGATGAATTAAATCTAAATCTTCAGTAGAGCAATGCAGGAACAAATTTTTTTAAGTTTTTTTTTGGGGGGTGGTAAAATAAACATAACATAAAATTTACCATTTTAACCTTTTTAAGTGTACATTCAGTAGCGTTAAGTACATTCGCACTATTGTGCAACTATCACCGCCATCCATCTCCAGAACTTGTTCATCTTCCCAAATGGGAATTACATACCACTAAACAACTTTTCATTCTGCCTTCCCCCAGCCTCTGGCCAGCCACCACTACTTTCTATCTTTGTGAATTTGATTACTCTACCTCATATAAATGGAATCATAAAATACATGTGTGCTTTTGTGTCTGGCTTGTTTCACTTAGCATAATGGCTTCAAGATTCATCCACATTGTAGCATGTGTCAGAATTTCATTCCTTTTTAAGGCTGAATAATATTCCATTGTATGTATATACCAAATTTTGTTTATCTATTCATCTATCAGTGGCACTTACACCTTTTGGCTATTGTGAATAATGCTGCTATGAGTATTGATAGAGATATCTGAGTCTTTGTTTTCAATTCTTTTGGGGTATATACCTAGAAGTGGAAGTGCTCTATCATATGGTAATTGTTTAGTTTTTTTGAGGAACCACCATACTATTTCCCACAATGTCTGCCCCATTTTATATTGCCACCAGCAATGCACAAGGGTTCCAGTCTCACCACATCCTTGCTAACACTGTTATTTTTTATTTTTTCTTAAAAATAGCCATGCTAATGGGTGTGAAGTAGCATCTCATTGTGGTTTTATCCTCATCTATTATCAGTTTTATTTCAATAGAAAGAAAAACACTAGGTAAGGGTAATGAATCTGACATAAATAATTCTGGGCTGAGCATCTCGATATTGGTACCATTTTAAAGCCATTATTAAAACTCCTTGTGGTTTTAATATCAGTGGTTTTTAAAACTCCCAGGTGGTGCAAATCCATAGCCAAAGTTGAGGACCAGTGTTTAGAACTCGAAGTCCAGGGAGGACTTCCTTTGCGAAGCCCAGGCTGAGCTGAGTATGCCCTGTGGAGGCTGCACCTCCCACCCAACTCATGGGACCTTAGGCCATTCCCATGCTCCAGCCCTCTCTGGACAACAGTGTTTTGTCTGTAGGGCCAAGACAGTGACTATCCCTGAGCCATGGACCACCCCTCCAGAGGTGAAAGAAAAGTTCCACCTGCTCTACCAGAAATCAGAGTTTGTGGAGAAGAGCATGCAGAGTTTCTCAGGTAGGTAGGCTGGGGGTACAATGGGAGGTGGCTGCTTGCTTCCTGCCCGAGATCCATGTAGTCCAGAGCACCCTGGCATCCCCTCTCTACCTCTCCTGGCCTTCTGATCCTGCATTCATCCTCTCCCTGATCTGTGTCCCTAGCCAGGAACTTAACTCTAGCTCCCTTTCTTTTAGAAACCCTGCGTTCAGAAATGGAAACCTTCAATGGTAAGTATGGTGGTGATATTCTCTTACACTATTGATTTCTGGGCATTATATAGAAGAGAGAAAAACACCTGTAACAAAGGCAAAGAAAGGTCATGACAGGCCCTCACAGACTCTGTGCCAGGCTCATTTGGCTAGGTCAACTCATCAGACCACAGAGTCTCTAGGACAGACCCAGGTTTCTGGGAGGAATGGGGTTATACCCAAGCAAAGGAATCAGGGTTCTGAGCATGGGGATCTTTGTCTTTCCTTGTGGGGACCAGGGAAATGAATGGGAATGTTCAGGATTTTCCCCCCATCTCCTTTTTCTCTGTAGTTCCAGAATTGGTTGCTGCTCAAGTACATGCCGGTAAGTGCCCAGATCAAGGCAAGTGGTCTTGGCCTGATAGGTCCTTGTGATCCAGAAGAACAGCTCTGTCTGTTTCCTGGAGGTAAGGAGAATCTGTGGGGATATTGCCCATGGACCCCCAGCTAGGTATTCTAATTCTCTCTGCAGTTAATATAATTTTGGATGCGGAAACTGCCCACCCCAACCTCATCTTCTCTGATGACCTGAAGAGTGTGAGACTTGGAAACAAGTGGGACAATCTGCCTGACAGTCCTGGAAGATTTGATAGCTGCATCATGGCCTTGGGCTCTCCAACCTTCCTCTCTGGCCGCCATTACTGGGAAGTGGAGGTGGGAGACAAGACAGGGTGGATCCTGGGCATCTGCAAGACATCCACAAGCAGAAAGGGGAGCATTACTTTATCACCGGAGAGTGGCTACTGGGTGGTGATGATGAAGCGAAATGAGTACCAGGTGTGCACATTTCCCCCGACCCGCCTGAAGATGAGGGAGCCCCCCAGGCGTGTGGGCATCCTCCTGGACTACGACACTAGAGACATTTCCTTTTACAATGTGACAGCCAAATCCCACATCTACACATTCACTAGCTTCCTTTCCTCTGGGCCCCTTCAACCTATCTTCAGCCCTGGGGCACATGAAGGAGGGAAGAACATGGATCCTCTCACCATCTGTCCAGTGGGTTTCCTGGGGCCTCACTGAATGCCCAATACTTAGCAGCTCTCTCCCATCTCCCAGCCTTGTATCTTGAATTCATACATTCAACAGTCATTATTAAACACATACTGGGTTCTGGGTGCTTTGGGGAATATAGTGAATAAGATAAAAGTCTCTGTGCCTCAGGAGCTTATGGACTAGTAGCAGAAGTAAGCTAGGAACAAAATTAACAGTAAGCCAAGGGTAAAGAGAACAGATGTACTGGTGACATGCCATGTTTTTCAGAGTAGAAAGTACATGGCTATTGCTAAATAAATCCATGTATGAATCAGCACCCTAAGATGCTCCTGAGGCACAGATCCCACCTTCATTTCCCCTTACAAACCCACAGCAAGGATCCTTCATTCTATCCTCCCTTGTGTTGTAGACTTGGGAAGTCTAGGGGAAAAAAGCAAGCAGACTGGATTATTATGAAATGCTTTTGTACCTGGATTAATGAACTATGGTTCTTAAGAGTATTGGCTGGTTCTCATAAATAAATTGATTAGAAATTTTGATCATAAACCCATTTGTTGTCACTCGGTTGATCACTGTGAGATCCCATTTCCCTACTAAATGCCATGAAAGAGATAGGGCTGTTGTGGAAAAAACATTTGATACATACTCTGTATCTGAAAATCTGTGGGCCTGTGGAATATTAGGTTCTCTAGTTCACAGATGTCCCCTTTGTTACCCCCCATTTAAAAAGATGTAAAGAGAAGGGATGTAAAGGGGAAAAATGAATTAAATGAAGATTAAACTACCCCAACTCCTCTTTCCACATGTTCACATAAGAGCCTAGATTGGACTCAGGTTCTCCATGGCTGTGACCAGAGCACAAAACACATGCTTTGCTGTCTTCATGGAGCTCTGTTCTATGTGCATAATTCACATTCCAACACAGTTCACAGTTATTTGCTTAGCTGTTCCCCATGGTTTGTCATTTGTTACTCCCAATTATCCCTTGCTATAATGTTTACACAGACAGCTTTGTGTATATGTTCCACCACCTCCCTATACACATATTTGTTTTCTCCTGTAATTCCTAAAATGGCTCCAGAATGTGAACTATTTGATAAGACTTGTTACAGTTGGCCATACAATCCTCTCAAAATATTTTAAAATGTTTCATGTCCAAAGTAAGGGTTGACATTTAATTAATTTTTTTTTGCTGATTTAGTAGAGATATAACTTGTCTGTTCCCCTTCCCCAATTCCCCAACTCTGTTCCCCTCCTCCAATTAAAAAAAAATCTTTAAAAAAAAACAAAAAACAAGAATTGGAAGGAATATCTCGGCTTGGAGGTCCTCCTTAAGGAGCAAAGGGTCCCAACCCCATACCAGGCTCCCCAACCCAGACCACAAGTTTGGGGAAGAGGATTCCCCACAACATGTGGCTGTGACAATCAGTGGGAATTCCATCAGGGAGAGAAGGAGGGTTGCTGGGGTCCCACATGTTCCTCTTAAAGGGCCTGCATAGGGACTTATTTGCCAATGGACTCACTCACTCAGAGCTCCAGCACTGGGGCAGCAGCTCAAAAAGCACCAGTGACATACTGGGAGAAACTAAATTGTCTGGCCTCAGGGAGACAGCTGGAGGGGCAGTTCTCTCCAGGACTAAACTGCTGGCAGATACCAATGTTCCTTTCTTGAGTCCTCCCCTTACACAGCCTGCAGTTGCAGGCAGGTACAAAATCTGAGGCTCCATCAAACTCGCCCACCTTGGTGATTTCCTGAGAACCTACCCAACCCACACACCAGCCTGAACCTTTTTCAGTGGCTGTTCCTAAAAAGCTTCCAGCCTCAGGCCACACTGTGGACTTTCCTAAAATCTCTGAAAGATCAATAAACCCCAAAGAAGCAGCGACTAGCTTTAGCATGCCCTGAATATCTTAAGCATCCCCCAGCAATAGTGGCAGTAGGCCTCAGTTTACAATATAGCCTCTCCCTAGTATCTCCAAATCCAGCACAGGAAGCTACCAAATGATCACTTTGCAACTCCTATCAGGTGACCCCCGGCCAGGCACAGGCAGTGGCTGACCTGGGACTGCACCAAGCCCCTCCCAAGAAGCCCCAGAACCAACACACCTGGTGGCCAGCTTTACAATACACCAGGGCACCACCCAATTGGCTCCACAAGTGACACACCTAAAGAGTGGACTTGGCAGGCACCAGTGTCCCGCTACAGCAAATCCCACTGTGGCATCACCCCCATACTAGAGCTCAGCCACTATAGTCATGGCCAGTCCTCACAGCCAGTCAGCCTGAGGGTCAATCCACCCACTGACAAGACAACAGCAATCAAGGCTCAATTACAACTGAAGTGCAAACAGAACCCACACAATGGGTGAGCAGGGAGTCTGGAACACTGGACAGGACACCTACTACATAAGGTTACCCTGCCAAGACTGGAAGATGTAGCAGATCTACCTAGTACACAGAAACACACACAGGGAGGCAGCCAAAATGAGGAAACAAAGAAACATATTCCAGATGAAAGAAAGGGGCACAACTCTAGAAAAAGAACTAAACAAAATGGAGGCAAGCAATCTACCAGATACAGCGCTCAAAACACTGGTTATAAGGAATTTAGGGGAAGAACAGATAAACTCAGTAAGAACTTATACAAAAAGATAGAAACCATAAAAAAGAACCAGTCAAAATTAATACAATAACTGGAATAAAGAATACATTAGATGGAATCAACAGCAGATTAGATGAAACAGAATCAAATCAGTGATTTGGAAGCAAGGTAGTAGAAAACACCCAATCGGAACAGTGAAAAGAAAAAAGAATTTTAAAAAATAAGGATAGTTTAAGGGACCTCTAGGATAACTTCAAGCATAACAACATTCACATCATAAGGGTCCCAGAAGAAGAGAGAGTGCAAGAGATTGAAAACCTATTTGAAGAAATGCTGACTAAAAACTTCCCTAACCAGGCAAAGAAAATAGACATACAAGTCCAGGAAGTGCAGAGTCCTAAACAGGATGAACCCAAAGATGCCCACACCAAGACACATCATAATTAAAATCTCAAATGTTGGGCCGGCCAAGTGGCACGGTGGTTAAGAGTTGGTTTGGGACGCCAGCAGCCCTGGTTCGGGTCCCACATATGTGGGCCAGTGACACTGACCTCAAAAAAAAATAAAATATAAAAATAAATAAATAAAATCCCAAATGTTAAAAACAAAGAATCTTAAAAACAGCAAGAGAAAAGCAGTTAGTTAACTACAAGGGGAATCCCATAAATAAGATTGTCAGCTGATTTCTCAATGGAAACTTTGCAGGTTAGTAGGGATTGGCACGAAATATTCAAAGTGATGAAGAGCAAGAACCTACAACCAAGATTACTTTACTAGCAAAACTAACATTTAGAATCGAAGGACAGTTAAAGAGCTTCCCAGACAAGAAGAATCTTAAGGAGTTCATCACCACCAAACCAGTATTATAAGAAATGTTAAAGGGACTTATTTAAGAAGAAAAAAAAATTTTTAAAGATGAATAATAAAATGGCAATAACTACAACCTATTAATAATAACTTCTTTTCTTTTTGAGGGCAGTGTCACTGGTCCTCATATGTGGTATCTGAACCAGGGCCACTGGTGTCCCAAGCCAACTCTTAACCACCACGCCACTCGGCCGGCCCAATAATAACTTTTTTTTTTTTTACGGCAGTGTCACTGGCGGCAGTGTCACTGGCAGTGTCGCTGGCTTCCTAAGACAGCACTTAACCACCGCGCCACTTGGTGGTACATGGATTAAATGTACATTTTAATGTACATGGATTAAATGGATTAAATGCTCCAATCAAAAGACAGAGGATGGCTGAATGGAGAAGAAAACAAGACCTTTACATATGCTGCCTACAACAGACCCACTTCAGATCAAAAAACACACACAGACTAAACAAGAAGGAAAAAGCTATTTCATGCAACTGGATATGAAAATAAAGCTAAAGTAGCAATACTTATATCAGACAAAATAAACTTTAAAACAGAGGCCATAACAAGAGACAAAGAAGGACATTTCATATACAGTAGTTAAGATATGGAAGCAACCTAAGTATCCACTGATAGACAACTGGATAAAAAAGATGTGGTACATATATATAATGGAATATTACTTGGTCATAAAAAGGAATGAAATATTACTTTTGCAACAATATGGATGGACCTAGAGGGTATTTTGTGAGTGAAATAAGTCAGACACAGACAGACAAATACCATACAATTTCATATATATGTGGAACTATCAAAACAGAAACAAACTCATAGATACAGAGAACAAACTGATGATTGCTGATGGCAGTGGGTTTAGGGTGCTGGGTGAAAAAGGTAAAGGGATTAAGAAGTCAAATTGGTGGTTACAAAATAATCACAGGGGTGTAAAATACAGCATAGGAAATATAGTCAATAATATTGTAATAACTATGTATGGTGCCAGCGCTTAACCACCGTGCCAAGGAAATGTCTAATTCTTTATCTGGCATTTTACAATTATTTTCCAGTCTATTTTTTGTTTGATTTTATTAATATTGTTATTTTTCTATTGCTTTTATCACAAAACTTTATTCTAAATTTGTCTTCATATTTTAACCACAAAATAAATCATTTTATCTTCAGTGTAGAATTTTAAAACAAACTTTACAATAGGATACCCACTATTTTACTTTTGTAAAATGAACTAAGCACTTCCTTTGATTCCAATAACTGGATGAAAAATATTTGGATAATTATTGTTTTTTGAAGTTTTAAAAAATATAGTAACACAGGTTTATATTTTACTTTAAAGCATCTGTTTCCTGTTTTGCTTCAACATTAAACTTAATGTTCTCTTAACTGTTCTTTGGTTATTAAATTCCATTTTTTGTATGTAGTTCAGGGACAGGAGTCTTATTTTTCCCCCCCAGAATAGGCAGTTTTTGCTAGCGTCATCTATTTTACACTAAGTTGAAATACTGCTCTTTCATATAGGTCCCATATATGCAGATCACTTTTGGCAATTACTATTTCTTTTTTTTACTGTTCTATTTATTTCCTCCTAGTTCAAATCACCCAGCTTTAATTAAAGAAAGTGTTTTAGTGATTTTGATGTCTGGAAAGGCAAGTATTCTTTTTTTCTTAATTTTGTTGCCTCACAGTTTCGACATTAGTTTCTTTATAACATATTTTAAAACGTGGCCAAGTGAGTCACCTATATTTAGCATTAAGACAAGACATTGAGGGCCGGCCGAGTGGCACATTGGTTAAGAGCTGGTTTTGGGATGCCAGTGGTCCCGGTTCGGATCCCACATATGAGGGCCAGCGACACTGCCCTCTACAGGTAACGACAGCTCCACCTGGAGCTGGGCTGTGTGAGCCCTGGTGATGGTGTAGGCTGCAGCCCCTGCTGCAGTGGGCTGCCATAGGCTACAGTGAGTGGCAGGCAGCCAGCATGAGCGGCTGGCAGCCAACGTGAGCTGCCAATAGCTGTGATGAGCAACCATCCAGAGGCCGGCGACCTATCTGCCTCATCCGGGAAGAGCGCAATGACGATACCAACATGGGCCAGTGAAGCAACATCCTCCCGCAACTAGACTGAAAAACAAAAGACAGCAACTTGTCGGTTCCCCTCCCCCAATTCCCCAATAAAATCTTTAAAAAAAAAAAAAAAAGGAAAGAAAAGACATTGAGATTGGCCAGCTGAGTGGCACGGTGGTTAAGCGCTGGCTTCGGAAGCCAGTGGCCCTGGTTCGGGTCCCACATATGAGGGCCAGTGACACTGCCCTCAAAAAAAAAAAAAAGAAAGAAAAAAGGGCATTGAGGGACTGCCAAGTGGCTCAGTTGGTTAGAGCCAAGCTCTGAGCAACAGGGTCTCTGGGTAGATTGCCACATAGGCCAGTGAGCTAGCTGCTCCTGAGCTTCAGCTGAGCTGCTGGGAGTGGTGCTCTTACTAATGTTGCCAGTTCAACTCCCCCATGGAATGGTGGACTGTGCCCACCCCCAAAACTAGATTGAAAGCTGCTATTGGACTTGGAGCTGAGTTGTGCCTACCACAACGAGGATTGAAGGACAACTTGACTTGGAGCTAATGGGTCCTGGAAAAACACACTGTTCCCCTCCCCAATTCCCCAATAAAATCTTTTTTTTTTTTAAAGACAAGACATTGATTTATATTACTACTTTTGTCATCCTACTGTAAAGCTGGTGTTATAGAAGGATAAGGCAATCCCTCACGTTATGCCAACCCAGATGAGTGTACGGGAACCGAGTGTGGGAATAATGCAAAGAGAAAAGAGGCTATTAGGGGTCCGTGAGAAGTTGAAACTGAGAAAGGAAATGGAGATGGTCTGAGAAGAACGACTAGGGTTTCTTAGCAAGTAAGGTGGCCAGACCGCGGTACTGAAGTTGGCAAACGGGGGAGAGGAAAGTTTCCCGGCTCTGACCTACGGGACACCCCTGATGTAACTAACGGGCAATCCCATACTCCCTTGAACCACTCTAGATGCTACCACGGCTACTGAAGCCCCGTGAGGCCACCCTTCCGGTCCCAGAGACGACCCGCTTCCGGTCCTTCTCCTGCCCAGCCCCGCCCCAACCACCGCACCTTGGCGGCGTCCCATTGGATATTTGGAGCCGAACTACATTTCCCAACAGCAACTGGAATTAGCCTGTACCTGGAGTACCGCCAGCCTGTCATGGAGGACTAGCACCAGCCTTCTGTTTTCCGTCTCCCCAGCAGAGTCAGAGAGAGAGAGTGGCTGCCACCAACTTGCCCCCTGCCCGCCCTAAGGGCTCCGCCGACCAGCCTGGAGCCTCGGCTTGTCAAGCGCAGACTGCCCGCTCCGAGCGGGGAGACCAGGCAATCGCACCGGAAACGAGGCACCGGGCGTGACGTCACAGTGCTGAGGGTCCCGGCCTCCCAGAAAGCACCGCGCTCTTTTACTGTCGGCAGCTTGTGAGGACACGGGGAAGGGCGAGGGGAGGGTTCGGTCTCCTGCGCTTAGTTTCCCGGTCTGTCCTCGAATCTGGGTCTCTGGGCCGCCCTCAGCGAGCGCCCAGGGGTGCAGAGCCTCCGAAAGGTGAGGTGCTCCGAGTGGGCGGAAACCAGACTGAGGCGGCCTCTGTGGAGCGGGGCGTGTTCCGTTGCTGGAGGACCATGGCCCGGATAGGGAGCCGGGAGCACACCCCAGGCAAAGCCCAGGCTGTTCTTTGCGGTAAAGGTAGCCCTTGACCGGTGGGAGAGGTTCTAGAGTGGGCCAGGCCCGGTGGGCCCTACTGGGATGTCCTCTTGCTGCTTTCAACAGGGCTTTCTCAGCATGAAAGAGTGGACGCCTCATGCGGCCTTGGCGTTTGCTCCTTGAGGTATCAACTGCCCTCCCCCACCAAGGGCATCCGAGGGACCTGCGGTCAAATTCAATGGCCAAGTTAACTGACTTCTAAGCAGATGCCCTCGGTATTGGGCCCCAGATTTTCTGGCTTGAAGCCCATTGTGCTTTCTACCAGCATGAGTTAAACAGCTCTTCCCAGTGAAGTTGGCACTTAGTATTTATCAGGAGCATGGCCTTTGGTTTTCTGCTGGCTGCCTTTGCTCCCTTCTATTTGGCTCTTAAGGTTTGAACATCCTCTGGTTTTCATCCTCAGGATCTTCCTTTCAGGCCTTATTAAGAGTTCCATTCAGGGACGGGCGGAGTGGCGCGGTGGTTAAGCGCTGGCTTGGGAGGCCAGCGGCCCCCGTTCGGGTCCCACATGTGAGGGCCAGTGACACTGCCCTCAAAAAAAAAAAGTATTCCATTCAGGAATCTTTCGTTTTAGTTACGAGTTCCCTACCCCCAGCTTATTTTTCCCTTCTAACTTAGATATCACTGCCCAAGCCACATTGGAATATAGGCATGCCCTGTCTTATCTTGTGGGTAACCCACAATTTCTCTTGTCTGCAGCTTTCTGACAGACTTCCTTCAGTAAGAGGTGGCTTTCAAAGCTCTGCAGAAACGAGTGTGGTGTGTGATTCAAGGTGCGATGGCTGCGAAAGTGTTTCCTATGTCCCCAAAGCCAAAGCAGTCCTTTATACTGAGAGTTCCTCCAAACTCCAAGCTGGGCCAAGATCTACTTCGAGATGCTACTAGTGGGCCCAAGACCATCCACCAGCTGGTTCTGGAGCACTTCCTCACTTTCTTGCCCAAGCCAGACCTGGCCCAGCCCAGTAAGGAAGTAAAGGAGACTTTGGTTATCATGAAGGACGTGAGCTCAAACTTTCAGAACAGAGGTACGAACACTTTTCTGTTTCACTAGAAGAGAAGGGATCGGTGTTGAGTGATATAGTCTTTCGTGCTAGTAATGAATTCCAGTTAGGATGGTGGGTATTGAGAAAAGGAGTTGATTCTATTATAATAAGTAAACATGTTGGGGAGAGTTTGTTGGGTTTTTTTCTTTGCTTTTATTTTTTTTCTTTTTTAAATTTTTTTTTTTAATTTTCTTTTTATTCATTTTTGGGAAGAGTATTTTTTTCCTCAAGCTGGAGCTTGAGTGGTTTGCCGGGTGTGTGTAAGGCTATAAAATAAATAGTGAGTGTCAATTTCCTACAAACATGCTGGGGGGGTCGAAGATATCCTTTTAGGATAAATAAATGTAATGGATTATTGATTTCACTTTATGTGGAATTTTGGAAATTTTGTGCTTGTCGTGGGCATCTTCAGACATTACTTTCCCCCAAACTCCCCTTTAGTAGAAATGGGAATTTTAAAAAGTACTTAAGGGAATCATTCTTTTCATAATAAGGAAACCCAATAATAGGTTCAAGAACCTGTGGTTTGTGGCTTGATCTCTGACTGGGCTCACAGGAACAGAAAGGCCATGAGCTGCCTGTGGAAGGAGTGAGGACATCCTGGCCTCAGGGTGTGGGTAGAGACTCCATATTAGAGTCATTGACTTTTCAGTTAACTACAGCTTCCTTTTTCTGCAGTGCATCCTCATCCCTTAGTGAAACTTCTGAACAGAGAAGGAATCCAGCAGAAACAGGAGACAGGGTCTCAGTGTTTGAAAGCTGAGCCTGAGGTGGGTTTGGTTTTCCCATTCACTGTTTGAGTGCATCACCTTCTCTGCCCTTGCTGGCCTCCCCACTCAGCCAATCTTTGTATAAAAACACACTTTTGGGAGTCAGCAAAGAGAGTGGGCTTGTTCCTCACTGCCTCCTCGGATGTTTTTCATCTGCTTTTCCTCTAGCTCCTCTGAGCTTGGCTTTCCTGTCTGGCTGCATCTGTGTGGGACTTATAGATCCCTTCCCTGATCTTTGGGTCTCAGTCTTTCTGATCAGCAGTACTGTCAAGGAACCTCTGTAACTAAGAGGAAGAGGGCCTGTTGCTCTTTCAGGAACTGGTGGTCTTTGAGGATTTAAATGTATTTCACTCCCAAGAAGAATGTGTGACCTTGGATCCTGCTCAACAGCCCACCTCAGAGAAGGAAGAAGACAGTGTTGGGGAGATGATGCTATTAGGTAAGAAATCAACTCCTTTGAGTATTCAGATTGAATGCTACAGGAAAAGCATGTTGTACTTCATATTTTTCCAGACACCATTCATACCAACTAAGCACATATTCACACACGTGTTTAGTTTTTGTCTTATCCCATGTGGTAGAGCTGTCAGTGGCCATTTTCCGTCTATCTTGGGAGCATCAGGGCTGAGGGGACTTCTCCTGGTAAGCAAGTCCTGCAGCTAATGTACTAACACCAAACATTTAAACAGATAGAAAATGCGGGCAGGGTCAGCCGAGTGGTGCAGTGGTTGGGAGCTGGCTTGGGATGCCAGTGGCCCTGGTTCGGATCCCACATATGAGGGCCAGTGACACTGCCCTCAAAAAAACAAAACAAAACAAAATATTACAGTAAAAGACACATTGCCATCAATCCAACTCAAAATACCCCTGCCCTCGCTTCAGATACACTTATCTCATCGTTCTTGCCACTTTCTTTAAGCTGGTCTGGAAGTCTCTTTCATGAGTGTCTTTAGTTGCACTGATATGGCTGCCTCGATGTCGTGAATCATTTTGACTTTGGGGAAGAGGCAGAAGTCGCATGGTGCCAGATCTGGTGAATAAGGTGGATGAGGACATACCATAATGTTTTTATTTGATAGAAATTGGTGTACCAGAATCGATGTGTGACAGGGAGTGTTGTCATAACAGAATGATTTACAGCATTTTAAAATACACCTTCTCAACTGTAACTCACATCCAACTGACTGCACTGAACAAGTTGAAACTTGTTGCACACTTACTGTTTGACGTGCTGCTTCACATATTGAAGATCCCTGCCTTTTTGTTGGATGGCACTCAGCAATAGCATTCACTGTATTTGTGATCACAACAGAAAGTCTCCGTGTCACACATCGCTTCTCGTATGGCAATTTCTATCAAAAACATTATGGTGTGTCCTCATCCACCTTATTCACTGGATCTGGCACCATGCGACTTCTGGCTCTTCCCCAAAGTCAACATGACCATGAAAGGTAAACGTTTTGAATCAATTCAGGACAGTGAGGCAGTCACAACAGCACAACTTAAGATACTCACAAAAGAGGACTTCCAGAACACTGCTTCAGAAAGTGGCAAGAACAGTGGGATAAGTGTGTTCAAAGTGAGGGGGAGTATTTTGAGGGGGATTAATGGCAATGTGTCTTTTACTGTAATAATTTTTTTAAAAATTTAAACATTTACCATATTTTGTTTTATCACACCTCATATACCTATTTAATATTTTTGTTGTTTGTTTTTGTTATTTTTTTGTATTCTTTTCTATTAAATATTTTTTTAAATTTTTTTATTTTATTTTATTTTTTGAAGGCAGTGTCACCAACCCTCACATGTGGGACCCAAACCGGGGCTGCTGGCTTCCCAAGCCAGCGCTCAACCACTGCGCCACTCAGCCGGCCCTCTATTAAATATGTGTATATATATATATATATATATATAGATATATATATATATATATATATTTATTTATTTATTTATTTATTTTAAAGATTTTATTGGAGAATTGGAGGAGGGAACAGTGTTGGGGAACCGGGGAAGGGGAACAGACAAGTTGCTGTTTTCTTGTTCTTCAGTCTAGTTGCGGAGGATGTTGCTTCACTGGCCCATGTTGGTATCGTCATTGCGCTGTTCCCGGATGAGGCAGATCGGTCTCCGGCCTCTGGATGGTCGCTCACAGCGGCTATTGGCCACTCATGCTGGCTGCCAGATGCTCACGCTGGCTGCAGGCCACTCACTGTAGCCTATGGCAGCTCACTGTAGCAGGGGCTGCAGCCTACACTGTCGCTGGGACTCACACAGCCCAGCTCCAGGTGGAGCTATTGTTAGCTGTAGAGGACAGTGTCACTGGCCCTCATATGTGGGATCCGAACCGGTGCCACTGGCGTCCCAAGCCAGCTCTTAACCAATGTGCCACTCGGCCGACCCAAAAATATTTTTAAATTGTATCTAATGCTGGCAAGATTAGGTAAAATTGTTACCCACATGTTAATGGTTGTATTGAAATTGGTACAGCTTCTTTGGAAATTGGTACAGCATTATGGCAGTTCATAACAAGAGCTGTGTTGGAAGGTGGCATATGCTTTGATCCAGCATTTTCATTATCCTAAGGGAATAATTAAAAAGAAAAAGGCCACTAGTGTGAAACTGCTAAATGCAGCAGAGATTCATATTCTGGCTTCAGGGTCAGCCACAAATCTAAGTAGTTGATTTAACCCTTTCTTTTTGTTTAGTTGAGCCATCCTGCCACCTGTTGGCAGCTCAGCAGCAGCTCAGCTCGGGCTGGGCATCAAACTGCTGTTGTTCAGAGCTCAGCTCACACACTTGAGCGAGCTCTTAACCAACTGAGCCACTCGGCCGGCCCTAGTTTAACCCTTTTCTTTACTCCCAGTAAGTTGCCCAGAGTTCAGGGGTTCCTGTCACTCCCATCTGTTCACAGCATACTTTGTTACCTAGTCTTTATAATCTGTTATTTTACACAGAGGGTTTTTTTTGGAAGTATAATACACAGAAAAATCTACAAATCGTAAGTGTACAGCTTAAATTTTCACAAAATGTACACATTTGTCTAACCACCACTCAAAACTGATTATTCCTAGCACCCTAGAAATCTCTCTTGTGCTCCCTATCCAGTCTCTATTTCACTTCCTTCCCCAAAAAGACCACTCCTGACTTCTACCATAGTTTCGTTTTACTGGTTGTAGCAATCACTTTAATGCCCAAATAATAATCCATTATGTGAATATGCTATGCCTTCTTTATTTTTGGTCATTTTAGTTCACAATTTTTCACTATATAGGATACTATCTAATACTATAATATTGTAATATTCAATGTACTGAAAACCTGGAAGTAACTCACCTTACCATTCACTTACTAGCCTCCTAAATATTATGAGGAGTACCCTTTAGTATTTATGTCCTTCATCCCCTGGTACTTAGCTCAGTGTTCTACACAGAATATAAGGTCAGTATGAGCTTACTGAATAAGTAATTGGTGCCTATTCGGACAACGGACATATGAAGCTTTTCAGTATAGTCCCACTCATTTCATTTTTTTTAAGTAAAAAGCTGCTTTCACTGTGGGATATGGAAAGATTTATCAGTCATATATGCCATCTTCAAGTAGAAAAGGAAGGTTGATGGCGATTATCTGCCAGTCCTCAAATTTGTAACTTTCAAAGTTATTTATGAGAAATCAAAGACTTTTTTCACCTGGTGTCCAAAGTTAATAAATTCTTTCTGTTTCAACAGTCAATGACAGTAATCCTGAGGGTGAAGATAATAGAGAAAAGTCTTCAGATTGTGATGAAATGGATTGTTTAGTGGTCTCTGAGCCACCTTCAGATTGCCATAAAGAAAAAAGATTAAACACATCCATTCCAAAGGAAAGAAAAGTGAGAAATCTTTTAATTACTATTGAAAATGATACTCCACTAGAGGAACTCTCCAAATATGTGGACATCAATGTTATTGCACTTACCCGAACTCGGAGAACTAGAAGATGGTACACATGTCCACTGTGTGGAAAACAGTTTAATGAAAGTTCTTACCTTATTTCCCACCAGAGGACTCACACTGGAGAAAAACCTTATGACTGTAGTCATTGTGGGAAAAGCTTCAATCATAAAACAAACCTCAATAAACATGAGCGAATCCATACAGGAGAAAAACCTTATTCATGTTCTCAATGTGGAAAAAATTTTCGACAGAATTCTCATCGGAGTCGCCATGAAGGAATCCATATAAGAAAGAAGATATTTAAGTGTCCAGAATGTGGGAAAACCTTCCCAGAAAACAAAGAATTTGTGCTTCATCTGCAGAGTCATGTGGCTGAGAGGCCATATGATTGCAAAAAATGTGGGAGAAGATTTGGTCGGCTGTCAAACTGTACCCGGCATGAAAAAACCCACTCAGCATGTAAGACCCGAAAGCAGAAGTGTGATCGGGAAAGGTCTGATGGTCCTGCCTCAACTTGAAATGTTTCATAAGGAATTCTGAATTCCCAGGCTGTATGAAAAGATACAGATATGTGAAAAACTCGTAATAGCCAAAATTAGATAAATACCCATCTTGGCTGAAACCTCAGAGTTTTAGAAAACTCACAGGGAAGAAAACATCCTCAAGGGCTATACCTCAGTTAGCATCCAGGCTTTTTGGACTAAGGAGCTTCCTTTTGTGAGCTTATACAACAATGTACAGGTCACAGATCCCTTCCCCAAGAAAGGCTTTGAATATGAGTACAGAGGCTGCTTACCTGCAAGGTGAACAGAGTGACTCTTGTATACTGAAAGTATATCCATTTCTCTCCACCCCCCACCCCCATATATGAATTCACACTTGAGAAAAGAGAAATAATGCAAAGGGTGTTTTCTGGACTGGTGTTCCCCTGAAAGAACCAATCTACTGATTTGTTAAGCCAACAGCTTCTGTTGGCACTTGGTATAACCCTCAAAGAACCCTATTAAAGCTTGAGTGTTGGAAGGGATTGTTTACTTTGGAATATAGGAAAATATGGCAATTGCATATCAAAGGCTTACTCCGTCATTTGTATGTGATCTAAACTAACAATTTTAGTAACGTTTGGTATTTATGGTGAAAATTGACTGTTTTACAGAAATCATTTTCACGACATAATTTTAAAATGTTTACTCTTCTTACTGTTTCTTGTTCCGCTAGTAATTGCTCAGTCAGTTCTCTCATGCCTTTCCTGTGCCACAAAAGTTTGGATTGCTCAGGCCCAACCACCAGCCTCACTACTGGAAAAGCTCTTCAGAATTTTGTCCCTCTGCTGAGCCAAGAAGAAAACTTGCTAGGAAGGAAACCCCAAGAGCCTGAAAAGGAAGAGGAAGACATTGGCACGGATCCATGGCTGCTTAAAAACTTGACCATATGCTTAATTCCCCTCTAAGCAGTTATCAGACCTTTAGCAATGGGTGGTCACTACCTCACAAGCAAAGTGTTTCATTTTTAGAAGTGTCTCCAGTGGCCAGCTCAAGAGACAGGATTCCAGTGTTTTCATTGTAGTGGATATTTGTTCTTGTTGGCCTCCCTGTATCCAGACTTTTCTGACTTGTCTGCCCAGAGGCCAGGCCAACGGTGCCTTCATGGGACCATCCTGTGGTGTGTGATTTTAAGGATTCTTGATCAATTTTGCTGTTTTTGGGTTTCCCAAATTTTTACATTGGTATTTTGATTGGAATAATGTAATCCTATAAACTACTTGGAAAACATTAACTTTACAAATTTTGTTACCCATCCAGAAACATGCCTTTTCATTTATTGGAGTATTCCTTAGTAAGTCTTTCTAATTTTCCTCATAAGTTCTACACAATTTTGTTATTGTACATAGATTTTTTCATTATATTTTTCTAGTTATTGCTCTTATATATGAAAGTTTTTAATTATATATTTGTGAAACTAGCCACCCCAATGAATGTTCTTAATTTTCAATAATTTCTCAGTCCTGTTACAATTTGTGGTTAAAGATTACACCATCTACAAAATAGTTTTGTTTCTTCATTTCTGCCTATTGCTCTCTTTTCTTACTATTTTTTAAACATATAGCCCTAAGTTTTGTTTTGGTACAAAACATTTTATGGTACAGTGCAGTCTTGAGTCCTAATTTAAAAAAACAACAAAAACCAGCACTTAAAGACCGCAGAAAAACTGTCTTTTATCAACTCTGTATTTCAAGCCTACAGTACTCTTTAAAACCAGGGACAAAACTGGTTGCCAGTGTATTTTCTTATTCGTCCAGAAGTCTGGCCGGGGTCCACTGGGTTATTGCACAGAGGACCTGCCTACATACCTAGAAAACACGGGCTGCATGGTGCTAGGCAGTGACCAGAGAAGGTGCGGGTCCCTGGTGCTGCCCTGGTGAGAGATGGTCGCCAAGATGTGTGGGTGGGTGATGCTCCCACTACTCAAACGCTCTCCCCACACCTGGCAGGTGCCCTTCATGTCCCAGGCTTTAGTGTGCACAAGGGCCCATGAGATCAAGATCGTGGGCCCCTACTACTACAAGAGGGAGGGGCCTGGACAGGCCAAACTTCCCTCTTGCTGCCCCGCCACACCTGGGAGGGGCTGGAGGGAAATGCCCTTCACCCCTGCCTTGGAGCACGGGCTGGGACCTAGGGTCAGCTGCTCCAAACATGAAAGCACCAGACATACTAAAAATTAGACTAGAAATCAATGAAATTAAAAATGGAATCAACAGAGAAAGTCAAAATTAAAAGCTGTTCTTTGAAAAGATCAATAGAATTGATAAACACCTCACCAGGATAACCAACAAGAGAGAAGGCACAAATTACTATCAGAAATGAAAAAGGGGCCATCACTACAAGTCCTACAGATTTAAAAGATAATAAGGGAATATTATGAACAACTCTCTGCCCATCAATTTGATAACCTAGATGAAATGGACCAATTCCTTGAAAGACACAATCTACCAAAACTCACTTAAAAACAACCTAGGCCTGTATGAAAGGAAATGAATAATAACTTTCCAAACAGAAAACACTAGGCACAGATGTGGTTTCACTGGTGAATTCTACAAAACATTTAAGGAAGAAATTATGCCAGTTCTCCACAATCTCTACCAGAAAATAGAGACAGACGAACATTTTCTAACTTGTTCTATGAAGCCAGCATTACCCTAATACCAAAATCAGACAAAGCCATTATAAGAAAGGAAAACTACAGGCTAATATCTCATGGACATATATGCCAAAATCTTCAACAAAATATTAGCAAATTGAATCCAACAGTATATTTTTTTAAAGTTATACACTATGACCAAATGAAATTTATTCCAAGTATACTAGGCTGCTTCAACACTGGAGAATCAATTAATGTGATCCATCACATCAACAGGCTAAAGAAAAATCATACCATGTTGAAAAAGCATTTGAGAAAATTCAACACCCATTCATAATAACCCTTAGCAAACTAGGAATAGAGGGGGACTTCTTCAACTTGAGAAGGAACATGTATAAAACCTTACAGCCAACTACCATAATGGTCAGAAACTAGATGCTTTCCCTCTAAGATCAGGAAGAAGGAACAAAATATCCCATCATTGTTCCTATTCAATACATATTGCAATTTCTAGCTAATGCAATAGGACAAGTAAAGGAAATAAAAGGTATACAGGTTGGGAAGGATGAAATAATTTCTTTGTTTGCAGATGACATGACTATGTATATATAGAAAATCCCAAAGAATACACAAAAACAACAAAACTGAAACTGATCAGCAATATAGCAAGGTACAGGATACAAGACCAATCTACCAAAGTCAATTGCTTTCCTATATACTGGCAGTGAGCAATTGGAATTTGAAATGTAAAATACAACACTATTTCCATTAGTACCCCAAAAAAAGTTGAGATATAAATCTAACAAAATATGTATGAAATCTATATGAGGAAAACAACAACATCTGAATCAAAGAAGATCTAAATAAATGGAGAGCTATTCCATGTTCATGGATAGGAAGACTCAGTAGTGTTAAGATATCAGTTCTTCCCAAATACTGTCTATATGCTGATGCCTTCCAAATGTATGTAGTTCCAGCTCCAACATCTTCCCTGATGTCTAAGCCTATATATACAGTTTCTTCCTGATAATTCCATTTGGATTTCCAATGGACATCTCAAATTAAAAATGGCCATCACAAATTTTTTATGGTACCACATTATTTTTAAAATTCTGACTATTATTTGAGAACATTTACAATTAATGGAATTTAACAGAAGTTCAACTTCCAGTTTTTTAAATATTTCAATACCAGGTATTAATAAGAGTCAAAATAATCATGGTCAAAATTATGTGAAGCTTTCTGCCATGGTGCCTGTGAAAACGTTTGTTGGGGGAGGGAGGGCAAAAGTAAAGAAAGGTTCTGAAGTTTACCCTTGACTGCACCCACCCAGTAGAAGAGGGAATCAAGGATGCTGCCAATTTTGAGCAGTTTCTTCAAGAGCAAATCAAAGTGAACGGAAAAGCTGGGAATCTTCGTGGAGGGGTGGTAACCATTGAAAGGAGCAAGAGAAAGATCACTGTAACTTCTGAGGTACCTTTTTCTAAAAGGCATTTGAAATATCTCACCAAAAAGTATTTGAAGAACAACCTGCATGATTGGTTGTAAGTAGCTGCTAACAACAGAGTTACAAATTTCATTACTTCCAGATTAACCAGGATGCAGAGGAGGAGGAAGATGAGGATAAAAACTCATTTCTCTGGAATGTTTTGTATGAGTTATTGAATAAAATTGGGAACCAAAAAGTATATTATGTGAAAAACTTACAATGTTTGATATTAGTCTACATACAATTCCGTTTTTGGTGTTCTTTGGCTGCAACAAGGAACATTTGGCTTCCTAATAGGAATAGTTCTTAATACTGGGATGGCCTCTTGGTATTTTTTTTGCTGTTGATTTTAACATAGTAATCTGTGATTGTATGAGGAGAGCTGATTGGAGGGAACTCATCATATTTATTCCAAATAAGAGTACATACCCGATTACTATAGTAATGCAGAGGTAGACAGGCAATGCAAGTGCCCAAAACGTTTGAGGCCAATAGGTTAAACATAAGGAGTTTAACCAAGATTCAGGAATAAAAGTCCCCATAAGATGTGTATGAAGCCAGAGAGGAAAAACAGTGAAAGGCAGAGTGTCAGGCGGGGGGACCAGAAACAGGCACATCGGTATCCTCTAATGCGATCTTGGAGAGCATGGGGGCTGCAGAATCTCTCGTTTGCCATTAACAAATTTTGATTTTCCCTGCCATTATTCTGAGACTGTAACCATGGAAGAAACCAAAGGATTGTATCACATTCTATTTTTGGTGGCACTGAAATTGTCCCAGCAGGAAGATATAAGATACAAATGTATTGGGCCGGCCGAGTGGCGCATTGGTTAAGCGCTGGTTTTGGGATGCCAGCGGCCCCGGTTCAGATCCCACATGAGGGCCAGTGACACTGTCCTCTACAGCTAACAACAGCTCCACCTGGAGCTGGGCTGTACGAGCCCTGGTGATGGTGTGGGCTGCAGCCCCTGCTGCAGTGGGCTGCCGTAGGCTGCAGTGAGTGGCCCGCAGCCAGCGTGAGCAGCTGGCAGCCAAGCGTGAGCTGCCAATAGCCGCGATGAGCGACATCCAGAGGCCAGCGACCGATCTGCCTCATCCGGGAAGAGCGCAATGACGATACCAACAGTGAAGCAACATCCTCCGCAACTAAACTGAAGAACAAGAAGACGGCAACTTGTCTGTTCCCCTTCCCCGATTCCCCAACGCTGTTCCCCTCCACCAATTCCCCAATAAAATCTTTAAAAAAAAAAAAAAAGATACAAATGTATTATCAAATAGGTTAGGAGAAAACTCTGTAGTCCTATATTTGTATTGAAAGTATCAGTATGAACTCCTGCTGTATTTTTGCCTGAAGAATATGTTTTCTAATTATCCACTGAAGGAACCAGGGAAAAATGATCAGCTCAGTAGCAGTGAGCATCATTTCCCACTTGAACACGGAACTTTTAGAGAAATGGCCAATTCTAGGTCTGGGGCAAAAAAAAGTACAGAACAGAGAGTCTAGATAGAACACCTCCTCGTACCAGACAGCAAGGATGCTATCCTGTCAAAAGACTGGATGCTATCCAGTCTTTTGACAAAAGATTCTGTCAAAAGAACTAGAAGCAACTTAATGAGGTTCCTGCTGGCCAGATAGGACAATCTGAGAATCAATAAGGATAAGAACTGTAATCACTGAAACATATATAATGTGTTTAAATCTTTGAGCTTATAATTATAGTTAAAGATAAATAAACTGTATTTTAAAAATTAAAAATAGAGATGCCATATGATTCAGCAATTCCACTTCTGGGTATTTATCTGAAGAAAATAAAAACACTAATTCAAAAAAAATATATGCACCCCTATGCTCATTACAGAATTACTAGTAACAGCCAAGATACGGAAGCAACCTAGATGTCCATCAGTAGATGAATAGATAAAGAAGATGTGATACATATATGCAATTGAATATTATTCAGCAATAGAAAAGAATGAAATCTTGCCAATTTTGACAACATGGATGGACCTAGAGAGTATTAAGCTAACTGGAATAAGTCAAAGAAAGACAACTATCTAAAACACAAACAAAAAAAACCCAAAAAGAACAAATGAAACAAAACAAACAGATTCATAGTATGGAGAACAAGCTGATGGTTGCCAAAGAGGGGGTGGGGTGGGAATTCTTTCTTAAAAGGCAAAACAAAACAAAACAAAAAAAACTGATTATTATTGGAGGATGCTATTGAACCAGCTCATTCTTTTGGACACTTGTAAACAAAAGAAAGAATCTCACATTTATCCTGTCTTTTTTAATATGAACAGTTGGGGAGCCAAATAGCAGATGAGAGGAAGTTTCTCTTCATAAAAATATTCTAGTCAGTAAATAAAAAAAGAGTAATAAAATAGTCATGATTTTGCAACCTGTAATGAATTCATGAATCTTATCATTAAGCATCAATGCTTGTTAACATCAGAAGAAAAAAAAAGATAACCAGACATTATGCCTTCTTACTAAAGAACACAACACCATCTATGATGTCTTGCCAAAAAACTGAACTTGAATTTGACCAAGACTCTATATCCAAATTTTACAGGAGACAGAGGAATATTTTAAATGACACCATGGAGATGCAATTATCAAAATCCTGACTGTGTGGGAGACTATACAGACAAGGAACTCTGTTTCTTCAACAAATATATTGCAAGAACACAAGATATGGAAGGGGAACTTATAAAGGAGAGTTTAAATGATAGTTAAGAGACATAACCAATAGTAATTTGCAGACTTGAAGTCCTAATTTAGAAATCAACAGAAAAAATACTTTAATGAGACAATTATAAATATTTGATAAAGGAATTACTGTTAATTTTCTAAAGCACAATAATGGTAATGTGGTTATGTTTTTTAAGAGACAGAGAAAATCCTTATCTTTTAGAGAAATATTCATAGATAGAATGATGCCTGGGATTTAAAAAAAAAAAAGGCAGATAAAAGAGGTTGAGGATGTAGGTGAAACAACACTGACCATGAATTTATTGTTGCATCTGGGTGATGGATACATGGGGTTTCATGTTTTTTACGTGGCCACAACTTTGGTCTGGTGAAAACAGTTGCAGTTTTTGACTCCACAACTTCTGAGTCAGTATTTTGCCTCTAAATTCTTCTTAAAAACAAGTCAGTTATTTTCTGAGTTCATTGAGCTTATTCTTTTCCCCTTGTAATATCTAACCAAAATCAGCTATCAATAGTCAACCCATACTCCCAATGTTCTGCCCCGGTACTTTCTTGCTAAATGCCACAAGTTCTTTAAGTCTGCCAAGTTACTGAAGGGAACCAAATGTTTCACCATTACACAACACAGTGACCATTTTCCATTCTCCTATAACAATTTCTTTGCCTGATCCTAAGACCAATGCCACACATTTTAGGCTTTAGTTATAATACTCTGCACATCTGATACTGAATTAGTCAATTATTGCTGCAATGGTACTGTAGGGAAAATACCCCAAAACTCAATGGATTATGACAGGCATTTATTTTTCTCACTCCTGGGTCTGCACGCTGGTTGAAGTGGCTCTGCTTCACCCAAGACTTCAGGTTGGATTCAATTCTGACTCATGTTGCCTTCTGGAGCTTGGACTAAATGGGAAGCAGCTACCCAGTGAATGTCCTTCTTGTGGTAATCACAGGAGTACAAGAGCCAAGCCAAGCTGTACAAATAGATTTAAGGTCTCATATTTTCACCACTCACATTTTGCTGACTAAGGCAAGTCACACAACCAAGTCCAAAGTCAACATAATAAGAAAGTATATGTTACCCGAAGTGTGTAGGGACTGAATATTTGCCAAATAATGATCTACTACAGTGATCAAAACAGGTAAAATCCTTGTCCCTATGGAGCTTACATTCTAGTAAAAAATGTAAATTTAGGGCCGGCCAAGTGGCGCATTGGTTAAGAGCTGGTTTGGGATGCCAGTGGCCCCGGTTCGGATCCCACAGATGAGGGCCAGCTGACACTGCCCAGCTAACAACAGCTCCACCTGGAGCTGGGTTTTGCGAGCCCCTGCAACAGTGTAGGCTACAGCCCCTGCTGCAGTCGGCTGCCATAGGCTACAGAGAGTGGCTGGCAGCCAGCGTGAGCTGCCAAGAGCCGTGGTGAGCAACCATCCAGAGGCCAGCGACTGATCTGCCTCATTCGGGAGGAGCGCAATGACTATACCAACGTAGGCCAGTGAAGCAACGTCCTCCTCAACTAGACTGAAGGGAGGGGAACAGCACTGGGGAACCAAGGAAGAGGAACAGATAAGTTCCTGTCCTTTTATTCTTCAGTCTAGTTGTGGCGGACATTCACAGACTCTAAAATTACATCTATATCTACGTGTATACCTATTTTATATATTTATATACCCTTATATGAATTTACAGTCATTCAGAGGATATATGTGATCATGGAGCTATATGTCAGAATCCTGATTGTACCATGGCCTAACAGCAGGACCTTGAGACAATCACTGAATTTCTCTAAACTCAGGGATGACCTTGAGTAGAGATGATAATGATACCCCATGGCTGCAATTATTAAAATAAATATGATAGAGAAATGTCTTGGCCAACTGTATAGCACATAATAACTTCTCAAAATATATTAGATATAATGAATAACGATTAGCATATCGCAAATGACAAAAGTGGTGTTACAAATGAGTGAAGGAAGGGTTCTCAAAAAGTAACTGGAACAATTTTATAGGTACATGAAGAAATGAAATTGGAGCCATAAACACAAATTATTGATTTAAACTGTAAAAACTAAAAACCAACTAGAAGAAAATATAGCTAAAGATTAAGTAATGACACAATGGAGAAGAAAACATAAAACATAAAAGAAATGGAGAAAACACAAACTAAATGCTTGCTAATTTTATTTCATAAAATTAAAATATGTAATAAGTCCAGAAAACCATTAACAAAATCAAAAACAAAATATAACTGGGAATGCTAGTTTCAGCATTTTTGAAAAGGTGTCTTACATGCTCAAAAAATATTGTTTAACAATGTGCTATTAACTCACATTTAAAGAACTCTCACAAATAAAAACAATTTAAGAGGAAAATGCTCAAGAAAGAAACTGTAAATCAAGAATCCCATGTCCAGCAAAACTATCTTTTAAAAATGAAGGTGACAAAAACCTTCCCAGATAAACTAAGAGAATTTGTTGCCAGCAGCCATGCTTTACAAGAAATACTAAGGGAATATCTTCAGGCTGAAAGCAAGTCACCCCAGATGGCAATTCAAATCCACACAAAGAGCACCAATAAGGTAATTAAGTAACTATAAAAGATACTATAAGTGCATTTTTTCTCTTTTTCCCTCTTAAATGATTTAAAAAGCAATCGAATAAAATAATATGTATGTAATGTATTGTTGGGCCTATCACATATAGAAATGTAATATATTGGCCAAAAACAAGTAAAATGACAGACATAAATCTAATTATATCAATAATATTAAATGTGAATGGATTAAACAATCTAACTAAAAGACAGAGATGGTCACATTGGATTAAAAAGCATGATCAAAGTTTATGTTGTCTACAGGGTATACACTTTAAACTCGAAGACATAAATAGATTGAGAGTAAAAGGATGGAAAAAGATGTATCATGCAAACAGCAACCACAGGGAAGCTAGAGTGGCTATACTGGTATCAGACAAAATAGAGTTCAAAGCAAAAATGTTACTACAGAAAAAAGAGGGATACTATATAATGATAAAAGGATAAAACAGGAATATATAACAATAAACATGCATGCATCTAATAATAGAACACCAAAGTACATGAAACAAAGACTGGGGATTTCTTTCAAAATTTCAAGGAACAAGTACTCTCCATCTTAAAAAACTTTTAAATGGTAAACTTCCTTTATGTTTTAATTCAGAAACAAACTATTAGTAAGTACATTTTGCCAAAGCAACTTGATAGAAATAAATAAGGGCAGTAAAATGAAATTGTGGAGACTACATAGCAATTTAAAAAAGGTCTATTGTGAATGAAACTGGAAAAATCAGGATGTAAATTAGTATCCATGTAAAATATCTTTATGAAGATTTCTTCATAAAGAAATCTTGGATACAGACTAAAAGTTGAAAATGCTACCGTTTATTCCTTTAGGCAAACATATCAATACAGAAATATGATAAATATTTAAAAATTATGATAAACTCAGAAGCATCCTCTGATTCTGCATTATGTTAGTTTTCTTACAAGATCATCTTACCCATCTCTTTGAAATTAAGGGAAACTGCCCTATTTTCTTTGTCCCTCAAAATCCACAGCATCATGTTTAGTGATGTTTTAACCAGTTTCATATATTTGTCGTTTTTTTGTTTTCTGCAATCATTTTCAAAATAAAATTAAAGACATACTTTTAAATGGTAAACTTCCTTTATGTTTTAATTCAGAAACAAACTATTAGTAAGTACATTTTGCCAAAGCAACTTGATAGAAATAAATAAGGTCAGTAAAATAAAATTGTGGAGACTACATAGCAATTTAAAAAAGGTCTATTGTGAATGAAACTGGAAAATCAGGATGTAAATTAGTATCCATGTAAAATATCTCTGTTAATATAAATGGAGCAGAAAGTGAAAAAAAAGATGCAGCTGACTGCCATGGCTGGTCATGGAGATTTTGAAAGATATTTCTTTCTTGTTTAACTTACCCATATTCCTATTGTGATGCTGTGTGATACATAAAGCTCAAATAAGATGAAAAATAAATAGCTTGAATCTGTGGCAGAATTAGGGCTTCTTAGAGCCCTAAAAGAACCCTTTCCCTTCCTGCTTTAACACCAGCCTGACACTCTCATCAGATGGACTCATGTATTTCTGTGTCTCTGTTGTTAAAGACAAATCAGCCCTGATATTCAGGAGCTAGCCTGGCACTCACAGCTAGGTCTTGGTGCTCTCCTGATGGGCACAGAGAATTTCACAGAATATCACTATCACACAAGGTCACTCTGTGACTGGTATGGAGCAAGACAAAACAAGACCACTCTGTAATCATATCTGAATGCAAAAACAATGAACAGGAACCAAGCCACAAAAATGACCAAACTCCCCCTATGCTGGCTGATATGAGTGATTGCTACCTCTCTGCCAATCACAGCTTTGACCTTGGTCTCATCTTCCCTCCTTCTAGATAAAAAAGAATGTATTAAGATACCTAATCAAAATTATCCCCACTTTGTGACATCATCTAATCCAGAGAAAAGACTCAATTCCTTAAATCCACACCAAAATCACTTCACACAAATGTGTCTTTTAATACAAGGTCTGACAATTAAGTTCACGAACTAATCCTAGAAAAAATGCTATATACCACAGTGCTGAATATCACTATAGTCACGTTCAAAGTACTCTGCTTGGGAAGCTATGCACAGATGCCAGCACATAGTGCACTCTTCAAAGCAATTTTGGAACTCTTTTTCTGGAATGGCCATCAGAGCTGTCGTCGTATTACCCTTGATGTTTTGAAAAAAAAAAAAAAGAAAGAAAGAAGTCATTAGGGGCTAGATCACATGAGTAGGGAGGGTATTCTGATACAGTTATTTGTTAACTGGCTAAAAACTCCCTCACAGACAGTGCTGTGTGAGCTGGTGCATTGTCATGATGCAAGAGCCATGAATTGTTGGCAAAAAGTTTAGGTCGTCCAACTTTTTCACGTGGCCTTTTCAGCACTTCCAAATAGTAAACTTGGTTAATGGTTTGTCCAGTTGGTACGAATTCATAATGAATAATCCCTCTGGTATCAAAAAAAATTAGCAACATCATTGCAACAGGTTCACGAACTTAATTGTCCGACCTCCGTAAGTCCTTTCTAGCACCTTCCTACTAAGATGCCTCACTATTTCCCCATTGTGGGTGTTCTGCCTTATTTTAATGAGTAATTTGACTGTGGCCAGAGAATGGATTTCCAAGATGACTCGCTCACACTGCTATTGGGAGAAAGCCTGTTTCTCACATGGACTTCTCCATAAAGCTAGCTTGATATCATCTTGCATCAGAGTAGCTGGTTTCCCAGAGTGATTCAAGAGAGCAAGATGGAAGCCACAATATCTTTTATGACTTAGCTCCAGAAGTCACACACATCATTTCCACAACATCCTATTGCTTATATAGTGCTATGGACTGAATGTGTCCCCACAAACTTCATACGTTGAAATCCTAACCTCAAAAGTAATGGTATTGGGCGGGCCAAGTGGTGCATTGGTTAAGAGCTGGTTTTGGGATGCCAGTGCCCCGGATCAGATCCCACATATGAGGGCCAGTGACACTGCCCTCTACAGCTAACAACAGTTCCACCTGGAGGTGGGTTGTGCGAGCCCTGGCAACGGTGTAGGCTGAAGCCCCTACTGCAGTGCTGCCATAGGCTGCAGTGAGTGGCCAGCAGTCAGCATGAGCGGCCGGCAGGCAGCGTGAGCTACCAGTAGCCGTGGTGAGCGACCGTCCAGAGGCTGGTGACCAATGTGCCTCATCCGGGAGGGGCGCAATGATGATGCCAACATGGGCCAGTGAAACGACTTCCTCCACTGCTAGATTGAGGAACCAAAAGACAGCAACTTGTCTGTTCCCCTTCCCCGATTCCCCAATACTGTTCCCCTCCCCCAATTCCCCAATAAAATCTTTAAAAAAAAAAGTAATGGTATTTGCATTTCCAGTAAAATGGCAGAATAGACAGATGCTGTGCTAACTGCCTACCAGGATCACACCAAAATTACAAATAATTTATACAACATTCAACCCTGGAAGTCCCCGGAACACTAGATGAACAGAACCTCTGAACGAAGAACTTAAAGAGGAGGCCACGTCAAGTCTGGTAGGAGGGGCGCAGATGAGAGACGGCGAGCCCTGTAAGGGATGCCTCAGCTGTGGGGAGGCTTCTCCGGTTGGGGGAGAGACCCTCCGGCCGCACATCAAGCTCACCAGACCAGAGTTGCTTTGCCAGGAAGAGGAGTTCTACGATAGCTGGCAGTAGAAATTAATTTGGACTCTCTTTGCCCAGCTCGGTAAGGCTAAGAGCAGCTAGAGAATCAGTGGGGCTGGTGCTCAGGATCACTCGCCGGTGAGCACTCACCGGTTCCTGGTGGAGGGAGCAGCTGTGTGAGCATGGTTCAGGAGCCTGCGGGGATGGACTGAAATAAGCACCTCTGATGCAGAAACTGAAGGTTTTGGGACTATTGTTCCCCTGGTGTGGAGCTTGCATGCGAGTGGTATACAGGAGGGCGCCATTTTGTCAGGGTTGGGCCCTCCTCCAGAGGGTCAGGTCTGTGACCTCCTTGGTCGAGTGGAATGGGCACGGAAGTGCGTGCACGTGCATGCGGCCTTGGATCCCCACCCTCCACCTGGCTTATACTGCGCTGCCAGGGAAACGCTGCGAGAGTGCCCTCTGGCTCCAACAAGCTGCTCACTGAGACCCAGGAGTGCATGAGCCGCCTTGGATCCCCACCCTCCATTTGGCTTGTGCTGCATTGCCAGGGAAATGCCAGGCGGGTGTGCTCTGGCTCCAACAGGCTGCTCACTGAGTCACGGCAGTGCGGGAGTGCGCGAGCCGCCTCGGGTCCCGGCTCTCTGCACTGCGCGTGCAGAGTTGCCAGGCTGGTGATTGGTTGTCGGGCTGCTCCGCCTGATCTGCGAGGAGCTGGTTGGGACAGGCTGAGACTGGGAGTTTTCCCGGGAGTGTTGGGCCATGAGCTGTGCACCTGCATGATCCAGCCAAGGATCTCCTGGTGATCTATCTAATACATCAAAGCAATCCCAGAGCGACAGCCAGAATGGGGAAACAAAGAAACATGTCACAAGTAAAATATCAGAAGAAACCTCTAGAAATGGAACCAAATGAAACAGAGGGATCCCATCTTTCAGAGACAGAGTTTAGAACACTGATGATAAGAATGTTTAACAAACTTAATGAGGACATATGAAAGGATAGAGATATCATAAAAAACAACCAGTTAAAACTAAAGAATACAATAACTGAAAGAATACACTTGAAGGAATCACCGGTAGAGTAGATGAAGCAGAGAATCGGATGAGCGATTTGGAAGACAAAATAGCAGAAATCACCCAGTTGGCACAACAAAAAGACAAAAGAATAAAAAACAATGAAAATAGTTTAAGAGCCGTATGGGACAAGATGAAGCCCAACCACTTTCGAATCATAGGAATAACAGAAGGAGAAGAGAAGCAAGGGGTCGAGAATGTATTTGAAAAAATAATGACTGTAAACTTTCTCACCCTGGTGAAGAAATTGACATACATGCCCAGGAAGTGCAGAGGGTTCCAAACAAGCTGAACCCAAACAGGTCCACACCAAGACACATCATAGTTAAAATGGCAAAGGTTAAAGACAGAGACAGAACCCTAGAGGCAGCAAGAGAAAGACAGCAGGTTACATATAAAGGAACTCCTATTAGACTAACAGCTGACTTGTCTACAGAAATTCTGCAGGCCAGAAGGGAGTGGCAGGAGATATTCAAAGTGACACAAAATAAAGGCCTACAGCCAAGATTGCTCTAACCATCATGGCTATCACTTAAAATTGAAGGAGAAATAAAGAGCTTCTCAGAAAAGAATAAGCTTAAGGAATTCATTACCACAAAGCCAGCATTGCAAGAAATGTTAAAAGGGCTTTTTTAAACAAAAGAAAGGGGTAAACAAGCTAACCTAGGAAGACCAGAAATACAAATAACAAAATGGCAATACATATGCACCTATCAATAATCATTTTAAATGTGAATGGGCTAAATGCTCCAATCAAAAGACAGAAAATGGCTGAGTGGATAAGAAAATAGGATCCGCTGGCCGAGTGGCACAGTGGTTAAGCGCTGGCTTGGGAAGCCAGTGGCCCCGGTTCGGTCCCACATATGAGGGCCAGTGACACTGCCCTCAAAAAAAAAAAGTTCGGGTAAAATGGGGGAATAGACAGACACTGCTAACTACCTTCCAGAATCACACCAAAATTACAAACAAATTATACAGCATTCAACCCTGGAGGTCCCTGGAACACTAGATGAACAGAACCACTAAATGAAGAACTTAAAAAGGAGGCCATGTTGGGTCTGGTAGGACAGGCAGAGATGAGAAAGGGCAAACCCTGTGAGGGAAGCCCCAGCTGTGGAGAGGCTTCTCCAGTTGCAGGAGAGAACCTCCGGCCGCACACCAAGCTCACCAGACCAGAGTTCCTTTGCTGGGAAGAGAAGTTCCAAGATAGCTGGCAGTAAATTAGTGAGGACTCTCTTTGCTCAGCTCGGTGAGGCTAAGAGCAGCTAGAGAATCAGTGGGGCCGGCGCACGGGCTTGCTGGCCGGTGAGCACTTACCTGGTTCCTGGTGGAGGGAGTAGCTGTGTGAGCTGGGTCCAGGAGCCTGCGGGGACGGACTGAGCTGGGCACCTTTGGTGCAGAGGCTGGAGGTTTTTGGACTATTGTTCCCCTGGTGTGGAGCCTGCACACGAGTGGTGTAATAAGGAGGGCACCATTTTGTCAGGGTTTGGCCCTCCCACAGAGGATCAGGTACGAGACCTCATTGGTCTGGTGGAATTGGCACAGAAGTGCGTGTATGCGCATGCATGTGGCCTTGGATCCCCACTCTCCACCCAGCTTGTGCTGTGTTGCCAGGGGAACGCCTGGTGGGCATGCTCCGGCTCCAACAGGCTGCTCACTGAGACACATGAGTGCACAAGCCACCTCAGGTCCCGGCTCTCCGCACTGTGTGTGCAGAGTTGCCAGGATGGTGATTGGTTGTTGGGCTGCTCAGCCTGATCTGCGAGCGGCTATTTGGGACAGGCTGAGACTGGGAGTTTTCCTGGGAGTGTTGGGCCATGAGCTGTGTGCCTGCGTGATCCAGCCGGGGATCTCCTGGTGATCTATCTAATACATCAAAGCAATCCCAGAGCGACAGCCAGAATGGGGAAACAAAGAAACATGTCACAAGTAAAATATCAGAAGAAACCTCTAGAAATGGAACCAAATGAAACAGAGGGATCCAACCTTTCAGAAACAGAGTTTAGAACACTGATGATAAGAATGTTTAACAAACTTAGTGAGGACATAAGGAAGGATAGAGAAATCATAAAAAACAACCAGTTAGAACTAAAGAATACAATAACTGAAATGAAGAATACACTCAATGGAATCACCAGTAGAGTAGATGAAGCAGAGGAGCGGATCAGTGATTTGGAAGACAAAATAGCTGAAATCACCCAGTTGGAACAACAAAAAGACCGAAGAATAAAAAACAATGAAAATAGTTTAAGAGCCCCATGAGACAAGATGAAACACAAGAATATTCGCACCATAGAAATACCAGAAGGAGAAGAGAAGAAGCAAGGGGTCGAGAATGTATTTGAAAAAATAATGACTGAAAACTTCCCTACCCTGGTGAAGGAAATCAACATACATGCCCAGGAAGTGCAGAGGGTTCCAAACAAGCTGAACCCAAACAGGTCCACACCAAGACACATCATAGTTAAAATGGCAAAGGTTAAAGACAGAGACAGAACCCTAGAGGCAGCAAGAGAAAGACAGCAGGTTACATACAAAGGAACTCCTGTTAGACTAACAGCTGACTTGTCTACAGAAACTCTGCAGGCCAGAAGGGAGTGGCAGGAGATATTCAAAGTGACACAAAATAAAGGCCTACACGGCTGAGTTGCACATTGGTTAAGAGCTGGTTTTGGGATGCCAGCAGCCCCGGTTCGGATCCCACATATGAGGGCCAGTGACACTGCCCTCCACAGCTAACAACAGCTCCACCTGGAGCTGGGCTGTGTGAGCCCCGGCGACAGTGTAGGCTGCAGCCCCTGCTGCAGTGGGCTGCCATAGGCTACAGTGAGTGACCGGCAGCCAGCGTGAGTGGCTGGCAGCCAGCGTGAGCTGCCAATAGCCGCTGTGAGTGTCATCCAGAGGCCGGTGACCAATCTGCCTCATCCAGGAAGAGCGCAATGATGATACCAACATGGGCCAGTGAAGCAACATTCTCCACAACTAGACTAAAGAACAAAAAGACAGCAACTTGTCTGTTCCCCTCCCCCTATTCCCCAACGCTGTTCTCCTCCCCCAATTCCCCAATAAAAATCTTAAAAAATAAAAAATAAAAAAATAAAAAATAAATAAAGGCCTACAACCAAGATTGCTCTACCCAGCACGGCTATCACTTAAAATTGAAGGAGAAATCAAGAGCTTCTCAGAAAAGAATAAGCTTAAGGAATTCAGTACCACAAAGCCAGCATTGCAAGAAATGTTAAAAGGGCTTTTTTAAACAGAAGAAAGGGTTAAACAAGCTAATCCAGGAAGACCAGGAATACAAATAACAGAATGGCAATACATATGCACCTATCAATAATCATTTTAAATGTGAATGGGCTAAATGCTCCAATCAAAAGACAGAGAGTGGCTTAGTGGATAAGAAAATAGGACACATGTATATGCTGTTTACAGATGGGATAAGATATTTCATGCAAATGGAAATGAGAAAAAAAAAAGCTGGCGTACCAATACCTATTTTGGACAAAATAGACTTTAAAATGACTACAATAGGGCCAGCCAAGTGGCGCGGTGGTTGGGCGCTGGCTTGGGAAGCCAGCAGCCCCAGTTCGGGTCCCGCATATGAGGGCCAGTGACACTGCCCTCAAAAATAAGTAAATAAATAAATAAAATTTTTAAAAAAAACTAAAATGACTACAATAAAAGACAAAGAAGGGCACTATAACCCTAATAAACATCTATGCACCCGACATTGGAACTCCTAATTACATATAACAGATTTTGACAGACATAAAGACAGAGATCAACAGTAACAATATCATAGTAGGGGACTTCAACACCCCATAGTCACCAATCGACAGACCCTTTAGACAGAAAATCAACACAGAAAGAGGGGCCTTAAATGACACTTTAGACCAGCTGGACTTCGTTGATATTTTTAGAGCATTTCACCCTGAAAAAACAGAACATACATTCTTCTGAAGTACACATGGGACATATTCCAAGATAGACCACGTTAGGCCACAAAACAAGTCTCAGTAAATTTAAGAAGATTGAAGTCGTATCAAGCAGATATAAAGGAAAAACTGATGGTTGCTGTCTGGGAGGGGGTGGGGATGAGGGAGAGGGGGAAGGTTTTGGACAGCGTAGGTGGGTGACTACAATGTTGCCACAGGGATATGGGGGGCAGTTCTGGGAATGTAATTGATAATGTTGTGAAGAGTCTATTATGTTAAGTGAAATAAGTCAATCAGAGAAAGACAGATACCATATGATCTCACTTGTATGTGGAATCTGAAAAACTGAATGAACGAGCAAAGTAAACAGACTCATAGATATAGAGGAAAAACTGAGGGTTGCTAGTTGGGAGGGAGGTGGGCATAAGGGAGAAGGGGAAGGGATTAGACAGCATAAATAGGCAACTACAATATTGCCACAGGGATATGAAACACAGTTCCGGGAATATAATAATGTAAAAATTTTGTGGCATGTCAGATGGTCACATGTCTTGTTAGAGAGACCACTTCATGGATGGAGTAGAGGCTTGATCACTACACTGTACACCTGAAGCTGATGTTGTATAATGTTGTATGCCAACTGTAATTGAATATATGTAGATAGTCATGGGATGTGGAGTATACTGTGGAAGGGAGTCAAAGGAATTGTAATAGATATGTATGATATGGGGGGGAGTGGGATAGCGAACTAGGGGAAGGGGGTTGTCATTTTGAGGGGTAAAAAGTATAACTATTGCACTGTGTTGTACACCTGAAACTAATTTTTTTTTAAATGTTTATTTCACAATAAAAGAATTTTTTTAAAAAAGTAATGATATTAAAAGGTGGGGCCTTTGAGAGATGATCAGGTCATGAGGGCAGAGCCATCAGCAATGGGATTAGTATCCTTATAAAAGAGGCCTGAGAAAGCCCCCTTGTTCTTTCTGCCATGTGAGGAGGTTACACTGAAAAAAACCCTGCCATCTATCATCCAGGAAGTGAGCTCTCACCAGATACCAAATATGCCAGCATCTTGATCTTGGACTTCCCAGCCTCCGTGAAAAATAAATGTCTGTTGTTTATAAGCTACCCAGTCAATGGTATTTTGTTATTGCATCCAGAATGGATTAAGACACAAAGCCGAATTCAAAATGGGAAGGAATTACACAAAACTAGAATAAATGGGGGCTACCTTGGCAATTGACTATCACATCCTATTTATTATCAAGTGAGTTCCTTGGTTAGGAATGTTTGTGGGATAGCAAGTTGATGAATAGATCCATTCATCCCTAATACACAGCCTATCAGTCTTTCAACTTCAGATTTATAAGCATCTCTTCAGGTATATTAATTTCCATTTCCTGAGTGTTTCTGAAAATTCTCAAATATTGATGCTCATCACAGGTTTTCTATCTGTATCATCCCACATCACTTTCTTTTTAAAAAAAATATTTTATTGGGGAATTGGGGAAGGGGACTGTTGGGGAATTGGGGAAGGGGAACGGCCAAGTTGTTGTCCTTCAGTCTTAGTTGTGGATGGAGGAGCTAGCTCAACTCCAAGTCCAGTTGCCATCTGGCCGCCCGTCGGCAGCTCACAGCTGCTCAGCTCAAGGTGCTGTGTTCAATCTTAGTTGCAGCGGGGCACAGCCCCCAATCCCATATGGGAGTCAAACAGGCAACCTTGTTGTTAGGAGCATGTGCTCGCAGCAGCTGAGCCATCCAACGACCTGTTGGCAGCTCAACGGTAGCTCAGCTCGGGCTCAGCGTCACTGGCCCATGTGGGCATCCAACAGGCAACCCTGTTGCTCAGAGCTCAGTGCTCTTAACCAACTGAGCCAGTTGGCCGTCCCCCACATCACTTTCATTACATCACCTTGATTAAGTGGTGATGCCTGGGATGTCATAAAAATCCTGAATCTGACTCACAAAGCTCAAACCTTAACATCTCCTTTAGGTTTGCAGTACAGGCCATCATCTGTAAAATCACATACACATATCAACATTGCCTCCTAGACCAGACATCTTGGGAAGCTTAATTCTCAAACATTAATGTGCACAGAAATCACCTAGAGATGCTGTTACAGTGAAGATTCTGATTCAGGAAGTATGGGATGGAGCCTGAGATTATGCCTAGTCCTCGGGTCACACTGAATAGCAATGGCTTAGCCTTGGAATAAGGAGCGCCCCTGCTCTGAGAAGGGACAGAGCCACCTACACCTGTTTATGTGCAGCTGACTCCTCAGCCAACCTCGCCTTTTGGAAGGATATCCAGATTGGAAGTCAGACCTTGACCCTCGACAGTCCCAACCTGTGGAAGTAGGAGATGGGAATCCTGGGCACCTCCCTCACCGAGAAAAGCAGACAGCTAGGGCAGAGACCTAAAAGATCTCTGGGCCAGGTAGTATGGAGGGCTCACAGGACCCGTCAGTTGCCCAGGTTTGACAGACACCAACCCCGGAGTGCCTCTTTATGCCACTTCGGGGTAAAGGAATCAGAGCCTTACTGCAGTGCACAACCTCTGCTCCATGCTGGGATTCCCAGCTCGAAGTATTTCAGCCGATAGACGCCTGCCGCGTGTCTCCTAGGAGACTGCGCAAAACTGAAGCCCCGCCCTCCTATCTAATTGGGCAAAAGAACGCAGCGGGAAGAAGGGGGTCCATTATTATAGATAAAGAAAGAACTGCAAAGGGCGAGGCAAGAAGAGCCAGGCGATGTGGTTTCTCATTGGTCTGGTTCGAGGGAGCGTGCAGCGTTTCCCGGAAGAGGCCCTGCTACACCTGCCCCTTCGGCGGCACTGCGCAGGCGCAACGGAGGTCCTCCGAACTTGGTCCTCCCACGTGCAGGAAGACATCGACAGCGAGGAAATGTGGGTGGGTGGAAGTGCAAACCTTAAGGGGGCCCTAAAAGTTTAGTAATCAACATAAACAATATTTCAATGCAGTGTCTTTTTTTTTTTTTGAGGGCAGTGTCACTGGCCCTCATATGTGGGACCGAACCGGGGCCGCTGGCTTCCCAGGCCAGCACTTAACCACCACGCCACTCAGCCGGCCCAATGCAGTGTCTTAAAAAATCAAAACTAATGCAAAAATCCTTGAACAACATATCAAAACTTTAAAAACAAGATCAGTAAGATGGAAGTTAATTTAGGATTGTTGAAGACCTTCGCTTGATCAAGAGAAGTTGTCAAATATGGCAATTCTCTCAGTTGAAACCGAGATAGGCAAACAAGTAGATTTTGAAAATATTATTGATGAATTTACTTCCACTAGAACCGGTGTCAAAGATAAACACTAAAGGGGTGAAAGCCATTAAAGGGGTGAAAATTATTTTATTCAGTAATTACAGTAGGGGAAGGAGCTGAGCACCATTCCAATGAAAAGTGTGTACTGCAAATATTTATTTTAAGTTCTTTGCAGACGCTTGGACAAATTGCTACATTTTGGTGAGTTGGTAAAGATTAATAAACCTGGGAATGATAGGTCAATGATATTTTCATCAATAAGAGCATGTCTTTCTGCCAATCATTTTTCGCAGGGCCCCTTTCAAATTCCTGTTCCTCAGTCTGTAGATGAAAGGGTTGAGCATGGGGTGTCACCATTGTTTTCATCAAAGTAGCTGTGGTGTTCTTCTCAGATGAGTATAAGGACAAAGGGTTGAAATACACAGCAATGACGGTGCCAAAGAAGAGGGAAACCACACCCAAATGGGAGCCACAGGAGGAGAAGGTTTTCCATCTTCCCTTTGTGGATGGGAGTCTCAGGACAGCACAGATGATAGGGATACACAAAAACAAAGATACACACGGTCACAGAATGAAAAACTGGTGTCTGGCATGATTAAATCTGTTTCCTCCAAACTCAGCAGCACTTTGGGGATACCACAACTGATGGAAAACATACATCCAGATTCCGGGCATTGCAGAGTACTCACCAATACTTCCACCTCCAGCAGCGCATGGTGCATCTTCCTCAGAAATGTCTCATCTTGCTCAAAGTCCTGAATCGGCCTTTTGGGCACCTTGAGATGCAAGTGATCGGCCACCTCCAGAAGCACCTCCCACCCAACCTGGGTATCCTATGCGCCATGAAGTCCGAGTTGAACTCCACAAGGTTGATGCAGGCCTCGGAGGAGCAGGGGGAAGTGACCGGCCCCACTCCTTGCACATCTGAGCTCAGCAGGTTGTGGATAAGTAGCTTCATGTCACCACCTCAGCCGGTTTCTTACAAAAATGACTATTGACGTATAAAGATAAATATGTGACAATATTTCTTAATGATATTTACAGATGATTGAGTAGAGAGTGAAGGATATAACACCGTTTAATACCTCTGGTTTCCACCTAGTTGACATGGTCCTAGTCCATTCCTAGTCCTAGCATCCATGAGGTTAGGGGTTATCAGGTATTTAACATAAATTATCTCATTTAATCTGCACAACTCTTCAAGGTGAATATTATTTCTCCACTCTACAGACAATAAAAATTTGTGATTCTGTAAAGGTTGGTAAATTCTGGTTGTTAGTTTTGTCACATGTATCCCCAATTCTTGACTTAGTGACTTGCCACACCCAAGTTCTTGAGCTCGATTTTTTTCTCTCATTAAAATCCAATGGCCCCCTCCCGCCAAAAAAAGCCAGTTGACAAGTCTTTTATTCTATGTTTTAATTTAGGGGTAAATGAGTTAAAAATAGGAACCATAGGTGAGTCCATTTATAAATTGGTAGAACATGAATGCCAATGAGGAATGGAGAATTCCTGAGTCTAATAGGTATCACTCTATAGTTGTTTGAAAAGCAAGATCTGGCTTTAAGATGCCCATAAAGCTTTTTTTTTTTTTTTTAAGATTTTATTGGGGATTTGGGAGAGGGGAATAGTGTTGGGGAATTGGGGAGGGGGAACAGCCAAGTTGTTGTTCTTCAGTCTTAGTTGTGGAGGGTGCCAGTCACCATCTGGCTGCCCATCGGCAGCTCGTGTCCTCTAAGCTCAAGGTGCTGTGTTACAATCTTAGTTGCGGGTGGGCATAGCCACTGTCCCATGCGGAAGTCAAACCAGCAGCCTTGTTGTTAGGAGCGTACACTCTATCCACTGAGCCATCTGGGTGGCAGCTCAGCTCAACGTGCTGAGTTCAGACTTAGTTGCGGGCAGGCGTAGCCCACCATCAAATAGGCAGTCTTGTTGTTAGGAGCATGTGCTCTCACCAGCTGAGCCTTCCGGCCACCTGTTGGCAGCTCAGCTGCAGCTCAGCTCGGGCACAGTGTCACTGGCCCATGTGGGAATTGAACCACCCTGTTGCTCAGAGCTTGCAGTCTTAAGCTAACTCCTAACCAACTGAGCCACTTGGCCAGCCCTGCCCATAGAGCTTTTGATCTCATGCATTGTAAAATTTAGTTTCCTGAGTTGATAATATTTAAGAGTTACTAATAAAAATATACACCTAGGTCAGAAGTAGCAATTGAATCCTGCATATATATCCTTTATTCTAACTAATCTTCCACTTTGGGTTAATTTATAAACAATGTATTCCTCTTCTGACTATGGAGTCTTAATAAATATTATTCACCTAATTCCAGTAACTCAGGAGGGGAATCTTAGGGCTATAATGAGCCCTCATGTCTCCATCAGACATGTTATCAGACATCAAGTTCTGTTCACTTTGTCTCCAAAAGTAGGCAAATAAATAAATAAAAATAACCCACAAAATTAATTATCAGAGATCTGCACAGGAAGTAGAGAATAGACATAGGATTAGTAAAGATATTATTTGCACATGATAGAAAACCAACTTATAATCAGCTTAAGGAGAAATGGAAACTATTGGATGGAATGATTACAAAGTCCAATGTCCTTGCAAAGCCTGTGTGTTTCAGGCAGGGCTAGATATAGGGACCCATGTAATGACATTAGGACCTGTATTTCTCTATCTCTACTCTGTTTGCCTCTATTCAACTTCTTTCTGCAAACTATTTCTCTCCATGTGACAGACAAGGTGGCCACCAGTAGCTCCAAACTCACATCCTTCAAGACTAGTAATCACAAAGCACATAGAACTTCTCTCTACCAGTGTTTATTAACTCCAGGAAAGGCTGTGATCATTTCTTTTTGAATCATATGCCCAAATCCGAATGAACCATTCTGGATGGGAGAGTGAGGTATTCTAGTCATCCTGGGTCATAAATTCAATCCATTCCATTTGGGAACCCAGTGATGAACATTATCACCAAAACAAAATGGAGCAGGGGAGGAGTTTCTCAAACAGATCAAAGAATGGAAATGGAAAGTCATGCCATTGAACAAAAAAATCTAGTTACCACGATCCACTAGAGTTACTCAATTAGCTGAATTAAGCAAAGGGTTGAGAAGGAACAATTAAGGCATGATAGATTAATAAGTTGTTTTAAAAGGTAAGGTGAACTTAAAAAAAATGTAATCAATGACAATCAAGTACCTATTAGCACCCAGATCTTAGCTTCTAAATACTAATCCCTACTGAAAGGAAATAGGATTCCTTAGAAAAGGGGGTGGTTCCAGGTCTGGGCAGGAAAAAGACAAGGTGAGTCTAGGACATTATGTACCAGAAAATGAATTTCACTTTAAAATTTTTAAATGGGGCAACCAGAAAATTTTAATTAACTGATATGAAGTTTTCTGCCTCTATCATCCCCTCAGGAGGCATATTATATCTGCTTGTTCCTCTTTTTTATTTTTTTATTTTTTTTTTTTTTTTTTAAAGATTTTTATTGGGGAATTGGTGGAGGGGAACAGCGTTGGGGAATCGGGGAAGGGGAACAGACAAGTTGCCGTCTTCTTGTTCTTCAGTTTAGTTGCGGAGGATGTTGCTTCACTGTTGGTATCGTCATTGCGCTCTTCCCGGATGAGGCAGATCGGTCGCTGGCCTCTGGATGTCGCTCATCGCGGCTATTGGCAGCTCACGCTTGGCTGCCAGCCGCTCACGCTGGCTGCGGGCCACTCACTGCAGCCTATGGCAGCCCACTGCAGCAGGGGCTGCAGCCTACTCCGTCACCGGGGCTCGCACAGCCCAGCTCCAGGTGGAGCTGTTGTTAGCTGTGGAGGGCAGTGTCACTGGCCCTCATGTGGGATCCGAACCGGGGCCGCTGGCATCCCAAAACCAGCGCTTAACCAATGCGCCACTCGGCCGGCCCTGTTCCTCTTTTTTAAATGATATAGTGCTATGGATATCATCTTTCTAAATCTTGCTAAACTTACAAAACTTCCATTCAAAAACATCTGGGCATGTATTTAAGGAGAGTCCTGACTTTTTCACCTTTCTGTGTATTCTAGAGAGCAAGAGAAAAGGAAATACATCCCCAAAATGGGGCTCAAATCCACAACGCTGAGATTAAGAGTCACACATTCATGTTTCCACCTTGAGTCGGACGGGGCAGGAGCTGTGGCAGTCCTTCCTCCTTCTCCTTCCCCATAGGGAAGCCTCTGTGGGCACCCCTCAGATATCTTAGATTTTTGTTTATTTTTGTATTATTTATTTTGACGTATTTTTAGGTTACTATTTCTCTGTATTTAAAATGAGACACACGAAGCTGAATGCTGAAGATCAAAGTTCCAGCTGCAGGTCACAACTCTTCCATTCAAACACACTCCAATGCTTTTTGTTTCATAGAAGTGTTTTACAGAAAGTTCTTTAAAATAATTTCATCCCAGACACCAGGTTTCTTCAGTGATACACAGCTCTGTGACATTTGTTTCTATACGATTGATAGGAATAAAAAGTGATTTCTATTTTTGTCTTCTTTTGGTAGCATAGAGAGGTAAAACTATCAGCCAGATTCCTTTAGTAATCGATGAGGAAAGGAAAGGCAAGAAGAGACCTGGGCTGTGCTGGCTGCTGGCTTCCAGTTGTTTTTCTGAGGGTGCGACTTCAGATGTGTTAAATCACACCCGTTGGCTGGCTGAGTGACGCGTTGGTTAAGAGCTGGCTTGGGATGCCAGCAGCCTTGGTTTGGGTCCCATATATGATTGCCAGTGACACTGCCCCCTACAGCTAAGATGGTGAACAACAGCTCCACCTGGGCTGCTGTGATTCCCCAGGATGGCATAGCTGCAGCCCCTGCTGCAGTGGGCTGCCATAGGCTACAGTGAGTGGCCGGCAGCCAGCGTGAGTGGCCAGCAGCTGGTATGAGCTGCCAAGAGCTGCTGTGAGCAGCCATCCAGAGGCTGGCGACTGATCTGCCTCACCCGAGAAGAGTGCAATGATGATACCAACATGGGCCAGTGAAGTAATGTCCTCCACAACTAGACTGAAGAACAAAAGGACAGCAACTTGTCTGTTCCTCTTTCCTGGTTCCCCATTTTTTAAGTGCCCTATCTCCTGTAGAGCCCAGAGTGGTGATAATGTGCTAGGGACTGCTGTGTTTTGGATTATTCATTGGTCCTGGAGCCCTCATGAAAGAAGGAAGTGGTCCCATTGGGTGGAACACATGTGGCCCCAAACCTGGGGGGATGGGGTGGCAGTAGGGCAGGAGATGGCAGTAGGGCAATGGTCGCCACAGCCAGAGAACCACTTGGGGGTAGGTTGAAGCAGTTGTCTTTTTCTGCAGCAGGAGGAGGAGGAAGAGCTCCTGGCAATCCTGGAACAGGCTCCGGCTTGATCCCAGAGTCTGTGGTTCCGTTCCTCTCTTTCTCTTTTCCTCTGGCTGCTTGGGACCTTCCCCAATTCTCACTGAGTCTGTGACCATTGACAATCAGCTTATGAAAGGATTTCTCTGCAGCCACTTCTGCACCTGCCTTGTGGCCTTGTGGCAAACTGGATGAAAGCACACTGCTGCCTCTGCACAACGGTGATCAGTGATCATCTGGATTTCGCCGAACTGGTAGAAATGATTTCTTAGATCTTAGATCTATCTCAGTAATGGTATCACCCAGACGACCAACATATAGTGTGGTGATAGTCTTGTCCTCTGCTGCATCCAGATGATGCATTATGCTTTTTTTTTTTTTTAGCTGAGCCATCCTGCCTCCTGTTGGCAGCTCAACGGCAACTCAGCTCAGGCTGGCATCGAACCGCCATTGCTCAGAGCTCAGCTCACACTCTTGAGCGAGCTCTTAACCAACTGAGCCACTCAGCCGGCCCATAGATGAGGCATTATTGAAGCCCGCTTTAGAAGCTTATTTGCCACAGGGTCACTGATTCCATAATATTGGTCCTTAATGTTCTGATCAGCGAAGGGGTCAGCTGGATCTGTAGGCTTCTCATGTCTCTATGGACACTCCTCTCCTCTCTTACGTTCTCCTTTCACCCAGAAGGAGCAAACGTGAGGTGGATTCCTTTGGTAGTAGGATATGGTCCAGGCCAGTTTGAGCAGCATGGCACAGGCAGATGTGGCATTCTCCAGCATGCCAACTGGCAATGTTTCATCAGAGTTGGAAATCTCCCTCACCATATTCTGTGTGTAGTACTCTTTAATAGCATCTGACTTTGGCATGCTATCCTTAAAAGGTAATCCTAGGGCTGGCTGAGTAGCGCGGTGGTTAAGCGCTGGCTTGGGAAGCCAGCGGTCCCTGTTCAGTCCAACATACGAGGGCCAGTGACACTGCCCTCAAAAAAAAAAGACTTCTTAAAAGACAATCATGCATCACAAACCTGGATGTTCAGGCCATACTCTATATAGATACAAGAGACAGTTCTGACAGACATTTTCCAATTTACTGCAGGTTTGGCACACTTCTGTTTTGGTGTGGGTTTTTTTTTTTAAAGATTTTATTGGGGAATTGGGGGAGGGGAACAGCATTGGGGAATCGGGGGAGGGGAATAGACAAGTTGCTGTCTTTTTGTTCTTCAGTCTAGTTGCGGAGAACGTTGCTTCACTGGCCCATGTAGGTATCGTCATTGTGCTCTTGCCGGAGGTGGCAGATCGGTCGCCGGCCTCTGGATGGTCACTCACTGCGGCTATTGGCAGCTCACGCTGGCTGCCGGCCACTCACTGTAGCCTATGGCAGCCCACTGCAGCAGGGGGCTGCAATCTACACCGTCGCCAGGGCTCACACAGCCTGGCTCAAGGTGGAGCTGTTGTTAGCTGTAGAGGGCAGTGTCACTGGCCCTCATATTTGGGATCCGAACCAGGGCCGCTGGCATCCCAAAACCAGCTCTTAACCAATGCGCCACTCGGCCGGCCCAGTTTTGTTTGTTTTGTTTTTTTAAATTGGGGAACAGTATGTTTTTCCAGGACCCATCAGCTCCAAGTCAAGTAGTTGTTTCAATCTAGTTATGGAGGGTGCATCTCAGTGGCCCATGCAGGGATCAAACTGGCAACCTTGGAACCATGAGCACTGCACTCCAATCAACTGAGCCAACCAGCCGCCCCACTGCAGTCTTCCTGAAATGCCTGTGGACCCTGGTGCTCCAGTGAAACTCTGTGAATGGCCTGACACAGATTTTACATTCTTTCCCATATTTTCCTTTGATCATTCTTATATATGGGTGTTCTTCAAGACACATCTGACAAAGAACAGGGAAGTCTGCATCCTCCCAGCTCTGTCTGTTGTAGGTTTTGGAACCCAGTGAAGTCGCCATGTTGAGAGCATCTGGAGGCAGAAGTAGCTTCCCAGTTGGCAGAGAGGACCACCAACAATTCCGTCAGGCCGCTCTATCTTTTTTTAACTGACTGTTACACACAACTATTGAGTTTTGTTTCAATTTTTGTGTATTTTTACTTTTTGAAGAGCTTAGTTCTTTTTCATACTTCTACAGCATTTTATGTAGCTCCTGTTCTCAAACATATTTTCATTATTATCTTTCATTTTTGTATACATAGTAAGGATAGTTTTATTATAGTCTATGTCTGATAATCTTGGCATCTGAAATCTGCAATTGTATTTCCATTGCCTGTTGTTCATTGGTTGTTGCTCATGGTGCCTTGTTTGCTTGTTACTTTTTATTGTGAGTTACCCATTTTCCTTGTAAATTTCTTTGTGTTGAGAATTCTGTGAGATCTAGAATAAAAGTGTATTTCTCCACAGAAAATTGTTTATTTCTGCTAGGAAGGGGATCAAGGACTTAACCAGTCATGGGTCAGTTTAAACTAAATCTTCTACCTGAGTTCTCTCTCTCTCTCTTTCTCTCTCTCTCTCTCTCTCTCTCTCTCTCTCTCTCTCTGGCCCTCAAGTGTACAGAATTGGATTATTCATGATCTTCGGTTCATGACACACTCTCAAACCCACCATCCCAAACAAAAAGGAAACCCTGCCAATAATATTTGCCCAAGGAAACCCTCCACCATCCCATTGGTATGCCTCCTCTTCAGTGTAATTATCCCCCAAATCCCATGGGAGGCAGGTGCTCTTGGCACCCCTTGGCACTCTTCTTTCCAGCACATGTTGAAAGCATTGGCAGGCAAGCACTTGTGACTCCATGGGAGGACTTCCCTGGGCCCATGTGCTGGACAAGCAGGAAAGGCTGGAGGAATTAATCCTCTTCCCTGAGTCTTGCCTTCCTCTCACCTCCAGGTACTGGAAGGAAAGGTGCCTTCCCACTGAGGGAGCATTTTGTGAAAATTTGGCACTGTGAGGCATCCTTGCTCAGGGTTCTGCATAACAGATGTGTACCCCTGTAGATCTCTTGTACATGCTTGTTAAATTTTGTCACAGGTTCGAGATATTCTCTGATACAGTTTTAAAGTGTGTGCTCTCAGGAATCCATTGCTTGATGTTATTTAGCTGCTAGGCATGAAGTAAGGGTGTAACCATGTAAGATCGTAACCTCTGACTAACAACATACCCACTATTGGTCTTCAAATCCTTGGATTTTCGAGATATCCCATGTGAACGGGAACAGCGTTTTGGATCCCTGGTCGGCGCCCAGGTGGAGCCCCAGATTACAGTGGAGGGGACTGGGCTTCTGGCAAGTGCTGGGGCTCAGGACCTGGAGTACCTGACGCCTGAGCTCCTGGTACCCTATCCTGACCTCGGGCAAGGGAAAAGGGGAGCACCAGGAGGTCATGCATGGATGAGGGAGGTGGGGGGGCACCTCAGGACCCCAGTTGCAAACACCAGTAGCCCTTCGCCTCCCCTTAAGCTCCTGGGCCCTCTTGCGGAGGCCATGGCCTCCTGAGCCCCGTGCTGTCAGGGTGCCCCAAGCTGGACGTTTCAAAGACGTCTGACTGGAGAAGAGTGGGTTCCTGATATACAGAGGAAGGAAGGACCTCTCTCCTTCAGTGCCTCAGACTGAGGCTGACAAAGTAGTTTGTTGGGAGACATGGCTCTGGACACACTTTGGCAACTGGGCCCACAATTAAATTTAAAAGGTAGCAGTGGGAGACACTAAGCCAACTTGAAGCCTTTTTAAAAAATACTTCCTACAGGGATTATTTGCGATCCTGTGCTGAGATCTCAGGGCCAAACCTAGATCTCTGACTCATATCTTGGGAGAAAAAGGTGGGCTCATTTGGGATTTGAACCCAGGACCTCTTGCACCCTAAGCGAGAATCATACCCCTAGACCAACGAGCCTAATGGATAGCTGTTGCCCAGTCTTCTTTGTGGCCAGTGTGGCATCTGAGGTGGGAGTGAGAGAGGGCAGAGCTGCACCCAGAGAAGACCCCGATTTTAGATCTGCTGGGAGAGGCTAAATTCGGAAACTGGTGGGCTCCGAGTCAGCCCAGCGCTCCCAGTGCCCACAAAGTAGGGAGCAGTCCCTGCGCGTCCCCCAGTCGGGTGGGTCCTGCTGCCCTCTCCCACCACCACGGTTCTGTGCTCAAACAAAGAGCCTTTGATTAAGAAGGCCGGCTGGCCAGGCAGGTGGTCTGTGTGTCCCCGCACCGCCCTTTGGTCACTATGCAGGCGCTCCTTGCACCCAAGAGCGCTGGGGACACGCTGGGGCAAAAGACCGCTAGCAGCTCCGGGTAGGGGGTGGGGGGCGGGGAAGAAGGTGGACACTCAACAGTGGGTCAAGGGCGCATGGAGGTCCTGAAGCCCCGCTCCCTGGGACGCCCTCTTTGGTAAATGCCGTGCCCCTCGGTGTGGCACCCGATGGATGCTGACCAAAAGGCTGAGGAGTGCATGGAGGAAGCAGCCACTACTGCCTCTACTCTCCGGCCTGCTCCCACTTCTTCTGGCACCGCCGCCCGCCCCCCTCCATCCCCACCCCCAAGACCCAAACCAAGAAAACAAGCGTCCAATGTGGGGTCTCCAACCCTCGAGGCTGACGAGGCTGACGCTGAGAATCGCTTTGTTTCATGGATTGAACAAGGCCAGCAAGGATCCTGGCCCTCAAGTGCCCTTAGATGGCCTTACACCAGGAGGGTGTGGCCCCTGAGGGAAGGTGGGTCAGGCCACCAAACAGACCTCGCAGTAGGGCAGGTAGGCGATGCCCTCGCCGCTCATCAAGGGGAGAAGGCTGGTCCTCTAGTCCCCAGACAGTGCATCCTCGGGGACGCAGAGGCCAAGTCCGGGTCGGAATCCGGGGCACTCTGCTGTCAGTATGTCCTCGGTGTCCAGGCGTGTCCCAACCCCCGAGGATCTGGCAGATCTGGGCTGAGCCCATCTGCGTGTGTGAAGACCCACCACCACTCCCCCAGCCCTCTGGATCCGTGGCGCGAATTTTCCTCGTCCTCTCATTCAAAGCCCTGGGGCTTGGGCATAGGCAGCAGAGGCCAGGGCCCACTGAAATTCTGCCCACAGAAGCCCTCTTCCCACTCACCCCCAACTAAAACACAACTTTAAGAGTAGGGTGCAACCCAGGATTTGAGCAGTGATCATCTCCAACTCTAAGAGATCTGTACCCCTAGAGCAACCCACGAAACAGCTTTCTCTTAATAAATAACCTCCTGTTTCCTGGGGTCATGTCCCTTAACCGCAGATACCACAGTTGTGTAGCAGGGGATGCCTTCTGTGTCACTAAGTCCACACTCTGGTTGTGCCAGCAGGAGTTTCTGCCTAGTCAGTCTGCCGTCCTCCACTGAAAATGCAGAAGAGTAAAGGGGAGCTCATACAGAAATTGAACCTGTGTCCTACATCGAATCCAAAGCAAGAATCATAGCTCTAAGACCAAAGACCCACCATGGCCTGGGTGGTGGGCTCCCTCCCCTTTTTTTCTCCTTCCTTCCTTGCCCTTCCGCAACTAACGCACAGTAAAAGCGCTGCAGTCAACCCAATAGCTTATTTGTTGGCGTGCGTACCTGTGAATTCTGCTCTGTGGATTCACAGATTTGCAGCCAATGTCAGATATCAGATGGGAGGGTTAGTTCTGCCAGATAAATCAACTAGATTATCCGCAATTACTCACTTATGCCCTGAGGCCCTAGAGAAAGGCTTCACTCTGCAGCTCTGGAGGCCTCGAAATCACGGTTTCCCAAGTGGCAGGGCAGATGTGGCCTCCTGCCCAGGCTGTGCTCCAGTGGAGAAAGGAGCAGGCAGCAGTGCCCAGGGTGAACTATCCTGCCATTCCCACACTGGGTCCAATACTCAGTCCCAAAGAACTGTGCCACCTCCCTGGGCTGGAGGCCTCTTGGGGGAGGGGGGTAGATGGAGGAGTGGGGTGTCAGGACAGAACAGACACTGGAATTCCCAAACTACTGAACATTGGGACCCCTGTACCCCTCTACTTAATCAGGAGCCTGAATCACTCTCCCCTAATATGATCCTATGAGGGCCATGGACAGTTACTAGAGAGGGGTTGGCAGCAAGCAAGTGTTTTCTGTGGATTGCTCACTGGTACAGGGGAATGACTGCAGCTTAGGGTGCAAGAGGGTCAAATCCTGGAGGGGGTGGAGGGAAGGGAAACCCTTGGAATCCTTCCCAGGGCCCTTGCTAACAAGGTGTGAGGAAGTCCCCAAGTCTGCCTTAAAGGGCATTGGTCATTGCCTTGTCCTGGGTGTGGATGGCTGAACTACTACTTAGAAATGGGAGTCCCCTGAGGGGTGGTGGGTGGTAGCAGACCCTTGTTCAAGGGCCAGAGCCCAAGCATGGCTTCCTGAGGTGAGCTGGCATTTATTTTTATCAGCTATACCCCCATTTTAGACCAAGGCAGACAGCTAGGAGCAGAAAACCACGTGGAACAGGAACCCACAATGCCTCGATAAAGAACTAGCCCAAAGTGAGTCTCAAAACCCACAACCCTGAAGTTCAAGGTCTCATGCTCTACACACTGAGCTATCCTGGTAATCACAGTGTAGTTTGCTGAATCTCTAGGTTAAAGCTGAGTTTTAGCTCAGGGCGATGCCAGAGTCTGGATTGGACTGTGGACAATGTTTTCAGTTGTACACATCGCCCTCAACCCAGACCCCAAAGGTCAGATGCAACCTGAGACCTCCAAATGGTGCCAGGCGCTGAGTTGGATCCTGGTCGTTCTCTGTGCCCTGGGCCCTTGTACCCTGATGTCACAGGAGGTGGGAAAATCACCTTGAGGTCGCTACAGGGTGTAGAAACCAGGGACACCTTCCTCAAGGAGAAGAAAAGCAGGCCTCACTGTTGAGGACCGTGTAGCCCAATATTGAGGGGCATGCAGGCTGACTTTAGCCGGCTTGGTGAATCTGAAAGTACTGTTTTTTGTTTTTTTAAAAAAAATTATACAACAGTCCTCTTTATTTAGTTGTAACCCTAAGTCAATTTTCCTTAAAATGGTAATATTTCACTCTTACTATTTTTATACCCCTTAAAGCAAACAAGACTTTACCATGTGTTCCTCAATTTTGTATTCCCTTGAAGCCTGTGATTTATTACAAAGTGTATGTTTTGTTAAGGTTTGTGATAAGTCTTGAGAGAACTTTAGGTACAGTTAAGCCAAAATTAATCAGTTAAATTTAAATATCAAAAGTGAGATTCTCTTTAGTATGCAGACCCAGGATTACAGATTATGTAGAAACTGAGTCTGGGTCATAAAGAGATTATCATAGATGGGATTACCCTTAAACGTAGAAAAGGTCACAGTGTGCCCTAAGGAGAACAATTATAGGGACTAAAGGTCTTAAGAGAAAAATACATCAAGACTATGTGGAACTTAAACTTGTGATTGGATAATGGTCAAAAGTCCCAATAAAAAGGACATGTTATTGCAAATAAAGTGTGACACTTTTTTCTCTTTAACTCCCCCAGTGTCTCCACTGTCTCCCTTCTTTATTTTCCTCCCCTGCACTTACTCTCTCATTTTCTGCCTTTTCTGTAACAAAAATTTTCTGTCTTTCGTATCGCCGACGCCGTGTCCACCTTCTTGAACCCTGGTCAGCGGAGGCTTGTCCCCCACACCTCACCCTTCAATTCCTTGTTCTCTCAAAATATTTTGCTGAGCTACCACTTGAGTCCATCCGGGTTACCTGCTAGGAGCAGGCCCTTGGGATCCAGTTCCTTCGGTGGGAGTGGCACAGAGCCAAGGTCTGCCAATTTGAGACAAGAGGCTGTTCGGGTTCCTGCCCAAAGGGGTCTGGAGGAGTGTGAGGTGTGGGGGTCGCAGGGGCTCAGGGAATTGAGCATGGCCTCAAAGAGAAAACCTGGCTTCTGCCAGACCATCTTGGGGAGGTGAGCTGGGGTGGGCGGGCAGGCCAGAAGCTCAGGCAGGAGTTAATGCTGCAGTGTTGAGGCATTATTCTAAATGCCTCTAAAAAACAAAAAGACAGCAACTTGTCTGTTGCCCTTTCCAGATTCCCCAACGCTGTTCCCCTCCGCCAATTCCCCAATAAAATCTTTAAAAAATAAAAAAATAAAAAAATAAAAAAATAAATGCCTCTAAAAGATAAATAAGTTTTAATATCCCTAACAAATCTTTGAGGCATGAGCTGCTATTATCCCCCACTTTACAGGTGAGTAAACTAAGGCCCTTGAGAGCACAGGTTTTATAGGTCCAGATTTGCAGATGGAGAACTAAGGAACCTGGTCCTGTCACCCTGCCTCATCCCTAAAGGAACTGCCTAGGATTTGTGTCCTAGAATTTTCACAACTAGGAGGATCCTCAAGACCCCAGACCACGAGCCACTTGGCCATGGAAATCCCCAGGACAAGATTTCTCCAGGAAGCACAGAGTTCTACAGAGGCTGAGGGTCAGGGATGGAGTCTGTGCTAAGAGGTTTGGATGCATGGCTCTAGGACAGGAGTCAGCTGTGTGTGTCCACAGTGTCCTAAAGAGGGATCTGAACAATGAGTGGGGTGGGTGGGGCTCCAGCTCCAGGAACCCCTCTCTCCACCCTCTCTGCAGTCCTAGAAAGGAAACCCTGCATCTGTGCGCATCCAGGTGGCCGAATGGAGAAGGCATCCAGGAATGTGGGTTTCAGTCCAACCCGAGGTACAGCGGTTAGTTACACCCTAGGCCAGACAGTCACACAGACTTGCCTTGTTCACCTTCAGCTGTGACTTGACACTTGTGACTGTCTCCCATTTAAAAATGAAGGGAAACAGGGCCTGTGAAAAAAAATCATGCCTCTAGACCAAGGATCCTCTCACCTGATTTGCCCCAGGGTCTCCCTGCTGTGATCCCAGAGCTCTGCACAGGGCTGCGGTGGGAGGAGGGTCTCAGCCCCCTTTGGAATGAAGCCGGGTCCTGTGGGGATGAGGACACATGTGGAGGGAGCCCTGAGACTGGATCCTCTGGGTGAGGGCAAGAAGTTCTTTGCTAAAATAAACAGGTCAGAGTTTCTTCTCCTAGTTTAGAGATGAGCGGAGGGTGCCAAAACTCCTGTTCCCTGTCCCCATGGACTCTGGGTCTAGGACCCTAGGTGTGAGGCCTGGTGCATCTGCTATGGCCCCACTTGCCTCTTGGCGTCTTGGATAAACTAGAGCCTTGTCCTGGGTACCAGCGGGAAGGAAGTTCCTGCTGGCAGGTTCTCATTGACCTGTGATTGTCACGCAAGGTAAGCTTTCCAGGATTGAATTCCCTGATCTTCTGAAAGGGGCTGAGGAGGGGGGCTCACTAAATTGTACCCCTTGAGTCTCTAATGAACTCAGAAGCTCAGGATCAGGAGGCAGAAGACCTCACTCTTTTGTATTTAATTCACATCTGCACCCCCTCTGGGAAGGTGCAAGGAGTTAGATCCAAGGGTCACCTTCAGCCCAGAGATCCTGACAACTGGGCAGCCTTAGACACCTCAAAATAATTAAGAACTATGCCCATCAATCTGAGGTAGGAAGGCATCTGAGAGTGCTGTGTGAGATTAATCAGCTGCAGCCCTGATTCCCCAGAGTTCTGCTGTTCCTTCCCCAGCTTCCTTAGACAACAGCAAACAAGCTAAAATCCCAAAATGCAACTGTAAGTCAGGTCCACAGGGACTGGACTCTTCCTTTAGCACAGGTACCCTTGACTCCTTCACCTTGTCTGAGGCTGGAGGTCTTTCTCCTTTAGTAACAAAGCACCATACCTTCCCTGCATCTGCAAGGGTGGTCTGTAATCCTAGTCCTAGTCTGGAAAATATTATGGATCAAGATCCTGGGATCTGGTTCGTGGGTCCTCTCATGGGGTTGGTGCCACAAATTAGGGTTGTGTTTAGACTCAGTGAATGTCTGTCTTAAGATTATAAGTCACGGGCCTGCCGAGTGGCACGGTGGTTAAGCGCTGGCTTGGGAAGCCAGAGGCCCCGGTTCGGGTCCCACATGTGAGGGCCAGTGACACTGTCCTCCAAAAAAAAATAAAATAAAATAAGTCTAACCCTCAGGGAATCCTGTTCAGCTGATCTTGAAAATGCCGCACCCAAGGTGGGGCTCATGCCCTACCACCTGAGCTAAAGGGAAGTCAACCTGGGACTTCTTCCAAAGAGAGGAGAAGGCAATCCTGGGATTGAGCACACACAAACTCACACCTACATCCACCGTTACCCCCACCGTTCTCCTAGGCCAGTGTTGTCCCCAGGTTGACTCCCCTGTTCCCCCCTGAAGCTGGACCAGAACTTCAGGATTGAAAGCTGCAAGGGGACAGGACAGTCTTGTCCAAAATTCAGGGACCTGGGTGGGGGCACGCTGACCCACACAGACAGAGAACCAGTTGCATGACAGCAATGAGAGGCCAGTCCCTAGTGGCACCAAGCACCCCTCTCCCTCCTGCTCGGGTTCCAAGGATCCGTAAGCAGGGGTCAGCTGCGCTAAACAGCCTCCCTCCTTCCCAGTTCTGGGATCCAACCGAAACTTCCCCCTAACAGTCCCTACCTCCCAGGAGGCAGGAAACTGGGGACCCTCTTGTAGATGGGAGGGCAGCATCAGGGGGTCCATGTTACTAGAGATAGGTGGGACAAGGCATCCCTTTCTATAGTGAATGGCCCCTTGAAAATGAGTCCCCCTCGGCCTGTGGGAGCTCTTGGGTCCAAGTGTAGGGCAAGCCTCACTTTCAAACTCTCAATTGCCTTCCCTGCACCCCTCCCCACAAACCGTCCACCCCCCACTACCCTACCTCCACCCCGCTTTAGGGCAGGCAGAGTGGCATGAACTGGAGGTGGGGCCAGTACCTGGGTGCGGCGCAAGCTCGGGCCAGGGCCACCGTCTTTCTTTCCAATCGGTTACTGAGATCTTCAACCAAATATAAGGGAGGACTAGCGCGGCACTCTGGGTCCCTTCATGTCGATCCAGCTTAGGGATGTCCCGTGGGGTTAAGGTTGTGGGACAGACAGTACCTGGGCCAAGGAAAGGACCTTTGGAGGATCCAAAGCCATAAGAGGTCCTTTGGGTGCTGAGCCCAGGGGAGAGAGGGCTAGACCCAGGACAGGAGACCCTGCATATACTCAGACCTTAGTCCCCTTTCTGTACGCGGGCAAGATGGCTTTGATCTAAGGTTCATGGCAGAGGCCACCCAGTTGGGAGGGAACGCTTATCTCAAGTTTGGGTCCCACAGGGCGCCCCCATGCAGTCCTGGAGCAGCACCCAGCTCCGCAGCAGCCCAAGTCCCTGTGCCTCAGCCTGGGCCAGGGGGAGGTCCTAATGGCAGATGAGCAGGGAAAACTGAACCCAGAATTTTGAGACCTGCAGCACTGAACTGCATCCCTCTTTGGAAAGAACAACTGACAACTGGGGAGCCTTAGGCTGAACCCAATCCTCCCTACCATGTACCTCTTCCCTTCAAGGGCAGCTGGGACATTTCCCCATCTGAATGAGGAGGGAGCAAGTGGACAGAATCAAGGACAGAGGTGAAAGGAAGTTTGGTCTGTTGGTCTCTGTAATTCAGCTATTTTTCTTTCTAGGATTGTCAGGTTGCTACATCCCAATGGGACCAAGGTCCACTCAGGGCCAGGAAGGAGTCTGTGGGCCCATCCCAACAGATAACAGCAACCACAAGACCTTCCAGTCTGTGGGGCTGGCCTGGGCCTGTGATCACATCTGCTTGGCCAAATGACCTCAGTGCTTTGGCATGGGGTGGAGCAAAGATACATGGTGTTTCCCCAAACTGCAGATCTCAGTATTCTGGGGCACAGGGTAGTGGCAGGGTACCCAGTCCAGATAAGACTGAGTTGGTGTCCCAAGCCCCAGAGATGAGGGCACACTCCACCCTGCTCCCTTGGTCAATCCTTATCTCACCCACAAAGGGAAATCCAGGCTGTGTGGCAGGCAAGACAGGAGAGCAGAAATTAGAGTCACCAAGGAGCAGCAAAGGGACTTTTTTGGCCTAAGGATGTTTTTCTTGCTTTGGATTTGAGAGGCCCTGAATTCAATTTCAAAAGACCTCCTAGTCTGAAGCAGGCAGTGTGGGGCCTGGCTCTGATGTCTTTGGGAACCAAAAAGGCGGGACACCTCCAGCAGGCCTGGGGTCTTGAGCCCTCAGTGTTAGGGACAGCTAAGAGCTTGGGTTTGCTGGATCAGGGGGTCACTCAGACACAGACAGGGCTCTCCGGGTTGGCCTGTGCTCAGGGCGCAGTCCCCTCCAGATCACCCCTAAACGCCAATGAGCCACCAGCAGGAGCTCCCTCTGATGCCAGTTACTTCTATTCCTAAAGCACATGACTCCTATACTCAGGGTGATACTTTTGTCCTAGTTCTGTGATGCTCAAACTGTGTGTGGAAGCACTTTCATGGTATTTTAAAATTTCCAGGGATATTTTAAAGCGTTGAGGGAAACAGCAATTCTCAACCTCCATCAGACACTATACTCTGTGAACTACTAGCTTGAGACAGATCAGTTTCATATTTTGATGATGGTATATTTTTGCAAACCTGGGCTTTCCATGGTTTCTGTGATTAAAAGCAAGCGGTGCAGGAAAATCAGTGTGGAATAGGAACTGAGAGCAGCAGTATCAAATTTGATTCTAAGGTTGGAGAAGCTGTAAGAGCCTTACCAAGTACACCTGTCCTATTAGAAAATAATTATGGTTATTTAAAAGGAATATAAAAGTATTCTTTCCAAAAAGTAATGTACTGGGTCGGATAATGTCCTTCTAACACTTCTGCCCACCCAGAACCTCAGAAGCTCGGGGCTTCGCATATATTAATTAAGATGAGACCATACTGGAGGAGGGTAGGCCCTAACCCAATGACTGGAGTCTTGATAAAATGATTATATGAAGACACAGAGGTTCACAGAGGGAAGAGGTCCATGTATAATAATAATGGAGACAGCAACTGGAGTCATGGGGTCTATAAGCCAAACATCCCAGGGAACCACCAGAAGCTGGAAGAGGCAAGGAAGGATTCTTCCCCAGGCCCTTTAAAGAGTAGAAAAGGTGGTCTGCTGGTGCCTCGACTTTGGACTTTGGGCCTCCAGAACTGTGAGAGAATAAATTTCTGTTGTTTTACATTTATCTTTTTTTTTTTTTTCTTCTTCCAGCTGAGCCATCCTGCCACCTGTTGGCAGCTCAACGGCAATTCAGCTCGGGCTGGCCTCGAACAGCTGTTGCTCAGAGCTCAGCTCACACTATTGAGCGAGCTCTTAACCAACTGAGCCACTCGGCCGGCCCAACTTAACCAACTGAGCCACTCGGCCGGCCGGTTTTAAATTACCCAGTTTATGGTAATTGGTTATGGCTGTCCCAAGAAACTAATACAGGTACTGAGTTGGTAAGACTTTTTTTTTTTCCAAATAGCTACTAAGGTGTGTATGGATCTAACTCCCTAGTAAACTCAACTGTTATTTCTTCTACCTGAAGAACACTTGGAAAAATTACTGAGACTAAAGATGCCCTGAAGGGAGAAATGTGTGGAATTTCTCTTGAGTACCAGCCACAGTCCTGGAGCCTGGAATTCCAAGGGGGTAGGGGCGGGACAGGGACACGTGCTCTGGTGTCTCTCCAAGAGATGCCTCGGTTCCCATCAAAAAAGAAAGAAAAGCTGGTCCTACCAAACACTGAGCCTGGCCTTTTAACAGCCCCAACCGTTGACAGAAAACAAAAGAAAATTAGCTGATGGAAATCATATACCCTTCTCTTCCCTCTCCCCCAAACTGGGAAGTAAAACGGTCTATGTCTGTTTCCCTTTTACTGGGGGAATGGAGCACTCAGGTACTGGGGTGCCCCTGTTTCCCAGCCTCCTTCTGGGTGGCTCCCCTGGTCTCAGTTCAGCCCTGCTCCTGGAGATTCACCCCTCACCATCTGACACACACTACTGAGGGCCGGCCGCCCAGACTTCCTGGAGTTCTGGGTTTGAATCATGTTCCCCAGGAGAACATAACATAGCAAAGCAAGTCATTCTGGGTTTACTAAATCTACGAGTAAGATACTTGTCGATATGAGGGTCCAGATATTTAAGTCAACTCACTCAAGATGGAGAGTGAAGTCTGTACCCGAGACAGTTTGAGGGTTCAGGTAAGCCGCATATGAGTAGCCTATATAGTATTAACAGTTAACTTAAATACTTTCTTTTTGTTTTATCCGTCTTTATCAGAGAGAACTACACACCCAATGTGGGGCTCCAACACTTGGCCCTCAGGCTGAGTTAGTCAGGTAAAGATAATGACGTTTGCAGGCACAGCAACAAAGGCAAAGGTGTGTCCAGCTGTGGGAGGGCTGCACAGGCGTGGCTGCCCCTGGAGCCACCCTCTGAGCATTCAGGCAGTCCAGCACATGCTGACATTGAGAACCTGTGTTCCCCATTCTCAGCTAGTTGTGGGCAGAGAGGGAATCCTTTAATCTCAGGGTTTAAGTGGAATTTTTGGCCTAGGGCCATCAGCCACAGCCCTGGGTCAGAGCCTCTCAGGGTGGTCCTGGCCGGGTGGGGGTGTGGGTAGGGGTGGGTAGAGGCAAGGAACCACCTCTCTCCAGGGCCTAAGTGCAGCTCAGAGGAGCCTAGATACAGGTTTTCCCTGCGTGGGATAAGTCCAGCCTGTTTATGGCTCCAGTTCGTTCAAAATGACCCAAAGGATGACTTCATCCCACTCTCCTGTTGACCTATGTGTAGGGTGCAGAGAGGCACCATGAAGTCCCACTGGGGAAAGCTCATGGGTCGTTTTTGTTTGTCTTCGCATCTGTGAGTCCATGGAACTATAGCTCTGCCCACCATGGCCAGTGTCTTGGGAATCTCTTGGAAAAATCCAACTGGTCCCGTGCCCCGCCCACAATAGCTTATCTTCTAGAAGGTCCCTGGAGGAGGAAGGCTCATGTCTACCTTTCCTGACTAGTGGATAAGAGTGGCAGCTATGCCCTGTGAAGGCTCGTGAGGATGGAGGAATACTGGAGCCATGGCCCCAGCTCCGCTCCTCTCCTTGAGCAACAGAGAGAGTAATGCACCAGCATGTTCCTCTGCTTTGGAGGCCTCGGTTTGCAGGGCGTGGAGAGGCCAGCCGAGCTCAGGACCAGAGGGAGGCAGAATCGAGTCCCGGATCTCCAGAGCTGCAGTCTCCCTTCCAGGGCTTAGAGCTGCACACCCCCAAGCCTCCTGCAGGGCCACTGGGAGAGAGCGGGGAAAGGCCAACGCTGTGATGCGGCAGTAGGGATATGGGAGTGAAGATAACCAGGAATCCGCAGGTGCAGACTAACCTGGAATGTGAGTCACTGGTTTAGGGGTATGAGCCGCACTTAGGGTGCGAGAGATCCTAGGCTCAAATCCCTCTGGGGACACCCACTCCGGCTTCCACTCCTCCCAGGAGGAGCAGCATCTGCTGGGCTGGTTAAAAGCCAGGGCCCTTGCCGGGCAGCAGGACCCTAGTCCAGGAAGCCCCTCACCTATGTTCCGGTGAGCCAGCCGCTGGATTGGCTGCTTCTCATGTTAATGACCAGTGCGTGATCGGAGTGTACACCTCAAGAAATGGACTCCCCAATCCTTCGGTCCCAGTTTCTCCTCACCTCTTTTCCTGGCCTCTTTCCCTGGGTTCTGAGCAGTTTCTGCAGGTCAGCCTCCATGTCCTCTGAATTATTCCGGCCATCTAATGATGGACATCGATTTTATCTTTGCCCACATGGGGAGCAGTAAGGGGCAAACCCTCCTCCCCGCCAGCCAAGGGGTGTCAGCAGAGGCATCAACTCCATTCCTGCCGAGTAGTAAAGAATCCCCAGGCGGCGCCCCCTTTCCCCACCAGAGGGCGCCTTGTCAGAGTGCTAAACAGAAGACTTAAGCTAGATAGTCTGAAAATGTCCAAGATACAATGAAAATCACTGGTCATACTAAGAACCAGGAAAATCTCAACTCGAATAGAGAGGACTCCCTCCACACACCGACACAAGATTGGAACCATCTAACAAAGAGGGTAAAATGTGGTAAAGCAGCCACTGTAAAAATGCTTAAACGAGCAAGTATGACCCACTTGAAACAAATTCAAAAATGGAAATATCAAAGAAATAGAAGATACAAAGAATAACCAAATGGGAAACATAGAACTGAAAATACAATAACCAAAATAAAAAGCTTTAATGGATGGGCAACAGCAGAATACACAAGACAGAACTAAGAATCAGTGAACTTAAAGACAGAGTGATAGAAATTATCCGATCTGAAGAATTAAGAAAATAGATTTTAAAAAATAGTCTTGGGGATTTGTGGGTTTTCACAAAATATCTAATATTTGAGCCATTGGAGACCCAAAAGAGGAGAAAGATGAGGCTAAACAGTATTAGAAGAAATAGTAGCTGAAATTTTCCTGTGTATTTTTTTTTAAAAAAATAGACTGCTTTTTAGAACAGTTTTAGGTTCATAGCAAAATTGAGCAGAAATACAGAGTTCTCATAAACCTTCTGACCCCACATACGCACAGCCTCCCTCATTCTTGTATATTTTAAAAACCTCTCTTCCTCTACTTGTTTCTGACATATTTTAAAGCTCATACAATATTGCTTCACACATCAAGGTGTTTTACTTTTTTTTGCAAATATTTCTTCAAATAAAGTCTGTTTGTTTTAAAATATCCACAATGCCACAAGCACATCCAACATTAACCTTAGTATTCTCTCATCCCCAGTCCAGTAAGGACTGACCCACTCCCTGCAGGGATATCTTCGCTCCTGCCCCTGAATCTTGAAAGACTGGATCCCAAGGCAGAGGCCCTGTGGCAGGTGACCTGGCTGGACTGTGGAGTGAAGCTGGGGATGGTTTGGATTGACACACACACACACACACACACACATGCCATACACTGCAGGGACATGCTGTGCAGTACAGAGTGTGACACCAGGTTCCCACCTTACAGAGTCCAAGACCCATATCCCAGCGCAAGCTGCAGCCCAGAAGGCGCACAGGAAGGAATCGGAGTGTTCAAGTGGAAGCAAAAGGATGAGGAAGGATGTTGAAGAAATTCATGGAGCCTTCAGGTGTCCCACACTGCCACTGCCCATGACCCAGGGCAAGGTGTATCCTGTCCACTGAGCACACCCAGACAATCGGCCTCAGAATCCAGGCCTGATCCAGCCACTGGGGTCCAGCTGCAAAATGCACTCACCATGCGGCCTGTCTCCCACCCATCCCCACAGGCCCAGACCCCACTCCACTCTGCTAGGGATTTCATTTATGCCCTAAAAAGATCAGAAACAACAAACTGTGGACTCCTCCAGGATTTGAAGCTGACACGAGAATAACACCTTCTGCACAGGGACCTTCCTTGACAACATATACTTCGCTGCCCTGGACTGTTGGTTCCCATTCACTGGACAAATGATAGCTGAGCCCAGCTTGAGCTAGGCCCTGGACTGAGGCTGGGCGTAGAAGGGAGCAGACCCCGGTGTGGAAGTGGGGAAGGAGGCATAAGGGAGGGTGACCAATGACACAGAAGAGGACTTGGAGAGGAACTATCCTGCAGGAGGAAGCGGTAGTGGTTTATTCCCCTTAAGGATCAGAAGTCTTAAAAGATTCTGGCCACAGGAGAAGAAGCCCCAGCCAGAGTGCCTGGTTATCCTAGTTGACCTCCACAGGCCTCAAAGTCAGGCGTTCTGTGCAGCAGACCTACTCACTCAGGAACTCTACTCAGGAGGCATGAAAGGGACACCCAGCACCATGACCCAAGCTTAAGCTGAGAAACCTGTGGCAGAGAAACCACCGGCCCACAACTCTGGGATTGGTATCAGGAAACCCTTCCCAGATTGAGGCCCCCTGAAGTCCCCACCAAAGCCTCAGTCTTTGCCTGTATTAGCCATATCTTTTATTTTCTGTATTCTGATGCTTTGACTGTCCCTCCCAGGGTTAGCCAGCTTGTGGAGATAGCAAACAACTCCTCCACTAGCAGGTATTTCAAATGCAAACCAACCAATCCAGAGTCCACAGCCTCCAACCAGCTCTTACATGTGGCTTTCACACTCCAGGATACTGTCCACTTGTCAGAATAACCCCAAGGCCAGAAACAGCCAACTCAGAACAGCACTATGCCCCAGAGCACGCTGAAATTTTGAAAACTAGCCAATCTAAACCTGTTTACCCTGACTCACCTGTTTCACCTTCCGTGAAACCACAATAAAGGCTCTGGCCCCGGTTTCCCCTTCATTCCCTCTGCCTCCTGAGGGACTCGGGTGCTTTTCCTGTGGTCCCCTGGTGAAGGTATGTTCCCCTCCTCTTGGTAACTGTGAGTAACAAGCCATCTTTTCAATGGCTGCATCTGTTGGACCATACCTGAACAATGATAAAAACTGCTGTTCTTCCAGCGCGGACAAAAGAGACTCCGTCCAGAGCGCAGCCTCAGGAGGCCTGGGCGGACCCCCGCGCTCTTGGTCGTTCCAACACTGAGGCATAGCCCCTTCCTCCCCATGCTCAGTCTACTGCGGTTTCCTTCTTTCCCGTGGTTGTGGAAGGCCCTTCGGGAAGCCCCTCAGGAAGGAAAAAGACGCTTGAAAATGTGGGCTCATCCAGGATTTGAATTTATGACCTTTTACACCCAAAGCAAAAATGTACTCCCAGGCCAAGTTGTATGGTCACCCCGGATCCTACGACTTGCCTGGCACACACAGACCAGGTCTCCAGCTCGCGGAGACAGGCGCGGCCTCGAGGAGTTTGTCCCCATCCCCACCCCCATCTCGGGTCCGGAGGAGCGGGATCCAACGCCAGGCAATCCGGGTTCAGTTACCCTCAGTTCCAGGAGGAAGCCACAGGCTTGGAGGTGCCCGCCAGGTTGCACCCGACCCAGGCGGAGCAAACCACAGTTGGTAGCATGATGCCAGGGTAGCATGATGCCAGCCTCCACTGGCCTGGAACTCCGCGGAGTTCCAGAATCTACACCCTGAAAACATGAAGGTGTCTGAAAACAACAACAACAACAACAACAACACTGGGCTCGTCCGCGATTTGAACCCGGGACCTTTCGCACCCAAAGCGAGACTCATACCCCTAGACCAACGAGCCAACACGGAGAAATACCGCTGACGTTTGCAACTGGAAGCTTGCGCTCGCGGCTCCGCCCTCGTGCCTTGGCAGAGTCGCGGCTTCCTGGTCCCTGAAGTGTGGGAGGAAGGGGCCGGTTCTGATTCCAGGAGAGGGGGAAATGAGGCGCCGCCAGAGCCTGCCCCAGATGAAGAGCTGCAACCCATCCGGCCCCCAGACCCGCAGAACCTTACTCCCTCCGACCCCGCCGAGGGCCACTAGCCCCAAGCCACTGGAGGAGAGAGCAGGTGACAAGTCAGAGGGAGAAAGGCCGTGTGGCCCGGGTGAGCGTGGAGGTCTCTCATGGTGGACCCCAGCTCCGAAATTTCACCCAAAGTGGAACACAAGTCCAGGACCCTGAGAATGAGGCTCTGCCCTCCCCAAACCGGCCTGCCAGGGCGATCCTCAATCATCTCGGGGTTCTGCGCTGACCCGAGGCTCCTGTCCTCAAACGAGCCCTCTCTTGGCCCAGAAGACCCTCGCAGCTCTGGAACCTCCATTTAAAGGTCAGAGCTGGTATCCGGGTGTACTTCTTTCCCAAAGGGCAGCTGCTCCAACGCCCCAAACTTATCTGCCCTCTTGGCACTGGCAAGGGACCCCCTCATCCACCTGGGAAGGAGGTCTCCCTAGCTTGAGTCCGCGGGGAGGCCCTAAGCCTTCCTGGTCTGCTTCATGCTGCGCGCCCTAAAAAGAGCTTGAAAATGAGGGGTTGTCGGTGATTGGAACCCTAAGCGAGGACCCTGCCGCGGTTCCTTACTAGCCTTCGCTAGTGACCCTCATCCCGGTGCCGTTCCTTGCCCTGTACCTTTCAGGCTCCCCCAGAGCTGCTGGAGCCACGAAGAGCCACGAAGACTCACGACAGACGGACAGCTTGATTGACAGAGGCCTGGCAGTGCTCGCGCTCCCAAGGCATTCAACGCTCCAAGGTCGGGGATGCAGGTGCTCAGGATCCAGGGCACATACTTACCAGTTTTAGAACAGGGGAATTCTGGACAACTTCAACTAGCTTGTGAAATGACACCACGCTATAGTCGCCCGGAGCATGAGATTCTTTAACTTTTTTTTTTTTCTTAAGGCCAGTGTCACTGGCCCTCATATGTGGGACCCGAACCGGGGCCACTGGCCACTGCGCCACTCGGCCGGCCCGGAGCATGAGATTCTTAATCTCTACGTTGGGCGTTAGTTCTGTCCCAAAGACCTTACAACTAAGTAGAGGTGAGTAGGTCCATATAAATTAAACCTCCTCGGAAGAAAAATCTGTTGCTGGTCCAGGGAGGCCGGCACGCAGGAATTGGCCTTCAATCTCACCAGGGCAACTTTCTTTTGTCTCATTAGCGAGATATATATATATTTTTTGCTGAGCCATCCTGCCACCTGTTGGCAGCTCAGCGAATGCTCAGCTGGGGCCGGGAATTCAACTGGCAGCCCTGTTGCCCAGAGCTCGCACTCTTCAGCGAACTCTTAACCAACTGAGCCACTCGGCCAGCCCATATATATATATATTTAAAAAGTGGAAACTGACACAGAATTTCCAGATACACCGCACAGAGCGGCGAGGACTTTTGTGGAAGGGAACACTCTCAGGAAGAGGGAGAAGCAGGATAAGGCAGGTGCCCCAGTTACTAAACTCTTACCTCTCTGCTTCAAACTCATCCTTCAGAGGCCTACTTAGTGAGACTGCTTTGCCAATTGATCCATGTAGGTTTTGCCAAGAGGAGGGAGTAGAGATACCGAAAGGCTGGAGGAGGAAAAAGGGACTCGCTATGTCCTGTTTCCTGTTCCTACTGCCCCTCCTTCACTTTTTTACCCATGCAGCAACAATTCATTCCAGAAATCGCAGCTGAATCCAGTTTGAAGTTTTCCCCTCACTCACAGAATCAACCTCATCATGGCTCATTAGAGACACCAGTGCAAGCTGACTGAAGTCCCCTCCTAAGAGGTCTGTATTCCAGCCCCCAGAAACACCTACTCTAGCTGAATGGCACTTCTTTAGAGATCTGCTTTCGAGCTCCCTAAGGCCCGCTCCGAGCTTCTAATTTTTGTTTTTTTTAAGATTTTATTGGGGAATTGGGGGAGGGGAACAGACAAGTTGCTGTCTTTTTGTTCTTCAGTCTAGTTGCGGAGGATGTTGCTTCACTGGCCCATGTTGGTATCGTCATTCGGTCGCTGGCCTCTGGACGGCCGCTCATTGGGGCTATTGGCAGCTCACACCGCTGCCAGCCGCTCACGCTGGCTGCCAGCCACTCACTGTACCAAACTTCTAACTTTTAATATCCCCACCTCTTCCCTTGGTCCCCCAGCCCTATGGGTCATAGCTGCTTTCTCTGTGTCCCCTTTCTGCCTCCTCAACTGCTTCATTAACAACTCTTCATACCTAGTTAATCATTGTTTCATTAGTAAATCCCCAGTTTTATTGAGGTGTAACTGACAAATAAACACTGTATATAATGAAGGTGCACAATGTGATGATTTGATATACCTGTACATTATGAAATGATTATGACGATCATGCTAATTAACACACCTATCACTTCACATGGTTACCGTGTGTGTGTGTGTGTGTTGAGAACACTTACAATCTATTCTCAGCAAATTTCAAGTATATAATACATTATTATTAACTATAATCACCATGCTATGCTAACTAAAAGTTTGTGCTTTTTACCAGCCTCTCCCCATCTCCCCCATCCCCGCAATGGATGGGTTTTCTGACTGCTACAAGACCCTGGTTTGGTAATGACCTTGGGCTTGAATGCAGTACTGAGCTCCTTGCCAACAGGGAATGGGATAGTGGTAATTTCACGGCAGGCAGTGGCATTATGATAAAGCCGTGTATCACCTGGTCAATAATGATGAAGTGACAACTGAAGCAAGTGCCCTGGGGGACCATGTGACTGCTGTACTTGACTGTGATGGCAGTAAAGGTGACTACAAGGATGATGGCATGGAAAGGATTTTTCTGGGTGCATCGGTTTGCTGACAGAAAGAAAATAAGATCAGGCTTTTAAACTTTCAGCCTAAGTCATGTTCAGAGACAGGGACACTTTATGGCAGCCATAAAGTAATATTAAAGCTGCAGGGCTGATATTGCCAAAAATCAAATACGTAATTGAATTATGCATGTTGCAGAATGGTAATACAAGTGGAGTTCACCACCTCAGGAAATCTTTCATGTGGAAGAAACGGCACTGATTATGAAGGAGAGGAGCCAAGGTCTTGGGGACATCTCTGGGTGAGCTCAAAGTTGAAGATCTTGATCTAAACTAGCCCATCCTTTGGTATCTGAGGAGAGTCACCTTCCTGTGTTTGAATACCCTATAATAATCTCACCTGGAGCATTTGTCTTGCAAGAGGATGCCAGTTCTTAGATACCTCTTGCCCTATAACTAGAGTCAGATCAGCATGCTGCAGGGAGCAAGCACAAAGGTCGACCCTGGAGGAAATGTACACCAAAAAAATTGCAAATTTTGTTCATTTGTGCCAGCAGAAACCTGGAGATTTCTGCTGTGTGGGAGTGAAGGCTATTAGAGTAAGGAGGATGGATATGATTTTCCATCTGGTCATTTTACTGATTTGGGTGCACATCCCAGAAAGTCTGTATTTAGCTTGTTATCTTATGCAGCTGAACGTGGTTCTGCCAAGTTTCTTGGTTGGTTAGCTGAGCATGAACTCAGTGGTGGCCTATGTTTAATGAAATTAAGATGCCCAAATGTCCCTGGCATCATGCAGAGAAAGGAATCCAAAGACTTGGTTGAGATAGAAATGCTGAAGTGGGTCTATCATACATAATGTGCATACGCGCCACCCACTGACAGGACCCAGAGGACACTCCTTCAATAAGGCATTGAGAGAATATGTGTGAGGGAAACACAAGCATCTTGGGGTAGCTCTGTGGTGGCCATTCTCCTCAGGCCATGGATGATGGTGGGAGATAATGCATTGAAATGAGGTCCCTGATTTCAGTGGGGATGTTGAGGCCCCAGATGTTTGGGAAATAGAAAAAGAAGTAAAGCCAGAGCTGGAAGAACAGAGGAATCCCATTCATGGTTTTTAAAGGGAATTATGTTTTTGCCTGTATATATGACAAAGCTCCAGTGGTCATCCCCTCTATAGGCATGGGTATATGTAGGATGTTTCTGATCTTACCTTACACCATGTCCTGTAGTTTGGGAGACTTTCACATATCTCGAGAATCAAGACATGGATTGCATAGATTAAAAAAAAAAAAAAAGAAGGGCCTGCCGAGTGGCTCAGCAACAGCAAGCAGTTCAATGCCCAGCCCAAGCTGAGCTGCCACTGAGTTGCCAACAGGTGGCAGGATGACTCAGCTAAAACAAAAACAAAACAAAACAAACAAACAAAAAGGAAACTTTATCATAGACTATTTCAAACATTCAGTAAAGCAGAGAAAATAGTATAATGTGCCTTCAAGTACCCCAGCTTAAGCCATTATCAACTGATGGATAAGCTTGTTTTGTCTTGGCTCTATTCAGCCCATTATATTTTTCCAGCTGTATTGATGTATAATTGACAATAAAACTGATATATATTGAAGGTGCACAGCGTGATAATTTGATATACGTATACATTGTGAAATACTTACCACAGTCAAGTAACTCAGCGTATCCATCAGCTCACGTTTTTGTGTGTTGGGAGAACGTTTAAGATCTACACTCGTAGCAAATTTCAAGTATACAATACAGTATTATTAACTATAGTCACCATCTAGCCCATTATTTTATTTTTTTTAATTTTATTTATTTATTTGTTTTGAGGGCAGTGTCACTGGTCCTCATATGTGGGACCTAACCGGGGCCACTGGCTTCCCAAGCCAGCGCTTAACCACCGCGCCACTCGGCCGGCCCCTAGCCCATTATTTTAAAGCAAACTAGTTGTCATATAATTTAATCTCTAAATAATTGGATGTGTTTTTGAAAGATACTTTTTAAACCACAATACAATTAACACACCTAGAAAAATGAACAATTCTTCCTTTATCATCAAGTAAAACGGTTATTAAAATAGGGTAAAGGAAGCTAGCACTCTTTTCTGAAAGAGGAAAACGTGCATCCCTTAACAGAAAATGAGGCGTCATTGACTTCAGCTGAGGACTGCGTCTGGATTCCAGAGACATTAAATTTGCTTTCTTGAGTGAGTAAGTAAACTACACTTTTACTCTTTGGAAGGGGCCTAAAATTCTACCCCTTTACCCCGGGTGGGACTCGAACCCACAATCCCTGGCTTAGGAGGCCAATGCCTTATCCATTAGGCCACCGGGGCTGACAAAAACGGGGGTTGCAATGGTCTTAGACCACCCTCTCGATCACCTCCTAGTGGTTCCTGCAGGTTATGCGCAGCTTCTGGGCTCCATCTCGGCCTTTCTTCTGCCGCTCTCCACCATATCAGTCCGCACCCCTCGGATCTCGCCCGCTACGGAACAGACTGCTCACGAGCGGACGGAGCTCAAAGACCTGGGGCGGCAGGTGTTAACCGGCCTCGTTGGACAGGGGTGCGACCCTCGCTGAGGGTGAAGATCAAATCCCGGGGAAGCACTTTTCCCCTTCCCATTAGAAGAATGCCGGTGGGGGATAACTAGCAGCAGGAAAGTGTTTGCTATGCAACGTGTGGAGCGGAGGGGAAGAAAACCAGCCAGACGCTAGGGAAAAGTGCCGATTCCTGTCTCCATCTTCCTCCCCACATTGTCCCTTAGATCCAAAGTGTTACCTGGGCCCAGGTCTCCCCGGTTTTTAGCAGAGCTCAGCTAGGTCTTTGTGCTCAGGGCCCTCCGTAATGGTTTTGTAACTGCCCAGCTAGCTCCGTCGCAGAACACGAGATTCTAAAATCCTCAGAGAACCTAGCGTTTACTTTCCTACCATAAGACGGGTATTCTTGTCCATCTTTAAAATGTTGATCTTAATGAGGCTTTTCTTCCTTATATTTATGAGCCCTCAATAAACCATTGAAACATCACCAAAACAATCAAGGAGAAAGTGACACTCCATATGACCCCAGGGCACCTGCGCCCACTGCCCGGGTGCAGGTTCCGGCCGTCATTGCCCCAGCGTTTATCCTGGTGGAGGAGGTCCCATCGCCTTGGTTATTCGCTTACCAGAATTCCTTGGGGAGAACTCGGTTCCGCAGGTAGAGACATTTTTTCTGGATAAAATGATGACTTAATCCTGGGCATACTCTTCACATTTAAATTTTATTATATACATTCACACTAGTCATTTATTTAAGGGTACACTGTCAGCGCAAGAAACTGAAATCATTAGATTAAAAAATATTTTTATTACGGTAAATATATATATATAATTTTCCCATTTTAACCATTTTTAAATGTAAAATTCAGTGGCAGTAACATTCACAATATTGTGCAGCCACACCACTATCTATACCCAAACCTTTTTCATCACAATAACCTGTTATATTTTTAAATGCACCCTGGGGCAACTACCCTCCCCTCCCCCTCCCCCTCCCCCTCCCCCTCCCCTCCCCCTCCCCCTCCCCCTCCCCCTCCCCCTCCCCCTCCCCCCTCCCCCTCCCCCTCCCCCTCCCCTCCCCCCTCCCCCTCCCCTCCCCCTCCCCCTCCCCTCCCCCTCCCCCCTGTCCCCGCCAACAATCCAACCCCTCGTCTGTTTCGGTTCTCTTCTTTTGAACTATATATTTCCTGTAACCAGTTCCCAGTGGACTCCTGGGGCAAGGGGCCGTTGGTTTCACGGTCTGCAGTCCGCCCAGGGCCCACCAGAATTAGCCCGGTAGTGCCCTCGCAGTAGCCTTGGGTGCAATCCTGACCCTGGGTGCCGAGCTCCGCGGTTGCAGGTGAGGATTGCCTCCACGGGTCGGGAGGATCGGTGAGTGGCACTGCTGGAGAGTCCTAGACCTGAGCAGGGAGCAATTTTGAGAGGGGGTAAATTTTGAGCAGACAGAGAAAAACGAAGTCCAGCAGCGACCACGAAGGGACTTGAACCCTCAATCTTCTGATCCGGAATCAGACGCCTTATCCATTAGGCCACGCGGCCTTGCAATAAGCTGTTGTGCAGCTTTTCTTATAAAGCTCGTACAGGAGTCTGCGTGGTGTGTTATCAACGCGCATGTTCAGAGTTCAAAAGAGCCCCGCCCCTCGGGCTCGGTGTGGGTGAGGCTTCGAATTGGGCTATTGCGCTAAACTGGCAACTGAACTGACAGCTACCGAAGGACCCCTCCTCTGGCCTGTGGTTGTAAGTTCGAGTCCCAGCGACCTCCAGCCCCGAAAGGCCCCTTTGGATCTCTTTCCCCACGTGCTCCCGACCCACATTGGGTCAGGAGCTGCCCACTGCTCTCTCAGTCCCTGTGCGTCCCCCATCACAACACTGCCAAACCCGCAATGCTCTGTTGCAGCCCTGTGGCCCTAGACTGGACTCTGGCCACGGTGATGGCAGATACCGCCCAGCGCAACGTGTAGGTGGGACGCGTGTGATGAACGATGTGAAAACTCTGGGCTGCCTCTTCCCAGGTCATCCAGCCCAACCTAGCCCATGTAGGGCTGCTTAATCTCGGATGCTGCTGTCCTCCCATCCCCCGCAGGCTCAGCTCTGCTTCCCAGGGGCACAAATGTGGCCTTACGAAGTGCCGGGCACTTTTTATACTTATCGTCCCACCTCCCTGAGAGCAGACACTATTTACATGTGCAACGCTTATCAACAGATGTTTGTTGCATCCCACCCAGCGCCCTGCTGTGATGCCCCGTTTATAGGGAAGTAACGGAGGGGTGGGTGGAGTCAGTGGTGGCATTGGAATGTGGCCACCCATTTCCAGCACTAACCGGATTTCGGTGAGCAAAGTCAGGCCTGCAGGCAGAGCCGGCGCCTCAGGGAGCTGCAGATCTCCAGGCAGGCCTTACGAGGCTCATCGCAGTCGGGACCCAGCACATCCAGCTCACACACCTGACGATTGACCTGTGAGGGCCACACTCAGCCTGTGCCCAGGACTCCCGGGTCCCCTGGCACCCAGCCTGGCATCGAGTGTATTGTAAGGCCTAAAATTTCCAGTGCTGTCGTGATATCTTTGGTCCTCACAGGGATTCAAAGGCAATGAGTCCTCCTGCCCTTTCAGATATTTCAGACCTAGCAGGAAAGTCTCCCCACCTGGCTGGTTCCCCCACCAGCCAGACCAGCTGCTCTCCACCCTGTCCTCTGTCTGAGGGGCTTCAGTTCCCTGCCAGCCTGCGAAACTATTCAAACAAGCCAATTACCTCCTGTAGGAACCAGGGGGTGCACCCCACCCTGTTACTACAAAGCCTGCGGCCCACCGCCCCTGCTCTGGGTCACTCTGTTCCCAAGGGCAATCCTGAGTGGCGCTGCCTGGCATGTGGTGTCCTCTCCCCAGCCTGTGAGCACATGTGACTAATAACTTCTGTGGGTGTCATGTATTTGGCCATCTCATACTATTGCAGGCAGGGGGTCCCTCCTGCACCAACAGGGTGCATAGGAGGTGATCAGAACACCAGGGTTGCAGACAAGGAATCTCTCCCTCTGTTGCCAGCCTGCATTCCCCCAACACACACCTCCGTCAGCAGCTCCAGGAAGTCTCCCCCGGGGTTAGTTCTGAGGACTTCCACCAGCGTCTGGATAAAGTCTGAACCCTTCTTCTCATCCCGATAGGCTACACAGCCTAGGCCAGGGGACCAGGGCCAGAGCATTAGACTCCAGCTGACCAGCTGCCTTCCAATCCCCAGGGGCCTATGGTGGTGGAAGTGGGGGGCAAGTAGACAAGACCTCGAGGGGTCAGGCAAGGGAACAGAGCAGGGAGTGGGACTTCTTGCTTCTAGAACAAGTTGCTCGATATTTGCAGAGTAATATCCAATCAATTCAATAGTGAACACACATTCGCTGTAAACCTACCACATGCCAGGTACTGGGCATGGCGCTGAGACAGAGAGAGCTGCCCTGCCCTCATGGAACTTATAGCCTGAAGGGAACAATGCAGGTCCAGTGCTTGGCAGTCAGCCTGCAATGCATACTCACAAGTATTACTATTATTATAAATAATAAATATGAAAGGAAGATGGCAACTGGACTGGTGCCCCTGTGCCCCGAATGCCAAGCCCCAGCTGCCCTTAAAGCCACTCCAGACCTCTAGCCAGGAGGCTAGGCACTGTGTGACAGGGCTTCTTTATGACCTGTCCCCTTACCTTCGGTGGCTGCATAGACCATCAGGATGTCAGAGTTCCCTGGACTGGAGCGCCTGGAGGACCTGCCTGCAAGAGGGATCAGCTCCATTTACCCAGCATCCTAGGACTCCACCAGCCCTCGGTGTCTCCCCAAGTTTGGCTCAAGGGCAGCACAGGGCAGGAAAGACAGATCAGAGTTCAACTCTCAGCACTGCCACTTAGCTGTGTGACCTCAGAAAAGCTATTTCACCCTCCTAACTCCAGAATTGACTCAAGGAGAGGTGGGGGGTGGGGGCGGGGAGAAGTCCTCAATTTTGCAAAGGCCCTGGTGGTTTAAGATGGTTTTCTTTCCCATCCTCTTGGCAAAGAGAGGATGGAAGTAGGAGCAGGACCCTAGCTCAGAAGCCCTGGAAATGCACTCTGGACAGCTCCTCCCACCAGACCTACCCAAGCCCAGGCTCCGGAAGAAAGGCAGACCCACCTTGGGCGTCCACATGGATCTGGAGGATATCAGCATAGGAGGGGATGGCTGGTGGTGCCTGCAGCCAACGCCAGAACCAGGGGAGAGCTCTGGGCCCCATGCCAGTGTCCCTGTGACCTGGGGAAGGAGGGCACAGGCAAGTTCTTTCACTTAACATACACCTAGAGATGCTCCAGGGGTCCAGCCCACAGCCCCCAGAACTCCAGGTCAGGCCTGCCAGGCTGGAAAGATTTAGAGTGCTGAATGACATGTGCTGAGGGTAAAATGCTCAAGTCCATGGGCTTAACGTCTACGAGAAGCTGGGAAAGGGAGTGCAGAAAGGGCTAATGCTCAGGCTTCCTGAAGGAGGTGGACAACAAGTCCTGGAAGGCTGAGGGCTGGGTGAGGAAATGTAGGGCAGGAGGAGCCAGGCTGGAAGCTAGGACCTGGCTCGACCTCCAGGGAGGGCCCCAGACCCCACTCACCCCCACGGCAAGCCTGAAGCAGGAAGATCTTGGGGCGGCCCCATAGGGCCCCACAGCAGTTCAGCTCCTGCACCAATGCCTCTGGCTGTACCTCTTGCCCGTCAGCTCCTAGCAACTGCCCCTGCGGCCCCCCATGAGCCATCAGGGCCACAAGGGCACAGCTCACAGGGCCCTTGTGGGTATCTAGCTGCTTCCGGAACTGGGCCACCTCCTCCTGGAAAGCCTGGGGAGGAACAAGATTGAGGCCTGGGCTAGGGATACTGTCTCCCCAGTACTTGGAGGATTTCGAGGCAGGCTTCTCCAGCCCCTGCCTACCCTACCTCCCACCTCCCGCCAGCCTTAGGCCCAGGGAGAAAGTCCTTACAATCCCGATACAAGGCCTGACATGACCTCATTGGAGGTGACATGTGATGGCTCCAGCCTCCTGTGGCTAGTTCTCTGGTGCCAAAAAGTTAAGAGGCATGAAGGTAGGGCAGCAAGTTGATGGATGTCTGGAAAAGAACCTGAGACTCTTCCAGGAAAAGCCCAAGGGTCCAGCCAGGGCCTTGAGAGGGAGAGCAGAGAAATGTCCAGGATGAGAAGCCACAGGAACCCTGGAGACCGGGCTTCCAGAGGAAGGGAAGTGCATGCAGCAAGAAGGATGGAGGCTAGACTTCGGGGGGCACTTCCTGCCCACCATGGGTGAGCGGCCCAGGAGAGAGTCCCCAGGGTCCTAGGGTGGGGTTGCCTTCCTTTAGAGCACCACCAGAGGTTCTAGGCTTCCCCTCACCTGGGCTGTAGGGTCTGTCCTCAAGGTGGTCTCGAAGCCCAGGGCCTGGCACAGGTCCCTCAGTGCCTTCACGTCATGCTGGGCCCCAGGCCGGTCCCGCATCACACTTAGGAGGAGGGCAGCCCTGGCCCCAGACAGGTCATACTGAGCGCTCAAGCTGGGCTCTGGCTACAGACAAGTTAAGGTGCATTGATAGTGGTTCCTCACCTCCCCCACCTCAGGTCTCCCTGAGCCTCTGTCCCACTTGCTGCCACATGGTTGGATACCCCCTTATGTCTCACTCACCTTAGGCCTCCAGGGCTCCACATCCCCCAGGCATAGTGCCCCCCGCAAAGAGCTCCAAAGGACTGGGCAGTAGGTAGCCCCTGAGGACTCTTCAGCCATCCTGCAGAAGACCTGGGGAGGGTGGGGCGAGAGGAGTCTCAGGGGGCTGTTCCTTGGGGGCACGAGGGGACCTGGCTCCGAGATATGGCTCGGTCAGACTCATAGCTACTACAGTCCCTGCCAGACAGACGGAAGAGGAGACAGATGAAAGAGGGGGAGGATACAGGGGGAGTTACTTCAGGCTCAAGGTCAAAGGATTCCCTGGGCAAGGATGACAAAGTGGCCATACTGTTAACCACTGCCTTTCAGGGGAAGGCACTAGGCTGGGATCAGCTGTGCAGCAGAGTCAGGGTTCCTCACCTACAGGATCACCCAGGGCCACCCAACTGTCTAGTAAGACCTTTGGGTGTCGGGACCAGACCTGAATCATTCCCATCCTGGCCTCCAGGGACCTTCAGTCTGATGGGACAGTCACTGCCTGGGTGGGCAGAAGCTTAAGTGTTGATTCAGGGGGCATGAGGAAGGTCATCATTGACAGCCTGGTAGGGACTCTCTGAGGCTGGCTGGGACAACAGGGAGGGCAGGGCAAACAGAGGGAGCAGCTGGGGCAAAGGCACGGAGTTGCGATGTTGGGAATGTCTAGGGGATCCTGAGTGGGTGTGAGGAGGGTCATGGGTGAGGGTGGAGGCCCCAAGGCTGACACCATGTGCAATGAATTGTACAAGGGTCTTATAGAATGAATGGGTGGGAAACATGTGAATGAATCTGTATAATGGGCTCAGAGAAGGTGACCAGCACAGCCCCCTCCCTGGGACTCCCCATCTGGGGCCCCCACCTCTGTAAGCAGTTGCAGCAGGGACCAGTGAGGACAGCGGCGACAGAGCTCACCCAGGCCAGTAAGGAAGGCTCCGGGCTTGGGGGCACCTGGGTGGAGAAGCAGAGTGTTGGTCTAGAGAGAAGGTCTCAGCCTTGTGCCCACCCCACCCCCACTTTGCCCTGCCCCACAACCCAGGATCCCTGCCCACTCACTCACCCCCAGGAGTGCTTGAAAGCAGCAGGAAGACTTTGGGGCAGCCCCGAAGGGCTCCACAGCGGCTCAGCTCTCTGACCAGCTGCTGTGGCTGCCTCAGCTGCCCACTGGGGGCTACCAAGGCCACTAGGGCACAGCCCATAGGGCCCCCATGCGCATCCAGCTGCTTCCGGAACCTAGTCAGCTCCCCAAGGAAGTCCTAGGGCAAGAGTGAAGGGCAGGCCTGGGTCCAGGGAGGCCCCAGGTGGGGCTGAGAGGCAGGAGGCAGACGGGCGCTCACCTGGACCGAGGCCTCCCTCCTCTGGCGGCTCTCAAAGCCCAGGGTCTGGAACACGTCCTCCAGCACAGCCACTGTAGAGGCCAACACCTCAGGGCTGCTGAGTGTCAGGGCCACCCTTGGACCCTGCAGGTTGTACTTCCCCTGGGGAGGCAAGGCCAGAGTTGGGCTGAGCGGGACTCAGCTGGAAGCCAGGAATAGGGTGGGCCTGGAAGTGCCTCCTGCTACCTTTCTTCCCAGGCTATCTCGAGCATCTGCCATCTGCGCAGCCACCCGCAGCGTTCCGGACACGAGGAAGGCCATCATGGGGGCCAGGTAGGCACTTCCTCCAAGCCCAGAGCTCACCTCTTGGCCCCAGTGCCAATGCCTGGATCCCAACCTTTGCCCTTTCCCTGAGCCCTGACCTATCTGTTTATGAGCTGAGCTGGACTCTGCCCCCTCCCCTGGAGCCTTGGGTCCTGGGCCTCACTCCCCCAGTTCCTGCTCTGTTCCCTGGGTGCAGCAGGCTATTTCCTGGCTGGCACTGTAATGCCCTCATCTGAGCCAGAAGCCTGTGCCCAATACTATTCTTAGCTCCTGGGTCACCTCTTACCTGATCTCGTTACACCCGAGTGTCTCCCTTTTCTGAACCAGCCACCAGCACCAAAAAGTCTGTGCACTGCTGCTGCCACCTGTCATCCCTACTCATTCATGCAAGGTGCCCACACGCCTGAATACAACAGCCTTAAGCACAAAAGTATGGGGAGTCAAGGTGCCGCCCCAGAGGCAGAAACCCCCAACTGAAGTCAGCTGTCACAATGAGACCACAGTAGCTTCATCTGGGAAGTGGGGCCCATCACAGCAACCTAGGGGGAAGCAAGTGTTCACTGGGGCCTGGCTGTGGAGAGGCCTGGGGGGGGGGGCTGAGACCAGGGGACAGACCGTCTTGTCTCAGCCTGCCCCACCACTCCTCAAGTCTGCTGAGGCCAACACCAGCTGAATTGAGAAGGGCTCACTGGGCGTTAAAGCTTTAACCATGTGCCTGGCAGTTTTGTGCAGGCCCCAATCTGGGGCCCAGGCAGGGAAGGGGTCAGATGTCAAGGGCTAGATGGGAATTGGGGGCAGCACCCACTTTGAGTCAGCAGCCCGCTCTCCCTAAGGGATGTGAGCACAGGGAGCAGCATGGACACACCACCACCCTGACCAACCATCCCATCTCCAAGCTTGTTTCCTCTTTTCACCAAGGGGGAGGGAGGGAGTGGCCTGGAGAAGGCCCCAAGTCCTGCTCAGCTTTCTCATTCTCCTGCTGCGGTGGGGAGGGATGCTACCAGCTGTCCCATTCTGAGCTGTCCCCAGACCCAAGGCAGCCACTGGCTGACAGGAGGATCAGAGCTGTGAGGCTCATGGCTGCCCCCTGGGGCGCAGCTCACCTGGAAGCCAAGAATGTGGCTCCACCAGGTGACCATCAAGACTACCAGGCCAGGAGGCCAAAGGGTGTGAATTCCAGGCCCCCCACACACACACCCACTCAGCAGCCTGCTAAAGAACAGAGCAGCCTGGAGGAAGTTTCCATGTTTATTCAAGCCCTTCTGCTGCCCTTTTGAGGCAGGCTGGGCCGAGCTCCTTTGGAGAGCCTGTGGTGTGTCCCTGTGAATGCCCATCTGCAGACGATGCACACACCACCATGGAATGCAGTGCCTAAGGAGTCAGCGACAAAGTGCTGACAGAGTGCTAGTGTTAAGTACCATAAACCCCATGCCTCTGGAGGAGGGAAAGGTGGGAGCCACGGGCTTCTACCAGCCCTGTTCTTGGTTTGCACAGTCGGCCTTCTGTCCCTGGAGCCACCACTACCCTTAGCAGGGGGTGGCTCTCAAGGACTCACCTAGGGGCAAGTCAGTGGAGAGTGGTGGCAGACCACTTCTGTGTCAGCAGGTCAGGGCAGAGTGGTCATGGCCTGGAAAAGGGAGGGGGTGGAGGCCAAAAAGCCCTTTTGGCTGCACCCGGGACCCAGATCCTCCCAGATGTGGGCTGCCCGTCCCAGAGCCTGGCAGCCCTGGTGGTCAAGGCCTGTCCTCCACCTTTGCAGGAAGGCACAGGTTGGCAGGGCAGAGGGCCTGGCCCATGAGCCCAGCCAAGAAGGTGGGGAACAAACAGCCATGGGGGAAGCAAGGATTGAGGGCCGGAGTTCTTGGATGGGGGACCCCAGGCCCTGCCTGAGTCCTCACACTTCCTTGCTGCCCCAGCCCTTTCCCATGCTAAGGTCACTGGCCAGGAATGTGCCGGGGCTCCAGGAAGTCAAGGGCAAGAGAAACCACCAGAGCAGGAAGGAGATTGGCAACAAGATCATAGGGGATGTCCATTCCTTGGGAGTGTTGGCCAGGCAGCTGCAGGTGGCGGCAATGGAAGGCGGTAGCCTTGCCGCTGCTTTGCTCTAGGGGCGATCCCTCCAGCCCTCGCCCCACCCCTCCCCCATGGGCTAGGCCATCTTGGCGTGCAGGCTCTGGTGGGCGATGAGGTGGGCGCGCTGCTTGAAGCTCTTGTCGCACTCGCTGCAGCCGAAGGGCCGCTCGCCCGTGTGCACACGCCGGTGGTCCAGCAGGTAGGAGCGCAGCGAGAAGCTCTTGCCGCAGTCGCTGCAGCGGAAGGGCTTCTCGCCCGTGTGGATGCGCTGGTGGTCAGCTAGGTAGGCGCTGCGGCTGAAGCTCTTGCCACACTCGGAGCAGGAGAAGGGCTTCTGACCCGTGTGCACGCCCTGGTGACGCACCAGGTCCGAGGAGCTGCGGAAGCTCTTCTCGCACTCCTGACACTTGTGTGGCTTTTCGCCCGTGTGCGTGCGCTGATGGCGTGCCAGGTCGGAGCCCCAGCGAAAGCGCTTGCCGCACTGGCCACAGCTATGCGGCTTCTCAGCAGCCAGGTCCCGGAATTGCCTCCGGCGCGTGGGCGGTCGCCCCCGCCGCACTCCCGCTGCCCGCCCCACTGTTGCCCCCAGCCGGTCCTCGCTCTCCCACGTCTCGGCCTCCTCAGGACTCCAGGCCACAGTCACGTTGCCACCCGCCTGGCCCGGGAGCGTCATCACAGCCTCCTCCAGCCGGGAACCCTCACTTTGGCTCTTAAGCCCCAAACCTGCAAGTAGAGAGGAGACGGCTCTTCAGGTCTACCTGGTTCTGGGACCAGAGCTGAGGCGAGGCAGAAATTGGGCTCGGGGCCAAGCACTTGGCTGTCAGGTTCAGAAAGTCCTGGGCTGGACAGACGGGAGCCTCAGTTTCCTCATCCATAAAATGGGGGCATGATAAAAGGCAGGCAGAGAAACAGTTCAGAGACAGAGGCAGAGACAAGGAGTTGAGCTGATCCAGCCACAGAGGCGCTTACTAATCATACAAATCACCAATCTATGCCTCCCTTCCACACTGGGATCCAACGTCCCACTCTCTGAACCCTGGCTATTCAAACTCCAAAACTGAATAGATTTAGCTCAAGTTCATAAATGATCCAAACCCTCACCTTTATCAGAAATTGAGGAACCACATGGGTTCAGTTACAGTGGTTCCTCTCACTACACAAGCTCTGGTCTTCTAAGCTCAAGAAGAAAGATTTGGATCCAGAGGGATTCTAGCCCACCCAATCGGGTCATGTGAATTAAATTAGATGATCCCCAAAGTGTGCTCAGAAAAGCCCTGTCTCGGAGAGGGACCCCGGGAGTGTGGCCTTTCATGTGCAGGGCCCACACCTTGGTACACAGTAAGTGTTTTCACTGTCAGCACTTCTTCACGGGGCAGGCTGGGGGGCCTCACAAACCACCATTGGGACCGAGTCCCAGCTCTGTCCTTTTGGTGTCTACTGACCTCTCTGAGTCTCAGGTCCCTCATCTGTAAAATGGAGGCAACACTTTTATGCACCAGGTTGTGAGAATCACATGGAAAATGCCTGTACGACTGGTCAGCACGGTGCCGGCACATCATAAGCACCCACCATACATTAATACGAGGTGTGATCAAACAATAAGGTGAATGTTTAAATTTGAAAACAATATTACATAAGTGGTGCGGTGGTTAAGCACTGGCTTGGGAAGCCAGTGGTCCCGGTTCGGGTCCCACATATGAGGGCCAGTGACACTGCCTTCAAAAAAAAAATAAAATAAAATAAAAATAATATTATATAAACAGAAATAGTCTCAGCGATATAGAGGAAAAACTGAAGGGTGCTAGTTGGGAGCGGGGTGAGGATGAGGGAGAAGGGGAAAGGATTAGACAGCACAAATAGGTAACTACTGCTCTGAACAACAACAACAGCAGTTCGATGCCCAGCCCAAGCTGAGCTACTGCTAAGCTGCCAACAGGTGGCAGGATGGCTCAGCTAAAAAAAAGATAGGTAACTACAATATTGCCACAGGGATATGAAAGACTGTTCGGGGAATATAATTAATAATGTTGTAAATATTTTGTACGGTGTCAGATGGTCACATGTCTTATTAGGTGTCAGATGGTCACATGTCTATTAGGGAGACCACTTCATGGATGGGGTAGAGGCTTGATCACTGCACTGTACACCTGAAGCTGATGTTGTATAGTATTGTATGTCAACTATAATTGAATATATATATATATATATACAGTCACGGGATGTGGAGTATAGTGTGGGAGTGGAATCAATGGAATTGTAATAGATATGTATGATATCGGGGGGCGGGAGGAGTGGGGCGGCAGACGTGGGGAGGAGGGTTGTCACTTTGAGGGGTAAAAAGTATAACTATTGCACTGTGTTGTACACCTGAAACTAATTTTTAAAAAAAATTAAAAACTGTTTAAGATAAAACAAATAAATAAAACAATATTATGATAAAAGACACATTGCCATTAACCCCCCTCAAAGTACTCCCCCTCGTTTTGAACACATTTATCCCATTGTTCTTGCCACTTTCTGAAGCAGTTCTGGAAATCCTCTTTTGTGAGTGTCTTTAGTTGTACTGTCACAGCTGCTTTGATGTCCTGAACTGATTCAAAACGTTTACCTTTCATGGTCATTTTGACTTTGGGGAAAAGCCAGAATCAGGTGAATAAGGTGGATGAGGACACACTGTAATGTTTTTATTTGACAGAAATTGCCATATACCAGAAGTGATGTGTGACACTGAGCATTGTCATGGAGGATGAAACTGTTTGCCCATTTCATTTAATACACTGTTTGTGATCCATGATTTATGGCATACTTTAAAATACATCATGTTGGGCCGGCCGAGTGGCTCAGTTGCTTAAGAGTTAGCTTAAAAGTGTGAGCTCTGTGGTTAAGCGCTGGCTTGGGAAGCCAGAGGCCCCGGTTCAGTCCCACATAGGAGGGCCAGTAACACTGCCCTCAAAAATAACTAACTAACTAACTAAATAAATAAAAGTCATAGGAATACAAAAAATGATGTTCACAGCACTTACTGTACCTGGAGGTATGCAATATAACTCCTGGAAGCATAAACACAAGTGATTAAAATTTAAAAAAAAAAGTGTGAGCTCTGAGCAACAGGGCTGCCAGTTCGATTCCCACATGGGCCAGTGGCACTGCACCCAAACTGAGCTGCCACTGAGCTGTCAACAGGTGACAGGATGGCTCAGCTGGTGAGAGCACATGTTCCTAACAATAAGACTGCCTGTTCAATGATGGGCTACGCCCACTCGCAACTAAGACTGAATTTGGCACCTTGAGCTGAGCTGCCATCGAGATGGCTCAGTGGATAGAGTGTGCGCTCTTAACAACAAGGCTGCTAGGTTTGACTCCCACATGGGATGGTGGCTATGCCCACCCGCAATTAAGATTGAACACAGCACCTTGAGCTTAGAGGCCATGAGCTGCCGACGGGCAGCCAGATGGTGATTGGCGCCCTCCACAACAAAGACTGAAGAACAACAACTTGGCTGGTCCCCCTGCCCAATTCCCCAACACTGTTCCACTCCCCCAATTCCCCAAACAAAAACAACAAAAACAAACAAACAAACAAACTACACCTTCTCTCAACTGTAGTTCACACCCAACTGACTGGACCGAACAAGATGAAACCTGTTATACTGTTACTAGGATTCGATACATCACTTCCTCTATTGAAGATCCCTGCCTTTCCATTGGATGGCACTCAGCAGCAGCATTCACCGTATTTTGTGATCACAACGGAAAGTCTTCATGTCACACATAGCTTCTGGTACGGTAATTTCTGTCAAATAAAAACATTAAGGTGTGTCCTCACCCACCTTATTCACTGGATCTGGCACCATGCAACTTCTGGCTCTTCCCCGAAGTCAACATGACCATGAAAAGTAAACGTTTTGAGGGCTGGCTGAATGGCGCGGTGGCTAAGCGCTGGCTAGGGAAGCCAGCGGCCCCAGTTCGGTCCCACGGCAGCCATGACAGTGCAACTAAAGACACTCACAAAAGAGGACTTCCAGAACTGCTTCAGAAAGTGGCAAGAACGATGGGATACTTGTGCTCAAAGCGAGGGGGAGTATTTTGGGGGGCATTAATAGCAATGTGTCTTTTACTGTAATAATTTTTTAAAATTTAAACATTTACCATATTGTTTGATTGATCACACCTCATAAATGCTCACAGGCAGAGAAAAATGAACATTAATGGAAAAAAAAGAAATCGGCTGGAGCTCTTGGAAGGCAGCTGAGGAAAGCCCACTTAGGAGCCAGCTAAGGAGCAGGTGGGAAGGAAGACTGAGGATTCCAGCAGGGTGTGCAGGAGAGTGTGGCCTGCCTGGGCCCACTCTCTGCTGCTGGGACCCCCAAGGAGGCTGCTGCCTCCAGCTATGAGGAGCCAAGGACCCCAAGGGTCCTGGCTGCACCCACTGCTTACCCAGGGCAACGTTCCGGGTGTTCTCCCGCTTTATGTCCCAGAAGAGATCCCGCTGAGCAGGGTCCAGGGACCCCCATTCTTCCCGGGAAAAATAGAAGGGAATGTCACCAAATGTCACAGGTCCCTAGAATGAGGTGAGAAAACCTGCTCAGGGTTGCCTTGCTCAGGATACCCTAGGCAGCAGTGGGCGGGGCAGGAAGTGGATTGGGATGGGGACAGGATGGGCCCAGGCAGGAGCTAGATGGATGGAAGAGGCCTTGAGGAGAAGGCAAGGCCCATTTTAGGGACTCATCAGTGCCGAGGGCCTCAGAGGGGACAAAGGGACTGGTAACTCACACGGATCCCAGAGGCAAAGCAGGCATTCGTCATCTGTTTGGTACTCCCCTCTTTAAGAAGAGCAGACAGTTGGGCTGAAAAAAAAGAATGGAGCCTGAGAGAGGCTAGCCCAGACCAGGAGTGAGACCCCCATATACTCTTGTGTGCATGTGCACATACACACATGCCTAAGCCTCATAGAAGAAATACCCTTCCTGCTACCCTTAGGGCCATCCTAGGAAGGAGCCAGGCCCTTGCCTGGCCACTCCTCAACCTATAAGCTTACTCACCACAATGGCTGTGCTGCTCCCACAGTACAGGTGGCCGGCTTCGCGCCCCCGCCTTCAGGGGAGTTCCCTTGGCCTGGGATCCCTGGACTGCAGCCTCAGATTCCACCTCCTCTGAGGGAACATCCTGCGCAGGAACCACAACATGCTCATCAGCATCGAGACCAGATCGGGGGGGACAGAGTTTAATCCCTGGGAAGGAGACACAGGACATGTCCCTCAGGAGTCTGGGGTTTGGGGAAGATCAACATGGGGCCCCAGGAAAACCCAGAGGAGGATGTGACACCAGGCAGTACTGTGTGCCCAGGGACACTCTCAGATCAGGCACAAGGCAAGAGCCAGCCCCCCACCCAAAAAAATAGAATCACAGAGCCACTTAGCAAGGGGTAGAGGAGACCTTCCTATGAAGGGCAGCCATTCGCTAGCACCTCCTCAGATGCTTCCAGTGTCAAGGACCCAACACCCCACAAGACAGCAGGGTTCACATGGACAGCTCTGCCTTCTCATACCCCCTCTGCTGCTCTCACTATGCACATCGCAGGGCCTGGCCTAGAGCAGAACATGAATAAACATTTGCAGAACCTGGGTGGAGCTAAAACTTGTCTTCCTGGAACATGCCCACTTTGGTCCATAGCCACCAAAAAGAAACGAGTTTCATTTGAACAGTGTCTTTCAGAAAGGCAACACGTTATGACATGCTCCTGTGGTTGCTCCCTCTGGCTCTGTGTCCCCACCATCCCTGGAAGACTTGTCTCTATGGAGATAGCCACCTCTCTTCAGCCCAGGTGCCAAACAGGTACCCTTGCATGTGGGAGGGGCCCCTCACCTGCGGCCATGCTTTCACTGGCTGCTTCTGCAGGTCCTCCACCAAGGCAACAGCCTCCTCGCCACTCCCTGGGCACCGCTCTCGCACCCAGTCCTGGACACCCCCAGGAAGTACGCTCAGGAACTGCTCCAGGACCAGCAGCTCCAGGATCTGCTCCTTGGTGTGCAGCTCAGGCCGCAGCCAGCGGCAGCAGAGCTCCCAGAGCTGGCTAAAGGCTTCATGGGGTCCATCTGCGTCCTTGTAGCAAAACTGCCGGAAGCGCTGGCGGCAGGTCTCGGAATCCTTGCTATCTCCTTGCTGGGCAGAGTCCTGGTCCCAGGAGGAATCTTCCACCTTTACGATCAGAAGCCCTTCTCCCTCCCCAGAGGCCTGATCCTGAGGCTCTAGGGGAGCTGCCATTCCCCTGACCTAAGGCTCAGGGCTGGTCAGCCTCAACCTGGGCCCAGGAGCCTGCCTTCAGTCTCCCAGAGGGATTCCCTATGGCAGCCAGGCCAGCATCTGGACACACACTCCTGCAGAAAGAGTAAAATAGCAGGAGGGGGTAGTACATGAACAAACACCAGCCTGGAGGGGGACTTCAGTTCCCACCCTTTCCTGGCCCTGAAGGCATTTTTTAGGCTCCCCTGTAATGCCTTGCTCATGTGGCACTCTCTCCTGCTAGTACAGGTCTACAGCCCCTAATCCTCAGCTCTGAAATCTCAAATTCACCACTGGCCTACTAATAGGAGCATATTTATAATCTCCATTTATCCCACTGAATGTAAATGTTCATGTTTTACAGTAGAAATATTAATATATTTGTTCAGTTGGTAAAAATTCATCAAGCTGTCCTTACTATGTGTGTGCTTCAGGAAAAAACTAACACGCTTGATTATTGAGTGTTGGCCCAGATTTGCTGGAGTGGTTACTTGATACACCACCATGTGTACTGTATTATCTTTTTCAAATTTGAAAATTGAATTCCAAAACGTGACCCTGGGGTGTCAGCGAAGGACTCACAGATACCATCCTAAGCCATATACGCACAGATATATGTGAATGTAGGACTCATATTTTATACCTTACATTGTTACTCTTCACAAAAGTCCTGAAAAGTGTATTTTGGAACTTTCTTTAATTGTATTTTGTTTCAATAAAAAAGCGACACAAACCATTGTAATAAAAAGGGGGATTTACACAATATGAATATACATGAAAGAGAAACGCTCCTTTGCACAATGCAGTGCACCCTCCCATTAAGTTTGACATATGACCTCCCAGACCTTTCCCTGTGCATTTAACTAAAAACATACCTATTGAAACGAAAGAAAGTGTTTTGTGTGTGTTTTCACATAAATGAGGTCTTACTGCACAAACTATTTTTGTAATTTGCTTTTCCATCTAACAGTGCTTCTTCATTGGCCGCTCTGGGAGATTTCGCGGTACGGATGTGCTCCAGTTTCTGAACCAATACCCGAGGCGCTCAGGTTGGTTCTTCTCTACTACACACTAAGCGCTTTATTCTTGTGCTCCTCACAACACCCCTGAAAGGTACGCGCTCCATCCATTCTCATCCTCTAGTGACCGAGGAGGCTCGCTCGGAGGGCCAGGGACTCACCAGGGTCGCTCGGCTGGATGCGGCAGGCGGGAACGCAGACCCGGCCGAAGCCCCGAGCTCCGTCCCCAGCAGCTTCGCCTGCGCGGAGCTGAGAGGCGGCGGGGCGGGCAGCGGGTGCAGGCGCCCGGGGACCCCCAGCACTTCCCAGCAGTGCGCGCCCCCTTCGGCCTCTGCCACGGGGCCCGGGCCCCGCCCGCCCAGAGTCCCGAGCTCGACCTGGGAGCCCAGCGACTCGTGTAACCAGTCCCGCCCCTGGGCCACGCACCTCCCACTGAAGCCCAGGCGTTCCCAGTTCCGCCGCCAGGTCCCGGCACCGGAAGTCCGCGAGGGGCTCGCCGGGAAACGGCCCAGCGCTTGCACTCGGAACTGCATGTCCCGCCCCCCGCCCTTCCCGGCCGACCAAAGGCCGTCGCTCATTAAGCCAATGAACGGGGAGAATTCTCAGGGCTGGCCAATCAGAACGCAGCGATGCCATGAGCAGCAATAACCATTCCCGCGGGTTGGCGTCTGCGTCTAGACTCCAGCTGTCTTTCCTTTGCGGTTTTGTGTTCAGATTTCTCCGCTCCTCTAGTTCTTGGAGGCCGAAAAGGTTGGAAGCGAGGCTGGGTTAGCAGGCAGAGGCGGCGCCTGGCCCATCCAGAGTGGGGCGTCCGCGCTGTCGGAAGGGATGCGCTGGGGCGGACTCTTCCTTCCTCCTGCTCTTTCCACTCCAGAGTGGGTCGAGGACCAAGGGAGACAGTCCCGGAGCTGGAGCTCGGCTCCAGGAGTCTCGTTTTCAGCCTCTTGGATCCCTCCCTTGCCCGTCCTGAGTCGCGCCTAGCGGGGCGTCAAGACTCTTGGGAAATGCCGTCGGTAAGGGGCGCTGGGCCTCCTGCGGCGATTCTGTCCTAGAGCGTCGGGTGAGGTCCCTCAGCTGGACGCAGCTGGCGGTGGTGACATTGACCCCCGGGAGCCCCGCGCTCTCTCACAAGCAACTTCGTCTCAGGGGCGGCGGCTGTCCCTGGGCTGGGGAGAATCTAGAGCAGACAGGCCGTGTTTGGGAAGTTCTGGGTTGTGCTTTCCACATATTTGGACCTGCTCCCATCCTCTACTTATTCCCGGACCTGGAGATCTGGGGCCCCAGATCTTTTTCTGAGATAGTTTCGTTTATGCAAGTATTGCACGTTTCGTTTGGAAACAAAATTAAGAAAATATGGAAAATTATAAAAGTGCCGATATCCGCAACCAGCTCCCTCGCTCTGCTCAAATGTCCTTACCTCAAAGTGGCTTTCCCTAACTAAACAGCGCGCGTGCGCCATGTCTCTGCCCTGTCTTGTTTTTCTTTCTTTTATTAGTACCTGACATTTGTGTAATTCGTCTCTTACTATTCGACTACAAGCTCCATGAGGTCAGGCTGTTCTCACTACCCAACTTCTAAGCACTTAGAATGGTTTGTGGCACAGTATTTGTTGAATAAAGGTTAAAAATAGTCTTAGTAAGGCCATTCAAAAACAAGCACTATTAATATTTTAGCCTGTTCTTACATTTCTACATCAATGAATATTTGTAATATAACTCTGGAATCATTCTATGTAAGTAATGTTTTGTTGACTTAAAGTGTAATGGATATTTTTCCATATCAGAAGTTATAACTAAAATTCATCTGTTTTGCCAGCTACATAGTATTCCATAGCATGGAAGTTCCATATTTTATTTAAAGTCCCTTACTCTTGGACATTTAGATTGTTACAATTTTTCTGTATTTCTACATACACCTTCCTACATTTGCTTGAGCAGCTTTCTGGGGGGCATGATCCAAGACTTTTGTGAAGTCTTTTACTGGCCCCAGTGGAAAACCACACGGGAAAGAATGAACTTTGAAGTCCCTTTTATCAAGGTATGGCCTTATAATGTTCTTCTATTGCCCTCTATTGGCAAAGACTAACATCAAATTGGCTAGCAAAAGAGAAATGTTTACAGGGCCTGGCTGTAGTATCACAAAGCTGGACAAAGAGCGTGTATTGGAGGTTGAGAGACAATAAATAACCGGCACACCTATCATATATTCTATTGGACATTGCTGGTAGATAATTTATATACAATTATATTGAAATTGACAAACTAGTTGTATGTTCTTTTCCTTTTGATTGTTTATTTTTCTAGCTGGAAAATATAATCTACAATGAAAAAAGTAAAAATTTTCTTTCCAAAAAATTTACATTAATTTCCAGAATTTATGCTCATTATTTTTTTTTTTTTGAGGGCAGTGTCACGCCCTCATATGTGGGACCCAAACCGGGGCTGCTGGCTTCCCAAACCAGCGCTTAACCACCGAGCCACTGGTCCGGCCCTATTTTTAGTCTTATAGCATTGTCCAGAACTCCCTAAACAATGTTAGAACAGCAAGCATCATTGTCTTGGTTAATGAAAATACTTTTAATGATTTACAATTGTCTATTGTTTAAATATCCATGCTCGTATTAAGAAGCATCTATTCTCATATGCTTCAGAAAGACTACTAGTTTTTCAGTTGTTTAACCCCTTCTATAGTAAGAATTTTTCAGTGGGCATATGGCCATTCAGAATAAAAAGAATATTTTCCCAGCCTCTCCTGCAGCTAAGTATGGCCACATAATTAAATTGAAGCCAATGAGATGTGAGCAGACATGATATATGCATTTTACTAGAAAGGGATGGGCATGTCTTCCTATTATCTTTTCCCCCATTGTTAGCAAGAATTTGGACATAGTGGCATGGATCATGCAGATGGAAGTAACAGCCAGAGGGGTCAAAGCAATAAGATGGGAGGTGCCTGGACTCCTGATGACTGTGGAGCCACCAAACTAACCCTGGATTTTGACCCAGGCAGGTGATGTGAGAGATACCATGTTTAAGCCAGTTATTTTGGAGTGCTATTACAACCAGAATGTATACCCTATTTAGCACTACTTCCTGCCAAGAGTTCATTCATTAAAAATAGAAATAGAGGGGCGAACCTGGTACCTCTTTTGTGAAATGGCAGCTGAGGCAACTCCTGTGCTCACCATGGCTAATGCAAAGCTCCAGGAAGGAGTCAGGACTGAGAACTACGATCATATTAATTTGAAGGTGGCCGGGCACAATGGTTCTGTGGTACATTTTAAGAAGAGGCATACACCACTTAGTAAAATTATGAAAGCCTATAAAAATAAAATTATGAAAATTATGAACGACAGGGCATAATGAGGCACATCAGATGCTGATTTGGTGGGCAGCCAATCAATAAGACAGACACACCTGCACAGTTGGAAACGGAGGAGGAAGATACAATTAATGTGTTCCAGAAAAGACAAGAGGTTTCTACTAAAAAGGGAACTTGATGCTTTACTCCAGAACTCTGTTCCACCAGACCAAGAAGACATTCTCTAGAAAACCGCAATTTAATTCCACCACATCCTGACTACTAAGTACTAAGTTTTCTCTCTTCTTTCATTTTCCCTTTCCCTATTTCTTTATTGTACATAAAGTAAGTGATATATGTGCACAAGTATTTGGGTTTGTTGTTTTTTTATTTATCAAAATGACCAATACTATGTTTTGATCAACATCAAATGGAGATAGGATGGGGCAAAATACTGGTTCTGTGAAAACACTCCTTTCTCCATTAGTGGCATGCTTATTAAAGTCTTATCTTTATATTTCAGTAAGTTATTTTGTTCTGTTTAACAAAAAAAAAGAGAACAACATAAAAATTCTTGCATATCTTGTTTGATTGGAGAATTTAAATGTTTTCTATTTATCATATAAGTTTTTTGTACATACCTGTTACATGTGGGGCAATCTGTCTTTAAGTAGGATAAATTAAAAGAAATGAACCCTACATAGTTTTCCCTTCAAGTCAAGCATCTTGTTTAAACAAACTATTTTTTTAAAATGGGGAAAAAATAGAAATAGAAAAAGTTATTTTTATAATTCCTCCTTGTAAGGATATTGAATATTCAGAATTTCTTGACTAAATGTTGGTAAGTTTTATTTTTCTAGGAACTCATCCCTTTCATCCACAATTTCAAATTTATTAACATAAAAGTTGTACATAGGGGCCGGCCAAGTGGCTCAGTTGGTTAAGAGTTGGCTTAGAGTGCATGTTCTGAGCAACAGGGCCGCTGGGTTGATTCCCACATGGGCCAGTGAACCCTGTGCCCGAGCTGAGCTGTCGCTGAGCTGCCAACAGGTGGCAGGATGGCTCAGCTGGTGTAATAACAAGATTGTCTGTTCTATAGTGGGCTATGCCCACTTGCAACTAAAGATTGAACTCAGCACCTTGAGCTGAGCTGCCACCCAGATGGCTCAGTGGATAGGGTGTGCGCTCTTAACAAGGCTGCTGGGTTTGACTGCCTCATGGGATGGTGGCTACGCCCACCCGCAGCTAAGACTGAACACAGCACCTTGAGTTTAGAGGCCACAAGCTGCCAATGGGAAGCCAGATGGCGACTGGTGCCCTCCACAACAAAGACTGAAGAACAACAACTTGGCTGGTCCCCTCGCCCAATTCTCCAACACTGTTCCCCTCCCCCATTCCCAATCCCCCAATAAAATCTTAAAAAAAAAAAGTTGTACATAATATTCCCATTTGATTAAAAAATTTAAAGGCAGCATGTCTGGTTAAATCCTATACCTTGTTTTGGGATCCTGAGAATGCACTTTTATTTATTTTTTTTTTAGCTGAGCCATCCTGCCACCTGTTGGCAGCTTAGCCCAGGCTGGACATTGAACTGCTGTTGCTCAGAGCACTTTTTTTTTTTTTTTTTGAGGGCAGTATCACTGGCCCTGATATGTGGGACCCGAACCGGGGCAGCTGGCTTCCCAAGCCAGCGCTTAACCACCACGCCACTTGGCCAGCCCAACACAGTTTGCACTCTTGAGCGAGCTCTTAACCAACTGAGCCACTCGGCAGCCCCAAGAATGCACTTTTAATGGTGGCAGAGCAGCAGGCTAGGAGTCTGGGTCTCTGTCGACTTGGTGGATTAGGGCTCCCATACCAGTCCTGCCATAAGCTGCCCATCTCCAGACCTTATCTTGAGAAATACACTTCCATCTTGTTTAAGACCCTGTTACTTCGGGTCTCTGTTATTTGGAGTTGAACTGAATCCTAACTGATTGACCACCTCATAGGGTTGTTATAAGGATTAAATAAATGAGAGAATACATGTAGACCACTTAGCCCAGTGTTAACACTTATCACACAGTAAGTGCTCAGCGAAGAGTGGTTAGTCCCAGGAAATTATCATCACCAAGAAGCTGTCATATGAGCATGTCCACAGGAGCATGAGGTACATGAGAGGCTGCAGGAGTTAGGATCTCCAGGCATCTTTTACACTTTGCCCTGAAGATTTCAGCCCAATCTTTTCTGGTCAGTGGCCTGTTCGATTGTATTAATCTTCATGGCTGGCCTAGAGCTTTGTTGAGAACTAAAACATGTGCTCTAGGTTGTTGCTGCATTTGCAACCCAGGCAGGAAGCCTGCCTGACCACATGTCACAGCCTGGACCATAAGGAAGGTTGGGTCAATCTCATAATCTATTCTCCACCCTCCATGGGACACCAGAGACAAACCTCAGGCCACAGCCCCTCAGAAGTCACTTCTCTAACCATCCCTCCTGCCTGCCCCTCCCTCCCACCAGGGTTGTCATTTCAGCTCCTGGAACACCAATTTCTTCCTCATGGCAAGGCTTTTATCCATTTTGTTCTAGCTTGGTAGGCTTTGCCCTCAGATCTTTGTGAAACGGCTTCTTATCATTCTTCAAGTCTCAGCTTAAATTTTCCCTCCTTGGAGGGGCCTTCTCTGACAATCAGTTCCTAACATCCTCCATTGCTTCACCCCAGTCCTTTCTTTCTGGCATTTATCACTACTTGAAATTAATGTATGTGTCACTGATCTGCTTGCGAGTCTCACTCACTAGAGCCAACCCCATGAGGGCAAGGGTCTTGTCTGCCTTTTTCATGGCTTATGCCTCAACATTTAGTAAAGAACCTGGAACGCATTCTTTTCATACTTGAAAAGTGAATGTGAATGCAGCAAAGCCCCTATTGAACGTTTCACCTCCCTTTACCAACCCCCGCTCTTCCCTCCACCCCAACCCCAGCACTAGCGCCTCAGTTTATCCTGCTCCCCACCCCCAAGGGGACCGCGGTCTCCTTCCGAAGCCTTTGCCGCACTCGAGCCCGGTCCTCCCTGGCAGCAACGTCAGGTCCTGCTCCTGGCTCAGAGGGTGCTAGAGTGCCAGCGGGGCTCGAGCTCCCCAGGCCTACCGGACAGCAACAAAATACGGGGGCTCAACACGAGGAGCCGGAAGTGGCCCTGGCCCTCCCTCCGCATCCTCTCTAGGCCAGCAGGAGGCTTAGCATCTCGGTGGTAGGCCCAGGGCTGGCTCCGAAGGCTCAGCGGGTGGCGACGAGTCTTTGGTGCGGAGGAGAGGCCAAGGGGAAAAGGGAAAGTTTACAAGCAGAAAGTGTCAAGTTGCCCCGGCAACCGTGCGGCTTGGGGGTGTGGTGGGTTCGCCCGGTCTCCGCCCGGGCACTTGATTGGCTAAGGGCAGAACGGGAGGAGCGTGTGGCTGGCCCCTAGACGAAACACCTGCAGGTCTCCAGACCGCAACGCCTCATGCTGCCACACAAACTCGGGAGCTGTTCAGGCTAGCGCTGTGCTGAGGCCTACGTCCCCGCCCGGGGAAGGGCAGCGCGGCTTCCAGAACCAGAGTGCCTTTAGCCAGCACCTGGGCCGAGCCTTCTGCCAAACAGAAAGGGGGTGGGAAGCCCACAGGGGATACTTCCCCCTCCGCCCTCACCCTCTTCCTAACGCGCAGGTCAACTGTTAGCAACCAGGTCGGGTTCCCCAGTGGGATGTCAGGTGTGAGATACCAGGAGGAAGCAGGCCACACCTCTGAACCTCCTCAACTGCTACCCAGAGACACCAAGACCCTGATGTCTCCCCACTCCCAGCCTGCTACCTCTCACTGATGCTCCATCACTCACCAAATCATGAACACCCTTTACCCTGACATTCCAGGCCCTTCCACAACGCCACTCTTACTTGCTTTTGCCAGGTATTTCCCAAACTGCCAAAATGCTCTCGCCAGGTCTGTCCCAGAATGGTGGCCTCTGGACGGATATCTAGGAAGAAGTAGGCACAGACGTATGGGGTTCTTGGAACCACGTCCCTCTGCACTGTTTTATGGAAAGGGGAAACGGTTTCTCCTGGATACCATGGTATCCAAGCTCCTCAGCGGCCAGAGTGAAGTCTTTACTTAAATGACTCCTTGGTTCACTTGACAGACCTCCAAGAGGCTCAAGTCCTGACATGCTGGCCATGTAGCCCAAAGAAGCAAATGAATAGCCACTGTGCAAATGAGTGCTCTGTGCTAAGCTTGTGCCAAGTGATGACAGTTCCCAGTGCATTTTAACAAGCCTCTTTCTCACCTCTGTCTCCTCCTTCATTAGAACACAAGCTCCTAAGAGAAACAAAACTGTGTTATGTGAGTCATCTCCCTCAGCCCCTCACACTGAGCCAAGCAGAGAAATCCCATTTCTGGCTGTGACCAAAGCCATGAAGACAAGCTAAAGGGAGGAAAATGCTTTCTTGCCTCTTCTACAAAGGGCCATCTAATTCAACCAGTCCTGCCAGCAACCCAACCCTAGATCCCCCTGAGATTTCCCAGACACCACCAAGTCCTGCTTGGGCTCCCACTAGTTAGCAGCTTCCTGGCATCCTGCTGATTACACACCCCCTCTCCAGCTGGGTCCAGAGCCCCAGAAGGTTAAGTTCATTGTCTGTCTTATTCTTTTTAGATAGCCCTGCCTCATAATATCATGCACTAGTTAGACAGTCAATAGTTGGGAGTGCATAGAAACAGGGGTATTCTTTACATGGTAAAATCCCTGGCCCTGAACCCCAGCTTCTAGCTCTCCCATTGTGTGACTTTGGGAAAGTTATTGGACTTTACTCTCAGCCTCATCTATAAAACTGGGATAAAACCCACTGCTCATGATTGTGGAGAATAGAGGTGACATATATATGACTCTTGGCCCCGTGCCTGGAAGGGCAGCTGCTCAACAACTGGCAGCTATTATTACTGTTGTCAGTCCACTATCTTGTTCAAACCACTTCGTCCCTTAGGAGCTGGGAGCCAACCAGGGTTGCAGCCACCCTGCTGGCACCATGATCCACAGAGACAGGTGGATCTCAAAGGCCTCTCTGATGCAGATGTCTTCAAGGTCAGAGCTGCATGATATCTTGGGAGTTGAGCTGCAAATCTTGTATAAAAAGCAGGCTGAGGGCCGGCCAAGTGGCTCAGTTGGTTAAGAGCTCGCTTAAGAGTGTGAGCTGAGCTGAGCTCTGAGCAACGGCGGTTCGATGCCAGCCCGAGCTGAGTTGCCATTGAGCTGCCAACAGGTGGCAGGATGGCTCAGCTAAAACAAACAAACAAACAAACAACAACAACAACAAAAAAGGGCCGGCCGAGTGGTTCAGTTGGTTAAGAGCTCGCTCAAGAGTGTGAGCTGAGCTCTGAGCAACAGCTGTTCGAGGCCAGCCCGAGCTGAATTGCCGTTGAGCTGTTGGCAGGATGGCTCAGCTAAAAAAAAAAAAAAAAAAAAAAGGCAGGCTGAACCCACCCTCCCAGAAAAAAATAGTAAAGAATGAGAAATAGTAACTACAGAGGTCAAAACCCAGAAGGCCAGGAGTAAAACAGCCAGGCAAGGGTGGGCAGGGCAAAGTATAAAGGACATGTGCAAAGAGACCAAGGAAGGGAGAATTAGCAGAAGGAGCTGGCAGCAGCCTCAGGATGGGACCAGGAGGGATAGTGGTCCCTGGTAAGTGAGGAATCTTCACTGGATTACAGCCAGACCCCAGTGGAAGCAGATGGAGAATGTCCAGTCACAAAACTCGGTCTAGTGCCTGAGGAGACAGGGCAGGCAGGAGACAATGAGCACAAGTTTCCAAGCTGGCTCTGCCCCACTCCTGGCTCCCAAAGAGCTAAGGGAGGGTCCAGGGCTCAGTGAGCAATGCCCCTGGGACAAGAGTGATGGCAGCAACAGACCATCTGCCAGGGGGTCCACAATTTCATGGTTGAATTCAGGTCTTGAAATCTCTCTGCATTAAGAAGTCTTTGCCTGTAGACTTATGGTCCCAGCCATTTGGACTGGGCCCCAAGCCAGGTTAAGGCTGGGGAAGAGGGTGCCCAAGCCCTGAGAGTGACGACTCAGGGATGCCTGAGGACACATAGTTGACAGAAGAGCCTCCCACAGTTTGGGGTCAGTCACCAGGGCCCCCCCAGACAGAGCAATAGGCCGAGGCTTGATTCCAAGGCCTTTAATTTGCAGCTAGTGTGCCTGCCCCTCATCGCCATGCCCCACCCCCATGCCAGCACCTCCCCAACTCCCTTCCCTTGCCCTCCCTCACAGCCACTATAACTGCCCTTGCTCCTTCCCCAGGGCCTGCCCCACCCTCCCAGCCTCTTAGGTGGGAGCAGGTGGGGTTGCCGCCAGGGCCCCCGCTGCCCCCAGCATCAGCATGGCCAAGGCCTTGGGCCCCGTGGTATGGATCTTCTCATGCCGGTGCAGGTTGGAGCGCCTGCTGAAGCTCTTGCCGCAGAGCGGGCAGGAGTAGGGCCGGACACCGCGGTGGGTGCGCTGGTGGGCTGTGAGGTGTGAGCTGTGGCTGAAGCTCTTGCCGCAGTCGAGGCAGTGGTAGGGCTTCTCGCCAGTGTGTGTGCGGTTGTGCGCGATGAGGTTGGAGCGCTGGCTGAAGCACTTGCCGCACTCGGGGCACGGGTAGGGCTTGACCCCGGTATGGGTACGCTGGTGGGTGACCAAGGCCGAGCTCTGAGTGAAGCACTTGCTGCAGATGGGACACTTGTGGGGCTTGGCGCCTGTGTGTGTGCCCTGGTGGGTGACCAGGTCCGAACGACGGGTGAAGCGCTTGGCACAGCGGTCGCATACGTAGGGCTTCTCGCCCGTGTGGATGCGCTGGTGCTGGATCAGTGTCGAGTGGTGGCTGAAGCTCTTCCAGCAGGAGGGGCAGGTGTAGGGCTTCTCGCCTGTGTGGATGATCTGGTGCTGGATGAGGTGCGAGCTGCGGCCGAAACGTTTGCCGCAGTCCGTGCAGGCATAGGGCTTCTCGCCCGTGTGCGTGCGCCGATGCGTCACCAGGTGGGAGTGCCAGCTGAAGCCCTTGCCGCACTGTTCACACTTGTAGGTCTTCTTGCTGGCGTCTCCATCACCATCAGGGGCCAGGCCATCCTCGCTGCTCTCCTGGACACCGGTCTCCTCCTCACTGGGTTTCTCTGGGAGGCCGTTGTTAGGAGGGGCTGTTTGTGGCTTTCTCTCTTCCGGGAGACAGCGTTGCTCATCATCTTTGGCTAGCCCTGAGCTCTGGCCACTGGCTGCTTGCAGCCCACACTGCAGTACGTTTCCCTGGGGTCTCCCTGCCCTGGTCCTGAAGGACTTCACATCCCCAGGGGGCGCTGGGGATGGCAGTGTCTCCTCCTTCCTCACCTCCAACATTCCTGGAAAAGGGGTTTTCCAGCCAGAAAGAGGCTTTTGTGAGGGACCCAGGGGAATTCCGGAGATGGAGACAAGGGCAAAGACCTGAGGGGAACCCTGGAAGTGAGAACCACCCTCCGTAGAGGGGAGGCTAGTGCCCTGCCCCAGGAAGGGCCATGTGTGCACCGCAAAGGAAACAGAGCCTGCACAGACAAGGTGCACCTGGGAGTGACAGTGATGATCCCACTGCCCCCCATCACCTTTGCACGTACCTCTCTTCTCCTCATCTCCTGTCTGCTGGCATGAGCTTGAGGCCTCGCTGTTGCTCTGCACTTGGGAAGCCCAGAAAGTTCTGCTGAAGGGAAACCCTGCCCAAAAAGAGATGCTGTGCTCAGTCATGGACCTTCTGGGCTGCCCAGCAGGAGACACCCCGCTCCCTGAGAAGTGACAGAGCAAAAGGGGAGTAGATCCAACTCTGGAAACACTGGGTAAAACCACATGAGTGCAAAGATTGCTTGGACTTAGGTGTCCACCCTCTCTAGGAAGCATGTTTCAAGGTCCCCAACAGACACACTCTTTTCAGGACTGAGTCGGGGCTCTGTCTTGTTTCTCTGAATGAGCATCAGAAGTTAAGGGAGAGAGGCTGGGCCAGGTCAGCTGCTGGCAACCCCCTTCCTCACACAGCCCCAGCAGTGGGCCCAGCAATGTTGGAAACCAAACAGTCTCCCACTCCTGTACTTGCCCAGGATCATGGGCAAAAAAGGCTCCTGGGGAAGGGCCAGGAGCAAAGAGAGGCCAAGTGGAAGGGTCTAAGACAAGAGGGCAAGGGACACTGACCACCCCGAAGTCAGGGACCACAGGTCCATTTGCCAAGTCCCCAGGTGAGAGCCCAGAAATTCTGGTCAAGTCAGTAAGAGAGCAGGTGGCCTGGCCTCCACGCCCTGATCCAAGCCCCATGGGAAGAAAGGAATGTGCTGGGTCATCCAGGTGGTTTAGGGAGTCTGTGAGGCCTGCCATGAGGCTGCCAATGGGTGCTAGGCTCCCTGTGATCTCCCAGGACTTGCCCAGGCCTGCTGGGCTGAGCCCTGGAAGTGTCAACAACAGGTGGTAAGCAAACCTGAGATAATTAAAGGAGTGAGCAGGGTCAGTGGGGGTCTCAGCCCACCACTGAAGTCAAAAGGTGGCATTACCAAGCCCCCAGCTCCACCTGGACTAGTAGTTATGCAACAGACGTGCGTTGACAGAACGAATGAATGAATGAACACTGAGTTTTCCAATAGGTCTCATAAAAATCTTTCAAGAAAACTAGTCTGCCAGTGAGGAATCAAAGTCCTAGGACTTAGCTACTTACTATTAGAAAACCCGGTGGAGCCAAAACCCCTCAGAGAAGAGGACACGCCCTTCAGGGCGGATGTAACAACTCCGGGTTATGGGCCTGGATAGATTAGCTGGCACCATGTTCCCCCCACCATGGGCATGCAGCCCTCACCCCAGGGCCAAGCTTTCTGCTCAGATGCTTCTAAAACTGGGCTTCGAGGAAAAGGAGGGTGAAACCACAGGACTAAGCACCATGGAAGAATCAGAGAGAAGCAAAAACTCTAGGTCAGCACTGTCTAGTACAGTGTGGCTATTTTAGTTCAAATCTGAGCTGATTAAAGTGAAGTAAAATTAACTACTCAGTTGCTCTAGCCACATTATCATGCTCAACAGCCCCATCTGGCTCATGGCTACCATCTTAGCCCAGATACGGGGCATGCCCATCACTAGGAAGGTTCTATATAATAGCGCGATCTACGTGAACAATGGCAGGAGTTTTAAGCTCTGGAAAGCAGGGAGGTGACGGTGTAATGGGCCCCACCTCTGACATCCAGGGCCTCGGGAAGCAGCAGCCCTTACCCAAGGCTAGCCTGTTCCGCTTCTGTAGGACATCCCGGTAGAAGCTCTGCTGTGTGTGGTCTAGCTGCCCCCACTCCTCCCGGGAGAGGTACAGAGCCACGTCCTCAAAGGTCACTGGCATCTGAAACAACATGAAGTGCCCACTCTACAGGACATGCCAGGATACTGTGAAGGGGCCCAATGGCACCAAGATGAAGCTGAGACCCGACTCCCAACCTACAGCCCTGAGTGAGGCCTGCCCTTGGGTCTGATGGTGAAGCAAAAGCCACCCAAGGATGGCTTTTTTGAGGCAAGTTGTGTACAGGAAGGAGACAGGAAACAAAAACAAGACAGGCCTTCTTTTCTGACACCACAGCTAAAGCTCTGGATCTCTAACATGTTCCTCTCCAGCCCCACCCTTGAGTCCAGTGCTCAGATCTGGAGGACAATTCAATCAGAGACACTGTCCCTTCACATCTTTCTCTCTCCTCCAGCTTTGGACAGGAACACTCACCTGGGACCAGGCGGTGAGGAGCGCCGCGGCCATCTGCTGGTCTCTGGTCCTCCCCTCATGGGAAAGCACAGGGATCTGGGGGGAGGGGAGGGCTGAGAGAGGAAAGAGGTCCTCAGGGCGGCCACCTCATCCTGCTGGGCCCTGCTGCTCCCCCTGAATGGGCTCATGCCTGGCACACCCATGGCTGCCTCAAACCCCGCCCAAGAAGAGAGTCAGGAGGGTCTGAGGCTGCGAGGGGCAGCCTCCAAAAAGTGGTGGGCAGACATCCAGGCATCTCCCCTGACCATGGCAGGGGCCTCTTCCCTTCCTGGGCTGTAGGCTTCCACCTCTCCCCACAACTGCCACTCAGGAAAGTGCCCCTCTCCTCACCTCCACCAGGCAGGAAGCACGTTTTATCCTTAGAGCCCTGGCTTAGGGGCGCCCAGCCCTGAGTTCCTTGAGCCCTGTCCTCCTGCGATGCCCCCTCGTGGTGCAGCTCTTGAGGCTCTGTCTTGATGTGGGGTGACTCCTGAGTGGCTCCCAAAGGCACTGTCTCCTTTGACTGGGAAAGTATTTCTCGACAAGGATTCCCATGACCTGGAACCTAGGAATGGCAGCCCCCATCAGCACTGGGATAGAGAGTGGGAGACAGCAGAGCTCCATGCCCTCCATGCCTGCGGGTCCCTGCAGAAGACACCTAGGGTGGCCAAACACACAACCAGATGTAAGACACAGCTTAAAGGACTGGCCTTGCTTCCTTCTCCAGTCTCCAGGGACCATGCATCTCTGGCTCACCCCTGAAAAGGAAGGCAGGCAGCTCATTAGCGCCCTGCCAGATGCAGGCTGGCCAAGTGCCCAAAGGGCAGCTGCCTCATCTCAATTCAAGCCTCCCACCTCCCACAGCAGAGTGGATTATTTTTTATGATATGAGGAAACCCGTGTAGCGGGTTGAACTGTCCCCCCAAAATTCATGTCTGCTGACAACCTCAGAAAGTGACCTTATTTAGAAAAATGATCTTTGCAGATGTAATTAATTAATTAAGGATCTTGAGATGAACTTCATCCTGGATTTAGGTTGGGTCCTAAATCCAGTGCCTGGTGTCCTTATAAAAAGAGGAGAGAACACAGACATGGAGGAAAAGGCCATGTGAACATGGAAACAGATTAAAATGATGCTCTCATAAGCCAAGGGACACCTGGAACCCCTAGAAGCTGGAAGAGGCAGGAAAGATCCTCCTCTAGACCTTTGGGAAGGAGCCCTGTCAACACCTTGATTTTGGGTTTCTGGTCTCCAAAACTCTGAGAGAATAAATTCTGGTTATTTTAAGCCACCCAGTTTGTAGTCCTTTGTTATGGCAATCCCACAACACTAATGCACCCAGGCTCAGAGATTATACATGACCCAAGATCATGGAGCTCGTGTGTGACTCAGCCAGGGTGTGAACTCAAGTGTATCTGACTCCCAAGTCTCCCCCAGGGCCACCACATTTTAAAGGTGACAGGGCAGCATCATGTGTCCTTGGGCTGTTTCCAGCCTGCCTCAATTTGGTCAGAGAAGTTGGAGTTTTTTGGTTGGAGAAAAAAGCTCAAGGGTGTCACTAAGTGTGCTGAGGCCTGGTGCTCACCTTGGTCTGACAGAAGAACTCTCTAGCTCAGCCCCTCAGCACTGTCTCCCCAACAGTGGGACTTCAGAGTCCTCCCAACTCTGGGAGGATGAAGAGATTTTATTCAGGAGATCAGGGCTCAAATCCAGAGCCATTCCTCACTAGCTCTTCAACGCTGAGGAGGCACCACCTCCCCACAAACTTCAAATGCCTTGGGAGTCACTTGCCTTGCACTGGGAGGCCCTTGGTGAAGCCTCGTTGTCATCCACAGGGACTGGCCAGCCTTCTGCTGGCAATTCAGGCCTATCCCTTCCCCACTCCCTCCCACCTCTGTCTGAATTAGGGTCTTGAAAGGAAAGACCCCAAGCCAGGAGTCAGAGTGCCTGGGAGCCACAAGGATAAGGCAGCCTGGGAGACTCATCTGCTCTGCATCCCACACAGGTAACACATGAGAAAGTGCTAGCTGCTCTGGAAAGCTCTGGATAACCATAGAATGGGGCCTGTAATTATTATTACTACTATACTGTGTGAGCTGACAGACCGACATCAACAGAATGTCGTGGATGTCTAAGGACCATTGGTGTGACAAAGGCATTGTGGAAGGGAAACCAAAAAGTAGTAACAGTTATTTGTGCTTCTATGGTAGGAAAACCACAAAACTAATACTACACTTGTATTTATACTTATAACCACGAGAATTACTAGGTGAGGGGATACGGGTCTCTGACCTAGATTCCAGTTGCTGTGGTTATTCTTGTTTTATGTGTTACAATAATGATCTCCTGGGCCGGCCGAGTGGCGTGGTGATTAAATGCTGGCTTGGGAAGCCAGCGGCCCCAGTTCAGGTCCCACATATGAGGGCCAGTGACACTGCCTTCAAGAAAAAATAAATAAAAAATAATGATTTGCTGTGGGCTGGTGAACTGCTTACAGAGGACTCTGCCCATTGTCTCCTCCGGGCTACCAACCACCTGGATGAGACAGCTGGGAATAACAGGCACATGATCAACATTTTATAAATCACACCTGGTGGCCAGGGGACTTGCCCAAGGTCACACATGTGGCTGAGGCTGACTCATATTCCTCTGATTCCAAGCCTGATAACTCTGGTATCCCCAGAGGTTGTATACACACATGCATACACGCAAGCATGTGTACAGGCCTATGTGCTCAGACCTAGAGAGGGAAGATGAGGTCCCAGGCCAAGGGCAGCGGAGGGTAGACTGAAGCTTCCCTGTGTGCTCTGGGTGCTGTTCAGAGAGCCAGCCTTACTAGTAGGACCCCCACACTGCCTCCCTCCTACCTCATGTGGCCCTTGGTCTGCTAACTATGGAATTCATCAGGCTAAGCAATGGAGTTCTCCAGAAGTTGATGCCCAGATGAAAGGTATTTCCCATCATACCACTTTCTCTTCAATACCCCCCTTCCACCAGCCCTGCTTCTCTAGTCAGTCCAACTCTTCCATTGGTCCAGATGTCCCGCCATGAAGATCCTCTCCTGCTCTAGTTCCTTCCAGGGCATGCTTCCCCTGCCTGGCGCCCTGTCCATACCTCTCGGGCTCTCTCCTTGTCCTGGGTAGCCCGAATGCCTCCACAGCCTGCAGACATTTTCTGTTGCAGAGCTAGAAAGCACAGCTGAGTTGTTTCTCCTCCCTCTTATTGGCCAAGCCCCCTCCAGCTTCTGGCCAGGAACCTGGAAGAGCAAAAGGAAATCACACAGTGTCTCCTGGGAACCTCTGAAGTGCTCCCTCAAATCCCCATGCAGGACCAGGCCTACCCCAGTTCCCAATCAGAAACAAAGCCTGCCTGATGCCACCCAATGGCCTCCTCCCTCTCTATGTTTTTTAAGCCACCTTAACATTCTGTCACTTTGACAGAATGCTATTTTGTATTGTCCCCCTTGTCACTGAAACCAGAGCCCTGCATCTCAGAGCAACTAGCTCAGGGAAAGCCAGGGCTGACTAGGAATCCATATCTCCTGTCATCAGGAGTCAGAAGGTCGGCAGAGATCCAACAAAACAGGTGCTGGGTGGGGCCCCGCCCACCACAGCTAGCTCTGCTGAGAAATCCAGGCCCTGCTGTCTCCTGGGCCAGGACACACATACTCATACACTCTGTGCTTAGCCTGACCGGCCCAGCCTGGGATTCAGAAATTGAGCTGCCTGCTCTCAGCAGCCCATCCTGCAGCTGCAACCACCCGCCTGGGGCCACGAGTCCATCCTGCTCACATTCCGGGAGGATGTTCTTTCCCTTACCCAGCCAGGGTCCAGGCTCCCTTCTCTCCAAGCCTTCCACCTTTGACCCTGTTTCCTCCTGCCAGCTGGCCGCACTGTGAAGGTCTTGGGATCCAGGCACCCTCCCCAGTCCCCGCCCCCTGCTCACTGAGGTGGAGATGGAGGGAGAGCCTTGGGAAGAGGGGCCCCCTAACCTGGGAAGGGAGTCTCCGCAGCCTGCACCAGGAATGGGGAGCCGAGTGGAGACTGGGATTAGGGACAACAGGAAGTCCCTCCCAGATCCTGTTCCCCGAGCAGCTGCAGTCCTACAGGGTTCCCGGCTTCAAGGGTTCCGGGTCTGGGGTCTGGAGCCAGGCTGCACCTGCTCTTGGCCAAGAGGTGACTCCTAGATCCGTATTGCTGGCTGACGATCACTTTACCGGGCATGTACTTGTAATACCAGCAGAGGCTCCCAAATGGGAAAATATATTTTGTGGGAGGATTTTGATATTTGACATTTCAAAGAGAGCATTGCAGCTGCCCTCACAAGAGGAAGGGCACTTTACTGGGTGGAGGGGCATGATGGTCCTTTTCAGCATCCTTCAGGGCTTCTGAAGATCTACGGTGTTTATGTAGAGATGTCCCTGGATTTAATTTAAATGACCCTAGGCAGGGGTCGGCCAAGTGGCGCAGTGGTTAAGTGCTGGCTTGGGAAGCCAGCAGCCCCGGTTTGGTCCCACAAGTGAGGGCCAGTGACACTGCCCTCAAAAAAAAAAAATGACCCTAGGCTGGTCATGAGATACTCTGGGTTCCCTTCAAGGCTAGGGCAGAGCTCTCTCTTCATAAGAGTGAACTTAGGAAACAGAGAGGCCTGGGATCTCCCCTCTACCTCCAGCCCCAATGCCCTCCCTACACCTTGGAAGGATGTGGGATCAATCTGATTTTTCTAGCTCCCTCTCAAGGCTGGGGACAGAGGGGATAAAGGAGTCCGACCCAACTATCCTTGGGGTCCCAGATCCTGAGACATGCCTGGTGGCCTCATAATCCACCTCTTAGTCAGGAAAGAGGTGAGGGCCAGCCCTGCAGACAGAGTCCAGGAAGGTTCCTCCAGGACACGTTCCTAGGGCCAGCACCTTCGGCCTGTCTGAGTCCTATGAGATGCATCCACTTCACTCAGTAAAACAGGCATGACTGGCCCCTGTACAGCCCAGGGGCATGCTATGAAGACTCATAAGGGTTTTTAAAAAAAGAAACAAAAAAACTTAGTTTCCAATATTTACAAATTAGGAGAAGTCTCATGAAATTGATTTTCTTGAAAAATCAGAACATCTGGCAACCCTGGACCCGTATTACCCCCATTCTAGGCCTGCTCTCAGATCGCCGTATTTGGTTCCCATTGGTCCCTGAGGCATTTCAAGTTTGCAACTCTCCTTTTGCAGTGAAAATGTTTTAGGGGTACTACAATTCAGTTCCATTCTACTGTCTTTTTTTTTTTTTGAGGGCAGTGTCACTGGCCCTCACATGTGGGACCCGAATCGGGGCCACTGGCTTCCCAAGCCAGTGCTTAACCATCGCGCCACTTGTCTGGCCCATTCTACTGTCATTTTGATGAAAGAAAAATTAGCCCTAGAGTTTGTATCTGGCCTGTATTTCCAGGTATTTTCATTCTCAACGTAAGGAGGGATGTATAACAGTGTAGCAAAAGTCAATATTGTTTTCATGCCAGAGAGAGCTATAAACAGAGAAAAAACCATAAGGAGCCCTGGAAAGATGAACTGCTCAGTCTGTGAGCATTTCTCCATCAAGGAGGAGCATAGCCAGTGTCCAGAGTAAGGAAACCCACTCCTGAAATGACCATTTCAGCCCACAGCAGTCCCAGGAGTGCACTGAGTCCAAAAAGAGGGGGTGTGTCCTAATTCCTGGGCAAAAGTTTCTCTGCCAGACAAAAAGGACACCTGAGGGATACTGGAAAAGCCCAGAGATTTGGATCCCATCAGAGGATCGCCTAAACTAAACCAAATGAAGTCTCAACATTTATTTAACTGTTAAAAAAATATTTCTTGGGCTGGCCAAGTGGCACGGTGGTTAAGAGCTGGCTTGGGATGCCAGCGGCTCTGGTTCGGATCCCACATACGAGGGCCAGTGACACTGCCCTCTTAAAATATATATATATATATATATATATATATATATATATATATATATATATATGTATATGTATTTCTTGAGCACCTGCTATATGACAGACATTAACTCCTTCTAGGAAATGAAAGGAAAGCTCCTTCCAGGAATGGCTCTACGAAGAGCAGATCTAGGAGGAACGGCTTTCACATTTGCAATGTGGGAATTTCAGTCCCTGAAAGAGTTCAGAAAGGCACCCAGGCAGGGTGAGACAATAAGTAAAGCAGAGATTAAAACTTAAATGCATCCAGCAGCCAGGCAATACCACAAATGACCGGTGTCTTGGGTGTAGGACCAGTGGGGAGGAACATCAGAGGTCTCAAGACACCATATTTTGTTTAAAGGGGGCAGTTGGGAGCTCAGGATTATTCAAGAAAAAACAAAAAGATTTAGATTTCTATGTGAAATATTCTGACTTTTAAATATTGATGATTAAAATTTAAAAACGCAAGAACTCCATACTACCACAACAGACACACCTGCTGTCCAGCTCACAAGCCACCAGTTTAAGGATGTACTCACCTCAGGAGCCTGTTACAAAGCCAAATGTCATGGGGACACTATTGGAGCTTCAGGCACGGGAAACACACAAATGCCAACTCTGGTATCAGGCGGCTTAACCGAGCCTGAGCAAGATGCCACCTTTAAGAAATAAATCATTGGGCCGGCCGAGTGGTGCATTGGTTAAGAGCTGGTTTTGGGATGCCAGCGGCTCTGGTTCGGATTCTACATATGAGGGCCAGTGACACTGCCCTCTACAGCTAACAACAGCTCCACCTGGAGCTGGGCCATGGGAGCCCCAGTGACAGAGTAGGCTGCAGCCCCTGCTGCAGTGGGCTGCCATACGCTACAGTGAGTGGCCGGCAGCCAGCGTGAGCGGCTGGCAGCCAGCGTGAGCTGCCAATAGCCGTGGTGAGCGACCATCCAGAGGCCGGCGACCTATCTGCCTCATCCGGAAAGAGCGCAATGATAATACCAACATGGGCCAGTGAAGAAACATCCTCCGCAACTAGACTGAAGAACAAAAAGACAGCAACTTGTCTGTTCCCCTTCCCCATTCCCCAACGCTGTTCCCCTCCCCCAGTTCCCCAATAAAAATCTTAAAAAAAAAAAAAGAAAGAAATCATTATCTACCCTCCGAGATTAGCCTGAGAATTAACTTAGGTCTTAAAGACGATCTTTCAAAAAAACACCCAGAGTAATAAAAACTAGAAAAAAGAATCATCTGAAGAAAAACAACAACCGCCTGGTACTAACTAATTAAGGCTGTTAAGCAGGATTGGAGACAGGGTAATGCAAAGACCTAGCCTTAGGAAGGAGACCACAGGGTATAGAGGCCAAGAAAAACAGGAATAATCGAGTAAACAGCGGAGCAAATGTTGACCATCGAGAAAAAAAAAAGAAAACTAGTGTATGTGTTAGACAAGTGGGAGTCCCAGGAATAAACGTTTTTTAAAGAAGAAAAATAACGAAGAGCCCGCAGGGCCGCTGGAGACCAGGTCGTGGGAGCTCATGCGGCCGGCGGTCCGCTCACCCCCAGAGTCGCGGAGACGATCTCGCGGCCTGGTCCCCGAATAGGAGACAGCCACGGGGTACGCGTTCGGAGCCGTGTGAGGACTAGGAACCCAGCGCGCACCAGACGGCCCCACCCAGCTCCGCAGTCCACGAACACAGACGCCTGGAGCACGTAGTCCAGGCAACGACCTACTCCGCCCAAGGGAGACGCCGGTGATTGGCTGACGCCTCTATGGCCCCGCCCCTCCAGGGCACCACCCAGCTGTCCTCACCTGCGCGCTCCCGTCTGCGTCCCCGACGGCAGCCCCGCAAAGTGGGGAGTGTCACGCTGGTGCTGCCTGACCGTGGCCGGTGTGCTCGCGTTTCCCGTCCGGCTGCCCCATGCCAACTTCCGGTTTTCCCAGCTCCCTTGCTGCACTAGTCTGTGGGCTCCTGGCGCGGGAGCATCCGGGGCGGTCAGAACGGCGGGGCAGATACTCGCGAGATTTAGAGTAGGCGTCCGCCGTGGGGAAACTGCGGCTGTCTGCGTGGGGGCACCCATGGAGAGCGCCCGGCGACGGGTCTCCACGCTGGGGACTCGGAGGGCAAATCCCAGCCCAGCGTCCGATCCAGCCTCCTAAAACAAGGATCTCCCCCTACACTCACCTGTTCTGCATTTTGTTTTGGTTCAAAATGGGAGTATTCCATATGCTCCCTGACCTGTCCACTCTGTGTGTGTGATTGTTCAATATAAAAAAAAAAATTTAAAAACAAAACAAAACATGCAGCGTGTCAAAGACAAACACAACCGGATGGTAGTTAATGTGGTGGGAATTTTATTCGGTAACAGATGACAGCAGGTGAAAGAGCTGAGCGCCATGCGATTTGTCGACATAGTAAAAGGAAAATGTGGGAGGTGAGAACGGGGCTCAGTAAAGTCAGCGAAGTGAAAAACCAAAGAGCTGGTCAGTGTAGATGCTATCAGGCCAGGTGTGTCTCCTAGCTGTGAGGTATGAAAGTCAGTCCATCCTTCCACGGAGCAGGAAGATAGACACCCTGTCCTTGATGAGTACTTTTCAAAGGACTGGCTCTCAGGTTCATGACATGCTTCTGGGTAGTAGGAGACACATATTCACAATTATAAGGCCTTTTTAGTAAATGCTCTAAGAAAGGGAGGTCAGGGGCCAATCATGTATTGTAGAACAAACAGTAAATTTTCCTAGCAGCAGAGTTAAGCCTTCTCAGACGGGCATGTTAATGGTGGACTGGGGTCATCCTGGCCTTATGCTGCTAGAAGTCATGCCATAGTTTGGTCAAGTCACTTAGTGTAGGATTGGACAGAGTGGTTGTGTGTGAGAGTCCTGCAGTTCTCAAGTGGTGCCTTGCTGTTGTTTTTTTTTTAAACTATGCATATTCCATTGTATGGCTATATCACAGTTTCTTTAACCAGGTTCCTGCTCATTGCCCGGTTCTTGATGCCCTTATATTGCAGCAACTGGAACTACCCAGCAGCTATTATCATGGAGCCTATGTTCCTTCCCAATGGGTAAGCAAAACTAGTATCTGATTTTGCAAACAGGGCAGGCAGAGAGACTGCCAACCCTAAGACTAGCTCCTGTATCCTAGCTGTTATGCTGGCCTGGCAGCCTGTCAATCACAATTGCCTTTTCCTGCCCAGGGCAAGCTCCTCCCTAGGCACAAATACCAAGTGCTTCCTTCCTTGATTGTGAAGGCTGGCATCTTCAGCCTCAGTCAGGCAAACCTCCAAATTCCATAGCGTAGACTGAATATGTTCCCCAAATACCCACATTCCACCTTCCTAAACATCGGGAGCTAAAAACAACTTACACTACAGGCACGGAAGGGACACTCTGGCCCTTCGGGGTGAAAATTGGAGTAAATTAAGTTACTTTTCCTTTACATGTTAGTACATTTTAAAGAAACCAGGACACTGTTATCATCCCAAAATACCCCTCGCTGCTGCTGCCACCACCTCCTACTATCTGATACCCAGTGTCCCCCATTCTTGGGTGGAGTTTCAGGCTACATTTATTCATGTAAGCCAAAGACACTGAAGCAGGTGCTGATGGCACTCAGGTGTTCTGACTGGCTCAGAATCAGAGGGCCCCTATCGAAGGCCCATCACGGGAGTAGATGGCAACAGCACTCAGGCACCAACCCTTGATGTCTTTTTCAGCTGATGTTTCCAGACCTTCATCCTGCTGCAGTCTTTGTCCCCCACCTGCCAGCCCTCGGTTCCCCTCCTCTACGAGTGATGTGATCTTTCACAAGAGTCTTTTATATTCTTTTACATATCTACATCTGAAAAATATAGATATCCCATTTGTTTTTACATTATCTCATCCTTTAAAAAATTCTATTCGGGGGCTGACCGAGTTCCAATTGTGTGACTTCATTCAAACGAAGTTCAAAAACAAACCAAACAAATTAGCTTTGGATGAAGTCAGGATAATGATGGAGGAGGAAAAGCGACCAGAAGGGGGCACCAGCGTAGCCCCAGGAGTGTTGGTAAGTTCTGATTCTATAGGGATGCTGGCTAAAGAGCTGTTTTCACTTGGTAAAAATCATGCTCTTTGTTTTTGGTTTGTGTACATGTCTATGTGTTACACTTAAAAGTTTACTTTTAAAATAACAAAATGAATGAAGATAAACCACTTTGGCCATTGTAATGGTCCAGGCAAGCGAGGATAGTGACCTACACTTGGGTGATGGCAGTGGAGGTGGAGAAACAGGCAGATTTGAAAAATATTTAGGATATCAGATCTAAGGAACTTTGGAGACTGATGAGATGTGAGAATGAGGTAAAGCGAGGGGATCAAGGATAAAACCCGGGGCCGGCCGAGTGGCGTGGTAGTTAAGCGCTGGCTTGGGAAGCCAGCGGCCCCAGTTCGGTCCCACATATGAGGGCCAGTGACATTGCCCTCAAAAAAAAGATTTTATTGGGGAATTGGGGGAGGGGAACACCGTTGGGGAATCGGGTAAGGGGAACCGACAAATTGCTGTCTTTTTGTTCTTCAGTCTAGTTGCGGAGGACGTTGTTTCACTGGCCCATGTTGGTATCGTCATTGCACTCTTCCCGGATGAGGGAGATCGGTCGCCGGCCTCTGGATGGTCATTCACTGCGGCTATTGGCAGCTCACGCTGGCTGTTGGCCACTCACTGTAGCCTATGGCAGCCCACTGCAGTAGGAGCTGCAGCCTACACTGTCACCAGGGCTCGCACAGCCCAGCTCCAGGTGGAGCTGTTGTTAGCTGTAGAGTGCAGTGTCACTGGCCCTCATATGTGGGATCCGAACTGGGGCCACTGGCATCCCAAGCCAGCTCAACCAAAGCGCCACTCAGCCCAAGAGAACATTTTTTAAAGGGTGGACAGAAGCATTCTTCCTGAGGAGACTGAAATTTAAGGATGAAAAGGAATTGGCAGACTGGGAGTGTGGGTAAAAACATTCATTCCAGGGTCGGCCGAGTGGCGCATTGGTTAAGCGCTGGTTTTGGGATGCCAGCGGCCCTGGTTCGGATCCCACATGAGGGCCAGTGACACTGCCCTCTACAGCTAACAACAGCTCCACCTGGAGCTGGGCTATGCGAGCCCCGGTGATGGTGGGCTGCCATAGGCTACAGTGAGTGGCCGGCAGCCAGCGTGAGCGGCTGGCAGCCAAGTGTGAGCTGCCAATAGCCGCGGTGAGCGACATCCAGAGGCCAGCGACCGATCTGCCTCATCCAGGAAGAGCGCAATGACAATACCAACAGTGAAGCAACATCCTCTGCAACTAAACTGAAGAACAAAAAGACAGCAACTTGTCTGTTCCCCTTCCCCGATTCCCCAACGCTGTTCCTCTCCGCCAATTCCCCAATAAAATCTTTTAAAAAAACAAACAAACAAAAAAAACATTCATTCCAGGCCAGGCCAGTGAGGTGGGATCAGATTGGCCTGTTCAGGAGTTGAAAGGCAGTGGCTGGAATATGACAGGCAAAGGAAAAGAGGGCGTTAGATGAGACCCATGAAAGGGGTCGTGGATGGGCCCCCAGGATGAGCCATCTGGGTTTATTAGTTCTAAGTGAGATGGGAAGCCACAGAAGAGCTTGGAGCAGGACAGTGAAAGGACTCATTTAAATGACTTGCCAAAGTCACACAGATTGTAGCAAATGGCAAAGCTGGAACTGCAGCTCAGGCCTTCAGAGCTTCAGACCTCCTTCCAATGAGACAGACAAGGAGCTTGGGGGACAGCAAATTTACAGACATTGAAGAAAGACTGGGGCAAGCCAAGGCTCACCTCATGTTGTCTTCAAAATCCCTAGTGCTTCTGTGCCAGGGCTGGCTCTCAGTGAGGGGTTTGGCTGTGCCATAAACACCCTCCAATTATTCCTTCAAGATTGTGACAGCCCAGAGGAAAATACTGGAGTTATATCTTCAGGAAAAGATGTTACTGATGCAGTTTAGAGGCAGGCATTTAAGCCACTAGATTAACCAGAGGCTATTCAGGGATCATAATGCCTTTAATGGCAATTCTTCCCAGAGTTGTAGATGGATGTCTCCCTTTTGTCTTGAATTATTCTAAATGGAGGAATCCGATGGAAATTGAAAATTCAGGGAAATTCGTTTCTCTTTTGCAATCTTTGAATAGATAAGAGAAAAGATGAAGACCCCATCAGTCAGTACTGTCAGGTGCTTTTGCTTACCTTGCTGAAATGATACTAGACTTAATTTCTTTTTCACATTTTAATAAATAAATAGTAAGTTAGGTGTTTTTTTTGGTTGGGGGTGGGGTTAGACAAGAATTACTTCCAAAAAAAATCTTAAGTCAACGATACAATAGTTTAAGTTTGCATTTTCAAGATAATTTTAGGAGATAATAAAATATAGCCCAAATAGGTAGATTAATATTAAAAGTCTTTGGGGGACATGTTTATTATTTACTAAATGGAAATAAGTAACAATCCAGCGACTTCACAAGAATTTTCGTGTTTGTGGATAACATCCTGGGAGAGGGGAGTGTATTTTCAAAGATCAGAAAGAATTTGAATATTCATTAAGTCTTTCTTTTTTTCCTGCAAAGTAACTTTAGTTAATAAGAGAAGTCAAAAGGAATCTCTGCTTCGGGGACCAGGCTGTAAGCCTCCTGGGGCAGCACGGGTCGGTTCCACTCAGCTCTTATCCCTAGGGATAAGGACATTACCCAGCACACATTGGGGAACCAAATATTCCCCGAATGAATGAACGAATGAATGAATGAATGAATGAATGGTGTACGCACGCGGTGAGCCAGGAGCAGGGGTATTAGGCAAAACCCACACGCGGGTGGAGGTTTAGGGACGACCGAGGCCAAAAGCTAGTTTGGTTTTGCCCATTCCAGGCACCTACCTTTCTGCCTGGATACTATTTCGGGTAGTTGGGTCTAGCAGGTCTCTGATTTTCTAACATATTTCCAGGAAACGTGTGCGCCTGAGTCGGAGGCCCGGGAAATCCGTGTAACAGCGAACCCTGAATCTTCCTTCCTGCAGCGCTCCCAGCCACCTTCCCCAGGCTCTCACTCCGGAAGCTCCAGGCTAAAAGCCCAGAGACAACCGGATCGGATTTTTACCAGGACAGGCCACGTTCCTGCCGTTCTCCCGGTCTAGCCGCCCCCACTCCGAGGGGTCAGGTATATGGCAATGGCCATGGGCGCACAGGTCAGTCCTGGCGGCAGAGGCAGGGACAGGAGCAGAGGCAGCAGCACACGGAGCCTGTCGGAGGGCCCAGTTCTGGGCTCCCTGGAGCCGCCTCCGCCCAGCCCCGCCCCGGCACTACCCAGAGGTGGGGTTTCTCGGCCCCGCAGGGTGGGGCCGGGCCGCAGTGGACTGCGAAGCTGGCGGGAGGAGTCCGTGCTGTGGATCGCCTGGAGGGGGACGCCCAGCAAACCTCGGAAAACGGTGGGCTCAGCTTGGCTGCTTCTTAGCCGTTTCGTCTGTCTGCATACGTGCCAGGCACTGGGCTAGGCGCGGAGGATGCGGAGCAAAGAGAAATGCCACTGTCCGCAGAGAGCTTGTGGTCCAGTGAGGCCCACACTAGACAATTAAATGAAGGAACCAAATAAGCCCTGGTGCTAAATGCAGGAAGACAACTACCTGGCAGAGGAGCCCCAGTAAGGCCGGATCTGGCCCCGAGGGCCAGCCCTGAGCCTCCAGCCACCGAGCCGGTGACCCCGAGTCCCCAGAAAGGTGGTGCCATGGGGGTGTCCACGGGCCCTGAACGTTCAAGGGACACCGCAGATTCCTCTGAGGAAGGCGCCAACAGCACAGCCCCAAAACGCCCCACTGAGCAAAAGGAAAGGCTTGATTTTGGAGTTAAGAGTCAGTGGTGAAGTCACTTCCCCTCCTAGGAGACCGTGCTTTGTCATTGGTAAATCTGGGGACAAAAGCCACCTGGCAGGATTCTTGGAAGGATTTTAGATGGCAATGTTGATGGCGCCCTCTCTTCCCCATTGCATGACCCTGTTCTGTTTTCTTCTTAGCACCCACCACTGTTGGCTCCTGGCCCCCGAGCTCAGGGCCTGTCCCCCTTTACCGCTGTGTTCTCAGCACCTACAATTGTGCCTGGCACAGGGCAGACCCATGGCAAAGATTCGTTGCATGAATGAAATGTCTAACAAAGAGCCTGGCACACAGCAAACATTTAAAATGGCAGCTCTTGTCCCCCCAAAAAAGTACAGGCTGACAGGCCCCCAGAGGCTACAGGGCCAGTCCTGATTAAGAGGGGCACAGTTCCTACTTGGAGGAGTAGTTACATTCATATGCAGTCGGGGCCGGGGTCGGAGGGTGGGGGGAATGTGGATTAGCTGCTTTGTCTCTATTTCTTTGGCCCCGCCCAGCCTTCTCCCCACCCCACTCCCAAAATGGGAGGTTAAGGGTTAACTCGAGAGAGCCCCCCTCATTCACCTGGATGGGACTGGGGCAGGGAACTTCCTGTTCCATTTTCCCGGAGTCCTTCCCCAGGCTGGCCGAGCCTGACTTTGGTCCTGTGGCCCTCAGAGAATTCCACTTCTGGAGTGAGGACTCCGAGTGGTGAGTTGCAGGGAGGCCTGGGGTGCAGACTGCCAAGGCAAATTTAAGGGGTCACAGCAGCTTCGAGAAGGAACTGGGGGTGGGGGTGATGTGGAAGGCTGTTCCAGGTCTCTGTGGTGGGATGGGGGATTAGGTGGATGGAAGAAAGTCATGGGGGGGGGGTGTGCGGGTGGTCTGTGCTGGGAAGGAGCCCAATGCCAGCCAGGTTGGCCCACATCAGATAGGTTGCAGGACTTCCTGTGACATGGGCTTGCTGTACCCACTGGGGAGGGGAAGGCAGGCTCCATTTTCCCCCAGGTGGACTGACCTGCCTCATCGACTCAGCCTAGTACCGGAAGGGGAGCCTGGCTGACAAAGACAAGCCCCTTTTGGTAACTGTGCCCAGGGAGAAAGGGAGAGTTCCTGGCTGAGGACTCCGACTCTGGGCTCTCCGGTTGTCTTGAGTGGGTTTCGACACAGCACCTTCACCCCAGGCTGGTCCAGTATTTGCCTCCCCACCTCTTTGGGCTGCAAATTAAGCTGGTCAAATATTAGAGGGAGGCTGTAGAGTCTCCCCACCCCCACTCCAGCCCACCCCCTACAGATGTGCATATTAACAGAGCTTTTGTCCTGCAGACCTGTGGTGGGGGGAGGGAAAGACTCTAAGGCCAACTTCCCTTGAATTCACCTCTTTCAAACCTTTTGGTGAGACCTCACCTGGAGGTTCCGGGCGCTCCGGGTGACTAGGCTAGATGGCTGGAATTTGGAATCCCCTTATTTTTTCTGACTCATGCTGTGATATTCTGGCTAAGAGGAGGCCAATTGTCCCAGACAGGAAGAAAACTGGGTCTTTTTTTGTTTCTGAGCTTTTGCAAGGTGGTCAAGGTCAGCCTTCCCACCTTAGAGCAAATCTTGTCTCCAACTCTAGTCGCTTTGAACAAGTTGCCCATCCTCTCTGAATGTGGTCTCTGCACTTGTCAAATGGAAAAATTATAATTTACCCTGTGGGCTGGAGTGAGATTAAGCGACCTATATAGACGAGCACTCAGTACCTGCCAGCTGTTAATACAGGGTTCCTGATTACATGCAATTGGTTCTCTAGTTATTTTGCTCTTGCTACTAAAACATAATGAAACAAAAACCCATTTTCTTGAACATTCCGCAGATTTTTCTGCATTTTTGCATGCGTTCCTCAAAAATTACAGCTGCGAGGCAGCCATTACATCCTTGTTTTGTTATTTCTACTAACAAACATTGATGTCACTGCAAATGCTGGGTGAACAGTTATCGAAGAAGATCCGAGTAGGAAAGAGACCGAGTTCCTACTCGCAGGCCAAAGGGAGAAATACACTCAACCGAGACTGTAGCATGGTGTGTCACGGGACGGGGAGAGACAGGTGGCTAGTGTGTTGTGGAGTCCCAGAAGTGAGGCAACAATGGATGGAAGGAACCAATGGTTAAAAGAAAAGCTCCAAGTAAAAGATGCCAAATTGCAGGAAAGAATGGAGGTTGGACAGACGGGAGGGGGGCAGCGACTGATGAGATGCTGAAGGGTTAGGGAGAGGCTGTGGAAGTGCCAGAGGGAGGAGGAAGATTCGAGAGAAGCAGGAAAGTGGGGGAGGGGAGGGAAGCTGGGAAGATGCTTGGGGGAAGCTGGGGAAGGGGCGGGCCTGGTCAGGTGGTCAGGATGTAGGTCTGGGTCTTTGTTTTAGTATCTTGTCCCTCTCTTTCTCTAAAGCTGAAACTGCTAGAACCAGATTTAAAAACAACAACAACAACAAAAAAAACACCCAGGTTTTCTCTGTTCTACCACTTCACACCCCACCTGAAAAGTAGGTTCAGAGAGCCCTCAGCCCCGTATCTAGAGGTCTCAACAAACTCCAAAGCTCTGGACCAGGCTGACTTCTCCCTGGCTCCATTGCCAAGGCTGGGTTACCTTTGTGGGCAAATGTCTGTACCTCTGAGCATTGGTGTCCTCAGCTATAAAATGGGACCAACTATTAGCTGTGCTCACTTGTGTTACTACTCAGTAATAATGAGAACAATAATACAAGCCCTTATGCACACCTGCCATCTACTCCCTTTAGGTGGTGGGAAGTGATGTGGAGGCTTTCTTCCCATCCCCCTGCCTGGGGTGTCCGTGGGTGGGAGTGGGGGTGGGGAAACAGGTTTGGGAGAAACACATTTGTAACCCTGAGGCTGGAGAGTAGGGAGGGCGGAGATGTTGCAACTTGGGTTTCTGTATACATAAAATAATTCCTGCCTGAATTACAATAGAATATAACAGTACCCCAAAAGCTCTAGAACAAAAATACAGACCTGTTGGGCCGGCCGAGTGGCGTGGTGGTTAAGCGCTGCCTTGGGAAGCCAGCGGACCCTGTTCGGGTCCCACATATGAGGGCCAGTGACTGCCTTAAGGAAAAAAAAAAAAAAAAAAAAAATATATATATATATATATATATATATATATATATATATATATATATATGTAGTCGTTAAAAAAATATATAGACCTGTTCAGAAAAGGGTAAGCTTTATGAGTTGTGCTAAAGTACTGAACTAAGTCCCCTGTGGGTGGTACTGAACTTGGGATAGCTCCCACTTTAGTAGCTGGGCTACCCCAGAAAAAGGAGTATCCCCACAGAACCCTTTAGGGGACGAGGGGCTCAGTTGGCCCCCGAATGGGAAGTGGGGAAGACTGTCAGTCGCATGGATCCAGTGCCCCCTAGTGGCTAGGTAGAAACACTTCATTGCTAGCCAGATTCACAGGGATGGATACTTCCCAGAGGAGTAGACAAAGGAATAATCCAGAATTTTAAAAAAGTAACATAAAAAAGGAAGTGACTCACTTTCTCATCCATTCCCCCAGCTCCTATGGGCATACCCACTAGACGATTTTGAAATAGGCAAGGTAGCTTTGGCCTGCCTTGGAGACAGACACATCTGTCACAAACCTCTGCAAGCTGTAAGCCTAAATCTCTCACCTGGAGACCCATCCACCCATCCCAGCTCCTCAGCTCATTCTGGCCTCAGTCTCTGGGAATGGAACCCAGGGAAGTGAGATGAATGGAATACCAGGTGGGAGTTCAGCCCTGTACTGATCAACTGGGTGGCTTTGGCCTTGAAGGCCAAGAACCACTTCCAGAGCCATAAAGTGAGGGCCAGGCTGTCTAGTCAAAGAGCCATCATATACATGAGATTTCCCCCTAACTTTTTATCTTTGAAATTCTTAAACTTCCAGAGAAGTTGAAAGAGCACTGCAATAAATATCTATACCCCCATCTCCCAGATTGCTATAATTTTGCCACATTGACCCTGTCAGTCCATAAATCTGACTGAGTCTTCATACCCCTTCACTTCCAAACCCTTCAACATCTAAGAATAAAGACATTTCTTACAAACCACAAAACTGAAATTCCATCTCAGAAACGCATCTCTGTTATCTAGTGCCCCATCCATATTCAAATTTCCCCAACTGAATCTTACTTAAAAAATCAGGGCCGGCCAAGTGGTATGGTGGTTAAGTGCTGGCTTGGGAGGCCAGCAGCCCTGGTTTGGTTCCCACATGTTAGGGCCAGTGACACTGCCCTTAAAAAAAAAAAATCAGAATCTAATCAAGTTTTGTGCACTGGGTTGTAGAGGATGGTAGTCTCCTAGAGCAATGTGCCCTCAGAGGCACTTACTTTTTATAACAGACTCTGAAATACTGACCCAGCTGTTTTGGGGAATGTTCAGTCTTTAGAATTTGTTCAGTTGTTTCCTTGAGTGATCATTTGACTTGTTCTTATTCCCTTAAATGCCCTTTAAACTGGAAGTTGGGTATGAAGGCTGAATTGGATTGCAAAAGAACATTTTGGCAAGGACTCTTCTTCAGTGGTGCCATTTGCTCCCCATAGCATGACATCAAGAGGCAGGGAAAACCAGATTGTCCTTTCTTGGGGAGGCTAAGCAAACTTTGATTGCTTGGATAAAGTGAGAAGTTCTAACTGCTGCTGGAGGGGACGGTAATAGAGAACTGTCCATTTTCCCTGGCTTTTGGTGCATTGGTCTGGCTGAGCCATTACCCACAATCAGTGCAAGAAATGGTTCTTCTGGAGGCCATGTCTTTAGGCATCTCTTAACATCACAGGTGTGGGAGCAGAGACAGAGAGAGACCTGAGAGTAGGAGCAGCTGTGGTGAGGTGTTACCCCCAAGGTGAAGGATGCTTGTAGAAACTGTTCCAGCAGCGCGGGAACCAGAGCAACTTGGAGCTGTCAAACTAGAGGAGGAAGAGGAGGAGGAGGAGGAGGAGGAAGAGGAGGCTGCTGGCCTCCCTAGGAGGCCAGAGATCAGGCTTCGGCCGGAGGTGGCTCACCAGCTCTTCAGATGCTTCCAGTATCAGGAGGACATGGGGCCCAGGGCGTCGTTGAGCCGGCTCCGGGAGCTTTGTAGCCACTGGCTACGGCCAGCGCTGCACACCAAGAAGCAGATCCTGGAGCTGCTGGTGCTGGAGCAATTCCTAAGCGTGCTGCCTCCACACCTCCTGGCCCGGCTACAGGGCCAGCAGCTGAGGGATGGCGAGGAGGTGGTGCTGCTGCTGGAAGGTGTCCAGAGGGAGTCCATTGACGTGGGACCACTGGTAAGAGGGTGGCAGCCTGGAGGGCTGGACAGCAGGTGGGAAAGACAAGGACTTTATTGCCCCGTTAATAAATCACTGAACATTCCACTTTCTTCCCTCCAACAATTCCTTCTCAACTTCCTAACTCCTTTCCTGCCTGACATTCACCTTTCCTCGGACCCATTTTCCTTGGGAATCACTGGGACATGGATTATCACCCTGTCTGTTGCCTAACATGGATGTGTTTTAAACAGGATTTTAGTTTTAATGCTGGCAAGACTTATCCCCGTGCAGACATCACCTTGGAAGAACAGGGGGGCCCTTCCCAGGTCTCTAGCCTAAGCCCCAAAAAGGAAGTGCCCCCAGAAGAGCCTTTAGCCCTAGAGCCATTGCAGGAACTTCCATCATCCCAGCCGGGGCCCTCCCAGCCTGCTGAGCTAGGGGTCTGGAGACTCCCCCCAAGTTCGAAGCAGCCATTGAGCCCAGGTTCCAAGAGGACATTCCAGGCCATGCAAGAGAGTGGTGAGGAGCAGATGCCCAAGGAAGGTGGGAGCTGGGAGGCCAGGTGGGGAGGAAAGTGGGCAGCCTCTCTAGTTGACAGGAATGGGGGAGCCAAGATATCTCTCATGGGGCCCTGGAGGCAGGTGCACATCCTCATAGCCTCATGGTGGATAAGGCTGGCTTCTCACAGTTCTTTCTTTCTCCCCCTGTGCTGTTAGCCAACCAGGGCCCCAAGCTGTGGCCTGAAGAGAACTTCCATGATCAGGAGCTAGCAGCTGTGCTGGTGAGTTGGACCGGCCCCCTCACTCCAGGTCGTTCTGCCTCTGCAGTTTTAGCAAATCCATGTCTTCCTGAATTTAAGCCTTGAAAACTCTTCATCCCTCTCAGGTCTCCGAGAGCTAGCTGTTCCTTACTCATCCAGGGTCTCTGCCCCTCTTTTTGTTACAGGAGTCTCTGACCTTTGAAGACGTCCCAGTGAAGAAGGCGTGGTCTGTGCACCCGCTGGGTAAGAAGCCCTCTCTGGGCTTATGACCACTGAAGGCTCTTTGTTTTTCTGAAGCTCCAGATCCTACCTGACATTTTGGCCTCTTTGGCTAAAAATGGGCTTGTTTGATGAGGAGATATGTATATTCAAAGGCTCCATACTCGTATATCTGGTCTAATCATCAACCCCTTTAACTCTTAGCTTTTAAAATACATGGTCATATGGGCCGGCCGAGTGGCGCGGTGGTTAAGCGCTGCCTTCGGAAGCCAGCGGCCCCGGTTTGGGTCCCACATATGAGGGCCAGTGACACTGCCCTCAAAAAAAAAAAAAATAATAAGTGGTCATGCAAATGCTTGCTAATGGGTATGAGTGCTTGCCAGGACTGCCTGGCCTGTTTCCAGGCAATGAGGTTCTGGCAATTTCTAGGAAGCCCCTAGGAATTGAACTGACCATCCTTTCTGCCTCTTTTACAGGATTTGAAAGCAGAATCCCAGAGGAGGAGTTTAAAGAAGAGCCCAAAGGGGCTGTCTGGCCTGCTGCCATCTTGGCAGAGTCTCTGGCAAGTAGTCCAGGGGTGGCAGAAGAGCCCCATGTGCAATCACTTGAGCAGCCCTCTGGGATAAGCAGCTCCCTTGGCGGAGGGTCACCTCCCAACAACAATGATGTTCTAGAGGCCAAAGTGACTGCTGCGGGACCCCATTCGGAGCCAGAAATGAAGTTCATCTGCACTGAGTGTGGGGTGAGCTTTACAAATCTGGCTCGCCTGGAAGGGCACCAGCTGCGGTCTCACCCCAACTCACAGTCCTTTCCGTGTCCATGCTGCGGGAAGACCTTCGGCCGCAACTCCATCCTCAAGCTGCACATGCGCACGCACACAGACGAGCGGCCACATGTCTGCCACCTCTGCAGCCACCGCTTCCGCCAGAGCTCACACTTGAACAAACACCTGCAGACGCACTCCGAGCCAGCGTTCCTGTGCGCCGAGTGTGGCCAGGGCTTCCAGAGCCGAGCCAGGCTCCTGCAGCACCTGCTAGCTCACGCCCAGGACCAGAAAGACCCCTGCGCCCAGGAGACCAAGACCGAAGTGCCAAAGCTGGCCGTTGTTCTGTGCTCCCATTGTGGTCAAACCTTCCAGCGCCGCTCCAGCCTCAAGCGCCACCTGCGGATTCATGCCAAAGACAAGGGCCACCAGCGCTCCGAGCGCAGGCCGTACGTGTGCAGCGACTGCGGCAAGGCTTTCCGGCGCAGCGAGCACCTTGGGGCCCATCTGCGCGTGCACACGGGCGAGCGGCCCTTCTCCTGCCAGGTCTGTGGCCGCAGATTCAGCCAGAGCTCCCAGCTGGTCTGCCACCAGAGGGTGCACACTGGTGAGAAGCCCTACAGCTGCCCACAGTGCGCCAAGCGCTTTGTGCGCCGGGCTGGCCTCGCCCGCCACCTTCTGACCCACGGCGGCCCGAGGCCCTACCGCTGCACCCAGTGTAGCAAGAGCTTCAGCCAGACACAGGACCTGGCCCGCCACCGGCGCAGCCACACGGGCGAGAAGCCCTGCCGCTGCAGCGAGTGTGGTGAGGGTTTCAGCCAGAGCGCCCACCTGGCGCGTCACCAGCGCATCCACACCGGGGAGAAGCCCCACGCCTGTGACACCTGTGGCCACCGCTTCCGCAACAGCTCCAACCTGGCCCGCCACCGCCGTAGCCACACGGGTGAGCGGCCTTATTGCTGCAAGACGTGCGGCCGGAGCTTCCGGCGCAACGCTCACCTGCAGCGGCACCTAGCCACTCACGCCGGGGCAGGAGACCAGGCGGCGTCTGGGCAGGCCGAGCCACCCCAGGAGTGCCCAGAGTGCGGCAAGAGCTTCAGCCGCAGCTGTAACCTGCTGCGCCATATGCTGGTGCACACAGGAGCCAGACCCTACTCGTGCACACAGTGTGGCCGCAGCTTCAGCCGCAACTCCCACCTGCTGCGCCACCTGAGAACCCACTCCCGGGAGACGGTGTACTAACTTCGCTCAGGTTCCACCAGGCCTCCCCACTCCACCTTTCTCTGACCTGCTCTGCAGCCAATGTTTGCAAAGAGGTCTGTGTCCGTGTCCCCCAACCACCCCTGTTGGTCTTACCCCTCATCCTCCCTCTGGCTTCACCAACCCTGCATGTTATTTCTTTCCCCCTCCCCAGAGGCATCTCCTCCTGGCCTCAGGAATGTATTTCAAAATGCCCATAGTAAAACAACCTTCTTGAAAGTGGTTCCCTTTTTCTTTTTTTAAGGTTTATCCAAAAGCCATATGTAACCCTCCCCACTGTGTCACACTGTGATGCCTTTTTCCCTCCCCTACTCCAGCACCTTCAATAGAAGGCTGGATGAGAGCAGGTCTGGGGAGTTTTCTGCTACCCCAGAAAGGCCTAGAGTGAGGGAGTATGTGTGAGTGGGTGGCCATGTATCACAGCCAACGGTGGAGAAGGCCAAGGAATCTCACCCTGGAATTTCTTTTCCTCTGGAGTCCACCCTAATTTGGGCTGTCCAATACAGTATCCTCTAGCCATGTGTGGCTATTTCAATTAATTAAAGTCAAATAAAAATTTAGGCCGGCCGAGTGGCGCATTGGTTAAGAGCTGGTTTTGGGATCCCAGCGGCCCAGGTTTGGATCCCACGTATGAGGGCCAGTGACACTGCCCTCTACAACTAACAGCAACTCCACCTGGGGCTGGGCTGTGCGAGCCCCAGCGATGTTATGGGCTGCAGTGGGTGGCCAGCAGCCAGCATGAGTGGCTGCCAGCCGTGAGCTGCCAATAGTCGCAGTGAGTTACATCTAGAGGCCAGCGACCGATCTGCCTCATCCGGGAAGAGCACAATGATGATACCAACATGGACCAGTGAGGCAACGTCCTCCGCAGCTAGACTGAGGAACGAAAGGACAGCAACTTGTCTGTTCACCTTCCCCGATTCCCCAACGCTGTTCCCCTCCCCCAATTCCCCAATAAAATCGTAAAAAAAAAAAAATCATAAAAATTTAAATGCCAGATTCAGGATGATTATGGGAAACCTGTTGGTTTGTAATGTTGGTAACTAACTTAAGTGGAAAATGCTAGCAGGTGAAATGAAACCTACCTGTAGCCAAACCAGCTTGTCAGTGGGGAACCCCTGACCACCCATAATCCTCTAAACCCAAAACTGGATTGTTGATGTACCCCACCTTCTTTGTCCTACACATCAGGCATTTTTGGTCTTCCTCACTCTCCCATGGACAGACTTTTGTTCTGTTTTGTTTTTTTCCTTTGAGGATAGCCAAAACTTGTACTTCATAAGAGTTCAAGTTCATTATACATTAATCAGCTGCTACAGCTTGCTATCTGTCCCTTTGGTGTTACAATACTGATAGCCTTAATCAGGAATAAAACTGAAAACAAGAGAACAATATTTGATCAAAAGAGAGAGAATTAGATAAATATCTACTTGCGATCGAAAGTGTCTAAGGAAAAAAATTAAGGCATGATACAGAAGGAATTTAGGAAGAAAAGAGGAATTAAATTCACTTTCTTGATGATAATGCCAGAGTGGAAAACAAACTGAAGTCAGTTCTGTATTGATAACAATGACTGAAAGAAGGAAGAGGTAACCTCAAAGAAATCCAAAACATTGAAATGGCTTTATATTTCCCTTAGATGCTGACTCAAGGCTAATAACCAACATGGTAGGGAACATGGCTCATGTGGTCGTCACATTCCTTATCTTCACAGTGAAAGCTGTGGATGAGATAGCAAATGCGGTACCCTCCCACTAGCCTCCATCTCTAGCATTCAAGACAAGCAACAGATCAGGGATTTCCTTGCTGAGACCAGACTCAGCCTGGTGACCCTCTCTCTACACAGCCGGGTAGCCACTACCCATCAAACCCTTTATTGCTCAAATTGGAACCAGTTTGCTTTTCTCAGTTTTGATGTTAAATAACATGTCTTCCAGAATTAGAATTTTATATTTATTTAACTAATGGGGGTATTCCATGAATATAATTTTGAAATGTCTCATTCAGAAATTCCTTACATATTTTTTGGAAAAAAAATACAAATGCTGGTAGGATCGATAGGAATCACTTAAAATTGTAATAAAGTCGAGATAAATTCTCAATTAAATCTTATGATTAGCAGCAATTCAAAGTTAATACCGACAGAAATCCTACCAGCACACTTTGTGAGCTGGTCAGTCTTCTGTTATTTCTAATACAGATGACAAAATGATGTATGTGACATAATTTACGTAGGTTCAGGGAAAATAGTGGATCATTACCATTATCTACTGATTAAAATACACAAATCTATTGCATAATACATATTATACAAGCTAATATATGCCTTTTAAAATGTAATCATATGGGCCAGCCGAGTGGCACATTGGTGGGGAGCTGGCTTGGGACACCAGCTGCCCTGGTTTGGCTCCCATATATGAGGGACAGTGACATTGCCCTCTACAGCTAAGATGAGCTGGAGCTGGGCTGGGTGAGTCCCAGCAACGGTGTGGGCTGCAGCCCCTGCTGCAGTGGGCTGCCATAAGCTACAGTGAGTGGCCAGCAGCCAGCGTGAGCGGCTGGCAGCCAAGCGTGAGCTGCCAATAGCCACAGTAAGCGACCATCCAGAGGCTGGCAACTGATCTGCCTCAACCAGGAAGAGCGCAATGACGATACAAACATGGGCCAGTGAAGCAATGTCCTCCGCAACTAGACTAAAGAACAAAAGGACAGCAACTTGTCTGTTCCCCTCCCCCAAGTCCCCAATAAAAATCTTTAAATAAAATTATATACATATATATAATCATAAACCAGGACAAATTACAAGCTCCTTAAGTAAACTACTGAGCTGCTCAAGCATTCTAGTCACTCACAACATGACCAAGACATTAGTGACCAGTTTCCTGTTTTCCATACACGGAATTATTACTTTTCTAAAACTCTTCTGTTTTTATTCCTGAATCAGAACATTGCCCACTGACTCAGTGCTTGATCTTGAAAATGCACTGAAGATGATGGTACCGGGCCTTGGTGCAGGCAATTTCAATAGCACGAAGGAATTCATAAGCTGTTGAAGAATTACTTGGTAAGATTTTTTTGTGTTGGGGTTCCCTTTTTTTTTTTTTTTTTTTTTTTTGAGGGCAGTCTCACCGCCCTCATATGGGACCTAAACTGGGGCCGCTGGCTTCCAAAGCCAGCTCTTAACCACCGCACCACTCGGCTGGCCCTGGGGGGCGGGGGGGCGGTTTTTTCCCTAATGAAAATGAAAATAAGAGCTTCATAAGAAGAACAGATTTTCAATCATGTGACTTCTGGTAAACACAAGTGAGAAAAACAGCCCATCCCAGTTTCCTGTTTCAGTCTGGTTTTTACCCACTAATACTGTGTCTGAGTTCCCTTGTCCCTCCACCCACCTGACACATAACTGCTCTTTAACAAATGTTTGGAAAGGAGAACTCATCCACTAGGGCTCAAGGAATTGAGGGAGACAGGTGGGAAAGCTCTGAGCCTGGGAAAGTTCAACGGTTTTGGGGGTTGGAAGGAAGATTGAGGTACAGTCACAGAACAAATTCAACTCAGAAGACCTCAGGGAAGGAAATTTTGAGGAAGGAAGACGGGTAATCAACTAAATTGGCATAAGTTGGGAGAACTCATATCATTGAAAGCTTATTTCTTGAGTACCTACTAGGTGCCAGGGAATGTGCTTGGCTATTGAGGGGAACAAGGCCTGCAATACAGGGGAAAGCCACCTCAGGAGAGTGGGGAAAGGCAACCCAGACAGAGGGAAGAGCATGGGCAAAGGCCCTGAGATAAGAAGAGATTGGCAGGAGGCTAGAGAATCTGCAGGGACCTGATGATGTAAACAGGGCCTTATAAGCCAAGATCATACTTCATTCACTGTGGGAAGACAGGAGGTTTTTAGGCAGGGAGTTCTTTCATTTTTGACAATGAATTCATTTAGGCTTTGGCTGCTGCATGGAAATAGCTTGAAATAGGCATTTTCCAGGGAGATGAGCTATGAGGGCGTGATAGTCCAGCCTCCCCATGACAGTGATCTCAAGGGAGGGTGGGACCACAAAGCCCCTGGTAGCTTCAGCACAGAGGGAGGATTTTCTCTGCAAGAAGAATGAAGTGGGAGGACATGAGGAGAGGTCAGTGGAGGATTGATACAGGGTCACTTGAGAAATGCAGGGACAGGCTCTCAAAGAACTCCTATGGTGAATGGGAGGTAGGGGAGGATATGGACAAGGGTAAGGGAAGGCTAGTCATGACCTGCAGTGGGCAGCCCCTTGGATCCAGGGAACTCAGGCCAGAGGTGGGCCGTCCTGTGTAAGGACATGTCAGAGAGATGCCCTGGAAGCGAAGGAGGATGGTATGTGGGCCCGAGGGGGGCTCTTCTAACAGGAATTCTCAGGTTGGGCTGCCTTCTTCCTGAGGAAGGAAGGGGCCGGGGCCAGGGCCAAGAGGAAGGAGGACCCTTCTCCTTAGTCCCCTCCCCGGAGGGGCAGAGCCCCTCAGGATTGTCAGGGCCACCAAGAAGCTAATGTCAGGGTCACGCTCCAGCCATGACCTCCTCCTGCAGAGCTGGTAGCAGGACCCTAGATGGCGGTCTTTGTAGGAATCAAGAGTTCATTCCTACCATCCAAAAGGGTCTGAAGAAGCTGGCAGATGAGGGTGCAGGGTACTGACCCACAGAAATGTCTCCCTTTTTCAGGCCTCCTAGCTCCCAACCCCCTCCCCACATCCTTCTGCTGATGTGTTTCCTCCTCACCAGACCCGTTGTCTCTCCTTCCTTCCTGTTCTAGTCTTCAGGTCAAGGCCCCACCCTTGTCTTCATGACAGCAGCTGCTGTTTGCTGCCAATCATCCCTGAATGAAAAGTTGGTCTGCAGGCAAGGGCCTGAGCCCGGAAGTCAGGGCTGGAGGGTAGGGATGGGGGCATGGATTTGGCCTCAGAAATGGTGAGCAGTGCTGGCGCTCTCAGGCCTTGCCTTTGGCTCCAACAATCTATGCATTTGCAAGCCCAGGTGAGGCCACAGGCCCAGATATCAGACTGCTGCCCCCTCCCAACTCTGCCTTCCTTCCTTGTCCACATGGGTGCACTCTACTCCCCATATTCACACACACACACACACACACACACACACACACACACACACACTACCCCAACCCTTGGGTCTCTGATCTTGGGAGAAAGACGAAGGAGTTTCACAACCCCAGCCCACATTGAGCGATGAAGGTCCAAAGAGGGAGGTCAGGATAAGAAAAAGGGGCCAAAGCCTCTAAGGCCTGAGCTCCTGCTGCCCAGGAGTGGGTAATTACTGAGCACCTACTATGTGTAAAGCACAGGCTGAAATATTCAATTCTTCATCACAAGTCCATGGCCAGTGTGACCAGTGCCCATTTATAGATTCGAGAGGTCTCATGTGTTGTCTTTGCTCACCATAGCTGGGACCCTGGTCTGATTCCATGTGAGGCACAGCTTCTCCCTGTAACCACCGGGCCCCCTGCCTCCCTTTCCAACAGGCATTCAATTTGGTTCAATCAACTTTTATTTAAATACCATAGGGAGAACAACACATCAGACCCGGAGAAGGCAACACGGGCAGGCAGGGTGGAGAGGCTGTGCACAGGGAGGAGGTGAGGAGGGGGGCTCTCAAGGACAGGTCAAGGGTGAGCAGGAGGGCAAAGGTGACTTCAGAAGATTCTTTCCAAGAAAGGGGGAATCAAAGGACTAATAGGTGTGGTAGCGACCCTCCTAGACCCTGTGGAACTCCTTAGAACTAGAAGATACTCTGGAAGAACTGTACCACAGAGGACAAGAAACTCGTAATCATATTCCAGACTTTCTCTACTTTCCTGCACAAGGCAGCCATCTTCTCCTTCACCCAGGCCCACACCTTCTGCCATATCTGCGTGAGTCGCTGCAGCATCTCTTGGAACCACCTCCATATCTTCTGGCAGAGGGTCTCCTCAGCCTGTTGGGCCTGTGGACCCTCAGTTTTCAGATCAGAGTCAGAGGGCCTCTGGTCTTTGCAACGGACTCTTCTACGTAGTTCCTGCAGCTCTTCGTGAACTAAAGGAGCAGACTCCTGTGGGGATGGGGATGTTCAGGGTCCTGTCATAGGGTGAAGAGTGCAGCCCCAGGTTTTGACCCTGGCCGAGGCCTCCCACACAGTTACACACACACACACACACACGCACACGCACGCACGCACGCATGCGCTCATCGTGACAATCAAACAGACAAGAATGAACATTGCTCTGGAGGGTGCAGGATAGGAGCCCACGCATGAAAACTGCCTGCTTTCGGGCCCAACACTCAACAAACACAAACACGTCTCCCAGAGGTTCAGTCCCACAATTCCTCTCAGTGGCCAGAGCACGATGGCTATTCCTGCTTGCAGGCTGACTGGCCTGTGAGGCCAGCACCAAGCCCAGGTGGTTCACCATCTTGCATGGAAATGAAGGCAGGGCTCTGGCCATTGTGTGCTGGGCTGCCACCTCCTGAGCTCCCCAGTGCCATCCTTCCATGCACATCCACCCCAACCCACTCCCACTCAGGGTGGCTGCACACACATGGCAGCACCAAAATCAAGAGAGAGCAGGAGTGAAGGGGAAGCACAGAGGACTGTGACAAGCGCCTCAGTCTCACCTGGTCCTGACAGTGGGCTTTCACGGCATCAAGCATGTCCTCACTGACTTGGTCCTGGGGACAATAGGGTGGAAGGCTGCAGACCTGCTCCTACCTGCTGCCACCCGCAGTCCCACTGTGATCTTCATGGTCCAGGTGAGTCACAAGGGAGCCAAAAGTCCACTCCATTAACCTGGCCCTGCTCAACTCTGGGAACTAAGCATTGGAAGCGGGGCAAGGTCAAAACTCACCTCCATCTCCGTCAGTGCTAACTTGACCTGCAGGGCAAAAATCACTTGGTTTAAATTTCTCCTGCCTCCCTCACTTTTAGTGTTAACCTCTGTTCTCAGCTCCCCACCTCCCATAGCTGGGTCCAGCACGGTGCCTGGGGAACAGGTGTCTGACCTCCCTGCACTGTCGACAATATGTCCAATGACTTGGACACCTCCCTCAGCCTCCCTGATCCCCTCATCTTCCACCTGGGCACTCATCTGCCACACAGGTGTGAATTTTGCCCACTGTAAGGAATGAGTCAACCTGAAGTGGCACCTTCATCATCATCATCATCAACCCCATCATTATCACCATCACCATCATCACCATCACTATCATCATCACCACCATCACCATCATCTCCATCATCATCATCACCATCATCATCATCATTGTGAAACGACCCAATGCCACTCAAATAGTGCAGAACACAGGAATGGGGACACAGACCCACCTGATCTTCTCTGTTGCTTTCCAAATGATCACAGACCATGTCTACACCCCTGTGCTATGAAGACACACAAAGTTAGGGTAAAGAGACCTGATCCTTCTCCCTCCTGGGTCCCACGTGGGCCAGAACATTCTCAGCTTCCACAGTAGAAACCAGGCCCCCACTCACCCCGCAAGCCCCCACGCATACATGTGGAAGACCATCTTACCATATTGGTCCTCAGCTTCTTAATTTCTTCCTCTGAGGGTATCTGTGGAGGTAACAGTGTTAATCAGGTTTTATATGACCCTCCTACTCCCAGACCTCTTAGATACACACACACACAGACACACACACACACACACACACACACACACTCATCGCGACAGTCAAACATACAAGTATGAACATTGCTCTGGAGTGTGCAGTGCAACTTGGTTCCCAGGTATCCCACCCTCTATGGTCCCGGGTGAGAGTTGCCTGAGGTAGGAATTGGCAGTGACCATCAATCTCTGAGGTGGCAACAGTGGCACAAGCGTGCCTGCATCCAGCTACTCTTCCCAACTGCTGACCTGAAAGGCCCACAGCACCCCAGGCCCATTCTCACTCCCAGACACTTGGCTCAACCAGACAGACAGGAGGCATCCCATAGACTTCCTCCTCACGAGTCTCCACCTTATGGCCTCAACCTGGCCACAGAGCCCTGGATAATTCCAGGCCATCAGTCCACAATCCCAGTGTCACAAGTCCCACCTGGTCAACCTCACAATTTGGGTCATGGGGAGTGTAGGGTAGGGGGAGGTTACAGGGCCCTGAAAAGTGAGGAAGAGACGGGGCCCATGACGGTCCTGGGCTGCCAGTCCAGACACCAGATTGGAAGTGTAATAAGTCTCCAGGAAAATACTGCCCAACCCCCATCCACAGGTTTTTAGGGTATAAAGGGTTGACTGGGATTGATATTTCTTCTGACCTACAAAACCTCCATTCTCCAGCTACCCCAGCAAGCACATTGGGACGAATTCTTAAAGTCACGCCTAGTTCCATAACACTCATTATACCTTGGTGCCCCTGATACACACGCCACAAGTCTCTTCTCACACACACAGTGCTGCCACCACAACAAGAAATTCTGGCCACACAACAAGGACCTGCTACATGAAGTGAAGGGCTCAGCACAAAATGAAACTGGGCCCATTGTCAAAAATTACTCAGAATTTCAGGACGGTGACAGCAGAGCATTTGACCAACCAGGCTCAGGTCCGTTATGAGACTGGGGTCCTGTTAAACCTATGGTCACATTCCCATGACCCCCTACTTTCCCAGGGGCCTTCCAATGGCCCAGGGAAGATGGGACAGACCTGGGCCATGGGAAGGGAACAGCATTGGTGGGAGAGGGGGGACACACAATGGGAAACGGGACTTCAGGGTCCACTGTTTCCCCTTCACTCGCTCTCACTCACCTTGGAGTAGCACATGGCTTCTGTGGGTTCGGGGGCTCTTGCCTGGTGGAGAGGAAGACTTGTGAGAATTGTTTCAGAGAAGCAGCCTCTCCCTCCACCCCACAAGGTCCTTTTGGCAGCGTCTCCCTGGGGGTAAAGGGGACTCAACTGAGCCAGTTACCTTCTGTTAGGTGCTCCCAGCACAGATCCTAGCTGAGGTTTGTGCACCAGAGGGAGGTCCACGTGATTTAAGAGCAGAGGAGGGAGGGCGGAACTGGGGGGAGGGTGGTGGCTGCCCTAGGGCAGGATGTAAGTTTGAGTGACTGTGTGTGTATTTGTGTGGGCAGGTGTTGTACAAAAACAGAGGGAGGGGCAGACAGAAGGAAGGAAAGATAGGCAGAGGGAGGTCTGAGGCTCCTGGGAGGAGAGGGCGTGTCCCTTATACTCTGGGTCCCTGGCCTTCTCTTTTCCACTCTATGAACTGGGGTGGAATGGGTCTCTTCCCTGCACCAGCCCCACTATCCAGCTGACAGGGAGGAGGGTCAGAGGGGAATTCCAGGCTTGGAAAGCAGTGTGCAGCATTTCCCAGAGCTCCTGAGACAAAAGTCCTCCAGCTGAGGTTCAAGACACAGGGAAATATCAAGCAGGTCCCATGGACAGAGCTCACTTTTATAAAGCTCTTATTTCTTGCAAAAAATAAAAATTAAAAAGAAAAACACAAAAAAAATCTTACGAGGGCCAGCCGAGTGGTGCATTGGTTAAGAGCTGGTTAGGGACGCCAGCAGCCCTGGTTCATATTCCACATATGAGGGCCAGAGACACTGCCCTATACAGCTAACAACAGTTCCACCTGGAGCTGGGCTTTGAGCCCCTGCGACGGTGTAGGCTGCAGCCCCTGCTGCAGTGGGCTGCCATAGGCTACAGTGAGTGGCCGGCAGCCAGCTTGAGCGGCTGGCAGCCAGTGTGAGCTGCCAATAGCAGGGGTGGGCTACCATCCAGAGGCCGGCGACATCTGCCTCATCTGGGAAGAGCACAATGACGATACCAACATGGGCCAGTGAAGCAACATCCTCCGCAACTAGACTGAAGAACAAAAAGACAGCAACTTGTCTGTTCCCCTTCCCCGATTCCCCAACGCTGTTCCCCTCCCTCAATTCCCCAATAAAATCTTTAAAAAAAAGAAATTCTGCACCTCTTATCCATCATCCCCAAATCCCCACATCACTACTCCCCATCAGGCCTAGGTAACCACTAATTTACTCTTTGTCTCCATAGATTTGCAGATTCTGGACATTTCATACAAGTGGAATCGTACAGTATGTCACTTTTCTCTGTCTTATTTCTTTCACTTGGCGTAACATTTTCAAGGTTCATCCCATTGTAGCATGTGTGACTGCTCCATTCCTTTTTGTGGCTGAATAATATCGCACAGTATGGATAGATTGCATTTTACCCATTCATCTATTGATGGACATTTGGGTTGTTTTCACCTCTTGGCAAGTATGAATAATGCTGCTATGAACAATCCTGTACACATTTCTATGTGGACGTATGTTTTTTCTCTTGAGTATATTGGAGTACAATTGATAGGTCATATGATAACTATGTTTTTAACTTTTTTTTTTTTTTTTTTTTAGTGTGTCGTTCTAGGAGGTTTGACAAACATCGTTGAATAGCCACCACCACAGCCACAATAAGAGGACAGTTTCTTCAGTCCAGAACATTCTCCCCTGCCCCTTGGCAGTTGACCCTTCTTCCCAACCCTGTGCCCTGGCAACCACTTGTCTACAGTAGTCATATAAACAGTCAGACAGTGGATAACATTTTGAGGCTGGCTGGCTTTCTTTCTCTCTCTCCCTCCCTCCTTCCTTCCATCCATTCCTCCCTCCCCTCTTTCTCTCTCTCTCTCTCTCTCTCTCTCTCTCTCTCTCTCTCTCTCTCTCTCTCTCCCCCTCCTCCCCCCTCTCTTTCTTCATTGGGCAGCAGTGTGTTTTTCCAGGATGCATAAGCTCCAAATCAAGTAGTTGTTTCAATCTAGTTGTGGAGGGCGCATCTCAGTGGCCCATGTGGGGATCAAATCAGTAACCTTGATGTTATGAGCCTGTGTTCTAACCACCTGAGCTAACCGGCAGCCCCTGTTTTTAACTTTTTGAGGTACCACCAGACTCTTTTCCAAAGCGCCTGAACCATTTTACATTCCAAGCGGCAGTGTATGAGGGATCCAATTTCTCCACATCCTCACCAACACTTACTGTTTTGTCTTTTTGATCCTATGCATACTCCTGGGTTTGAAGTGTTATCCCATTATGGTTTTGAGTTGCATTTTCCTAATGGTTAATGACGTTGAGCACCTTTTCATGTGCTTATTGGCAAGTTGTATGTCTTCCTTAGAGAAATGTATACTCTGCTCCATTGCCCATTTTAAAATTGGGTTGTTTGTGTTTTATATAGTCATTTATATATTCTGGATACAAGTTCGTTATCAGTTATAGCATTTGCAAATATTTTTTCCCATTCTGTGTGTTGTCTTTTTACATTTTTATGGTGTCCTTTGAAGTACAATAGTTTAAAATTTTGATTATGGGACTGTACCGTTTTAAAAATAATACGAATCAATTTGACATGATATTTTTGCATAGTAGACTTACTAAATAAACTCTTGAAGGCTGGAGGAGAAGTTTCCATGTAGGACTGAAAGCAGCCTCAAATTTTACACTGGACACACCTCCTCTGGCCTCCCCACAACCAACATTTGGGTTCCTCTCACTGCTTCCTCTGCCCCCTCATTCTCCTTCCATCCCCTGCCACCCACCGACTCTGGATAACAACTCTGCAAAGCAGAGCTATTGAGATCTGTCAAGTTCCTGCTACAAAAGGTCCATCGTGTTCAGAAGAAATGAAGACTTTCTCTCCAGTCATTTTTATGGTGCTCGCGGGCAGGACTGATAAGTGTTTAAAATACAAGTTCTCCCTTCCTCATACTTCAAAGAGATCCTGACAGAGGCCTATGCCGCGTCCAGCAAGGCCAATCTAACGGCCTGGAGTGGGGACTATGGAGGATTAAGAAAGTCAGACAGGGCCGGCCGAGTGGCGCATTGGTTAAGCGCTGGTTTTGGGATGCCAGCGGCCCTGGTTCGGATCCCACATGAGGGCAAGTGACACTGCCCTCTACAGCTAACAACGGCTCCACCTGGAGCTGGGCTGTGCGAGCCCCGGTGATGGTGTGGGCTGCAGCTCCTGCTGCAGTGGGCTGCCATAGGCTACAGTGAGTGGCCTGCAGCCAGCATGAGCAGCTGGCAGCCAAGTGTGAGCTGCCAATAGCCACGGTGAGCGACATCCAGAGGCCAGCGACCGATCTGCCTCATCCGGGAAGAGCGCAATGACGATACCAACAGTGAAGCAACATCCTCGGCAACTAAACTGAAGAACAAAAAGACAGCAACTTGTCTGTTCCCCTTCCCCGATTCCCCAACGCTGTTCCTCTCCGCCAATTCCCCAATAAAATCTTAAAAAAAAAAAAAAAAGTCAGACAAAGAAATACTTGAAAGCGGGGGCTAGGAGGACGGCTGTCTCCTGATGGGAGGACAGTGACCCAGTCTAGCAACCATGGTTTATTGATATAGGCTTGCTTAAATGGGGAGGGGAGGGGGGGTGGTGGAAAGAAGAGGTGACAGCCTTGGGCAGGGACCTTTCAGTGCATCAGCTGCAGTAGCTTTGCAACTAATATTGTGACCAATGTATTGGACCCAGGATGTTCTGTACCCAGTGTATCGAAACCGCCTCTGTGCACAGAGGTGCTTTGCCAGCACGGAGACCGAGGTCGCCTCGGGATGCTGAAGTACTGTGCCAGCCTTGTAAAAGCAAAAGCCAGAGGGGCGAGGCTTGCAAACACCCCTCCTTTACAGTTCCTAGAAGATCTCAGTCTCTAACAGGCCCAGATGGTTTTCTTGGTGGCTTAGAATTCTCAGGTCACAGACTGGTTGAAGGTGCCTGGCTAGTAGATCATAGTGATCTACTAGTCCTGACAAATGGCAGGCACCCTCCCTGCTCCCTGGGACTACAGCACACACAGTCTTGGCTCCATGCAGCACTGTGAGGCCATGAGGCTGGATGGCAACTTAAGAAGTGGCCACTCAGTGACTCTATCCAAGGGGCTGACCCCTGTCAACCAAGGCCATCAGCTTGGCTCTGTATGGCTCCTGGGGAAACATGGCAGACACACAGAAAAGCCACAAGACAGAGATGGGAGCTGCTGGCCCAGCCCCCTTGCCCATCAGACCACCCGACTGACCCCCACCTTATTCAAATGCAGAGTCCTGGGTGCACCCTGTTTGATGTTTCAGGTGATGGCATGGGATCTGCATTTTGAAGTCCCTAGGTGATTCTGATGTGGAATATTCAGGAAGCGCAGTTCCAGAGGCAGTTTTAGATCCTAATTCTGTGAAGAGTGTGGTGGGGCTGGTGAATGAGGTGGCCCGGGTTCCTTCCACTTGTCACCTAGAAGTTCTGAAGAGGCAGTGACCCCGGATTAAGAAAGTACTCAGCCCACTGTCTTTCCACCAGCATTGAGGTGACCCTAGGAGTCCTTGAGGGAACCGCAGACACTCCAGTGTGTACACAGAGATTGGTTTTTAGGGATAGGAGGGTGTCCTATTGAATAGGAGCAGAGCTGGGTCCAGGGGGATGACCAGCAAGGAGGTCCACAGGCCGGATTGGAGAGTGTCGCCCTCATGGCTGTTGGTGTCACCAGGATGTGCAGCACTGATGCTCAGGGGCGGTCTCCCTGATGGGTCCCAGGTCCCCACCCACGTGGTGGTGACTGGGGCATGGTGGAAGCAGGGCAGGGTGAAGAACTTCTGGAAAACTCCGAGTGGGAGGTGGGGGGTGAAGAGATGTGGGGGTGTGGGGCTGGGGTTCAGTCTCCCAATCAGGCCTGTTCTCTAAAGACCCAAACAGACTGAGCCACTGTTGCCAGGCACAGGAAAGGCTACTGGGAGTCAGCCTGCTGCTCTCCCAGAAACGCCAGGGATTCCAGGAAAACAAAAGTCATGTCGGGGCAAGGCACCATGGGGGAGGGTTTTCAGGGGTAGGGAGGGTAAAGAAGCTGAACACTTCCTGTGTTTAGTCCAAGGGCCAGCATTTGTCTTCCTGTCCCCTGGGTTTACCTCCACCCACTCGAACCCATCCCCAACAGCCCTGGAAACAGAGGATCACAAGTCCCCACAGGCCCGCGGTGGGAGACCCGGACCCCTCTCCGTGTAGGGCGTGCAGCCGCTCAGCTGGAGGCAACGCGCGCCCCCTCCCCAGTAGCAGATGCAGAAGGGGCCCAGAAGGGGCACCGACTGCCGCCCTGCAGCCTGGTTGATGTCGCACTAACAATCGCAGGGTCCGGGTTTGGAAGTGACTTTGGTGGGGGTCTGGCGGAGCAAGGACAAGCTCCGGGGACTGAGCAGTCCAGCCACTGGGGGTCCAGGGGTTGGGGGGAGTCCAGCTCTGCCTTGACGCTGCCCTTGGGAAAGCCGCCAGTAGAGGGAGCCTTAAAGAAGTAGGTATCACCTGGGAGGAGGTGAGGAGACACTGCAGGATTGGTCCAGGCGATCCCAAACTAGTCCTTAACAACAGGACCACGACGTTAGTGACCGGATGGTTTTATGGAGTCATTTTCCTGTTTTCCATAACGCTGAATTATTACATTTCTAAAAATCTTCTCTGTTTCTATTCCTAAATTAGAACATTGCCCACCGCCCCAGTGCTTGATCTTAACATGTACTGAAAATGGTGGTACTGTGCCTTCTTGGTGCAGGCAATTTTCAATAACAGAAAAAAGGAACTGATGAAAATAATTTGTTGAAGAATCCTTTGGTAAAATTTTTTTGTCCATTTTTTAATTTTTATTTTTTGTAAGAAAAATGAAAATAAGAGCTTCATAAGAGAAACCAATTTTAAATGACATGACTTCTGGTAATCATGTGACTTCTGGTAAGAAAAACAGCTCACCCCAGTTTCAGAGCACACTGAAACTTACTGTTTCAGTCTGTGGCTTTTCATCCACTAAGACACTGTGTCTGAGTCCCTTGACCCTCCACCCACCTGACACATAACTTCTCTTTAACAAATGTTTGGAAAGGACAAGGACTCATCCCTCAGGGCACAAGGGACTGAGGGAAATAGGTGGGAAAGCTCTGAGCCTGGGCAAGGTCAGTGGTTTGGAGGCTTTGGGAGGAAGATTGAGATACAGAGTGTCACCAGATGTCACAGGACAAACTCAACTCATGGAAGACCTCAGGGAAGGAAATTTCCAGGAGGAAAGATGGGTGGTCGATTAAGAGTTCGGCATGAGTTGGGACATCATTGACAGTCTATTTCTTGATCACCTACTAGGTGCCAGGGAATGTGCTGGGCTATTGAGGGGAACAAGGCCTGCAAAACAAGGGGGAGGCAACCTAGGCAGAGCAAGGAAGGGCATCCCAGACAGAGAGAACAGCATGGGCAAAGGCCCTGAGATGAGAAGAGATTGGCAGGACGCTAGAGAATCTGCAGGAATATGATGACACAAATAGGGCCTTATAGGCCAGGGTCACAATACATTCACTGCGGGAAGACAGGAGGTTTTTAAACGGAGGGTTATTTCATTGTTACCAATGAACTCATTTTGGCTTTGGCTGCTGCATGGAAATAGTTTGAAGGAGGCGTGTCCAAGGAGATGAGCTTCAAGGGCATTAGTCATCCAGCCTCCCCATGACAGTGACCTCAAGGGGTTGGTGAGGCCACAAAAAGAATCTAGTGGGAGGACATTGAGGAGAGGTCACTGGAGGTTTTTTTTGTTTGATTGTTTGTTTATTTTTAAAGATTTTATTGCAGAATTGGGGAGGGGAACAGCGTTGGGGAATCGGGGAACTGGAACAGACAAGTTGTGTCCTTTTGTTCTTTAGTCTAGTTGTGGAGGACGTCACTTCACTGGCCCACGTTGGTATTGTGATCATTGTGCTCTTCCTGGCTGAGGCAGTCGGTTGTTGGCCATTGGACAGCCGCTCACAGCGGCTCATGGCAGCTGCCGGCCACCCACAGTAGCTCACGGCAGCCCACTACAGCCACACTGCAGTCTAGGCCATCACTGGCGACTCACAGCAGCCCAGCTCCAGGTCGAGCTATTGCTCACTTCTTAGCTATAGAGGGCACAGCGTCACTGGCCCATGTGGGATCCAAACCGGCAGCCCTGCTGCTCAGAGCTCGTACTCCCAGGACAACTCTTAACCAATGAACCACTCGACCGGCCCAGTCAGTGGAGTTTTGACACAGGGTCACTTGAGAAATGCAGGGACAGGCTCTCAAAACATTTGAATGATGACTGGGAGGTGAGGCGAGGCCATGGCCAAGAGCAAGGGAAGCCTGGTCATGACCTCCAGTGGGCGGCCCCTTGGAGCCAGGGAATTCAGTCCAGAGGTGGGCCTTCCTGTGTAAAGACATGTCAGGGGGATCTCCTGGAAGTAAAGGAGGGTAGTGTGTGGGCGCGAGGGGGGATACCTCTCAGGTTGGGTTGCCTTCTTCCTCAGGAAGAAGGGGGCCAGGGCCAATAGAAAGGAAGACCTTTTCCCCTAGTCTCCTTTCCAGTGGGCAGAGCCCCTCAGGATTATCAGGGCCACCAAGAAGCTACTGTCAGGGTCAGGCTCCAGCCATGGTCTCCTCCTGCAGGGCTGACCGCTGGCTCCTAGGTGGCGGTCTTTGTAGGAATCAAGAGTTCATTCCTACCATCCAGAAGGGTCTGAAGAAGCTGGCAGATGAGGGTGCAGGATACTGACCCACATATGTCCCATTTCTCAGGCCTTCTAGCTCCCACCTCCCTCCCCACATCCTTCTGAAGATGTATTTCCTCCTCACCAGACTCATTTGTTCCCCTTCCTTCCTGTTCTATTCTTCAGATCAAGGCCCCACATTGATCTTTACCACAGCATCTGCTGTTTGCTGCCAGTCACCCCTGAATGCAAAGTTGGTCTGTAGGCATGGGCCTGAGGCAGGAAGTCAGGGCTGGGGTGAGGAGGTGATGGTTGGGTGGGGATTTGTTCTCCGAAATTGTGAGCAGTGCTGTTGCACTCAGGCCTTGCTCCTGGCTCCCCCAATCTATGAATTTGCAAGCCCAGGTGAGGCCACAGGCCTAGAGATCAGAGTGCTGTCCCCTCCCAACTCTGCCTTCCTTCCTGGTCCACATAGCGGTGCACTCTACTTCCCCTACTCACACACACACACACACACACACACACACACACACACACACACACACTACTCCAGCCCTCAGGCCTCTGAACTTGGGAGAAAGATGAATGAGTTTCACAACCCCAGCCTACATTGAGCGATGAAGGTCCAAAGAGGGAGGTCAGGATAAGAAAAAGGGGCCAAAGCCTCTAAGGCCTGAGCTCCTGCTGCCCAGGAGTGGGTAATTACTGAGCACCTACTATGTGTAAAGCACAGGCTGAAATATTCGATTCCTCATCACAAATCCATGGCCAATGTGGCCAGTGCCCCATTTATAGACTAGAGAGGTCAGGTGTCTTGCCCTTGCTCACCACAGCTGAGACCCTGGCCTGGGTCCATCTGAGGCACAGCTTCTCCCTGTAATCACTGGACCCCCTGCCTCCCATCCCAACAGGCACTTAATTTGGTTCAACCAGCTTTTATTCAAATGTCATAGTGAGAGCAACAGGTCAGACCTGGAGAAAGCAACCGGGGCAGGCAGGGTGGAGAGGCTGTGCACAGGGAGGAGGTGAGGAGGGGCGCTGTCAAGGACAGGTCAAGGGTGAGCAGGAGGGGAAAGGCTGCTTCAGAAGATTTTTTCCAATAAAAGGGGAATCTAAGGGCTGCTATGTGTGGCCGCCATACTCTTAGACTCTGTGGGGCTCCTTAGGCCTAAAAGGCAACCTGCAAGATTACCTTTGGAATACGAAATATACACTTGTATATATAATAACACTTTTTCACTGCGGACCACAACAGGTCTAAAAAAATCATTCACTTCCCAAAATGCCATTTTGATCAAGCACCTCCATCCCCAGCTCCAGAAGCTCTCCTCAGGCTTTCTGGGCCATGGATCTTCAGTTGCCCTGTAAGGGCAGCAGGGCCTCTGTTCTCTGGAATGGTTTCGGCTACGTGGTTCTTGCAGTTCTTTGGAAGTAGATTCCTGTGGGGATGGGGATGTTCAGGGATCTGTCGGATGGTGAAGGGTGCAGTCCCAGGTCCTGACAACTGGCAGAGCCTTCCCAGTTAATTACACACACACACACACACACACACACACACACACACACACACACACACACACACAGATCCCAGTACACTCACTCACCAGGAAAATCAAACATACAAACATGAACATTGCTCTGGAGTGTTCAGGACAGAAGCCCATACATGGAAACTGCCTGCTTTCCTGCCCCAAACTCCACAGACACAAGGACATCTCCCAGAGACTCGATCCTACAATTCCCTTCAGTGGCCAAACCACAATGGCTGCACCTGCTTGTTGGCTGACTGGCCTGTGAGGCCAGCACCAAGCCCAGGTGGTTCACCATCTTGCATGGAACTGAAGGCAGGGCCCTGGCCACTGTGTGCTGAGCTGCCACCTCCTGAGCTCCCCAGTGCCATCCTTCCACGCACACCCACCCCAGCCCACTCCCACTCAGCGTGGCTGCACACACGTCGTGGCACCAAAACCAAGAGACAGCAGGAGTGAAGGGGAAGCATGGAGGGCTGTGACAAGCGCCTCAGCCTCACCTGGTTGTGGCTCCGACAGTGGGCATCTACGACCTCAAGCAAGTCCTCATTGAGTTGGTCCTGGGGAGAGCAGGGTGGGAGGCTGCAGACCTGCTCCTGCCTACTGCCACCCGCAGTCCCACTGTGGCCTCCATGGTCCAGGTGAGTCACAAGGGAGCCAATGGCCCACCCCATTAACCTGGCCCTGCTTACCTCATGGGGACTAAGCCTTGGGATGGGGCAAGGCCAGAACTCACCTCCATCTCCTTTATTGCTAATGGGACCGGCAGGGCAAAAATCACTTGGTTTACATTCCTCTTGCCTCCCTCACATTCAGTGTTAACCTCTGTTCTCAGCTCCCTGCCTCCCACAGCTGGGTCCAGCACGGTGCCTGGGGAACAGGTGTCTGACCTCCCTGCACTGTCAACAGTATGTCCAGTGACTTGTACACCTCCCTCAGCCTCCCTGACCCCCTCATCTCCCACCTGGGCACTCATCTGCCACACAGGTGTGAATTTTGTCCACTGTAAAGAATGAGTCAACCTCAGGTGGCACCTTTATATCGTTATCATCGTCATCATCATCACCATCATTGTCATCATCGTCATCGTCATCATCATCATCATCATCATCATCGTGAAGCCACCCCATCCCACTCAAATGGTGCACAGCACAGAAGTGGGGACACAGACCCACCTGATCTTCTCTGTTGCTTTTCAAAGGATCACAGACCGTGTCTACACCCCTGTGCTGTGGAGAGAGACAGAATTAGGGCAAGAAGTCCTAATCCTTCTCCCTCCTGGGTCCCACGTGGGCCAGAACAGTCTCAGCCTCCACAGTAGAAACCAGGCCCCCACTCACCTCCCAATCCCCCATTCATACATGTGGAAGACCATGTTACCATATTGTCCTCAGCATCTCAATCTTTTCTGAGGGTACTTGTGGAGGTAACAGTGATACTCAGGTTTTATATGACCCTCCTACCACCAGACCTCTTAGATACACACACACACACACACACACACACACACACACACACACACACACACCATGACAATCAAACACACAAATACAAACATTGCTCTGCAGTGTGCTGCAAATTGGTTCCCAGGATTCAGAACCTCTATGGTCCCAGGTGAAAGTTGGCTGTGGTAGGAATTGGCAGTGACCATCCTTCTCTGAAGTGGCAACAGTGACACAAGTGTGCCTGTATCCAGCTGCTCTTCTTGACGATGACCTGGCAGGCTCACAGCACCCCCGGCCCATTCTCACCCACAGACACTTGGCTCATCCAGACAGGCGGGAGGCAATCCATAGACTTCCTCCTCACGAGTCTCCACCTTATGGCCTCAACCTGGCCACAGAGCCCTGGATAATTCCAGGCCATCAGTCCACACAGTCCTACTGTCACAACCCCAGAATGCCCTGGAAGATCTAGTCAACCTCATAATTAAGGTCGTGAGGAGTGGTAGGGTAGGGGGAGGTTGGAGGGCACCCAAAAAGGGAGGAATAGATGAGGCCCATGATGGGCCTGAGCTGTCGGTCCAATCACCAGATTGGAAGTTTAAGTTTCCAGGAAGACACTGTCCACCCTCTGTCCCTGTTGGGGACTGAGAGAGCCTCGAGGAGCTATAAAGGAGGGATGTTTGCAAGGCTTGCCTCTCTGGCTATTGCTTTTGCAAGGCTGGCACAGCACTTCAGCATCAGGAGATGACCTCGGTCTCCATACAGACAAAACACCTTAGTGCACGGAGGAGATTTTTGATACACTGGGTACAGAACAGTCTGGGTTTGATACATTGGATACTGACATCCTGCAGCTGATTAGCTGAACAGTCTCTGCCCAAGGCCGTTGCCTCCCCTTTCCTCCACCAGCTTTAGAAACTATATCACTGGGTCACTGTCCTCCCATCAGGTGACAGCTGTCCACCTAACCCCCACTTCCAAGTATTTCTTTGTCTTTCTTACATCCTCTGTCTCCCCCACTTTGGACCCCTCAACTGGCCGCGCTGGACGTGGCACATCCCCACGTTTTTAGGGTATAAAGGGTCTCTTGAGATTGATATTTCTTCTGACTTCCGGACACTCCATTCTCCAGCTACTCCCACCAGGATATCGGGTCTAATTCTTAAAGTCACACCTTGTTCACACCTTGTCCCTTAACACTCATTGTCCCTCGGACTCGATACAGGACACATGCCTTTTCTCACACACACAGAGCTGCCCACACAATTTACCTCCCAGAAAGGAATTCTGGTCCCACAACCAGGACCTGCTACATGAAATGAAGGGCTCAGCACAAAATGAAACTGTGGGGCCCTTTGTCAAAAATTATTCAGAATTTCAGGACAGTGACACCAGAGCATTCAACCAACCAGGCTCAGGTCCCTTATGAGACTGGGGTCCTGTTAACCATATGGTCACATTTCCATGACCCTCTGCTTCTTCAGGGGCCTTCCCATGGCCTAGGGAAGATGGGACAGAGCATGGGAAGGGACCAGCGGGTGGTGGCAGCGTTGGTGGGAGAGGGGGACACGCAGCAGGAAATGAGACTCCAGGGTCCCCCGTTTCCCCATCACTTACTCTCACTTACCTTGGAGGAGTCTATGGCTTCTCAGCATTCTAGGGACTGTGGCCTGATAGGGAGGGAGAATTGTGAGGAGAATTGTTTCAGAGAAGCAGCCTCTCCCTCCACCTCGACAAGGTGCCTTTGGCAGCAGCTCCCTGGGAGGAAGAGGGGCTCCACTGATCTAGTTACCTACTGTCAGATCCTTCCAGCACAGAGCCCAGCTGAGGTTTGTGCACCAGAGGGAGGTCCAGCAAATTTAAGAGCAGAGGAGGGAGGGCGGAGCTGGGGGAGGGTGGTGGCTGCCCGGTGGGGATGCAAGTTTGAGTGACTGTGTGCGTATTTGTGTGGGGAGGGGTTGTAACAAAAACGGACAGAGAGGCAGACAGGAGGAAGGAAAGACAGGCAGAGGGAGGTCTGACCCTCCTGGAAGGAGAGGGCACTTCCCTTATACTCTGGGTCTCTGGCCTTTTCTTTTCCACTCTATGAACTGGGGTAGAATGGGTCTCTTCTCTCCCCCCACCCCCTCATAAGCCTGACAGGGTGGAGGGGCAGAAGGGAGTTCCAGGCTTGGAAAAGCAGCATTTCCTAGAGTTCCTGAGACAAAAGTCCTCCAGTTGAGGCTCAAGGTACAGGGAAATGTCAACAAGGTCCCTTGAACAGAATTCAGCCCAGCTCCCAAGGCCAGAGAAGGTCCTATAGCAGCTCCAGGCTCAGGACATGGCACCATCTGCAAGACCCCTAAAGAGGGTTTGTCGCACACAGCCTGGCTTACCTCTCAGCTCTTCCCTAACACCCCACTCTGGGACGAAGACCCACACAGCTCAGCACAGCCACTGTCTTGCCCTCTGTATTAATGTCCCAGGGCTGCCTGAACAAGGCATCACAGCCTGGGTGACTGAACAACACACATTTATTCTCTCACAGTTCTAAAGGCTAGAAGTTCAAACCCAGCTGTTGGCAGAGTTGGATGCTTCTGAGGGTCATGAGGGAAAAGTCGGCTCCAGGCCTCAATCCTAGGCTTGTAGATGGCCATCCTCATGATCACGGGGCGTTCCCTCCCTGTGTATACACGTGTCTGTCTCCTAACTTTCCACTTTTGTAAGAACACTGGCTCTATTGGATTGGGGCTTACCCTAATACACTCATTTAACTTCTTCCCTCTGTGAAGACCCTCTCTCCTATTAAGCTCACATTTTGAGGTACTGGCAGTTAGGTTTTCAACATATGAATTCTGGGAAAACACAATTCAACTCCTTTCATGCTCAAAGAGGACCCAGGTTCCTGAGGGGCCACCTGTGTGAGACAGACCTACAAACCACACTTGCTTGGTGGGAGGCTCACTTGGGTTAACTAGACCTCAACTGGCATCTTCCTGTCCCTTAGAGCCCTTTCAATTATCTGAAACCCCTTTTCCACACCCAGGAAGTCCAGATCCTTTCCTGAGCTGTCTTTGAATTTCAGGGTGGGAGAGACAGCAGGCAGCTTGGTCTTGCTTCAGGCACATGTATTATTTCTGGCCTTTATCTCTAGAAGCCTGTCCCCATTGGCCCACATGACACTCAGCCCCCTTCATGACTGTCTCACAAAGGCCACCACCTGAAGACATTTTGTGTTTCATTGTGGACTGCGCCATTTTTGTATAGCTTTAGTGAGCTATAATTCACAGACAATACAATTCACCGAGTAACACATACAATTCAGTGCCCAGAACTGCTCAGCCATCACAATTAATTTCAGAACATTTTCACCACCTCAAAAAGAAATTCTGCACCCCTTAGCCATCATCCCTAAATCCCCACATCACCACTCCCCACCAGGCATAGGTAACCACTAATCTACTCTTTGTCTCTATAGATTTACAGATTCTGAACATTTCATATAAGTGGAATGATACAGTATGTCATCTTGCTCTTTCTTGTTTCTTTCACTTGGAGTAACATTTTCATGATTCATCCACATTGTAGCATGTGTCACATTCCTTTCTGTGGCTGAATAATATTGCACAGTATGGGTAGATTGCATTTTACCCATTCATCTATTGATGGACGTTTGGGTAGTTTTCACCTCTTGGCTGTATGAATAAGGCTGCTATGAACTTTCATGTACACAATTCTGTGTGGACATACTTTTTTTTCTTGAGCATATTAGAGTACAATTGATAGGTCATATGGTAACTATGTTTTTACCTTTTTTTTTTTTCCTAGCTGAGCCATCACGCTACCTGTTGGCAGCTCAGAGGCAACTCAGCTCGGGCTGGCATCGAACTGCTGTTGCTCAGAGCTCAGCTCACACTCTTGAGCAAGCTCTTAACCAATTGAGCCACTTGGCTGGCCCTTATATTTTTAACTTTTTGAGGTACCACCAGATTCTTTTCCAAAGCGCCTGCACCATTTTACATTCTGAGCAGCAGTGCATGAGGGCTCTTATTTCTCCACATCCTCACCAACACTTAGTATGTTGTCTTTTTGATCCTAGGCATCCTAGTGGGTGTGAAGTGGTATCCCATTATGGTTTTGATTTGCATTTTCCTAACGATTGATGTTGAGCTTTTCATGTGCTTATTGGCCAGTTGCATATCTTCCTTGGAAAAATGTATATTCTGCTCCATTGCCCATTTTAAAGTTGGGTTGTTTGTGTTTTTATTATGAAGTTGTAGAGTCGTTTATATATTCTGGATACAAGTTCCTTATCAGTTATAACATTTGCAAATCTTTTTTTCCCATTCTGTATGTTGTCTTTTTACATTTTTTTAAAAAAGATTTTATTGGGGAATTGGGGAAGGGAAACAGCGTTGGGGTACCAGGGAAGGGGAACAGACAAATTGCTGTCCTTTCGTTCTTCAGTCTAGTTGTGGAGGACATTGCTTCACTGGCCCATGTTGGTATCGTCATTGCGCTCTTCTCGGGTGAGGCAGATCAGTTGCCTGCCTCTGGACAGCCGCTCACAGCAGCTCTTGGCAGCTCACACCGGCTGCCAGCTGCTCACGCTGGCTGCTGGCCACTCACTGCAGCCTATGGCAGCCCACTGCAGCAGGGGCTGCAGCTATGCTGTCCCAGGGACTCACAGCAGCCCAGCTCCAGGTGGAGCTGTTGTTCACCATCTTAGCTGTAGAGGGCAGTGTCACTGGCCCTCATGTGTGGGATCCCAACCGTGTCCACTGGTGTCCCAAGCTAGCTCTTAACTAACGCGCCATTCAGCCAGCCCTCTTTTTACATTTTTATGGTGTCCTTTGAAGTACAATAGTTTAATACGAATCAATTTGACACGATATTTTTGCATAATAAACTTAGTAAACTCTTACAGGCTGGAGGAGAAGTTTCCATGTAGGACTGAAAGCAGCCTCAAATTTTACATTGGACACTCCTCCTCTGGGCTCCCCACAGTAATCTTTGGGGTTCCTCTCTCTGCTTTCTCTTCCCACTCATTTTCCTTCCATCCCCTGCCACCCACCGACTCTGGATAACAACTCTGCAAAGCAGAGCTAGTTAGATCTGTCACGTTCCTGCTACAAAAGGTCCATCGTGCTCAGAAGGAATAATTTTTATTGTCCTTGCAGGCAGGGCTGATAAGTGTTTAAAATACAAGTTCTCCCTTCCTCATACTTCAAAGAGATCCTGACAGAGGCCCATGCCTCATCCAGCTTGGCCAGTCAAACGGCCTGGAGGGAGTACAATGGAGGATTAAGAAAGACAGACAAAGAAATACTTGAAAGCAGGGGCTAGGTGAACAGCTGTCTTCTGATGGGAGGACAGTGACCCAGTCTAGCAACCTTGGTTTATTGATATAGGCTTGCTTAAATGGGGAGGGGAGGGAGAGGGAGGGGGGCCGGAAAGAAGAGGTGCCAGCCTTGGGCAGGGACCTTTCAGTGCGTCAGGTGCGTCAGCTGCAGGAGGTTTGCAACTAATGTTGCGACCAATGTATCAGACCCAGGATGTTCTGTACCCAGTGTATTGAAATCACCTCCGTGCATTGAGGTGTTTTGCCAGCTCGGAGACTGAGGTCACCTCCAGATGCTGAAGTACTGTGCCAGCCTTGGAAAAGCAACAGCCAGTGGGGCAAGCCTTGCAAACACCCCTCCTTTACAGTTCCTCGAGGGTCTGTTCCTAGCAGGCCCAGATGGTTTCTTTGGTGGCTTCGAATTCTCAGGTCACAGACTGGTTGAAGGTGCCTGGCTAGTAGATCATAGTGATCTACTAGTCCTGACAAATGGCAGGCACCCTCCCTGCTCCCTGGGACTACAGCACACACAGTCTTGGCTCCATGCAGCACTGTGAGGCCATGAGGCTGGATGGCAACTTAAGAAGTGGCCACTGAGTGACTCTATCCAAGGGGCTGACTCCTGTCAACCAAGGCCATCAGCTTGGCTCTGTATGACTCCTGGGGAAACATGGCAGACACACAGAAAAGCCACGAGACAGAGATGGGAGCTGCTGGCCCAGCCCCCTTGCCCATCAGACCACCCGACTGACCCCCACCTTATTCAAATGCAGAGTCCTGGGTGCACCCTGTTTGATGTTTCAGGTGACAGCATGGGATCTGCATTTTGAAGTCCCTAGGTGATTCTGATGTGGAATATTCAGGAAGCGCAGTTCCAGAGGCAGTTTTAGATCCTAATTCTGTGAAGAGTGTGGTGGGGCTGGTGAATGAGGTGGCCCAGGTTCTTTCCACTTGTCACCTAGAAGTTCTGAGGAGGCAGTGACCCCGGATTAAGAAACTACTCAGTCCACTGTCTTTCCACCAGCGTTGAGGTGACCCTAGGAGTCCTTGAGGGAACCGCAGACACTCCAGTGTGTACACAGAGATTGGTTTTTAGGGATAGGTGGGTGTCCTATTGAATAGGAGCAGGGCTGGGTCCAGGGGGATGACCAGCAAGGAGGTCCACAGGCCGGATTGGAGAGTGTCGCCCTCATGGCTGTTGGTGTCACCAGGACGTGCAGCACTGATGCTCAGGGGCGGTCTCCCTGATGGGTCCCAGGTCCCCACCCACGTGGTGTTGACTGGGGCATGGTGGAAGCAGGGCAGGGTGAAGAACTTCTGAAAAACTCCGAGTGGGAGGTGGGGTTGAAGAGATGTGGGGGTGTGGGGCTGGGGTTCAGTCTCCCAATCAGGCCTGTTCTCTAAAGACCCAAACAGACTGAGCCACTGTTGCCAGGCACAGGGAAGGCTACTGGGAGTCGGTCTGCTGCTCTCCCAAAAAAGCCAGCTATTCCGGGAAAAGGAAAATCATGCGGGGCAATGGGCCCAGGGGGAGGGTTTCCAGGGGGAGAGAGGGTAAGTGAAGCTGAACTTCTGTTTTTAGTCCAAGGTCCAACGTTTGTCCTCCTGTTCCCTGGGTTTACCTCCACCACCCGAATCCATCCCCAACAGCTCTGAGCTGGCCCCTGGGAACAGAGGATGGGACATGGCAGCGATCACAACTCCCTACAGGCCCCAGACTCCTCTCCGTGTAGAGCCCACCGCCAGTCAGCTGGTGGCAATGCCCCCCCAGAAGCAGGGCTAGAAGGGGCAGCAGAAGGGACACCGACGTGGGGGCCCGCAGCCTGGTTGATCTCGCACTGACAATCGCAGGTTCTGGGTTTGGAAGTAACTTTGAGGGGTCTAGCGGAACAAGGGTCAGCTCTGGGGGCCGAGCAGTCCAGCCACTGGGGGCCCATGGGGTGGGGGGATTCCGGCTGGGCCTTCACGCGGCTGTCGGGAAAGCGCCAGTAGAGGGCGCCTTAAAGAAGTAGGTCTCAACTGATGTATAATATTGTATGCCAACAGTAACTGCATATATAGATAGTCACGGGGTGTGGATTATACTGTGGAAGGGAGTCAAAGAAATTGTAATGGATATGTATGATATGGGGGAGGGGAGTGGGGTGATGAATTGGGGGAGGAGGGTTGTCACTTTGAGCGGTAAAAAGTATAACTATTGTACTGTGTTGTACACTTGAAACTAATTTTTTTTAAAATGTTTATTTCACAATAAAAGAATTTAAAAAAAAAGTAGGATCACCTGCGAAACCTGAGGAGACACTGCAGGACTAGTCCAGGCGATCCCAAGCCCGGCAGTGCCTGACAACACGACCACGACATTAATGAGCAGATGGTTTTATGGAGCCATTTTCCTGTTTTCCATAACGCTGAATTATTGCATTTCTAGAACTCTTCTCTGTTTCTATTCCTAAATTAGAACATTGCGCACTGCCTCAGTGCTTGATCTTAACATGTAATGAAAATGGTGGTACTGTGCCTTCTTGGTGAGGCAATTCCAATACACAAAAAAGGAACTGATAAACATAACTTTGTTGAAGAAGTCTTCAGACTTTGTGTATGTTTTGGGGTTTGTTGTTTTTGTTGTTGTTTTTTGTAACAAAATGAAAATAAAAGCTTCAAAAGATAAAATTATGTGACTTTTCGTAATCATGTGACTTCTGGTGAGGAAAACAAATGTTAGGAAAAAGGACTCACTCGCCCAGGGCTCAAGCGACTGAGGGAGACAGGTGGGAGAGCTCCGAGCCTTCGGAAGGTCAGCGATTTAGGAGGTTGGGAGGAAGATTGAGGTACACAGCGTCACCAGACGTCACAGGACAAATTCAACTCATGGAAGACCACAGGGAAGAAAATTTCGAGGAGGAAAGATGGATGGTCAATAACAGTTTGGCATGAGTGGCGAGAACCCATATCATTGAAAGGTTATTTCTTGAGCCCCTACTAGGTGTCAGGGAATGTGCTGGGCCATCAAGGGGAACAAGGCCTGCAATACAAGGGGGAGGCCACCTCAGGAAGCAGGAAGGGCATCCCAGACAGAGGGAAAAGCATGGGCAAAGGCCCTGAGATGAGAGGACCTTGGCAGGTGGCCAGAGAATCTGCAGGGAAACCTGCAGGGACCTGATGACGAAAACAAGGCCTTACAGGCCAGGGTCATAATTCGTTCACTGTGGGAAGACAGGAGATTTTTAGATGAGGAGTTATTTCATTGTTAACAATGAACTCATTTAGGCTTTGGCTGCTGCATGGAAATAGTTTGAAACAGGCATGTCCAGGGAGATGCACTATGAGCTCATCCAGTCATCCAGGGGAATGACAGTGACCTCAAGGGGTTGGTGGGGCCACAAGCCCCTGGTGGCTTCAGCACAGAAGGAGGGTTTTCTCTGCAAGAAGAATGAAGTTGGAGGACATGAGGAGAGGTCAGTGGAGTTTTGACACAGGGTCACTTGAGAAATGCAGAGATAGGCTCTCAAAAAACTTGAATGATGACAGGAGGTGAGGTAACGCCATGGCCAAGGGTAAGGGAAGGCTGGTCATGACCTGCAGTGGGCGGCCCCTTGGAGCCAGGAAACTCAGGCCAGAGGTGGGCCGTCCTGTGTAAAGACATATCAGAGAGATGCCCTGGAAGTGAAGGAGGATGGTATGTGGGCCCGAGGGGGGCTCTTCTAACAGGAACTCGCAGGTTGGGCTGCCTTCTTCCTGAGGAAGGAAGGGGCCGGGGCCAGGGCCAAGAGGAAGGAGGACCCTTCTCCTTAGTCCCCTCCTCGGTGGGGCAGAGCCCCTCAGGATTATCAGGGCCACCAAGAAGCTACTGCCAGGGTCAGGCTCCAGCCATGGCCTCCTCCTGCAGGACTGACAGCTGGCCCCTAGGTGGCGGACTTTGTAGGAATCAAGAGTTCATTCCTACCATCCAAAAGGATCTGAAGAAGCTGGCAGATGAGGGTGCAGGATACTGACCCACATATGTCCCATTTCTCAGGCCTCCTAGCTCCCAACCCCCCCCACACACACACACACACACACATCCTTCTGCTGATGTGTTGCCTCCTCACCAGACCCATTTCTTTCCCTTCCTTTCTGTTCTATTCTTCAGGTCAAGGCCCAACCTTGATCTTCATCACAGCAGCTGCTGTTTGCTGTGAATCACCCCTGAATGCAAAGTTGGTCCGCAGGCATGGGCCTGAATCTGGAAGTTAGGGTTGGGGATACAGGGCCGATTTGGCTTCAGAAATGGTAAGCAGTGCTGGCCTCTCAGGCCTTGCTCTTGGCTCCCTCAATCAATGCATTTGCAGGTCCAGGTAAGGCCACAGGCCCAAAGATCAGACTGCTGCCCCCTCCCAACTCAGCCTTCCATACTGGTCCACATTGGGGTGCACTCTCCTCCCCCCAGTCACATACACACTACCCCAACCCTCAGGCCTCTGATCTTGGGAGAAAGATGAAGGAATTTCTCAAACCCCAGCCCACATTGAGCGATGAAGGCCCAAAGAGGGAGGTCAGGATAAGAAAAGGGGGCCAGGGCCGGCCAAGTGGCACGGTGGTTAAGCGCTGGCTTGGGAAGCCAGCCGCCCCGGTTCAGTCCCATATATGAGGGCCAGTGACACTGCCCAAAAAAAAAAAAAAAAAAAAAAAAAAAAAAAGGGGGCCAAAGGCCCTAAGTCCTGAGCTCCTGCTGCCCAGGAGAGGGTAATTAATGAGCACTTACTATGTGTAAGGCACAGGCTGAAATATTCAATTCTTCATCACATTTTCATGGCTGAGGTGACCAGTGCCCCATTTATAGACTAGAGATAGTGGGTGTCTTGTCCTTCCTTACCAGAGCTGGGACACTGGCGTGCCTCCATCTTAGGCACAGCATCTCCCTGTAACGACTGGACCAACAGGCACTCAATTTGGTGTAACCAACTTTTATTCAAATGCCATAGTGAGAGCAAAGGTCAGACCTGGAAAAGGCAACCCAGGCAGGCAGGGTGGAGGGGCTGTGCACAGGGAGGAGGTGAGAGGGAGGTTGTCAAGGACAGGTCAAGGGTGAGCAGGAGGGCAAAGGCTGCTTCAGAAAATTATTTCCAGGAAAGGGGGAATCAAAGAGCCACTAGGTGTAGCTGTGATCCTCCTAGAATCTGTGGGGCTCCTTAGACCAGGAAGGTACTCAGAAAGACTGTGCCACAGAGAAGATTTTCTCCATCCCACTCAAGATGGACTCCACTGACTTGCACAAAGCAGTCAACTCCTGCACCAAGTTCAGCACCATTTGCAATATCGGCTTTAGTCGCTGCAGGATCCCTTCGAATGACCAAAAGCTCTCCCCAGGCTGTTCGACCCCTGGACCTTCAGTTTCCTGGTCAGGGCCAGAGGACTTTTGTTCTCTGCAATGGTTTCGACGACGTAGTTCCTGCAGCTCTTTGAGAACGAAAGGAGTAGATTCCTGTGGGGATGGGGATGTTCAAGGTTCTGTTGCAGGTTGGAGGCTGCAGCCCCAGGTGCTGACACTGGCAGAAGCCTCCCAGTTCATTACACACACACACACACACACACACACACACACACTCACCATGGCAATCACCCATACAAATATGAACATTGCTCTGCAGGGTGCAGGACAGAAGCCCATACATGCAAACTGCCTGCGTTCCTGCCCAAAGCTACACAGGCCCACAGACATCATCCAAAGGATCGGTCCCACAATTCCTCTCAGTGGCCAAACCACAATGGCTGTACCTGCTTGATGGCTGACTGGCCTGTGAGGCCAGCACCAAGCCCAGGTGGTTCACCATCTTGCATGGAACTGAAGGCAGGGCCCTGGCCACTGTGTGCTGAGCTGCCACCTCCTGAGCTCCCCAGTGCCATCCTTCCACGCACACCCACCCCAACCCACTCCCACTCAGGGTGGCTGCACACATGTCGTGGCACCAAAACCAAGAGACAGCAGGAGTGAAGGGGAAGCATGGAGGGCTGTGACAAGCGCCTCAGCCTCACCTGGTTGTGGTTCCGACAGTGGACATCTACGACCTCAAGCAAGTCCTCATTGAGTTGGTCCTGGGGAGAGCAGGGTGGGAGGCTGCAGACCTGCTCCTGCCTACTGCCACCCGCAGTCCCACTGTGGCCTCCATGGTCCAGGTGAGTCACAAGGGAGCCAAGGGTCCACCCCATTAACCTGGCCCTGCTTACCTCATGGGGACTAAGCCTTGGGATGGGGCAAGGCCAGAACTCACCTCCATCTCCTTTATTGCTAATGGGACCTGCAGGGCAAAAAATCACTTGGTTTAAATTCCTCCTGCCTCCCTCACATTCAGTGTTAACCTCTGTTCTCAGCTCCCCACCTCCCACAGCTGGGTCCAGCACAGTGCCTGGGGAACAGGTGTCTGGCCTCCCTGCACTGTCGACAATATGTCCAGTGACTTGGACACCTCCCTCAACCTCCCTGATCCCCTCATCTCCCACCTGTGCACTCATCTGCCACACAGGTGTGAATTTTGCCCATTGTAAGGAATGAGTCAACCTGAGGTGGCACCTTCATCACATCATCACCACCATCATCATCATTATCATCATCATCATCATTGTGAAGTCACCCCATCTCACTCAAATGGAGTAGAGCACAGGAGTGGGGACACAGACACACCTGATCTTTTCTGTTGCATTCCAAATGATCACAGACAGTGTCCACACCTTTGTGCTGAGAAGAGACACAGAGTTAGAGCAGAGAGGTCCTTCTCTCTCCTGGGTCCCATGTGGGCCAGAACATTCTCAGCCTCCCACAGTAGAAACCAGGCCCCCACTCACCCACTAATCCCCACGCATACATGTGGAAGACAATCTTACCAAGTTGGTCCTCAGCTTCTCAATTATTTCTGAGGATACCTGTGGAGGTAAGAGTGATACTCAGATTTTATATGACCCTCCTACCCCCAGACCTGTTCTACACATACACACATACATACATACATACACACACACAGATGCGTGCACCATGACAACAAACATACAAGTATGAACACTGCTCTAGAGTGTGCAGTGCAACTTGGTTCCCAGGTATCCCACCCTCTATGGTCCCGAGTGAGAGTTGCCTGAGGTAGGAATTGGCAGTGACCATCAATCTCTGAGGTGGCAACAGTGACACAAGCGTGCCTGGATCCAGCTACTCTTCCCAACTGCTGACCTGGAAGGCCCACAGCACCCCAGGCCCATTCTCACCCCCAGACACTTGGCTCATCCAGACAGGCAAGAGGCAACCCATAGACTTCCTCCTCACGAGTCTGCAACTCATGGCCTCAACCTGGCCACCTAGCCCTGGATAATTTCATGCCATCAATCCACAGTCCTAGTGTCACATCCCATCTGGTCAACCTCACAAGTAGAGTCCTGAAGAGTGGTAGGGTAGGGGGAGGTTACAGGGCCCCTGAAAAGGGAGGAATAGACGAAACCCATGATGGTCCTGGGCTGCCAGTCCAAGCACCATTTTGAAAATTTAAGGTTTCAGGAAAACACCGCCCACCCCCATTCCCAGGTTTGTAGGGTATACAGGGTCGACTAGGATTGGCGTTTCTTCTGATCTCCAGACCCTCCATTCTCAGCTACCCCCCACAAGCACATCGGGTCAAATTTTTAAAGTCATATCTTGTCCCATAACACTCATTATACCTCGGTGCCCCTGATACACATGGCACATGCCTCTTCTCACACACACACACAGTGCTGCCACCACAATTTACCTCCCAGAAAGAAATTCTGGCCCCACAACAAGGACCTGCTACATGAAGTGAAGGGCTCAGCACAAAACGAAACTGTGGGCCCTTTGTAAAAAATTACTCAGAATTTCAGGACACTGACAGCAGAGCATTCAAATAACCAGGCTCAGGTCCATTATGAGACTGGGGCCCTGTTAACCATATGGCCACATTCCCATGACCCCCTGCTTCCCCAGGGGCCTTTCCATAGACCAGGGAGAATGGGACAGAATCAGGTGCATGGGAAGGTACCAGCAGGGTGGGGGCTCCATTGGTGGAAGAGGGGGACACACAGTGGGAAATGGGACTCCAGGGCTAACTGTTTCCCCATCACTCGCTCTCACTCACCTTGGAGTAGCACATGGCTTCTCAGGGTTCGGGGGCTGTTGCCTGGTGGAGAGGAAGACTTGTGAGGAGAACTGTTTCAGAGAAGCAGCCCCTCCCTCCACCCCACAAAGTCCCTTTGGCAGCAGCTCCATGGGGGAAAAAGAGGGGCTCACTGAGCTAGTTACCTTCTGTGAGATGCTCCCAGCACAGATCCCAGCTAAGGTTAGTGCTCCAGAGGGAGGTCCAGCTGATTTATGAGCAGAGGATGGAGGGCGGAGCTGGGGGAGGGTGGTGGCTGCCCAGGTAAGGATGCATGGCTGAGTGGCTGTGTGTTTGTGTGTGTGGGTATGTGACAAAAACAGAGAGAGACAGGCAGAAGGAAGGAAAGACAGGGAGAGGGAGCTCTGAGGGACCTGGGAGGAGAGGGCATGTCCCTTATACTCTGGGTCCCTGGCCGTGTCTCCTCCATTCTCGGGGGTGGAATGGGCCTCTTCCCTGCCCCACAATCAGTCTGAAAAGGAGGGGCAGAGGAGAGTTCCAGGCTTGAGAAAGTAGGGTGGGGCATTTCCCAGAATTCCTGAGACATAAGTCATCTACTTCAGTGTCATGGTACAGGGAAACGTCAGCCAGGTCCCTTTAGAGAGTTCATCCCAGCTCCAAAGTCCATCAAAGATTCTATAGCAGCTCCAGGCTCAGGAAATGACATGACCTACAAGACCCCTGAGGTGGGTTCATCCCACACAGCCTGGCTTACCTCTCAGCTCTTCCCTAACACCCCACTCTGGGACGAAGACCCACACAGCTCAGCACAGCCAGTCTTGCCCTCTGTATTAATGTCCCAGGGCTGCCTGAAAAAGGCACCACAGCCTGGGTGACTAAACAACACACATTTATTCTCTCACAGTTCTAGAGGCTAGAAGTCGAAACCCAACTGTTGGCAGAGTTGGATGCTTCTGAGGGTCATGAGGGAAAAATCGGCTCCAGGCCTCAATCCTAGGCTTGTAGATGGCCATCCTCATGGTCACGGGGCGTTCCCTCCCTGTATATACACGTGTCTGTCTCCTAAATTCCCACTTTTGTAAGAACACTGGATGTATTGGATCGGGGCTTACCCTAATAAACTCATTTAACTTCATTCCCTCTGTGAAGACCCTCTCTCCTATTAAGCTCACATTTTGAGGTACTGACTGTTAGGTTTTCAAATATGAATTCTGGGAAAACACAATTCAACCCCTAACATCTTCAAAGACGGCCCAGGCTCTTGAGGGGCCACCCGTGTGAGTCCACAGGGACAGACCTACAAACCACACTTGCTGGGTGAAAGGCTCACTTGGGTTAACTAGACCTCAGCTGGCATCTCCCTGCCCTTTAGGAGCCCTTTCAATTGTCTGAAACCCCTTTTCCACACCCAGGAAGTCCAGATGATTTCCTGAGCTTTGAATTTCAGGGTGGGAGAGAGAGCAGGCAGCTTGGTCTTGCTTCAGGCACATGTAATATTTCTGGCCTTCATCTCCAGAAGCCCGTCCCCTTTGGCCCACATGACACTCAGCTGTCACATTATAGCCTGCTTGTCTGCTTCCATGCACCTCTCCATAAAGACAAATCACAACTTCAATATTATGCTTACTGTATATATCCCTGTTTGGCACCAAAGGATGGCCGGTTAGTCAGTGACAGATAAGAGCCCACAAGAGGAACAACCCAAGCCAGACATGGTCGCATGGGTGCCAATGGGTGCCAGTGGGTACCAACAGGAGGAATCACGAGTTGACAGAAATAGAGTGTGAACCCCTTGCTTTAGGGTCTGGCAGCCTGCCTGTGAAATGACTTATTGATATGATAATGTCTGTCCTCCATGTATTCTTATCAGTAAGCCTTGGCAGAGGAGGCTCTGTCTCTTAAGAGGTGCTTTACAATAACCTTATGGGACCTCCAGTAATGGTAGCTTGCAGTTGTGGGTGATTTGGCCTTGAGCTATGTTTTTGGGTGTGAGACACACAGACCTTGGAAGCTACATTGAAGCCACACCCTTGCTTATATGTAAGATAATAAAAGGAACAGTCAGGCCCAATTCGGGGCTCCAGTCCACGAGGCTGGGGACCCCTGGCCCCGAACTGTTTTCTCTCCTATTTTGTCTCTCTCTCTCTCTTTTCCTTAACCATTCGCCGTCCTTTCTGCACACCCACCTAGCCCAGTCGTGAAGGACACGACACTCAGCCCCTCCATGACCATTTCACAAAGGCCACCATCTAAAGACATTTTGTGTTTTGTGGTTCACTGCACCACTTTTGTATAGCCTTAGTGAGATATAATTCACAGACAATACAATTCACCCAGTAATATGTACAATTCAATATCCAGAACTGATCAGCCATCACAATTAATTTCAGAACAATTTTATAACCTCAAAAAAGAAATTCTGCACCCTTAGCCATCATCTTTAAATCCCCACATCACCACTTTCCACCAGGCCTTGGTAACCACTAATCTGTTTTTGGTATCTATATACATTTACCGATTCTGGACATTTCATGTAAGTGAAATCATACAGTACGTCACCTTTCTCTGTCTTGTTTATTTCACTTAGCATAACATTTTCAAGGTTCACCCACATTGTAGCATGTGTGACTGCTCCATTCCTTTTTGTGGCTGAATAATATTGTACAGTATGGATAGATTGCATTTTACCCATTCATCTATTGATGGACATTTGGGGTGCTTCCACCTCTTGGCAAGTATGAATAAGGCTGCTATGAACATGGACATATGTTTTCTTTCTCTTGAGTATAGGAGTGAAATGGATAGGTCATATGGTAATTATGTTTTTAACTTGTGAGGTACCACCAGACTCTTTTCCAAAGTGCCTGAACTGTTTTACATTCTTAGGGGCAGTGCATGAGGGCTCCAACTTCTCCAACTTCTCCACATCCTCACCAACACTTAGTATTTTGTCTTTTTGATCCTAGGCATCCTAGTGGGTGTGAAGTGGTGTCCCATTATGGTTTTGATTTGCATTTTCCTAATGGTTAATGATGTTGAGCACCTTTTCATGTGCTTATTGGCCAGTTGTATATCTTCCTTGGAGAAATGTATACTGTCATCCATTGTCCATTTTAAAATTGACTTATTTGTCTTTTTATTATAAAGCTGTAGAGTCCTTTATGTATTCTGGATACAAGTTCCTTATCAGATACAGCATTTGCAAATATTTTTCCCATTCTATGTATTGTCTTTTTAGTTTTTCATGGTGTCTTTTTTTTTTTTTAACATTTTATTGAATTCAGGGAGAGGAACAGACAAGTTGCTGTCTTTTTGCTCTTCAGTCTAGTACCGGAAGACGTTGCTTCACTGGCCCATGTTGGTATCGTCATTGAGCTCTTCCCGGATGAGGCAGATCAGTCACTGGCCTCTGGATGGTCACTCACCACGGCTACTGGCAGCTCACGCTGGCTGCCAGCCACTCACGCTGGCTGCCGGCCACTCACTGTAGCCTATGGCAGCCCACTGCAGCAGGGGCTGCAGCCTACACCGCTGCCAGGGCTCGCAGCCCAGCTCCAGGTGGAGCTGTTGTTAGCTGTAGAAGGCAGTGTCACTGGTCCTCATATGTGGGATCCGAACCCGGGCTGCTGGCATCCCAACCCAGCTCTTAACCAATGCGCCACTCAGCCGGCCCTGATGGTGTCTTTTGAAGTACAAAAGTTTTAAATTTGGGGTCAGCGGGGTGGCTGAGTGGGTTAGAGAGTGAGCTCTAAGCAGCAGAGTTGCTGGCTTGATTCCCACATGGGTCAGTGAGCTGAGCCTGAGTGAGCTGCGGCTGAGCTGCCACTGAGCTGCCAACCGTTGGGAGGATGGCTCAGCTGGTCAGAGCACATGCTCCTAACAACAAGGTTGCCTGGTTGGCTCTCACATGGGATGGTGGGCTGTGAAGGGATCCCTCCCCACCCAGATCCCCCCGCTTCTCCCCTTACAACTAAGATTGAACATGGCATCTTGAGCTGAGCAGCCGCAGCTTCTAACAGGCTGCCGGATGGCTCGGTTAGTTAGAGCACCTTGTCTTAACAACAAGGTTGCCGTTTCAACTTCTGCATGGGATGGTAGGCTGCACCCTTGCCGCCCAGCTGCCTCCTCGCCCTCTCTTACCTCCCCCACTAGATTGATAGTGTCGACTGGACTTGGAGCGGAGCCTGTGCCCTCCAAAACTAAGACTGAAAGACAACAACTTGACTTGGAGCTGATGGCTCCTGGAAAAACACAATGTTCCGCTGCTCCAATTCCCGAATAAAATCTTTAAAATAAATAAAAAGTTTTAAATTTTGATTATGGGACTGTATCATTTAAAAAATAATAGTAATCAGGGCCGGCCGAGTGGCGTGGTGGTTAAGCGCTGGCTTGGGAAGCCAGCAGCCCCGGTTCGGTCCCACATATGAGGGCCAGTGACACTGCCCTCAAAAACAAACAAACAAACAAACAAAAATATTAATCAATTTGACATGATTTTTTTTTAAAGATTTAATTGGGGAAGGGGAACAGTGTTGGGGAATTGGAGAAGGGGAACAGCCAAGTTGTTGTCTCTCAGTCTTAGTTGTGGAGGGCACAGCTAGCTCAGCTCCAAGTCCAGTTGCCATTTGGTCGCCCGTTGACAATTCACGACTGCTCAGCTCAAGGTGCCCTGTTCAATCTTAGTTGCAGGTTGGCGTAGCCCACCATTTCATGCGGGGAGTCGAACGGGCAACCTTGTTGTTAAGACCACATGCTCTCACGAGCTGAGCCATCCTGACACCTGTTGGCAGCTGAGCGGCAACTCAGCTAGGGCACAGCACATTGGCCTATGTGGGAATCAAACTGCCGACCTGTTGCTCAGAGCTCACGCTCTTAACCAACTGAGCAACTCAGCCAGCCCCTTGACATGATATTTTTGCATAGTACACTTAGTAAATAAACTCTTAAAGGCTGGAGGAGAAGTTTCCATGTAGGACTGAAAGCATCCTCAAATTTTACACTGGACACACCTCCTCTGGGTTCCCCACAACCAACTTTTGGGTTCCTCTCTCTGCTTCCTCTGCCCACTCATTCTCCTTCCATCCCCTGCCACCCACCGACTCTGGATAACAACTCTGCAAAGCAGAGCTATTGAGATCTGTCAAGTTCCTGCTACAAAAGTTCCATCGTGCTCAGAAGAAATGAAGAACTTTCTCTGCAGTCATTTTTATTGTCTTTGTGAGCGGGACTGATAAGTTTAAAATACAAGTTCCCCCACCTCATACTTCAAAGAGATCCTGACAGGCCCAGATGGGTTTTTTTGTTTGTTTGTTTTGTTTTGTAACATAGAATTCTCAGGTCACAGACTGGCTGAAGATGGCTGGCTATTGCCCTCATTATGGTCTCTAATTGTCCGGATTAATGGTGGCTACCCTCCCTGCTCTCTGAGACTGCAGCCCACAGTCTTGTCTCCATGCAGCACTGTGGGGCCATGAGGCTGGAAGGCAACGCAAGGCCATCAGATTGGCTCTGCATGACTCCTGGGAAAACATGGCAGACACACAGAAAAACCACAAGACAGAGATGGGAGCTGCTCACCCAGCCTCCTTGCCCATCAGACCACCTCATCGGCCCCAACTTGTTCAAACGCAGACTCCTAGGCCCACCCCGAGTGACATTTGAGGGCGAGGGCATGGGATCTATATTTTTATTTTTCTAAAGATTTTTAAAGGGGAATTGGGGTTGGGGAACAGCATTGGGGAATCGGGAAAGGGGAACAGACAAGTTGCCATCCTTTTGTTCTTCAGTCCAGTTGCGGAGGACGTTGCTTCACCCGCCCATGTTGTTATTGCCCATGTTGGTATCGTCATTGCGCTCTTCCCGGTTGCTGGCCTCTGAACGACCGCTCATGCCGGCTGCCGGCTGCTCATGCTAGCTGCCGGCCTTTCACTGTAGCTTATTGCAGCCCACTAGAGCAGGGGCTGCAGCCTACGCCATCACCAGGGACTCACTGCAGCACAGCTCCAGGTCGAGCTGTTGTTCACCATCTTAGCTGTACAGGGCAGTGTCACTGGCCCTCATATGTGGGATCCGAACCAGTGCCCTGCTGCTCAGAGCTGGCATCCCAAGTCAGCTCTTAACCAATGCACCACTAGGCCAGCACAGGATCTATATTTTTAAGGTCCCTAGGTAATTCCGGTGTGGAACATTCTGGAAGTGCAGTTCCAGAGGCACTTTTAGATACTGAATTTTGTGAAGAATGTGGCGGAGTGAGTTAGGTGGCCCAGGTACCACCCACTTGTCACCTAGGAGTGCTAAGGAGGTAGTGACTCCAGATTAAGAAAGTACTCAGTCTACTGTCTTTCCACCAGCATTGAGGTGACCTTAGGAGTCCTTGAGGGAACCGCAGACACTCCATTAGACGGAGATTGGTTTTTAGGGATAGGAGGGTGTCCTATTGGATAGGAGCAGGTTTCGGTCCAGGGTGGTGACCATCAAGGAGGTCCACAGGCCGGATTGGAGAGGGTCGCACTCATGGCTATTGGTGTCACCAGGATGTGCAGCACTGATGCTCAGGGGTGGTCTCCTAGCTTGGTCCTAGGTCCCACCTATGTGGTGTTGACTGGGGCATGGTGGAAGCAGGGCAGGGTGAAGAACTTCTGGAAAACTCAGAGCAGTGGTATGTGTTGGGGTGAGGGGCTGGGGTTGTCTCCCAATCAGGCTGTTTTCCAAAGACCCAGACACACTGAGCCACTGTTGCAGGCTCAGCAAAGGCTACAGGGAGTTAGCCTGCTGCTCTCCCAGAAGCCACCTATTCCGGGAAAACGAAAGTCCTGCTCGGGGCAACAGGTGATGGGAGGATTTCCAGAGGGAGGAGTGGGTAAGTGAAACTGAACACTTCCTGTTTTCAGTCCAAGGACTAAAGTTTGTCCCCTAGTCCACTGGGTTTAGCTCCACCCACCTAAGCTCAGCCCCAACTGCTCTGAGCCCACCCCTGGGAATAGATGATGGGGCACTACAGTAATAACAATGCTGCACTGTCCTGCGGTGGGAGACCCCGGCCCTCCGTGTAGTAAATGTCCCCCCTCAGCTCTAGGCGGCGCCCCCCGAAAGCAGTAGCCGAAGGGGCAGCAAGAAGGGGTACCAACGGCCTGGTTGTTTGATTTCACAGTAACAATTGTAGGTTCTGGGCTTGAGAGTCACTTTGCGGGTATTGGGGGAGCGAGGTTCAGCGCTGGGGGCTGGGCAGTCCAGCCGCTGGAGGCCCAAGGGTTGGGGGGAGTGAAGCTCAGCCTTGACGCTGCCCTTGGGAAAGTGCCAGTAGAGGGTGCCCTTAAAGAAGTAGGTATCACCTGGGAGGCGGGAGGAGATGCTGGGGTTGGACTGATCCAGGCTATCAGCAGGCAGTCACTCACAACATGACCATGACATTAATGACCAGATGGTTTTATGCGGCCATTTTCTTGTTTTCCATAACGCTGAATTATTACATTTCTAAAACTCTTCTCCGTTTCTATTTCTAAATCAGAACATTGCCCACTGCCTCAGTGCTTGATCTTGAAAATGTACTGAAGGGCCGGCTGAGTGGTGCAGTAGATAAGCGCTTGGGAAACCAGCGGCCCCGTTTGGGTCCCACATATGAGGACCAGTGACACTGCCTTCAAAAAAAAAAAAAAAAAAAAAAGAGGGCCGGCTGAGTGGCACAGTTAGTTAAGAGTTCGTTCAAGAGTGCGAGCTGAGCTCTGAGCAACGGCAGTTCAATGCCAGCCCGAGCTGAGTTGCCATTGAGCTGCCAACAGATGGCAGGATGGCTCAGCCAAAAAAAAAAAAGAAACAAAATGTACTGAAAATGGTGGTTCTGTGCCTTCTTTTTTTTTCTTTTTTTCTTTTGGGGCCCTCACATGTGGGACCCCAACCAGGGCCACTTGCTTTCTAACCCAGTGCCCAACCACCGCACCACTCGGCCAGCCCGTGGAGGACGTTGCTTTACTGGCCCATGTTGGTAACGTCATCGTGCTCTTCCCGGATGAGGCAAATCGGTCGCCGGCCTCTGGATGGTCGCTCACAGCGGCTATTGGCAGCTCACGCTGGCTGCCGGCCACTCACTGTAGCCTATGGCACCCACTGCAGCAGGGGCTGCAGCCTACACCGTTGCCGGGGCTTGTGCAGCCCAGCTCCAGGTGGAGCTGTTGTTAGCTGTAGAGGGCAGTGTCACTGGCCCTTGTATGTGGGATACGAACCGGGGCTGCTGGCGTCCCAAACCAGCTCTTAACCAATGTGCCCCTCGGCCGGTCCTGGTAAGATTTTTTGTGTTGTTTTTTTTCTTAATTTTTATTTTTTGCAAGAAAAATTAAAATATGAGCTTCATAAGAGGTACAGATTTTAAATCATGTGACTTCTGGTGAGAAAAACAGCTCACCCCAGTTTCAGAGCACACCAAAACTTATTGTTTCAGTCTGTGGCTTTTCATCCACTAAGACACTGTGTCTGAGTCCCTTGACCCTCCACCCACCTGACACATAACTTCTCTTTAACAAATGTTTGGGAAGGACGAGGACTCATCCCTCAGTGTTCAAGGGACTGTGGGAAATAGGTGGGAAAGCTCTGAGCCTGGGGAAGGTCAGTACTATGGGGGCTTTGGGAGGAAGATTGAGGAACAGAGTGTCACCAGATGGCACAGAACAAATTCAATTCATGGAAAACCTCAGGGAAAGAAATTTCGAGGAGGAAAGAAGGGTGGTCAATTAAGAGTTCGGCATGAGTTGGAGAACTCACATCATTGAAGGCTTATTTCTTGAGTACCTACTAGGTGCCAGGAAATGTGCTGCACTATTGAGGGGAACAAGGCCTGCAATATAAGGGGGAGGCCACCTCAGCAGAGCAGGGAAGGGCATCTCAGACAGAGGGAACAGCATGGGATAAGGCCATGAGATGAGAGGAACTCGGCAGGCGGCTAGAGAATCTGCAAGGACCTGATGACGCAAATAGGGACTTACAGGCCAGGGTCAAACTTCATTCACTGTGGGAAGACAGGAGGTTTTTAAGCGGTGAGTTATTTCATTGAAAACAATGAACTCATTTTGGCCTTGCCTAATACATGCAAATATTTGAAAGAGGCGTGTCCAGGGAGATGAGCTTCAAGGGCATTACAGTCACCCAGGCTCCCCATGACAGTGACATTAAGGGATTGGTGGGTCCACAAAGCCCCTGGTGGCATTAGCACGGAGGGAGGGTTTTCTCTGCAAGAAGAATCAAGTGGAAGGACATGAGGAGAGGTCAGTGGAGGGGTTTTTTTGTTTGTTTGTTTTTTTAAGATTTTATGGGGGAACTGGGGAGGAGAACAGCATTGGGGAATCAGGAAAGGGAACAGATAAGTTGCTGTCCTATTGTTCTTCAGTCTAGTTGTGGAGGACATGGCTTCACTGGCCCATTTTGGTATTGTGATCATTGCACTCTTCCTGGCTGAGACAGTTGGTTGCCGTCCATTGGACGGCTGCTCACAGTGGCTCACGGCAGCCTCTGGCCTCTCACACTGACTGCCGACCACTCACGGTATCTCACGGCAGCCCACTGCAGCCATGCAGCCTCTGCGTCGCTGGCAACTCACAGCAGCCCAGCTCCAGGTCGAGCTGTTGTTCACCATCTTAGCTGTAGAGGGCGCAGCATCACTGGCCCATGTGGGATCGGAACCAGCTGCCCTGCTGCTCAGAGCTGGCGCTCTCAAGCCAGCTCTTAACCAAGGAGCCACTCGGACGGCCCAGTCAGTGGAGTTTTGACACAGGGATACTTGAGAAATGCAGGGACAGGCTCTCAAAAAACTTGAATGATGACAGCAGGTGAGGCAACGCCACGGCCAAGACTAAAGGGAGGCCTGGTCATGACCTGCAGTGGGCGGCCCCTTGGAGCCAGGGAACTCAGTCCAGAAGTGGGCCTTCCTGTGTAAAGACATGTCAGGGGGGTCCCCTGGAAGTGAAGGATAGTATGTGGGCCGGAGGGCGTGGGGATCTTTGAGGTTGGGTTGTCTTCTTCCTCAGGAAGGAAGGGGCCAGGGCCAAGAGGAAGGAAGACCCTTCTCCTTAGTCCCTTCCTCGGTGGGGCAGAGCCCCTCAGGATTATCAGGGCCACTAAGAAGCTACTGTCAGGGTGAGGCTCCAGCCATAGCCTCCTCCTGCAGGACTGACAGCTGGCACCTAGGTGGCGGACTTTGTAGGAATCAAGAGTTCATTCCTACCATCCAAAAGGATCTGAAGAAGCTGGCAGATGAGGGTGCAGGATACTGACCCACATATGTCCCATTTCTCAGGCCTCCTAGCTCCCAACCCCCCCCCACACACACACACACACATCCTTCTGCTGATGTGTTGCCTCCTCACCAGACCCATTTCTTTCCCTTCCTTTCTGTTCTATTCTTCAGGTCAAGGCCCAACCTTGATCTTCATCACAGCAACTGCTGTTTGCTGTGAATCACCCCTGAATGCAAAGTTGGTCTGCAGGCATGGGCCTGAATCTGGAAGTTAGGGTTGGGGGTACAGGGCCGATTTGGCTTCAGAAATGGTAAGCAGTGCTGGCCCCTCAGGCCTTGCTCCTGGGTCCCACAATCAATGCATTTGCAGGTCCAGGTAAGGCCACAGGCCCAGAGATCAGACTGCTGCCCCCTCCCAACTCTCCCTTCCATCCTGGTCCACATAGGGGTGCACTCTCCTCCCCCAACTCACACACACACTACCCCAACCCTCAGGCTTCTGATCTTGGGAGAAAGATGCATGAGTTTCACAACCCCATCCCACATTGAGCAATAAAGGTCCAAAAGGGGGGTGTCAGGATAAGAAAAAGGGGCCAAAGCCTCTAAGGCCTGAGCTCCTTGCTGCCTAGGAGTGGGTAATTACTGGGCACCTACTATGTGTAAAGCACAGGCTGAAATATTAAATTCTTCCTCACAAGTCCATGGCCAGCGTGACCAGTGAGAGAGGTCAGGTGTCTTGTCCTTGCTCACCACAGCTGAGACCCTGGCCTGGGTCCATCTGAGGCACAGCTTCTCCCTGTAACCACTGGACCCCCTGCCTCCCATCCCAACAGGCACTCAATTTGGTTTAACCAACTTTTATTCAAATGCTGTAGTAAGAGCAACACATCAGACCTGGAGAAGGAAATCCGGGCAGGCAGGGTGGAGAGGCTGTGCACAGGGAGGAGGTGAGGAGGGGGGCTGTCAAGGACAGGTCAAGGGTGAGCAGGAGGGCAAAGGTGACTTCAGAAGATTCTTTCCAAGAAAGGGGGAATCAAAGGGCTGCTAGGTGTGGCTGCAATTCAACTAGACCCTGTGGGGTTCCTTAGGCCTGTAAGGGACTCAGCAATGAATGTGACACAGAGGAGAAGACGCTGTAAATCATATTCCAGACGTACTCCATTGCACTGTACAAGTGAGCCATCTTCTCCTTCACCCAGGCCCACACCTTCTCCCATGTCTCCTTCAGTCGCTGCAGCATCTCTTGGAACAATCTGTATACCATCTGGCAGAGGGTCTCCTCAGCCTGTTGGGCTTGTGGACCCTCAGTTTTCAGATCAGAGTCAGAGGGCCTCTGGTCTTTGCAACGGACTCTTCTACGTAGTTCCTGCAGCTCTTCGTGAACTAAAGGAGCAGACTCCTGTGTGGATGGGGATGTTCAAGGTCCTGTTGAAGGGTCCTGATGGTGGGTGCAGCCCCAGGTCCTGAACCTGGCAGACGCCTCCCAGTTCATTACACACACACACACACACACACACACACACACACACACACACACACTATACTCAGCACGACAATCAAACATACAAATATGAACATTGTTCTGGAGGGTGCAGGACAGAAGCCCATACATGCAAACTGCCTGCTTTCCTGCCCCAAACCCCACAGACACGAGGTCGTCTCCCAGAGGTTCAGTCCCACAACTCCCTTCAGTGGCCAAACCAGGATGGCTCTGCCTGCTTGGAGGCTGACCGGCCTTTGAGGCCAGCACCAAACCCAGGTGGTTCACCATCTTGCATGAAACTGAAGATAGGGCTCTGGCCACTGTGTGCTGGGCTGCCACCTCCAGTGCCATCCTTCCACCCACACCCACCCCAGTTCACTCCCATCCAAGGTGGCTGCACACACATGACAGCACTAAAATCAAGAGACAGCAGGAGTGATGAGTAAGCATGGAGGGCTGTGACAAGCGCCTCAGTCTCACCTGGTCCTGACAGTGGGCTTTCACGACCTCAAGCATGTCCTCACTGACATGGTCCTGGGGAGAGCAGGGTGGGAGGCTACAGACCTGCTCCTGCCTCATGCCACCCACAGTCCCACTGTGACCTTCATGGTCCAGGTGAGTCACAAGGGAGCCAAAAGTCCACCCCATTAACCTGGCCCTGCTCAACCCCCGGGAACTAAGCCTTGGGGTGAGGCAAGGTCAAAACTCACCTCCATCTCCGTCACTGCTAACTTGACCTGCAGGGCAAAAATCACTTGGTTTAAATTTCTCCTGCCTCCCTCACTTTTAGTGTTAACCTCTGTTCTCAGCTTCCCACCTCCCACAGCTGGGTCCAGCACTGTTCCTGGGGAACAGGTGTCTGGCCTCCCTGCACTGTCGACAGTATGTCCAATGACTTGGACACCTCCCTCAGCCTCCCTGATCCCCTCATCTCCCCCCTGTGTACTTATCTGCCACACAGGTGTGAATTTTGTCCACTGTAAAGAATGAGACAGCCTGAGGTGTCATCTCCATCATCAGCAGCAGCACCAGCACCACCATCATTGTCACCATCACCATCATCACTATCAGCATCATTGTGAAATGACCCAGTGCCACTCAAATAGTGCAGAACACAGGAACCTGGACACAGACCCACCTGATCTTCTCTGTTGCTTTCCAAATGTTCACAGAGCTTGTCTACATCCTTGTGCTGTGAAGAGAGACGAAGTTAGGGTACAGGGACCTGATCCTTCTCCCTCCTGGGTCCCACGTGGGCCAGAACATTCTCAGCTTCCACAGTAGAAACCAGGCCCCCACTCACCCCGCAAGCCCCCACGCATACATGTGGAAGACCATCTTACCATATTGGCCCTCATCTTCTTAATTTTCTCTGAGAATGTCTGTGGAGGTAACAGTGTTAATCAGGTTTTATATGACCCTCCTACCCCCAGACCTCTTAGATACACACACACACACACACACACACACACACACACACACATTCATTGCGACAGTCAAACATACAAGTATGAACACTGCTCTGGAGTGTGCAGTGCAACTTGGTTCCCAGGTATCCCACCCTCTATGGTCCCTGGGTAAAAGTTGCCTGAGGTAGGAATTGGCAGTGACCATCAATCTCTGAGGTGGCAACAGTGGCACAAGCATGCCTGCATCCAGCTACTCTTCCCAACTGCTGACCTGAAAGGCCCACAGCACCCCAGGCCCATTCTCACTCCTAGACACTTGGCTCAACCAGACAGACAGGAGGCATCCCATAGACTTCCTCCTCACGAGTCTCCACCTTATGGCCTCAACCTGGTCACAGAGCCCTGGATAATTCCAGGCCATCGGTCCACAATCCCAGTGTCACAAGTCCCATCTGGTCAACCTCACAATTTGGGTCGTGGGGAGTGTAGGGTAGGGGGAGTATACAGGGCCCCTGAATAGGAAGGAATAGACGAGGCCCAAGACGGTCTTGGCCTGCCAGTCCAGGCACTAGATTGGAAGTGTAATAAGTTTTTAGGAAAACACTGCCCAACCCCCATCCCCAGGTTTTTAGGGTATAGAGGGTCTACTGGGATTGATGTTTCTTCTGACCTGTGGACCCTCCATTCTCCAGCTACCCCGATGAGCACATCGGGTCTAATTCTTCAAGTGATATCTAGGTCTAAAACACTCATTGTCCCTCAGTGCCTCTGACACACATGACACATGCTTCTTCTCTCTCACACACACACAGCTGCCCTACAATATACCTCCCAGAAAAGAATTCTGGCCCCACAACAAGGACCTGCTACATGAAGTGAAGGGCTAAGTAAAAAATGAAACTGTGGGGCCTTTGTCAAAAATTATTCAGAATCTCAGGACACTGACAGCAGAGCATTTGACCAACCAGGCTCAGGTCCATTATGAGACTGGGGTCCTGTTAAACCTATGGTCATATTCCCATGACCCCCTGCTTCCCCCAGGGGCCTTCCACTGGCCCAGGGAAGATGGGACAGACATGGTGCATAGGAAGGGACCAGTGGCTGGGGGCTGCATTGGTGGGAGAGGGGGACACACAGTGGGAAATGGGACTCCAAGGCCCACTGTTTCCCCATCACTCTCACTCACCTTGGAGTAGCACATGGCTTCTCAGGGTTCGGGGGCTGTTGCCTGGTGGAGAGGAAGACTTGTGAGGAGAATTGTTTCAGAGAAGCAGCCTCTCCCTCCACCCCACAAAATCCCTTTGGCAGCAGCTCCATGGGGGAAAAAGAGGGGCTCCACTGAGCTAGTTACCTTCTGTGAGATGCTCCCAGCACAGATCCCAGCTGAGGTTAGTGCACCAGAGGGAGGTCCAGCTGATTTAAGAGCAGAGGATGGAGGGCGGAGCTGGGGGAGGGTGGTGGCTGCCCAATAAGGATGCATGGCTGAGTGGCTGTGTGTTTGTGTGTGTGGGTATGTGACAAAAACAGAGAGAGACAGGCAGAAGGAAGGAAAGACAGGGAGAGGGAGCTCTGAGGGACCTGGGAGGAGAGGGCATGTCCCTTATACTCTGGGTCCCTGGCCGTGTCTCCTCCATTCTCGGGGGTGGAATGGGCCTCTTCCCTGCCCCACAATCAGTCTGAAAAGGAGGGGCAGAGGAGAGTTCCAGGCTTGAGAAAGTAGGGTGGGGCATTTCCCAGAATTCCTGAGACATAAGTCATCTACTTCAGTGTCATGGTACAGGGAAACGTCAGCCAGGTCCCTTTAGAGAGTTCATCCCAGCTCCAAAGTCCATCAAAGATTCTATAGCAGCTCCAGGCTCAGGAAATGACATGACCTACAAGACCCCTGAGGTGGGTTCATCCCACACAGCCTGGCTTACCTCTCAGCTCTTCCCTAACACCCCACTCTGGGACGAAGACCCACACAGCTCAGCACAGCCAGTCTTGCCCTCTGTATTAATGTCCCAGGGCTGCCTGAACAAGGCACCACAGCCTGGGTGACTAAACAACACACATTTATTCTCTCACAGTTCTAGAGGCTAGAAGTCGAAACCCAGCTGTTGGCAGAGTTGGATGCTTCTGAGGGTCATGAGGGAAAAATCGGCTCCAGGCCTCAATCCTAGGCTTGTAGATGGCCATCCTCACGGTCACTGGGCGTTCCCTCCCTGTATATACACGTGTCTGTCTCCTAAATTCCCACTTTTGTAAGAACACTGGATGTATTGGATCGGGGCTTACCCTAATAAACTCATTTAACTTCATTCCCTCTGTGAAGACCCTCTCTCCTATTAAGCTCACATTTTGAGGTACTGACGGTTAGGTTTTCAAATATGAATTCTGGGAAAACACAATTCAACCCCTAACATCTTCAAAGACGGCCCAGGCTCCTGAGGGGCCACCCGTGTGAGTCCACAGGGACAGACCTACAAACCACACTTGCTGGGTGAAAGGCTCACTTGGGTTAACTAGACCTCAGCTGGCATCTCCCTGCCCTTTAGGAGCCCTTTCAATTGTCTGAAACCCCTTTTCCACACCCAGGAAGTCCAGATGATTTCCTGAGCTTTGAATTTCAGGGTGGGAGAGAGAGCAGGCAGCTTGGTCTTGCTTCAGGCACATGTAATATTTCTGGCCTTCATCTCCAGAAGCCCGTCCCCTTTGGCCCACATGACACTCAGCTGTCACATTATAGCCTGCTTGTCTGCTTCCATGCACCTCTCCATAAAGACAAATCACAACTTCAATATTATGCTTACTGTATATATCCCTGTTTGGCACCAAAGGATGGCCGGTTAGTCAGTGACAGATAAGAGCCCACAAGAGGGACAACCCAAGCCAGACATGGTCGCATGGGTGCCAATGGGTGCCAGTGGGTACCAACAGGAGGAATCACGAGTTGACAGAAATAGAGTGTGAACCCCTTGCTTTAGGGTCTGGCAGCCTGCCTGTGAAATGACTTATTGATATGATAATGTCTGTCCTCCATGTATTCTTATCAGTAAGCCTTGGCAGAGGAGGCTCTGTCTCTTAAGAGATGCTTTACAATAACCTTATGGGACCTCCAGTAATGGTAGCTTGCAGTTGTGGGTGATTTGGCCTTGAGCTGTGTTTTTGGGTGTGAGACACACAGACCTTGGAAGCTACATTGAAGCCACACCCTTGCTTATATGTAAGATAATAAAAGGAACAGTCAGGCCCAATTCGGGGCTCCAGTCCACGAGGCTGGGGACCCCTGGCCCCGAACTGTTTTCTCTCCTATTTTGTCTCTCTCTCTCTCTTTTCCTTAACCATTCGCCGTCCTTTCTGCACACCCACCTAGCCCAGTCGTGAAGGACACGACACTCAGCCCCTCCATGACCATTTCACAAAGGCCACCATCTAAAGACATTTTGTGTTTTGTGGTTCACTGCACCACTTTTGTATAGCCTTAGTGAGATATAATTCACAGACAATACAATTCACCCAGTAATATGTACAATTCAATATCCAGAACTGATCAGCCATCACAATTAATTTCAGAACAATTTTATCACCTCAAAAAAGAAATTCTGCACCCTTAGCCATCATCTTTAAATCCCCACATCACCACTTTCCACCAGGCCTTGGTAACCACTAATCTGTTTTTGGTATCTATATACATTTACCGATTCTGGACATTTCATGTAAGTGAAATCATACAGTACGTCACCTTTCTCTGTCTTGTTTATTTCACTTAGCATAACATTTTCAAGGTTCACCCACATTGTAGCATGTGTGACTGCTCCATTCCTTTTTGTGGCTGAATAATATTGTACAGTATGGATAGATTGCATTTTACCCATTCATCTATTGATGGACATTTGGGGTGCTTCCACCTCTTGGCAAGTATGAATAAGGCTGCTATGAACATGGACATATGTTTTCTTTCTCTTGAGTATAGGAGTGAAATGGATAGGTCATATGGTAATTATGTTTTTAACTTGTGAGGTACCACCAGACTCTTTTCCAAAGTGCCTGAACTGTTTTACATTCTTAGGGGCAGTGCATGAGGGCTCCAACTTCTCCAACTTCTCCACATCCTCACCAACACTTAGTATTTTGTCTTTTTGATCCTAGGCATCCTAGTGGGTGTGAAGTGGTGTCCCATTATGGTTTTGATTTGCATTTTCCTAATGGTTAATGATGTTGAGCACCTTTTCATGTGCTTATTGGCCAGTTGTATATCTTCCTTGGAGAAATGTATACTGTGATCCATTGTCCATTTTAAAATTGACTTATTTGTCTTTTTATTATAAAGCTGTAGAGTCCTTTATGTATTCTGGATACAAGTTCCTTATCAGATACAGCATTTGCAAATATTTTTCCCATTCTATGTATTGTCTTTTTAGTTTTTCATGGTGTCTTTTTTTTTTTTTTAACATTTTATTGAATTCAGGGAGAGGAACAGACAAGTTGCTGTCTTTTTGCTCTTCAGTCTAGTACCGGAAGACGTTGCTTCACTGGCCCATGTTGGTATCGTCATTGAGCTCTTCCCGGATGAGGCAGATCAGTCACTGGCCTCTGGATGGTCACTCACCACGGCTACTGGCAGCTCACGCTGGCTGCCAGCCACTCACGCTGGCTGCCGGCCACTCACTGTAGCCTATGGCAGCCCACTGCAGCAGGGGCTGCAGCCTACACCGCTGCCAGGGCTCGCAGCCCAGCTCCAGGTGGAGCTGTTGTTAGCTGTAGAAGGCAGTGTCACTGGTCCTCATATGTGGGATCCGAACCCGGGCTGCTGGCATCCCAACCCAGCTCTTAACCAATGAGCCACTCAGCCGGCCCTGATGGTGTCTTTTGAAGTACAAAAGTTTTAAATTTGGGGTCAGCGGGGTGGCTGAGTGGGTTAGAGAGTGAGCTCTAAGCAGCAGAGTTGCTGGCTTGATTCCCACATGGGTCAGTGAGCTGAGCCTGAGTGAGCTGCGGCTGAGCTGCCACTGAGCTGCCAACAGGTGGTAGGATGGCTCAGCTGGTCAGAGCACATGCTCCTAACAACAAGGTTGCCTGGTTGGCTCTCACATGGGATGGTGGGCTGTGAAGGGATCCCTCCCCACCCAGATCCCCCCGCTTCTCCCCTTACAACTAAGATTGAACATGGCATCTTGAGCTGAGCAGCCGCAGCTTCTAACAGGCTGCCGGATGGCTCGGTTAGTTAGAGCACCTTGTCTTAACAACAAGGTTGCCGTTTCAACTTCTGCATGGGATGGTAGGCTGCACCCTTGCCGCCCAGCTGCCTCCTCGCCCTCTCTTACCTCCCCCACTAGATTGATAGTGTCGACTGGACTTGGAGCGGAGCCTGTGCCCTCCAAAACTAAGACTGAAAGACAACAACTTGACTTGGAGCTGATGGCTCCTGGAAAAACACAATGTTCCGCTGCTCCAATTCCCGAATAAAATCTTTAAAATAAATAAAAAGTTTTAAATTTTGATTATGGGACTGTATCATTTAAAAAATAATAGTAATCAGGGCCGGCCGAGTGGCATGGTGGTTAAGCGCTGGCTTGGGAAGCCAGCAGCCCCGGTTCGGTCCCACATATGAGGGCCAGTGACACTGCCCTCAAAAACAAACAAACAAACAAACAAAAATATTAATCAATTTGACATGATTTTTTTTTAAAGATTTAATTGGGGAAGGGGAACAGTGTTGGGGAATTGGAGAAGGGGAACAGCCAAGTTGTTGTCTCTCAGTCTTAGTTGTGGAGGGCACAGCTAGCTCAGCTCCAAGTCCAGTTGCCATTTGGTCGCCCGTTGACAATTCACGACTGCTCAGCTCAAGGTGCCCTGTTCAATCTTAGTTGCAGGTTGGCGTAGCCCACCATTTCATGCGGGGAGTCGAACGGGCAACCTTGTTGTTAAGACCACATGCTCTCACGAGCTGAGCCATCCTGACACCTGTTGGCAGCTGAGCGGCAACTCAGCTAGGGCACAGCACATTGGCCTATGTGGGAATCAAACTGCCGACCTGTTGCTCAGAGCTCACGCTCTTAACCAACTGAGCAACTCAGCCAGCCCCTTGACATGATATTTTTGCATAGTACACTTAGTAAATAAACTCTTAAAGGCTGGAGGAGAAGTTTCCATGTAGGACTGAAAGCATCCTCAAATTTTACACTGGACACACCTCCTCTGGGTTCCCCACAACCAACTTTTGGGTTCCTCTCTCTGCTTCCTCTGCCCACTCATTCTCCTTCCATCCCCTGCCACCCACCGACTCTGGATAACAACTCTGCAAAGCAGAGCTATTGAGATCTGTCAAGTTCCTGCTACAAAAGGTCCATCGTGCTCAGAAGAAATGAAGAACTTTCTCTGCAGTCATTTTTATTGTCTTTGTGAGCGGGACTGATAAGTTTAAAATACAAGTTCCCCCACCTCATACTTCAAAGAGGTCCTGACAGGCCCAGATGGGTTTTTTTGTTTGTTTGTTTTGTTTTGTAACATAGAATTCTCAGGTCACAGACTGGCTGAAGATGGCTGGCTATTGCCCTCATTATGGTCTCTAATTGTCCGGATTAATGGTGGCTACCCTCCCTGCTCTCTGAGACTGCAGCCCACAGTCTTGTCTCCATGCAGCACTGTGGGGCCATGAGGCTGGAAGGCAACTCAAGGCCATCAGATTGGCTCTGCATGACTCCTGGGAAAACATGGCAGACACACAGAAAAACCACAAGACAGAGATGGGAGCTGCTCACCCAGCCTCCTTGCCCATCAGACCACCTGATCGGCCCCAACTTGTTCAAACGCAGACTCCTAGGCCCACCCCGAGTGACATTTGAGGGCGAGGGCATGGGATCTATATTTTTATTTTTCTAAAGATTTTTAAAGGGGAATTGGGGTTGGGGAACAGCATTGGGGAATCGGGAAAGGGGAACAGACAAGTTGCCATCCTTTTGTTCTTCAGTCCAGTTGCGGAGGACGTTGCTTCACCCGCCCATGTTGTTATTGCCCATGTTGGTATCGTCATTGCGCTCTTCCCGGTTGCTGGCCTCTGAACGACCGCTCATGCCGGCTGCTGGCTGCTCATGCTGGCTGCCGGCCTTTCACTGTAGCTTATTGCAGCCCACTAGAGCAGGGGCTGCAGCCTACGCCATCACCAGGGACTCACTGCAGCACAGCTCCAGGTCGAGCTGTTGTTCACCATCTTAGCTGTACAGGGCAGTGTCACTGGCCCTCATATGTGGGATCCGAACCAGTGCCCTGCTGCTCAGAGCTGGCATCCCAAGCCAGCTCTTAACCAATGCACCACTAGGCCAGCACAGGATCTATATTTTTAAGGTCCCTAGGTAATTCCGGTGTGGAACATTCTGGAAGTGCAGTTCCAGAGGCACTTTTAGATACTGAATTTTGTGAAGAATGTGGCGGAGTGAGTTAGGTGGCCCAGGTACCACCCACTTGTCACCTAGGAGTGCTAAGGAGGTAGTGACTCCAGATTAAGAAAGTACTCAATCTACTGTCTTTCCACCAGCATTGAGGTGACCTTAGGAGTCCTTGAGGGAACCGCAGACACTCCATTAGACGGAGATTGGTTTTTAGGGATAGGAGGGTGTCCTATTGGATAGGAGCAGGTTTCGGTCCAGGGTGGTGACCATCAAGGAGGTCCACAGGCCGGACTGGAGAGGGTCGCACTCATGGCTATTGGTGTCACCAGGATGTGCAGCACTGATGCTCAGGGGTGGTCTCCTAGCTTGGTCCTAGGTCCCACCTATGTGGTGTTGACTGGGGCATGGTGGAAGCAGGGCAGGGTGAAGAACTTCTGGAAAACTCAGAGCAGTGGTATGTGTTGGGGTGAGGGGCTGGGGTTGTCTCCCAATCAGGCTGTTTTCCAAAGACCCAGACACACTGAGCCACTGTTGCAGGCTCAGCAAAGGCTACAGGGAGTTAGCCTGCTGCTCTCCCAGAAGCCACCTATTCCGGGAAAACGAAAGTCCTGCTCGGGGCAACAGGTGGTGTGGGAGGGTTTCCAGAGAAAGGAGTCCGTTAGCGAAACTGAACTCTTCCTGTTTTCAATCCAAGGACTAAAGTTTGTCCCCCAGTCCTCTGGGTTCAGCTCCACTCACCTAAGCTCAGCCCCAACTGCTCTGAGCCCACCCTTGGGAATAGATGATGGGGCACCACAGTAATAACAATGCTGCACTGTCCTGCGGTGGGAGACCCCGGCCCTCCGTGTAGTAAATGTCCCCCCTCAGCTCTAGGCGGCGCCCCCCAAAAGCAGTAGCCGAAGGGGCAGCAAGAGGGGGTACCAACGGCCTGGTTGTTTGATTTCGCAGTAACAATCGCAGGTTCTGGGCTTGAGAGTCACTTTGGGGGTTTTGGGGGAGCGAGGTTCAGCGCTGGGGGCTGGGCAGTCCAGCCGCTGGAGGCCCAAGGGTTGGGGGGAGTGAAGCTCAGCCTTGACGCTGCCCTTGGGAAAGTGCCAGTAGAGGGTGCCCTTAAAGAAGTAGGTATCACCTGGGAGGCGGGAGGAGATGCTGGGGTTGGACTGATCCAGGCTATCAGCAGGCAGTCACTCACAACATGACCATGACATTAATGACCAGATGGTTTTATGCGGCCATTTTCTTGTTTTCCATAACGCTGAATTATTACATTTCTAAAACTCTTCTCTGTTTCTATTTCTAAATCAGAACATTGCCCACTGCCTCAGTGCTTGATCTTGAAAATGTACTGAAGGGCCGGCTGAGTGGTGCAGTAGATAAGCGCTTGGGAAACCAGCGGCCCCGTTTGGGTCCCACATATGAGGACCAGTGACACTGCCTTCAAAAAAAAAAAAAAAAAGAGGGCCGGCTGAGTGGCACAGTTAGTTAAGAGTTCGTTCAAGAGTGCGAGCTGAGCTCTGAGCAACGGCAGTTCAATGCCAGCCCGAGCTGAGTTGCCATTGAGCTGCCAACAGATGGCAGGATGGCTCAGCCAAAAAAAAAAAAGAAACAAAATGTACTGAAAATGGTGGTTCTGTGCCTTCTTTTTTTTTCTTTTTTTCTTTTGGGGCCCTCACATGTGGGACCCCAACCAGGGCCACTTGCTTTCTAACCCAGTGCCCAACCACTGCACCACTCGGCCAGCCCGTGGAGGACGTTGCTTTACTGGCCCATGTTGGTAACGTCATTGTGCTCTTCCCGGATGAGGCAAATCGGTCGCCGGCCTCTGGATGGTCACTCACAGCGGCTATTGGCAGCTCACGCTGGCTGCCTGCCACTCACTGTAGCCTATGGCACCCACTGCAGCAGGGGCTGCAGACTACACAGCCCAGCTCCAGGTGGAGCTGTTGTTAGCTGTAGAGGGCAGTGTCACTGGCCCTTGTATGTGGGATACGAACCGGGGCTGCTGGCGTCCCAAACCAGCTCTTAACCAATGTGCCCCTCGGCCGGTCCTGGTAAGATTTTTTGTGTTGTTTTTTTTCTTAATTTTTATTTTTTGCAAGAAAAATTAAAATATGAGCTTCATAAGAGGTACAGATTTTAAATCATGTGACTTCTGGTGAGAAAAACAGCTCACCCCAGTTTCAGAGCACACCAAAACTTATTGTTTCAGTCTGTGGCTTTTCATCCACTAAGACACTGTGTCTGAGTCCCTTGACCCTCCACCCACCTGACACATAACTTCTCTTTAACAAATGTTTGGGAAGGACGAGGACTCATCCCTCAGGGTTCAAGGGACTGTGGGAAATAGGTGGGAAAGCTCTGAGCCTGGGGAAGGTCAGTACTATGGGGGCTTTGGGAGGAAGATTGAGGAACAGAGTGTCACCAGATGGCACAGAACAAATTCAATTCATGGAAAACCTCAGGGAAAGAAATTTCAAGGAGGAAAGAAGGGTGGTCAATTAAGAGTTCGGCATGAGTTGGAGAACTCACATCATTGAAGGCTTATTTCTTGAGTACCTACTAGGTGCCAGGAAATGTGCTGCACTATTGAGGGGAACAAGGCCTGCAATATAAGGGGAGGCCACCTCAGCAGAGCAGGGAAGGGCATCTCAGACAGAGGGAACAGCATGGGATAAGGCCATGAGATGAGAGGAACTCGGCAGGCGGCTAGAGAATCTGCAAGGACCTGATGACGCAAATAGGGACTTACAGGCCAGGGTCAAACTTCATTCACTGTGGGAAGACAGGAGGTTTTTAAGCGGTGAGTTATTTCATTGAAAACAATGAACTCATTTTGGCCTTGCCTAATACATGCAAATATTTGAAAGAGGCGTGTCCAGGGAGATGAGCTTCAAGGGCATTACAGTCACCCAGGCTCCCCATGACAGTGACATTAAGGGATTGGTGGGTCCACAAAGCCCCTGGTGGCATTAGCACGGAGGGAGGGTTTTCTCTGCAAGAAGAATCAAGTGGAAGGACATGAGGAGAGGTCAGTGGAGGGGTTTTTTTGTTTGTTTGTTTTTTTAAGATTTTATTGGGGAACTGGGGGAGGAGAACAGCATTGGGGAATCAGGAAAGGGAACAGATAAGTTGCTGTCCTATTGTTCTTCAGTCTAGTTGTGGAGGACATGGCTTCACTGGCCCATTTTGGTATTGTGATCATTGCACTCTTCCTGGCTGAGACAGTTGGTTGCCGTCCATTGGACGGCTGCTCACAGTGGCTCACGGCAGCCTCTGGCCTCTCACACTGACTGCCGACCACTCACGGTATCTCACGGCAGCCCACTGCAGCCATGCAGCCTCTGCGTCGCTGGCAACTCACAGCAGCCCAGCTCCAGGTCGAGCTGTTGTTCACCATCTTAGCTGTAGAGGGCGCAGCATCACTGGCCCATGTGGGATCGGAACCAGCTGCCCTGCTGCTCAGAGCTGGCGCTCTCAAGCCAGCTCTTAACCAAGGAGCCACTCGGACGGCCCAGTCAGTGGAGTTTTGACACAGGGATACTTGAGAAATGCAGGGACAGGCTCTCAAAAAACTTGAATGATGACAGCAGGTGAGGCAACGCCACGGCCAAGGCTAAAGGGAGGCCTGGTCATGACCTGCAGTGGGCGGCCCCTTGGAGCCAGGGAACTCAGTCCAGAAGTGGGCCTTCCTGTGTAAAGACATGTCAGGGGGGTCCCCTGGAAGTGAAGGATAGTATGTGGGCCGGAGGGCGTGGGGATCTTTGAGGTTGGGTTGTCTTCTTCCTCAGGAAGGAAGGGGCCAGGGCCAAGAGGAAGGAAGACCCTTCTCCTTAGTCCCTTCCTCGGTGGGGCAGAGCCCCTCAGGATTATCAGGGCCACTAAGAAGCTACTGTCAGGGTGAGGCTCCAGCCATAGCCTCCTCCTGCAGGACTGACAGCTGGCACCTAGGTGGCGGACTTTGTAGGAATCAAGAGTTCATTCCTACCATCCAAAAGGATCTGAAGAAGCTGGCAGATGAGGGTGCAGGATACTGACCCACATATGTCCCATTTCTCAGGCCTCCTAGCTCCCAACCCCCCCCCCCCACACACACACACACATCCTTCTGCTGATGTGTTGCCTCCTCACCAGACCCATTTCTTTCCCTTCCTTTCTGTTCTATTCTTCAGGTCAAGGCCCAACCTTGATCTTCATCACAGCAACTGCTGTTTGCTGTGAATCACCCCTGAATGCAAAGTTGGTCTGCAGGCATGGGCCTGAATCTGGAAGTTAGGGTTGGGGGTACAGGGCCGATTTGGCTTCAGAAATGGTAAGCAGTGCTGGCCCCTCAGGCCTTGCTCCTGGGTCCCACAATCAATGCATTTGCAGGTCCAGGTAAGGCCACAGGCCCAGAGATCAGACTGCTGCCCCCTCCCAACTCTCCCTTCCATCCTGGTCCACATAGGGGTGCACTCTCCTCCCCCAACTCACACACACACTACCCCAACCCTCAGGCTTCTGATCTTGGGAGAAAGATGCATGAGTTTCACAACCCCATCCCACATTGAGCAATAAAGGTCCAAAAGGGGGGTGTCAGGATAAGAAAAAGGGGCCAAAGCCTCTAAGGCCTGAGCTCCTTGCTGCCTAGGAGTGGGTAATTACTGGGCACCTACTATGTGTAAAGCACAGGCTGAAATATTAAATTCTTCCTCACAAGTCCATGGCCAGCGTGACCAGTGAGAGAGGTCAGGTGTCTTGTCCTTGCTCACCACAGCTGAGACCCTGGCCTGGGTCCATCTGAGGCACAGCTTCTCCCTGTAACCACTGGACCCCCTGCCTCCCATCCCAACAGGCACTCAATTTGGTTTAACCAACTTTTATTCAAATGCTGTAGTAAGAGCAACACATCAGACCTGGAGAAGGAAATCCGGGCAGGCAGGGTGGAGAGGCTGTGCACAGGGAGGAGGTGAGGAGGGGGGCTGTCAAGGACAGGTCAAGGGTGAGCAGGAGGGCAAAGGTGACTTCAGAAGATTCTTTCCAAGAAAGGGGGAATCAAAGGGCTGCTAGGTGTGGCTGCAATTCAACTAGACCCTGTGGGGTTCCTTAGGCCTGTAAGGGACTCAGCAATGAATGTGACACAGAGGAGAAGACGCTGTAAATCATATTCCAGACGTACTCCATTGCACTGTACAAGTGAGCCATCTTCTCCTTCACCCAGGCCCACACCTTCTCCCATGTCTCCTTCAGTCGCTGCAGCATCTCTTGGAACAATCTGTATACCATCTGGCAGAGGGTCTCCTCAGCCTGTTGGGCTTGTGGACCCTCAGTTTTCAGATCAGAGTCAGAGGGCCTCTGGTCTTTGCAACGGACTCTTCTACGTAGTTCCTGCAGCTCTTCGTGAACTAAAGGAGCAGACTCCTGTGTGGATGGGGATGTTCAAGGTCCTGTTGAAGGGTCCTGATGGTGGGTGCAGCCCCAGGTCCTGAACCTGGCAGACGCCTCCCAGTTCATTACACACACACACACACACACACACACACACACACACACTATACTCAGCACGACAATCAAACATACAAATATGAACATTGTTCTGGAGGGTGCAGGACAGAAGCCCATACATGCAAACTGCCTGCTTTCCTGCCCCAAACCCCACAGACACGAGGTCGTCTCCCAGAGGTTCAGTCCCACAACTCCCTTCAGTGGCCAAACCAGGATGGCTCTGCCTGCTTGGAGGCTGACCGGCCTTTGAGGCCAGCACCAAGCCCAGGTGGTTCACCATCTTGCATGAAACTGAAGATAGGGCTCTGGCCACTGTGTGCTGGGCTGCCACCTCCAGTGCCATCCTTCCACCCACACCCACCCCAGTTCACTCCCATCCAAGGTGGCTGCACACACATGACAGCACTAAAATCAAGAGACAGCAGGAGTGATGAGTAAGCATGGAGGGCTGTGACAAGCGCCTCAGTCTCACCTGGTCCTGACAGTGGGCTTTCACGACCTCAAGCATGTCCTCACTGACATGGTCCTGGGGAGAGCAGGGTGGGAGGCTACAGACCTGCTCCTGCCTCATGCCACCCACAGTCCCACTGTGACCTTCATGGTCCAGGTGAGTCACAAGGGAGCCAAAAGTCCACCCCATTAACCTGGCCCTGCTCAACCCCCGGGAACTAAGCCTTGGGGTGAGGCAAGGTCAAAACTCACCTCCATCTCCGTCACTGCTAACTTGACCTGCAGGGCAAAAATCACTTGGTTTAAATTTCTCCTGCCTCCCTCACTTTTAGTGTTAACCTCTGTTCTCAGCTTCCCACCTCCCACAGCTGGGTCCAGCACTGTTCCTGGGGAACAGGTGTCTGGCCTCCCTGCACTGTCGACAGTATGTCCAATGACTTGGACACCTCCCTCAGCCTCCCTGATCCCCTCATCTCCCCCCTGTGTACTTATCTGCCACACAGGTGTGAATTTTGTCCACTGTAAAGAATGAGACAGCCTGAGGTGTCATCTCCATCATCAGCAGCAGCACCAGCACCACCATCATTGTCACCATCACCATCATCACTATCAGCATCATTGTGAAATGACCCAGTGCCACTCAAATAGTGCAGAACACAGGAACCTGGACACAGACCCACCTGATCTTCTCTGTTGCTTTCCAAATGTTCACAGAGCTTGTCTACATCCTTGTGCTGTGAAGAGAGACGAAGTTAGGGTACAGGGACCTGATCCTTCTCCCTCCTGGGTCCCACGTGGGCCAGAACATTCTCAGCTTCCACAGTAGAAACCAGGCCCCCACTCACCCCGCAAGCCCCCACGCATACATGTGGAAGACCATCTTACCATATTGGCCCTCATCTTCTTAATTTTCTCTGAGAATGTCTGTGGAGGTAACAGTGTTAATCAGGTTTTATATGACCCTCCTACCCCCAGACCTCTTAGATACACACACACACACACACACACACACACACACACATTCATTGCGACAGTCAAACATACAAGTATGAACACTGCTCTGGAGTGTGCAGTGCAACTTGGTTCCCAGGTATCCCACCCTCTATGGTCCCTGGGTAAAAGTTGCCTGAGGTAGGAATTGGCAGTGACCATCAATCTCTGAGGTGGCAACAGTGGCACAAGCATGCCTGCATCCAGCTACTCTTCCCAACTGCTGACCTGAAAGGCCCACAGCACCCCAGGCCCATTCTCACTCCTAGACACTTGGCTCAACCAGACAGACAGGAGGCATCCCATAGACTTCCTCCTCACGAGTCTCCACCTTATGGCCTCAACCTGGTCACAGAGCCCTGGATAATTCCAGGCCATCGGTCCACAATCCCAGTGTCACAAGTCCCATCTGGTCAACCTCACAATTTGGGTCGTGGGGAGTGTAGGGTAGGGGGAGTATACAGGGCCCCTGAATAGGAAGGAATAGACGAGGCCCAAGACGGTCTTGGCCTGCCAGTCCAGGCACTAGATTGGAAGTGTAATAAGTTTTTAGGAAAACACTGCCCAACCCCCATCCCCAGGTTTTTAGGGTATAGAGGGTCTACTGGGATTGATGTTTCTTCTGACCTGTGGACCCTCCATTCTCCAGCTACCCCGATGAGCACATCGGGTCTAATTCTTCAAGTGATATCTAGGTCTAAAACACTCATTGTCCCTCGGTGCCTCTGACACACATGACACATGCTTCTTCTCTCTCACACACACACAGCTGCCCTACAATATACCTCCCAGAAAAGAATTCTGGCCCCACAACAAGGACCTGCTACATGAAGTGAAGGGCTAAGTAAAAAATGAAACTGTGGGGCCTTTGTCAAAAATTATTCAGAATCTCAGGACACTGACAGCAGAGCATTTGACCAACCAGGCTCAGGTCCATTATGAGACTGGGGTCCTGTTAAACCTATGGTCATATTCCCATGACCCCCTGCTTCCCCCAGGGGCCTTCCACTGGCCCAGGGAAGATGGGACAGACATGGTGCATAGGAAGGGACCAGTGGCTGGGGGCTGCATTGGTGGGAGAGGGGGACACACAGTGGGAAATGGGACTCCAAGGCCCACTGTTTCCCCATCACTCTCACTCACCTTGGAGTAGCACATGGCTTCTCAGGGTTCGGGGGCTGTTGCCTGGTGGAGAGGAAGACTTGTGAGGAGAATTGTTTCAGAGAAGCAGCCTCTCCCTCCACCCCACAAAGTCCCTTTGGCAGCAGCTCCCTGGGGGAAAAAAGAGGGGCTCACTGAGCTAGTTACCTTCTGTGAGATGCTCCCAGCACAGATCCCAGCTGAGGTTAGTGCACCAGAGGGAGGTCCAGCTGATTTAAGAGCAGAGGATGGAGGGCGGAGCTGGGGGAGGGTGGTGGCTGCCCAATAAGGATGCATGGCTGAGTGGCTGTGTGTTTGTGTGTGTGGGTATGTGACAAAAACAGAGAGAGACAGGCAGAAGGAAGGAAAGACAGGGAGAGGGAGCTCTGAGGGACCTGGGAGGAGAGGGCATGTCCCTTATACTCTGGGTCCCTGGCCGTGTCTCCTCCATTCTCGGGGGTGGAATGGGCCTCTTCCCTGCCCCACAATCAGTCTGAAAAGGAGGAGGGGCAGAGGAGAGTTCCAGGCTTGAGAAAGTAGGGTGGGGCATTTCCCAGAATTCCTGAGACATAAGTCATCTACTTCAGTGTCATGGTACAGGGAAACGTCAGCCAGGTCCCTTTAGAGAGTTCATCCCAGCTCCAAAGTCCATCAAAGATTCTATAGCAGCTCCAGGCTCAGGAAATGACATGACCTACAAGACCCCTGAGGTGGGTTCATCCCACACAGCCTGGCTTACCTCTCAGCTCTTCCCTAACACCCCACTCTGGGACGAAGACCCACACAGCTCAGCACAGCCAGTCTTGCCCTCTGTATTAATGTCCCAGGGCTGCCTGAAAAAGGCACCACAGCCTGGGTGACTAAACAACACACATTTATTCTCTCACAGTTCTAGAGGCTAGAAGTCGAAACCCAGCTGTTGGCAGAGTTGGATGCTTCTGAGGGTCATGAGGGAAAAATCGGCTCCAGGCCTCAATCCTAGGCTTGTAGATGGCCATCCTCATGGTCACGGGGCGTTCCCTCCCTGTATATACACGTGTCTGTCTCCTAAATTCCCACTTTTGTAAGAACACTGGATGTATTGGATCGGGGCTTACCCTAATAAACTCATTTAACTTCATTCCCTCTGTGAAGACCCTCTCTCCTATTAAGCTCACATTTTGAGGTACTGACGGTTAGGTTTTCAAATATGAATTCTGGGAAAACACAATTCAACCCCTAACATCTTCAAAGACGGCCCAGGCTCCTGAGGGGCCACCCGTGTGAGTCCACAGGGACAGACCTACAAACCACACTTGCTGGGTGAAAGGCTCACTTGGGTTAACTAGACCTCAGCTGGCATCTCCCTGCCCTTTAGGAGCCCTTTCAATTGTCTGAAACCCCTTTTCCACACCCAGGAAGTCCAGATGATTTCCTGAGCTTTGAATTTCAGGGTGGGAGAGAGAGCAGGCAGCTTGGTCTTGCTTCAGGCACATGTAATATTTCTGGCCTTCATCTCCAGAAGCCCGTCCCCTTTGGCCCACATGACACTCAGCTGTCACATTATAGCCTGCTTGTCTGCTTCCATGCACCTCTCCATAAAGACAAATCACAACTTCAATATTATGCTTACTGTATATATCCCTGTTTGGCACCAAAGGATGGCCGGTTAGTCAGTGACAGATAAGAGCCCACAAGAGGGACAACCCAAGCCAGACATGGTCGCATGGGTGCCAATGGGTGCCAGTGGGTACCAACAGGAGGAATCACGAGTTGACAGAAATAGAGTGTGAACCCCTTGCTTTAGGGTCTGGCAGCCTGCCTGTGAAATGACTTATTGATATGATAATGTCTGTCCTCCATGTATTCTTATCAGTAAGCCTTGGCAGAGGAGGCTCTGTCTCTTAAGAGGTGCTTTACAATAACCTTATGGGACCTCAAGTAATGGTAGCTTGCAGTTGTGGGTGATTTGGCCTTGAGCTATGTTTTTGGGTGTGAGACACACAGACCTTGGAAGCTACATTGAAGCCACACCCTTGCTTATATGTAAGATAATAAAAGGAACAGTCAGGCCCAATTCGGGGCTCCAGTCCACGAGGCTGGGGACCCCTGGCCCCGAACTGTTTTCTCTCCTATTTTGTCTCTCTCTCTCTCTTTTCCTTAACCATTCGCCGTCCTTTCTGCACACCCACCTAGCCCAGTCGTGAAGGACACGACACTCAGCCCCTCCATGACCATTTCACAAAGGCCACCATCTAAAGACATTTTGTGTTTTGTGGTTCACTGCACCACTTTTGTATAGCCTTAGTGAGATATAATTCACAGACAATACAATTCACCCAGTAATATGTACAATTCAATATCCAGAACTGATCAGCCATCACAATTAATTTCAGAACAATTTTATCACCTCAAAAAAGAAATTCTGCACCCTTAGCCATCATCTTTAAATCCCCACATCACCACTTTCCACCAGGCCTTGGTAACCACTAATCTGTTTTTGGTATCTATATACATTTACCGATTCTGGACATTTCATGTAAGTGAAATCATACAGTACGTCACCTTTCTCTGTCTTGTTTATTTCACTTAGCATAACATTTTCAAGGTTCACCCACATTGTAGCATGTGTGACTGCTCCATTCCTTTTTGTGGCTGAATAATATTGTACAGTATGGATAGATTGCATTTTACCCATTCATCTATTGATGGACATTTGGGGTGCTTCCACCTCTTGGCAAGTATGAATAAGGCTGCTATGAACATGGACATATGTTTTCTTTCTCTTGAGTATAGGAGTGAAATGGATAGGTCATATGGTAATTATGTTTTTAACTTGTGAGGTACCACCAGACTCTTTTCCAAAGTGCCTGAACTGTTTTACATTCTTAGGGGCAGTGCATGAGGGCTCCAACTTCTCCAACTTCTCCACATCCTCACCAACACTTAGTATTTTGTCTTTTTGATCCTAGGCATCCTAGTGGGTGTGAAGTAGTGTCCCATTATGGTTTTGATTTGCATTTTCCTAATGGTTAATGATGTTGAGCACCTTTTCATGTGCTTATTGGCCAGTTGTATATCTTCCTTGGAGAAATGTATACTGTGATCCATTGTCCATTTTAAAATTGACTTATTTGTCTTTTTATTATGAAGCTGTAGAGTCCTTTATGTATTCTGGATACAAGTTCCTTATCAGATACAGCATTTGCAAATATTTTTTCCCATTCTATGTATTGTCTTTTTAGTTTTTCATGGTGTCTTTTTTTTTTTTTTAACATTTTATTGAATTCAGGGAGAGGAACAGACAAGTTGCTGTCTTTTTGCTCTTCAGTCTAGTACCGGAAGACGTTACTTCACTGGCCCATGTTGGTATCGTCATTGAGCTCTTCCCGGATGAGGCAGATCGGTCGCTGGCCTCTGGATGGTCACTCACCACGGCTACTGGCAGCTCACGCTGGCTGCCAGCCACTCACGCTGGCTGCCGGCCACTCGCTGTAGCCTATGGCAGCCCACTGCAGCAGGGGCTGCAGCCTACACCGCTGCCAGGGCTCGCAGCCTAGCTCCAGGTGGAGCTGTTGTTAGCTGTAGAGGGCAGTGTCACTGGTCCTCATATGTGGGATCCGAACCCGGGCTGCTGGCATCCCAACCCAGGTCTTAACCAATGCGCCACTCAGCTGGCCCTGATGGTGTCTTTTGAAGTACAAAAGTTTTAGATTTGGGGTCAGCAGGGTGGCTGAGTGGGTTAGAGAGTGAGCTCTAAGCAGCAGAGTTGCTGGCTTGATTCCCACATGGGTCAGTGAGCTGAGCCTGAGTGAGCTGCGGCTGAGCTGCCACTGAGCTGCCAACCGTTGGGAGGATGGCTCAGCTGGTCAGAGCACATGCTCCTAACAACAAGGTTGCCTGGTTGGCTCTCACATGGGATGGTGGGCTGTGAAGGGATCCCTCCCCACCCAGATCCCCCCGCTTCTCCCCTTACAACTAAGATTGAACATGGCATCTTGAGCTGAGCAGCCGCAGCTTCTAACAGGCTGCCGGATGGCTCGGTTAGTTAGAGCACCTTGTCTTAACAACAAGGTTGCCGTTTCAACTTCTGCATGGGATGGTAGGCTGCACCCTTGCCGCCCAGCTGCCTCCTCGCCCTCTCTTACCTCCCCCACTAGATTGATAGTGTCGACTGGACTTGGAGCGGAGCCTGTGCCCTCCAAAACTAAGACTGAAAGACAACAACTTGACTTGGAGCTGATGGCTCCTGGAAAAACACAATGTTCCGCTGCTCCAATTCCCGAATAAAATCTTTAAAATAAATAAAAAGTTTTAAATTTTGATTATGGGACTGTATCATTTAAAAAATAATAGTAATCAGGGCCGGCCGAGTGGCGTGGTGGTTAAGCGCTGGCTTGGGAAGCCAGCAGCCCCGGTTCGGTCCCACATATGAGGGCCAGTGACACTGCCCTCAAAAACAAACAAACAAACAAACAAAAATATTAATCAATTTGACATGATTTTTTTTTTAAAGATTTAATTGGTGAAGGGGAATAGTGTTGGGGAATTGGAGAAGGGGAACAGCCAAGTTGTTGTCTCTCAGTCTTAGTTGTGGAGGGCACAGCTAGCTCAGCTCCAAGTCCAGTTGCCATTTGGTCGCCCGTTGACAATTCACGACTGCTCAGCTCAAGGTGCCCTGTTCAATCTTAGTTGCAGGTTGGCGTAGCCCACCATTCCATGCGGGGAGTCGAACGGGCAACCTTGTTGTTAAGACCACATGCTCTCACGAGCTGAGCCATCCTGACACCTGTTGGCAGCCGAGCGGCAACTCAGCTAGGGCACAGCACATTGGCCTATGTGGGAATCAAACTGCCGACCTGTTGCTCAGAGCTCACGCTCTTAACCAACTGAGCAACTCAGCCAGCCCCTTGACATGATATTTTTGCATAGTACACTTAGTAAATAAACTCTTAAAGGCTGGAGGAGAAGTTTCCATGTAGGACTGAAAGCATCCTCAAATTTTACACTGGACACACCTCCTCTGGGTTCCCCACAACCAACTTTTGGGTTCCTCTCTCTGCTTCCTCTGCCCACTCACTCATTCTCCTTCCATCCCCTGCCACCCACCGACTCTGGATAACAACTCTGCAAAGCAGAGCTATTGAGATCTGTCAAGTTCCTGCTACAAAAGGTCCATCGTGCTCAGAAGAAATGAAGAACTTTCTCTGCAGTCATTTTTATTGTCTTTGTGAGCGGGACTGATAAGTTTAAAATACAAGTTCCCCCACCTCATACTTCAAAGAGATCCTGACAGGCCCAGATGGGTTTTTTTGTTTGTTTGTTTTGTTTTGTAACATAGAATTCTCAGGTCACAGACTGGCTGAAGATGCCTGGCTATTGCCCTCATTATGGTCTCTAATTGTCCGGATTAATGGTGGCTACCCTCCCTGCTCTCTGAGACTGCAGCCCACAGTCTTGTCTCCATGCAGCACTGTGGGGCCATGAGGCTGGAAGGCAACTCAAGGCCATCAGATTGGCTCTGCATGACTCCTGGGAAAACATGGCAGACACACAGAAAAACCTCAAGACAGAGATGGGAGCTGTTCACCCAGCCTCCTTGCCCATCAGACCACCTGATCGGCCCCAACTTGTTCAAACGCAGACTCCTAGGCCCACCCCAAGTGACATTTGAGGGCGAGGGCATGGGATCTATATTTTTATTTTTCTAAAGATTTTTAAAGGGGAATTGGGGGAGGGGAACAGCATTGGGGAATCGGGAAAGGGGAACAGACAAGTTGCCATCCTTTTGTTCTTCAGTCCAGTTGCGGAGGACGTCGCTTCACCCGCCCATGTTGGTATCGTCATTGCGCTCTTCCCGGTTGCTGGCCTCTGAACGGCCGCTCATGCTGGCTGCCGGCTGCTCATGCTGGCTGCCGGCCTTTCACTGTAGCTTATGGCAGCCCACTAGAGCAGGGGCTGCAGCCTACGCCATCACCAGGGACTCACTGCAGCACAGCTCCAGGTCGAGCTGTTGTTCACCATCTTAGCTGTACAGGGCAGTGTCACTGGCCCTCATATGTGGGATCTGAACCAGTGCCCTGCTGCTCAGAGCTGGCATCCCAAGCCAGCTCTTAACCAATGCACCACTAGGCCAGCCCAGGATCTATATTTTTAAGGTCCCTAGGTAATTCCGGTGTGGAACATTCTGGAAGTGCAGTTCCAGAGGCACTTTTAGATACTGAATTTTGTGAAGAATGTGGCGGGGTGATTGAGGTGGCCCAGGTTCCACCCATTTGTCACCTAGGAGTACTAAGGAGGTACTGACCCCGGACTAAGAAAGTACTCAGTCTACTGTCTTTCCACCAGCATTGAGGTGACCTTAGGAGTCCTTGAGGGAACCGCAGACACTCCATTAGACGGAGATTGGTTTTTAGGGATAGGAGGGTGTCCTATTGGATAGGAGCAGGTTTCGGTCCAGGGTGGTGACCATCAAGGAGGTCCACAGGCCGGATTGGAGAGGGTCGCACTCATGGCTATTGGTGTCACCAGGATGTGCAGCACTGATGCTCAGGGGTGGTCTCCTAGCTTGGTCCTAGGTCCCACCTATGTGGTGTTGACTGGGGCATGGTGGAAGCAGGGCAGGGTGAAGAACTTCTGGAAAACTCAGAGCAGTGGTATGTGTTGGGGTGAGGGGCTGGGGTTGTCTCCCAATCAGGCTGTTTTCCAAAGACCCAGATACACTGAGCCACTGTTGCAGGCTCAGCAAAGGCTACAGGGAGTTAGCCTGCTGCTCTCCCAGAAGCCACCTATTCCGGGAAAACGAAAGTCCTGCTCGGGGCAACAGGTGATGGGAGGATTTCCAGAGGGAGGAGTGGGTAAGTGAAACTGAACACTTCCTGTTTTCAGTCCAAGGACTAAAGTTTGTCCCCTAGTCCACTGGGTTTAGCTCCACCCACCTAAGCTCAGCCCCAACTGCTCTGAGCCCACCCCTGGGAATAGATGATGGGGCACTACAGTAATAACAATGCTGCACTGTCCTGCGGTGGGAGACCCCGGCCCTCCGTGTAGTAAATGTCCCCCCTCAGCTCTAGGCGGCGCCCCCCAAAAGCAGTAGCCGAAGGGGCAGCAAAAGGGGGTACCAACGGCCTGGTTGTTTGATTTCGCAGTAACAATCGCAGGTTCTGGGCTTGAGAGTCACTTTGGGGGTTTTGGGGTAGTGAGGGCCAGCGCTGGGGGCCGGGCAGTCCAGCCACTGGGGGCCTATGGGTTGGGGGGAGTGAAGCTCAGCCTTGACGCTGCCCTTGGGAAAGCACCAGTAGAGGGTGCCCTTAAAGAAGTAGGTATCAGGGGCCGGCAGAGTGGCGCGGTGGTTAAGAGCTGGCTTGGGACTCCAGCGGCCCTGGTTCGGGTCCCACATATGAGGGCCAGTGACACTGCCCTCAAAAAAAAAAAAAAAAAGAAGTAGGTATCAGCTGGGAGGCTGGAGAAGATGCTGGGGCTTGGACTGATCCAGGCTACAGGCAGGGAGTCACTCACAACATGACCATGACATTAGTGACCAGATGGTTTTATGGAGCCATTTTCCTGTTTTCCATACGCTGAATTATTACATTTCTAATACTCTTCTCTGTTTCTATTTCTAAATCAGAACATTGCCCACTGCCTCAGTGCTTGATCTTGAAAATATACTGAAGGGCCGGTTGAGTGGCGCAGTGGTTAAGCGCTGGATTGGGAAACCAGCGGCCCTGGTTCGGGTCCCACATATGAGGGCCAGTGACACTGCCTTCAAAAAAAAAAAAAGAGGGCCGGCCGAGTGGCGTATTAGTTAAGCGCTGGTTTTGGGATGCCAGCGGCCCCGGTTCGGATCCCACATGAGGGCCAGTGACACTGCCCTCTACAGCTAACAACAGCTCCACCTGGAGCTGGACTGTGCGAGCCCCGGTGATGGTGTGGGCTGCAGCCCCTGCTGCAGTGGGCTGCCATAGGCTGCAGTGAGTGGCCCGCAGCCAGCGTGAGCGGCTGACAGCCAAGCGTGAGCTGCCAATAGCCGCGGTGAGCGACATCCAGAGGCCAGCGACCGATCTGCCTCATCCAGGAAGCGCGCAATGAGGATACCAACAGTGAAGCAACATCCTCCGCAACTAAACTGAAGAACAAAAAGACAGCAACTTGTCTGTTCCCCTTCCCCGATTCCCCAACGATGTTCCCCTCCGCCAATTCCCCAATAAAATCTAAAAAAAAAAAAAAAAAAAAAAAAAAGAAAAGAAAATGTACTGAAAACGGTGGTTCTGTGCCTTCTTTTCTTTTTTCTTTTTTTTTTTTTTGAAGACAGTGTCACTGGCCCTCACATATGGAATACGAACCGGGGCTTCTGGTGTCCCAAACCAGCTGTTAACCAATGCGCCTCTCGGCCGGTCCTGGTAAGACTTTTTTTGTGTTTTTATTTATTTATTTATTTTTGCTAGAAAAATTAAAATAAGAGCTTCATAAGAGGAACAAATTTTAAATCATGTGACTTCTGGTAAGAAAAACAGCTCACCCCAGTTTCAGAGCACACCAAAACTTATTGTTTCACTCTGTGGCTTTTCATCCACTAAGACACTGTGTCTGAGTCCCTTGACCCTCCACCCACCTGACACATAACTTCTCTTTAACAGATGTTTGGAAAGGATGAATCCCTCAGTGTTCAAGGGACTGAGGGAAATAGGTGGGAAAGCTCTGAGCCTGGGGAAGGTCAGTGCTTTGGGGGCTTTGGGAGGAAGATTGAGGAACAGAGTGTCACCAGATGGCACAGAACAAATTCAATTCATGGAAAACCTCAGGGAAAGAAATTTCCAGGAGGAAAGTAGGGTGGTCAATTAAGAGTTCAGCATGAGTTGGAGAACTCACATCATTGAAGGCTTATTTCTTGAGCACCTACTAGGTGCCAGGAAATGTGCTGCACTATTGAGGGGAACAAGGCCTACAATATAAGGGGGAGGCAACCTCAGCAGAGTGGGGAAGGGCATCTCAGACAAAGGGAACAGCATGGGATAAGGCCATGAGATGAGAGGAACTTGGCAGGTGGCTAGAGAATCTGCAGGGACCTGATGACGCAAATAGGGCCTTACAGGCCAGGGTCACACTTCATTCACTGTGGGAAGACAGGAGGTTTTTAAGAGGCGAGTTATTTCATTGATAACAATGAACTCATTTTGGCCTTGCCTAATACATGCAAATATTTGGAAGAGGCGTGTCCAGGGAGATGAGCTTCAAGGGCACCCAGGCTCCCCATGACAGTGACATTAAGGGATTGGTGGGTCCACAAAGCCCCTGGTGGAATTATCATGGAGGGAGGGTTTTCTCTGCAAGAAGAATCAAGTGGAAGGACATGAGGAGAGGTCAGTGGAGGGTTTTTTTTGCTTGTTTGTTTTTTTAAGATTTTATTGGGGAATTAGGGAAGGAGAACAGCATTGGGGAATCAGGAAAGGGAACAGATAAGTTGCTGTCCTATTGTTCTTCCGTCTAGTTGTGGAAGACATGGCTTCACTGGCCCATTTTGGTATTGTGATCATTGCACTCTTCCTGGCTGAGACAGTCGGCTGCCGTTGCCGTCCATTGGACGGCAGCTCACAGTGGCTCACGGCAGCCTCTGGCCTCTCACACTGACTGCCAACCACTCACGGTAGCTCACGGCAGCCCACTGCAGCCTATGCAGCCTCTCCGTCGCCGGCAACTCACGGCAGCCCAGCTCCAGGTCGAGCTGTTGTTCACCATCTTAGCTGTAGAGGGCGCAGCATCACTGGCCCATGTGGGATCCGAACCAGCTGCCCTGCTGCTCAGAGCTGGTGCTCCCAAGTCAGCTCTTAACCAAGGAGCCACTCGGACGGCCCAGTCAGTGGAGTTTTGACACAGGGATACTTGAGAAATGCAGGGACAGGCTCTCAAAAAACTTGAAGATGACAGGAGGTGAGGCAACGCCATCGCCAAGGGTAAAGGGAGGCCAAGAGCCACAGTGAGCAACCACCCAGAGGCCGGTGACCAATCTGCCTCCTCCGGGAAGAGCACAATGACGATACCAACATGGGCCAGTGAAGTAACGTCCTCTGCAACTAGACTGAAGAACAAAAGGACAGCAACTTGTCTGTTCCCCTCCCCCAATTCCCCAATAAAATCTTTTAAAATAAATAATATTAATCAATTTGACATATTTTTGCATAGTAGACTTAGTCAACTCTTAAAGGCTGGAGGAGGAGTTTCCATGTATCGCTCACTGAAAGCATCCTCAAATTTTACATTGGACACCCCTCTGGGCTTCTAACAACCAACTTTTGGGTTCCTCTCTCTGCTTCCTCTGCCCACTCATTCTTCTTCCATCACCTGCCACCCACCAACTCTGGATAACAACTCTGCAAAGCAGAGCTATTCAGGTCTGTCAAGTTCCAGCTACAAAAGATCCATCTGAGCTCAGAGGAAATGAATGACTTTCTCTCCAATCATTTTTATTGTCCTTGTGAGCAGGGCTGATAAGTGTTTAAAATACAAGTTCCCCTCTCCTCATACTTCAAAGAAATCCTGACAGAGTCAAAGTTGGTTTGTTTGGTGACTTAGAATTCTCAGGTCACATACTGGTTGAAGATGCCTGGCTGTTGCATAATGGTCTCCTTGTCCTGACTAATGGTGGGCACCATCCCTGCTCCCTGGGACTACAGCACACACAGTCTTGGCTCCATGCAGCACTGTGAGGCCATGAGGCTGGATGGCAACTTAAGAAGTGGCCACTCAGTGACTCTACCCAAGGGGCTGACCCCTGTCAACCAAGGCCATCAGCTTGGCTCTGTATGGCTCCTGGGGAAACATGGCAGACACACAGAAAAGCCACGAGACAGAGATGGGAGCTACTGGCCCAGCCCCCTTGCCCATCAAACCACCCGACTGACCCCCACCTTATTCAAATGCAGAGTCCTGGGTGCACCCTGTTTGATGTTTCAGGTGACAGCATGGGATCTGCATTTTGATTTCCTTAAGTGATTCTGATGTGGAACATTCCAGAAGCACAGCCCCAGAGAGGTTTTAGATCCTGAATTCTGTGAAGAGTGTGGTGGTGGTAGGGGTGGTGAGTGAGATGGCCCAGGTTCCACCCATTTGTCACCCAGGAGTGCTAAGGAGGTAGTGACCCTGGATTAAGAAAGTACTCAGTCCACTGTCTTTCCACCAGCATTGAGGTGACCCTAGGAGTCCGGAACCGCAGACACTCCAGCATGTAGACGCAGATTGGTTTTCAGGGATAGGAGGGTGTCCTATTGGATAGGAGCAGGTTTGGGTCCAGGGTGGTGACCATCAAGGAGGTCCACAGGCCGGATTGGAGAGGGTATCCCTCATGGCTATTGGTGTCACCAGAATGTGCAGCACTGATGCTCAGGGGCTGTCTCCCAGCTGGGTCCCAGGTCCCACCTATGTGGTGTTGACTGGGGCGTATGTGGTGGAAGCAGGGCACGGTGAAGAACTTCTGGAAAACTCAGAGCAGTGGTGTGTGTGTGGGGGGGGGTGAGGGGCTGGGGTTGTCTCCCAATCAGGCTGTTTTCTAAAGACCCAGACACACTGAGCCACTGTTGCAGGCTCAGCAAAGGCTACAGGGAGTTAGCCTGCTGCTCTCCCAGAAGCCACCTACTCCGGGAAAACGAAAGTCCTGCTCGGGGCAACAGGTGGTGTGGGAGGGTTTCCAGAGAAAGGAGTCCGTTAGCGAAACTGAACTCTTCCTGTTTTCAATCCAAGGACTAAAGTTTGTCCCCCAGTCCTCTGGGTTCAGCTCCACTCACCTTGGCTCACCCCCAACTGCTCTGAGCCCACCCCTGGGAACAGAGGATGGGGCACAACAGTGATCACAACTCCCCACAGGTTTGCAGTGGGAGACCCAGGCCCCTTCGTGTAGGGCATGTCCCCCCTCAGCTGGAGGCGACGCCCCCTAGAAGCACAGGCAGAAGCGGCAGCAGAAGGGAAACCGACGGCCGTCCCGCAGCCTGGTTGATTTCGCACGGACAGTCGCAGGTTCCGGGCTTGAGAGTCACTTTGGGGGTTTTGGGGGAGCGAGGGCCAGCGCTGGGTGCCGGGCAGTCCAGCCACTGGGGTCCCAGAGGTTGGGGGGAGTCAGGCTCAGCCTTGACACTGCCCTTGGGAAATCGCCAGTAGAGGGTGCCCTTAACGAAGTAGGTATCACCTGCGGGGCGGGAGGAGACGCTGAGGGACTGGCCCAGGCCATCCCAGGCTGCCCCAAGCACCGCCCCTCCCGAGTGCTCCCACTAACTCCCCAGGGTGGCCCCTAGCCCCATCCCCCAGGGCCAGTAGCTTGCAGTCCCGGGGCCTCAGACCCTCCCTGCGCGCTCTCCTACCTGTGTTACTGACAGTGACGTCGTCTGGGGCCTGAGGAGCCCCCTCCCAGAGACTCAGGTCGCGCGGGTAGCCGGGGTCAGGGCGCGCCGCAGCGTCGTCATACCGCCAGTAGCGCTGGCCTCGGACAAGGTAGGTCTTCCCGTTCAGGGGCCACGAGAACACAGCATCCACCTCTTCCCCCGGGGGCAGCCCCAGCTCGGCCAGCGGCCGCGCGGCGCCCTCCAGCTGCCGGTCCTGGAACACCCAGAACTGGGAGCCTGCAGGGAGGCGGCTTGGTGAGCAGCTGCTCCCCGAGCCCCACCTGCACCCCAGGGGCCCTACTCACCGCTGAAGAGGAGAATTCGACCATCTCGGTGCCGGGAGTACGCGGCCTGGATTACCTTCACCTGGGCGGGCAGCCCCTCCCAGAAGCGGTGGAGCCGGGCAGGCCGGTGAGACACAAGCTGTCCAGAGGGCTGGAGTCGCCAGAACCAGGGGCCTGTGGGGGAAAAAGGGGTGGGCATGGGGCATGAGATGGCAAAAGGTCTTGTCCCCCAAAGTTTGTGGCTGAGACACAGTGCTGGGTCCCCTCTACCACACCTGGGTGGGAGAGATCCACCTGGAAATCAAGGGTGCAGTAGCTCTAAGATGACTGGGCTGGCCCGGGACTTTTCTGGCACCACTTTCCACACTCAACTCTCCCACCCCTCCACCCCTTCAATGGAAGTCCTGCATCCAGGGAAATCCCACAGGTCCCATGCGTCACCCAAAGTGGGTAGGAAGCCAACTCTATGGAGTCAGGGGAGATCCAAAGTGGTTCACCTTTGAAGAAGAAGGTTTCCCCACGGATGTTGGCGATGGCATCAAAATTGCCAGCACATCGATCAGGAACAGGGAGGGAGGGGCTGGGGAAGAAAGGAGAGGCAAGGAGAAAGAGATCAGGGCTCTTCCTCTTTTCTTCATGGAGGGGGCTGGGTCTCCCATCGCAGAGCCTGGGATTGCTGCCTAGCTCCATCCTCTGTTCTTTGGGGGCAGACTCAGTCCTATGAGACAGGAACTCTTACCATGCCCATCTCACTGAGGAAGACACCAAGGCTAGGGAACTCACCCAAGATCACACAGCTGGAGGGGGACTCACCTGTCTGGGGGTGGGGAAGGAGGAGGCAAGGGTTTCCTTGTGGGCTCATCATGTGGGATTTGGGGCACTTTCCCTGTAGAGAGAGAATCAGAGAGACGAGATTCCCTGACCCTGCTGCAGAGGCCACAGGGTGAGCCCCCTGCCACTCCCTGTACCGTAGAGCTGCTGCAGGCCTTCACGGTCATCCTGGGACAGGCGGTATTCGGCGGGGTTGCCCACCGGGCCCTGGTAAAAGGGTCTCATGATGGAGTCAGGCGCTGAGGAGTGGCCCAGGCCCAGGGCGTGGCCAAACTCATGAACAGCCACAGCAAACAGGTCAGTCCCCTCACCATCTGGGGAGGAAGGGAGAGTGGGCTGGAGCCGTGGCCCCCACCCCACCGAAACCAGGAAAAGGCGCAGCCAGGAAACCCCTGGGAGTGGGGCCCGCTGGTGAACAGGAACAGCCAGGAGACCCTTCAGGAGTGGCTACCACCTCCTGCACCTAGACCCCTTCCTGAGCTATTCACCCCTCCTGTATGCATACACTTACTCTGTAAATATTTTTGCTTGTCAGTGCTAAACAGTGAGATACCAGGCTAAAAGATCCATAGAACATGTTAGGGAAAAGGCAGGAGGAGACATCCTGGACAGAGGAAGGGGTGACCTGACACTGACGTAGCCCCCGCCCCCAGGAAGGGGGAGACTGTATACAGAAACATTGGGGGAAATCAGGATCCCAGGGGTGCAAGCAGTTCTCTTGAGGAAGCACCAGCCCTTGGAGTTATCCCCTTCCCGGTTCCAGCTTGTGGTCATAGGTCCCCACCCCTCCCTACCTTTCCCTCTCCCACCCTCAAGGAATGTTGTCAGTCTCCTTGGCCTCTGCTCCCAAAGACTTTTATCCCATTCCTACCCCCACGGTCCTTCCCCTCCTCCCCCTCCTTCTATCTCCACCCCTCTAGTGCCCACATCCTCTCAATCCTCTATCCACCTCCCCGGTCTCCCCATCCCACCTCCCTGGGGCCCTGGCCTCTCCTCCCCACCACTGCAGCCTTCATCTATCTCCTTGGAACTTGAAGCTTCCGCAGGCACTCTCTGACCACAGCCTGCTGGCCCCGGTGCCCAGCCTCACTCCCAGCCTCTTTGAACACAGAAGCCTCTTCCTTGGGGATCCAGCGCAGGCGCAGAAGGGAGCCTTTTACGCTCCCAGTAGCTGGTCGAATCCCAGCTCCTCATCCTTTCACGAGCAGCCTGCTGGCTCCTGCTCCAGCATGTGAGAAGCCAGAAGAGACTGAGAAAGCAAAAGGGATAAGCAGCCCCCAGGGAGGCATGGATTTCCCAGATGTCAATCTACTTCATGGAAATCTCTAACTAGGGGTCAGCAGTGCTGAAAGGGGGTTTATTGGAAGTGACCTGGTGAACTGAAAAGCAACTTTCTCTCAGCCACTAAAGGCCACTAGCTGAGAGTCTAAGAATGAAATGCGTGATTAAGTCATTCAAGGAGTAGCAAACACCTGTCCTCATTTACTTCTCACAAAACCTCTACCTCCAACCCCATTTTACGGGCCAGAAAACTGAGGCACAAAGAGATTTAGTTAAATGACAGAACTTTTCTGAGTCCTTTTTCTGAGAAATTGGAGGAAGTTTGGTTTCTTAATCAAGTAGATCTCTTTCACCTCTCACCACCCCCTTCCCTGCATTTCCTTTCCTTTGGCCACACCCCTTCCTTGCACCCTTCTCACGCTATGCATCTGGAAGAAATGACACAACTGTGCAGATCCAGCCCTACAAAATCAGTCTATGGAGGTCCTCAGCACCTCTCATCCTTGCTCTGGGCCTCAGCAGGCAGCTCCTTTGCTCTCTGCACTCAGCCTCAACCCCAGACCCCCAGCCCCTCAAGCAGCCCTCCATCTCCAGCCCCCAACTCTTGATGACAAATGCTGACTAACGTGTTTCCTATTTCATCAAGACAGGCCATCCTATGTAATCTGTAACTTCCTGTGCACCTAGGACAGATCGCATCATCTCCTCCAATCTCATCTACTGTCTTCTGCCCTGCCCTATTTGGGAACCCTGCCTGGCTCACCTTCTCCAAGATAAGAACAATTGGCTCCACCCATCTGCATCCATCCATGTTTCCATCCATCCATTTGTCTATCCATCCACCTATTCGTGCCCCTCCCCTTCCTTTCTATTATTGGCTCATATAACATCCCTGAGTGCTGAAGACTCCCTCATCCTAAGACATCCCCATCCACAACCCTCTCCAGCCCCAGCAAGTTCTTTGGTCAGTGGTCTAATTCAGTCTTCATTTCCTCAGCTCCTCTCACTTCTCACCCCACTGTGGTCTGGATTCTTCCCCCACCCACCACGCATACAAGCACTAAGGTAACTTTGCCCCCAGGTGACCAAATCCAAGCCCATGGAACTTACTGGACTGGTTCGCCACCCTGCCCACTGCTGACCCCTTCCTCCTTCGCTCTTGTTCTTGATCACCTTTCACCTGTTCTTTCTCCAATTCCTTTGATTCCTCCTCCTCTGACGCCATCCCCTTTACCCTGGGACTCTCCACCACTGACCTTCACACTCTCCTCCTGGAACCTTACCAACCCCCAGTACCGCTGTCTTTTAAATCTCCCACCAGGCCCATCTCTGATAGCAGCTGGCAGTGAACAGAGCACTGCTCTGTGCCAGGCTCTGTATGGAGAGCTGGAGGTGAATCATTTAATCCACATGTCCACACTACCAGCAGGTACTATTATTATCCCCATTTCTCAGATGAAAAAAATTGAGTACACTGAAGTCAAGTAACTTATACACGTAGCAAGCTGAGGAGCCCAGCCTTGAGTTCCGCTTCAAGCCCATGTCCTGAAATGCTGTGTTACACAGCCTCACTATTGTGGGTGCTCTCTGTGTCTTGCCCAAATCCTCTCTGAGCCTGTGGGGTCAGGCTCCCATCCCCTGACCCATGGGGTCAGGCTTCTCTAGAGCTGAGACCACATCCTTGCTCAGCTTCTTCCCCAGTCCTCTCCTTCCGTTTTCCCTGAGAATGTGCCCTGAGAAACTGCTTGCACAAGAATTTCCAGCTCAAGCTCTACTTCTGGAGGGACCTGACCTAAGTCAGAGGAGTCCAAGTTCTAGAACAAGATACTTAACCACCGATGCACCAGCTTCACTGATAGTCCACAGCACTGCAAACACACGCCCCCACCTGAACTCACCCCTGCCTGCCTTCCCCCAGCCTGCTCCTCTTCCCACATTTCCCACCTGCATTAACAGGACTCCATCCTCCAAAGGTCAGCACCCCACTCTCCTATCCCTTTGTCCCCAGGATCCAACCAGATCCCAATCTTTGCCCATCCTGACTAAACTTCCCTCAGAACCATCCACTGCCCTCCATCCCTTGCCCCCCATCACCCACCACCATCCCTTACCTGGACCCTGCAGCAACTTCCAACCTCTCTGCCCCTATCCTGCCCCACACTGCAGCCAGGAGTATTTCTAGAATGAAAAACCTTCCATGTCTCCTACTATCTTCAGAGTTCTACCATCCAGACCCCTCCTGTGCTCTCCAAGGCCCTTTGTGGTGTGAAACTTTCCATCCATCGGTCCTCTATGGTTCCCCTCCCAACACCATATTTTTGCCTTCCAGCCCCAAATGTCCCAGGCCATTTCTTACCCCGGTGTTCCCATCCCTGACCATCCCTGACTACCCTGGACTCAGTTAGCTCACTGGCTTGCACTTTCTTATGTGTCCCCCACCCCTGCCCTGTGTAGAGAGTAGTACCTTGTGTTCTATCTGGCAGTGTGTGTGTGTGTGTGTGTGTGTGTGTGTGTGTGTGTGTGTGTGTGTGTGTAATAAACAGATCAGAGTCACTGCTTCTGGGAAACCTCACTCAGCCAAAAACCTCAGGTTGGTCTTTTCTCTGAACAACCACAGGCTCAAGGACTTCCCTGTTGTGATTCCCAGGACTTGTGCCACTGCGTGTGACAACTACTCTTATGACTCAGCTGCTGGACAGAGCTGTGTTTTTGCCTCTTTAATCCTCAGCCCCAGCTTGGAGCTGGGCACCTGACAGGCCCCTGTGATGGATAATTTTCTGTGTCAGCTTGGCCAGACAATAGATCCCAGTTGCTTGTTCAAACACCAGCCTAAATGTTGCTGTGGCGGTTATTTTGTACATATGATTAACATCTACAATCAGTTGACTGCAAGTAAAGCAGATTACTCTCCATACTGGGGTGGGCCTCATCTAATCAGTTGAAGGCCTTAAGAGCAAAAAAACTGAGGTTTCCCAGAGAAGGAATTCTGCCTCAAGACTGCAACATAAAAATCCCGCCTGGGTTTCCAGCCAGCTGGCCTGCTCCGCAGATTTTGGACTCAAGATTGCAACATCAACTCTCACCTGAACTTCTAATTGGCGGGCCTGCTTTGTAGATTTTGGACTGACCAGTTCCCACCATCCCATGTGCTAGTTCCTTAAAATAAATCACTTAATACACACACACACACACACACACACACACACACACGCGCGCGCACACAAACACACGCACACACACATCCTATTGGTTCTTTTTCTGGAAAAGTCCAACTGATACAGCATCAATAAATGTAATTTAAACCTAATACTTAAGAACAGATAGACCTGGGAAGAGGACCTCTCAGAAGAGGGGACATTGTACCTTTTGACCCATAAGTCCAGATCTCCTCGTCGTCGAAGTGAGTATCCCCAGAGATGGAATGCTCCCCAGGGAAGAAGGCATGGGCTAGGGTGCCCCCCTGCCCATCAAAGGGGTAACTGTCTTGGTGGTAGGCCCGGGCAAAATCGATAAGGATGTCAGGCTCTGTCAGGCCCTGAGGATTCATCTCCTCGAATTTGAGGCCTGACTCAATACCCCAGGTGGTCAGGGCATGGTGCATGATGGTCCTCACAATCTCCTGCTTCAGTGGTGAGCTCTGGGGGAAGGACTGTACCCTGGGAAGAGAGGAATGGAGAGGAAGGGTACCCAGGGCTACAGAAGCTGGGGCCCAGCAGGCAGGCCCAGGGTGGGGTGGGCACCAGGACCTACCTCCATGTCAGGGTTTGCTTCTTCCACATGCTGCCACTCAGAGCATACCTGCGGCGGCGCCGCCGCCTAACCAGCCCTGCCACCCCCAGCACATCAGGCAGGGAGCAGCGGCGCTTACTCATGGTGGCCATTGTCAGTGGGTCTGTGGGAGAGGTTGGGGGACTGCGATCAGAAGGACAACCTGCCCTAATCATGGTACCAGCTATCTTTCTACATGGGGAAACTGAAGTTCAGAGAAACTTGAGTTAAGAAACTTGCCTCACAGGGCTGGCCAAGTGGCTCAATTGGTTAAGAGCCTGAGCTCCGAGCAACAGGGTTGCCGGTTTGATTCCCACATGGGTTAGTGAGCTACGCCCGAGCTGGGCTGCCACTGAGCTGCCAACAGGTGGCAGGATGGCTCAGCTGATGAGAGCACATGCTCCTAACAACAAGGTTGCCGGTTTGACTCCCGCATGGGATGGTGGGCTATGCCCACCCACAGCTAAGATTGAACACGGCATCTTGAGCTAAGCGGAGGCAAGCTGTTGACAGGTGGTCGGATGGTGACTGGACTTGGAGCTGAGCTAGCTGCACCCTCCACAACTAAGGTTGAAGGACAACAACTTAGCTGTTCCCCTTCTCCAATTCTCCAACACTGTTCCCCTTCCCCAATTCCCCAACAAAATCTTTTTTTTAATGTTACTTAGAGATAGGTAAAAACAAAAAAAGGAACAACAAATAAAAAGAAACTTGCCCCACAGCTTGGATTTGAACCTAGGCAGTCTGATTCTGGAAGCCATTTCATACCAAATTATGTCACTGGCCTGGGCAGTGTCACCCTCTGCACCTGGCCCTGGAAGGATTGGCTGCCTCTAGGTGGTGCTCAGATTTTCAGTGGGGGGGATCTTGGGGTCCCACTTCCCTGAGCCCTGGTGGTTGGATTTGAGAAAGGAGCCCCGGGAATACAGCGAGAACTCCTCTTTGAGGCTGGAACCCCCTGGGAGGTTTCCCACACCCTACATCCTAGCTCCCAAGTCCCCATCATGTCCATATAAAGTCCAAAGTCCCCAGGCCAGCTGGGTCTCCGGTCTCCTGTGACAAGCCACCCCCTCCTCTAACGAGCTGGAATCCCCTTTTCCTGCTAGGCTCAATTCCTGTAAGTCTTCTCATCTTCAAAGGAAGGTCAAATTTCACCTCATTGGTTGAAGTCACAAAGAGTAACTGAGCATATGGAGTCGCCAGATACTGCTGGGCAGTGGACAGGACAGGGGAGGATGGTGCCTCGCCTCATAGCTAGGCAGGATCTCACTAGCTCTCTCTTCTTCCCCATTTAACCCAACAGATGAGTCTCTGAGCTCTACCTCCAAAACGTACACACTTCTCGTCACCCCACCCCCGCCCCCATCCTACTGCAGGCCACTATCATCCCTTGCCTGGATGCTGCAATGTCCCCTTCCTGGCCTCCGTGCTCCCCACCCTCCATTCTCCATCAGCAACCAGAGGAAGCGTAAAACTGCAAAACAAACCAAAAAGCCTCCTTCCTTCAAACCCTCAGTGGTTTCCTACTGTGCTTGGAATCAAACCCAAACAACCCTACAAACCCCCTCCCCCAATTAGGCACTTGTTCAGCTCCTTAGTTCCTTCTCATCACAGTTGCACAGGGCCTTGCATGGGCCTAGTACACTCTTCTCCCACATCTTCCATGGCTGGCTCCTCCTGTGTGCTGAGTTTTTTGTGTCATAGGAGCTCCTCTCAACTCATAGGACACCTTTCAGAGGAGGCTGACCTGACCAGTCTAGCCCCTCAATACCATTAGCATTTTATTTTCTTCAAAACTCTCACCACTCTCTGAAATTATCTTGCATATTTCTGTTCTTGATCTCTAGAATGTGTCTGTCTCTGGCCCTCATATGTGGGACCCGAACCGGGGCCACTGGCTTTCCAAACCAGCGCTTAACCACCAGGCCACTCGGCTGGCCCTTGATAAATATTTATTGAAAGAGGAATGCCTGAGAACCTCCTGGACTGGGACCTGAGATCAGCATATTCATAGCTCCCATGATTCAAGTGCATGCTGTGGTTTAAGAACAGCTGGCTAGTGGTTAGGCTGGATGCAGAGAGAAGGCTGGGGAGGGGGTGGGGGCCACCTACCCAGGAGACCCGTTTCAGGCAGCTGGGCAAACCTCTGCATGACCTTGACGGCATCCCGCAGCATTGCAGGGCTCTGTAGTCGGGCCTGGGCTGGGTGGGGTGGAGGCAGGTAGCCATAGCGGGTCAGCCAGTCCTGGACCATAGGAGGGAACAGGTAAAGTGGGAAGGGTGGGAGGGATGGAACTCTACCTTCCCACCAACATCCTGGAAGCTCCGCCTCTGGCCAGGCATTGGGAACCCAGGGCCCCCAGCCCCAGGTGCCTGCCTGTTCCCCCCTGAAGGTCCTGGCTCTCCAGCCCTGGGTTTGCCACACTTCTTCTGGCCCCAACAGTCCTGGTCCCTATCTCCTCTCCCCAGTTCCTTTCCACATCTTCAAATCTGGGCTCCAGACCTGAGGGATCCAAGAATCTAGGTCCCGAGACCCCATCCCTAGTCACTCCTTGAACACTTGTATCAGCCCCCAGCCTGACCTAGCAGTCAGGCACCGGCTTTCCTCTCCCAGCCCCGCGAAAATCACAGGAGCCGGCAGACCCTGCACTCACCACACCCAGGCTCACGTCCTGCGGGGAGGGCTCTGGGGCTCGAGCTGGCGGTGGCAGCAGCGGGAGCAGCAGCGCCAGGAGTCGGAGCATGGCACGCTCCTGCCTAGGCAGCCGCGGGGCTCGAGGGGGCCCGACCTGAGCCGCCCTGGGGACCTGGGGGAGAAGCTCGGAGAGGCTGGGGCGGGGGACCAGGCGCGGGGTAGGAGAGAAGGACTGGGGGCCACACCAGGGTCCAGCACCCTGGGCGGCACGGAGTAGGGGTACAGCTGCGTCTAGCGGAAGGCCCAGAGGTGCTGGGATCGCCGGGGTCCGGGGAGGGTTAAGAGGGCGCGGGAAGAGGAGGAGGTCCGGACTCCCGTCCGCTGCGCCCGCCTCTCGGGGTCCCCGACTGGTCTGGTCCAGGCGCCGAGCTATGCGGGAAGCCCCTCCTCCCTCCTGGCGGGCGTGGCAGACGCAACCCCACTGAGCGGTGACCGCTTGGTCCGAGACATGGCCCACTCTTCCGACATCCAGTGAGAAGGGGGGGGACAGGCCCCGGGTCTCCGGCCGGAACCCAAAGACCCTTCTGCTGTCTCGGGGTGTGGCCGGGTGGGGGGCGGCGGCCATGAGCCCCGGCCATGCCCCGAGGCTTCACTTCCCACAGCGGCGGCCACAAGATTCTCTTCCCTGAAGCCGGTTCCGTTGGGACTCCTCCAGGACCGCTCGCTTCTGCTTTCGCAGACGACAGCCCCGCCGAGGAAGGGGGGGCTCGGGGTCCTCCGCTCCCCCAGCAACCCTTTCCAGAGACCATACGCCTGGTGGCAGGCGAAGCATAGGGGTAGTTCCAGGCACAGGAGGCTAGGATGCTTCTCTTCTCCGCGGGGTCTCGGTGCGCCCCCCGGCAGGTTTTGGCCAGTGTCCCCCGCGTGCGCGAGGGCGGCGTCTGTGGTCCCCGTGTTCATTCCCCCAACCAGCTGGACTGCTCGGGTCTCGGCCTCCTTACACCGTGGTTGGGTTCAGGCATCTCTGGATCCCAGACCCAGGGGCCGCCCCGGACCGCGCCTTTTCTCCGCAGGTAGGAGACATTTGTAACCCAATAACATTCACGCAGGAACTCGAGCGCCTGCGGTGTGCCAGGAGCGCAGGGGGAGCCGATCCCCGAGGCAGAGACTTGGGGACCACAGAGCCGCGCCTCACCTCTGCCGCACCACGCAGCAAGGAGTGCAAGGAGGCCCGGGAGCTGGAGAAGGATCTGGAGGAAGGGGGAGGGGGCAGGGGGCGTTCCTGGCGAGGGACAGGTGAGTGGGTGCGAGTGATACAGCTCTGTCTCTGGAGCAGGGCAGCCACAGGACCCTAGGTGTGTTTTCATTAGTCCTCTGGGTTGCCATAACAAACTACCACAGACTGGGTGACTTAAACAACAGAAATTATTTCCTCACAGTTCTGGAGGTTGGAAGTCCAAGATCAGGGTGTAGGCAAGGTTGGTTCCTCCTGCCATTTTAAGGCCTCTCTCCTTGCTTTCAGGTGGCAGCTTTCTCCCTGTATCCTCACATAGTCTTTTCCTTGTGCCCATGCAGCTCAGATGCCTCTCTGTGTGTCCACATCTCCGTGTTTTGTTTTGTTTTTGCCACAAGATCTGTTTTATTTTCATGAATCATGCAAATAATTTTCTACAGTGTCCCAGGGCAAACCAGAGAATTTGGCAGTCTTATTGGGGGCGCGGGTCCCCTCAGAGACCCACAGGCTGATGGCACGGAGTGCCTGGGTTCACAGTGCAGCCTGTTGCTCATGTCCACCTTGCAGGTGGCCCTTTCTCCACATCATGGCTGGAGTTTCCAAGATGACAGGAGTGGGGAGTCCTCCAGGTTCTTAAGAAATTTTACTCCCCTTCTCCTGCTCAATGGTCTCTTTGGTTGTCGGGATGTTCTTCTCCTGCATCTCCTTCTTCAGTTTGGCGTTTTCGAAGCTGGCAACTTCCCCCATGTCAGGTTTGTTTGCCATTTTCTTAACATGACCTGGGTCTTCGCTCCAAGACGAGGTTCCTTGTTCCCACTACAGCAAGAGACCCACATCTCTTCTTAAAAGGACACCAGTCAGACTAGATCAGGACCCACTCTAATGGCTTCATTTTATCTTAATCACCTCTGTAAAGGCCTAGTCTCCAAATACAGTCACATTCTGAGGTCCTGGAGTGGGGGAGACACAGTTTAGTCTGTATCGGATCCCAGGTGCAATGAAGACTGAAAACCCATAGTTCTCCACCTTCTGGGTATGGCTCTTCTACTCTCTCATTCCTACCCCACTCACGATATTTCTGACATCAGATGTCTGGGTTTCTTCCCCCACCAAGTAATTCTCTGTGACACCAGCTGGGTGTCCTGCAATTCAATTCTAACACTAGGCTTAGCACAGACCCCACAAATTAAGGGCTCAGTCCCATGAGATTGTCCCCACTTCAGAAGCCAAATGCAGTTAGTGGGTCACAGGATACCCACAACTTCTGCTGACTTGGCTACAAATTGTAGGTTCCCATGACCACTCCCACCCCTGATTATTTGCTAGAACAGCTCAGAGAACTCAGGAAAATATACTTATGTTTACCAATTTATTATATAATAAAGGATACACATAAACAGCCAGATGAAGAGATACATCAGGTAAGGTCTGGAAGGGTCCCAAGCACAAGAGCTTTTGTCCCTGTGGAGTTGGGGCATGCCACTCTCCTGCCCAGAAGATGTGTTTGCCCACCCAGAAGTCCTTCAAACATAGGCATGATCAATTATTAACTCAATCCCCACCCTTCTCCCCTCCCTGGAGCATGGGTGGTGGGGCTAAAAGTTCCAAGCTTCTAATCGTGGTCTTTCCGGGGACGCACCCCCATCCAGGAGATATTAGGAGCCCACTGAGAGTCACCTCATTAGAACAAAAGACAGGCCTCTATCACCCAGGAAATTCCAAGGGATTTAGGATAAGCCCTGTATCAGGGAACTCAAATATTAGAACAAAAGATGCTCTTAATGCTCTTATCACTTAAGAAATTACATGGGTTTTAGGAGCTCTGTGCCAGGAACCCTGGGCAGAGACCAATATATATTTTTTCTATTATTTCACAGCCACAGAACCCTTACAGCAAAACAATATACAACTCAAAAGATACTGGCACATTACTAGAATCCCACACAGTCATTAGTAATCACTTCAGTCCATCATCATATCATATGAAAATGTCCCCCAGAATGGGGCCACTCAGGTTTGCAGGCTTCCATTCAATCTTGTCAGGTTCCAGAAGCAGGAGTGATCTCAGCAAACACATGGCTTCACCCTTTCAGGCATCTGCTATAATTGAGACAAGAGACGATATCATCTGTTGCTCTGAGCTTCTTTTATGGTGTTCCTAGAATATTGGTTTTCCCTCGTTACATAGCCCATTTATTCATTACTTTCTTTTTCATTGCTATTCCTCCTTCTCTCCATTAATACCCAAACTCTTACACCTTCAGAATGGACATTGAGGTTGGCTGTTATGCTGGGGTAGCATGCAGGCAGCAACACTAGTCTAGCAAGTGCCTCCCCGTCAGTGCACTCCCGTTCACATAGGATGAGGTTACACAGGTGCAGACCTAATGGGCTGTCTTTACCACCAGGTATACAGATGCCTTCAGTATTAACACCAATTTTGGCAAGTGGGGTGAAGGCACATCCTGCCCCATCAGGCCATTTTCACATAGTTTAAAACAGGGCTGGCCGAGTGGCGCGGAGGTTAAGCGCTGGCCTGGGAAGCCAGCGGTCCCGGTTCAGGTCCCACATATAAGGGTCAGTGACACTGCCCTCAAAAAATAAAAAAGTAAAAAATAATAAAAAATAAAATAAAATATACTGGTAGCCTCTTACTTAAGAACCATTGCCATTTCAGGCTCTTGCATTTGCAGTCCTGGTCATATGACCACTGCATCAGGTAGGGGAAAAAATTGAGGTAATATGGGAAATAAAGAAAGAAAAAAATTGGGTCATTATACCAGCATCCTCTTCCCTTGGGAAGAACTGCAATGTCTTTCCAGCATAATTCCTCACCCCCTCTCCCTAGATCCACCAGAAAAACAGAGAACTCTCTCCAGGGAGAAACTCCTTTAGCCCCACTCATGGTCATGTTCAGTTTGAGAACACACTCATGAAAGTGTGTGAACCAGCTCTTCAAGCCTTTATCTCCCTCCATTTTAGGCAACCAATGTTTTGATTGCCCATTCCAATTCTCTAGCAGGGTAAAACTCCAAGGAGGATATCTCTCTGCCCACTGTTGGTCATTAGGGGCTATAAAAGTGTGGTTGTTGGTCTGAAGAAATGGCGACTGGCCATCCAAATTGGTGCAATATCTTCTGTTCTGGTTTTTTAATAGCTTCTGAGCATTTGCATCTACCCATGGGTAAGCAAAGCCCAGTCCAGAGTCAGTGTTCCCATCAGGACCCCTAGGGCCACCAGCATCAGTCTGACTTGCCAGCTATGATTAAAGCCGTCCCCCCAGGGAATCCGCCACATAGTCACCTTCAGTCTTCATGTCTGCTTATTTCATGGGCCTAGTGGCCACCTCAAGTGAGCACACACAGGGATATCTGCTTGATGATTCCAAACCTGAAAGGGAGTTCTTTGGATGGGCATGAACATGACCTACTTTACTGCACCCCTCAAATTCCCACAGGGATTTCCACATGGGCTGCACATCATACCCGTGCCCCTTTAATAGACCAAGTTTCCGGGGCTGGCAGAGTGGCGCATTGGTTAAGAGCTGGTTTTGGGATGCCAGCAGCCCCTGTTCGGATCCTACTATGAGGGCCAGTGACAATGCCTTCCACAGCTAACAACAGTTCCACCTGGAGCTGGGCTGTGCAAGCCCCTGCTGCAGTGGACTGCCATAGGCTACAGTGAGTGGCCGGCAGCCAGCGTGAGCTGCCAATAGCCGCGGTGAGCAACATCCAGAGGCTGGTGACCGATCTGCCTCATCTGGGAAGAGCGCAATGACAATACCAACATGGGCCAGTGAAGCAACATCCCCCACAACTAGACTGAAGAACGAAAAGAAAGAAACTTGTCTGTTCCCCTTCCCTGATTCCCCAACGCTGTTCCCCTCCCCCAATTCCCCAATAAAATCTTAAAAGAAAAAAAAAATAGACCAAGTTTCCATTGTCCTCCTGCCTGATCAGATAGCCAGGCCATTGGCCACTACCCATGAGTTGGTAGAAACCAAAATATAGGGAATTTTACCACTGTTCAATTCTTCCATTACTGCTGGGAAAACAACATGCAATTCAGCTCACTGCGCTGCTGTTTTTACCTTCTTCAATCAGAGTGGTGGCCTTCCAAACAGGATGCTGTCCATTCTCTGTGGAACTGACATCCACAACAAGCAGCTATTGGTCAGTCAAGAGCTATTTATAGGGGAGATGGCCAAGTAGTTCAGTTGGTTAAGAGTTGGCTTAAGAGCACAAGCTCTGAGCAACAGGGCTGCTGGTTCAATTCCCACATAGACCAGTGACGCTGCGCCCGAGCTGAGCTGCCACTGAGCTGCCAACAGGTGGCAGGATGGCTCAGCTGGTGTAACAAGATTGCCTGTTGGATAGTGGGCTCTGCCCACCGGCAACTAAGACTAAACTTGGCACTTTGAGCTGAGCTGCCGCCTGGATGGCTCAGTGGATAGAGCGTGCATAAGGCTGCTGGTTCAACTCCCACATGGGATGGTGGCTACGCCCACCCGCAACTAAGATTGTAACTCAGCACCTTGAGTTTAGAGGCCATCAGCTGCCGAAGGGAAACTAGACGGCGACTGGTGCCCTCCACAACGAAGACTGAAGAACAACAACTTGATTGGTCCCCTTCCCCAATTCCCTAACACTGTTCCCCTCCCCTAATTCCCCAATTAAAAAAAAAAAAGAGCTATTTATAGGGCACTGTCTAAGTGACAATAGGATCCAACAGCTCTTCACACCATTCCAAAGTCAGTCCTAGGGAAAAAGAGGCTCCCTGCTCGTGAGTATCTCCTTGAGTTCCCCAGGCAGCATGATCCTGTAAAAACCATTTCCATTTCATTATGGAACTCTTCTGGGCACTGCAATACCCATTAGAGCATTTCTCTGACATCACCCAAGACACTGGGTATTTCAGGTTTCAAGATCATTTAAGGTCCTTCAGTCATAGGAGTAGCTTCAATTTATGTCTGATAGCAAGGTAGTGAAAGCCCTCAAATGTCCAAAGTCCCAGTAGTTGTCACTAGGAGATGCTCACGGAGTGTTACCATCAGCCCCAGTCCACACCTCACATGGGCTATCGCAGGGAATCTGTCTCCACCTGAGTGGGCTCGGGCAATCACACAGGTTCCCATTTGGCACGTCCAATTAATGTGGCTTAAAGGGTGGATTTACATGTCTGTTTTACAAGACTAGGTAGGGATGTGTCCATTCCCATAACACAATTAGGTAAAAGAGAGCCTGCTCAAACGTACCAATTTTCCTACTAAATTTTACCTGAATTCCATCAGCCCTCACATTCCTAAATGTCACCTCTATTAGGTATTCATCCACAGGTTTCAGTTTTATATTAGGTAGGGGATGTGTTCCCCAGTAGGACATAATATCCATTCCTGTAAAATGTTAGGTAAAGGAGACAAAACTTCTTTACATAAAGCCTGTTTAAATATTCCACCTTTCATAATCTTACTGACTCTTATATTTTTATGTTCTCTCAATTTAATTGCAGGCCCAGTCAGGGCTTCACCAGTGGGGTTTGGTACCACAGTGCATGGGGCTCCTTTATCAAGGAGTCCTGGAACCTTCTTCACTCCCTGACCATTTTACCCACTTTTTGTAAAAGGCCTTGGGTCAGAGAGGGTTCTGGGAAGATGGTGGAGTAGGAAGCACCAGGAATCTGTCTCCCTACCTGGATAACAGGTATATTGGCAGGATCTGTCTGATAAACTATTATGAAACTGAAGGATTACAACATCCAGGGGACGGCTCGGACAATAAGTTGTGGTAAGTTTCATCTCTTAGCACAGTAGCAGCTACCCAACCCACACCCCCAGCTATGTGGCAGACAGCTGTGCACGTTTACCGGAGCAACTGGCACATAGCTTATGGCAACTTGTTATAATGTCAATACTACCCAAAGTGAGCTACAGATTTAATGCATTCCCTATTAAAATCCCAATGACATATTTTGCAGAATGGAAAAACCCAAAATTCATGTGAAATCTCAAAGGACTCTAAGTAGCCAAAACAATGTTGAAAAAGAAGAACAAAACTAGAGGACTCGTACTTCCTGATTTCAAAACTTACCACAAAACTACAGTAATCAAAACAGTGTGGTAATGGCAAAAAGACAGACATACAGACCAATGAAATAGAACAGAGAGCCCACAAATAAACCCTCACATATATAGTGAAATGATTTCTGACAAAGGTGCCAGACCACTCAATGGAGAAAAGATAGTCTTTTCAACAAATGGTCCTGGGAAAACTGGATATCCACATGAAAAGAATGAAATCAGATCCTTATCTAACACTGTATACAAAAATTAACTCAAAATGGATTAAGGACCTAAATGTAAGACCTAAAACAATTAAACCCTTTGATGAAAACAGAGGACAAAAGCTTCACCACACTGGATTTGGCAATTATTTCTTGGATATGACACTAGAGACACAGGTAACAAAAGAAAAAATAGAAAAATTGGACTTCACAAAAATTTTTAAATTTTGTATATCAAAAGATACTATCCAGGGCTGGCCGAGTGACGCACTGGTTACAAGTTGGCTTGGGACGCCAGCTCTGAGCAGCAGGGCCCCGGTTCGGATCCCACATATGAGGGCCAGTGACACTGCTGGGCTGCTGTGAGTTGCCGGCAACAGTGTAGGCTGCAACCCCTGCTGCAGTGGGCTGCCATAGGCTACAGTGAGTGGTCGGAAGCCAGAGTGAGTGGCCGGCAGCCGGTGTGAGCTTCCAAGAGCCGCTTTGAGCTGCCGTCCAGAGACTGGCGACTGATCTGCCTCACCCGAGCAGAGCTCAATGACGATACCAACATGGGCCAGTGAAGCAATGTCCTCCACAACTAGACTGAAGAACAACAGGACAGCAACTTGTCTGTTCCCCTTCCCCGGTTCCCCAACACTGTTCCCATCTCCCAATTCCCCAATAAAAATCTAAAAAAAAAAAAGGATACTATCCACTGAGTAAAATAGCAACCCACAGAATGGAAGAAAATATTGTAAATCATATCTCTGATGATGGATTAAGGTCCAGAATATATACAGAACTCCTAAAACTCAACAACAAGAAAACAAACAACTTTATTCAAAAATGGGCAAAGGATTTGAATGGACATTTCTCCAAAGGAGATACACAAATGGCCAATAAGCACATGTAAATATGCTCAACATCGCTAACCATTAGTGCTTCCTCTTTGTGTCACTCCTATCAATATTTGCTTAATTCACCTTATTTCTTAATAACCATTTTAAAATATCCACCCTGCTAAGACTAGTCTCTTTTTTTTAAAAGATTTTTATTGGGGAATTGGGGGAGGGAAACAGCGTTGGGGAACCAAGGAAGGGGAACAGACAAGTTGCTGTCTTTTATTTTTAGCTGAGCCATCCTGCCACCTGTTGGCAGCTCAGCGGCAACTCAGTTCGGGCTGGGCATCGAACTGCTGTTGCTCAGAGTTTAGCTCGCACTCTTGAGCGAGCTCTTAACTAACTGAGCCACTCGGCCGGCCCTCTTTTTTGCTGTTCTTCAGTCTAGTTGTGGAGGACATTGTTTCACTGGCCCATGTTGGTGTCATCATTGCACTCTTCCCAGGTGAGGCAGATAGGTCGCCGGTCTCTGGAGGGCTGCTCACAGCGGCTCTTGACAAGTCACACCGGCTGCCGGCCGCTCATTCCGGCTTCTGACCACTCACTGTAGCCTATGGCAGCCCACTGCAGCAGGGGCTGCAGCTATGCCATCCCCGGGGGACTCACAGCAGCTCAGCTCCAGGTGGAGCTGTTGTTCACCATCTTAGCTGCAGAGGGCAGTGTCACTGGCCCTCATATATGGGATCAGAACCAGGACCCTGGTGCTCAGAGCTGGTGTCCCAAGCCAGCTCCTAACCGACGCACCACTGGGCCGGCCCTAAGACTAGTCTCTTGATTTTCACCTCTGCCTTTCCCCATTTTCTTGTTAATTAACCTAATAGTAGTAGTAGTAGTAGTAGTAGTAGTAGTAGTAGTAGTAGTAGTAAGACCCATGGGGAAAAGTAGAGAGAGAAAATTCTGTAAGTCTTCTTGAACTGTCCTTCAGTTTTGTAGCAGTAACATTACATGGGGTGCCCATGCAACAGGGCCCCCAAACCACACATTCACCATGATGTGGGTAACTGGATATTTGCTGGGTGAATATCCCAGTCATCATAAAGCTTGCATACATCATACAGCTTGCAAACAGAGCCCATCAACTGCTTTATCTGGGGTGTTCCACTTGGCATTGATAGGAGGAGATGGGCATTCCCCCTTCTCAGGGTAAACAGACCTTTCAATGGCTTTTATCCAGTCCACCAGGCTGACTGTTCCCTTGGGAGTCACCTCCCATGTGTCTGGATCACTGACAACTGTGATGATTCCATAGGGAGCTGTGGGTCTTATCTCAACCTAGACATGCTCTCCCACTCACTCTGCAGCACTGAAAGCAGAGACACAGCCCCCACACTGGTTACTCTTACAACCCATTTCAGTACTGTTGTTCAGGAAACTGGTGAAACCAATCTACCAAATGAAACAATGCCTTCACACGATACCCTCTGGCTTCTGTAGTTGCTTGGTTTTGCCCTTCCCCCACATTAACTACCTTCTTGGTGACCACAGGTCTTAGAGGTGCTTTCTGTTCTCCCTGAACAATTTTCACCTTGGGCCGTAGTCATTGAGGCCAGTGGCTGAAGCTCAGACTCACTGAAATCTGAGCTTGGTCCAGCATCAAGGTCTAACCCAGCACTCTCTTTTAATTTCATTGTAGCTATTACAGATAACAATAACCAAAGGATGGAATATTTTATCTTTTTCTTATTAGTTTGCGCATCCTTATACTTCCCATGAACCAGCTCCCCAGGAGAGGATTCATCTCTAAATTCCATTGGCAAATTTACCTGTAGTAACTGGGTACAACCAGCTGCAGCTTCATCCATGGGTGACCACATGGCCACCAGAAATCAAAGGCGCCTCACCCCCACCCTTTCATCCTTTCTCTCCCCAAACCACGTTCCTGTGAGCCAGGACTTTATGAACAAACCCTACTTCTCTCACACCAACTGTAATGAGAACCTCATTTCTCGTAGCACCAATTTACCAGGGTTTTACGAGCCCTGTGCCAGGAAATGGGAACAAATATAGATATAGATAATTTTTTCTATTATCTCATACCATGTTTTTCATCAGATTGACAAAACTTACAGTCTGATGATGCCAAGTATTGGCCAGATGTGGGATAGATTAAATTCACAATCTGTTGATGAGTGGCTTTTGTGGTTGCCCATGATGGGATCAATGTGCCCTATAAAAAATTGGTTCAACTGTGGAGACTGATGAGGCCACTCCCACCAAGAGAATATAATGAGATGGATACTCACATGAGGAGGCTTTCAGGGGGGAGCAGAGAAGGTCTGAAATGGCTCTAAAGAGCAAGGAGAGGCTTTCATTGTGACTAGGGGTGAGGCCGAGCTGAGGGCCCCTTCACACTGCCAGGGCTTTCCTGATGTCAATTTCCATCCAGTGCAAAGGAGAGAGCATCAGGGCTTTCTCGTCAGCCTGCCCAGCTGTGGAGCACAAGGGGAAGAGTGAGGCATGCAGCTTAAGGCTGTCAGCAGTCATATGTCAAAATTGGAGTCAGACTTTATTACAGAGTATAAATTAATACCTACACTTCGGAAACCAGTCTGGCAATATTTAATGAAGCTGAAGAGTATAACCTCTGTGGTAGATAAAAGACGGCTTCAAATTCTCTGCTACTCCTCTCATTAAGAGATGGACTCTAATCCTCTCCCCTTGAGCCCGGGCTGGGTTCGGTGACTTGCTTGACCAGTGGAATGTCAGGGAAGTGATGGTTCTGGGACCTTCAGGGCTGCGTCTTAAGAAGCCTTGTAGGACTGGCCAGGTGGCTCAGTGGGTTAGAACGTGAGCTCTGAGCAACTTGGTTCGATTCCCACATGGGCCAGTGAGCTGTGCACGAGCAGAGCTGCCGCTGAGCCGCTGACAGGTGGCCGGATGGCTCGGCTGGTCAGAGCGCGTGCTTTTTTTTTTTTTTTGAGGGCAGTGTCACTGGCCCTCATATGTGGGACCCGAACCAGGGCCGCTGGCCTCCCAAGACAGAGCTCAACCATCGCGCCACTCGGCCAGCCCCAGAGCGCATGCTCTTAACAACAACGTTGCCAGTTCGACTCCCGCATGGGATGGTGGGCTGCGTGCTGCATCCCCACCGCAAATAGTTTGAAAGCGACAACTGGACTTGGAGCTGAGCTTGCGCCCTCCACAACTAAGATTTAAGGACACAACTTGACTTGGAGCTGATGAATCCTGGGAAAAACACAATGTTCCCCTTTCCCAATTCCCCAATATAAAAATAATAATAATAATAAGCCTTGTAGTTTCTGCCCAGCAGAAGTCTGGGAAAATCAAACTGTGAGGAAATCAATGCACGTCACAGGCAGGGGCTGCAAGGAGAGAGATATGCTGTCTGGCCCCAGCTGATGCAGCTGTGCAGCCCAGGTGTCAGACATGAGAGCAAAGAAATCTCTGGATCACGCCAGCCCTTGCCGCCATTTACCTGCAACTGCATGAGGGCCCAGAGGCAAGACCCCCCAGAAGAATCCATCCACCCTCAAAACTGTGAGAGAGGAAACCAAATGGTGGTTTTAAGCCTCTAAATTGTGGAATGATTGTTATGCAGCACGAGAGCACTGGAATACCTCTCCCCACTAACTCCGCTTCTACAATAGATGGATGGAAGCATGAAACTCCCAACCACATGTCCACAGAGATATGTGTACAAGGATGTGCATTCGGATGTTGTTTATAACACTGGAAAAGTGCCAACAGACTAAGTGTTCATTGATAGGAAGTGGAGAAATACAGTGGGGCATAAACACTGGATGAAATACCATACAGCTGTTAGGAGCAAACTAAATCCAAATGCATCATCCCGGATAAATCTCTGAAACCTTCTGGAAAATAGCTGGCTGATTCTTTAAAATAATAATAAGGATCCTGAAAGACACATAGGAAGGTAAAGGGATTATTGTAGATTAAAGGAGACTAAAGAGAAATGACAGCTAAATGCAATATGTGACCCTTGACTGGAATGAGTGACTCAGTTGGTTAAGAGCTGGCTTAGAGCACAAGCTCTGAGCAACAGGGCCATTAGTTCAATTTCCACATGGGCCAGTGAACGCTGCGCCCTAGCTGAGCTGTCCCTGAGCTGCCAACAGGTGGCAGGATGGCTCAGCTGGTGTAACAACAAGATTGCCTGTTCCATCATGGGCTATGCCTACCCGAAACTAAGACTGAACTCAGCGTATTGAGCTGAGCTGCTGCCCGGATGGCTCAGTGGATAGGGCGTGTGCTCTTAACAACAAGGCTGCTGGGTTCCACTCCCGCATGGGATGGTGGCTACGCCCACCCACAACTAAGATTGAAACAGCACCTTGAGCTTAGAGGCCACCAGCTGCCGAAGGGAAGCTAGATGGAGACTAGTACCCTCCACAATGAAGACTGAAGTAGAACAGCTTGGCTGGTCCCCTTCCTCAATCCCCAACACTGTTCCCCTTCCCGAATTCCCCAATAAAATCTTTTTTTAAAAAATAGGCATTACTATGTATTAGGTAAAATTATTGTATCTACAGTATTTTATCAATGTTCAATTTGTCACATGTGATAATGGTACATGATTATGTAGAAGAATATCTGTGTCCTCAGGAAATGCTGAGTCAGAAGCTGAAGTAGCCAGTGGTTTAGCAAAACGTATGCAGGTGTGTATATAGTGTGTGAGAGAGAGAGCAAATGTAGCAAAATGTTCACAATTGTGAGCCTACCAGGAGGCTATTTGTTGTATTATTCTTGCAATTTTTCTTTAGGTTTGAAAAATTTTCAAACCTATTGATTTCACTGATACATACAACATGGATCAATCTCAGAGGCATTATGCTATGCTTATCTAAGAAGCCAAGCACAAGAGACCACGTTCTATGTATGATTCCATTTAGAGAACATTCTGGAAAAGACAAAATGATAGTGACAGAAAGCGGGTCAATTGTCACCAGAGGCTAGCAGTGGGGAGAAAGATTGACTGCAGAGGGTCATGGGGAAATTTTAGGGTGGCAAAAGTGTCCTATATCATGACTATAATGGCAGTTATGTCACTGCATATACGTGTCAAAAACTCATCAATGAAACACTTAAAATTGGTGCATTTTATTATATAAAATTATTCCTTGTAGGGGGTTGAATTGTGTCTCCAAAAAAGATAAATCTAGGGTCAGCTGAGTGGCACATTGGTTAAGAGCTGGTTTGGGGATGCCAGCAGCCCGGATTTGGATCCCACATATGAGGGCCAGTGACACTGCCCTCTACAGCTAACAACAGCTCCACCTGGAGCTGGGCTGTGCGAGCCTCGGCGATGGTGTAGGCTGCAGACCCTGCTGCAGTGGGCTGCCATGGGCTGCCATGAGCGACCGGCAGCCAGCGTGAGTGGCCGGCAGCCAGTGTGAGCTGCCAATGGCCGCAGTGAGCAACCATCCAGAGGCCGGCAACCAATCTGCCTCATCCGGGAAGAACACAATGACAATACCAACATGGGCCAGTGAAGTAACGTCCTCCGCATCTAGACTGAAGAACAAAAGGACAGCAACTTATCTGTTCCCCTTCCCCGATTCCCCAATAAAATCTTAAAAAAAAAAAAAAAGATAAATCTAAGTCCTAACCTCCAGTCCCCAAGAATGTGACATTATTTAAAAATAGGGTCTTTGCAGATGTAAGTTAAAGGTCTCAAGGTGACATCACCCTGAATTTAGGATGGGTCCTAAATCCAATAACTGGTGTCCTTGTAAAACAAAGGAGAGAGCAAGGTGAGATCCAGGGACACAGAGAAGACCCAGAAGGGAACATCATGCAAAGATGGAGGCAAAGATAGAGTGAAGTGTCTACAAGCCCAGGAATGCCAAGGACTGCCAGCAGCACCAGGAGCTGGGAGAGAGGTATAAAATAGATTTCACCATCAGAGCATCTAGAATGAACCAACCTGCCCACACCTTGATTTTGGACTTCTGGCCTCCAGAACTAAGAGAAAACAAATTTTGTTGTTTAGTAATTTGTTACAGCAGTCCTAGAAAATGATTACTATCTCAATAAAGTTAATTTTTTTTTTTTTAGTTGGGGAAAACAACTTGGAAACATCAGGTTAAATGGAAAAAGCAAGCTGCAGAACAGTGCATTCAGTGTGAAATAGTTTATATAAAGATTGTAAATGCTCCCAATAGTACTACCTATTGTTCATAGACTTCGTATATGTCGTAAAAGCCTGGAGGCACCTTGGTCTAGAATTGGGCCATTCTCACTGGGCAGGGTAGGCAGTGGGGCATTCTGCTGGCCTCTGGGTGCCCCACATAGACTGCCCAAAGCATTGTGAGGTTCTAGAAGGCTTCTCTGGGGAGGAGACCCCAAGCAGAGGCTTGGAACATTAGGGGCCCAGCAGGAGCTGGGAATGTGGGGAGGGCATTCCAGGCTGAGCATGGGCCTGGAGGTTCCAGGAAGCCAGTTTGTTTGGTGTCAGCTGAAGAGCATAAGGTGGCTGCGTTCACATTGCCTCTTTTATCTGGACACAGCCCAGCCTCCCTAGAGCTTTTCTTGGGCCACTCTGTCTCTTCTATCCATCTTCCTGTTGGAATCAGCAGGGATGTTGGGAGAAGGCAGCTGGGGGTGGGGAGAGGGGCTGGGAGGCCTAGACTCAGGTCCAGCAGGGTGGCTGGAGGACAGAACTCCTGGGTCCACAGGAGACTGGAGGCCAGAATCAAATGTCTGAAGAGTGACTGGGGGTAGGAGCCAGGCACGGGTCTGCCATATAGGCATAGGCCAATCCCGTCTCCCTGAACAGGTTCATTGTTTGAAGGATATGACCTCATCGGGTTGCTCTGAGGATGAAACACCTCATAACATGCATGGTGAGTCACCTCATGTGGCCAGGCTGAGGATCACTGGCACTAAGTGCTGGCACTTCACCCTCATTTAAACCTCATAATCCTGTGATCTAGGATTTATGGCCCCTATTTTACAGATGGGAAAACTGAGGGCTGCAGAGGTTAAACAGCTAGTGACACAGACTCACATAGCTGGTAAGTGGTCAAACTGGAATCTGGACTGGGACTGTGTGATGCTGCACCCATGAGCCAAGCTCCTTTGTGGTTCATTTCTGGTTTATGGGTTGACGCTCCTTCTGCTCCTGGATGGGCTGTGGACCTCTTGGGAGTTGTGCCTTGACCATTTCATCTCCAGGTGAACCCTGTGCCAGGAGTGTGGCTCAGGGAAGGTGTGCTGAGTGTGGGTAGGTGTGGGTGGGGCCCAGGGTGACACTGGCATTTGGAGGGGGTCAGGCGGCAGCACTGAGAGGAGGCTGGGGTGTCTCCAGGCCTGCAAAGTCCACCAGGTTGTTCCCACAGATGCTGTGGGAGAGCACGGAGGCCCTGCTAGGCAATGCAGCCCTCAGACTCCTTTGCAAAGAAATTGGCCTCTCTACTCTAGGCTGGCAGGAGCCTTGTCCCAGCCCTGCGACCCAGGAGCCCCAGTCCCTAAAACACCTCTCCAAGGAGTCCTTGCACTCATTTTCCCACAAGTCATGAGTCCCAGCTCCCATCTTCCTCCTATTTTTCTAGGACCTGGTCAAATAGGCCCTAGTTCCCCATGATTCAGGCATCTTGACCCCCAGCCAGAGGTGTTCGGGACCCACTGATTCTGGCTGGCAAAGCTGGTTATGCACATCTCCACCCATCTCCACAGTCAACAATGTTATGTCGGTAGCTTGAAATCAGCCATGGAGGGAGTATGTATACTACAGAAATTGGCAAATGCAACAAATCCAGGCTTTGTTTTTCCCAGACGGCCTGTTGTTAAATAGTTATCAGCACACCACTGCTCCCAGCCCTCTATCTGTCCCTGCTCACCAGGCCAGGAGCCCCTGTCACAGAAACCCAGGGAGCCCTGGAAGTCTGAGGAGACTTGCGACAAGCTATAAGGCCATGGCTGGGGCATCACCCACCTGCCAAGGCTGTACTGGGTTGGACCCTGGAACCCTCCAGTCTCCATTCTCCATTCCAAGGCCTCTGTACCACCCTGGAGCACAGCACCCAGCTCTGCTCAGCCTGGGAACTGAGAGCCCCAAGCTGGGAACCACACAAGCAAGTCGCTTTAGCTGTCCTCGCCTGCAGCACGGGTATCAGTATGACAGCACACACCCTAAAGTCACACTTCTACAGGTCACATTCAACTTCTGTCCATGTGACCCTAGGGAAGTTAGATCTTCCCTGAGTCTCAGCTTCCTCATCTGTAAGGTAGGGATAAAGTAATTCCTGTTTCATTAGGATGTCATGAAAGTAAACAAGTTGGGCCTATAAAAGAGTTGACTTAGCAGAGTGCTTAATGTGTGAGATTTGTTGTTATTATCATTGTTAACAATTTCCTATCCCAAACCACCATGAGATATCACCTCACACCTGTCAGAAGGGCTATCAATAAATCACTTCTGGGTATTTACCTGAAGAAATCCAAAACACCCATTTGAAAAGATCTATGTACCTCTATGTTCACTGCAGTATTATTTACAATAGCCAAGATATGGAAGCAACCTAGGTGTTCATCAGTAGATGAGTGAATAAAGAAGATGTGAGGTAGATATATAATGGAATATTACTCAGTCATAAAAAGAATGAGATCTTGCCATTTGTGACAACATGGATGGACCTAGAGGGTATTATACTAAGTGAAATAAGCCAACAGAGAAAGACAAATACCATATGATTTCACATATGTGTGGAATCTAAAGAACAAAAAATACCCAAAAAAACAAAAACGATACAGAGAACAAACTGATGGTAGCCACATGGGAGGAGGGATGGGAGATGGGTAAAAAAGGTGAAAGGGATTAAGAAGTACAAATTGCCAGCTATAAAAATAGTCACGGGGGCTGGTCCAGTGGCACGTTGGTTAAGAACTAGCTTGGGATGCCAGCAGTCCTGGTTTGGATCCCACATATAAGGGCCAGTGACACTGCCCTCTACAGCTAAGATGGTGAACAACAGCTCTACCTGGAGCTGGGCTGCTGTGAGTACTGGGGGAAGGCATAGCTGCAGCCCCTGCTGCAATGGGCTGCCATAGGCTACAGTGAGTGGTCAGCAGCCAGCGTGAGCTGCCAAGAGCCGCAGTGAGCGACCATCCAGAGGCCGGCGACCAATCTGCCTCACCTGAGAAGAGTGCAATGATACCAACATGGGCCAGTGATGCAATGTCCTCCACAACTAGACTGAAGAACAAAAGGACAGCAACTTGTCTGTTCCCCTTCCCCGGTTCCCCAACACTGTTCCCCTCCCCTAATTCCCCAATAAAAATCTTAAAAAAAATAGTCACGGGGTTGCAAAGTACAGAATAGAGAACATAGTCAATAATATTGTAACAACTAGGAATAGTGCCAGGTGGGTACCAGAATTATTGGGGTGAACACTTTATAAGGTATACAATGTCTAATCACTCACTAGGTAGTACATCTGAAACTAATGTAATATTGTATGTCAACTGTAATTGAAAAATAAATTTAAAATATATAAACAAATGAAAAATAATTTCCTATCCCACAGAAGAGTTGCAAGGGGAAAGGAGTAGACCTCGATACTCAGCATGAAGTCTGCACACAGTAGGTGCTCAATTAATGGGCCCTGTTTCTGATGGCAGCAAGATGGGCCAGTGTCTGACCTGGGTTACAGTGACTTTCCTTGGGCTCCACCCAGCCATTCCGGCCACCAGGGGGCACCCCAGCGCTGCCAAGGGCACCGCCCCCTCACCTGTGCCAGCTGTGCACCTGGCGCCGCTTCCGGAAGAGAGGAAGAGAGGATCGGGGACCGCGGGGATCTCCGAGGCAGACCAGCGTCTTGGGGTGAGAGCCTAGGGGGCGCCGAGGACAAGGGCCTTACAAGCCTCAGGCAGGACAGAGCCCGGGCGAGTTAGCGTGGTTGGCTGGGTGGTAGGGGCACCAGGAATGACTCCTGGGGCTAGGAAACAGGGGAGGCTGGCAAGAAGGAAGCTGGTGCCTGGGGCTGGGGGGTCGAGGGGCCTGGGGCCATGACCCCTGGGTTGAGGTGCTAAATGGTAGCTCCATGCATGAGGAGAGAGAAGGAGGGACGCCCTAAGGTCTCCAGAGCCGGGTCAGGCCCTCAGGGGACTCTGCATGAAGACCCCCTGTTCAGGCCTGAGAGCAGCTGGATTAGGACTACAGCGACACCTGGGTCTGGTGACTAGGGCTGGGCTAAAGGGAGGAAAGGGAGGGACAGGTTTTGTGTGTGTGTGTGTGTGTGTGTGTGTGTGTGTGTGTGTGTGTGTGTTGTGTGTCCCAAAGGACTGGGGTGGAGGCTTGTACCAGGGGAGCCCTGTGTGTCCTGTCCCTCTGGAGCCCCTGAACTGCCAGGCACTGGGAAGCCCTAGGGAAGTGCCACCAGGCTCCTGGCTCCTGTCCCCAGGGGCGGAGCAGGGAGTAAACAGAAATCTGGATTGGCAGGGCAGCAGTCACTGCCCCAACCTGTTATCTCGCCCTGCCCTGGTTGGGCCTGACACCCAAGGCCCTGGGAAACTGAGAATCTGGGGCCAACATACCAGGAGGGGGTGCTGAGGGTCTAGGCACCTGAGTACTGAGGGGTGGGGACCAAAACCCCTGGGTCCTGAGAAAACAGAACTGGGCCAGGATACCTAGGCGGGCATCTGAGTCCTGAGGAGCTGGGGACCTGGGCTTCTGGAAGAGGAGGGGGTTGGATTACTGGGGACTAAGGAGTCAGGACACCTAGGTTCCCAAGGCCCTGTGTTCTTGGAAGGAGAAGGGTGTGGACTTGTCCCTGAGTCCTGAATCGCTAAGAACCTGGGTTCTGGGAAGAGTTTTCTAGCTGGTGAGGAGCTGGGAGGAGGGGGACAGGAACTCAGTGGGGTGGCCCGTGTCCCAGAGTCCTGGGACAGGTTTCCTCAGGGCAGAGAATGACTGCCAGAAGCAGAAGGCAGGACAGCCCATTTCCTACTTCTCTCTGCCTTGGTTTATTCTGGGGACATTAATGGAGCTGAATGGTCAAAACGCAGATCATTAACCCTTCATGGCCCAGGGAAGCCCCGGCTGCAGGACTGGGCAGGTCAGCGGGCTGGTGAAGAAGTAAGGGAGGGCCAGGTCGTGGCCAGGAAGGGGTGAACCCCAGCTGCAGAGTATAGTATCCTGCAGTTACCTGTCCTCACAGACCTACCTGTCCCCACAGATGCTGCAGGCACCATGAGCTCCCCGGAAGGGCCAAGCTTCCCATCGGGGCTGCTCTCAGGGGGCATTTCCCCCAGTGGCGACGAGGGTTTCTTCCCCTTCATGCTGGAGCGACGGGACTCATTCCTGGGAGGGGGCCCAGGGCCTGAGGAGCCGGAGGACCTGGCCCTGCAGCTGCAACAGAAGGAGAAAGACCTGCTGTTGGCCGCGGAGCTCGGCAAGATGCTTCTGGAGCGAAATGAGGAGCTGCAAGGGCAGCTGGAGACGCTGAGCACCCAGCACTCTGAGCGTGAGGAAGTGAGCTGGCGGCAATGGCGGCAGGCAGGAGGCAGGGGTGGGCAGGAGGAGGACTGGTGGCAGGGGAGGACAAGTGAGCAGGGGGAGGAAAGCCAGGCAGGAGGACACTTCTGGAATAGTTCAGGGCTGGACCCCGTGCCCCTGGCAGTGTTGTCCGGTGGTTAAGAACACGGGCTCTGAGGACAAATCAAGACCTACATTCAGGCCCCTGCCTGGCTGTGTGACCCTGGGCAAGCAACTGGCCCTCTCTGAATCTTGGGTCCAGCTCCTCAGCAGGATAGTACAACCCCAGCCAACAGTTACTGTAGGCTAAGCACTTTCTATGTATCATCTCAGTCAATTCTCACCCAACTCTATGAGGCAGAAATAGTTCTTCCCTCTGCCCAGGATCTGTCGTCAGCCACATTGTTACTCTGGGGTCACATCTGGCACCTAAACACCCTGGACTCCCCTGATTCCTGGATCAATGTCATTGGCCCCAACTGCTGCCCTGAGCCCAACCTGGGTAGCTTATTGCCCCGTACCTCTCCACCAGGCCATCTAATAGACATCTCATCATAAGTGGCACTTTTGATTATGACCCCATCACCCACTGTCCCCATCCCAGCTTCCCACCTCAGCACCAGATCATGAGCGTCTCCATAACTCATCTCTCACATCTACTTCTAAACCACATTCTGAGTTTACCCACTCCTCATCATCTCTGCAGCCTCCATCACCTCTGCCCCAGACACTGAAGCTGGTCCCCGGCTTCCACTCTTGCTCCATGGAGCTGATTCTCCATGAGAGAGCCAGAGGGATCTTCAAAAATTACAAATCAGATCATTTCAGTCCTTGCTCAGAATCTCCCAGCGGCTCCTCATCACACTTAGAATGAAAACAAACCCCTCACCAGGGCCTAGAAGTCCCCATGGGCAGCCTCTCTGACCTCAGCTCCATGTACCACCCCTTCTCCAACAGATCCTCTTTTCAATTCCTGAGTAACCCAAGCTCATTTCCTCAGGGCCTTTGTACTTGCTGTTCCTTGTGTATAGCCCTCTTCCTTCTTGCCCTGCAGAAGTCAATTCAGACATCACTGTCTCATGAAGGAGCCCCCACTCCACCCTAATTCTCTTCATCACTTTCCAAGATTTCTTTATAGCCCTACCATCCCACCCAAACTACCCAGTTTAAGCATGCGTCGATTTGCCTCAGGCCCTCTGGAGTCTAAAGTGTTTGAGGCAGGGAATTTGGTGGTCTCACTTACTGCTGACAGTCAGATCCCAGAACAGAGCTCAGAAAACTGGATGGATGGATGGATGGATGGATGGATGGATGGATGGATGGATGGATGGATGGTGGATGGATGGTGGATGGATGGATGGGACATGGAAATATTAAGGCACTTGCCTGATCACAAAGTAGCAGCAGGGCTGGGCACTGGCCAGTACAAATGCACCCCAATCCTGTGGGCATAATCCTACAGCTGTGTTGCCCCCACAGTATTTGTTTAAGAGCTTGGCTGCCTGGGTTGGGATCCCTGCTCTGCTGACTCACTGTGTGTCCTTCCTTGAGCAAGGCATTTCACCTCTCTGAGCCTCCATTTCCTCATCTATAAAATGAGGATATTAATGATTCTAATTTTAGTGAATTAAATGAACTAGTACAGGTAAAGCACTAGCACAGGACCAGGCAGGAATACTGCTAATAACTGTAACAGCTACGGTTAGCATCACCTTCCAGCTCTGAGAGTCTAGAGAGTGGGGGCCAACCTCTGGCCCCCCAACTTGCCTGCCTCCACAAGCTGAGCATTTGGGTGTGCCAGGTGCGTCCCCCCGCTAGTTGGACAGGTTTTGGGGAGTGCAGGCAGAGGCCTGGGGCCCAGGTGGGGCTGGCCAGGGTTAATTAGAGGGAGCTGGCCGGGAGGAGCTGGGGGAGAGGGCCTGAGCCTAGAGGCTGAGCCGAAGCTCAGTCTCCAGAGCCCCTGGGACAGGAGTGTGTGAGGCCATGGGTCGGGGCTTAAATTCTGCCAGACTTAGGCGCCAGAAACGGCGCCTGCGACCTCGTGTCCAGCACAGGCAGCAGCCAGAGGTGAGTGGGCATCAGAGAGCCACACCCCACCACCCAACAGCCTGAGGTCAGCCCCTCCTGTCTGGCCTGGAAACCTCTCTACTGCTCCAACCTCTGCCTGCCTTCTGAGTGCATTTCATTCTTTCTGTTTCTTCCATGACTTTTGCTTTCAGGCCTGTCTCAGACCCTCTCATTCTTTGGGTCTCAGTCTCTCCCTCTTGGTCTCTTCATGTCTGTGCCAGTGTCATCTCTTCCTCTCTCTGACCCTCTATCCCGGCCCCCACAGCGGCTGCAGCAGGAGAACCATGAGCTCCGTCAGAGGCTAGCAGCTCGGGGAGCTGAGTGGGAGGCCAGGGCTGTGGAGCTGGAGGGGGACGTGGAAGCCCTGAGGGCCCAGCTGGGGGAGCAGCGCTCGGAGCAGCAGGACAGTGGGCGCGAGCGGGCACGGGCCCTCAGTGAACTCAGTGAACAGAACCTCCGGCTCAGCCAGCAACTGGCCCAGGTGAGACAGCCCTGCTCCCAGGCCAGGGTGGGAGTAGACTCCTGGGTCCCGGTGGTGGGGCTGGTTGCCCTGGGTTTGGTGCTGAGGTTTGAGCCAGCTGAGAGCTCCACTGCCTTCCCCTCCCCAGGCCTCCCAGACTGAGCAGGAGCTTCAGAGGGAGCTGGATGGCCTTCGGGGGCAGTGCCAGGCTCAGGTCCTGGCTGGGGCAGAGCTGAGGACACAGCTGGAGAGTCTGCAGGGTGAGGTGAGTGCCAGTTAGGGCTGGGGCCTGTTGAGCCAGGAAGACTGGGCTGAGGGCTACCTGGAGCTGGCCCAGCACCTCCCCTCAACTTGGAAGCCTTTCCCCAGAACCAGATGCTGCAGAGCCGCCGTCAGGACCTGGAGGCCCAGATCCGAGGCCTGCGGCAGGAGGCAGAGAAGGGCCAGGGCAGGCTACAGGCAACCCATGAGGAGCTGTTGGTACTGCGGCGGGAGAGGCGGGAGCACAGCCTGGAGGTGACCAGTGGGGTTGGGGTATGTGGGTACATCCAGCTGGGGCCTTGGCCGCTGCTTCAGGTCTTCCTGGGAGATGAGGCCAGAGCTGGGTCACTGGGAGCACCAGCAGCTAGGCCACAAGAACATAGGCATTAGCGCAAAGGCAAGTGGGAGCCATGCAAGGGTATTAAGCAGGGGTAGTACACTTTTAGAAAGCACCATTTTAGAAGCACCAGAGCCAGGCAGCTGGGAGGTCAGGGAGGGAACTGAGGCTAGAGCTCAGGCCAGAGATGATGGAGACCTGAACCAGGTCTGGGGAAGTAAAGACGGAGAAAAGGGAATGAAAAGAGGCAGAATGGTCTGATGTTTGAGATCTCAGGAGTTTGTGCTTTGGGGTTAAATTTTCTGGGTTCTTATCCCAGCATCCCTTCTTATATTGTGGGATGCCCAACCTCAGTTTCCCCATATGTGAGATGGGATGGTAAAGGCATAGAGCTTTGGTGAGGCACTGAGCACAGCACCAGCTTAGAAGACAACAAATGCTGGATGATAGCAGTCAGTGAGAGAAGTTTGACTGGTCGGGGGACGGGGCGGGGCTCTCTTCGAGGATACCTGGGGGGTGCGGCTGGAGGGAGGGTAATGGGAGTCTTTAAAGCCCGGTCGCCCATCCGCACCCTGCTTTATAGGCAAGGAAATTGGTGTCCATGGAGAGGAAGTGTGAGGCTCAAAGCTGTTGAGGCGCGCAGATGCACGGGACTTCCTAGATCTCCGCAGCGCGCCGGCGCCCTCTATGGGCGAGTTGCGGGATGCGCGCGGCGGAAGCACCTGGCTGATTGGGCATGCTTGTCTGTCTGCCCACGCTTCTGTATGTCCGTCCCTACACAGCTGGAACGTGCGCGCTCCGAGGCCGGGGAGGCACTGAGCGCGCTGCGGAGGCTGCAGAGGCGCGTCTCGGAGCTGGAGGAGGAGTCGCGCCTCCAGGACGCTGACTTGTCAGGAGCCTCGCTGCAGTCAGAACTTGCTCACAGCCTTGACGGCGACCAGCACCAGAACCAGCACCAGAACAAGGATGGACACAGAGACGCCCTGGTGAGCTCGCGGCCCTCCAGCCCCAACGTGTGCCATACAGGGGGACTGCAGACTCCACTCCTCTTCCTTTTCCCACGAGATTCGACACCTCACTAATTCCTTTGGTGAACAGACCCCGGAGACCCAAGAGGCATCCAGTAACCAGACTTTGCCCCAGGAGGAGAGCGTGGAGCCTCCCAAGAAGCGAACATCCCTGAGCCCAGGGGAGATACTGGAGGAGAAGGAGGCGGAAGTTGCCCGGCTGCAGGATGAGGTGTGTGTGTGGCAGGGAGTGCATAGTGCTGCATGCAGAGCCCCTGCAATGTCAGTTTCTCTACAACTCGGAGCTTTTGTCCACTAATCAATCCCCCTCTTCCTGGATCGCCCTTCACCCCAATAACCTTGTAGTCATGCTTCAAGAGCCAGCCTGTATGCCACCTCTTTCAGGAAGAATTCCTGGATTGCATCTCCTCCCCCCCCCCCGCCTTAGTCCCACCTCCCAGTGTTTCTTCATGCATCCTTCCTGAAGGCTTACACCACCCAACTACCCCTGCACCAGCCTCGGGGCTCAGAAGATTCATATCCAGCATAGGGCCACAGTTGCCTGGGGTGTTTGTGGTGTTTGTGGTGCAGGCAGGGGAGGGCTGGGAGAGCTGGAACCCTGGCTGCCCGGAGGAGCAAGGGCTTGGAGACCCGGAGGCCTACTTGCCTCTCTGCCCCTTCCCCTGCCCGCAGATCGAACTGCAGCGGGCAGAGCTACAGTCCCTGAGGGAGGAGCTGCAAAGGCAGAAGGAGCTGAGGCAGCAGGAGGACCCCGAGGAGGCCCTAAACAGCGCCCTCTCGGACAGGGAGGAGGCTGTGAACAGGTGAGCCTGTCCCTGCACCTCCCCAGCGGGGCTGCAAGCCTCCAGGGCACTCAGGTCCTTCTAGGCCTCACTCATGATTTGGGTTATAATTATCCCCACTCCGACCCAGGGGCCCTCTGACTTCTTTGATTTCGCTCTTAGCAGTCTTGCTCCCACCCGGGTCCAGGAGCCCTCGCCTGGTCACTGAAGCCCCAGCGCCCTCGTACCTCCTCACTGCCCCTCTTACTTGCAGAGTTCTGGAACTGTCCCTGGAGCTCAGCCGCGTCTCTCTGGAACGGGACTCCCTCTCCCGGGAGCTGTTTCGCACCATCCGCCAGAAGGTGGCACTGACACAAGAGCTGGAGGCCTGGCAGGTGAGGGGGCGGGGCCAGATGGGCGGGGCCTACGAGGGGCGAAGCCTGTGTGCTGACCCGCCCCTCCCTCCCGGCTGACTTGCCCGCAGGACGATATGCAAGTGGTGATTGGGCAGCAACTGCGCTACCAACGCCAGAAAGAGATGAGCGCGGCCGCATCAGTTCTTCACCGCCCGGCGCCTCGCTTCTCATTGGGCCGGGGCCCTGGGCCCGCCAGCGGCTTCTTCAGCAACTTCTTCCGAAGGACCTGAGGGCCGGGCCAAAGGACCCGCCTCTGCTCTCTCTGGCTCACTTCTCCTTTCTGGCCAATGGAGTGACTGACGGGGTGGGCCCTGGTTGTCTTCCAAAGGGGGCTGGTGCCCTCCCAGCCCTGGGAGGCTGGACAGGAGCTCATCGGGAGTAGGGACCAGCTTTGGGGGCGAGCGGCCCCAGGTGGGTGGCAGGGTGGCAGGGGCAGGTGAGGAAGAGCTATCTTTTTTTTTTTTTTTAAGAGGGCAGTGTCACTGGCCCTCATATGATCCGAACCAGGGCCGCTGGCCTCCCAAGCCAGCTCTTAACCACTGCGCCACCCAGCCGGCCCAAGCTATCTATTTTTTTAAATCTATTGTAGGTCTTATCTTTTCTAAGCCCCCTGGCTCTGACATGCTCCAAGGTGGGGATAGGTATTTATGCATCAAGATCAGACAGAGTAATATATAAATCATTACACCGACTTGGTCTCCATTCTTGGGAAGAAAGTGCATGGAAGAAAAGCCTGAAATTTTATTTGTAAAAAATAAAATAAAAAACAGTCCAGACCCCTGGGATGGGGGGGAGGGGGAAGGGTTTTGCCAGATGTCAGAAGGACAGGGAGAAAGCACGGTAGCCCAGATTGGTGAAGACATCCACCCGGCAGCTGTTGCCTGCAGCTGTCAGCACCTGGAAGCAAGAGGCGGGGTGACTGACCTGTCCACACACCCCTGGCCTCCCAGCACTCCCACAGCTCCATGCAGGACCCACCTTGCACTCAGGTGCCGCTGGCTGCTGGTTGAGGCTAAGGTTGAGCAGCCCTGGGGAGGAGCCAGGCACCTGGGCCTTAAGCTCCCCACTCAGCTGCCACTGGTTGACACAAGGGCCCTGGCCAGCTGACAGAATCTGTGGAAGGCAAGGAGGGGCTCAGGGGACAGGGCTGGAGGCAGGGACTAGGAACGGGTGCAAAATGGAGACAGATGGCCTTACCAGGTCCTGGTAGAAGGTGACGTGCTTCTGTGGTGCTCGTATGGGGAAGATGGTAGTGGGCGTAGAAGAGCGGAGGTGCCAGAGGGTGAGTGCTGGGCCCCCTCCACAGACCTGGGCAAAAAGGTGGGATCCCCAGCCACTGTGAGCCACAGGCCCTCAGCTGGTAGGGCCTGGAGCTGCCACCCCATCCCACACTTTGCCAGGCTCACCATCCAGTCTGAGTCAGTTGCCAAACATCCAATCCAGCGCCCATTGTGGGGCCTTGAGCACTCCTAAGAGGGAGGAGGGCAAAGAAAAGGGAGGTGAAGATGCAGAAGATGCCCAGGGAGAAGGTGGGAGAAGGCATGGGATGTGCCCTCACCTCGTGCTTATAGACCTCGACTGTCTGGACCTCCTTGGTGGTGCGGAGATCTGTGAGGGAAGAACCATGAGACGTAGCCTACTTATCCCAGCCTCCCTCACCACCATCTTTCCCTCTAACCAGAGAGTCCCTTACCCCAAAGCCGCACAGCCCCATCCTCGCCACCTGACAGCACCTCAGGGCTCCGCTCCCGCAGTGCCAAGCAGTGGATATAGTCTGTGTGGCCCAGGAGGGCCCTCTGCAGGACAGGAACAGTGTCAGAACGAGATCCAGAAAGAATGCCTCCCACCACCCCACTGTGACTGCCCCAGCTCCACAGCCCTCTCACCGTGAAGCTCCCTGTCTCAAGGTCCATTGTATGCAACTGGCAGTCTCCGCCTGCCAGGATAAGGGAATTCTCCTGCAGAGGAAGACAGGGTGGGGTCAGCAGTCAATGTCAAATCAACAGGAACAGGGAAGGATCAAAGGTTGGACCAAGAACAGGGCAGGGTAGAGACCTAATTACAAAGGGTTCAGACCTTGGGGACGAGAAGCAAAGCATTGATTTCTGGTACTTCCAGGCTGGTCCTGGGGGAGGGAAAGGGGGGTCAGTTCTGGTGAGGCAGCACCTGCACTCCCACGTGCCCTTTGCCCACATGGCTCTGGCTTACCTGTATGGGGGCTGACGACGCCACAGCTCCTTACAGCCCTTAGTGGAGGGAAATAATGAGTGACCTCAAAGGTTCTCTCTGGAGCTGGGTGCCCTAGTACCCCTCCGCCAGCTCCACACTTCTTACCTTCTTGAGGATATCTGCCCAAAGCCAGGCCTTCACCTCCCCATCCCCAGCGCTGAACATATGTCGATCAGTGGAGACCATGCTGTAGACGGGCCCATCATGGGCTAAACGGAAATGCAGAACCTGAGTGACCCCATCTTGCTCCCCTCCTCCACCCTGGGGTCCTCTAAGCCAGACTCAATGGCCGCACCCACCTTGGAAGGTCACTACGGGTTTTTTACTTTCCTCTTTGGCCTCGGAGCTCAAAGCAGCAGACAAGCTGAAAGGTGAGGGGAAGAGAGTCTGAGTCAGAGACAGGGGACCTCAGGCCTGGCAAAGCCAAGTGCTGTATGGGTGGTGGGAGCAGAGGCGAGGGTACCTGAAGATGGCTATCTGCCCATAATTGTTGCCAGCCGCCAGGAACTTCCCACAGGGTGAGACACTCTGAGAGAAAATAGTCATGTGCAGCCGCTGTAGGGCCTGAAATACTTCCATCTGTGGGGAGAGACTGGATGAAGACTGTCTGGGACCTCTGATCCACAGAGTCCTTCCTAGTTCCTCTGCTGCCAGTTCAGCCACTGCCCAGACTTCTCAGCCTCCTCTGAGGCCCACCAAGGTGGGCACCTACCCATACAGTCCCGGGGGGGTTCCAAGAAGACGGTTAGGAAGAGTGGAGTTGAGACATGATGCCCAGTAGGACTTTGAACAAGCACCCAGCCTCTCCTCAAAGTTTCCTCAATTGTCAAATGAAGCTCACAGGAGATTCTGTCATGATTGGATGAGCTACTGTATATAAAGAGTTTGCACAGGGATGCCTCGTACAAAACGCATAAACAGTGGCTCTATTACTCCAATACAGAAAAACGTACTGCCTTCTAATTACTACTCTCTGACTTTCACGTTAGGCCCCTGAGGTATTTCTGGGTTACTCTTCCACCCCAGGGTCAGAGTCCGAATCCCACCAACAGCCCACGCAAAACAGGGCTCAAGGCACGATTGCTTGCCCGCCCCTTCTAAGCCGGACATGGACTACAAACCCCAGAAGGCACCGCGTACCACGCCCGTCTCACCTGACCCAGAGGCACAGCCTGCGGCACAGCTCGCTCCATCTCGAGAACTACAAGTCCCAGACTGCTCCGCCGCGTGCAACGCAACCTCACGAGTCCGGACGTGTCTCTGAGCGGCTCACCGTCACTGAGCTTCACTGGTCCGATACCGCCGGTCGGCTCGGCGCGAAGGCGGCCGCGGAGTACCGCCAGAGCTCCAAGAGCCGAGGTGAGTGCCGTGAAGATCCCCGACACCAAAAGGCTCCCACCGCAGCTCCGTTACGCCGGATCCCCTCCCCCACCCCCGCCGAGTAGGCCCGCCTTCCAGCCCCTCGCCGCCCGTCTTCCGCGCCTGCGCGAACCTCACTGCTGCGCGCGCCTAAAGCCACGCCCCTCGCGCTGGGCCACGCCTTGGAGGCTCCGCCTGTTGCCCGGATCCCACCTCTCTACCCGCAGGACCCCGAACCCAATGATCCTTCAGCAGCCTCTGGAGCGAGGCCCCCCAGGTCGGGCCCAGCGTGACCCGCGGGGCGCCTCGGGGGCGGCTCGAGGCCTGGATGCCAGGTGTGTGTGTGTGGGCCCTGGGTGGGCCTGGCCCAGGGGAGCAGGAGCTTTGGCTGGGGGCTCAAGGCTGGTATGCAGGATGACACGCGGTGGGGCGAATCAGCAGGGCTTGAACGGGAGCTGAGACCAGCTTGGAGACTAACGAGGCAAGCTGTTGAATGACCCGGAAGAGGGGGGGTGATTTAGGTGTCAGCTGAGAGGGATTGGCTGGGGGTTCCGGGCTGACGCTGCAGGCTCAAGCGGGCAGATCATAGGGATGGGGCCAAGAGGGTGGGGTGCACCTGGTTCTTTTTTCTTCCCAGCTCCCCTCTCCGAGGAGCTTTGCCCATGAGCACCAAACGGCGCCTGGAGAAGGAGCAGTGAGTTTAGGGGCAGGGAGGGACTCCCAACAAGACCTCTCACCTCAGGTCCCCATCAGCCTGCTTGCCTCCCGGTCTCTCCCTAGGGAGCCCCTGCGCAAGCAGTTCCTGTCTGAGGAGCATATGGCCACCCACTTCTCTCGACTCAGCCTGCACAATGACCACCCTTACTGCAGCCCCCCTATGGTTTTCCCCTCAGCTCTTCCCCCACTCAGGTAGGCACCATCTACTATCTGCCCTCTAGGCCTTCTGGGGAATCACGCCTGGTCTGGGAGCCAACCTCCAGGCCCTGCCTCATCCTGCTATTTTTAGCTTCTAGCCAACCTCTGTTGCTTCTCATCTTGGCTCCTTAGAAGGTGCCTGCAGCCCAGTAACCCCTGGGGACCTGAACCTGGGGGGGTGGCTCTGCCAGGCTAGCCTCAACCCTGTGCTGTTATTTCCTTTTCCAGGAGCCCTGGCTCTGAGCTGCTTCTCTGGCGATACCCTGGAAACCTGATCCCTGAGACCCTCCGGATGCTAAGGCTGGGGGACACCCCTGCCCCCCACTACCCTGTAACCCCAGCTGGGGACATAATGGAGCTCTAAGTTCTGGCCAGCAGTACCCCTGCCTACCCTCCTTTCCAGTAGGGGAGACCAACACCCCCGTGAAGGGACCAGCTGCCCTGCTTTTCCTTCAGACCAGGCCTCTGGGCACCAGGACCGACCCCCAAAAGAGGACACTGAGCCCAACAGAACCCTGAGGTGGGAGGAGCAGGAGGGACAGCAGCATGGGAATGGAGGCATGCCCCCACCCCCAAACTGAATAAAGATTGCTGAGCAGAGGAATGCTTTAGTCTGCAACTAGGGGCCTTTGGGAAGAGGGAGCAGAGCTGGGGCACTGGATGCTGGGGTTTCTCCTCAAGATCTTCCCTGGAAAACGGTCAGGGCCTGGCCAGGTCTTGGCAGGCGAAGCTCAGACATTGAGAATGTGTGAGTCAGAGCCTCACCCCCGCCCCCGCGGCTGACTCACTCCTCCCTCCAGCTCTGAGAAGTCAGGCTGGGGATCATGCCACTCTGAACCATTTAAAGTTAAAGATTCTTTTATTAATAAATTCTCCCTCTCCAAACTTTATCCCCAAAATAAATATCTCCCCCCCTTTGAAGGTTGGGGGGAGGGCAGTGTCTTAGGGCCAGCCCCCCTAGAGGGCCAGCCCCTAGTGTTAGGAACAGGTCCTTAGCCCCCCAGGCTGAGACCCCAGTGCTGGAATTTCAGCATATCTGAGTGGGTGGGGCCTGGTGTTGTGTCTCTCCCTCAGGTCAGACTGGCCCCCAGGCCATAGGGTGGGGACCCTTGTGCAAATGTTGCAGTTCCTTAGTGTCAGCTGTCTGATGTGAGCCAGCTCAGGTCTCATTTTCTGTCCTGTAGCCAGAGACAGGGCAGCCAGACATCTTGAAGCCTCCTCTTAAGCCTGGGTCCAGACCTCAGAGAAATTATTCACCCGTCCCCCACCCTGCACACCCCTGTGGTTGGAGCAGCCTGGCTCTGTCTGTGTCTGGGATGCAGGGGCTGGCTCTAGAATGAATGAATGAATGAGTAGGCGTGGCCTCCTGCTGGCAGGGGATGTTCACTGTCACTGGATCAGTGCCACACCAGGACAGCCCTCCCCGCCGGTCTCCTCTATGGGGGCTGCAAGATAAAAAGAGGGGTCGTCAAGAGCAGGAAAGATGGTAAAGATTGATGCGGGGGGGACAGGCAGGCGAGCCAGGGCACACTTACTGGTAAATTTCTCTCTCCTGCGACACCGTCTCCAGACCAGGAAGCCGGAAAGCAGCCCTAGTACAAGGGCCAGGCTCAGTGCTCCCCCCAAGATGGGCCACAACAGCTGGAAGGTGGCTGGAGGGGCCGCAGCACCTGGGGGTAGGGCTCAAAGTCACACCTAGCCCCTCTCCAGACCAGCCCCACCCCCTAGATCTGAGCCACAAGTCTCCCCTACCGAGACCCCTACCCAGATTGGAGACGCCTCCCCACTCTCGCCCCCCTCCACATTAACTCCCCAGATCTGAAGCTCCCTGCCCCCCCATCCCAGCAACACTCTCCCCCAGTCTGGCCCCGCCCCCCACTCACAGCCCAGACAGAAGTCGCTGTGCGGTCGCGCCGGGCACGACGCGCAGTCCATACACTTGTCGAGGTCTGCACTCCAGGAGCTACCGCGAGAGCAGGGGGTGGTGCCTGAGGAGGGGGCCGCGGGTCAGAGGCTGGGGGCGGGGCGGGGCTATTCTGGGGGCTGAGGTCAGGGTCGGCAGGCTCGAATAACGTGAGTCACTGACGCCCTCCTCCCGCATTCCTCACAGGTGACCGCACGGCCCGACCGGGACACGGCAGCGCGGGGAGTCGGGGGAGAAGGGGGGGCGTAGCGCGGGAGGTCAGGTCCCCACAAACCCCCCCCCAGCCGCCGGCGGGTGACTCATTCCTGGGCATCGGGCCCGACCCCGGTCCCTCCCCCCGCATAGCTGGGCACTGAAGTCACCGGATGGAAGGGGGCACCCCACATGTTATGGGGGCACAGACCCCCGTGCTTCTCAACATCCCCTCCCGACTCTTCGGTCACTGGGGCTGGGCACACCCGGTATTGACCAGGCTGGGGGCATGCCCCCTCACCGGACCAGACATCCCGCCCTCAAACTTTCTCCACTTCCGAGTCCGGACTTTTAAAGACAGAGATTTCCCTAGTTGGACTGGCGGGAAACTGAAGCCCGGACTGAGGATGAGGCTCAGAGCGGGATGGGTATCTCCCGTGGCCAGGGAGCGCGGTGTCTGGGGACCTGACCCCGGATCCAGTATCCCCCCAGCTCTGCTCGCTCCTCTAAGCCCCAAAGCCGGTCCCGTTCCCGGGCCAAGGGTCCCCCGGCCCCCACGCCCTCCAGCCCAGTCCCTGCTCGGCGCCCGGTGTATACCTGGCACCCGCTCCCCCGCCGCAGGGCACAGCAGCGCCAGCCCGAGCCACAGTACCAGGAGCAGCAGCAACGGACGTAGCAGGCCAGAAGTCATGGTGAGCGTCCCGCGGGCGCAGCCTTCTGCTACCGCCGCGGGCCTCGGAGACCGACAGCGTCAGCCCCGCCCCCGCCCCCGCCTTCCGGGGCAGACCCCTCGTCTGGGCCCGCCCAGCGGCCCGCCCCTGGGCGCCCCGCCCCGCCTGGCCCGCTAAGTTCAATCGTTTGCTCTACAAACACCGTCCTTGTGCGCGATCTGCTAGGACACAGATCTGGCTGCCCTCTAGTTGCTCGGGTCCGGGAAGTGTGTGTATGTGTTGCGGGGCGTAGGGGGGAATCAGACCGAAACACCCATTGACCCATTGCGAAGATAACTGCAGCTCTCTTAAGGGCCCCGGGGATATAATAATAAACGTAACAGAAATGATAACGTGTCCTTTAATTTCTACCTTAGGACTTAGTTATCTAGTAAAATGCGGGCTTGTCTCCATTTTGCAGAGTATGAAACTGAGGATCGGGAAGGTTAGGTTAATTCCCGAGGTCATAGCATTAGCACTAGTAAGTGGCGAAGCCCAGGCCCAAGTTCCACGCCCTGCACCTAGACCTGCTGCGGGCCCCGACGCCAGCCACTGATGTCCCCTCAGCCGGGTCAACTGCAGACGCTGCAACCCCAATCTCCAGCGCCCCCGGCTGACAAAGTTGGGATTCGCGCGCCCGCCGCGGTCTGGACTGGGGTCCCTGCCCCTCCCGGGGGCGGTGGTCCAGTGACGTCATTGCCTTTTAAGACCCTGCCTCCGCCCCATCTCCGCACTCCGCAGACTCTTAGGAATCTCCGCGGATTCCTTCCTTTTCAGGTGAGCCTGGGGGCAGTGTGCGTGTCGGGGTGAGGGAGGAGATGGATGCCTCCAGGAGTGGGGTGCTGGGGGTGTGGCCTGCTGGAGAACTTGGACTGATCTGGCTGCGGCCACCAGGCCGACTAATCCTTGGGCGCGGGGCTGCACTGAAGCCGCCGAGCAGATCGAGTCCTTCTGCGACTCGGGAAGGGTTAAATGCTCCTCCTCCCCTCCCCTGGGACAAAGGCACCGAAACCCGGGCTCCCCTCCCCCACCTGCGCTGCTCTCTGGGGCGCGCGCCCCTCCCCCTCACCTGCCGGAGCGGACCCTTGGCGGACGCCGCCATTAAACTACCCCAGGCTCTCGCCTCCCTAGGGCTGGGGTAGGGGCGGCTGAGGACACCCACCTTCGGGCCGGACTCCGAAGACAGGTAGGGATCGAGAGCAGGAAGGGGCTGTCTCGGACCTAGCCGAGTCCATAATGTATGGAAAGGGAGTAGGGTCGAGGACAGCGGAGAGGCGGGTGCCTAGGCCAGAGTGGACCAGGCCCTAACCCGGCCAAAAACCTGGAGGGTGGACAGGCGAATGGAAACCGCGAGGGCTGGCCCACCCTCCCCAATCTCTCCCGAGCTCCTCAGCTCGGCCCAGGTAAGGGCCCTGCACAAATGAGAAATGGGTGGGGAGTCTGCACTCTGGTCACACTGCTGGGCTGGTGCTAGGTTTAGGTCTAAGCCCTGCGTGCGGGGGACCACCTTTGGGCAATGGAGAACCATAACAGGACCCTGAATAAAAACTGAACCCCGTGGAGACCTCCAACACTAAGTGGGATGTAAGGGGAGATAGGTGCGGGGAGGGCTGCCCAGAGGAGCTGGTTCACTGGATAGACACCAAGGATTTTAGCTCCTTTTAGGGTTGTTGTGTCTTGAGGGGATGGCATTTTGGGCAAGAATACACAAGAAAATGTCCTCAACCTTGAGGTAATGCTCTCTGGGCCCTAGGAGAGGGGAGCAGGACCCAGGGAGGCAACTAGTGGCCTTAGGGAAAGAAGTTGTTTTGTTTGGGCGGGAGGGTTTTTTTTTTTCTTCATCTTTTCTCTCCCCACCCAACCCCCCAGGGATTGGCTGGGGCTAGGCTGGGCTGGGCTGGGTAGGGCCAGGCCAGGCCTGGTAGAGACTGGTGGGCCACCCAGGACACAAGATCTCTTTAAGATCAAACTGATAATCACCTGCCTGGGGTAGGAACAATATTGGGGTGAGGAGTCTGGACACTTGTTGGGTGATGGGAAGAAGCTTGGATCTCTAATTTTGGTGTTGAAACTGACAAGTTTTGAGTCTGAAACTCATGGCTCCCATCTCCCATCTATGTCCAACCTCCCATCTATGCGCCCTGTGGAAAACACCTGTAAACTGTGCTGTGTTCCTTCATCCCCTTTTTGCCACTTTGTTGTTTGATACAATGTATCCAGAGTAGTTGAGGCCAGGACTAGCACTTGCACAGGATTAATACTATCTTTCATTTGCACTCAAAACAGCCAGAACCAGGTAATTACTTATTCACTGTTGTAAGCCATTGCCACAGAACCTGGGACAAAAAAATACTAAAGCATTAAATGTTCATTTTGCCCATAAGAAAATGGGGCTCAGAGAGCATCCCCTGCCCATGTTACAGGACATGGTTCCCAACTCCCAGGGCTTACACTCTTGGTGTCCCGTGTTCTGTGTTACCATAGCACATGGCATGGGGGTCAGCAGTCACTGGGAACAAGGAGTCTGGGCCTTAACATTACTCTGTTCTGTCACCCCGTGCAGCTCCTCTCATCCTCAACCTCGCCATGGCCTCTGCTGGTCTGCAAATCCTGGGGATCGTCCTAACACTGCTTGGCTGGGTGAATGCCCTGGTGTCCTGTGCTCTGCCCCTGTGGAAGGTGACTGCCTTCATCGGCAACAGCATTGTGGTGGCCCAGGTGGTGTGGGAGGGGCTGTGGATGTCCTGCGTGGTGCAGAGCACAGGCCAGATGCAGTGTAAGGTGTACGACTCAATGCTGGCACTGCCCCAGGACCTGCAGGCTGCCCGTGCCCTCTGCGTCATCGCCCTCCTTGTTGCCCTGGTGGGCCTGCTGATCTACCTCGGCGGGGCCAAGTGTACCACCTGCGTGGAGGACAAGGACTCCAAGGCCCGTCTTGTGCTTACCTCTGGGATCATCTTTGTCACCTCGGGGATCCTGACCCTGATCCCCATCTGCTGGACCGCCCAGGCCATCATTCAGGACTTCTACAACCCCCTGGTGGCAGAAGCCCAAAAGCGAGAGCTGGGGGCCTCCCTCTACCTAGGCTGGGCAGCCTCCGGCCTTTTGTTGCTGGGCGGGGGGCTGCTGTGCTGCACCTGCCCCTCTGGGGGATCCCGGAGCTCCAGCCATTACCTGGCCCGATACTCCGCAAACACCCCACGGGCCAACTCTCAGGGGCCCTCCGAATACCCAACCAAAAATTACGTCTGAAGTGGGTAGGAGAACGGGGCTCCTTTGACACTGGAGCCTCCCCCCTGAGCTGGAGTCATCAACGTGCATGATAGCTTCAGGGTTGCTTTTATTATCTTATTTTTGCTTTATATTTTGGGTTTTTAGTTTTTTTCCCCCCCCTTTTTAAAAAAATTGATTTGATAACCACCAAATCAGGAAGAAACTCCGTGTCCCACCTGGGCTCCGCTGCTGGCTGTTTCTCACCTTTGGATGATGAAACCAAGGAGGCAACACTTCAGAGCTTCTGGATCTTTCTCCACCCTGGACATTCCCATCTTGGAGGCCAACCTGGAGCTGTGGCCCCAGGGTGAAGGCCGCTTGCTGGCTAGGTGTTTTTGTGACAAGATGCCTTGACCATCTGTCTCCGAGAGTTCCTGCTGGTGTTGGGATAGGGCCTCCCTGAGCTTGCAGGGACAAGCCCTACCTTTCTGGTCAGGCCTTTGGAACCAGGGCTCTTGAGCCTCAAATGGCCTCGAGAAGAGCAGGTGATAAGTTACCAAAGAACTGCCTACTTCCAAGGCTACTAACCTCTGGCTCTTCTATCCTCATTCACATCCCAGCCATGCTGTAGACCCCGGACCCTCTCACCTCCAGCCCCTGCACACTTCTTGCCATGCCCCTCCCACACTCACCAGTTTTTACTAAATAAAGTATGTTTTGTTACTTGCCATTGGTGTTGCTGGGGGAGCTGCTGAGTTCAGCCTAGTGCGAGGAGGTGAACACCCTGCAGCAGCTCGCCTCCTTTGTTTGCCTCCCTGCCTTGCATGGCCTGAGTGAGGCTACTACCTACAGGGCAGGACCTGGAGCAGGCCACCAGGCTTTCCCTGCCCAATCACAGATCAAGGCAGGCAGAGGTACAAATTCTGCATTTATTCCAGGGATGGGGACAGGGGGACTGGGCTGGGCCTCTGGAAGTGGTGGCGGCCAGGCTGAAGGGACCAACTCCGGGGCAGGCAGAGCATGATCCTCTCCTTGTTTTAAGCCAAGGCGCTACTGCCCTTTGGGTGAGGCCCAGGTTCCAGGTGCAGGGAAGTCCTCAGAGAGGAAGAGGAGGAGAGCTAGCCTAAGTCCTGGGTAGCAGAAGAACTGGTCAGGAAAGGCAGGGGCAGACCAGGAGGTGGAAACCCCACTGAGGAGGGTCTGAGCTCAGCTAGGCCTGGCCAGAGCTCCTGGAAAGTCAGTTTCACCTGGGGGAAGGGTTGACGGTAGAAGGCAGGGTCACAGGGCATCCATTACTTGGTCAAGGCTCTGAGCAGCAGGCTTCCGGGGATGCCCTCCACCTCACACATAGTCCCTCTTGTCCATTCCAGATGTCCCCGAGCGGGAGGGGATGGAGTAGCCCAGCCTGGGTCCACGGGGCCGGTCCATCTGCGGTGGGGGGCACGTGCAGCAGAGGAGGCCCCCACCCAGCATGAGCAGGGCAGCTGCTGCCCAGCCCAGGTAGAGGGAGGCCCCCAGCTCCCGCTTGAGGGCCTCAGCCACCAGGGGGTTGTAGAAGTCCTGGATGATGGCATGGGCCGTCCAGCAGACAGGGATGAGAACCAGGATGCCTGAGAGGAGGAGGATGACTCCCGCTGTGAGCACGATCCGGGCTTTGGCGCCTTCGTCCTCCACGCAGGTGGTGCACTGGGCGCCCGTGATGGCCACCAGGAGGCCGAGCAGGGCCAGCAGGAGGGCGATGACGCAGAGGGCGCGGGCAGCCTGCAGGTCCTGGGGCAGTGCCAGCATTGAGTCGTACACCTTACACTGCATCTGGCCTGTGCTCTGCACCACGCAGGACATCCACAGCCCCTCCCACACCACCTGGGCCACCACAATGCTGTTGCCGATGAAGGCAGTCACCTTCCACAGGGGCAGAGCACAGGACACCAGGGTCCCCAGCCAGCCCAGCACGGCCAGGGTCATGCCCAGGAGTTCCAGGCCAGCTGAAGCCATCTGCCCTCTCTTTAGGTCTTCTCAGCCCTCGGCGGCTTGGTTAACAGAGTCAGTCAGACACTGCCAGGTAGGGATCTTGGTGCCCGGCAAGAAGGGGCAGTCAGTGTCCTCAGGCCAAGACAGTCCTCACATCTGTGGGCCTCTTGCAGAGCACCTCCTCTCTCCGTGCCCCTCACAAGTGTATCTCCGGCCCACAACAAATACAAATCAGTCTCACAGTCCTGCTCAACTGAGTGGCTAGTGTCCTCTCCAGGGGCCCGTGGCCCATCAGTTGCTCGGTGGTTTCTGCTCCGGCCACTCTGCAGTCACGTCCTGGCCGCTGTCTCAACAACTGCACGGAACCCTCCCTCTACCAACCCACCTTCAGGCTGAGGAGAGCCTCATCCCCTCTGGCTGGCACAGGTTCACACTGAGCAGTACACCCTTGCCGGGTGCCACCTGGTGACTGCTGGCTCCTAGTTGCAGGCGGGGCTTTTTAAGGCCTAGACAGGGGAGGAGCAGCGAGGCTGAGACTGGGGAAGCAAGCACTACAGGGAGGGGGCGGGGCTGGTGTGGGATTGGGGGTGGGGGGGCTCAGGTTCAATGCGGAGATACCATGACCAGGAAGGGACTGAGGTGGAAAGAACATCCATGCCTGGAGAACCCAGGAACAAAGGAATGAGGAGACTGAGACAGCTGGGGAGGAATGAGGGGGGCAAAATGTAATTGGCTCAGGACAAAGAAATGCAGGGTTGGGGGGGACTCAGCCTGCCTTCCTGAACCTCCTTCTCCTCCTCCCCCAGACACCCCTCCCCTGCTGTCCTTGCTCTCCCCTGCCCCCGGTTCATGTCATGATATAAACGCACCCCGGTTCCCCCCAGTATCGTGCACCCCCGCCTGTACCCCGCCTGCTGGGACTCTCCGGAATTCGATCTGTCTCCAGTCAGCCCAGTGGCTCTGGCAGCTCCCGAGGGAGGGACCCCGCCCGCACCGTTTCCCCGGCGACAGGTGCCTGGAGCCTAGCTCAGGTGGCATCGTCCAGGCAACGGCCTAGAAAACCACCCCCTCACTTCTACCTCAGCTCAGGTGTGCCCTCTCTGAAACTAGGGACTGAGCAAAGTTGCTGAAGGTCTCTAGAGGCCAGGGGATAAAGAGCCTGTTGTGGAGGTGGGAGAGGGGCACTCAGGACCTGGGGTAAAAGGGGAAGAGTAGCAGGGGCAGGAGCCCTGGGTGGGGCTGAAGCCCAGGACCCCACTGTCTCATCCATGGGGAGTGAGTGACCACTCAGGACCAGGATAAGACATTGAGCCCTGCCTCAGTCCTCAGGAAAGACCCTTGGAACCCTGTGACTCCCCTCACAGGGGGCAGCCTGGATGTCACACAGACCATGGCTCAAATCCTGACCCCCACTTGGGACACATCATGGAAGGTCATGGTCCTTAGCGACCTTGGGTCAAAGACCCTCTGAGAAACCCTGGGGACCCACAACTATGAACTCCTCATTTGGGGGGAGGAGTCATGAATTCCCTGAAGCGCCTCCTTGGGTGCTAAGAACTGAGGACTATTGTGTGAAAATGGACGGAGATGCTGATGAAATTTCCACTTTCCAGGGTGGTTGAGGGGATTCTCAGAGACAGTGTTGGGCCCCCACCTGGGAAAGCTTCTCACCTCCACTCCTCCTGAAGAAGACCAGAGGCCTGGCTGTCCTGGGAGGAGGTGCCCCTGGACAGTGCCCAGGAGGGCTGGGAGGACCCTACACACACACCTGGTCACTGCACCACTCTACTGCCCTGGGGGCAGGGAGGGCACTAGGTGCTTCCTCACCTGCTCACTGGGTCTTTATTTATAAATGATTCTAACTTCAGTTGGGTGCATTGCTCTGGGAATGGGTTTTAGGATATTTTTGTAAGAGAGGTTTATACTTTCATCAGGTTTGCAAAAGGGTGAGTGACTCCAAAAGCTTGAGAAACCCTCCCGCTACAATGGGGGAACTGAAGGCAAAGCCAATCAGCAGGTCTGCAAGATGAGCTCCAGTGATTGGGGCTTCCTCCATGCCTGGTGTCTCCCCAGAGGGCCACGGGGCAGTGCTGTCCAGTATGAAGCAGACCTGGTGGCCCCTTGATGCCTGAGGACAGAGATGGGGGTGCTTATGACGGGGCTGTGATGGGCACCAGGAATGTTGGGCCAGGTTTGTCCCACTCCTCCACCTCCCCCACAACAAGGCCTCAGATTTCATGGGCGGAGGGGGTGGCTGAAAAGAAGGGCAAATAGAAGCAAGCCTTTAGTGAGCTCCCTCGATAGCTTTTGGGGCTGCCAGGAATCCAGCCCCACAGGTTTGGGCAGGTGTCAGGCCACTCAGGTCTCTGGAGGGACCCACGGACCTGCCCCCAGGCCTCCCATCCTGGAGAACCCCAGCCCAGGGCCTCTTCTCTCCCCCAGACCCAGAGCAACAACCCACCTCTTGCCCTGGACATAAAGTGACCAACTCGTCCTGATGTCCTGACTGACTTGCCCAGGATATTCCATCTGAGCACTGAGTCCTGCAACCTGGGGAAACCAGGACAGTTGGTCAGCCTGCAGTCAGGCCTTGCTTTAAGGGCCTGCCAGTTCCACTGTTGTGACAGGGCCCGTGAGGGGCTGCACACGCGGAGTAAGCTTCATGCCCCAATATGGCACTAAGAGGACCCCATTTTTTTTAGATCTCAGTTCTCTGGCTCAACATATCTATTCTCAAGCAGAGGGAGACCCCAAACACCCAGGGCCTGGTCAGCGACATGGGAGGTGTGTGCTCAGAGTATGAAGGCACCCCCTTTTACCCTCCACCTCCAGAGACCAACCCCTGCCACGCATGCCTCCAAGATGGCTGGGTGGCTTTGACTTCTTTCCACCTGTCTCCCACTTCTCTCTTTGGTGGAAATTTGTCCGAAATCTAGGAGAGGCTGGAAGGGTTGGTCAGAGGAGCTACCCACTGTGGGGGTGTGCAGCAGAGGTCGGATTCCCAGGGCACCTAGGCAGGAATGGACTTCTCGCCCTCAGCCCTCCTTAGAAAGAGGCCAGGAGGCCCCAAGCTCTCTCTTGGGTTCCCTGATCCATTTCAATTCAGTTGGATCTGGGAACTGAAGGGTTAAAGTAGGGGCTTAAGTAGGGACTGTGAAGGCGCTGGAATGCCATTGATATGGAGAGGCAGGACCCCCCCCCACTACAGTTAGCATCTCAATGGCACTTTAACAGGTCCCCTTGAATCCCCAACCCCAACTGCCCCCACCTTGGAAAGAGATAAGGGAGAACCTCCCCCACCGTGTTACCCTGAGGAGAAACCCCAGGAGTGAACAGCCTCGCCCTCAGCCAGCCCCTGCAGGGAGGGACAGAATTGGACTGGTCTTTGTTCTCTCTGGGAGGGCGTAGGGGTGGGAGGCCCAGGTAGGCAGAAGAAACTGGAGCTCAGTTTAGATAGGGGTAAAGCGGAAGTGGGTTAACTGCAATCCCATCATCTATCTCACTTTTTTATTGGGAAGTGTGGCCCAATGACAAAGGAGGGGAACTAATGATCACCATATCCTCTGTGGAGCTAGGATGGGTCAGTGGGTGGGCTTGGGGGCTGCACAACAACCCTAAGATTAGCATCACCTGTTGCTTCGGGGAGGGGCCCGAAGCTCCAGGATTATATGTAGAAAAGCTAGTCCTGACTCCTGAACTGATAGGTTTGGATCAAACATTGAGGTCCCGTAAAAGTTCTCATTGGTTTTACAACCCGTTTTACAGACAAGGACACAAGCTCAGGGAGCTAAGGGAACGTGGCCAAATGTGCATGCGCAAAGTAGGACAAACCTGATGCAACCCTAGACCCTGACTTCAAAGCCGGCTCCTTGCCCAGCGCTGCCCGCCGAATTTCCAGGGGGTAATTGGGGCCTCCCGGTGCATTTCTCTGAAGGCTGTAGCAAGGCCACCCCAGGGCTGACACTCCCAGGGTTACCCCACCTGCATCCTGCCCCATGCCTCTGGAGCCAGCCGTCCCCTTCTTCCCTCCACTCCTCGTAAAACCGGGAAGAATCCCCACTGAGAGCCACATCTGCATCTGATTCGACAGGAAGCCACCCTCCACCCTGGCTCACTTTCATAGAGTCCGTGTCCCTGTGTTTGCTTACCACCTGCATGGGCAGCTTATTGGACTCTGGGTCAGACCTAGTATCAACCCCACCCCAGGACCTCTACGGGCAAGTCACAACTGCCCTAATCTTAGGTGCCTCCTGGCTGTAAAACAGAGAATTCTGCCCTGCCTGCCTCTAGAGACACCAAAGGCATTTGCTCAGGCTGCCTTGGGGATCACTATAGGTATAGATATTTTGTTAAGAGCATAATGGTGTTTCACTTATAAACCTAGGCAGACTCCATTGATTGGGTAGCAGTTAACTTTATTACCAGTCATAATTGTCATCTTTCACCCAGCTGCAGTTACCCATCTGGAGTTTTGTTTGTTTGTTTGTTTGTTTAAAGATTTTATTGTGGAATTGGGAGAGGGGAACAGACAAGTTGCTGTCTTTTTCTTCTTCAGTCTAGTTGTGGAGGACGTTGCGTCACTGGCCCATGTTGGTATCGTCATTGCGCTCTTCCCAGATGACGCAGATCAGTCACTGGCCTCTGGATAGTCGCTCACTGCGGCTATTGGCAACTCACGCTGGCTGCCCACCACTCACTGTAGCCCATGGCAGCCCACTGCAGCAGGGGCTGCAGCCTACACCGTTGCCGGGGCTCCCAGACCAGCTCCAGGTGGAGCTGTTGTTAGCTGTAGAGGGCAGTGTCATTGGCCCTCATATGTGGGATCCGAACCAGCGCCGCTGGCATCCCAAGCTAGCTCTTAACCAATACACTACTCGGCCGACCCTGGAGTTTTTTGTAAAAAAAAAAAAAAACATTATTGGGAAACTGTGTTTTTCCCAGGACCCATCAGCTCCAAGTCAAGTTGTTGTCCTCCAAGTCTTAGTTGTGGAGGGTGCAGCTCAGCTCCAAGTCCAGTTGCCATTTTCAATCTAGTTCAGAGAGGCGCAGCCCACCATCCCATGCGGGAGTCAAAATGGCAACCTTGCTGTTAAGAGCACGCATTCTAACCAACTGAGCCATCTGGTTTTTATTTATTTATTTTTTGAGGGCAGTGTCACTGGCCTTCGTATGTGGGACCCAAACCAGGGCCACTGGCTTCCCAAGCCAGCGCTTAACCACCGTGCCACTCGGCTGGCCCAACTGAGCAATCTGGCTGCCCACCGGCAGCTCAGCTCAAGTAATTGTCCTCAATCTAGTTGCAAAGGGTGCAGCTCACTGGGCCATGTGGGAATCAAACCAGCAACCCTGTTGTTCAGAGCTCACGCTCTAACCAACTGAGCCACCTGGCCACTCCCCCATCTGGAGTTTTGAGGGTGGGGTTGCCCCCTCCTCAACTTTGTCTTCTTGAAGTATACACATTGTGTTGTTCTTTCTGTTTATTGTCTGATCCTTAGCTGAAAGGGGAGTGGGGGCTATAGGACCTAAAGTGGGTGGAGGAAGCAGCAGGCCAGCCGGAATGGGACCTTGGCCATAATTCAGCCAAGGGGACAGACCGCTCTATTTTCTTCTTGAAACAGTGAGAGCTTCACCAAGGTGCCTTTGGCTCCTGCCCAGGGACTCCAAGGGTACCCAAGGCTCTGGGTCAGCGAGGGATAGGACCTAAAACACAGTAAGGGATGTTGGGAAGTCAGTTCAGGAGTTGGGCCAGCCCCAAAGGGGAGAGAACACTGCCAATATGGATTAGATGGTCCCTCACACTATGTCCAGGTCGTAGGCCCTGGAACCCTGTGAGTGTGGCCTTATCTGAAAAAAAGGGTCTTTGCAGATGTAATTAGGTTAAGGATCTCAAGATGAGATCATTCTGAATTTAGGGTGGGTCCTATCCTATATCCAATGACGGGTGTCATAAATAAAACAAAAACGGAGATTTGAGACAGACACAGGGGAGGTGGCCGAGAAAAAAACCAACGCAGAGACTGGAGTGATTCAGCCACAAGCTGAGGAAAGTCAGGAGCCACCAGAAGCTGGGTGAGGCAAGGAAGGATCCTCCCGTAGAGCCTTAGAAGGGAGCACAGCCCTGTGACACCTTTACTTTGGACTTCTGGCTTCCAGAACTGGGAGCAAATAAATTTCTGTTGTTTCAAGCCACCCAGCTTGTGGTGATTTGCTACAACAGTCACAGGAAACTCACAGACTGCCTTTCTTGCTGGTCAGTCCCAGGCTCTCAGAGGTCCCCCAAGGTCAAGTTGGCTTCCTGATACCATTCCTTAGCTGCTATAGAAGAGCCCATTGAGATAGGACAGCTGCCTGGTTACCTGAGCCCAAGCCACCTGAGTAACAAAGGGAACTTTATTCTGAGTTGTAGGCATGCGCGGGAGAAACTGGCAGGGTGGGGTTGGAGGGCAAGTAAAGATGAGGGGAGAACAGGGGATTCCTCTCATGACTAACGGTGAGAGCTTTTCTGTCCCAATGGGATGACTTCACAGCCCTTCCATGTGACACTCCTGCTCTAGGGCCCAGTATCGATTGTCTATCAACACTGCTGTTTTCCTGGTGCGCCAGGCCTTCCGGACCCCAGGATCTATTTCAGTTGAAAGTATGACTTAAGACTTGGAAGGCGGGATCCGAGTTTCCAAGAAGCCATACAAACGTAAGCGGAGGAGGGCCTTCGCGATGGCATCCAAACGCTTTATTTTACAAGAGAAACTTGAGATATATTGGGCACCCTAATTAAAGCATTTTAATCTTTTGTTTTCATTTTCTCAAGCCACGTGCCGTAGGTCCCCCAGCCCTACCCGCCCTTATCACCAGCCAGCTTATCAGCACAGGGGATGAGCTACAAGCTCAAATAACCAGGCAAGAGGCTTACTACAGGGCAGAAGAAGACGGCATAAAGACCCTAATCCTAACATGAGTTTCCTTTCAGACTTGCTCCTTCCTCCCCCAAACGTGGGCTCCTCTTCTGACACCCACTCCTTCTTCCCCAGACCGGTTTCTGACCCACGCCTTCTGAATCTGCCGGTGGGTAAGATGAGAAGGAGCACAGTCCCGTGTCCAGGGAGTAGGAGGGCTGCCTACTCACCCGCCCGCAGGAGGGCCAGGGGGTCAATAGGGCGGCCACAAGAAGAAGTGCGGGGGCGGCAGCGGCGGAGGCAGAGGCGGGGGAAACACGGGCAATGGCCAGGGGTCGCTAGGCACGGGCGGCGACACCAGGGTGAAGGACGAGGGCCGTGCAGGCAGCGGCGGAAGTGGCAGCGGGGGCGCCTCGTCCATGAGGGGTGGGCGGCCGCGCGCCCCCACGGGCCCAGGAGTGGCGACGACAGCAGCCTCGGGCAGCGGTGGCAGAGGCAAGTGCCCGGACAGCGGCGCGGGCGCGGGCAGACGCGGCAGGTGCTGCAGGGCGAGAGCGCCGGCGGGGAGCGCGGGCGCGTAGGCGTCAGGTGGTAGGTCGGGCAGCGACAGGTGAACGATGGGGCCCCAGGGCGCCAGCGGCTCGGGTCGCAGCGGGAGCGCGGGTAGCGGGGGCAGCTCGGCCAGGGCGAGCGCCGAGGCCGGCGGCGGCCCGGGTATCAGGTCGGAAGGCAGGCCCGGCAGCGGCGGGTGCGGGAGGGTCGGCGGGGGCGGCGGGGTCAACGACAGCGACGCGCGGGCCCGGCCCAGCCGCGAGTGAGCGCGGGCGCGGCCGAGCCGCGGGTGCGAGCGGGAGCGGGAGAGCCGCGTAGCCAGCTTGGCCTTTCCTGCTGCGCCAGGGCCCTGCGCGAGCCGCGGCTCAGGGCCTCATCCCTCCGCAGGTGTCCACGCGCCGCAGAGCGGACAGCGGAGCCAATCGGAGCCTCACGTTCCAGCCAATCAAGAGCCAGTGCGCTGGACGCGTCTCTCCCGCAGGCTGGGACGAGCTACCCCTGACAGCCAATCAGAGGAAGCAGCGTACTCTCGTCACGGTCTTTCTCTCGCTCGGCCCCATCACTGTGTGCTATCCCAGAGACCAGAGCTACACACGCGCAGCGGGCGCCCCCGCCTGGCCTGAGCTGAGCCTCTGCAACCCCTTCGCGGCCCCGCCTCGCGCCCGAGGCGGCCAATGAGGAGTGGGTTGTTACTTTGGGTTTGCTCCTAGGGATTCCCGACTGGTGTGCCTACCTGTGGATCAAGATCTACGCAGATTTGGGCAGGCTGAATGGCGCGGTGGTTAAGCCGCTGGCGCCGGTTCGGATCCCACATATGAGGGCGAGTAACACTGCCCTCTAAAAAAAAAAAAAAAAAAAAAAAAAAGATCTACGCAGATTTCCATTTAGTTATCGTATAGAAAAGATAAAACGATATCAACTCAAAATCAAAGTTGGACATTTAGCATTTGTTAACGTTTGTAAGTACAGTTGTAAATGACAGGTGATAATCAGAAAAAAAAGAATGGTCAATCTATTTACATCGGAATATAGAAACGTTTACTAGAACGATATAAGCACACTTCTGGATGGTTAGGAAGACATCACCCACTGCCCTCACTGAGGCAGTCTGCTCAGTGGCCCCTGTGCCTAGATGTTGGCTCTTAACCCTATTCCCCAGTGAGGAGATGATGTAGTTTATTCCATGTCTCAAGGAAGAGAAATACAAGATGACACACTTTGGATATTTTTAGTTTTTTTAAAAAAAAGGTTTTACTGGGGAATTGGGGGAGGGGAACAGACAAGTTGCTGTCCTTTTGTTCTTCAGTCTAGTTGTGGAGAACGTTGCTTCACTGGCCCATTTTGGTATTACCATTGTGCTCTTCCTGGGTGAGGCAGATCGGTCGCCAGCCTCTAGACTGCTGCTGCCAGTGGCTCTTGGCAGCTCACGCCAGCTGCCAGATACTCATGCTAGCTGCCGGCCACTCACTGTAGCTTATGGCAGCCCACTGTAGCAGGGGCTGCAACCTAAGCCGCAGCTGGCAACTCACGGCAGCCCAGCTCCAGGTTAAGCTGTTGTTCACCATTATAGCTGTAGAGGACGCAGCATCACTGGCCCATGTGAGATCTGAACCTGGGCCCTGCTGCTCAGAGCTGGCGTCCCAAGCCAGCTGTTAACCAGTACGCCACTTGGCCAGCTTGTAACTGGTTTTTTTTGTTTGTTTGTTTTTTGAGGGCAGTGTCACTGGCCCTCACATGTGGGACCCGAACCGGAGCCGCCAGCCTCCCAAGCCAGCGCCCAACCATTGCGCCATTTGGCCGGCCCTGTAACTGTTTTTTTAAGGCATTTGAAAGCATTCAGTAACCTGAGACATTAAATGTCTGATTTATTCATTTCCAAGAGCCCTTTAAGTGCTTAGGAAGCAATTACTGGTTGGATTTTCATTCTCCCCACCCCCATCGTTAAGAGATCAAGTAGATTATATGTGTAATTGTTCGAAGTGTCTAAGGGAATTAAATTAATCAGGCTTGTAAGGCACGCTAAATATTTACGGGGGTGTCGATCTGTCAAATTTATATTTATCATTAATCAAAGTATATAAAAGTGAGTTTTACATCCAAATTATAAGATTAATCAGCATAATGACATTCAGAAGCAACTGCAAAGGCTTAAGGAAAAGGAGATTTTAGTTTAATAACTTAAATAGATTATAAATTAAGACACAGGGGCCAGTCAAGTGGTGCAGTGGTTAAGAGCTGGCTTGGGATGCTAGCGGCCCCAGTTTGGGTCCCACATATGAGGGCCAGTGACACTGCCCTCAAAAGGCCAAAAAAAAGGGCCGGCCGAGTGGCGTGGTGGTTAAGCGCTGGCTTGGGAAGCCAGAGGCCCCGGTTCAGTCCCACATATGAGGGCCAGTGACACTGCCCTCAAAAAAAAAAAAAAAAAGACACAAATAATGCACAAGTCCCCTAACTTGGACGTGGCTCCCCCACTAGATTGTGACCAAGGAATCCCTCCTCCCCAAGAGCAGGCCTGAACCTGTCATGTTCTCATGGTCTCTTCCATTGGGGCAAAGCCCCTGGCACACAGCCACACTGTTTGTTGAATTAATGAATAAGGTGCAGGGTGGAGGCTGTAGGCCCAATTCCCCCTCCCTCCCAGGCAAACAGAGGCAAACAGGAACGCACAATGCCTTTATTAATACTTCCAGCCTGCAGGAGACTCCAGGCTACAGGTCAAGCCCAAGGATCTGGTCATCCGTGCCCAGCAGACCAGGCTCTGGTACAGAGGTGCTCAGGATGGGCAGTAGATTGGCTCGGATGCTCAGCATTTCCCAAGAGGGCAATGGCCTGGGAAGAGCGAGAGCAGGGCCCTGGTGTGGTCTGCCACCCCGTCACCTTCTGGGAGGTGGAGCTGAGCCCTTTCCCTTTTCTGGCCTCTGAGGTCAGTCACTTAGCTGACACCTACAGGTGGCCTGAGAGCCAACCATCCCTCCTCCCAAGGGCTGGGGGCATCCCCCAGTGCAGCCTGGGAGAGTGACAATGGTGGCACAGGGAGAGTGGGGGACAGGGCCCATGACTGTGTTCCCTCTCACCTCCGTAGCCATTTTCCAGTGGGCTGCTGCTGCCTCTCTTCCCCTCAGGACCCCCTAAAGTACACACAGACAAGCCAGGAGACTCAGGTCACAGGAGGACTTTGGAGTGTTTCTGTTGACCCCAGGCCCTGGGAGACCCCCACTCACCAAAGGGCCTGGGGCCCAGCTCTGGCCTCAGCTGCCCATAGGGCCCTGGGGGGAGGGACAGAAGGTGGGAGCACTGAGTTCTCGATGGCCCTTGTTCTGGTCCTTCACCTTCCGTGTGAGTCCAGGTTCCGGGCTCAAGCTCAGGGGCCCCTGCTCTACAGGCCCCTCCTCTGGCCCCATACATTCCGGCCTATCCCATCTTGGATCCCTCCTACCCCCTCTACCACAAATGTCCCCCCATCTCTGTAGGGCTGTGGGGCGGGCCTGGATCCAGGACCCAGCTCCCTAAAGCCACCTTCTCCCTCCCTTCCCATGCTCTTGCACACACCCCATTACCTGGCTGGCTCCCAATCCCTGGATATGCATCTCTGGCCCCATATCCAGGCTTTAAGGAGGTCTCCCAGGTTTGGAGGGAGTGCCAAGGAGAGCCCCTCAGGGCCTCGGCCTGACCTGCAGGAGGAGAGCTGGCATGGGAACCCCTGCCCACTGGAGCTGGACATCCAGCATGCCTCATTCCTCCCAGGGCCTCAGAGCCCCCCACCCACTCAGCCTGATACCCACAGCTACTGCCAGAGTTCACTCTGATCCCTGAACTCTCATTTCTTACCATTTCCTTCAGGGGCTGGAGCTCCCACTTTGGGGTACAATAGCACTTCCTCGCCATACCCTGTAAGAGATCCATGTGATTTCTGCCCAGCCCCTGATAGTCCCTGCTCTTCGCCCCCTGACTCTGCCCCCTCGGTCTGACTCACCGTTCCTAAAGCCATTGGCCCCAGGGAACCCTGGAGGAGGAAAGAAGTCAGGCAGGAACAGCCCCTGGTCCGGGAACCCCATCCCTACCACCACCATCCCCAGGTACCTGGCTGCAGGAGGGCCTCAGGGAAGAGCCCAGTTCCCAGACCACCATTCCTGTAACTAAAACCTGCAGGAGAGAGATTAGAGAGGGGCTGGGGGGGTAGGTAGCACTGGGAGGGCCCGGGTAACCTGCTCATGGACAGATAGACAGACTGGCTGACTCAGAGGCCACCTGAAGAGGGCCTGTCACATCCCCCCACCTTCAGCAAGCTAACCCTATGCAACTTTGGGGTCCCACTTTCTGGAAGCTTTCCCTGACCTCCCTCTGGGCAGCTTCCCTTTCCACCTGGCCTCAGTCTGTCATTCTACCCTCACCTGCGACAGGATCGTACCTGGTTCTGGCCACTGTTATGACCCAATGCATAGTAAATATATGCTGGGTGAATAAGGAAAGACACAGACAGACAGGACAAAAGACAGCAACCGGGAGGGCTCGGCGTGAGGGAGGTGCCAGTTCATGTCCAAGAGGAGTGCCCTCGGGGCTCACCGACTTTCTGGGGTTTGAGGCCACCACCAAAGCCTGGGGCAGAGGAAATGGAGGTCAGAGAAGGGGGTGTCAGAGATAGCTGAGAGGGGAGGGGAGAGGAGAGGAGGGAGAAGAACTCAGACGAAGGGCCTCCTCACCCATTCCTGCTCCTGGTCCATAGCCATTCGAAGGCTGGTACCCTGTGAGGAGAATGGAGATCAATGGGGAGGGCCCAGATTTTCCCAAGTATGGGCCTTAGGGGCTCTGAGGAGGAAGAAGGGACTCTCCCTATTCACAGGGACAGGAACCAGCAGAAATGAGTTTAGAAAGCACCGAAAGAGGGAGGGTAGATTCATGGAGGGGCTCTCTGGCCTGAACAGCTGAGGCAGCCTGGGAATAGGGTGATGTGGGAGTGACCCTGGTCTGGCATGGGGACAGAGGCAGACAAACTCACACCTGCTTTCTGAGGTTTCAGTCCCCACTGGATGGCTGGAGTTGGTGCTAGGAAGAAAGCCACAGGACAGGAGTGAGCCCAGGGCTCAGCAAGTTGGGAATGCTGCAGCTTGCAATGGGGACAGGGGCTGGGGGAGCTGCCATATTGGGGGTCACATGGGGTCTCAGGGCCAGAGTTCAGGCTGGCTCACTGTGACAAGCTGCAGTCTCAGCTGGAGAATGGGTATGGGGGGGCTTCTGAGTAGCTCAGCCCAACCCAGCCCTGCCAGAGACCAGGTACGCTCCACTGTGTCCCCACTCCACACTGACCTGGAAGCTTGCCATTCTGCACTGGTGGAGGGGGCTGGGATTTCGGACCCCAGTCACCTGCTTTTGCAGAAGGGACCCCAGGAGTGGGAAGCCTGGGGAGAAGCAATGGAGGAACCCTCCCATTGCAGGGACCTAGATAGGAGAGGAAGGGAGAGGGCAGTGAACCCAGGCTGGCGCCTACTCCAGGCTGCTCTCCTGGCCTTGGACTGGCCAAGCCACCAGACTGCGGTGGCTTCTAGGGCAGACAGAGTTTCCAATGGGGGTCATTGTCCAGGCCAGAAAAAGCCCAGTTCCTGTGGGTCACATCCTGCTCTGGGAACCAGGTGACCCACTCACCTGACATGGTTCCTGCTGTTTACCCATCCAGTCCCTCTGCCTTCCAACAATACCCTTCCTACCTCCCTCTTGCCCACCCCCCAACCCCTGGGGCTTCACCTGGCTGGGCCCCCAGCCCATTTTCATTGCCATATCCTGGAAAGGAAAAGCAGAGGTTTGAGGGGCAGTATTTTGGGTGGTGAGGGTCTGGAGGAAGAGGCAGAAGAAAGTACAGGACAGAGATAGGGGTGTCTCTCACTTGCCTGGCTTCTGAGGTTTCATACCCGCTGCCAGACCTAAAGGAGAAACAGAGAGCTCAGAGGGGACCAGCCCTAGGACTGAGCCCTCTTTCCTCTCTGTGGAGACCCATATTGCACTCGCCTGGTGAGAGCCTGTTCCCTGGCATGTATCCTGGGAGGAAAAGCAAAAATGAGGGCAGGAGCTGGGGTGGGGGAGATTTCAGAGGGAGGCAGGAGAGGGGCAGGGATGAGCTCAACTGGCTTTGGAGGGCTCACGCCCCCTCCCAGGCCTGGGGAGAGACAGAGGGAGGTGTGAGTGACAGGTGGACCACACTCTGCCCCTTCTCCTCCCCAGGCCCCAACTCTTTGGTTCATGGGGCTCTGTACCCCCTCTTTCTCTTCCCCTACCTGCCATGCCTCCCTCACCTGGCTGGGCCCCTTCACCAGGGAAGGCTCTAGCTCCCAGCCCATTCCTGTAAACTGGGGAGACAGGGTGGGAGTTGTGAAAGGGAAAGGGGTGGAGGGAGTAGACAGTTTCTGGGGTAGAGAGGAGTGAGGTGTCCAATTCTGATACCAATTCCAATGCTGAGGGGTTTCTAACACCACCAAGCAATTCTCAGATACCAGCTGAGTGTCCTCTAATTTAACTCAATTCTGACACTTTCTACCTGGAGATCCTATCAGCCCACGGGTTAAGGGCTCAGTGCCACAATACTGTTCCCTCCTCCTGCTCCAGTGCAGGGCACCTGTGCTTCTAATCAACCGGCTGTATAAATCACAGGTTCCCATGACCCTGTCTTCGGGTTCAATTATTTTTCTAGAATGGCTCACAGAACTCGGGAAAACAGTTCACTGGCTAGATCACAGGTTTATTATAAAGGACACAACTTGGAGACATCCAGGTGAATGAGATGCTTAGGGCAGGTGTGTGGGAAGGTGCTCGGCGCTTGCGTGTACTCCACGCATGCACGGACCTTCCTGCAACTTCCCTCCCTGGTTTACCAAGCAGGTAGGAAGCTCTCCCAACCTGGTTCTTTGGGTGTTTGTGGAGGTTTCCTCACACAGGAACCATCGATGGAATCATTGGCCAATGGTGAATCTCCAGCCCTGCACCTCCCCAGAGCTCAGGGGGCGGCACTGAAAGTTGCGACCTTCCAATCACAAAATGGGTTCCCCTGGTAATCAGCCCCCACTCTTAGGTAACCTAGGGGCTTTCAAAAAGTCACTACCTTAACGCCACAAAAGACACCTTTATCATGCTGATCACTTAGGAAATCCCAAGCTTTTAGGAGCTAGCTCTGTGCCAGGAATGGAAGCCCAAATAAATATTTCTTATTATAAATCACAGTATCACTGGGGGGAACAGAGAAAGGGTTTACCTGGCTTCTGAGGCTTCATGCCCTCACTAATGCCTGGAAAAGAGAGAGGACCAGATGAGGGGCCCATTACCCACCCAATGGGACTCTCCTCCAGAGACTGGCACCTGGCACCCAGTGCCCATGCCACCACCAGCCCATTTCATTACCTGGTCCTTGGCCAATGGGAACTGCAGAGCCTGTGGGGACAGAAGAGGGAGAAGCAACGGACTGGGAGCTGGGGTGCCTTTTCTCCCAGTTTAGGAACCAGCCATGCAGGGGCTTCCTCCGTCTCATGCCAACATTTCCATTGAATCACCAACACAAGCTCTCCAAGTCTAGCAGGAGCCCACGAGGGGACTCTCAAAACAGGGTTCGGGTGAAGACCACCAGCCCTGCCCAAGGACCCTTACTCTCTCCTCTCACACTCCCAAGCTTGTGTCAACCCCTCAGTACCTACTTTGTAGCCAATCTGAACTGAGGGACAAGTGGGGCAGGAGAGGCGAGCACGGGTTTTGGAAGCCAGTCTAAAGGGATGTGAAGTGCCGGCCTGTAATCTCCCCTTCAGAGCCAACCGAGAACCAGGGGTCATACAGACTCTCCCGCAGCCCCCCAAAAGTATTCACCAATCCTGCCCCTCAAAGGCCTGGTGGAAGGCAGGACGAGACACCCAGATGCAGACTCCCACTCCAGATCCCATCAGTCTCACCTGGCTGGGCTCCCAGCCTGTCCTGGAATGCTGTGGATACAGATGAAGTGGGGTGTGAATGGGGGCGTGGAAAGTTCCAGGGTTAGGGGAGGTAGAGAGAGGACAGGCAGGGGTGAGGCTCACCTGGCTTCTGGGGTTTCACACCTGCTCCAAAGCCTGCTAGAGAGACAGGCAGCAGCACATGAGAGGCCTGCACCCCGTCCCTGCGCCTCCCCAGAACCCTGGCTAGCCCCTACCTGGTCTGAAGCCATTTTGCGCTGCAGGGCCTGTGGGGAGAAGGCGTGGGCAATGATCAAGTGGGCCCTGGGCAGGGCTGAGGGGTTGTGTCCAGCACTGGGGGGGTCCCTCGGTCTTGGCTCCCACTCCTCTCCCCATGGTCCACGGTGCCCCTGACACCCCTCACTCCTGAAGCAGGTAGGGCCCCTCTTCTCACATCATGCACAGACCCAGCTCAACGAATGCCCTTAGTGCTGAGGGAGGGGGTGACAGAGAGAGCTCTGAGAGACATGAGGAGGGACAGGATGGCTGTCCTCTCACCTGGCCCAGGAGTTTCACACCCCCTCCTAGGCCCGGGGAGGCAGAGAGGCCGACATCGACTCCACCAGGGTCGGCCGACACCCCCGTCCCCAAGCCTCTGTCCTCCTCCTGGTCCCCCAGCTCTTGCTTCTCTCCTTCCTCCCTACCCCTCAGCCCCCGGGCCCACCTGCCCTCACCTGGCTGGGCTGCTAGTCCGTTTCCAGCACCATATCCTGGGGAGGAAAACAGGGGTGGGCATGAGGGGCAGCGTGTGGAGGGGTTCAGAGGAGGCAGGACAGCGTCGGGCAGGCGCAGAGACAAGACAATGGTGCGAGGGGGGTCTCTGCCCTCACCTGGCTCCTGAGGTTTCACTCCCCCTCTCAGGCCACAGGCCAGCCGTCTATTGCCCCACCACTGGGCACCCAGCTCTCCGACCCCTGGCCTCCTGCCCCAGATCCTAACCCCCCCACACCCTCCTCTAAGAACCCTGGGCTCCGGCCCCAGAGAGGGCCCAGTGGTTTCCAGATCCTGAGAGAGAGATACAGAGGTGTGAATCAGGGGTGCTCTGGGTGGATAGACACAAGACCACGGCGGGGCTCACCTGGCTTCTGGGGCTTCATGCCTGCCCCAAAGCCTGGAGAAGATTTGAGAGAAGGTGAGGGACTCGGGAGCCCCATCTCAGGGCCTCCCCAGGCTCCTCCCCACTCTGCTCCTACCTGGTCCATATCCATTTTGGGGTGCTGGGCCTGGGAGGAGAGAGGGAGGATGCGCTGGAGGGATTGGGGTCTGGCTGAGCTGGAGGTAAGGTTCCCCCTCTTGGCCCAGGCCAGGAAGCTGGAATCTTAGAGGTTTCCTCCCAACACCCTCTCAGTTATTCACCAATCCTTCCCCCAAGGCTTGGGAGGGTGCAGGTAGGAGGCCCAGACGCAGACACCCCGTCTCACCTGGCAGGGCTGCCAGCCCATTGCCATTCCCAAATCCTGGGGGCACACATTGTAAGAGGGGGAGGAGTGTGTGGACTTTGGGGAAGACAGAGACACAGGCAGGGGTCACGCTCACCTGGCTTCGGGGGTTTCACACCCCCTCCAATGCCTGGAGGAAAAGGGGAGAAGGTGATCACCGGACTCCGGAGCCCCCCATTCAGAGCCACTGTTTGGACCCCAGCATCCTCACTCTAGCTTGTCTTACCCCTCAATACATGCTCTATAGACATTCTGAACTGTGGCCAATGGGCGAGGGGGGTCAGTAGTGGCTTTGGGACCCTGGATAAGGTGGCGTGAAGGGCCGGCCCATGGTCCTCCCTCAGAGCCAAGCCAGAACCAGGGGTGGTGCAGGCTCCTCCCCAGCCCCTTTAATCATTTACCAATCCTGCCCCTCAAAGGCCTAGTGGAAGGCGGGACAGGACACCCAGACATGGACCCCCACCTCAGACTCCTTCAGTCTCACCTGGCTGAGCTCCCAGCCCGTTCTGGAATCCTGGGGGTACAGATGAAGTGGGGTGTGAATGGGGGGTTGGAAAGTTCTGGGGTTAGGGGAGGTGCAGAGAGGACAGACAGGGGTGAGGCTCACCTGGCTTCTGGGGTTTCACACCTGCTCCAAAGCCTGCAGGAGAGACAGGCAGCAGCACATGAGAGGCCTGCACCCCGTCCCCGCGCCTCCCCAGAACCCTGGCTAGCCCCTACCTGGTCCGAAGCCGTTTTGCGCTGCAGGGCCTGTAGGGAGAAGGCGTGGGCAATGATCAAGTGGGCCCTGGGCGGGGCTGAGGGGTTGTGTCCAGCACTGGGGGGGTCCCTCGGTCTTGGCTCCCACTCCTCTCCCCATGGTCCTCGGTGCCCCTGACACCCCTCACTCCTGAAGCACATAGGGCCCCTCTTCTCACATCATGCACAGACCCAGCTCAACGAATGCCCTTAGTGCTGAGGGAGGGGGTGACAGAGAGAGCTCTGAGAGACATGAGAAGGGACAGGATGGCTGTCCTCTCACCTGGCCCAGGAGTTTCACACCCCCTCCTAGGCCCGGGGAGGCAGAGAGGCCGACATCGACTCCACCAGGGTCGGTCGACACCCCCGTCCCCAAGCCTCTGTCCTCCTCCTGGTCCCCTAGCTCTTGCTTCTCTCCTTCCTCCCTATCCCTCAGCCCCCGGGCCCACCTGCCCTCACCTGGCTGGGCTGCTAGTCCGTTTCCAGCACCATATCCTGGGGAGGAAAACAGGGGTGGGCATGAGGGGCAGCGTGTGGAGGGGTTCAGAGGAGGCAGGACAGCGTCGGGCAGGCGCAGAGACAAGACAATGGTGCGAGGGGGGTCTCTGCCCTCACCTGGCTCCTGAGGTTTCACTCCCCCTCTCAGGCCACAGGCCAGCCGTCTATTGCCCCACCACTGGGCACCCAGCTCTCCGACCCCTGGCCTCCTGCCCCAGATCCTAACCCCCCCACACCCTCCTCTAAGAACCCTGGGCTCCGGCCCCAGAGAGGGCCCAGTGGTTTCCAGATCCTGAGAGAGAGATACAGAGGTGTGAATCAGGGGTGCTCTGGGTGGATAGACACAAGACCACGGCGGGGCTCACCTGGCTTCTGGGGCTTCATGCCTGCCCCAAAGCCTGGAGAAGATTTGAGAGAAGGTGAGGGACTCGGGAGCCCCATCTCAGGGCCTCCCCAGGCTCCTCCCCACTCTGCTCCTACCTGGTCCATATCCATTTTGGGGTGCTGGGCCTGAGGGGAGAGAGGGAGGGTGAGCTGGAGGGATTGGGGTCTGGCTGAGCTGGAGGTAAGGTTCCCCCTCTTGGCCCAGGCCAGGAAGCTGGAATCTTAGAGGTTTCCTCCCAACACCCTCTCAGTTATTCACCAATCCTTCCCCCAAGGCTTGGGAGGGTGCAGGTAGGAGGCCCAGACGCAGACACCCCGTCTCACCTGGCAGGGCTGCCAGCCCATTGCCATTCCCAAATCCTGGGGGCACACATTGTAAGAGGGGGAGGAGTGTGTGGACTTTGGGGAAGACAGAGACACAGGCAGGGGTCACGCTCACCTGGCTTCGGGGGTTTCACACCCCCTCCAATGCCTGGAGGAAAAGGGGAGAAGGTGATCACCGGACTCCGGAGCCCCCCATTCAGAGCCACTGTTTGGACCCCAGCATCCTCACTCTAGCTTGTCTTACCCCTTAATACATGCTCTATAGACATTCTGAACTGTGGCCAATGGGCGAGGGGGGTCAGTAGTGGCTTTGGGACCCTGGATAAGGTGGCGTGAAGGGCCGGCCCATGGTCCTCCCTCAGAGCCAAGCCAGAACCAGGGGTGGTGCAGGCTCCTCCCCAGCCCCTTTAATCATTTACCAATCCTGCCCCTCAAAGGCCTGGTGGAAGGCGGGACAGGACACCCAGACATGGACCCCCACCTCAGACTCCTTCAGTCTCACCTGGCTGAGCTCCCAGCCCGTTCTGGAATCCTGGGGGTACAGATGAAGTGGGGTGTGAATGGGGGGGTGGAAAGTTCCGGGGTTAGGGGAGGTGGAGAGAGGACAGACAGGGGTGAGGCTCACCTGGCTTCTGGGGTTTCACACCTGCTCCAAAGCCTGCAGGAGAGACAGGCAGCAGCACATGAGAGGCCTGCACCCCGTCCCTGTGCCTCCCCAGAACCCTGGCTAGCCCCTACCTGGTCTGAAGCCGTTTTGCGCTGCAGGGCCTGTGGGGAGAAGGCGTGGGCAATGATCAAGTGGGCCCTGGGCAGGGCTGAGGGGTTGTGTCCAGCACTGGGGGGTCCCTTGGTTTTGCCTCCCACTCCTCTTCCCATGGTCCTCGGTGCCCCTGACACCCCTCACTCCTGAAGCAGGTAGGGCCCCTCTTCTCACATCATGCACAGACCCAGCTCAACGAATGCCCTTAGTGCTGAGGGAGGGGGTGACAGAGAGAGCTCTGAGAGACATGAGGAGGGACAGGATGGCTGTCCTCTCACCTGGCCCAGGAGTTTCACACCCCCTCCTAGGCCCGGGGAGGCAGAGAGGCCGACATCGACTCCACCAGGGTCGGCCGACACCCCCGTCCCCAAGCCTCTGTCCTCCTCCTGGTCCCCCAGCTCTTGCTTCTCTCCTTCCTCCCTGCCCCTCAGCCCCCGGGCCCACCTGCCCTCACCTGGCTGGGCTGCTTGCCCGTTTCCAGCACCATATCCTGGGGAGGAAAACAGGGGTGGGCATGAGGGGCAGCGTGTGGAGGGGTTCAGAGGAGGCAGGACAGCGTCGGGCAGGCGCAGAGACAAGACAATGGTGCGAGGGGGGTCTCTGCCCTCACCTGGCTCCTGAGGTTTCACTCCCCCTCTCAGGCCACAGGCCAGCCGTCTATTGCCCCACCACTGGGCACCCAGCTCTCCGACCCCTGGCCTCCTGCCCCAGATCCTAACCCCCCCACACCCTCCTCTAAGAACCCTGGGCTCCGGCCCCAGAGAGGGCCCAGTGGTTTCCAGATCCTGAGAGAGAGATACAGAGGTGTGAATCAGGGGTGCTCTGGGTGGATAGACACAAGACCACGGCGGGGCTCACCTGGCTTCTGGGGCTTCATGCCTGCCCCAAAGCCTGGAGAAGATTTGAGAGAAGGTGAGGGACTCGGGAGCCCCATCTCAGGGCCTCCCCAGGCTCCTCCCCACTCTGCTCCTACCTGGTCCATATCCATTTTGGGGTGCTGGGCCTGGGAGGAGAGAGGGAGGATGCGCTGGAGGGATTGGGGTCTGGCTGAGCTGGAGGTAAGGTTCCCCCTCTTGGCCCAGGCCAGGAAGCTGGAATCTTAGAGGTTTCCTCCCAACACCCTCTCAGTTATTCACCAATCCTTCCCCCCAAGGCTTGGGAGGGTGCAGGTAGGAGGCCCAGACGCAGACACCCCGTCTCATCTGGCAGGGCTGCCAGCCCATTGCCATTCCCAAATCCTGGGGGCACACATTGTAAGAGGGGGAGGAGTGTGTGGACTTTGGGGAAGACAGAGACACAGGCAGGGGTCACGCTCACCTGGCTTCGGGGGTTTCACACCCCCTCCAATGCCTGGAGGAAAAGGGGAGAAGGTGATCACCGGACTCCGGAGCCCCCCATTCAGAGCCACTGTTTGGACCCCAGCATCCTCACTCCAGCTTGTCTTACCCCTCAGTACCTGCTCTATAGACATTCTGAACTGCGGCCAATGGGCGAGGGGGGTCAGTAGTGGCTTTGGGACCCTGGATAAGGTGGCGTGAAGGGCCGGCCCATGGTCCTCCCTCAGAGCCAAGCCAGAACCAGGGGTGGTGCAGGCTCCTCCCCAGCCCCTTTAATCATTTACCAATCCTGCCCCTCAAAGGCCTGGTGGAAGGCGGGACAGGACACCCAGACATGGACCCCCACCTCAGACTCCTTCAGTCTCACCTGGCTGAGCTCCCAGCCCGTTCTGGAATCCTGGGGGTACAGATGAAGTGGGGTGTGAATGGGGGGTTGGAAAGTTCTGGGGTTAGGGGAGGTGCAGAGAGGACAGACAGGGGTGAGGCTCACCTGGCTTCTGGGGTTTCACACCTGCTCCAAAGCCTGCAGGAGAGACAGGCAGCAGCACATGAGAGGCCTGCACCCCGTCCCTGTGCCTCCCCAGAACCCTGGCTAGCCCCTACCTGGTCTGAAGCCGTTTTGCGCTGCAGGGCCTGTGGGGAGAAGGCGTGGGCAATGATCAAGTGGGCCCTGGGCAGGGCTGAGGGGTTGTGTCCAGCACTGGGGGGTCCCTTGGTTTTGCCTCCCACTCCTCTCCCCATGGTCCTCGGTGCCGCTGACACCCCTCACTCCTGAAGCAGGTAGGGCCCCTCTTCTCACATCATGCACAGACCCAGCTCAACGAATGCCCTTACTGCTGAGGGAGGGGGTGACAGAGAGAGCTCTGAGAGACATGAGGAGGGACAGGATGGCTGTCCTCTCACCTGGCCCAGGAGTTTCACACCCCCTCCTAGGCCCGGGGAGGCAGAGAGGCCGACATCGACTCCACCAGGGTCGGCCGACACCCCCGTCCCCAAGCCTCTGTCCTCCTCCTGGTCCCCCAGCTCTTGCTTCTCTCCTTCCTCCCTACCCCTCAGCCCCCGGGCCCACCTGCCCTCACCTGGCTGGGCTGCTAGTCCATTTCCAGCACCATATCCTGGGGAGGAAAACAGGGGTGGGCATGAGGGGCAGCATGTGGAGGGGTTCAGAGGAGGCAGGACAGCGTCGGGCAGGCGCAGAGACAAGACAATGGTGCGAGGGGGGTCTCTGCCCTCACCTGGCTCCTGAGGTTTCACTCCCCCTCTCAGGCCACAGGCCAGCCGTCTATTGCCCCACCACTGGGCACCCAGCTCTCCGACCCCTGGCCTCCTGCCCCAGATCCTAACCCCCCCACACCCTCCTCTAAGAACCCTGGGCTCCGGCCCCAGAGAGGGCCCAGTGGTTTCCAGATCCTGAGAGAGAGATACAGAGGTGTGAATCAGGGGTGCTCTGGGTGGATAGACACAAGACCACGGCGGGGCTCACCTGGCTTCTGGGGCTTCATGCCTGCCCCAAAGCCTGGAGAAGATTTGAGAGAAGGTGAGGGACTCGGGAGCCCCATCTCAGGGCCTCCCCAGGCTCCTCCCCACTCTGCTCCTACCTGGTCCATATCCATTTTGGGGTGCTGGGCCTGAGGGGAGAGAGGGAGGGTGAGCTGGAGGGATTGGGGTCTGGCTGAGCTGGAGGTAAGGTTCCCCCTCTTGGCCCAGGCCAGGAAGCTGGAATCTTAGAGGTTTCCTCCCAGCACCCTCTCAGTTATTCATCAATCCTTCCCCACAAGGCTTGGGAGGGTGCAGGTAGGAGGCCCAGACGCAGACACCCCGTCTCATCTGGCAGGGCTGCCAGCCCATTGCCATTCCCAAATCCTGGGGGCACACATTGTAAGAGGGGGAGGAGTGTGTGGACTTTGGGGAAGACAGAGACACAGGCAGGGGTCACGCTCACCTGGCTTCGGGGGTTTCACACCCCCTCCAATGCCTGGAGGAAAAGGGGAGAAGGTGATCACCGGACTCCGGAGTCCCCCATTCAGAGCCACTGTTTGGACCCCAGCATCCTCACTCCAGCTTGTCTTACCCCTCAGTACCTGCTCTATAGACATTCTGAACTGCGGCCAATGGGCGACGGGGGTCAGTAGTGGCTTTGGGACCCTGGATAAGGTGGCGTGAAGGGCCGGCCCATGGTCCTCCCTCAGAGCCAAGCCAGAACCAGGGGTGGTGCAGTCTCCTCCCCAGCCCCTCTAAATCATTTACCAATCCTGCCCCTGAAAGGCCTGGTGGAAGGCGGGACAGGACACCCAGACAGGGACCCCCACCTCAGACTCCTTCAGTCTCACCTGGCTGAGCTCCCAGCCCGTTCTGGAATCCTGGGGGTACAGATGAAGTGGGGTGTGAATGGGGGGGTGGAAAGTTCTGGGGTTAGGGGAGGTGGAGAGAGGACAGGCAGGGGTGAGGCTCACCTGGCTTCTGGGGTTTCACACCTGCTCCAAAGCCTGCTAGAGAGACAGGCAGCAACACATGACAGGCCTGCACCCCGTCCCTGCGCCTCCCCAGAACCCTGGCTAGCCCCTACCTGGTCTGAAGCCATTTTGCGCTGCAGGGCCTGTGGGGAGAAGGCGTGGGCAATGATCAAGTGGGCCCTGGGCAGGGCTGAGGGGTTGTGTCCAGCACTGGGGGGTCCCTTGGTTTTGCCTCCCACTCCTCTCCCCATGGTCCTCGGTGCCCCTGACACCCCTCACTCCTGAAGCAGGTAGGGCCCCTCTTCTCACATCATGCACAGACCCAGCTCAACGAATGCCCTTAGTGCTGAGGGAGGGGGTGACAGAGAGAGCTCTGAGAGACATGAGGAGGGACAGGATGGCTGTCCTCTCACCTGGCCCAGGAGTTTCACACCCCCTCCTAGGCCCGGGGAGGCAGAGAGGCCGACATCGACTCCACCAGGGTCGGCCGACACCCCCGTCCCCAAGCCTCTGTCCTCCTCCTGGTCCCCCAGCTCTTGCTTCTCTCCTTCCTCCCTACCCCTCAGCCCCCGGGCCCACCTGCCCTCACCTGGCTGGGCTGCTAGTCCGTTTCCAGCACCATATCCTGGGGAGGAAAACAGGGGTGGGCATGAGGGGCAGCGTGTGGAGGGGTTCAGAGGAGGCAGGACAGCGTCGGGCAGGCGCAGAGACAAGACAATGGTGCGAGGGGGGTCTCTGCCCTCACCTGGCTCCTGAGGTTTCACTCCCCCTCTCAGGCCACAGGCCAGCCGTCTATTGCCCCACCACTGGGCACCCAGCTCTCCGACCCCTGGCCTCCTGCCCCAGATCCTAACCCCCCCACACCCTCCTCTAAGAACCCTGGGCTCCGGCCCCAGAGAGGGCCCAGTGGTTTCCAGATCCTGAGAGAGAGATACAGAGGTGTGAATCAGGGGTGCTCTGGGTGGATAGACACAAGACCACGGCGGGGCTCACCTGGCTTCTGGGGCTTCATGCCTGCCCCAAAGCCTGGAGAAGATTTGAGAGAAGGTGAGGGACTCGGGAGCCCCATCTCAGGGCCTCCCCAGGCTCCTCCCCACTCTGCTCCTACCTGGTCCATATCCATTTTGGGGTGCTGGGCCTGAGGGGAGAGAGGGAGGGTGAGCTGGAGGGATTGGGGTCTGGCTGAGCTGGAGGTAAGGTTCCCCCTCTTGGCCCAGGCCAGGAAGCTGGAATCTTAGAGGTTTCCTCCCAACACCCTCTCAGTTATTCACCAATCCTTCCCCCAAGGCTTGGGAGGGTGCAGGTAGGAGGCCCAGACGCAGACACCCCGTCTCACCTGGCAGGGCTGCCAGCCCATTGCCATTCCCAAATCCTGGGGGCACACATTGTAAGAGGGGGAGGAGTGTGTGGACTTTGGGGAAGATAGAGACACAGGCAGGGGTCACGCTCACCTGGCTTCGGGGGTTTCCCCCCCCCTCCAATGCCTGGAGGAAAAGGGGAGAAGGTGATCACCGGACTCCGGAGCCCCCCATTCAGAGCCACTGTTTGGACCCCAGCATCCTCACTCTAGCTTGTCTTACCCCTCAGTACCTGCTCTATAGACATTCTGAACTGTGGCCAATGGGCGAGGGGGGTCAGTAGTGGCTTTGGGACCCTGGATAAGGTGGCGTGAAGGGCCGGCCCATGGTCCTCCCTCAGAGCCAAGCCAGAACCAGGGGTGGTGCAGGCTCCTCCCCAGCCCCTTTAATCATTTACCAATCCTGCCCCTCAAAGGCCTGGTGGAATGCGGGACAGGACACCCAGACATGGACCCCCACCTCAGACTCCTTCAGTCTCACCTGGCTGAGCTCCCAGCCCGTTCTGGAATCCTGGGGGTACAGATGAAGTGGGGTGTGAATGGGGGGGGTGGAAAGTTCCGGGGTTAGGGGAGGTGGAGAGAGGACAGACAGGGGTGAGGCTCACCTGGCTTCTGGGGTTTCACACCTGCTCCAAAGCCTGCTGTAGAGACAGGCAGCACCACGTGAGAGGCCTGCACCCCGTCCCCGCGCCTCCCCAGAACCCTGGCTAGCCCCTACCTGGTTTGAAGCCGTTTTGCGCTGCAGGGCCTGTGGGGAGAAGGCGTGGGCAATGATCAAGTGGGCCCTGGGCAGGGCTGAGGGGTTGTGTCCAGCACTGGGGGGTCCCTTGGTTTTGCCTCCCACTCCTCTCCCCATGGTCCTCGGTGCCCCTGACACCCCTCACTCCTGAAGCAGGTAGGGCCCCTCTTCTCACATCATGCACAGACCCAGCTCAACGAATGCCCTTAGTGCTGAGGGAGGGGGTGACAGAGAGAGCTCTGAGAGACATGAGGAGGGACAGGATGGCTGTCCTCTCACCTGGCCCAGGAGTTTCACACCCCCTCCTAGGCCCGGGGAGGCAGAGAGGCCGACATCGACTCCACCAGGGTCGGCCGACACCCCCGTCCCCAAGCCTCTGTCCTCCTCCTGGTCCCCCAGCTCTTGCTTCTCTCCTTCCTCCCTACCCCTCAGCCCCCGGGCCCACCTGCCCTCACCTGGCTGGGCTGCTAGTCCGTTTCCAGCACCATATCCTGGGGAGGAAAACAGGGGTGGGCATGAGGGGCAGCGTGTGGAGGGGTTCAGAGGAGGCAGGACAGCGTCGGGCAGGCGCAGAGACAAGACAATGGTGCGAGGGGGGTCTCTGCCCTCACCTGGCTCCTGAGGTTTCACTCCCCCTCTCAGGCCACAGGCCAGCCGTCTATTGCCCCACCACTGGGCACCCAGCTCTCTGACCCCTGGCCTCCTGCCCCAGATCCTAACCCCCCCACACCCTCCTCTAAGAACCCTGGGCTCCGGCCCCAGAGTGGGCCCAGTGGTTTCCAGATCCTGAGAGAGAGATACAGAGGTGTGAATCAGGGGTGCTCTGGGTGGATAGACACAAGACCACGGCGGGGCTCACCTGGCTTCTGGGGCTTCATGCCTGCCCCAAAGCCTGGAGAAGATTTGAGAGAAGGTGAGGGACTCGGGAGCCCCATCTCAGGGCCTCCCCAGGCTCCTCCCCACTCTGCTCCTACCTGGTCCATATCCATTTTGGGGTGCTGGGCCTGAGGGGAGAGAGGGAGGGTGAGCTGGAGGGATTAGGGTCTGGCTGAGCTGGAGGTAAGGTTCCCCCTCTTGGCCCAGGCCAGGAAGCTGGAATCTTAGAGGTTTCCTCCCAACACCCTCTCAGTTATTCACCAATCCTTCCCCCCAAGGCTTGGGAGGGTGCAGGTAGGAGGCCCAGACGCAGACACCCCGTCTCACCTGGCAGGGCTGCCAGCCCATTGCCATTCCCAAATCCTGGGGGCACACATTGTAAGAGGGGGAGGAGTGTGTGGACTTTGGGGAAGACAGAGACACAGGCAGGGGTCACGCTCACCTGGCTTCGGGGGTTTCACACCCCCTCCAATGCCTGGAGGAAAAGGGGAGAAGGTGATCACCGGACTCCGGAGCCCCCCATTCAGAGCCACTGTTTGGACCCCAGCATCCTCACTCTAGCTTGTCTTACCCCTTAATACATGCTCTATAGACATTCTGAACTGTGGCCAATGGGCGAGGGGGGTCAGTAGTGGCTTTGGGACCCTGGATAAGGTGGCGTGAAGGGCCGGCCCATGGTCCTCCCTCAGAGCCAAGCCAGAACCAGGGGTGGTGCAGGCTCCTCCCCAGCCCCTTTAATCATTTACCAATCCTGCCCCTCAAAGGCCTGGTGGAAGGCGGGACAGGACACCCAGACATGGACCCCCACCTCAGACTCCTTCAGTCTCACCTGGCTGAGCTCCCAGCCCGTTCTGGAATCCTGGGGGTACAGATGAAGTGGGGTGTGAATGGGGGGTTGGAAAGTTCTGGGGTTAGGGGAGGTGCAGAGAGGACAGACAGGGGTGAGGCTCACCTGGCTTCTGGGGTTTCACACCTGCTCCAAAGCCTGCTGTAGAGACAGGAAGTGGCATGTGAGAGGCCTGCACCCCGTCCCCGCGCCTCCCCAAAACCCTGGCTAGCCCGTACCTGGTTTGAAGCCGTTTTGCGCTGCAGGGCCTGTGGGGAGAAGGCGTGGGCAATGATCAAGTGGACCCTGGGCGGGACTGAGGGGTTGTGTCCAGCACTGGGGGGTCCTTCGGTCTTGGCTCCCACTCCTCTCCCCATGGTCCTCGGTGCCCCTGACACCCCTCACTCCTGAAGCAGGTAGGGCCCCTCTTCTCACATCATGCACAGACCCAGCTCAATGAATGCCCTTAGTGCTGAGGGAGGGGGTGACAGAGAGAGCTCTGAGAGACATGAGGAGGGACAGGATGGCTGTCCTCTCACCTGGCCCAGGAGTTTCACACCCCCTCCTAGGCCCGGGGAGGCAGAGAGGCCGACATCGACTCCACCAGGGTCGGCCGACACCCCCGTCCCCAAGCCTCTCTCCTCCTCCTGGTCCCCCAGCTCTTGCTTCGCTCCGTCCTCCCTACCCCTCAGCCCCCGGGCCCACCTGCCCTCACCTGGCTGGGCTGCTAGTCCGTTTCCAGCACCATATCCTGGGGAGGAAAACAGGGGTGGGCATGAGGGGCAGCATGTGGAGGGGTTCAGAGGAGGCAGGACAGCGTCGGGCAGGCGCAGAGACAAGACAATGGTGCGAGGGGGGTCTCTGCCCTCACCTGGCTCCTGAGGTTTCACTCCCCCTCTCAGGCCACAGGCCAGCCGTCTATTGCCCCACCACTGGGCACCCAGCTCTCCGACCCCTGGCCTCCTGCCCCAGATCCTAACCCCCCCACACCCTCCTCTAAGAACCCTGGGCTCCGGCCCCAGAGAGGGCCCAGTGGTTTCCAGATCCTGAGAGAGAGATACAGAGGTGTGAATCAGGGGTGCTCTGGGTGGATAGACACAAGACCACGGCGGGGCTCACCTGGCTTCTGGGGCTTCATGCCTGCCCCAAAGCCTGGAGAAGATTTGAGAGAAGGTGAAGGACTCGGGAGCCCCATCTCAGGGCCTCCCCAGGCTCCTCCCCACTCTGCTCCTACCTGGTCCATATCCATTTTGGGGTGCTGGGCCTGAGGGGAGAGAGGGAGGGTGAGCTGGAGGGATTGGGGTCTGGCTGAGCTGGAGGTAAGGTTCCCCCTTTTGGCCCAGGCCAGGAAGCTGGAATCTTAGAGGTTTCCTCCCAACACCCTCTCAGTTATTTATCAATCCTTCCCCGCAAGGCTTGGGAGGGTGCAGACCCAGACACGCCATCTCACCTGGCAGGGCTGCCAGCCCATTGCCATTCCCAAATCCTGGGGGCACACATTGTAAGAGGGGGAGGAGTGTGTGGACTTTGGGGAAGATAGAGACACAGGCAAGGGTCACGCTCACCTGGCTTCTGGGGTTTCACACCTGCTCCAAAGCCTGCTGGAGAGCCCGGAGCAGCACATGAGAGGCCTGCACCCCGTCCCTGCACCTCCCCAGAACACTGGCCAGCCCCTACCTGGTCTGAAGCCGTTTTGCGCTGCAGGGCCTGCAGGAAGGAGGTGGAATCTGGGTGCATATTTCTCTAGGGTCTGCACCCAAAGCCTGCCCCCTGTAGTTCTAATTCCATGTGGCCTTGCCCCACCTCGCTGGGTCCTATACCCTTCCGTGGCGGTCTAGTCGCTCTCAGGAGCCTTCATTGCATACCTAGTTTCCTGGGTCCCACTTCGTTTCATGTCACTGCCTGCAGCCAGTTCAGCCAGTTCAATTGGCCAGGAAGGTGGACTCCTGGATGCCCCTCTTCACCAGCCTCGTGCTATCAGCCCTAGATCCTGTTCCCTTGGCCTCCTAGCAATTTCCAGAGCCTGCACTGTTCCCTGTTGTGTTTTCAGTGGACTGTGCCCTCTAGTGGGCAGCCTGGCCGCTTGTTGCACTCAGGTGCCCACATGCACAGGCTCTTGGAGGGCCTGTCTCCAGCACCTGTCTGGTCTCTGGATATGTTTTCAATGAGTGTTTCTTTTGGGACATCAAGTGGGAGAGACTGAGGGCTGATCTTACCTGCCTTCTGGGGCTTCAGTGCTCCAAGGCCTGGGGAAGAGAAGGTGGGTCCCTGAGTCACCTGGCTCCTCCTGTTTCCCAAGAACTGGGGTCAGGTCCCCATAGCAGCCACTTCCCTCTGTGACCCCAGTGCTCCTGAACTCCAGGGGCTCACCTGGCTGAGCTCCTGCTCCTGGGAAAGCCCCAGCTCCTGGCCCATTCCTGGTCCCGAATCCTGGGGAGACAGTGCAAGAGGGAGTAAGCAGAGACCTGGAAATTGCGGGGAGTAGTCAAATAAGGAGATACTGGACAGAGTGGGGCTTACCTGGCTTTTGGGGTTTTCCACCATAACCTGGGGAAGAAATGAGCAGGTGAGGGATCGAGAAGCCCCATCTCTGGGCCTGCCCCAGAAAATCAGCTGGAGGCTCCCAGCTTCTACCTTCATACCAGCCATCCTCTCTCTATCTAGTCCAAAGCCATTGTGCACTGTGAGACCTGGTCTTTTTTTTGGGGGGTGCGGGGGTGTTGACATAGGGAAGTTGGGTGCTGAAGCAGAAATGGCCCCAGCCTCTCCCACCCTGCTCCACGGACCCCTGCCTTCTCCTCATACATACCTCCATTCAGCCTAGCTAGATTCACCAAGGTAGGGAGGTAACTGTGGGGATCTGTGTCAGGAAAGGGGCTGGGGAGACTGAGTCAGCAAGGTACTAGATCCCTAGACCCCTCCCCACAGCTGCCCTCCCTCTGTGGCCTATGAGACGTACAGGTGGTCTACGTCCCGGGGCTCCTGCCTGCCCCTCCACTGGTCACCAGTGAGTTCAGTCCTGGGAACATCAGCCTCCAGGAACTAGGATTTTTCTCTCTACTTAAAACCCCAAGGGTGTGTCCCCAAGCCTGGAGCCCCCTCTCAACCTCAGGCTCTGCCCTCTTGCTTTCCACCTCCTGTGGGTCCCCCCACAGCCCTGACCACAGTCCTCAATGGCACTGGGCTTGTGTGTCCCTGGGCTTGTGGGCTGAGCCCAGCAAATCGTCAGGCATGTCAGGGTTGGCCAGCATGATGTCGGCAGTGCCCAGCCAAGGCCTGGCTCAGGGCAGGCTCAGAGTCTCTCTGCTGGGAACCAGGGTTGAGGGGTTGCCCGGGACCCTGGTCTCTTCCTCTGAGACCCTCCCACAGCCACCCCCGCCCAGCTGGGACACCAGGCCATTGCCAATGGAGGGGAACTGCAGTGTGAGAAGTTGGTTTGGGGAGAACTTGGCAGGGAACAAGGACAGGAATGGGAGGGGATAGAGTTAAGATGGGGGGGACAGGAAGGCAGTCTTTGGCTCACCTGGTTTTGGCAGTTCACGCCCCTGTCCCAAGCCTGGAAAAGACCAAGTGGGACACACGTGGACCACGCCCTATCCCTATTCTCTGCATAGAAATCGATTTTTTGCCCTCCTGATCCCCTAGCTCTTCGCCCAGCCTCCTTCCTTGAACTCCACTTTGGCCCAGGTATCCATCCTCACCTGGCTGGGCTTCTACTCCTGGGAAAGCCTTCCCTCCCATCCCGTTCCCGTTGCCAAATCCTGGGAGACAGAGCAGGAAAGAGTAAAGAGAGGCCATGTGACAGGGGGTGGATAGGGACAGGGTAGGGCTCACCTGGCTTTTGAGGTTTCACGCCCCCTCCAATTCCTGTGAAAGAGAAGGAGCCTGGACCTCCCTTGAACCACCAAACCCAAGCATATGCCCCCAGCCCTCAGCCCCCTCCCCTACCTGGTCCCTGGCCACCATTCTGAGCAGCAGGGCCTGTGGAGAGAAGGTCAGAAGCTGGAGCTGGGCCAATGTGGGCTCAAACCTCCTGTGCTGTCCTCACCCCAAGACCTCTGTGACCCCCACCCTCCACCTAACACTCCTTCTCAGGGTCGTGAGAAGGGCCTGGAAGTCTGTAAGACCCTCCCCCTGGATCACCGCTATAGGCATTGGAGTGGCCACAACAGCCCAATGAAGCAAGCAGTACCAGGGAGAGTAACACAGTGCCAGAGGTGGGGACAGGGAGGGAGGGAGGGGTCCTCCCCTCACCTGGCTTCTGAGGCTTCATTCCCCCTCCCAGGCCTAGGGAGAGACAGAGAGGTTGACACTGACCCCAACCAGCCCCCCACCAAGAATTCGGTCATGACTGACTCTTCTCTCCCTTATCCCCCTTTCCCTGTGACACCTGCTCTAGCCACCCTCATGTGGCAGTGCTCTGGCCCCTGGAAAAGTACTGGCTCCTAAACCATTTTTGCTCCCAAATCCTGGGGACACAGAGGTAGGGGCTATAAGCCCCGGGATGGGCAGTTTTCAGGCACACAGGGCCTAGGATAGAAATGGGCAGGGAGCATTCATGGATAGGGGCGAGCTCTCCACTTACCCGGCTTTGGAGGTTTCATCCCCCCTTCCAGGCCTGGGGAGAGACAGAGAGGCTGAGTCCCCTGTCTTCCCCGAAGAACCCAACTCGCTCTCCTTCTGGTTCCCTGGTCCCAGCTCTGCCCTCCACCTTCTCCCTCCCTGAACTCCAGGGTGGTGCTACAGGTCCTCACCTGGCTGGGGCCCCAGCCCTGGGAAGACACCGGCTCCCAGCCCATGTCCATAGCCTGGGGACACAGAGGCAGAGGGAAGAATGAGGAGGAGGAGGGAGAAGGCTGGGACTTCAAAGGGAGCCAGACAGATGGTGAGGTGGACAGAGGGGAGGGCATGGAGAACAGGGTCTCACCTGGCTTCTGGGGTTTCACACCCCCTCCAAAACCTGGAGAGAGAGATGCAGTAGATAAAGGGACCCCAGAAGCTCAGCCTCTTCCTGGAGCCCCATAGCCATGATGAACTGATGGGTGAGGCAGTAGGCATTTGGGGTCCCAGCTGAGGTGGGGGTGAAGCTGGGGTAGCCTGTTCTCCCATCCCCAAACCAGATATGAGGAACCCTTATGTTCCTTCCCTCTGCCTCCAATGAGTCTCTCCAGTTCTGCCCTTGAGGAGCCTGGGAGAAGTCCCTCCCAATGCCGACCCAGCCCTATCCTCCCATATCATATCCCTCTTTCCCCACCTCACCTGGATGGGCTGCTGCACCTGGGAAGACCCCTGCTCCCAGTCCATTCCCATTCCCAAACCCTGGGGAGACAAGGCAGGAGGGGGTCAGGGAGGAGGAGTAGGGAGTAATGGGGGGCAGGGCAAAGAGATGGGGAGAGGCAAGCAGGGTGGGGACTCACCTGGCTTGTGAGGTTTCATACCCCCTCCAATGCCTGAGAAGGAGATGGAGGTGAAGTGAGAGTCTCAGGAGACCCTATTTCAGGGGTGCCCCTAGGATCCTGGCTCCAGTGCCCCCCCCAGCCCTCCTCTACCTGTCCCATAGCCATTCTGAGCTGGAGAGCCTGTGTGGAGAGGGAGGGATGAACTGGGGAGGTTTGGGGTCCCAGCTGGGGTGGGTGTGCAGGACCCTCGTACCCAGCTAGAAACTGCAAACCTGAAGGTTCCCAGTCTACTCTCCCTCACCCGCTGGAATCATTCACCAATCCTGCCCCTCCCCTCTGAGGCCTAAAAAGGAGGCAGAAAGAGGACCAAACCCGGACCCCACCACTCTCAACTACCTGGGTTCCCAGACCATTCCTGGTCCCAAATCCTGGGGGGACAGAGGTGAAGGGGTATGAGAGTAAGTTGGAGAAAGAGAGAGACAGAGAGAGAGAGCCTCTGCTGGGGCTGGGCAGGGCTCACCTGGCTTCTGAAGTTTAACACCCCCTTGGAAGCCTGGGGGAAACCCAGGGAGCAGGTGAGGAACCCAGGGACTCCCCTGAACCCTGCCAGCCTAGCCTAAGGGACAAGAGAGCCAGGCTTGCCCACCCTAGAGCGGGGTTTACTAGGATGACAGGAGGAACAAGCAAAGACAGGAAAGACTGTGTGTGTGTGTGTGGGGCGGGGAGGCTTGCCCAGGGCAGGATACATAGGTGAGATGACACCAGAACAGTCTTGATGGATTCCTGGGGGTGAGGGCAAGTGTGTGCAGGAGGGAAAAGGGGACACCTGCATTGGTGGAAGGTGGGCTTCTCCACCTGGGGGGTGTCAGTGCTGTCCCCATATATTCATGAGATAGCTGCCCTCCCACCCCACAAACCCCATTTGTCCACCCCTTACCTGCTCCCAGGCCACTGGGGGAGCCAAAGCCTAGGGGGAAATGAGATGTTGAGCATAATGGGGGGGCCAGGAACTAGGGTGCCCCACCCTCATTTGGAGGACAAAGGGCTGCCCTGGCCCTGCCCACCCCCTCTGCCAGCTTTACCTGATCTGTAGCCATTCAGCCTCCCTAAGCCTGCGGGGTAAGGGAGAAGGGTGGTGACTTAGGAGGGGGCAAAGAAGACCAAATCTGGATGCTCCCCCCATACACACTCTGCAGGGTAAGAGTGCACCCCCTTCTTTGGGCCTCAGTTCTCCCCCTGGTCACAGGAGGGGCGAGGACAGAACCAGGTGAGCAGACTGGTGGCAGGTATTCCACAGCCGGGTGTCTGGGCTCTGCTGTCGGGGGCAGGTGCCCCCCCCCACCTCCTCAGGCGTGTGTGCACCTCTCCCCTTCATTCTTTCTTCGCAGGGTCTTTGGACCCACCCTTCCTGGCAATCTCATCCTCCTCACCACCACCCCAATCTTTTTCTCCAGCAGCTTAGATGCATAAGGTCTCAGGAAGGTGCCCCTGCTCCCACCCTTAGGACCTCACAAATCCCTGGAGTGAAGACCCTTCTGTAAAACTCCACCTCCTCTCCGCCTTTCCCTGCTCCAGGCTTGTCTCTTCCCCTCGTGTCCCACCACCAGGCCTTTGACACTCTTGCTTCCAGGGATGTCCTTCCCCCTGTCACAACCCTCTCCTCATTGAAGACCCAGCTCTAGGCCCCTCTCTGGGCCCCAATATTCTAATGCCCAGAGTTGAGATTCTGCCCCATATCACTCTGTTCCAGGGCTGCAGGTCTATGTTCCCCACACTTGAGCTGACCATGGACAAGACTGCCTGCCAGGAAGACAGGGAGGAACACTGTGCTCTCCTGGGCCCCACATCTGGATCCCTGAGCTGGGGAACATCTGGGCTCCCCCTCAGAAAGCTCCCAGACCTCTTGGGGGAGAGGCTAGGTCCTCTTCCTGGACCCCAAACCCAGGAGGGTCCACTCACCTTTCCCTAGACCAGTAGACAACTGAGGCAGCCCTGGGGAGCAGGGGTGTGCTGACTCAGGACAGGGACCCCAGAGACAGAGAGGAGCAGGACCCAGCTTCCCCAAACCCTACCCAACCCAGATTTCACACACCCAATCCTCCCTCTCTCTGACCCAATGCTCTGCCAAGACCCCCAGCCTCAACCCCAGCTGCCCAGACCCTGCAGCTGCCAGCCGCCTGCCCTCACCGCCTTGCAGGCTTTCAGAAGTCAGGCAGAGCAGGAAAAGGGCTATGGGGAAGGCCCAGGTGCCCATGATGCCTGGAAGAGTGGGAGGGCACACAGCCTTCCAGCCTTTAAACACCTCTGCTGGGTGGGGGCCCTCACCCAGGCCCCCCAGCTGTGCGTAGCAGAGGCTCTGCTGTCTGATCCCAGGGGACCAGCCCCCATCTCCCTCTACAGCAGGAATCCAGTCCCTGGCCTTCTCCCTGCCCCACCCCTCATCCATCATGGGTGCTGACAGCCGGGACAGGCTCCCACCTGGCCCCCAAGGCTCCTCCACCCCTGTCAGGGATTGGGGCCCTGGCGCCAGGCCTGGAGGGCTCAGCTGGTGATGGGCAGGCAGGCACCAGGGGGCACTCCTGGCCCAGCCCAAACACAGCTGGGGAGAGTGGGGAGCTCGGCCCAGAAATGTGGGTGTGACTGGCAGGGGAGACTCAGAATGAGTTACTGTTACACAGAGAGAGAGGAAGGAGGCAGAGGCCACAGAGTGTTACAAAAGCCTGTGGCAAGGTAACTGCAGCATATTGTATCTGACAGGTAGACTTGCCCACAAGAAGAGAGACTATTAACCCCCAAGAACACGAGTACCACATGGCGAGGTGGCCCTTTGTTCCCACCTAAGGCTGGGCTTTTAAGAGTGGGCCTGAAGCCTCCCTTCCACGAGGGATAGAAACCACAGGGACCAATGCTCAGCCTGTCCAAGGGTCCTCGCTGTTTCTTGAAGACTCCATCAGGGCTCACTGCAGCAGGAAGTCCTCCCAGCCTCACCTCCATCTGCTGCTGAACTCCAGCAGCACTGACTAATTTTGGGAGGCAGACTCTCAGGGGGCCACTGCTCAGGGTGTAGTGGGGGCAGGATTGCAAGAAGAGTGCCTGAGGTCTAGTAACCACTGTCCATTCCTAGAGAGTGAGCAAATGGAGGTGAACCAGGCATAGGGGGCTTGGTGGGGAACCAAGGATGAGAGGACAGGAGAGGCAGGCAGGGGGAATGCCAGGGGCTGGATACCAGCCTTCACCTTCTCCAGTGAGTGTGTGGATCCCACTGGGCTGGTGGGACAGCAATGACTCAGGCCCCTGGACCCAAGTCAGGAAGGCCTAACACCCTGTGATCTGCTGGCCTGCCCCCTGCCCTGCCAGCCTCTCCTGGCACCTTTGGCTAAGAAGTTCAGCCTGCCAAACCAGGCAGCCTGGCAGGGTGGGGGCCTAGAGAGGGGCTTCACCGAGTGGGTAGCAGGGGAAGGGTGTGGCTTCTCGTGTGAGGCCTCTGAGCCCACAACACCTATGGGGCAGGTGCAGCCTCTAGGGGACTGCAGGGCTTTTCCCTGGTAACCTCTCACCTATAGTTCCCCCAACACTGAGCTGTGCCTGCACCTCCCCTCCAAACCTCCCTGGGCTGCACCCCTGCTGTGTTTTCTCCCCACACATACTCACCCCTACCCATGGCACCCACAGACCCACCTTTGCACAAGGCTCCTGCTGGGTCCTCTCAGTCCAATGCCCTGGCAGAGCACCCCACATACCCACCTCCTGTCCTGTCCAGCAGAGAGCCATGACCCAGAGTCCTGGAGGCTAGACCTTCCGTTGGCTGCTGGAAGTGGCTCAGGGGTGGCCCCTGGCTCCAACCCCCCATGAGAGCCTGGAATAGCTGGGACAGTCCACTCATGCCCCTCAGGGAGGGCTTTCCTGCCAGGCCACCTGCTCCTCCCCATGACAGCAGGCACTGGCTCCCTGGGCGCCTCATGGAGGGCAGCTGAATGGCCTCCTGGTAAGCAGGCTGGGTGCTGGATTCCGATTCAGACTGGGTTCAAGTGTCTACCTAGCTGTGGAGCTTGAGCGGGATCCGACCTCCCTGAGTTTGTTTTCTCTCTAAAATTAGGACACTAACAGTACCACCATGTCTGGGGTATTGGGGGAGCTACTTCGTACCCTATTTTATAGATGGAGAAACAGAGGCAGAGAGGAGATTGTACTCCTCCTATGCAGCAGGGTGGGGTTTGAAGCCAGTCAGTCTACGGAGCCCCCTGAGTGCACTGTCCTTTGCTCTCTGGTACTCCGCACACTTCTGGGCAGTAACAGGACTGGTTGCCCCAGACACTGCATTGCTCCTTGCATGGCCCATGCCAGTCTGGCCCCAAGGTATCTCTTTCAGACCTGGGATAGCTCAGGGCCCCCTACACAGACCCAGACACACAGACAGTCAGCTCACCCTGCGGGGTGCCAGGGAAACTTGGCACAAGAGGAGGCAGGCGGCAAGACCAGGAGGGGCCATGCAGGAGGTATAGGCCGGGTGCCTGCTTGGCCACTGCTAGAGGGAGGGAATGCTGGTGCCCGCCACCACTGCCAGGCTGCCTGGGTGCTGGCACGGGCCTGTGGGAAATGCCAGCCACCAGCCAGGGGCCTTGGGCCAGCTTGATGCCACTCAGGACCAGGGCCGGGTCCAGTTGGGCACCCACTGCGCCTGCATTGCCGACACCCCCACCGCCAGCACAGCTGATCCCCTCAGCTTAGCCCCAGCCCCACCCAGGCAAGGAAGGCCTGAGAGCACATCAACCACGTGGGGCTAAGAGAAGCCCTGATGGAGCCTGGGCCTGAGTTACCCTTTGCTCTCAGGCATGAGGGCACATGGCCCAGGCTCTGGCTACAGGAGCAACGTTGAGAGTTAGAAGCCCAGGACAAGGTGACAGCTGGGGTGTTAAAAGTGCAAGATGGAGGCCCAGGAAGTACGTTGCCTAAAAAGGCACAGCCTTTGTCAGTCGACTCCCAGCCAGCTGCTCATGGTAGCAGCACCTGCCAGGGTGGGAATTTAGGGAGGACAGCTGGAGGGGTGGCCAGGCGCCTGCAGGGCAGACACCTGAACCCACAGCTATACTAAAGGCTCCTCAGGTCACCCCCTCGGCCATCTAACTGGCAGCTCTTCAGCCCCAATCACCGGATCAGCGTCTCTGAGGCACTTGCCCAGGCAAAGCTAACCTCTATTAACTGTGCAAAGCTAACCTCTATTAACTTCCTCTCCCCACCCACTTGTCAGTTTATTAAAATCTTATGCCAGTGTAAAATATGGCATACATTCCGAAGCGTGCATAAGACAGAACTGTACAATATAATAAATATCTATTAAAGCAAACACCTATGCAGCTGGCACCAAGGTCAAAAAACAGAACATGGCCAGATCCCCAGAAGTACCCATTACAATCTCCTCTTTCCTGCTAGGGTAGCCATGTTTGTACTCGTGGCCTTCATTTCTTTGCTTTTCTTATCTCACGTTATCCTGTTTTGTGGCCCTACCCCTTGAGGGACTACCCTGGGAAAAGTCTGTCGGGGAGGGGAGCTGCGGTGCTGTTGCGGTGACGGGACACATGGGGGCGTGCGTGGCCCAAGCCGGCTCTCACCTGGGTGTGCGGCCAGACCCCGGGAATCCCGCGCCTAGGTTGGGGGCTTCCTCCTGGACTGATACTCAGCCAAGCTCTTTGGTTTCGAATCCTGGGGGCCCATGCTTCCGTCCCTGTGACCCCGGGATGCGTTAAGTCCTAGCCCCTCTTCTCTAGGTTCCTTCCTTTGGACAGGCAGCTGCTTTGAAAACTGCAAAACACTACACAAATGAGGGAGTGTTACTGTTAATATTAAACAGTGAGTAAGCTCCTTCTGTTTGCTAGGCCCTGTACTGCGCATTTCACATGCCTTTTCTCATTTAATGCTCATATCCCCCAAGGAGGTAGGAACTATTATTATTATTATCCCCATCTTACACATGTGGAAACAGGCCCAGAGACATAAGGCAGCTTGGCCATGATTGCACAGCTTCTGTGTGGCAGAGGAGCCCTAATTGCCCTGACAATATGGCCCATGCTTTTACCTGCTATCTGTACTTAACTGTACATTATAGCCCTTCCACACAGTGAAATGTCCATTGGAAGCATGTTTTTTAATTAATATATATATATATATATATATATATATATATATATATATATGAATTACTTTCAAGAATGAGCAGTTGGAAAGGGCCTGAGTCCAGGACTCCTGGAGATGGGGCTGGCAGGGGGATGGTAGCTAGAGAGGGGCCTGTCTTCTTCCCAGGCCTCCTGGGGACAAGTCTGTGTCTTTAACAGGGATTCCACCTGAGTCACAAGGGCTGTGGCTGCCAGAGGTGCTAACGCAAAGGAAGGGTACATGGAGGGGGTGGCGGCTGCAGCCCCCAGGAAGTTCTGGACCTAACCTGGGATGCAGGCTGGTCCATGCACTGGAGAGTGTTTGCTGAAGAGCTGGCATGGCTATGGGCCGGGAGGCCTGCAGTCCATTTTTCAGATGTGGCAGAGGGGTGGTCAACAAGTAAACCAATAGAGGATAGCATTTCAGATAAAGTACTACCAAAATGAAAGGCTATGTGATGAGATGTGGAGTGTTCTAGGGAGGGTGGCCTGGAAGCATGACTCCCCGCCACCCTGTGAAACGGATAAAAGGTGCCCTCCGTGAAGGAGCAACTCCAGCCGCACTAATGTTGGCAATCAGCGCTAGCTCTGTGCTGGTCCCCTGCTAAGAACTCTAAGCGGGGACCATTCCATTTGAACCTCCAGATCCGTGAGGCAACCCATCAGCTCAGTTTTTACAGGAGAGGAGTGTAATCTGAATCTCAGGCCCAAGTGCGTTCCCAAGTTCATTCAGCTAGGAAGGAGCTGAGGTCAGTGTGAGCTGAAGTCTCAAATCCAAACAGTGGGAAGGGATGCCTCGGAGGTGGCCGAGTCCTGCAGCAGGGCGGATCCGGCCTGGCTCTCTGGAGGGCTTCCTGAAAGAGGCAGAATTTTCCGGATACCGAAGCATAAGCAGCGCGTTCCGCGGGTCGGGGGCCTGTCTATCTGGCATCCCCATCACATCTCCGGTTTGGTGCGCGGCAGGTGTGAAGGGAGATCCCAGAGGCCGCAGGGGCTCCCCGTCCTACTCCGAGGCGACTGCCTCCTGGGGCTACACCTGTCTGGGGCCAAATGTGTTGACCTCTCCTTTTATAGACGCAAATACTGTCAGCCCAGGAGAGCCGTGGGTTTTGGGACCGCGGTTTAGTGGTCGGTCGACGTTCCGGGATCCAGGCGGGAGAGGTCCAAACCCGGCTTAAAACCCAGCGCAGCCCCTCAGCCTCCAAAGCCGGCGGAGTCGCCACTCGCGCCCCGGGCCGGCGCCAAGGAAGTTCTACGCCTGCGCAATGAGAGCGCAAGGACGGAGGCGCTTGAGGGGCGGGGTCAGTGACGCGCACGCATGGACGTGAGAGGGGGCGGAACCTCAGAACGCTTGACGCCTCTGATAGGCTGCATCGGAAAGGGGGCAGGGTAAGAGGAGTTCTTGGGCGGGGCCTCGGTTCCGGTTTGGAATTTTTGGCGCGAGTCAGCTCCGCGCGCGTTCACGGGCCGTTCCTCCTCCAGAGTGTCCTCTTGCCGGCGTAGTGAGCTGTCGACGGCAGACCCCGGCCCTCCTGTGACCCCTCCGAGGTCTCCCGTGACCTCTGCCGACCCAGAATCTGGGGCCTAGCGGAGCTGCTCCCCGCCCACCCGCCCCAGGTGAGCCCAGGCCCGGCCCTGAGGGTTCTCGAGCCAGACAGCCCTCCCCTCCGCTCTTCCTCCCTCTCGTCAGCCTGACCTCCCTCCAGCCTTCTTCCACATCCGGCTCCTGGAGCCCCCGACTCCCCGTCGAGTTGGGTCCCGCCCTGACCCTCCGCTAAAGCCTCTCCGGGCCAGCCCTGCCCTGGGCGGCCCCGCCCACTTCCTCTCGGGCCTCTCCGGTGACTGCGCGTGCAGCCCCAGTCCTGCCCCATACTCCCTGTCCCCTTTCCCCGGGTAGCTCCTTCCCCAGTGACCGCCACACCCCCTTGCTGGTCCCTCCCCAGGAAAAGCCCCACCCACATTCCGTCTACAGCTCCTTGACCGTCGGCCTACTCTGTTCGCCAGGGTTTCCCCACGGAGGTGAATCAGCTGTGGGCCTGCCCGCGAGGAATTCACAGTCTAGCGCTGTAGACCGTGGTCAGCAGATGTGTTCAGCCCAGTGAGAGGGTGAGGCCCTTGGAAGCTGTAGAGGTCATCTGGCCTGTCCTCTGCTCAGGGCCACCCTGGATTCACCCGGGAGGGAGCCCCTGCTCCTCCTCCTACCTACCCTGTCCTGCCCCCAAAGCTGTTTGGCCAGGCCAGTGGTGCTAGAACGTAAATGAAATTGGGATAGTCTGAAAACTGGTTTAAGATGCAGAGCTTAAAAGATTTAAGTGTCTCAGAATGTGCCAGGACTGGGCCTGGAGGCTGTACTCCTAACCAGCGTCCTGGGGGATCCTGACATTTCAGTTCTTCACGTTGAGAAACCCCGAGGTGGGATTCTTGAGGTAAAAGAGGCAGAGGAAAGGTCTTTATGGTATGTAGGGTGAGCCTTCCAGGCAGACAAGTTTGGGGGTCCCTCCTTCAGCCCTCACTCTCCCAGGGACGGACAGGAGGGCACACTTCAGATGACTGTTCCCCCTATTTCAGTTTCTGACTCACCCCTTGTTGGGTATGTTATTTTTTTTTTTTTTTGAGGGCAGTGTCACTGGCCCTCATATGTGGGACCCGAACCATGGCCGCTGGCTTCCGAAGCCGGTGCTTAACCACAGTGCCACTCGGCCGGCCCTATTTTGATACACTGGCTTTCTCTCAAAATTAAACCCCTCTCCCCTTTTTTTTTTTGTTTGTTTGTTTAAATTACAACATTCTAGTGACACAGCATCCCTCTCAGCTCCAGTACACAAACTAACTTATACCTGTGAGACCGTTGCAACTTCGTATGTTCTTTCAATGACTCCTCAGAGCCTTATTTATTATATATTACTTATTATATAACAGTTAGCATTTATTGAGGATTCTGCATGCCAGTCGCTGGGCTGAGCCTTCCCTGAAGTCAGCATTACAGGTCCACAAACCGCTGAGGCCAGGGGTGTTTCAGAATTCAAAATAGGTCAGATTTTAGAAAGCTAATAGGGTGCATATAGCACTTATATGTAACACCACCCATGAGTCTGGGGCATCATTCAATAATTAAACACATTAATATTTCTGTCAAATATATGAATAGAGGAAAAAATAGGTCAGATTTTTTCTGCTAAATGATTTTTGCATGTAGATATCTGGTTGTCCCAGCACCATTTGTTGAGAAGATTATTCCTTCCCACAATTGTTTTGGCACCCTTGTCAAAATCAATTGACTATAAATGTGAGTTTTTTTTTCTGAATTCTCAGCTTTAGTCCATTGATCTATATATCTATCCTTGTGTTACTACCACACTGTTTACTGTTTGTTTGTTTTTTAAAGATTTTATTGGGGGAGGGGAACAGCATTGGGGAACCAGGGAAGGGGAACAGACAAGTTGCTGTCCTTTAGTTCTTCAGTCTAGTTGTGGAGGACGTCGCTTCACTGGCCCATGTTGGTATCGTCATTGTGCTCTTCTCGGGTGAGGCAGATTGGTCGTTGACCTCTGGACGACTGCTCATAGCAGTTCTTGGCAGCTCACACCGGCTGCCGGCTGCTCATGCTGGCTGCCCGCCACTCACTGTAGCCTATGGCAGCCCACTGCAGCAGGGGCTGCAGCTATGCCATCCCCAGGGACTCACAACAGCCCAGCTCCAGGTGGAGCTGTTGTTCACCTTCTTAGCTGTAGAGGGCAGTGTCACTGGTCCTCATATGTGGGATCTGAACCAGGGCCGCTGGCATCCCAAGCCAGCTCTTAACCACCGTGCCACTCGGCCAGCCCACTACCATACTGTTTTGATTATTGTAGTTTTTGGGGCCAATGACACTGCCCTAAAAAAAAAAAAAAAAGCTGATTATTGTAGTTTTTAATTAAGTTTTGATATTGGGAAATGCAAGTCCTCCAACTTCATTTTGATTGAATTCCCATGAATTTCCATGTGAATTTTAGGATCAGCTTATCAATTTCTGCTATTTCTGATAAGGATTGTACTGAATATGTAGATCAATTTGGAGAGTATTGCCATTTTATTCATATTAAGTCTTTGGATCTATGAACATAGAATGTCTTTTCATTTATTTAGGTTGTTGTTAATGCTTAAGCTGAGGGGAAAAGGAAAGAGATTTTATATGCATAATGTTTGTTATTTTGACCTTCTTATTTACCACTTTGGTTGTCTTCATTTGTTCCTGTAGGTTTGAGTTACCATCTGGTGTCATTTTCTAATCCAATACAGTTTTGTTTCCACCCATCTACTTTGTGCTGTTATTTGCAAATGTTACATTTCTCTATGTTATATTCTCAACAATACAATTATATATTGTTTTATACAGTTGCTTTCTAAATTGGTTAAGAGAAGAAAGGAGAAAAAATATGCATTTATACTGTCTTTTATATTACATAATTATCTTTATCTGTGATCTTTGTTTTTTCATGTAGGTTAGAATTACTATGGGATCACGTGCTTTCAGCCTGAAAAATTTCCTTTACTTTTCTTGTAAAGCAGGTCTGTTAGCAATGAGTTCTTTTTCATTTTGTTTATCTGTGAGTGTCTTTATTTTGCCTTTATTTTTGAAAGATAGTTTTGTTAGATATAGGATTCTTGGTTTACAAATTTCCCTCCCAGTATTTTGAATATATCATCCTGTTGCCTTCTGGTCTCCATTGTTTCTGATGAGAAATCAGCAGTTAATCTTATGGGAAGGCTTGTAAGTGATGAGTCCTTTTTCTCCTGCTGCTCTCAAGATTTTCTCCTTGTTTTTGGTTTTCACTTTTAATATGATGTATCTGTGTGTGGATCTCTGCATTTATCCTACTTGAAGTTCATTGAGCTTCTTGGCTATGTTAATGTTCTAAATTACATTTGGGGGCCGGCTGAGTGGTGCGGTGGTTAAGCGCTGGCTTGGGAAGCCAGCAGCCCCGGTTCAGGTCCCACATATGAGGGCCAGTAACACTGCCCTCAACAAAAAGAAAAACAAATAAATCACATTTGGGAAGTTTTTATCCATTGCTTTTTAGTGTATATTTCCTGCTTCTCTCCTGGTGCATTCATTATGCCTATGTTGGTATACTTAATGGTGTCCTATATTTCTCTGAGGCTCTGTTCTCTTCATTCTTTTTTTTTAGATTTTTATTGGGGAATTGGCGGAGGGGAACAGCGTTGGGGAATCGGGGAAGGGGAACAGACAAGTTGCTGTCTTTTTGTTCTTCAGTTTAGTTGTGGAGGATGTTGCTTCACTGTTGGTATCGTCATTGCGCTCTTCCCGGATGAGGCAGATAGGTCGCTGGCCTCTGGATGTCGCTCACCGCGGCTATTGGCAGCTCACGCTTGGCTGCCAGCTGCTCACGCTGGCTGCGGGCCACTCACTGTAGCCTATGGCAGCCCACTGCAGCAGGGGCTGCAGCCCACACCATCACCGGGGCTCGCACAGCCCAGCTCCAGGTAGAGCTGTTGTTAGCTGTAGAGGGCAGTGTCACTTGCCCTCATGTGGGATCCGAACCGGGGCCACTGGCATCCCAAAACCAGCGCTTAACCAATGCGCCACTCGGCCGGCCCTGTTCTCTTCATTCTTTTTTCTCTCTTCTTCAGATTGCATAATCTCTATCAACCTACCTTCAAGTTCACTAGTTATTTCTTCTGCCAGTTCAAATCTACTGTTGAACCCCTCCAGTGAATTTTTTCATTTCATTTATTGTACTTTTCAACTCCACAATTTCCATTTGGTTCTTTTAAAAATTTCTATCTCTTTATTGATATTCCCTATTTGGTAAGATATTATCATTATGCTTCCTTTACTTTAACTGTGGTTTTCATTAGTTCTTTGAACATATTCCTAGTGGCTACTTTGAAGTCTGTCTGTTAAACCTGACACCTGGTCCCTCTTACAGGCAGTTTCTGCTATCTGTATTTATTTCTGTGTGTGGGTCACACCTTCCTGTATCTTTGCATAGCTTCTAGGTTTTTTGTTGAAAACTGGACATTTAAAATGATATGTTTTAGCAGCTGTGGATACTGGTTCCTCAACCCCCTTTGGGGCTTGTGATTGTTGTTTGCTTGTCTATTTGTTTAGTGACTAGCTGGATCATTGTAGTGACATATCTTTCTGCAGTATGAAGCCCCTGACATTGCCCCTCAGAGGGCCCAGCCTGAGGCCGGTGCAGTTACCCTGGGACACCAGTGGTTTTAGGGGGGCTCTCTTTGACTGTCCTTTCCCTGATCATATCCACCTGTAAGGCTCCCCCAGTTGCCCGCTGTCTGCTCTATTGTTTTTGCCCTGGGGCATCAATTGCTCCATAGACGGATCCAATTAAATTTGGGCTTCTTTAAAAGGTAGCTTTTGAGGGCTGGCCGAGTGGCGAGCGGACCCGGTTCGGGTCCCACATATGAGGGCCAGTGACACTGCCCTCAAAAAAAAAAAAAAAAAGGTAGCCTTTGAGTTCAGTGTTTGAGGTTTGTTCTGACTCCTGAAAGCTCTTCTTAGCTATCTCTTTCCCCCGTTCTTTCTGGTAACCTAGCTGGCCCATGGTTTAGCTTGTTGCGCAAATGGGGGCACCAACTTCCTCCTATTTGCTTACCACCCAACCTCCACTGATTTTGAAAGCACCTTTGAACTTGAACTTCCCACACAGTTTCAAATAAAGTCAGTATTTTTGGAGGGAGAGCTTTGGAGCTCTCTGTTTTATGACCTTCCTCTTCCCCAGTCAGAATCTCTGAGCTGCAAGGGCTGGCCAAGTGGCTCAATTGGTTAAGAGCTCACTCAAGAGTATAAGCTGAGCTCTGAGCAACAACAGTTCGATGCCCAGCCCAAGCTGAGCTGCCAACAGGTGGCAGGATGGCTCAGCTAAAAAAACAAAAAAACAAAGAAGAATCTCTGAGCTGCAGCTCTGGAGGTGGGGTCCATCTCTCTGAGTGACACTTGGTTGGGGGTGGCAACTTGCCTGTCCCAATGTGAAACCTCCTTCCTAGGAATGAGCTGGGGTTCAAGTGATTGGGCTGCAGTAATCCCAGCCTGCTGGACCTAAGGCAGAGCTCCCACCCAATTAGAAGGGTTTGGTAGAAGGAGGGAGACCCAGCTTCTCTGCCACACCCAACTGGAATTTAGCCTCTGCAACATGGAACTGGAGGTGGAACTCCATTCCATGAAGTTTTTGTTTTTGTTTTTCTAATTGGGGAACTGGGGGAGGGGAACAGTGTTGGGGAATTGGGGAGGGGGACTGACCAGCCAAGTTGTTGTTCTTCAATCTTCGTTGTGGAGGGCACCATCTGGCTGCTCATCTGCAACTCGTGGCCTCTAAGCTCAAGGTGCTGTGTGACAATCTTAGTTGCGGGTGGGCATAGCCACCATCCCATGCAGGAGTTGAACCAGCAGCCTTGTTGTTAAGAGCGCATGCTGTATCCACTGAGCCATCCGGGTGGCAGCTCAGTCTTAGTTGCGGGCAGGCGTATCCCACTATTGAACAGGCAGTCTTGTTAGGAGCACGTGCTCTCACCAGCTGAGCCATCTGCCACCTGTTGGCAGCTCAGCCCAGGCGCAGTGTCGCTGGCCCATGTGGGAATAGAACCGGTGGCCCTGTTGCTCAGAGCTCGCGCTCTTAAGCTAACTCTTAACCACACAGCTGGCCCCCATTCTATGAGTTTTAACATTACACCTATGACAAAGAAAGCAAGAAAGGAAATTCTGGAATCAGACCTTTGTTTTTACTTTGGAATTGAAGATAAGAAAGTGTAGGCCTGGGCCAGCCGAGTGGCACGGTGGTTAAGAGCTGGCTTGGGACACTAGCTGCCTTGGTTCAGATCCCACATATGAGGGCCAGTGACACTGCCCTCTGGGGGGGGGGGAAAAAAAGTGTGGGCCTGTGTGAATATATCTGCCTTACAGTCTTGGAAGAGGTTGCATATCTTAAGGTCAAATAGAGGTTGTGACGAGGCAGGGATATATGCGTGGGTCTGGCTCCAGAACCTGCCTGCCTTGGTGTAACCTCTGCTGGACTGTGGGAGCCTCCAGGATACTGCCCCATGCTTTTCAGTTTATGTTTCTCTGACCTCCAGGTACAGATGATTGTGTGCAGGCGTGTATATATCTGTCCTCTGCCTTTTCCCGGCAGGTACTGGTGTCCCCCATGGTCTCCATGTTTAAAGCAGAACATGTGTGCGGAATAGACGCAGCTTTCTTCCACAGCCTTTCTGGGGCCACAGGACAAGACGCTATTTGAGTGGACACACTGTTCTGTATTCTGCCTCTCAGGATCTCCTGTGCTGGCCATGCCTGTGCCCACAGAGGGCACCCCGACACCCCCAAGTGGCACCCCCATCCCAGTCCCGGCCTACTTCCACCATGCAGAACCTGGTTTCTCCCTCAAGAGGCCCAGGGGGCTTAGTCGGAGCCTCCCACCCCGGCCCCCTGTCAAGGGCAGCATTCCTATCAGCCGCCTCTTCCCTCCTCGGACCCCATGCTGGCAGCAGCCCCAGCCCCGGAGGGTGTCATTCCGAGGCGAAGCCCCTGAGACCCTGCAGAGCCCTGGTTACGACCCGAGCCGGCCAGAGTCCTTCTTCCAGCAGAGTTTCCAGAGGCTTGGCCGCCTGGGCCACGGCTCTTTTGGAGAAGTCTTCAAGGTAAGTGGGGTGACAGTTCTCTGGGCCTGACTGGTGGTGCCCCTCGCCTCCCTCACCCTGCCTGGATGGGATAGTGTCCTGGGCAGCCTGTTCCCCTTCTCTCCTGACAGCCCATCTCCTGGGCTGACAGGCTCTCCTCCGCAGTGCTTGATTTGGCTGCTTTCTCATAATCCCCTATGCAGGCCCCTCCAAGGGCCCCCTCAGTGCACACTTTCCCTTTGTCCAGAGACTGGCATGCCTGGCAGTGGCTCCCAGCTGCCATCTCCTCCTTCCCCGGAGCCAGCTGTGCTGGGGTTCTTGGAAAGCTCTGCCTGGCCCTGAGAGTCAGCCCCCCAAGTGCAATGCACACCCTGCCCCCAGCCACCCCCAGGCTTCAGTCGCTTAGGCTATACCCTCCATGCCACCTTTTTAGAAAAAATATATTTTTCAATAATTTATATTTCCTTTAAAAGGGTAGTTTTCCATACTACATAAAAACATTTTTGGGCCGGCTGAGTGGCACGGTGGTTTTAAGAGCTGGCTTGGGATGCCAGCGGCTCCGGTTCGGGTCCCACACATGAAGGCCAGTGACACTACCCTCAAAAAAAAAAACAAAAAAAGAAAACCATTTTTGTTGTTAAGAAGTACGAATAACATAGGCCCCTAGATCAGCTCTCCTACCCAGAGAAAACCATTGGGCTTCTCAGATAGGCATCCTTCTTTCCAGAACTTTCTCTATATATCTCTAGAGTTGACCATATAGAGATAAACTCATTTCTATTCTACACAGTGGATCACACTGCCTGTATTGTTCTGTAGCTGGCTTTGTCTTCATTTCCCAATGGTCTGACATCCCTTCTGGGTTAGTACTTAGAGGTCTGCCCTGTCTCTTCTTCGCTGGGCCTCCAGCAAACCAGTGCCAGGGGTGGAGGTCTGTCTGGTTTTGCTATTGCACATGCAGGGGTGTCTCTAAGGTAGATACCATGCTGCACCTTCTGCCCATGTGAATTTTTTTTTTTTTTTTTGAGGGCAGTGTCACTGGCCCTCATATGTGGGACCCGAACCGGCGCTGCTGGTGTCCCAAGCCAGCTCTTAACCACTGCGCCGCTCAGCCGGCCCACATGTGAATTCTTAATAGAATCTACTAGATTGTTCTGCTAAGTGGTTGTGCCACCTCCCACCCCACTTGTGGGCACCACCTCCCTTCCAGGTGCGCTCCAAGGAAGACGGCCAGCTCTATGCAGTAAAGCGTGCCATGTCGCCATTCCGGGGCCCCAAGGACCGGGCCCGCAAGCTGGCCGAGGTCAGTGGCCATGAGAAGGTGGGACAGCACCCGTGCTGCGTGCGACTGGAGCAAGCCTGGGAGGAGGGCGGCATCCTATACCTGCAGACGGAGCTGTGTGGGCCCAACTTGCAGCAGCATTGTGAGGCCTGGGGCACCAGCTTGCCCGAGGCCCAGATCTGGGGCTACCTGCGGGACATCCTGCTCGCTCTGGCCCACCTGCATGGCCAAGGCCTGGTCCACCTTGACATCAAGCCTGCCAACATCTTCCTGGGACCCCGGGGCCACTGCAAGCTGGGTGACTTTGGGCTGTTGGTGGAGTTGGGTGCATCCGGAGCCAGTGAGGCCCAGGAGGGAGACCCCCGCTACATGGCCCCTGAGCTGCTGCAGGGCTCCTACGGGACAGCAGCTGACGTGTTCAGGTGAGGGCTGGGCCTGGGAGGCCCTTCCTGGGTGGTGTACAGTTAGCAGAGGAAGGGAAATGCCATTCTAGCCCAAAGTCAGGAGGATTTGGCCTCAGGCTTGGAGGCGCTGCCCTAGGGAATGAAGGCCCCACCATCTAGTTAAGGGGGTTCTGTCAGGCTGTCTAAGCAGCAGGACCCCTGGAGCTGTTCCATTGGATTCACCCATCTCCTTACCACATCTCCAAGGAGGCACTATTATTATGCTGTTTATAGGGGAACAGGCACAGCGGGGTTAAGGGACTTGCCTGAAGTCCACAGTTAGCAAGTTGTGAAGGTGGGACTGGATCAGGCCCTGGGTTTCATGGTCTATGCCGGGAACCACCACTCTGCCTCTAATAGTCTATCCACCCATAGCCACAGGACCATGATAGTAGCACTATTAACTATAGTACCTGTCTGGTGGGGGCACCAAGAGGACTCACCACAGTGACTTGTAGTCTGTGCTGGGCACTGGGTTCATGCTTCATGACATGGTCCCATCGTTGGCCCTTCTGGGGCCTTCTCAGGGCCACTAGGCCCTCCTTCCCCACCTCCCTGGCACATGGTGGAAGATAGCCCCCCTTCCCCACTCTTTTCTCAGGAACAGCCTGGGGCTCTGGGGTCTGTGGTCTAAGGCCAATCCTGCCCCTCTAATGTCCCTGTCCCCCCTAGTCTGGGTCTCACCATCCTAGAAGTGGCATGCAACATGGAGCTGCCCCATGGAGGGGAGGGCTGGCAGCAGCTGCGCCAGGGCTTCCTGCCCCCCGAGTTCACTGCCGGTGAGTGGGGGGCACCAAGTCCACCATGAGAGGGGACATGGTGCCATGGGGAGGGGACACTTGTGTAGGAGGGAATGGCTGGCCATGGGGGGCTTCTGGGCTCAGGGACCAGTCACCCCTGACGTGGCCTTGCCCTGTGGACAGGCCTATCTTCTGAGCTGCGGTCTGTCCTCATCATGATGCTAGAGCCCAACCCCATGCTGCGGGCCACTGCTGAGGCCCTGCTGGCCCTGCCTATGCTCAGGCAGTCACCACGGCCCTGGAGCATTCTGTGGCACATGGCTGCTGAAGCCCTGAGTCGAGGGTGGGCCCTGTGGCAGGTAAGCCTGGTGACAGTGACAGGCCCTTCTGCCCTGCTCCCTGGCCCTGGAGTCTGCCCAGCCTCCCTCGGCCCTCCTGTCCCCATAGGCCCTGTTTGCCCTGCTGTGTTGGCTCTGGCATGGGCTGGCTCACCCTGCCAGCTGGCTGCAACCCCCAGGCCCACCAGCTACCCCGCCTGGCTCGCCACCCTGCAGCTTCCTCCTGGACAGCAGCCACTCCAGCAACTGGGAGGATGACAGCATAAGGTGGGTGAGAACTCAGAATGGATGGGTGGGGGTGGGGAAATGGGCTGTCATTGTGGCCAAACCCCACACTGATGTCCAGGCCCCATGGGAATTAGTGGTGAACTGGGACCCCCTCCCACAAACTTGGCCCATCATAGCTGGGAAGGGCACCAAGGCTGGTGGGGGTGCGGCCTGGCTTAGTTTGAATGCATGTTTCTTCTGCACTCGGTGTGTGGAACGGTCGCTGTGCAAAGCACAGCAGAACTGGCAGCTTCACACTTAGAGCGCTGACACACTAACGAGCAGTGCAAAGGCCACGGCCCCCACTGGGATTGGTAGGCTGCCAGTGTCCAAGGACAAGGCATTCTCGGGAGATGACACCCCCAGAGCCTGATGAGTCCCTGCCCTGGGATGAATTCCTTAGTCCCAGGTGCCTGGAGGCCAAGTAAGAAGCTGTAATTAAGAAACTGCAGCAGAGGAAAACCACATGCTCCAGCACAGACAGTTCTCAGAAGGAATCACGCCTTTAACCCCTTCCTTACGAAAACGTCATCCCATTGCCATAGGGACACTTTATAGTAGAAACAAAGTGGCAGAAAAGCTACGTTTACCACAGGTCACTTCAGAGTCAGCTCAGTTGAAGCCCATCTTCTGAAAAGGGACCGAGGTGGGCTTTGAATGTGGTCAGGCAGACTTTCAATGTTGTGAAAGTGCTTCTTTCAAAGGGTACCACACATTCATTGTCCCTGACTATGGCCCCTGCCTGTGTCCAGCGGTAACCCGCACAGGGACAGGGTTGCTCTTGCTGCTTCCTCACAGTGCCTTCCCCACCTGACACCCTGCTTCTCTCGCCCGCCCTGTGCAGGCCCTCGCTTTCTCCACAGGCCATCCTGGCCAGGGCTGCCAGGAGCACCTCCACTCCCCAGAGCACACACACACTCAGGTAAGTAGGCCCAGGGTCAGGGAGAGGGGATGGAAGGCACAGCTTTCGCATCCTGAATCATTTCTCTTGCTTTCTTTCCCCCAGGGATGCCCTGGACCTAAGTGACATTGACTCTGAGCCCCCTCAGGGCTCCTTCCCCTCCTTTGAGCCACGGAACCTCCTCAGCATGTTTGAGGACTCGCTGGGCCCAACCTGAGCTCCAGTCCAGCCTTGGTGCTTTTAACCTTTTAGCCTATCCCCACATCTTGGAAGCTGGGGTCCCTTTGGGAACTCCAGTGGTCCCTTCTGCCTGGCCATGTCTAATAAAAGGTATCTGAAACTTGGGAGCACCCAAGCTTGCTTGCATGGCAACACAGCGCTTCTTGCCCCTTTTATTGACGTTGCCCAGGGCCCCAGGCCAGCCAACTGGAGCTGGGAACCCCACACTGGGTGGAGCAGAGATTTCCTGAGCAGACACATCCCCAATGGGCAGGTTGAGTTGTCAGAGCATGGCACTCACGGTGGAGAATGGGGCCTGGGTCCAGGGCTACGCAGCTCTTTATATCTCTATGCCAGTTGCCTGGAGAAAGCAGCAGCAGCCCTCCTGCCCCTTGGTCCTGGGATATGGGCTAGTCCTGCTGCCCAAACCCCTCACTCCACAGTCTGGACAGAAGGAAGAAGGGGTGGGCGAGCCTCAGACTGCTGGGAGGGCTGGCATGCAGGGCCCAAAGACAAGTCAGGAATCGTAGGCTGGTGGCTGAGCCAGGCACCCACAAAGTACCTTGCATGAAGGTCCGGTGGGGCGATGGCTCTGGGCTGGCAGGATTCCAACTGTCAGCAAGACTTGACCCCAGAGCCCCTCTGGCCCAACCCTCACAGGTCACAGAGGGCAAACTGAGGCCCTGAGAAGGACTGGTTTCCTTTCAGCCTGCACAGGAAGACTGCCCTGGAAGAAGGCAAGGAGGGATGTTGGAGCTCCGAGGCGTGGGTAGGAGAGGCTTGTTCCAAGGGAAGAATGGGCGTACAGAGTAGGGCTCCCAGTTGGGAAGCATCCAGGGAGCCAGCTCCTTGCAGACCAATAGGAAGGAAGCCTGGTGGTGTTGGCCCTAGAAGACTGTGGGCAGGCCAGCGTGGCAGGTGGCTCAGTCTGGTGGGCAGGCGTGGTGGGCAGCCCAGAGCAGGTCAGGCACGACACCAGCGTGCAGCTGCAGAATGGAGCCCACACTGAGCAGGTGCATGATCTGGTGTGAGTTGCCCCAGTAGTCGAAGCGGCCTGGTCCCCAGCGCTCTGGCAGACGGGCCACGTTCACTAGCCCCCCAAGCAGTGCCAGTGCATCCATGCGCAGGTAGCAGGGCAGGGAGCCTGGGGCCCCAGAGCCCAGCCCTACGCCCCGGGCCCCAAACACCAGGAGGCGGGCACCAGCCTGCCAACCAAAAGCACGGAGCCGAGCACTGGTGGAGGGGGCGGTGAGGGCCCTCCAACCAGCCACACCCGACAGCATGGTGTAGCCCACTAGGGCAGCTGGGCGAAGCCAGGGCCTGCAGGCCAGGGTGCAGTGGATGATGGGCAGGGCCCCTGCATAGAGAAGAGAGGCAGGAGAGGGCACATTAGTCTGGGGGTCTACCTACCCTTTCTACCCAGGGCTCATGTAAGTGTCCCTTGCCTCCCCAGTTGCCCCCAGCTCCCATTTTTTGAGCCTCCCCCTTTCCTTGACTCACCGAGGGTGTTGACAAGGCAGACTCCACACATATCCAGAGCAAGGAGCCGGGTGTACACAGGGCTACCCCCCTGGTGGCACATGAAGAGGTGATAGAGCACAGAACCTGCGGGTGGTGCCAGGCAGGCCACACAGTGTGTGCCCCCCAGCCAGCCATCCTTGCCCAGTTGACCCCAGGGCATGGTCATTGGCAACAGCACCAGGAAGCCCAGCAGGGCCAGCCCTAGGGGAGGGAAACAGTTATCCGTCACACAGCTTCAGCACAGAGGACCAGGTCATGTCCTCAGGGAGTCCACAGTCTAGAGATGACACAAGAGGGATGAGAGCAAGACATCTATCTTGACAGTGCTGATAGCCAGCCAGCTATCGCCAGACCTGGGACAGAGGCAGGCCCTGGGCTTTCAGGAACTTAATTCAGAAGAGCTCACAATAGTTCTGGAAGGAGAACCCAATATCCCCACTTTGCAGGTGAAGAGACAGTAACCCCTTCCCCAGGCGACCCCAGCAAGTAAGAGAGCCTGGGCAGTCTAACGCCCAAGCTGCTCCCACCCCTGCAGCCACATCACCTCCCCTAAAGGCAGGGGTCCCCAAACCCCCAACCTGGCCACCTCAGTGTGTCAGCAGAAGCCAGAAGTAGGCATGACCTAAAGCTGATTTCTGAATAGGACATGTGGACAATGACACCAGATCCAGGGCCATTTGGCTTGCTCATCCCAACTCGATGTCTTCTCCGTAAGTGACCAGACAAGTGAAGGCTTTGGGCCTTTTTGTCTTCCATAAGTAGGGGAGGCCAGGCAGGAGAAGGGGGCTGAACAGAGCTTGTTCCATCTATCCAGGCACCTCCTCGGTGCCATTCCTCCCAACCCAGGCCTACCTCTCCCTCCCCGCTGGCACTCTGGCATTGCCCTCACAGGGGTAAAAGGTGGGCACAGCTGGCTGGGGCCGCTGGCTGCCCACGCTTGCAGGGTCTGGCCAGGCCATAGTCCTCCAGGAAGGCAGCTACCAAGGCCGGGCCCAGCCTGCTCAGGGCCCCTCTTGCTGGCCAGGGCAGGCCAAGGACAGACAGGGCTGTGTCAGCAGAGCTCAATCGGGCCGCGGAGGAGGGGCCCGGCGCCTGCGGGGTGGAGGGTGGGGGGAGGAAGAAGTGGCCACCAGGTGGAGCCCCAAGACTGGGCTGCCCAGGAAGGGGTGTTAGGGCTGCCGTGCGGGGAGAGGCTGGGTCCTGGCTTCCCCTCCTGGGCCCCTCCTCGCCCAAGTAAACACCTATCTCCGGGACGGGTGCTGGTGGGGGAGGGTGCGCAGGGCGCCGGGATTATGAAGGGACCGGACACCAGGCATCTCCCCAGGGCTCAGGGGGATTAAGCAGACTCAGTCCCCTATTCTGCTTTCCTCACCTGTCCCAGGGGCCCTGCCGGGGAAGCGAAAGCGGGCAGCACCGTCCGGGACAATGACAGCTTTGTCACCGCGGCTCCTGGCCGTGCCAGAACCCAGGCAGCCCAGAACCTGAGCGATAGGGCAGTCCTTGGCCTTCCGGCTCCCGGCCCGGTGCGGGCAGGGCTGCCGCGGGTGTAGGAGGTGGGGCGCGGCTCACCGTGTGTGTAGATGTTGCCCAGCTCGTTGTGCAGGTAGAAGAGGCTACGCAGGCAGCCCGAGCCGCTGCTGGCTGGCCGGTAGCCGGTCAGCACGAACTTGTTGAACTGCAGGTGCGGCGGCGAGCTGGCCCAGTCCAGCAGGCGCGGCCCAGCCAGGAACGCCATGGCCCAGCCTGGCATGGGCCGTCTGCGTTCCTCTGGTCCCCGGGCCTCCTCTTCAGGGAAGCTGCAGCGGCGGGAGGTTCATCGCGACGCCCGCCCACCGCGTAGTGCACAGTCCGCGCAAGCGCCGGGCCTGGGGTCCCGGCTCGCGTCCCCCCCCCGCCCGCGCTGCGCACGCGCGGGCCTGGCGCCCCCGCGCCGGGGCGGAGGCTGGGGACGCACCGGGCGATGGGGCGCAGTGCGGCTCGCTCTGCTGGGGCAGGCGCGCCGCAGGGACAGCTCGCCGCGGCGGCAGCGGCCAGCTATCTCTGCAGCCAGGAGGACGGGCGCGGCCGGACGGAGGCGGGATGCCAGGCCCCGCCCCAGCTGACAGCCCCCGCCATCCCGCTAGCGTTTCGCGCGCTGGGGCCCCTGACGTAGATGCTGTGAGGGCCAATGGGCGCGGCTGGCGGGGAGGCCCCGCCCCGAGACCGCCCAGGCCTTCATCTTCTTAGTATAAAATATGCGGTCCCAGCCTCATTTGCATGGGGTGGCTGTTGACTTGGGACCCGACGTTCTGGTTCCCCGTGACTGCCGGAGGGACCCCGGCATCTCGCGTTCTCCCGCAGTGCGTGCCCGGGCTTTCTAAGCGACCCCCAGGTCAACGCACCTTTGGGGACCCACCCTTCCCAGCATAGCCCCACCACCAACCCCACCCCGCAGCCCGGGCTCTGTCCAAGGTACTACCGGCCCTGGACGTTCGAACGTGTCAGGTCTAGAGCCCGTGCGCCCCCAGTCCGGGGGAGATCACTGGCCCAGTTCCCCAGTAGTGCAGCAAGGAGCCCAGAGATGCGGGTGTGCGTGACGCGCCCGGCGCCCTTGGGCGAGGCCCTACCCTTCGGGTCAGGTTTCTTCCAGCTTGGGCTCTACCACAGTCGCTCCCTGTTATCATCCACAGATGCACCTTTGGCCTCGCCCACGACTGGCAGGAAGGTGAAGAGAAAGGGCAGGAGCGCAGGGGAGAAAGGTCTGTCCCCGCCTGGATTCAAACTAAGGCGGGTCCAGGAAGGTATCCTTTTTAACCTGGCTCACAGCCAGCCTCCTCCTCCCCATCTCCAGGACCCCGCCCACCCATCCTTCCGCCTGGGCATTTCGGGCGGTTCCCAGAAACTCTTTGCGTAGAACGCCCTTAATTTGCATGGACACACCCAACCCTTGGCTCCGGTGTCTTCATCATCAACATAACTCTTCTCACCACGTTAGAATTTACAGAGCCCTGCCCTGTACCAAAATAAGTCCTTTATTCAAAGTTTATGGATAGTCTTTTGGCTACGTTTGTTGATCTCTCACATTTCACTTAGGGCAGCAGTCCAGGACCACCACAAGAGGGGCTCAAAGACTCCTGAAACCAGAGATGCCCGTATCAAGGTCTACGAGGAGGGGAGCCGATTCCTCTTGCCCTTTGGCTTCCACCATCTGGACACCTAGAATCAGGCCAAGTTCCCAATAATAGCATCAGATGCTTTCTGTCCGACATCTGGCCTCTGAGAAATGACCAGAGACTGAGCTGCCCTTTAAAAAAGTGGAAGTCCAAGGTGGAGTGCGGCACAGCGTCTCAAATGTCCATTCCACTGTAGGAGGATCCAATGGACCTTGGAGGTCCCAAGTCAGAGAGCAGAGATGAGCGAACGCAGGGAACTCTGGCTGGAGGTGCTCAAAGGGCGGTAACTCGAGGCTAGACCCTCAGCTTGGGGCCCCCCGGAGGGGCACGGCAGGGCCACACCTCGAGGACGGCGGTACCACACGGCCCAGCTTCTTCCGGAGCCCCGGGAAGGCCCCAACGCTGGAGAATCTTTCCCCGGAGCCAGCAGACAGCTCCTAGACAGAGAATAGACGTCAGCTGAATCCCCAACCAATCTCACCCCCAGCATCCTGCTTCACCTGCGATTCCAGGCGCGATTTCCTGTGTGGACCCAAGGCTTTGTCCCTCAAGAACCCATGAATTCCTCCCAGCTCCGTTCCCTTCCTGGGCCCCCAGTTTCCCACCATGGCCCCCCGCGGCCCAGCTCGCGCACCGTCGGCGCAGCAAGCGCAGCAGTGACAGCAGCAGCAGCAGCAGCAGCACTGAGACAGCCGTCACCATTGAGAAGACCCGGGCTGCGGGAACACGGGTGCGGTGAGGACAGGGTTTGGAAGGGTACGCTCCCCAAATTCCCTTTCGCCTCGAATGCCCGCCTCACCCCCCATCGCAGCCTCCGGAGCCCCAGGCCGGGGGCTACAGCTCACGTTGGTCCCCTCGGGGAACGCTGCAGGGGTCTGGGCCGAGCCTTTGGGGGGCGCGCGGTCCTCCGCGGCATCCTGCAGCCCTGCGGAGAGGGGTGTGAGGCAGGGTGGCGGGGGATCAGGACTAGTGGGGACCCGGCTGGGACTCACCGCGGTAGGTGAGCGCAAAGCCCTGTGCATGGCCGCGTGCGTCGCTGTGGAAGGTGAGCAGCAGCGCGGCGGCGCGCAGACGCAGCGGCCCCGGCGGCGGTGGGAGGGTGCCGTCGAAGGCGCGGAGCAGACTGCCAGAGGCGGCGTCGCGCAGCTCCAGCCTGTCGCGCGGGTCCGCCAACTCGAAGAGGCGGAAGGTGAGCTCCAGGGCTGCACCTGGCGGGCCAAGAGCCCAGCTGCAGTTCCGGTCCGGCCCGTACTCATCCGGAAAGTCCGGGGAGTAGATGACGCCCTGAGGTGCAGTCCAGTTCCCCTGGCAGGAGCCCACTGACACTGTGGACCGGGCGGGCGGTCAGAACCTGGAGGCTCACGGGCTTCACCTTCACGGGACTGGGTTCCATTCCGCCGAAGTCCCGCTTCTTCCCAACCAGCCCCCGATCCTAGGCCTGCCCACCCTCTGACCCCCTCCATAGATTAACATTGATCCCTCCCCTCAAATCCTGCTCTCAATCCCAGATCCCGCCCTGGGCCCAGAGGTTCAACCCAGTTTTCTCTTCGGACCCCAATCTTCTTCCCAGGCTATGCCTCCAGCCTATGGCCTCTCCTTCCCACGTTTCGCCCCCTAACAGGACTTAGCATTCTGTGTCCCACCCAGACTCCTCCTTTCACCCAGGCCCCTCATCACTGTCCACTCCTCACCTTCGTAGATGCCCAGGCGCCCATCTCCACCGCACAGCTGGCCCGGGTGGCCGAAGCAGATCTGGTCACAGTCAGTGGCTGGCGCCGGGCGACCCCGGGCCAGGTCGCTTTCAGAGCCACAAAAGCAAGCGTAGCCAGCCTCCACACCCGCCAGCTGGGAGTATAGACTGGGTGACTCCAAGGGCAGGGTCTGGGGTAGGGGTAAGTTAGTGGGAGCCAGGGGTTGGGCTTGGAAGTGGGAATTGGGCTGGAGGTTCAGAAATCAGTGTCAAGGTTTGGTGTCAGAGTTGGGAGTTGATTTGGGTCCTGAGGTCAAGGACAGGGGTCACTGGTCTGGGCTGGTGGGCAGTAGTACCTGGTAGCCCTTCATGCGGCAGAAGCGAAGGCACACCTGTACCGTGAGCTTCGTTGAGGTGCCACTGGGACCGCTGAGAGCCGGGGGTGCCCCTGAGTCCACGAAGCAGCCCAGGTAACCTGGCACTGGAGGGGCCCGGGAGTCAGGCTCTCTGTCTGGTGCCTCCAAAAGTGAACTCCACTCAGGCAATCCAGAGCACCCACCCTTGTCCAGCTTGGCCTACTCACTGTGACATGTGGGGATGTCGCAGTAGCGCCAGTAGATGCCCTCCTCTGTCTCTGCCACATAGCACCAAGGCTGCACATCACCATCCGGGTTCCTATGAATGGGACAGAAGTGGTCCGAATCCTACCATCCCAAGGGCTGCAAATCCGAGGCCCCACCCCAGGGCCTATTCGCAAAATGGCCAGCGTGTAATAGAGCTCCTCTCGGTTCTGCCTGTCGGCTTCTGAGTGGACGGTATGAAGTTATTACAGGATCCTAATGGTCTTCAGCTGTTGCTAGGACGTGACCTCACATATGTGGACTTTGAGGCCATCTGTAGTGTTCACCCCCAACTCCACAATGGCCCTCTGCCAAGTGCCTTGCTTCAGAACCCTGCTTTAAAGCAGAAGTGGTGACTCCGATCGGCCTAGAAGTGTTCTCCCGCTCAGCTCGGTCCCTGCTGCTCCAGACTGCAGTTGTGGCCCTGAACTCCCAATCCCTCCATCACTGCTAGTGGATGCCCCTCCAAGAAGTTGTATGGCATGAACCGGGCCACCCAAACTGGCCTGATTTGAGGCTCTGCAGGAATTGATCACGCAAGCCCCGACACACGTCAGAAAAGGTTCTGAGCGCCCAACCCTGCCCCTAGCGCAGGCTGGACCCTTCCCGTCGCCCAGGCTCTGCCCCAGACCCTCCGGGTGGACCCTGTACCCACCCAGCGGAAACCTCTGCTAAGTCCACACTGAGCCCCTGCCGCAGGCCTACGCTGGCAATAGTGCACCCAGCCCCTACCCCAGCACAGGCCCCGCCCTAAAGGTCCCTCCTCAAGCCGACCGCGTCCGTGGCCCTCACCTGCAGAAGTTGTGCGCGCCCAGCCCCCAGCGGCCCTGGGGGTCGCTGGCGCTGCTGTAGCTATGCTGCTGTGTCTGGTCCCAGAAGAGGCATGGGCGACCGGCCCCGCGCGGGCCGGTGCGGTTCTGGTGGCCACGGTAGTCGGCGCCGTTCACCTGGAAGCACTCGGACAGGCCTGCAAGGCGACGACCGGGCCTGGGGAGGTCCGGAGCCTCACCCGACATCACCCCCTGACGCCAACTTCCTCCCGGCTCCCCAGCCAGAGCCCCCGGCGCCCGCGGGGCCCTGAGGCTGCTCAGCTGCCCCCGCCACCTGCTCTGCCCCATCCCCAAGCTCAGGGCCCTAGACGCGGAGGCGGAGGAGAGAGTGGTAGTCAAGGCCCAGTCGCACGGCCAAGACTCACCTGGGTTATGCAGGCTCCCGGCAGAAGCCCCGCGCGGCGGCAGCATCGGGAGGAAGTGGAGGAGGAGGAGGAGGAGGCCGTGCGAGGCCGGTGTCCCCATAGCCCCCAACCTAGCAGAGGTCTCTCTGGCCCGAATACGACCAGTGCCGCCCCCGGGGTGGCTCCGGGGTCCCCCAGGAGGCCTGGGGCACGTCGTCCTCTGACAGTGTCTCTTGGTCCCAGTCTGGGAGACGCACTCCGTCTGGGGCGGGGGAATATCTCTCGGGGGTATGTGCCTTCCAGGATTTCTGTCTCTGGAGACGTCTCTCTCCCCCAGCCTCTACCTGGGCGGGGACGTGGGTGTGTGTCTCTGGCCAGGGGCGTGCTCCGTCTCTGCCTCTCAGTGCTCCGGGTCTCGCCTTGACCGTCACACTCACCCCCTCCCGCTGCGCCTTGCTTTCTGAGGCTCCCTAGGCCAGGTCTCGAACGCGCTGGCTCCTACCCGCTCCGCGTCTCTCTGCGGGTCCCTCCCCCTGGGTTCCTCCCTCTCCCCCCAGGCCGGGAAGCCCCGCCCGAGACCGAAGCAGAGGTAGCAGGTCCAGACGCCTTCCACGCCCGCCCCAGGACCCTCGGCGTCCCGGCGCGCGCCTCTCTGCTCCCTCCGCCTCTCAGCGCTGGTGCAGGCTCTAGTGGGAGTGTGTGGAGGAGGACCCTAACGGGGGAGATACAGGACCCCCTTCCAAGGCCACCTGCCCCCGGGACACCATGTGTGCACGCACTCCCCTTAGTCAACCATTCATTGTCAGATGCTCACACGCACACCCTCTTTCCAATCCTCACGCCCTTCCACAGGTCCCGACGCCTCTGGCCTGACGGAGGAAAGCGCCGCTCCCTGACCCCCGCACACTCGAAAGAGGCGGGAATGGTGGACGCTCAGTCCCGGACAGGCACTGGCAGCTGGTGTCTGGGGAGGAAGGCAGCTGCGCCCTTGGTCCCAGCCTGTCCCCTTCTCTTCTCCCCCTTTTCTCCCCGGGACCCCCCTAGCCCAGGCTCGCTGGAGCCATGGCCACGCGGTGGAATTCCCCCAGTGGTGCCCCCCCACACACACACCTGGCGGGGGAGGGGGAGGGGAGCAGGCCCAGGCAGGCGTGGGGGGAAATTCCCCACCCCCTCCCCCTGGGCCCGAGTCCTCTGATCTCCCAGCGCCGCCCGCCGGCTGCCCTCAGGGCTTGGGGGGAGGCCAGCGCAGGTGCGTGGGAGGGTGGGGGCGGGGGCCTGAGGAGGAGATGGGTAGTGGCTGGGGGCCCAGAGTGGCCCCGCCCCGCGCTGATCCCTTGCCCCTTAGCCCAGCCTTCCGACCCTTCACCAGACCCACATCGGGCTGTCCACCCTCGGTGGGTAGGTTCCTGCCTTGTCAGTAACACTCTTGCCTGCAAGGTGGGGGATGCAGGAAGGATTCTAGAAAGGCCTCTGATGGTGATAAGACCAGTGGAGACCTCGCAGTTAGTGCCTCACACGCAGGCTCTTGGGTCTGGGAGCAGGTGATGCACAGGGGCGCATTCAAAGGAGGTGAGCCTGCTGAGACTAGAGGCTGGCACCCGAGTAGCCTCCTGGCAGGTAGGAGTGGGGGGGCCCAGGCTGGCCAAGGCTCACCTCCCAGTTTCCTGGTTCTATGGAACACTTGACTGGGATTTTCACCTGGTAAGTGGTGACTGGGCTGCCAGCCTTTGATCTGGCCCCCTTCTCCCTCCTACCCAAGAGTGCCGTGGCTTAGGAGGCTCAGTGGCGTGGTCCCAGACTCTCACCAGTGGACAACATCCTAGGGCTGCAGGCCTAGACCATGGTCTGGGCGATGGTGGTATATGGGGAGTCTCACCTCCCACGGTCACAGCCAGCCAAGGAAAGATGAAGTAAGGGACAGGGACAACTACAATACTACCTGCAAAATGGGGATCAGTGAGGGGTGGGGAGTGAAAGAGGAACTGGCCCCTTCCGTGATAGGAGTGTGGACCAAAAAGGACTGTCCATTTTGTCCACAGTACTTTGAGCCCTCACACCCCACTGCCTCAATCTCCTGCAAAGGGGGTGTCAGATTAGAGGGAGGGGATTCTTACTTCCAGAACGGGCTGAGATGACGGGCAGTGTCCCCACAGCAAGCTCTAGTCCCAGGTGGCTCACAGAACCTCCGACTAAAGAAGGCCTGGGCCCTCACTCCCTGCTGAGGGGCCTCACAGACTAGAGGCTTAAATAACAGAAATATATTGTCTCACAGTCTGGAGGCTAAAAGTTCAAGTTCAAGATGCCAGCAGTTGGTTCCTTTTGAGAGCTATGGGGAAGAATCTGTTCGATGCCTCTTGATTGGTTTAGCTTTGGCAGTTTGCTGGCTATTGTTGGCTTTCTTTGGCTTGTAGAAGCATCACCCTGACCTCCAACTCCACCTTCACGTGTCATTCTCCCCTTGTGGGTGTCTGTGTCCAAATTTCCCCTTTTTAGAAGGATGCCACTCATATTGGATTAGGGCTCATCCTATTCCAGTATGCCTTTATCTTAACTAATTATATCTGCGACAACCTATTGGGTGAGTTGTATGATGTGTACATTACATCTCAGTAAAGCTTATGCTAAAAAAGGAAGAACTAGGCAGGGTGGTACTGGTGGTCACTGACTACTGATGTAATGAATAGGGACAGGCAGAGTAGTGTCAAGGATGGCTCTGGGTTTCTACTTGTGTGGTAGGACCATCAGAAGAGGACAACAGGTAGACACTCCTTTTTGCTACCTGCACCCGCTGGCCACGGGACACCCAGGGCCAGAGTTCTGGAGGCAGCTGGACACACAGGTTTATGGTTGCAGAAGGGAGGACCATGCTGGTGCTGCAGACTGGCAAACCATTAATCCTGAAAGTGGCTGGGCAGGAAAGGACTGAGGCCCAATCTCTAGTACACCAACCACCAGGTTTATAGGTTGGAGGAGTCCTTGAGGGAGGCTGGGAGGGGACGCGGGGAGGGGGTTGGGGAACCCGGAGGAGGGATCAGGAAAGGGGTGGTCAGGGCTGAAGGGCGAGATCTGAGAAGCATCTGCTGACTTTAGTGACAAGGAGATTCTTAGTGCCACCCTGCAGAAGTCTTTCTGACAGAGGGAAGGCATGGGGAGAGGAGGCTGGGCTAGGGCCAGAAGGGGGCGTAGGGCCATGAGAAGTATTTCTTTTCTTCCTTTCTTTTTCTTTCTTTTCTTTCTTTCTTTCTTTCTTTCTTTCTTTCTTTCTTTCTTTCTTTCTTTCTTTCTTTCTTTCTTTCTCTTTTCTTTCTTTCTTTCTTTCTTTCTTTCTTTCTTTCTTTCTTTCTTTCTTTCTTTCTTTCTTTCTTTCTTTCTCTTAAGATTTTATTGGGGAAAGGGAACAGTGTTGGGGAATTGGGGAAAGGGAACAGTGTTGGGGAATTGGGGTAGGGGAACAGCCAGGTTGTTGTCCTTTGATCTTAGTTGTGGAGGGCGCAGCTAGCTCAGCTCCAAGTTCAGTCTCCATCCGGCCGCCGTAGGCAGCTAGCAGCGGCTCAGCTCAAGGTGTCGTGTTCAATCTTAGTTGTGGGTGGGAGTAACCCACAACCCCATGCAGGAGTCGAACCAGAAACCGTGCTAAGAGTGCATGCTCTAACCATGGAGCAATCCGGCCGCCCATCAGCAGCTCAGAACAGCTCAGCTTAGGCGCAGCTCACTGGACCATGTGGGAATCAAACTGGTGACCCTGTTGCTCAGAGCTCATGCTCTTAATCAACTGAGCCACTCAGCAGGCCCATGAGAAGTATTTCTATGATATTCACCTTATAACCTTTAGGGGACAGGGACTGAGGTCCGGGGCTCCTAGAGCCAGCCACTGTTCCCCATTTTTTTTTTAAGAGGGCAGTGTCACTGGCCCTCATATGTGGGATCTGAACCCGGGCCGCTGGCGTCCCAAGCCAGCTCTTAACCACCGCGCTACTCGGCCGGCCCCACTCCCCATTTTTAAAATTTGAGTTCCTTGTTGGTACTTTTGCTAATCCTTGTGAACTTTTTATTTTAAATTTACTGAGATGTTATTCACTGTCATGCAAAAGGGCACAGAAACACCATCTGTGCTCCTGGTGCAGACATAATAAAATAAGGTTTATTGGGGGAAACTAGCAGCACAGCAGGAGCAAGGAAGTAGGGAAGGGCCCCTTTAAGATGTCCCTGTCTTCAGAGGAGGCCAGCTTCCAAAAGAGGGATCTGCCCCATGTGCTTTGCTCTATGACAGTGATGGGGCAAGGGACGTTTCTTTGGCTCTGGAATCGTGGAGGAAGTAGACTTAGGAGGGGAACATTTCTGGAGTTCAGTGGCTGAGTGGGAGTGGGGCCACCCAAGGCAACAGCAGTGTCCAAATTCATGTCTATTTGGGCGTTCTCAGTCTGAGCAACATGGATCATCCATCTGTTCTCCAAGGTCAAGGTAGGTGAAGAGGGAGAGTATACGGGCCCTTCAACGTGAATGTCCAGGAGGGAAGAAGCCTGTGTCCTTCTCCAATCCTTCTGGTACCACATCCCAACTTCTGTGTGTCCAGAACCCAGCCAAAGTGATGTTTGGGGGACTTGGGACTAGGGGAGTCACTGGCCCTGCAGAGGCCCTACTGGGGAGGCTGCAGAGCAGGCAGACAGTGCAGACTCTGCAGGTAGCAATGGCTGCAACTCTGCTTCTCACCAGGCAACTCAGGACTGTATGAGGTTCCCTGTCCTCTGGGGACTGAGCCAAACTTCATTTTCAGACTACGTGGTACTGACATATGTGGAGCATGTGGCTTCGTGATGGCCAGCTGTTGATGTGAAGGGGATGCGGACACATACCAGCTCTACACGGTGAGATATAAAATAAGGTTTATTGGGGGAAATGGATAAGCAGAGGAACAGTAGGGTGCATCCGAGGTGTCACTGTCCTATAGCTAGATGGCAGGCTCCGTGGCCAGCTTGTCAGGAGAGAGGGAGCCTTACAGGGAGGGGGGAAAGAGCCTTGTGGTTGGTGGAGGACGAGGCCTTGTGAGCAAGCAGCAACCTCTGGAATTCCTTGGGGACATCAGCCTGCTGCTCCTGGACCTACTACACCAGCTCTCTGCTGCACCACCAGACTGGGGAGAGGGACGTGCCTCCACTGCATCCGGGCCTCCCTCTCCTCCTGCATCACATGAATATGGGTGACCTAGGACATGGCTGGCCTCAGCCAGGTAGAGTCTGCCCAGCACTGGCTTCCTGCGGATATCTGGGCTGGCTCCCAATGCCAGGAACGACACCTGCCGTGGGGATCATGGGCATTGGGTTTAGTTTAATTTGGAAAACAGTAAGGGAAAGAAAGTCAGATAGACTGTGTAGTGGGGGGTAGGGGGGGCTCTCGTTTGGCCTGCTCTGTTACTATGAGGGATGGCCACGTCCCAGCAGCAGGTGGTCAAGGGGCACAAAGACCCACCTGGCACTTGGCCAGAAAACACCTAGGCAGCTGGAGTTATGCAGCTCAGCTTCAAGAAGCAAGAACTTCCCCAAACGTGCCCTGGCTAAAGCAGAGCCACACCCAATAGGAAAGTCCTTGGCAAAGTCGAAGGTTCTGAAAACGGATGTGTTTGTGGCTCAGGGCAGCAGAGCAGGGAAGAGTGACTTTGTCAAAAGATGCTTTTTCAGATCTTTCGGAGGTCGGGCCTTCCCCTCATCACGCACACCTGCAGGCTGCCTGCTCACTGCAAGCTACCAGCTCCCAGCACTCTTCTTTGCCTGCATGAAGATACCATCAGGGAAGATACTATCAGAGTATTCTTCCTGGGAGGCCTCCTGAGGAAGTGTGAAGGTCATTGATGCTTTGAAAGAATGAAAGCGAGCTTTTGTCCAGCAACAGCTAACCAGGTGGAAAATGCCGGGATCCTGTGTGGACACAGAGCATCTTTGACACTGGTGACACGTGAGGTTCCTCTGCTGGAGTTAGGGAGGAGATTGGCCTCACTAGGACTCACTGTCAGGTTTTACGATATCTTTGACCTTCCTGATTACAAAGAAACACATATTCAAACATCCAAACATAGTAGAAATAGATAACATAGAAAGTTAAGGATTCCTGTAATCCTTTTCCCTAGAGAAAACCATCAACCAGATCATTTTTATACACACACATGCATATACATACAACATAACAATTCCTTTAAAAAACATGAGATTGGGGCCAGCTGAGTGGTTCAGTTGGTTAGGAGAGCAAGCTCTGAGCAACAGAGTTGCCGGTTCGATTCCCACATGGGCCAGTGATCTCCGCCTGAGCTGAACTGCTGCTGAGCTGCCAACACGTGGCAGGAGGGCTCAGCTGGTGAGAGCATGTGCTCCTAACAACAAGGTTGCCGGTTCCACTTCCACATGGGATAGTGGGCTACGCCCACCAGCAACTAAGATTGAGCATGACACCTTGAGCTGAGCAGCTGGAAGCTGCCGTTGGGCAGCCAGATGGTGACTAGACTTGGAGCTGAGCTAGTTGCGCCCTCCATACCTAAGACTGAAGGACAACAACTTGGCTGTTCCCCTTCCAATTCTCCAATAAAATCTTTTTTAAAAAAAAACAAAACAAAAAAATAAAAAATTATGAGATTGCCTCAATGCCATATAATTTGGGAATTCCCAGCTTTCTATATCAGCATGTCCTGGGAGGAAACACCAGTATACCTGAGAAGTCCCATCTCCTGCTCTGGAAGTTGCCGGGCCTGTTCAAAATTCTTCGTCAATAAACACAGATTCCTCCTGTATTGCTGTGATGGGTTTAGAAAATATTTGCAAATTCAAGCTTAATTCCTTTCCCTTGGGCATGGGCTGGACATAGTGACTGGCTTCTAAGGAACAGAGAGTAAAGCAGGAGTGAAGGGGTGTGACAACGGTCATAAAGTCACTGTGGCTTCCTTTCTTTTTTTTAAACTGTTTTATTGAGCTGTAATTCACATACCATATGGTTCAGCCATGTAAAGTGTAAAATTTGATGGTTTTAGTGTAGTATATTCAGAGAGTTATGCATCCATCACCACAATCACTTTTAGAACATTTTCACTACCTCCCAAGTCCTCTCCCTCCTCTTATATTTTTGGGAAGAGTTTGTGAAGGACTGGTGTTAATTCTTTAAATGTTTGGTAGAAGTCACCAATGAAGTCATTCATCTGGGCCTGGGCTTTTCTTTGTGGGAATTTTTTTTTTTTTTTTAAAGATTTTATTGGGAAATTGGGGAAGGGGAACAGTGTTGGGGAATTGGGAGAGGGGAACAGCCAAGTTGCTGTCCGTTAGTCTTATTTGTGGAGGGTGCAGCTAGCTCAGCTCCAAGTTCAGTCACCATCTGGCCACCGTAGGCAGCTTGCAACTGTTCAGCTCAAGGTGCCGTGTTGAATTTTAGTTGTGGGTGGACGTAGCCCACCATCCCATGCGGTAGTGGAACTGGCAACCCTGTTGTTAGGAACACGCGCTCTCACCAGCTGAGCCCTCCTGCCATGTGTTGGCAGCTCAACGGCAGCTCAACTCAGGCGCAGGGTCACTGGCCCATATGGGAATCGAACTGGTGACCCTGTTGCTCAGAGCTCGCGCTCTTAACCAAATGAGCCACTCAGCTGGCCTATGGGAAGTTTTAAAATTCTTATTCAATCTCTTGTTATAGGTCTGTTCAGATTTTCTATTTCTTCTTGAATCAGTTTTGGTAGCTTGTCTTTCTAGAAATTTTTTCACTTCATCTAAGTTATCTAATTTGTTGGCATGCTATTGTTCATAGTATTCCCTTATAATCTTCCCTTCTCCCCCTCCATGAGGTAGGTAGTAATGTCTCATCTTCCATTCTTGATTTGAATATTGAGTCTTCTTTATCTTTAAAAAATGGTTTTGAGTCAATCTAACTAAAGGTTTGTCGATTTTGTTGATCCTTTCTAAGAACTTTTGGTTTTGTTAATTTTCTCTTCACTATTTCACTAATTTCTATTCTTATGTTTATCATTTCCTTCCTTCTACTTGCTTTAGTTAACCTTTTTTTTTTCTAGTGTCTTAATATGTATATATAAGTTATTTTATTATTATTTTTTAGCTGAGCCATCCTGCCACATGTTGGCAGCTCAGCTCAGGCTGGGAATCGAACCAGCGACCCTGTTGCTCAGAACTCGCACTTTTTTTTTTTTTGAGGGCAGTGTCACTGGCCCTCATATGTGGGACCCGAAACAGGGCCGCTGGCTTCCCAAGCCAGCGCTTAACCGCCATGCCACTCGACCGGCCCCCTCTTTCTCCTTTTATAATGTAAGTATTTACGGCTATGAATTTCCCTCTAAGCACTGCTTGGCTGCATCCTATAAGTTTTGGTATGCTGCATCTCCATTTTATTCATTTCAATGTGTTTCCTAATTTCCCTTATGATTTCTTCTTTGAGTCACTAGTTATTTAGGAGAGTGTTATTTAATTTTTACATATTTGTGAGTTTCCCAAATTTCTTTCCGTTACTGATTTCTGGTTTCATTCTACTGTGGTCAGATAACATGCTTTGTATGATTTCAATCCTTTTAAATTTATGGAGTTTTGTTTTATGGTCTAGATATGGTTGATCTGGAGAATGTCCCGTGTGTGTGAGAAGAATATGGAATCTGCTGTTGTTGGCAGTTTTCTTGCTCTGCTCTCTCTCTTGGATCACTCGTTTTGGGGGAAGATAGTGTCACGTTTGAGGACACTCAAGCAGCCCGAAGGAGGGGTGCATATGGTGGGGAACCAAGTCTTCCAGACCATAGCCATGTGAGTGAATGGGCTATTTTGGAAGTAGTTCCACCAGCCCCACTCAAGCCTTCAGAGGACTGCAACCCTGACTGACATCTTTTCTTCCACCTCATGAGAGACCCTGAGCCAGAACCACCCTGCCCAACCACTCCAGAAAACTTGACCCATGGAAACTGTGGGAGACAGTAAATATTTGTCCTTTTAAGCCACTAAGTTTTGGGGTAATTTGTGACACAGCATTAGATAACTAATACAATTACCCATTAATCTGTTGGCTTTCAGGAGAATAAGTCTTAAAGCATAGTTGAACTTCAGGCAGAAGTTTTATCTTTTCTGAGGAAAAAAAATTGAAAACATGTATTAATAATTCTTTTTTTTTTCCTTTTTTTTGAGGGCAGTGTCACTGGCCCTCATATGTGGGACCCGAACCGGGGCTGCGGGCTTCCCAAGCCAGCGCTTAACCACCACGCCACTAGGCTGGCCCAATAATTTTTGTTCTGTTTTTGTTTTTTAGCTGAGCCATCCTGCTATCTGTTGGCAGCTCAGTGGCTGCTCAGCTTGGGCTGGGCATCGAACTGCTGTTGCTCAGAGCTCAGCTCACACTCTTGAGCAAGCTCTTAACCAACTGAACCACTCGGCCGGCCCTTTTTTTTTTTTTTTTTTTTTTTTGAGGGCAGTGTCACTGGCCCTCATATGTGGGATCCGAACCGGGGCCGCTGGCATCCCAAGCCACCTCCCAACCACCATGCCACTCGGCCGGCCCAAATAATAATTCTTTTCTTGTGGAAGCTGCGAGAGCCAATGGCACACACCTTGTAACGACGACCTTAAAGTCTTGAGGATAAAGAAAACCAGGTAGAATGATGCTGATTTGGGGAGCCATTGGGAAGCCCCAAACTATCTGTACCTGTTAAAATAAGCTCCTTGAGATCCTAAGAGTCAGTCTGCAGCCCTTATCATCAAACTGGGAATCAACCAGATATCAAAGATGATCTACCCTTTACCAGGCATCCCACAACTTCCCCTTCCTGTGTAAGCCAAACAGTGGCTTTCTCAAGGAAATCTTTTTATTGTTTTAGGCAGAAATGAAGTTTCTTTGGTTGTTCTGTATTTTAGGAGATAGGGCCCTGCCCTTAACATTTACATGAATATGAGACACACAATGCTTTCTAAAGACTGGTTTTATATTCTGTTTATGTGATGGGAACCCATTTCAGGTCAATACAGTTAATTATTTGCAAAATTTTACATGCTTGTGTGTGTGTGTGTGTGTGTGTGTGTGTGTGCGTGCACGCGCGCGTGTGCACATGCATTGGTACATTTTTCTGGGTGACTATATTTTTTCATGAGGTTTTCAAAAGAGACAACAATCTGTAATAAGTGAAGACTTCTTGGAATAAGAGAAAATGGTAGTTTGTTTTTAAGGATGGGACAGATTTAGGTGGGTTTTCCAGTTCAGGAGAAGGAGCCAGTAGAGAGTGTCCTGGAGACTCTGAAGGGGAAGAAAGGCCAGAGCACAAAGCTCTCCAGACAGTGCCTATCCCCCGAGATGTCTGAGCCTTGGGCTGACTGAGACCAAGCTCCAACAGTCCTTTTGTACCCCACCGCTGCCTCCCATCCAGTCTGTACCTGGATCCTCCTGCTGGGTTGTGCTGGGGAGCCGCTCCCGCTGCCTCAGGGCCTCCAGCCCTGCCAGGTCAGGCAAGTGGCAGTGGCTACGCATCACTGTCACCTGCTGGCCCTGGGTGATGGCCCGGCTGCGGCAGCCCATGCGGGTCTGGTCCCGGCACATCCAGTACACCTTCTCACCGGCAGCCTTCTCTTTTCTGTACAGGAAAGACTGGAACACCAGGAATCTCCCCCCGAGGGAAGTTCTCAGGAACTCCAGAGGCTGGGGGGTTCCTGGAAGGAATAAAAAGCTGTGAGTGGGGTGCCTGGACCAGGCTCTGGAAGCAGGGGATGGAGTCTGGGTGCCTGGGATGCCAGCCTGCTACAGCCAGGAAACTGTGATCTCTTACCCCAACCCCCCACCTCCGCAAGTATTTACTCTGGTCCTTGCCCTCCACCCCTGCCTGTGCCACAAGGCCCTGGGGACTAAAGCCCAGGTCACCAGCCCAGGACCCACAGCCCTGATCCCCTCGAGTGAAGAATGGCTGTCTCTTAAGGTCTCTGGTGCTGCCAGGGGAGGCTGGCCCTGCAGGCGCCCAAACCCTGAGTTTCCTGCAGGCCTCTTCTGACTCGGCAGGGACTCCATGCTTGCTGGCAAGCACCCGAGGGCAAGGGTTGGGCTGGAACATTCTGGGAGACCTATGGCTGGTCTGGACCTTTTGCACCAGGCACTTCCCAGCTCCCTGTCCACCCTCCCATTGGCCAACTGGCAACCAATCAACTCTCTCTCTTGAAACTTTTAAGAACCTTAACTGGAAAGTCATGCAGTGTTGGGGTTGGAGTGGCCATAGAGAACTGGGTGGCGGGGGCAGGGACAGAGAGAGGAGACGGGGGAAAACAGACAAGAGAGAGATCCAGAGAGGAAACACAGGCGGTTCCCAAGCTCCAGGCACATTGCCCCATAAATGGGTGCTGAGCACTTCCTGTAGCTGCCAATAATGCCACCCCAGTCACCACCCCCTTTTCTCCAGCAGTTTGAGTTTTTCCCACTGACAGCTTTTCCCAGACTGGGATCAGTGGCACGAGTGTCCTCAGTGGCCTCTGTTCTCAGGGAGATCACAGCCCAGGTGGACAGACTGATGTGCAAAGCTGGACCCCACTGGACATGGTTCATGGATGGAAGGTCCTAGCAGGCAGCTTCCAGCCTGTGCTCTGGGGTGAGCCTAGGGGGCTGCCAGGCCAGCAGAGAGACCAGGGCCCAGCGCCCATGCACACCTGCACCTTCCCTCTGGGCTGGGCTGGGGAACTGCTCGCGCTGCCTCAGGGCTTCCAGGCCCCCAAGGTCGGGTGGGTGGCAGTGTCTACGCATCACCATCACCCGCTGGCCCTGGGTGATAGCCCGGCTGCGGCAGCCCATGCGGGCCTGGTCCCGGCACGTCCAGTACACCTTCTCGCCGGCGGCCTTCTCCCGTCTGTACAGGAAGGACTCGTGCACCAGGAAGCTGCCCCCCAGAGGGGTCCTCAGGAACTCAGGGCCTCCTGGGGAGAAACGGGGGAAGCAGTTGGGATGGGAAAGCCTGGAGCACAGGCCTTGGTGCAGAACAGGGAGGTGGGTGGGGGCCCTGTTCTCAGAGCCAGAGCAGCATGGTTCTCAGAGTGACCCCCACCTCACACTGAACCCACCTCCTTACAGCAAGATGGCCCTGGAGCCCAGGACAGAGAACCCATAGCCCCAAACCCAGCCTAGCCTCAGCTCCTGGGGGCTCCTTTCCTGAGTCTGGCAGGGAAGGGAGGCAGGAGACTTGTGAGGTCAAGACCCCTGAAGGAGGAGGGCTGTTCTGCCACCTCAGGGTGACTGTAGGAAGGTGGGGTCTTTGCTACATCCACTTGCTTATCCCAGTGCCTGCAACGGGGTGCAATAGGCCAAGTGTCCCCTCGCGAGTTAGAGAAATAAGTGACAGTCCCTCTGGGGGACAAGCAATCAGGGGTGAAATGGGTGTTGTGTTTGGTGCCTTGTGTGCAGCAGGCAATGGGCTGTAGAAGTGTAGACTCCCCAGGAAGCCAGGCTGCGTGGGGATTTGACCAGAGGGTGGGGGTGGGGTGGGGAGGGCAAGTGGTAGTGTGGGCCATGTCTTGGACTTGAGAGGGAAGTGGCTGCACCTTTCTGCCCAGGGGACTGACTCCCTTCTTTCCATCCCGGCACAGGGACCACACAGAGGAGCTGGAGACAGACTGAGGAGTCTGTTGGCGCAGTGGACAGCAGCAAAAGCCATGGGGGTAAGAATACCCTGGAGAGGGTGGGGATCAGACGGGGGCATCTGGCTGTAGAATCTGGCTTGGTAACCTCGGGGCATGTTTCTGCTTCTCCTGAACCCAGTGACATGAAAATGTCCCCTGCGGAATGATGAAGATACAGAGCACAGGCCAGAGATTGGAGAGGAGAGGAGACAGCAGCACGGCAGAGATGCCAACAGAATGGTAGAGGCTGCGATCAGAGGGTATGTGGTCACAGACTTGGCAAACTGGTCTGGAGGGCAGGCCACTAAGAACAGTGGAGTCCAGTAGCTGAGTCTGGGAGGCCGGAGGTCCCTCTGAAGGTAGGGTCCAGGAGAGCCCTACACAGGGGGCCTGGGTGTGGGTTGTTTGTATAAAGAGCAATGAGATCAGGATGTCTGCACTTGGGGGAGGAAGAGTCTTTGGGGTGGGGAAGGAGGAAGTGGAAGTCTTCATCTGGAACATGCTACTTCTGGTTCATTTTCCCTGCCCAAGTCCCAGAATGCCGGCAGCCATGCTTAGACCACTCTGGGGGGTTCCTGTGCACACTGACCAGCCCTGCTACTGAGCTGTGGCCCTAAAACTTCAAGCCAAGACCCATCATGCACATAGGATCAGTCTTCAGAAAGCTGCAGTCATTCAAGAACAGAGACCAGGCAACCATGGAAGCAGGATTTACAACCTGGAGCTCCACAACTAGCCACGCTCTCCATCAAGACACCTTCAAACACGCTTGGTCTCAACACTGTGGCCTCCAGGGACTCTTGTTCAGGGAATGACTAGAGGAGGGACTTTGCAAGACAAAGGGGTAAACCAAAAGAGAAAGAGAGGCCCAGAAACATGGGTTCCAGCCAGTGGACCCTGGAGAGATGGGGAGGCAGGAGCAAAGCCTGGAGCTGCAGCTGCTGGGTTGACTTGATGTGTGAGAAAGAGAAGCGATGGGCACACAGAACACTAGGCCCACAAATCAAGTGACTGCTGGGCTGCCCAGGAAACAAAGAGCTATGTGAGGACGAAACAAATGCAGTGTATTCCCAGCTCAGCCATGAGCAGATTTATGTAATAAAACAAAATAAAAAAAACTGCAATGGGCCGGCTGAGTGGCGCAGTGGTTAAGCGCTGGCTTCGGAAGCCAGCAGCCCCGGTTCGGGTCCCACATATGAGGGCGAGTGACACTGCCCTCAAAAAAAAGCTGGTTTGGGATGCCGGCGACCCCGGTTCATATCCCACATATGAGGGCCAGTGACACTGCCCTCTACAGCTAACAATAGCTCCACCTGGAGCTGGGCTGTGCGAGCCCCGGCGATGGTGTAAGCTGCAGCCCCTGCTGCAGTGGGCTGCCATAGGCTACAGTGAGTGGCCGGCAGCCAGTATGAGCTGCCAATAGCCACGGTGAGTGACCATACAGAGGCCAGCGACTGATCTGCCTCATCCGGGAAGAGCGCAATGACGATACCAACATGGGCCAGTGAAGCAACATCCTCCACAACTAGACTGAAGAACAAAAAGACTGCAACTTGTCTGTTCCCCTTCCCCGATTCCCCGATGCTGTTCCCCTCTCCCAATTCTCCAATAAAATCTTTAAAAACAAAACAAAAAACTGCAGTAACTGCAGAGAGGATGGTGGCAGCATGTGACAGCTGAATCTTTACTTTCACTGGAAGTCAACAAGAGATTAAAGAACCAGTTGGTAGCAGTAGAAGCACGTTTTAAGAAATAGGGCAGCCAGGGCGGCCGGGTGGCTTGGCTGGTTAGAATGCGTGCTCTGAACAACAAGGTTGATGGTTCGATTCCCGCATGGGATGGTGGGCTGCACCCCACCCCACAACTAGATTGAAAACAGAGACTGGACTTGGAGCTGAGCTGCACCCTCAACTAGATTGAAAGACAACGACTTGACTTGGAGCTGATGGGTCCTGGGAAAAACACACTGTTACCCAATTAAAAAAAAACAAAAAGGGGGCCGGCCGAGTGGCGCAGTGGTTAAGTGCTGGCTTGGGAAGCCAGCGGCCCCGGTTCGGGTCCCATATATGAGGGCCAGTGACACTGCCCTCAAAAAACAAACGAACAAACAAAGAAACAAAAAACCAAAAAGGAAATAGGGCAGCAGATACCCCAAGAAACAAGGGAAGGAGCTCAGAGTGGTTATTTGGGATGGGAATTGGGGGTGAGGACAGGGTGGAGCTGCCGGATGCCTTGTAGCTTCATCTCCATGTACACAGAAGTTACATGGAAATGGAATAAAAAGAGTCAGAAGGAAATAAATCAGAGATCTTGATTTGAGAACATGTTGGGCCAAAAGGACTCTAAGGTGATACAGATGACTCAGAAAATGATAGGACTGGGACCCCAGAAGAAGAGGCAGGTGTCTTGTGCACACGAATGAAGAGCTGGGTAAGTAGAAAAGTCTGGGGCAAAGCTGCTCTTCTTAGCAAGATGAGCACACGATCATCTACATTACTGCTATCTTGAGAGTCCAAACACCAGGCCTTGTGGGGCTGACCAAGTGGACAAAGGTGAAAAGAGGGGGGCTGTGACCCTCCTTTAGGGACGATGATAAATACTTATGGAGAAGAGCTGGAGGAGAGAGGTAGCTGATTCCATGAAAACATCATCCTCCTTCCTTCAACCCCTTGGTTTGTAGGACGTGCTTGTTACTAGGCACTGTACTATCCGCGCGCACTGTAAAAATGAGAAACTTGCTGTGCCCAGTTCGCTTCCTCTATGAACCCTATAAATTCTTAAGAAAAAGCAGGGAGGGAAAGGAGGGAAGGGAGCCCGGGTTGATGGCGTGCTGCAGAGATTTGGGGGCAGCTTGGGCTGGTCTGAGCAGGAGGGTGAGGACTGCCACGTGAGTGAGGAGCGTCCAGCCATCCCGAATCCAGTCGGGGAATGTGGTGAGGTGGGCGAGGAGGGGAGGCAAGGGAAGGGAAGAATCGGAGGGAGGGCTGTAGCCCCTCCCAAAGTGTTTCCAGTAAGGAAGGGGAGGGTGCTTGCTGGGGCACATGGGAGGTCAAGGAGGAAAGGCTGGCTGGCTGGGTCTCCTGTCCCCGAGACCCAGTCCCTGTCTGTCCTACCTGAACTCTCCTTCTGGGTTGTGCCAGGGCGTTTCTCCCGCTGCCTCAGGGCCTCCAAGCCCCCAAGGTCAGGTGGGTGGCAGTGGCCGCGCATCACGGTCACTCGCTGGCCCTGGGTGATGGCCCGGCTGCGGCAGCCCATGCGGGCCTGGTCCCGGCACGTCCAGTACACCTTCTCGCCGGCAGCCTTCTCCCGTCTGTACAGGAAGGACTCGTGCACCAGGAAGCTGCCCCCCAGAGGGGTCCTCAGGAACTCAGGGCCTCCTGGGGAGAAACGAGCCAGGCCTAATGCCACCCGCCCCCCCTGCCTCGCAGGCCCTCAGGAAGTGAGACTTGAGGCCCCTTCCTTCCCTGGACCCCCTCTGGCCAGTGGGTAGGAAGTGAGACTTGAGGCCCTTTCCTCCCCTGGACTCCCTCTGGCCAGTGGGTATGGAAGACTCACCCAGGCCCTCATCCTGGTCCTCGGTGGGGGATCCCTGCAGGGCCTGGGACTTTGCACGTTTTCTGGGCCAGGGCCTGGTGAGAGTCAGGGTACTTGGCCCTCTGCGGTACAGCAGGCTGTCCACACCTTGGAGCAGCTTGTCCACTTGGCCCCCGGGGCCACCCGTCCTGGCCTTCAGTGTCTCCATGGCCTTCTCCTGCTGTCGCCGAGCCTGTAGGCCCTCCATGTCGGGTGGGTGGCAATGGCCACGCATCACGGTCACCCGCTCGCCTTGGGTGATGGCCCGGCTGCGGCAGCCGTGCAGTGCATGGTCCCGGCACGTCCAGTACACCTTGTCCCCCACAGCCTTCTCCCGCTTGTACAGGAACGACTCATGCACCAGGAAGCTGCCCCCATAACAGGTCCTTAGAAACTCCAGGGACGGGCGATCTCCTGAAGGAGGAAGCGGGCAGTCACGCTGGCTGAGGGGAGGCCAGGTAGCGTGGCTAGCAGAACATGTGGCCAGGCGTGCACAGTCCAAATGCATCCTACTGACCCCTCCCACCCCCCACCCGACGACCCAAGGGGAAGTGCGTTTCCTTTCCTGGTGGTCAGTGAGGAGGCCACATCCAAGGTCGCACACCTGGAAGGGCCAAGCTGGCTCTGACTCCACAGCCTATGTGCTCAGTCACTCCTGGCCATACTTTTTCTTAGGGCTTGTTGGAAAATTTTATCTAATTTTTGAATAATATACGCATATGCCATAAAATAAAAACGGTGCCAAAAAGAACACACAATGTAAAACAAGTCCTTCTCCCTCATCCCGCCTCAGTAGCTGCTTAAATCCTTGAGTCCTTGAGTTCTTGAATCCTTTCTGGAATCTGGGTCAGGAGGCACTCGGCCTTTGGGACCAAGTCCGCCTCCCAGTGACTGGTAATAAAAACTGCACCAAGGTTCCATCTACCAGTTACTCAGTGCCACCACACACTGGGCCAGTGCGGGGCACTTCCCATGAGTCAAACGCCAAATCTCCCTGACACCTAGGCCGTCACTCATCTTAGGATGAAGCTCCCAAAACTCCAGAAGTTCAGCAGATGTTCCGAGGTTACCGAACTACATGAGGTGGGACTAGAACTTGAGCCTGGGACCCAAAGCTCAAGACTCTCCCATCAGGTTGACCTTCCCAAACTTCATGGGTTACCAGAATCACATGGAGCCAGTGAAAATTCATGTTCCTGGGCCCCACACCAAAACCTGCTGCATCAGAAAATTCCAGAAGGACCCAGAACCCCTGGTTCAGTTGTTCTAATTCTATCCCATGGGCTTAACGATGACTGAGACATGTTGATATTTTTAAAGGTCATTTTGACTTGGAGCACATTTTAAAAACCATGTGGGACCCTACATATCTATTTGGGCACAGGAAAGGGCCTGCTGGTTTCTGCCTGCCTGAGTGCAGCCGGCGTGGGAGGCACTCACCAGTCCCCAGTGTCGGGCGTTTCTTGGGAGGCAAGCTCAGCAGCGACAGGGTTCGCAGTCCCTCATCTTCCTCTGGGGCTGGCTTGCTCAGCACCAGCCCTGGGGCAGCTGGCTCCTCAGGGCACAGGCACGGGCCCACCCCCTCGAGTGGCTCCTCCACCAGGCCTCCGGGGCCTGCAGGACCCCCCAAGCCTTCCGGCAGGGTTGGGCTGGGCAGCTTCTGTTTCTGGCGCCGCGCCTCCAGGCCCTCCTCGTCAGGTGGGTGGCAGTGGTCCCGCATCACGGTGGCCCGCAGGCCTCGGGTGATAGCCCGGCCCCGGCAGCCCAGCTCGGTGTGCTGTCGGCATTTCCAGTACACTTTGTTCCCCACGGCCTTCTCCTGCTTATACAGGAAGGACTCAAGCACCAGGAGGCGGCCCCCGAATGGGGTTCTCAGGAACTCCAGGGGCTTGGGGGCTGCTGAGGGCAAGGAGAGGGCCAAGTTAGCTGATGGAGCAAACTTGAGGCCAGGGACACAGACAGGAGCGTGGGGGTGGACACAGATGAGGATCATCACATCAGCCTAGGACAAGGTCAAAATTAGAGACGAGGCTTGTCTAGGAGCAGAGATGGAACAGCCAAGGTCACCCCACTGGAAAGGGGGGGGGGAAACAGGGGCCCAAGTATGAGCATGCAGGGACAGGGGTAGCAGGCCCAGAGCTCACCTGTGTCTGGCTTGCTGCGTCTCTGCTCAGTGGCCTGGGAGCTTGGCTGGACTGCCCCTCTCTGCTCCTCTGCCGGGGGCAGGGTGTCGGGGCCAGATATCTCCAGGGACATGACACAGTGCATTCCTGTGGGCTGAGAGCCTGCCCCATTCCCCGTCTCAGTGGAGGCCGTCAGCAGGACCAGATTGGAGAATTCCTTGGGCTTCATGGGGGGTATGGGGATGACATTTGTGCCTTGCTCAGGGGACTCAGGGGATAGCTCCTGGCCAGCCTTCATGCTCTCGCCCGCCTGCTCACTGGGCTCAGGCAGGGGCATTTCGGGACCAATGGCCTGTCCCCAAGGCCCCACTCAGGTCCCAGCAGATGGATTTCTCCTCCTCCTCCTTGGCAAGGAACCTGGTGGTCCAGGGCTCTGTCCTGGGGAAGGAGGCAAAACCCCATCAGTGGAGAAGTCCTGGGGCCTGTGGCTCAGGAGAATGGATCTGGGGTGCAGGTCAAGCAGATGGGGCACCAGGCTGGGCAAGGACCTGAACGGAGCTGGAGAACCCCAGGCCTGTGCTTCTGTTCAGCCAGTTCCTCTCTTGGCAGCCTTGGGCACATTACCTCCCCCAACCAAGCCTCACTTGCCCTGGATGTAAAATGGGCTAAATATACGGCTGTTAGGGGACTAAGGTACTAAAAACTGTGAGTTACTATGAATTGAGGCCTGTGGGTGCTGAGTACGGGGCCAAGTGATTCACAGGTTTTTCCATTTAACCTCCCAGCCCCATGTTATGAAAGTTCATTATTCTTATTAACCCAGTTTACAGATGAGGACACTGAGGTACGCTAGGGTGACTGACACAGCCACAAAGTGGCAGAACTGGGAGTCCAGTCCAGGTAGAACCAGAGCCCCACATGGCACCTGGTGCACCTGGTCCAGGATAACAGTCACTGGTGCTCCTGAGCATCAAGCATCTGAGGCAGGCACTGGGGACATGAGCTGAGGTCACTGATCCTCCCAGAATGCCTGGTGTCCTTCATGCTGACATTCTGCAGACCACAGAGGGGATGGTCCTGGGAGATGGGGTTCGGGATTCACTTCTAGAACCAGCCCCCATCCCAGAGGCCACCACCCCTCACCACACTCCGTGCCTTGGCACTCAGGAGATGTTAGGGCCGCATGACAGGAGTGACCTTGTGCCTGAGCTGGTCTTGGCACTGCCTCAGCTGGGTCGGGACAGGGCTGTGGAGGTATCCGGAGAATCCACAATCACTGAGTGCTTCCTGGCTCCAACCATGGAGAAATGGAAAGGATGAACCATGGGGGCCAGGCCTGGAGACATGGGCCCAGGGGCATCAGTGTGGGGTGGTCTGTTAGGCCAGGAGCAGAAACCACCTTAGGCCTGGAGAAACTGCCCACAGTATGCTGACTAGAAACCATCTTATCATAGAAGCCATCTTGTCTTGCTCCCTGCTTGCTTGTACCTGCTGGCTTGTGTTTTTCTCACAGGCGCCCATGATCAATGGACCTGAACATTCCCGGTGAATGGCATGGGATCCAGGATATGGAACAAGAGGACACAGTGACACCCCAAAACCCTCAGTTGCAATGAACAATACAACGAAAAGCCCCTGAAGCATTTAAGAGGAACAGCCTTGTTTACATCCCCTATAAAACTCCATACCCCTCTTATTGGTCTTTTCTAAACTGACCTCCCGCTCAGAAACAAAACTGGCAGCCTCCTCTCACCTTTTAGTTTCCCCATTGTGAGCTGTCACCTCCATTCCAAGCTCTGCAGTTCCACTTCCTCCTGGTTACACATTCCCACTCAGATGTTGCCTGGTCTGAGGCCCATATTCAGCTCCCCAGGGACTGGTCAGTCCAAGCACGGGCACCAGGGTCCCAGCGTCCCTGATATCCCCCAAAACTCCTGTGCTATAAGCCCGCCCAGTGCCAGGTAGCAGTGTTCTGAGGGGAGAGAGAGACCCAAGGAAATCTGTCAGGTACCGGGACTTCTGGTTGGGAGCCTGGGCCTGTCTTCCCACATCCTCGCCCTGGTCCAGCTCCTGGACAAACCAACCCCTGCTTTTCCTGTGCAGTCCTTCCCAGCCCTGCCCATCGTGTCCCACAGGGTGATGTGATGGGGAGGGGACTCAGGGGACATGGGGACAGGCAGCAGCAAGACACCCTCGGAGCCTCTTGGGGCAGAGCGGCTCTGGGCAGGAAAGGGTTACAGCTGAGGTTCCCCCCCCCCGCCGCGTTCCCCACACTGATTAATCCATGGCACATCTCTCAGCCTGCCCCTCTGGCTGGCAGGCTCTGAGGTCCCAGGATGAAAGAAAGCAGCAAGTTCCAGACCCTATGTCCTCCCCAAGCCCTGCAAGCTGCCCATGCTTCTGCCTTCCCTGTGGCTTTCACCGACAGGCCAAAAGGGCACAGAGAAGCCAGCCCTCCCTTCCACAGAAAGCCTTTCAGAAAACTCAGGCCACCCAAAGTGGTGCGGTCACTGTCTAGCCAGCATGCACATTTCTACAGGACAGACGGTCGGTCCCCGCCACGCAGCTGGACAGGAGTGGAGGCTGCAGGGACGCCTCTACACCAACCACCTTGGTCTCAGACTATCTGAGGCCAAAGCCTGGCCTCCTCCAGGTCAGCGGGGTTCGGCATGACCAGGTATTACCAATCATGATCAGTGGGGATCAGCATGGCAAAGAAGCCCCCCACATTCCCATGGAACTGTACTTGGAGTCATGGGACCCCGAGTCAGGAGACATTGCAATCCTTTCAACTAAAACTCTTGTTTAAATTCAAGATCCATATGCCTCAAAGGATATGGAATAGGTTCCAGTACAACAAAAGACGAACAATAGCTGACCACCCACCATCTATGGAAAGGCATTAGTATGGCAGCGGAATGGAATTTGGATTCGATTGACAGTTCCTGTCTCAATCATTAAAGGGCCTTAAAGTGTAGATCACTTAATGACCACAAATCTCCATAAAGTATGCAGGCCCCTTTGCACTGGGCCTCCAGCCCAGATTGGTCACTTGCTATGTGACTTGTTGAGTGGCAGAAACATGCTGTGGGGATTAGGAAGTCCTTGCCCTCATGGGACATGGCCCTGGGACTGCCTAGAGAGGGAAGCTGTGTGAGAGGCCACATGCAGGGGACAGAGGCATTGCCAGGCATGGAGGAAGACCATCTTCAGCGGACCCTCCTGCTGTGTGTAGCCACATGAAGGGGCCCAAGGAAACCAGCAGAGGAACAGCCCTATGCAACGCTGATAGGTAATACACTACTGTTATTTTAAGCCAGTAAGATTGGGGACCATTTGTTATGCAGCAACAGTAACTGCTATTCTTGGCAAGTGACTGAACTTTGTGGTTTTCCGGCTTTTTGATGAAAGGTTGTGAAATGTCCAACATCAAAGTGCTTTTGAACTCCAGGTGTCATGTTACACAAATGTTAAATCCCTCAGATTACCATGTTTAAAAGGCTGGTAATCCAGTGAGAGGAATAAAGATATTAAGTATAAAGGATAGAAAGCGATTATGTTTCAAAAGTCTGTAATATGAAATAAGCCAGTCACAGAAGGGCAAATGCTGTATGATTCTACTGATATGATGTAGCTAGAGTGATCAAATTCATAGAGACGGAAAGTCAAATGGTGGCTGCCAGGTGCTGTGGGGGGGAGGAGAGAGGGGGGAGAAGGGAGAAGGGAGTTATGTAACGGATTCAGTGTCAGTTTGGGATGATGAAAAGACGGATGCTGGTGATGGTTGCACAACGATGTGAATGTATTTAATGCCACTGAACTGTACACTTAAAAATGATTAAAGTTGTACATTTTTGTGTATATATTTTACCACACAAGCAAAAAAGAAATCTGTAACAAACTGTGTGTAGTAATGCCCCATTTACCTAATATCAACGATGAAGGAGGTTCTTCAAAAAAAATGCAGATTTCTGATTAACTAAAGTTATCTTTCCATGATTCAGAATTTTACAATTTTTATCTGTTTCACAATTTACCCATTGGGGTAAGTACCTTCATCATAAGCTGTTAATCACTCTTTGCTGTCTGGATAAAGAGGGCAGACAAATTTTATCGTAATTTGGAAAATGAAGTGTCTCCATCTATTTCCCTTTCCCCAGAGGGGCCCTTTCTCCACCATTCATGTGCTGCTCTCTCTGGTTATCAGACCTCTCTGCCTCTGCCAGTTCTTTGCATTTGGACCATTGAGGTTCTTAGGTATCCTGTATCCTAAAACAAAACCTAAGAACAATCCTTCTTTCCCTTAACAATTAAACTTTGTCAGAACAGCTCACACCCCCTCCTTCTCACCCTGGCCCTCTGGCAGCGTCCCAACTCTGCAGACACTACTTTCCTCTTTGGCTACCATGCATGATCAGCACAGGCTAGTGTGTCCATAAACCATGCTCTCCCTCAGGAACGCCTGCTCAGGCTTGTATGTGGTCCATACAATGGAATTTATCCAGCAAAAGAATGACGTCCTGACACACACGACAATGTGGATGAACCTTGAAAACTTGATGCTCAGTGAAAGAAGCCAGGTATAAAAGGTCACATATTGGGACCGGCCGAGTGGCGTATTGGTTAAAAGCTGGCTTGGGACGCCAGCGACCCAGGTTCGGATCCCATATGAGGGCCAAAGTGGATACTGCCCTCTACAGCTAACAACAGCTCCACCTGGAGCTGGGCTGTGCAAGTCCTGGCGACAGATAGCTGCAGTCCCTGCTGCAGTGCGCTGCCATAGGCTACAGTGAGTGGCCGGCAGCCAGTGTGAGCAGCCGACAGCCAGTGTGAGCTGCCAATAGCTGCGGTGAGCAGCCATTCAGAGGCCAGTGACCGATTTGCCTCACCCGGGAAGAGCGCAATGATGATACCAACATGGGCCAGTGAAGCAACGTCCTCCACAACTAGACTGAAGAACAAAAGGGCAGCAACTTGTCTGTTCCCCTTCCCCGATTCCCCAACGCTTTTCCCCTCCCCCAATTCCCCAATAAAATCTTTAAAAAAATAAATAAATACAAGGTCACATATTGTGATTCATTCATATGAAACATCCAGAACAGGCAAATCCATGGAGACAGGAAACAGATGAGTGCACAGGACTGGACGGGGAGGGGCGGGGGGAGAAGAGATTTAGGGAGTGATGCTAAGGGGATGTGGGGTTCTTTTTGGGGTAATAATGAAAATGTAAAATTGATTGTGGTAATGGTTGCACAACTCTGTGAATGCACTAAAAACATTGAACTATACACTTTAGATGGGGGAATCGTATGGTATGAAAATCATATATCACTAAAGCTGTTTAATTTAGTCCTTCTAGGTATGACTCAGGAGCCCAGGGTCACTTGGATGAAAACCGTTTTCTACACCAAAGGAAAGCTTCTCATTCCTGGGCTTAGTTTCCTTATCAAAAGAGAGGGGTGGAGGGCCGGCAGAGTGGAGCATTGGTTAAGAGCTGGCTTGGGATACCAGTGGTCCCAGTTTGGATCCCACATATGAGGGCTAGTGACACTGCCCTCTACAGCTAAGATGGTGAACAACAGCTCCACCTGGAGCTGGGCTACTGTGAGTCCCCGGGAAGGCACAGCGGAGCTGCCATAGGCTACAGTGAGTGGCCGGCAGCCAGTGAGCGACTGGTAGCCAGTGTGAGCTGCCAAGAGCCGCTGTGAGTGGCCGTCCAGAGGCTGGTGAGCAACTGCCTCACCCAGGAAGAGCACAATGATAATATCAACATGGGCCAGTGAAGCAATGTCCTCCACAACTAGACTGAAGAACAAAAGGACAGCAACTTGTCTGTTCCCCTCCCCCAATTCCCCAATAAAATCTTTTTTAAAAAAAAGGAGAGGGGTGGAATGAATTATATACTGAGATATTTTGTGAGTTGTTAATATTATACTGTAAAAACTACATAGGAAATATTTTTAAAATGTTAAAATATTAGTAAGTCATCCATAATCCTGCCACTCAAACACACAGCTATTTCCATTCTTATACTTGTGCCTTTAACATACTTTCTTTTCTGTTGCACACACACTGTGTTCAATATGTTGTTTGCAATTTATTCCACGTTAGAGTGGGAAGCCCCCGCCTGCAGACTAGATAGAGCCCCGGTTAAGGACAAAAACATTACATTCTGTAGGCCCACTAACAGTTGTGAAAAGACCAAAATCCTCAGCAGCAAAATCCTTCAAAATCCTTAAAGACCACAAGATGGCGACATTGCTCCTTAAAATGAACACACTGCATCCTTGGTAAAAATTAAATGCACCGCACGATGTTTCCAAAACAAGAATTTGGGAGTTTGAAGGTGTCACAAAAATAATTCAAGAAGAATTCCCAAAATGTATTTACAAAGTTTATTAGTTAGAAAGCAGAATCCAATTAATAAATTCAGCAAAGACTCTCTTTTTGTTGTTATTGTTTTCTTTTTTAAAGTCCAAAATGTACTTTGGACTCAATACACTTTCCTTTTCTTCTATCCTTTTTTTTTTTTTTTTGAGGGCAGTGTCACTGGCCCTCATATGTGGGATCCGAACCGGAGCCGCTGGCGTCCCAAGCCAGCTCTTAACCAGCGCACCACTCGGCCGGCCCTCTTCTATCTCTTCTTGATTCTGGTCATATTCTCTATTTATTGACTAATTTTATTTTATGTATTTGTGACTTAAAAAAACCTTAAATAACTAGGAAGAAATATCTCAAAATGTTCAAAGTAGTTAAGTATAGTGATTTTTTTCCTTACATTTCTTTTGTTTTCAAAATATTTACCATGTACATAAACTCTTTTTTACATTGGGAAAATATTAAACGCTTTAAAGATTTAAGCTGTTATCTCCTTGCTTGGTATTCTTTTAACTCAGTAACTCTCAGAAAAAACAGGGAACATTTCTATGCGATATGATGTCATACACGAAAATAAAGAGTAATATAAATGAAAGAACAGAGAAATGAATAAAAATCAAGTATATTAAAATCCCTGTTATAGGACTTGCATAGCCTCAAAGATATTTCCCCTAATATATTTATTTATTTATTATTAATTAATTTATTTTTTTAGCTGAGCCATCCTGCCAACTGTTGGCAGCTCAGCAGCAGCTCAGCTCGGGCTGGGCATCGAACTGCTGTTGCTCAGAGCTCAGCTCGCACTCTTGAGTGAGCTCTTAACCAACTGAGCCACTCGGCCGGCTCTTCCCCTAAGATATTTATTAACTACAAAGGGAAAGATAGTAACTTGACAATGGAGAAATCCTGCAGACACCCCCCTTAAGTGATCAAGGTCAACTTCACCAGCAAAAAGACACACCAACTCCATGACCTCCTTGATAAGAGGTACTGAGAAGGACAGAAAACCATTTCTGTGATATTTCTACCCAAGATATGCACCCCCATTCTACTGTAAGCCACATGAAGGGCCAGTCTAAAAAACAAACAACCGAGCAAGACACTTCAAAACTGTCAAGGTCATTAAGGACAAGGAAGGGCTGAGGACCTGTCACAGACTAGAGGAGACTAAGAAGACATGACAACAAAATGCAATGTGGGATTCGGGGACAGAAAAAGGATGCTCAGGGGAAAGCTGGGGAAATCTTGAGTAAGGTCAGTGGTTTAGGTAAATAGTATTGAACTGACATTGACTTCCTGGATTTGATCACTGTAAAACATTACGTAAGATGTTGACATTTAGGGAGACTGAGTATATGGGAATTCTTTGTACTATTTTTGCAATTTTTAAAAAGCCTACAATTAACTAAAAATGAAAGGTTTTTGAAAACCCAAGTTTCAAACTTATACACAATGGAAGTTGACAGAAAATTAGTGACTGAGAGACCTCTTAAGTGGAAGGGGGTGGAGGGAGGGAGGGAGGAAGGGAGAGAGAGGGAGAGAGGTGGGGAGAGAGAGAGAGAGAGAGAGAGAGAGAGAGAGAGAGAGAGAGAGAGAGAGAGAAGAGGAGGGAGAGAGAAGCTGGGAACAAAAATCCTATGACATCAGCCATACCGCTAATACCATAATCCAACAATCTCCCTTCCAAGTGGCCTCATGATCCCTGCTCTCCTTCTGGGGAAACTGAGGCTTAGCATCTGAAGTGAGTGGTCCAGGACTGCATAGCTACGGTGAGCCAGGACTTGAACCCAGACCCAGCTGGTCCAGAGCTAATGGGATGCCTCCCTCTGCCTTAGGCAGCTGAGGCTTAAAGCGAGAAATGCCAGTTACACAAAAAACTGGTGCAGAGCTGCAGCCAGGCCTTCAGGGTAAGTTGTCAGCTGCATTGATGTGTCCCTATGAACCAGCTATTTTTGTAGTTTATCATAGTGGCTTCCAGCTGATCTGGCCAGTGGAAGCTGGAGGAACAAGGATGTCCCATAGTTTCTTGCCTGGTGAGGTCCCATCAGTACCGTCTGCCCCAGCTTTGCAGGGTCTCCTGCCTGCTGCCCTGGATCCCCAGCCATTGTGGCAGCACCTGGCCACCGCTAATCTCTGGGGTGCTCACATTTCGTGTTTGGTTTCTCATTTCTTCCACCACCAGGGAGAGCAATGAAATACCCAGTTGAAATCTTATAGTTTTTTCTGTCAAGCGATACATCCTTCAAGAATCTAAAGGACTGTGATTTACCAAATAGCAGCTGTGTGCCAGGCACTACTCTAAGGACTTCGCACACGTTACTTCATTTTATCTTCCAAATAGCCTCATCAGTTAGAGTCTACTGTTCTTTAATATTACAGAGGAGGAACATAAGGCTTAATCGTAGGTCCTGAGACCAAGAGCCAGGTCAATAAAAGACAGAGTCAGCATTGAAACGTCCTGGATCTGCCGTCAGGGCCTAAACTCTTAAAATTTAAGTTAAAACAGTTCTGACCATAGGTATTTGTGGGTTAAGACTGGTGTTTCTTAGAGTGATTTGTCCCCGAGGCAGCATGTAGCAATGTCCAGAGACATTCATGGTTGTCACAACTGAGGGTGGTGGGGGGGCATGGGTAGGGGCCAAAGAAGCAGCTCAACATCCCAGTGCCCCAGGGCAGCCTCTCTACCCCACCCCCCTCAAAGAAGGATCTGGTTTAAAATGCTAACAGTGCAAAGGGTGAGAAGCCCTGCTTAAGACCGGTGTTTAAAAAATAAAATCGAGGGCCGGCCGAGTGGCGCTATGGTTAAGCGCTGGCCTGGGAATCCAGCAGCCCTGGTTCGGTCCCACATATGAGGGCCAGTGACACTGCCCTCAAAAAAAAAAAAAAAAAAAAAAAAAAAAAGATAAAAAATAAAATCGAATAGAAAGCGTGCATCTGGGGGCTGGCCGAGTGGCTCGTTGGTTAAAAGTTGACTTGGGACTGCGAGCTCTGAGCAGCAGGGCCACTGGTTCGGTTCCCACATGGGCCAGTGACACTGAGCCCTCTACAACTAAGATGGTGAACAATGCTCAACCTGGAGCTGGGCTCCCGTGAGTCGCCGGGGAGGTGTACGATGCAGCCCCTGCTGCAGTGGGCTACCATAAGCTACTGTGAGTGGCTGGCAGCCAGCATGAGCAGCCAGCAGCCAGCAGGAGCTGCCATGAGCCGCCATTCAATGGCCGGTGACGTATCTGCCTCAGCCGGGAAGAGCGCTATGATCACAATACCAACATGGGCCAGTGAAGCCACGTCCTCCACAACTAGAATGAAGAACAAAAGGATAGCAACTTGACTGTTCCCCTCCCCCGATTCCCCAAAAAAATCTTTTTTAAAGAAAGAGTGCATCTAAGAGGTTAATTATAGTTTTCAGAAAAGTTTATTTCAGTGATTTGTATAATTCTGGTCTCCTTAAGAATTACCCAGCAGCATGTGATACAAATGCAGGTGTCTAGATTTCCCATGCAATATTCTAGAGAGGGATTCAAGAATCTGGATTTTTTGACAAGTACCCCAGGAGGCTCTGGTACTAGTAGACCAAGAACTGTGCTTTGAGAAACACTAGGGAATAGATGCCCTTGAGAAATAGGTGGCCTGCAGCTTAAGTGACCAACTGAAGAGGGATCTCAGGTTTTCTTTGTGCCGGGCACCACATGAAATGTTTCACATACATTATCTCATTTAAATCTGTCACACTGTACAGATTCCCTTGTTCATGGGTTAAATGAAATCACTCACATCTGTGTATTTTATATCAGTGGGAGAGTCAAGATTACATCTTTTCTGGTAAAGATCCTTTTATAATTTAACAGGTTTCAAACACCTTGGGGGTATTTTGGGGACCTCAAGAAGAGAGGAACTTGCCCAAATGTATAAGTAGCACAATATGCTACTTATATGAAATATGGTGGAGTGCCGGGGGTCGACATCTGACAAGGTCACATTGCCCTGCTCAGCACTGGATGTTTGGAGTGCTGCCTTATGGTTGGTCATGTAGTATCTCCTGCCTCTATGAACCCATGTGCCTTTCCTCCTATAGGAGACAATACATTCACTGCATTTGTAGCAAGTTCCTGTGGTACCCTGATGATAGCTGGTTGTGTAAGTCAATGATGGGGACAATGGGGCAAGATTTCTTAAAGAGAAGGAAACTCCCTAAAACAGACTACAACTCGAGGGGACCCCTGAAATGAGATATTGGGGACTCAAACCTCTTGGAAACTGAGGCACAGACCTCTGACAACATAGGCCAAGAAGCCAGTCTGTGGCCGAAGGGCCCTGCTGTGAATGGTCACCTTGAAGATTAAAAGTCTTCAGGCCAAGAGAATTCCGGTAGGAGGGGACTTGCTGACCATAGGGTATGTTAACAACTTTGTTTAAATTCTTTAACAGATACTGAAGCTTTGACTGAGAAACAGATGCTATCCTCTATTGTAAATATGTAGCCATCCTAGGACAAAAGATGTTTTAAGACTTCCTTTAGCTACTAAGTATTGTATTTACATAGGAATAGATTTTAGATGCTTTTACCCTAAACACAGCCACTCCTAGTCTTTTTTTTTTTTTTAAAGTGTATGTCCTTTGAGTCTAGCTGCTGGAATTTGGGATAATGGCTAGGTAGTCATGGTAACCATTCTTTAGGCGATATGTAGAGATAGGTGAATCCTTAACGTAGAATAGGCCAGTGTACCCTGGAGAGAACAATTACAGGGAAGTAAAAACTGAGTAAATCCTGGGAACTAGAAACCACCAAGCTCATGTGATTGAGGTAATGGTCAAGAATCCCTATAAAAAGAATATGCTCTGGCAATAAAGTGACACTTTTTTCTCTTTAACTCCGCAGGTGTCTCCACTGTCGCCCTTCTTTATTTTCCTCCCCTGCCGCGACGCAGTCTCCACCTGAGGGAAACCCTGGTCAGCGGAGGCTGGTCCCCAGCAGTGGAGAGCTGCCTGGGCATTTCTGTACCTCAGGAGAGCAAATACCAGACTTCTAAAAATCTAGTGTGAGGTTTCTTACAAAGACTCCCAGCAAAGCAAACTCAAGAAGGCCTATATAGTGAATTAACATACTGTTGCACTTAAGAAAAATGATCAGGCCACATCGAATGAGACCAGCTTTATTTCGTGATCAAAAATATCTTTCATTGAGGTTATGAGCCTGCAGGGAAAATTTGTTCTTCAATGGGAAACTGCATTGTCTAGAATACACCATTCCAGGTTATATGATTCTAGCTTTTGGTTGCCTTTGAGCTATCTTTACAACTCTGTGTACTGTAGAGAATAATGAGAACTAAGAACCGAGAACAATGAAAAATAATCTATAAATCCTTTCTCTTTCCAAGTAAATAAATATAGATATGCAAATGAATCTCCCCACTGTGGAAGAAGCCAGTTTTGCCTCCATCTGCACACTCATTTCAATATTCCTGATTCTAGTCTTCTAGAATCTTCTTTGGGTTCTCTTACAAACTGGTTGAAGATCTTACTGGTTCTTTGATTACTGAGTTGAGTAAAAGCTTCCACCCATGTTCATTTTACATCGAATGAGAGAGTTTGCTTTGCTTTGTTTTGGTCTAAGGCTCTGCTTTTCAAATTGCCCTTATCATTATCATTGGTTCTACTATCTTTGGGTTCTAGAAATTCAAATACATAGTCTATCCAATCTGCACTGCATGTAACAAAAGTGAGTATCACCATATGAAACTTTTATTTGTTATACATATTTATTCTAGGTGGATTTAATGGTTTTATTTTGGATGGTCATTGTTATAAGGTAAATACTTGGGTCCTGATGTGTTTATTTTGTAACATTCAATTTTTACTCAATAAAAACTTATTGAGTGTCTGGAGTGTTTTTAAGTCAGGCAAGTTCAAGAGCTTCCCAGTTTATGGTTTGTCACTCTCTTAGCCTCTCTCCCCTCCTCCAAAATAGAGGTACAGAGCAACTTGAGGACAGTACTCAGACTGTCTGTTCTGATGGTGCTGTTCTGCTGGTGGTCACAAAGGGCTCGAGGTCACCCAACACCTGAGACACACAATATTATCAATGGTTAGGAGGCTCTCAGACACCCCTGGGTCCATGCCCTCATCAGTAAGGTCTTGAAAAGCAGAGCCTGGCTTGGCAGCTGATGGCATATTAACAGAATTACCTTCATACACGAGAGCAAGAACCACCACCGTCAGCTGCCAACACCTGGGTCCTTGGAGCTGGCTTGCTGGGTGGGAGACCTGGGGCAAATCCCATCACTTCTCTGGGCCAGTTTCACCTATGAAACAGGAAAAGCGGCAAATGAGATATTGTATGCGCAATTCTTCTATAAACTGTAAATCATCACACAAGGACAAGGAATTTTTTTCCAGGCCCCAACAAGGGTCCTGAACAATGTAAGGGGAGGAGAGAGTCCTGATGTTTTGACAAAGCTCCCAGATGATCCCAAATGCTGTCCCCCTATCCTCCCCCACTATTGAGCTATATGGGTTAGAGGTGCACGCTGACTGGCCCATGAACCCTCCTATGATTATATGCACAGTCTCTGAGTGTGTATATAGACAATTATTCCTGGGAGAGCGTGAAGGTGGCTGTGATAAAGATTAAGAACTACTATTCTAAAGCAGGGGCTTCTCAACCTCAGCACCTCTGGCATATTGCACCAGGTAATTTTTGTTGTAGGGGCTGTTCTGTGCAATGAAGAATGTTTAACAGCATCAGTGGCCTCTGCCTGCTAGATGCCAGGAGCACCCCCCAAGTCCTGACAACCTTGTGAATGTCCCCTGAGAACCACTGCTCCAAAACAACTTTGAGATGCAAAGGCTACAGAAAGGGAGATTTCCAGCCAATGGCACTCCTCGCCCCAAAACCCCCAATTCCCCAACAGAATCTTAACTATTTTTATTCCTCCCTTAGCAGGCCTAATGTGTTGTCAAATCTCATTCTTTCTACACCTGATCTGGCCATCTTCTATGCTTTCCACTGCACATTACCTCAGGACTTTGATCCTCACTGCCTCCCTAATGGTCTTCCCCTCTAGCTTCAGTCTTCTAATTCTCCCTTCCAATTCTCCCTACATACTCAGCAGTGGTTAGTGTTAATCTTTCTCAAGCTCAACTTGAATCATTTCTCACTCCAGTAAAAACCGTCTCTATCTCTGTTATAAACAGTCCACAATCTAGCCCTAACCTCACACACTATCTCTTCCTCCAGACTAACTAGGGGCTTTTTGGAAGAAGAACAGGAGAAACCTGATTGAATCAAACCAGAAAACTCAAATCCAGTCCTGGAAATGGTTTTGGCCCCGAACTGCAGAAATGTTGAAATAATAAAAATATATGGTTTTGAAGGTTACACTGGATTCTCTGATTATGGGAGTTCAGCATCTTCCAAAGGCAAGGAGTAAAGGAAGTGAAAGGCTGATGATTAAAGCAAGTGTTTCCAACCATGGTCACATCCATTAGCTACTGAAATCAATTTCATGGGTTAGCAATCGTCTTTTGGAGGAGAAAGAATACACTAGAAGGAGTGGAGTGTGAGTATATGGGGATGCATCATGTGAGGTGAAGGTAGTATCTCCCTTTAAACGTATCTTTCAGTAATCTACATCTACAGGCAAAGGATTTGCATGTAAAATATATATCTCAGCGTAAGTTGAAAAAAAAAAAAGTTTGAAAGCCACAGCGGGCAATCTACGTAATCAGAAGTAAAAGGAGGGGTGTGACAACAGCAAAAAATGCAAGGTCACTGGGCCCTCCAGAGCCGCAAAGATGGGACCGGACTGAGGTGGGTGAGAGGGTGGGGGCAGTACGCGAGGAGGCAGACACCGTCAGGGGAGACCGGCTGCTGTGGGGTTCCCTAGGGTGTCAGGGCTCAGTCCCACGTTGGGTGGGTTGGGGGAAGGAGGGGCCAAGAGAAAGGAGGCGAATCCCAGCTGAAGGACAAGGAGGCGGCCTGAGCACCGTGACGCAGAGCTCGGGGACAACCCTCCCCCCAGCTTCAGCAGCCGTTGGGACCCCCGGAAGAGCCCGGCCGGGGGTGCGTCCACGCCATGGACCCGCGACCCTACCCGAACCACTGGAGCCCGTCCTCACCGGGCACCGGCCGGGCGGCGACGGCAGCGGGGCCCTCCCTCTCCGGCGACCGAGAGACAGCAGGTCCTTTGGCCTCCGTTGCTACAGCCACAGGCGCCAACCTTGCAGCCCAGGCCCCTCAGGCCACCGCAACCCCGACGCCCGTTCCCCGCCCCCACCTGCACTCTCGGGAACGAGCCTGAGCCCGTGCCCGCGCGCGCAGTCCCGAAGGGTTGTTGGGAGCGCGCGCCATTCCGCCGGGAGCACGCCTCTGGGAACGCCTACCCGGGCTCCTGGTGAGCATGCGCAGCAGAACCCATTTTGGGGGGCGAGCGCGCTTCTCCGGGTCTTGCCCGCGCGGTGTCGAGCTGGTGACCCAACCAATTGGCGCGGGAGGCGGGGCTGGGGGGGGTCGCAAAAGACGCGGGGAAAGCCCAGGATTGGGTGGCGGCGTCAGGGAGCGAAGCCTAGTAAGGACCTGTGGCTTGGACCCGGGGTCCTGCTACCGGAGCTCTAAGACAAGTGGGTGGGGGACTTAACTGGGACCACCGGATTCTCCCCAGGGTTTGACTTCGTGCTCACAAAGTTGAAGCATGTGTTTAAATGCATCCTTAGGCCCGTCACTTTCCTTGGACAGCAGAAGGAAATTTCTTTTTTTAAAATTTTTATTAAAGATTTTATTGGGAAATCGGGGAAGGGGAACAGACAAGTTGCTGTCCTTTTGTTCTTCAGTCTAGTTGCGGAGGACGTTGCTTCACTGGCCCATGTTGGTATCGTCATTGCGCTCCGTCGCAGGCCTCTGGGTGGCCGCTCACCGCGGCTATTGGCAGCTCACGCTGGCTGCCGGCCACTCACTGTAGCCTATGGCAGCCCACTGCAGCAGGGGCTGCAGCCTACGCCATCACCGGGGCTCGCGCAGCCCAGCTCCAGGTGGAGCTGTTAGCTGTGGAGGGCAGTGTCACTGGCCCTCATATGTGGGATCCGAACCGGGGCCGCTGGCATCCCAAGCCAGCTCTTAACCAATGCGCCTCTGGGCCGGCCCAGAAGGAAATTTCTTATGTACTTCATTGAAACCTTCAAATGATCCCACTCCAAGCTGGGCCAATTTGAGATTCAAAATAAATGATAATAGATTATAACGTTGAATAAAATAAGAATCCATGAGCTGATACTGATGGAAATAAGTAAATGGGGGCTAAAGGAAAGCTCTTATATTAGGGAGCCAAATAAAAAAAAGTATTATAAGCTTATGAGTGCCTTCCTAATGTAGTTATTTTCCTGTTGGACGCTTCATTTCTAAATCTTGCTATTGTAAATATTGCTTCTGTGGCTGGCTTCTTTCCTAACATTTGGTGAATCTGGGTGAAGAATACATGGGAATCCTTTGTGCGCTTCTTGAAAGTTTTCTGTAAGTGTGAAATTATGTCCAAATAAAACGTCAGATAAAAATATCCGCCCCTTTCGGCCGGCTGAGTGGCGCGGTGGTTAAGCGCTGGCTTGGGAAACCAGCGGCCCCGGTTCGGGTCCCACATATGAGGGCCAGTGATACTGCCCTCAATAAAAAAAAAAAAAATCCTCCCCTTTGGCGTTCCCGGGAGGAAAGCATTTTTTTTAGCATTGGTCCCTCCCTCGCCCATCGCTCCAGCTTTCGCCCATTGGTCCAGCACTCGCCCATCAGTCCCGCCCTGGTCCATCCGCCCAGCGGCAGCCCTTATCACAGCTACTGGAAGCTTGTCATTCTCCAACCACCTTATGCGGTGGGGACCGGGATTGCCCCGGCGCAGGGAGCTGCGGGACCTGGGCGTCACTTTCCTGGACACTTGGCAGGTGGCGGCCGGAGAGGCCCCAAGCATCATCCTAGCTGACGCCCGTCTTGCTTCTCAGGGTTCCCTGGGCGCTAAGGGACTGCAGGTCGCCGGGGCGCCCCGCCTTCCCTCCCGCACCAGGCTCCCAAACCTCGCTCACCGCGACCGTCCCCAGCTCCGCGGGGCCTCTCCCTCCATCTGCTCCCTTTTTCGGTGCCGGAGCCCCGGGTCTTCCAGCTGCGCGTCCTCGGCGTTTGCAGAGTGATGACGCTGCTCCTTTTTAGGAAACCCCATGTTCTCCTGATACCCCTCCTTCCCGCCTCCCTCCTGTCGCTCTAAAGCTGATGCTAGAAGCCCTCGCTGGCTCAGGGCAGGTGCAAATCCCGGTCCCATGGGGCCCTCCTGCCCTGAGCCTCCCGCCTGCTCCTCGTTTCCATATCCTCCGCATCCTCCCTCATCCTCCGAGTCCTCTATCGAATCCTTTCCTTCCCTGCGTTCTTCCCGACGTTTTCAGCCCTTCGCCCCCCACGCCCGCATTCTTCACTTCTTCCTTTCACACCTACGCTTTACCCAACCCCGCATCTCTGCCCTCCATCTGTTCTCCGCGTCCTGTACCCCCTCCACACTCCACCTCGCCGCTAGCTCCCCATCTCTGTTCTCCACACTGAACACCTCAGGGACCAAAATCAATAAAATCCCTCGCCCTGGTGATGTTGAGCTTGTGTTATAGGGGCGGGGCAGAAAGCAATAGGTATAAACACTGAGTTCATGGTCTGTTAGAAGTAATACTTGCTATGGGGAAATAAAACACGGAGGAGGAGGGGCTGCAACTTGTATTGGACTTCAGGTTGGAGGATGACAAAGAATGAGGATCTCACTCGCATTCCCCCGGTAGCGGGCCATCTGCCGGTCAATCGCCCACTCCCAACCGCTGCAGAAGGCACCTTAGAGCAGGTGGGGGATACTTAAAGATGGCCTGAAGGGCACTCCTGGCTGTCTTCACAGCCTGGGTATTGGGGAGGCACCTGGACCGCCGCTGAGTCCACGGACGCCCCCTCCTGGCCACCAGGAGCATCAGTCACAAAGTCGTGCGGATAGGGAACCCATGACGAGCTCTCCAAGCCAACCAAGGGAAATGCAACCCCCAGGAGAAAACACGCTAAAGTTGTGCACACAAGAATGAAGTGGTGGGTGCTATTATTGTTTTCTTTTTGATGATAGTACTGAAACCGACAGTTAACAATAAACATGTTTAGGTATTGGATGGTGGAGTCTGGAGTTACAGGGATAGGCTATAAATGTTTCAATTGCTTTGTCATGTAGCTTATAGTCAAAGATTAGTCATGTTCTGAAGGTCTGCTTGTAAAGTAAGTTCCAAGATAAATGGTTAAAAGTACACTTGAGATAATAGAAAAATATAGCTAGTTAAGTGCAAAAACAAAGATAGCTTAAGCAATAAGGTCACAAGATGTCTAGTTTCTGCTTTTTTGCTTTAAGATAACGTCACTGATGCACAGTTATGAGATATTTTGCTGAACTGTGGTTCTTCAACCCAGCACCCCTTGTTCTGACAATATAATTTTGTGTTGTTGATGTATAGCTTCAGGGCCACAAAGAAAAGTTGAGTTTGTTTTGCGGAAGGAATAAATGTCTTTAAGAAAGTAAAGGCATGGGCCAGCAGAGTGGCGCGGTGATTGAGAGCTAGTTTGGGATGCCAGCGACCTGGGTTCAGATCCCACATATGAAGGCCAGCAACACTGCCCTCTTAAAAAAAAAAAAAGAAAAAGAAAAAAAGGAAGTAAAGACATTTTACTTTCTGCTGCTGCCCAGGAGTCTGGCTGCCCAAAATGTTATCTGTGATTGAAAAAACACAGACTTTCTCACTTGGTTCCCTGAAACTCTCCCTCTCTTACTCCCTAGCTACATAAAAACTTGCTACTTCTGCTTTTTGAGGAAGATGGATTTGAGAGATTGTGCTCTCCCATCCTCTTGCTTTGGCCAAAATCAAATAAACCTTTCCCTCTCTCCAGCCACTGGTGTCTCAGGTCTTGTGGCTTGCTAGTACATCGAGTATGAACTTGAATTTTGGGGAGGTGTACCAGGTGTTGGCAAGGATGTCTGAGAGCTGGATGTTCACAGCAATCTCACTTCTAGAGCTTTGTCCTTGGAAAACCCAAGGCTATTTAAAGGATTATTAACAATCTAGAAACAACCGGGATACAGCCAGCAATTGGAATTGGTTGGATAAACTATTCCCCACCCCTGTGGTGGTATGTTGTGCAGTCAGTAAAAAGATGTTAGACATTTGTAATCTGTTAAGAAAAAATAGGAGCTGTATCACCCCAATTTTATGAATATAAAAATATGAATCATAGATTTATCTCTAGATGGTGGATTCCTGGAGACGTTTGTAACATTTTTTCTGTTTTTTTCAATGACCATGAATTACCTTTTTTTAAAAAGATTTTTATTGGGGAATTGGGGGGAGGAACAGCGTTGGGGAATTGGGGAAGGGGAACAGACAAATTGCTCTCTTTTTGTTCTTCAGTCTAGTTGTGGAGGACGTTGCTTCACTGGCCCATGTTGGTGTTATCATTGCTCTCTTCTCTGGACGGCCGCTCACTGCAGCTATTGGCAGCTCACTCCGGCTGCTGGCCGCTCATGCTGGCTACAAGTCACTCACTGTAGCTTATGGCAGCCCACTGCAGCAGGCACTGCGACCTACACCATCCCTGGCGACTCACGGCAGCCCAGCTCCAGGTGGAGCTGTTGTTCACCATCTTAGCTGTAGAGGGCAGTGTCCCTCATCTGAACGGGGGCTGCTGGCGTCCCAAGCCAGCTCTTAACCAACGTGCCCACACTCGGCTGGTCCGAATTACCTTTTCTTTTAGCTTGAAGGAAAGATGAATAAAAGGTATTTTTAAAAGGAAGTGCATAATCATCCTATTTACTTTTAATCCCCATCATAATTAATACCCTATCTACTCACAAAGTGCAGAGACCTAAAGCTGGCATTGATCTGTGACCTTTGAGAATTTTTTCCTCTGTGAACACTCATGGGAACCACTCTCTTCACAGAAACAGACCTGTCAAGTAGAATGGCAGCTGTATGGAATCAGAATGGGTCACTGTCTCCGGCATCCTTCTCCTCTTGGATGCTCCTCCTGGTGAGTGGCACTGTCACTTCCCACTCCAGTTGGGCAGACTAGTCCTCTCTCTTGCTCATGCCCTGTCCCCCCAGCAAGACAGTCTGGTTCAGCCTCCGTCCAGCTTCTCCCATCTCCCCTCCCTCTCCTCTCACCCAGGTTTTGGGGGCCTTCTCAATGGGCACCCACCAGTCTGTCCTCATGGCACGGGGGGGGGGGGCGGGGATTTTGTGTAATGATGCTACCATATCCTTCCTCTGCATGAATCCTTCCCCAGCCTCCCACTGCCTGTGATGAATCTAAAACCCTCACCGTGACTTTGAGACCCTGAGACACGGGCCTCTGCCCACCATTTCTGCCTCCTGGCCTTTCTGCCCAGCTCCCTCTGAGCCCCATGCTTGTCCCTTCCAGACCCACCCTCCTCATCCTTCAGCTCTCCCTAGGGGCTTCCTCAGGCTAACCTCCCTGAGCCCACTGTAGACACCATGGGATACCTGGCCTTCTTCTGAGCAGCCCTTAGCCCCAGTTCTCATGGACTTGCCAGTCAGGAAGTTCCGTGTTTCCTGTTTAGTTCTGGGAGGCCAGGGCTGTGACCTGTTTACCACTAGATCCCAGGCACCCTTCTCTGGAAAGACATTAAGTGAAGGGGCAAGAAAGTGACAGGAGGGAGAGGGAGAGGGACAGAAGGGAGGGTGAGTCTAGGTGAGGGCTACACCACATTCCCTGTACTACTCCTTCAACTTTTATATGAGTTTGAAATGCTTCAAAACAAAGAAAGCCTTGACAATGCCGGCCCCAGTGTGTGGACTCCCAGGTAGGCTCAGCGGTGGCTTTTCACCCTATGGTACTGACCACCTTCCAGGCAGATGAGCGGCACCACTGGCTACCCAGGCCTCAGGAGGGAAATGGGCCCTTGCTGCTACCCCCATGCAGACTCCAGGGACCATCAAGTGAGCCAGGCCCTCTCACTGGGGACACCCAAGTGCCAGTGCAGCCCATGGCTTCTCTAGCAGCAACAGGAGGGGTCAATGGTGCCATACTGAAGTTGGGGGAGTGGATGCCCGCCAGGGACCCTGTCCAATTATGGGGCCGGGGGTCAATCCTCTCTGACCCGCTCAGGTCGGGACTGCTTCGACACCAGGCCAAGTGGCATGAAGTCGCCTTGCCTGTCCCTCTCCGCATCTCCTCTTCTTCACTCCTGCTTCCCTGGTGGCACTCCACCATCACACGTGAGACCCTGAGCAACTCCTCTGGTGTACTTGCCATGGTGTAGCCCACCAAGAGGACGATTCAAAACTTAGGAAAGGACAGCCAGCCGAGTGGAGCATTGGTTATGAGCTGGCTTGGGATGCCAGCGGCCCCGGTTCAGATCCCATATGAGGGCCAGTGACACTGCCCTCTACAGCTAACAACAGCTCCACCTGGAGCTGGGCTGCGCGAGCCCTGGCAATGGTGTAGGCTGCAGCCCCTGCTGCAGTGGGCTGCCATAGGCTACATGAGTGGCCCGCAGCCAGCGTGAGCGGCTGGCAGCCAGCGTGAGCTGCCAATAGCCGCTGTGAGCGGCTGTCCAGAGGCCGGCGACCGATCTGCCTCATCCGGGAAGAACGCAGTGACGATACCAACATGGGCCAGTGAAGCAACGTCCTCTGCAACTGGAGAAAGAGGTGGGTAAGGGAAATGTATTTACATATAGAATTAAAACAAAAGAAGGTCTCAAATTATGGTTGCAGAATATAACTGTTACAAACTCTCTGTAAAAAGGTGGCAAAATGGAGAGCTGGCAAGGAAAACCTACTGAGTACCTTACTCTCCTAAGGGGGAGTCAATACTGATTACATTTAGAAAATGTTGTTTTAAAACATAAGTCCTCTAAACTTTATAGTTTTAAAATAATCTGTTTCCTTGCGCCTGGTGGCAGTTTTCAAAGAATAAAGACCACACAAGGTGAAGCAACTGGAGGCTGAAGCCTTTTCCCGGGGACCTTGACTTCGGGTTGGAGGAGAACTGTGTTTCTTCACCTCCTTCTCCAGCGGGAGCAGCATGCAAAGCCTGGGGAGGGGCTCAGATTCCCAGGCATCTCCCTCAGCTCCCAAACCATCCAGAAGGAATACAATGGGAGTACCATACCCTTGTCAGGGTCCCCATCCCCAGACTGCAGGCCCACCCCCTCCTCTGCTGCCATGACAGCAGAGTGCCTGTCAATCCCATATGGCTGCCTGGAGGAGGAGTTTTCTGAGGCTCCATTAGGGAGAACGCCCCTGGAGGGAGCGGCAACGTCAGGGAGGGGCTAGATCAGCTTCCGGGGGGGGGGGGGATTAGGGCTAGAGGTCCGACTGCCCCCTTTCTGACCAAGGCAGCAGGAAGGGGAACCTCAGAGACCCCTTCTAATCTCTGGGCCAGGGGCTGGTTTTCCAGGCTGAGGATGCCCAGGGGTATGAGGCCTGGGAAGATGGAGGTTTCCAAGAGCCCTCCTGGGTCTTAGAGGTGGACAAGGCCAGGCAGCACTGGGGAAGAAGAGCCAGGTGAGGGCTGGGAGTGGAGAGAAACCCAGGGGTGGTGGGGTTGGAGCTGGGCCTCAAAGGATCTAGAGTCCTGGAACTTTTTCAATCCCACGATGGGATCTAGCATACAGCTTCTTTTATTCTGTTTTGAATTTTTTTTTCCTTACAAAAGTAACCTATACTTGAGCTGAAAAAAAGTACACAATGCTAAGAATGAAAATCAGTCCATCAGGGACAGGGCCCCAAGCAGAAGTCACAGTCAAGTTCACTGACTCATCAAAGTTGCGCCTGCTGTTGTCAGGGTTACGGGGCTTCACTGGGCCCCATGGTAGACTCCTCCACGCCCACTGCAGGACTGGGGGCAGGCCACCCTGCCAACCTTTCGTCTTCTTTTCCATCTGGAAGAGAAAGAAGTAGGTCAAGCTGGTGTTGGAGGAAAAGGGAGTGGGGGGAGGGGGAGCAGACCCAGGGCCTGGAGCTCTCAGCCCACCAGGGGATGTTCTGGGGCATCATTGATCAACTTAGAGAAACAATTGTGGACTTCAGAAATGTGCTCCTGAAGTCCAGTAGCCCAGGGACACAGACGCTACTGTGTCATTTCCAGGAATCTTCGGGCCAAATCTGGGCTGAGCACTAGAAACTGCTGCTATCCCCACTGCCTGGCCCGAAATTGGGCGGGAGGTGGGGAAGTTGTGGACCAGGTACAGTGGTAAAGATGGGGTGGGAGGTTAAGGGGGTTGTTGACTGCTCAAGGTCACCTGCCTCGGGGATCCTGTGGGGCTGAGAGGCAGCCCTTGCTCTGTTCTCTCTCTGAGGAAGGGTAGCTTTATTCTAATTCTCACAATGTGTGGGGTGGGGCCTACCTGGCCCCAGAACCTGGGCAGATCTGAGCAGAGGTCTCAGACAGAGTGGAGGGGACCCTGGAGAAGGCCCTATCCACTGAGTTCAGTGGGAAGAACAGGCTCTGAGCCAGATGTCCCCCCTTCACCCTCTGCAGTGATCAGCTGGTGGCCTCCGGGCAGTGACTTGGCCCCTCTAAAGCCCTGTTTCCCAACAGGTCATGGGAGAGCACCCTCCACCCTCTCGATGGGCAGGAGGAAGCAGGTGAACATGTGGAGGCCCCTGAGACAGAACTGGCTGGTAGAAGAGCTCACAGGGTGAGCCAGGCACGCTGCAGAGGGGCCTCCAGACTCTGGGGCAATGGGGTCCCCCTGACTCCCTGAGTATGGCTCCTATCCAGTAGGAGATGGAGGCTGATGGGTTCCTCAGGTGCCCTGTCAGCTCCAGGCTTGTGGCTGGGGATGCTTTCATCTCAGGAGCCATAAGACCTCAGCCTGAGGGACGCAGTGGGGCTTCTCTCCTTGACTTCAAGGCTCTTACCACTAAATTTCCATCAATGAGGCGGGGTCTCCTGCACTTCCCAGCTACCTGATGGAAACCAAGAGGCTTTGATTTTCCTTTCCTGGGACTGGCTGCCAGAACGAGTGCCCTGGGTAACTCTAAGGGGGCCACCTGTTCATAGGCAGCAAACAGGGCCAACTGCTGTGGCTTTTATTGTCTCCATCTTCTAGGGCATGGCAGACCCCAAGCTGGGAAGAAACCCCAGCTCATCTCCTTCCCTGCCTCTAGGCATCCCTTCCCCCAGGCATCCCTCAGGGTTCCATGCACCAAGCCTGGTGGCGAGTTGTGGGGGGAGGGGCTGCTTGGGGCCTCAAATAGACTCTGGCACAAAAAGATGCACACACAGACCCCCTGACACATGAATATGCAAACAGACACGGACACAAATAGGCTCAGGGACATGGACACACAAGGCCCTACACATAGACGCCCTCTCCCAGGCAAATACACGTTGTAGACAGAACCTCCGAGACACACGTGCATAGAGGCTACAGACATGAGAGGTTTACACTAAGATGTAACATAGAGAGAACACATGCAGACACATTCACAGCACACTCTCTCCAGAGCCAGCCTAGCCTGTCTGTCACCTTGGATTCCTAGGTGACAGGGGACTTCCTGCCCCAGGGAAGTCTTGTTCACAGTCCTGCTTGCTGGGACCAGGGCCTCACCTGTGTCCAGCTTGCTGCGTTTCTGCTCAGGCTCCTGAGGGGCCGCCTCAATGGCCCGCTGGGCCTCAGGATGGGTCTTGAGAAGGGCCTTGGCAAGGGTGGCAGGGCCGGGCACCCCCAGGGACATGATGCAGTGCACTCCTTTGCGCTTGGCCCCAGTTACTTTGGCACTGTCTTTGGAGGCCGTCAGCAGGACCAGTTTGGAGAACTTCCTGGGCTTCCTGGGGGCTGCAGGGATGACATCTGTGCCCGTCTCAGGGGACTCAGGGGATGGCTCCTGGCCAGCCTTCACACTCTCGCCCTCCTGCTCACTGGGCTCAGGCAGGGGCATTTCGGGACCAATAGCCTGTCCCCAAGGCCCCACTCAGTCCCAGCAGGTGGATTTCTCCTCCTCCTCCCTGGCAAGGAATCTGGCGGTCCAGGGCTCTGTCCTGGGAAGGAGGCAAAACCCCATCAGTGGAGAAGCCCTGGGGCCTGGGGCTCAGGAGAATGGATCTGGGGTGCAGGTCAAGCAGATGGGGCACCAGGCTGGGCAAGGACCTGAACACAGCTGGAGAACCCCAGGCCTGTGCTTCTGTTCAGCCAGTTCCTCTCTTGGCAGCCTTGGGCACATCACCTCCCCCATCCAAACCTCACTTTCCCTGGATGTAAAATGGGCCAAATATAGGGCTGTTGGGGGACTAAGGCACTGATAACTGAATTACTATGAATCGAGGCCTGTGGGTGCTGAGTATGGGGCCAAGTGATTCATGGGTTTTTCCATTTAACCTCCCAGCCCCATGTTATGAAAGTTCATCATTCTGATAGACACAGTTTATAAATGAGGACACTGAGGTATACTAGGGTGACTAACACAGCCACAAAGTGGCAGAGCTGGGAGTCCAGTCCAGGTGGAACCAGAGCCCCACATGGCACCTGGTTCACCTGGTCCAGGATAACAGTCACTGGTGCTCCTGAGCACCAAGCATCTGAGGCAGGCACTGGGGACATGAGCTGAGGTCACTGATCCTCCCAGAATGCCTGGTGTCCTTCACGCTGACACTTTCCAGACCACAGAGGGAAGCTAGACTCTCTGGACTCACTTGAGCCGGACCCTACCCCAGGCAAGAGTCCCTGGGCCACCCAGCACATAGGTACCAGGGCCCCTTGAGGGCAGAGATCTTGTGCCTAAGCAAGTGCTGGCACTGCCTCAGCTAGGTGTGCATGGGGATGTGAAGGTATCTGGAGAATCCGTGGTCACTGAGGGTTCCTTGGCTTTCAGGCTGGAGAAGCAGAAAGGAGATGACAGGGCCCAGGCTGGCCTTGGGACCATAACCATGGGCATCAGTGTAGGGTGGCTTTTTTTTGTTTTGGGGGTGACTGGGTGATGATCAGGTGGCAAGTCTTCCCAGGTTACATTGTTAGCCCAGAAACAAGGCTGTAGTCTGGGGAGACATCGTGGCCGCCCTGTCCAGGACCCAGGTAGCAGGAAGGCCCACAGACGCCTACTTGCACCTCTGGACCTGATTCTTCAACTGGCTTGGTGGTTCTGTTTCCTTTTCTCTGTGCCCTCATATCGTCTTCCCTGTGTGTGTCTGTATCCTAATATCTTCTTATAAGGACCCTGGGTCCACGCATATGATACGATTTAACCTTAATCTCCTCTCTAAAGGCCCTATCTCCAATCCAGTCACATTCTGAGGTCCTGAGGGTTAGGACTTCAACATATGGATGGGGGGCAACGATGACACAATTCAGCCCTCAACAGCATCAAGCATGGTAAACACCCAATACATCCTGGCTTGTGGTATCTCTACATCTTGATCCAAAGCTTCCATGCACGTTCAAATCGCAAGCGTGTTCCCAGAGGGCGGGGGCGCACAGGGCCTGTCCATGAGACCAGGGGCTATTTGCTTAGTAAGGAGCCCTTATGCCAAGTGGATCTTAGCACAAATGCCACCAACCACCAAAAGCTCTGCTTATCATCCAGGGGGTGCCAGAATATGCTTATACGGATTTTTTTTTGTCTTGAGATCATCACCCATGTAAAAAGAAAGAAAGAAAAAGAAAAGAAAAATGCTTGTAGAAACCACTTTTATCCAAGAAGGACCAGTTTGAAAACAGATTCCTACACAAGAAACAGCTCCTCTACACTGCTGAGACAAGACATTTAATTTTTCTGGATTTAGTTTTCTAACCAAAGGAAAGCGATAAGATGGATTGCATTGAGGTTATTTTAAAATTTAAAAAATTTTGAATTATTTAACTGAAAGAAGTTATGTAGAATAAATTAAACTTTAATAGTAAATCTACATAGTCCCTTCATCCCATCACAAACTACTCTCATTTCTGTATTTTTCACATCCATTGTTTTCATAGCTACAAGGAAAGATTTCAAATAATTGTAGTTTCTGTTTTATTTCCATTTATTAGGGCAGGAACCATCAGCCTAGAGATATAAAGACCCTTACAAAGTGCCAGAGCACACTTGAATTCACCCCATAGTTGTGGAAAATTCAATTTAAATCTTCAGCAACAGTATTCTAGAAGACCACAAGATGGAGCTGTTACTCCTTAAAATGAGCCATTTTTCCAAGATAAGAAAAGAGGATACAAGGGGAAAAATGGCTCTAAGAAGGTTTTAAAGCATTTATATTTGGTTTACAAACGTTGTTAGAAAGTCCAATGAACACATGTAGCAAAGACGATCTTTTCTAGGCCAAACAACTGCGCATTTTCCCAAAAGACTAAGAACTTTGGTTGCCGTCCTGCATCTTTCTCTCTCAACCTACCTTTCTTCTGTTTATTCTCCATTCCAGTCCTATTTGTTGTGTATTTACTAACTTCACTTGGCTTGTTCTTAACTTATAAAGCAAATGCTTTCTAGTCTGTTTTCAAAGAATTATAGGGCAGGCCGAGTGGCTCAGTTGGTTAAGAGCTCGCTCAAGAGTGCGAGCTGAGTTCTGAGCAACAGCAGTTTGATACCCAGCCCGAGCTGCCGCTGAGCTGCCAACAGGTGGTAGGATGGCTCAGCTAAAAGAAAGAAAGGAGTAAATCTTTGTGACCGAGGATTGGGCAAAGCCTTCTTCAATATGATACTAAAAGTACAGGCAACCAAAGAAGAAAGAAGAAAGATAAATTGAAAAAAAAATTTTAAACTTTTGTGAGTCAAAGGACACCACCAAGAAAGTTAAAAGACAACCAATAGAATGGGAGAAAATTTTTGCAAATCACATATCTGATAAGGGACTTGTACCTGGAATTTAAAAAGAAATCTAATTCAGTAATAAAAAGACAAACACCCCAATTTTAAAATGGGCAGGCTGGCCGAGTGGCGCGGTGGTTAAGCGCTGGCTTGGGAAGCCTGCAGCCCTGGTTCGGGTCTCACATATGAGGGCCAGTGACACTGTCCTCAAAAAAAAAAAAAAAAAAAAAAATCAGCAAAGGCTCTGAATAGCTTTTCCTCAAAGAAGACATACAAATGTCTAGTAAGCAGGTGAGATATTCAACATCTTTAGTCGTGAGGAACAAAACCACAATGAGATACTTCACACAACAAGGATGCACATAATAAAACAAACAAAAACTGACAAATGTTGGTGAAGATGAGGAGAAACTGGAACACTTATCCACTGCTGGTGGGGATGTAAATCACGCATCCACTTTGGGAAACAGTCAGGCAGTTCCTTTTTAACAAAAGGCTTGTGTTACCATATGATCCAGCAGTTCCACTCCTAGGTACATGCCCAAGAGAAATGGAAACATGTGTCCACATAAAAACTTGTGGACATGAATGTTCATAGCAGCATTATTTATAAGTTGCCAATAAGTGGAAACAGCCCAAAAATCCACCAATGGGTGAGTTGGTAAATAAAATGTGGACTATCCATACAATAGAATATTATTTGGTAATCGAAAAAATCCATGCTACAACATGGATGAAGTTTAAAAAGATAATGCTAAGTGAAGGAAGCCAGTCACAGAAGACCACATATTATATTATCCCATTTATATGAAATGACCTGGAGTCTAGAAAATATATAGTGTAGAAAAATCCATAAAGACATTAAGTAGATTTGTGGTTATCTAGGAATGGGAGTGGAAGGGATGCGGAAAGGGAGAACGAGGAGTGACTGCTGGTCGGTATGGGGTTTCTGGAGTGATGAAAATGTTCCAAAACTGATTGTGTGATGGTTGCACAAGTTTGTAAATATGCTAAAAGCCATTGAATTGTGTACTGTCAGTGAATTCCAGGGTATGTGAATTATCTCAATAAAAATAGGAAGAAAAACGCAAAGTAAGTCTACAACCAGTGGTTCTCAGTATACTTGGAGTTCTAGTTAAAAATGTACAGTGCCAGACTAATCCATCCCAAGGCTTCTTGCTCAGAGGGTCTGGACAAGGATCCAAAAATCAAAATTTTTTCCTAGTCCTCTATTTGATTCTGATACTTTGAGAAACAGTGACAATGCCTCAGACCCTCTACTTGAGAACTTCTAATTCCTAGGTTGACTGTTCTTCAGCTACTCCATGAACACGGATGGACAGGTCGCAGATCCGTCTCTTTTCTGGATTTATCCCTAGCCTTTTCGCAACTTATTTTCTAGGTGTAAAGGGAAGGGTTGAATGGCAGCTACTTTAAGCCAAATGCATATATTTTGAAAATTAAATTTTCACTCAATAAAAGTTCATTAAGTAAACAGAATTTCTAAGTGAAGCAGAAATGAATTTAAAAGATCAAAAAACTGAACAGTTACCTTACTTCGTTCAATTTACACCCTCTCCCTAACTGCAGTCTGGTGTTTTGGTATTGCTGTGACCTCCAGTCACCCACTTGTCCCAATCAGCTCTCATGACAATGGTCTGCACAAAGGAGACCCAAAAATGTAAAGATGGCCCAGCATAAACCCCAAATCACACTATGTGAAGAAATGGCAGGAGCCTCTCAGACATCATCAGGTCTTTGGAGGCAGAATAATGCCCGTCCCCAAAGAGGTCCAGGTCCAATTCCCTGGAACCTGTGAATATGTTCCCTTGTGTGGCAAAGGGGAATTAAGGTTACAGATGGAATGAAGGCTACCAAACTAGAAGAGTAGCTTGGATTATCCAGGTGGTCCAATTACAATCACAAAGTTCCTAAAAAACAGAAGGAGGCAGAAAAAAATGAGTCAGAGAAAGATGTGCTGATGGAAGCAGGGTAGGAGAGATGCGATGTTGCTGGCTGTGAAGATGGAGAGAGGGAGCCGTGAGCCAAGGAATACTGGAAGCCTCTAGAAGCTGGAAAAGACAAAGAAACAGATCTCTCTCCTAGGGCCCCCAGTCTTGCCCGCACCTTAATTTTACTCCAGTGAAACCTATGTCAGACTTCTGACTTCCAGAACTGTAAGATTGCTACAAAGCTGTGTTGTTTTCAGCCACTAAATTTGTGGTGATTTGTTACTGAAGTAATGGGAAACTAAAAGGTGAGTCCCCTTTTCACCAATAAGGGAGGTGAGGTGCTGGAAGCCTGGATCCCTGCCTGGCAGCTGATGAGGGATCAGCAGAATTACCTTTATACATATGGGAGAGAAATACCATCAACACCCACCAACACCTGTGTCTCAGCTATAAGGGCAACCCCTTACTTTCTCTGGGCTGGTTTAACCTGTGTAATGGGAACAGTAGCAGATTTTGCAGAGGTTCCTAATAGCAAGTAGGCGATGGGTCGAAGTGGTTGTTTAAAAAAGTTCCGGGTGATACAGACAGCTGCTCCCACCTCTCATAATCACTGGGGCTGTGACTGGATCGCTGATGGGATAGTGAGTCCACTTAGCTGTGCAGGTACACATCCTTACAGGGAGATTTTCAAAGCAGCATGACCTTTGAAGAACTGCTACTCTATAGTATGCAGTAAAAAGCTTCTCCAAAGTGGGAATTTAATTAATGGCATCTCCTTTTCCCTCATCACCATGGCTCATAATCCTAACCCATTGCAATTTGTCATCAGACCTGTCTGTGCTGCGTCCAAATGGCCCCAGCTCCCTGCTTCTATCCTCTCCCTTTATTACTATCGCTTCCTGACCAAGCCTCGCAGTGTCTCCCCCGCCCCAGTATCTCACACCTCCGACTCTGCCATCCCTGCAGGGACCTCTAGAGCCACAAGGGTGGGACGGGGCTGGGAGTAGGTACAGGGAGAGGGGCAGTATTGGGTGGGGTCAAGGAAAGACAGGCCAATGTGGGGCTCCCTGATCTGGGGGTTCTGTCAAGGCTCAGTCCTGGGGTCAGGTGGGTTGGGGGAAGGAGGGGCATGGAGAAAGAAGGCGAATGTGGGATGAAGGGCAAGGAGGCGGCCTGACAGCCAAGACGCAGGCCCCCGAGGGAACCCCCAGTATCGGCAATCCTTGGGACCCTTGGGAGCCCGGCCGGGGGTCGCATCCACGCTATGGGACCCGGGGCCCTCCCCGACCCGCTGGGGCCCGTCCTCACCGGGCACCGGCCGGGCGGCGACGGCAGCGGAGCCCTCCCTCTCCGGCGACCGAGCCTTGGCAGGTCCCTCAGCTTCGGTGCCTGAGGCCCCCGCCTCAGTTCGGGCCGTCACCTGAAGTTAGGGTCACGGCGCAAGCATGCGCAGTAGTGCCGAGGGGGTCCCATTCCTTAGGCAAACTCCGCTTCTCCAGGTCTTCCCTGTGCAGCACCGAACTGGCGACCTGGCCAATCGGCGCGCGGGGGCGGGGCGTTGGCAATTCAGAGGCCTGGATTCAGTTCCCCTGCAGGGCTTTCACCGCATAAGTGGTTGGGATCCCCCAGTTCTCCCCAGGATTTGAGCCTGGCTTCCTACGGAGGAAGCCTCGTTCGCCCAATCTCTTTCCTGAACTAGCGGAGGGAAGGTCTTCGTTTCTGCTCATTGAAGCCACTGGCTCCGCTTAGCCCAATATCCTTGACTGCACAGCACCCTGGCCCTTGGGCCCTCCAGTCCCGCCCACTGGTCCCTCTCACACCGTTGGCCCCTCCCCTGCTCCGCGGTTCAGCCCTAGCCCATAGGTCTCTCTTCGCTCAGTGGTCCAGCCTTGGCCATCGGTACCGCCCTCGTTCGTTGGTCCAGGGTCGCCCATTAGTCCAGCGGTCGCTCATCGGTCCAGGCCCCCCTCATTGAACACAGCCACTGGACCTTTGTCATTCTCCGATCATCCTGTGCGGTGTGGCTCGGGATTGCTCCGGTCCAGGGAGCTGGGGAACGTGGACACTTGGCATGTCGCTGCTGGGGCAACCCCAGCATCCGAGCTGACGCCCACCTTGCCCCTCAGAAGCCCAGGACGCGAAGTCCCGGTGCGTGACCGGGATGCCCTGCCTCCCCTCCGTCCCGGCGCCCCAGGCCCTCCAGCTCACCGCGACCCTCCCTGACACCTTTCCCTTCCGCCTCTATCCGGTCGCTCTAAAACTGCTGCTGGTAGCGCCCCCTGGCTCCAGGCAGGTGCAGGTCCAGCTCCTATGGGGCCCGCCTGCCTGGGCCTCCAGCATTTCCAATGTTTCTCCGCATCCTCCGGTTCTCCCACGTCTTTCCGCATCTCAACCCACATGTCTTCTTCCTCCTCATGTCCAAATATAACAGCGCCCGCACACAATTCCAGAAAGGCTCCCTGCTTCCTCCCAACCCAGCCTTTGCAGATCCCTGCTTCCCACCCCAGGTTCAGCTTCCACCGCTTCCTTTGTCCCCAGGCCTGTTTCCTGGGGTCACATCGTTTCCTGGTCATTCTCTGTAATTAACCCCTGATCGTTCGCAGAAGGTGATAGAATTCACAAGACTCAGAAAAGTAAGAGAGCAACTTTATTAAAGCTAGGAAGCCAGTGGCAGTGTTTAGATAAGATGGCTGCCCCGGGAAGTAAGGAGAGAAACACCGGCGAGGGGGAGGAGTGCCGGGGGGGCAGAGTCTCTCAACAGCTGCACCTAATTTCAGGTTAGTCTTTTCTTATGTAGGAAACGGGGAGTCTGTCAGGCAGGTCTGAGGGTTGACATTGCTTCCTGGGGTCTGGTCTGTCTTAAGATAATGTTATTTCCGGCCTCCAGGCACTGCTGGTGTCTGGGCAGCTGAGGATTAAGAAATTATTATTTTTCAGGTTAATTCTGCCTTGAGAAATGAAACAAAATAGAGTTCTTAAATTAATCAGTGAGGGGGAAAAACAACGAGGAAACAGCTGAATATCAGGATGGTGAGCAATACGGTGAGTCAAGCTGAAAACTAGCTAAGTTTAACTGCTTTATCGATTCTCTGAATTTCACCGTTACATTATCCAGTGTCATTCAAAGACCTTCATAGATTTATTTGCCGTTATCTATTAATCATCCACTGACTACTGGTCGTTCCTAATTTTATTATGGTATAAGTATGTACCTTTGCATATAAATTTCTGACATCTCTGATTATTTCCTTTCTAAAAGGGGTCAAAGAAGGTGAAAAATTTAAAGGCTTTTTAAACATGTTGCCAAAGGAAATATATAAGCTTGCAGTCAAATGTCTGAGTTCAAATCCCAGCTCTGGCATTTGCTAGCTGCATGATTTGAGCAATTCCCTTCTCTGTGTCTCAGTTTTTTTCATCTGGTAAATTGAGATAATAATAGCCCCCACTTCCTGGAGTCATTGTGAGAATTCAGAGTATTATCATGTGGGTGTTGAGTTTTAACATTTACATTCCTCAGTCCAGCAGCTTCTCAAGCTTTTTGGCCTGAGAACCAGTTTACATTCTTTAAATTATTAAGCAGCTCAAAGAGCTTTTGGTCACATGGGATCACATCTATCAATATTTACCATTTTAGAAATTTAAACTGAGAATTTAGAATAGCAATAATTAATTACTGCATAATTATATCCTCAAGCCAAAAAGTGAGTAAGCAGGGCAGCAGTGTTCTATGTTTTTGAAAATCTCTTTAATATCTGGTTTAAGACAGCTGGATTCTTGTATCTGCCCCTTCCTTCACTCTATGGCAATGCTGTCTTCTTGGAATTATGCGAAGAAAATCCAGCATCACACAGATAAATAATTGGGAAATAAATAAGTATTTTAATATCCTGTACAGGTAATAGCAGATATTCTTGGGTACTACACCAACACTCAACTAGTGGTAGTTTCTTGAAGGTTAGTTGCAGGTGACATCTGAAATGACATCAATGCCCTTTTTGTAATCTATGACATTACAATCCATTGGTCTATTTTATACTTTGAAAGGATCTTTTACCCACATGTACTTTTATAACATCATATATTGGTCTTTTAGAAAATATTGGTTCATTGACTTATGCAAATGTTGACCCATTTTATTATACAATATAAAAAATATAATGTTCATTAATATCACCGTCTGGTCACAAAGGTCTTACAGTATTGGGAAGCTGTGAAGCTAAAGATGTCAGATGTGAGTTTTCCAAAATTTTACTTTTTGCTAGAAGGCTAGATAGAATTTTATCATTGGCAACAAATCCTGCCGGTTGTTTTCCCTGAAGTAACAGACCCTTTGCTCAATTTTAAGAAAATGTTTGCCAATTACCAAAGTCTGAATAACCACAATTTGTCTATTGGTCTTTTTTTTTTTTTTTTTAAGTAAAAATAGTGTTCTATGGGGGCCAGCAGAGTGGTGTGTTGGTTAGGAGCTGGTTTGGGACACCAGCTCTGAGCAGTGGGGCTGGGGTTTGGATCCCACATGTGAGGGCCAGTGACACTGCCCTCTATAGCTAAGATGGTGAACAACAGCTCCACCTGGTTGCCTCTATAGCTAAGATGGCCCGCCATGGTGTGGGCTGCAGCCTCTGCTGCAGTGGGCTGCCATAGGCTACAGTGAATGGCCAGCAGTCGGCGTGAGCTGTCAATAGCCGCGGTGAGTGGCCATCTAGAGGCCAGCGAGCGACTGCCTCACCTGAGAAGAGCTCAATGACGATACCAATATGGGCCAGTGAAGCTACGTCCTCCACAACTAGACTGAAGAACAAAAAAGGACCGCAACTTGTCTGTTCCCCTTCCCGATTCCCCAATGCTGTTCCCCTCACCCAATTCCCCAATAAAATCTTAAAAAAAAAAAAATAGTGTTCCATGGAAAAAGCAGCCAATTCACCTTGCAACTCAACCACACACATCCTTTTCCTTGAGAAAACAATGGCAGGCAATGAAAGTGCTTCATGTGCACTTCTCATTTCCCATTTCAACTAACAAAATATTTAAAAGGTGTGTGCCTCAGGACAAAGATTTAATAAAATTAATATTTTTTACTGCTCACCAAGGATTTCCTTAAGTGAAAGAATTGTTCAGGCCAGCCAAGTGGCTCAGTTGGTTAAGAGCTCGCTCAAGAGTGCAAGCTGAGCTTTGAGCAACGGTGGCTCAATGCCAGCCCGAGCTGAGTTGCCGTTGAGCTGCCAACAGGTGGCAGGATGGCTCAGCTAAAAAAAAAAAGGAATTCTTTCCCCTGCCAGCGTGTAGTGGTGAAGAATACAAGGACAACTAGTAAATTGGGTGTCACTGCCTTGATTCATATTAAAAGACATCGTTGCTTTTGTATCATCAATGCAGTCAACACACGAAACAGGCAAACTGTTGATTTCTCAGCATTACTATGAAAATAATTACAGACCTCTTGAAAGGTATTTGGGAACCCCGAGGGGTCACCGGGTCACACCTTGAGAACTGTGCTATCCATTTTTCTGTTAGGATGTTGATCTTTTTCTTACCAATTTAAGAAATCTTTGTTATCGAACTCAGATTAATCCTAGCATTCCACAAATGGTGGAAACAGCAATTTGTGGAAGGGTAGGGCAATAGGTGTATGTGTTTATAGCGTTGAATCTAATGGTTTTTTTCCAGTTTGAGTTTCTTCTTTAAAAAAAAAAATTATTTTAGCAAATTCTTGCCATACTGACTTGGATAAATATTTTATATTTTCTGTATTAGTTTTTCAAAAGATGCCAAGCAAAGTATCACAAGTAGAGGGGCTTAAACAGCACAAATGTTTTGTCTTGCAGTGCTAAAGGCCAGAAGTCTGAGACCAAGATGTCCACAGGGTTGTTTCCCTCTGAAGGCTGTGAGGGCGAATCTGCTCTATGCCTCTCTCTGTGGCTTATATTGTAGATGCATCACTTGATCTCTGCTTTTATCTTCATACAGCATTTCCCGTGTGTGTGTGTGTGTGTGTGTGTGTGTGTGTGTGTGTGCCTGTGTCCAATCATTTTTATAAGCACACAGTCATGTTGGATTAGGATCCACCCTAATGACCTCATCTCAACTTGATCATCTATCTGCAAAGGTCTTGTTTCCAAATAAGGTCATAGTCACCAGCATCGGGGTGAGGTGGCAGGTGGAGTTGGGACTTCATCTAATTTCAGGAACACAGTTTAACCCATAACATTTGCCTTTTTTCTAATGGTTTGATACTATCTCCTTTTCCATTTCCTTGTCTCTTGTTCTGGAATTTATTTAACGAGTATGAGTCCCATAGCTAATATTGGGGTGGTGGTTACATATGGCAAAAGGCATCCAAATGTACACTTCAAAAGGGCAAATTTTTTCGGTCAGCTATACTTCGAAAAAGTTGATTTTGTGAAAAATAAGTGTTATGGGGGAAATAAAAAAGGAAACGGGGGCCGGCTGAGTGGTACATTGGTTAAGAGCTGGTTTTGGGATGCCAGCTGCCCCGGTTTGGATCCCACATATGAGGGCCAGTGACACTGCCCTCTACAGCTAACAACAGCTCCACCTGGAGCTGGGCTGTGCGAGCCCCGGCGACGGTGTAGGCTGCAGACCCTGTTGCAGTGGGCTGCCATAGGCTACAGTGAGTGGCCGGCAGCCAGTGTGAGTGGCTGGCAGCCAGCGTGAGCTGCCAATAGCCGCCATCCAGAGGCCGGTGACCCATCTGCCTCATCCGGGAAGAACGCAATGACGATACCAACATGGGCCAATGAAGCAACATCCTCCGCAACTAGACTGAAGAACAAAAAAAAAGACAGCAACTTGTCTGTTCCCCTTCCCCGATTCCCCGACGCTCTTCTCCTCCCCCAATTCCCCAATAAAAATCTTTAAAAAAAAAAAGGAAACAGGGAAAGGAGATCAAGTGGGGACCAGCCATTGATATTGCAATTTATATTGCAAGTTGATGTGGAGCAAGGATCTCGCTCACATCTTCCCTCAAGCAGGCCATCTGCTGATCATTTGCCCACCCCACACCACTACAGAGGGCACCTTAGAGCCAGTGCAAGGTCCTCAAACGGCTAGGGTGTGTGTCTTAGGTCCACAGTACACGGCAGACTGAGACTGCAGAGCCAGAATGGCACTCCCAGAGGCCCACATTGTGCGGGTTTTGGGGAGGTCCCTGGGCCACCACTGAGTCCGCTGGCTCCCCTTCCCGGCCTCCAGGAGCATCAGCAGAGTATCTAAATCTCTGCGGGGCGGCAGACCTGAGTGAGACCATGACCTGCTCTCCACCTTCACCAGAAGCAGAGGTCACGTGCACAAGGGTGAAACTTGGTTTTGTTTGCCTGGTCCTCACCCCTGCCCTATCAGTTGCCCCATCTGCCCCATTTCTCAATAATTAGACCTCTTGTTTATCCCTCTGATGTAGTTGTTTCATGGCAGTTTCAGTCCTTGGCCTTATCTGACGGGACAGGAACTTAGCCGCAAGGCCTTTTGAATTATTTATAACAGTGAAACAAATATGAAATGACTCAAATGTCCATCAGATGATAAACAAATGTGGCTTATCCTTACTTTGCAATATTTTCAGCCATAAGGAACAAAGTACAGATACACGCTACAACATGAGTGAACTGGAGTTCAGATAACATGCTGAAGGAAAGAAGCCAGACATGCAAGACCACATTTTTTTTTTTCTTTTTTTTAGCTGAGCCCTCCTGCCACCTGTTAGCAGCTCTGCGGCAGCTCAGCTCAGGCTGGGCATCGAACTGCTGTTTTTCAGAGCTCAGCTCGTACTCTTGAGTGAGCACCAACTGAGCTGCTCAGCCGGCCCTAAGGCCACATTTTATGAGTACATTTATTTGAAGTGTCCAGGTTAGTCAAATCCGTAGAGACGGGAAAGTAGGTTAGTGATTGCCAAGGAACAGGAAGTTTGGGGAAAAACTGGAGAGTGACTGTTGATGGGTACAGGGTTTCTCACTGGGGTGAAGAAAAGGTTCTGGACTTAGATAATAGTGATGGTTGCACAACCTTATAAATATACTAAGAGCCATAGAACTGAGAATTGTATACTCTAAAATGGTGAATTTTATGGCATGTGAATTAAATGTCAATTAAAAAAGAAGAATCAAGTGACAGATGTATTATAATTGCTCCCTCATAAATTGTTTGTACATCCATACTTTCATTTATTTTATGTAATTTCATTTTAAATACCATAATGTAAAACTAAAAATATCTATTGTTCATTGATTCCGGACATGCACTTTCTGCATATTTTCATAACCTCTTTCACACCCAAATCACTAACTGTTTAAACAATGCTTGGAAAGATCACTGAGCTATATTTCCTGTTTATCTTGATCTCATTGGATTCAGTGTGGGTCCAGGCTCCACTGTACCTATTTTGCAATCAGATGGTATAGGTAAGTGTTGAAAAGTTGTGACCTTTACATAGGTGAAGAAGGAATGTGAACTCCAGTGGGTGTGTTTTCAGAATCAGATTACACATGGGCCTTAACTTCAGGCATATATGTCCACGTGAGGTGGTTCTCATTCCCAAAGTATTCAGTTTCAATCCTGGGATAAATGTAGCTTGAATCTTTTTTTTTTTTTTTTTAATGGCTTGAAACTTAAGCCAAGCTATTGTTGATGCACACTGTCAGACAAAGCCACACATCATTCAGTCCCCTGGTTCATGTTTTTAAAATAAGGTAGATGGATGAAAATGTGGATCACACATGTCAGAGTGCACTGTGGACCTGGGGTAAGGTGTCCACGACTCTGGGAGCTGGAAAAAGACGGTTGGAGCCGAAGGCAGAGTAGACATGCTTTATTCATCAGCTCTCTACACAAGGCATGGTACGGCGGCACACCGCATGATGGCTGGACTATTTTTATACTGTGCTGAGACAAAAGAGGCTTATAACCAAGGTGCTTACATTAGAGTACATAAACAAAATATAAGAAGATATAAACGGGATGGAGGGCGCCTGTGCAACACTCCATCTTATGTAACCAGCGGGCCTCTGAGTCAGTTCTGCTGGAAGGACGCAAGGAGCCTGACTGACTCTATTTTCCCTACAATACATATGTTTTAAATTACTAGTGATTGTAAAATATGCTGGTGGGATGTCACTGATTGGCAGAGTCTAAGGAAACAAGACAAATAAATGCGTTTGAGAGCTTGGATGAAATCCTGACCAGAGGAGAACATTAGTGAAAAATCTGATAAAATCTGAGTGAGATTAGGATTTTAGGAGTTTAGTTAATGGGATTGTATCAATGTTCATTTCTGTGGTTAATTAGTCTGGTTATGTAAGATGGTAACATTAGGGAAAGTTGGATGAAGGATTTATGGGAAATTATACTTTTTTAGGTAACTTTTCTGTAAATGTAAACATTTCAAAATAAAATTTTTAAAAATTCTATTTTGTGGTTAGAAAGAGATTTCTTTTCTATACTTTGCCATAGAAATAGACACATTTATAGTATGATCTCCCTTGTTTGTAAAAACTGTACAATTGTGTCCCTAAGAGGATATATTTAAGTCCTACTCTGGAGTTGTGAATGTGATCTTATTAGGAAATGGATTTTGCAGATGTAATTAGTTAAGGATTTTAAGATGATATCATTATGGATTGAGGGTGGGTCCTAAATCCATTGACTGGTGTCTTTATAAGAGGAAGGGAAAGGAGCTTCAGACACTCAGAAAGATGCCCTGTGATGATGGAGGCAGAGATTGGAGTGATCTTTAGTTTAAGCTAAGGAACTCCAGGAATCACCAAAAGCTGGAAGAGGCAGGGAAGGGCCCTCCCCTAGAGACTCATAAAGAGACACCTTGACTTTGGACTTCGGAACTGCTGAACTGAGAGAGAATATATTCTGTCTTTTTAAGCCACACAGTTGTGCTGATTTGTTAGGACAGCCCCAGGGCACTAATACACCTATTTGAACTCTTTACACTGAAAACATCTGGAGATACAAGGTCCAGACCACAGTCAGTGAAGGTTGTAATTGGGGACGATGGGGATAGAATGATTGTGCTTTTGCTTTACAGGGTGAAATGTTTACAGGCTCTACTCTTCTGGCAAAATGATTATTTCCTCTGTCTGTTAAACTGCTAAGACCTACACACACAAAATTAAGGAGATCCCTTTTGCTATTCCAATCATATTTAAGTGTATGATTCAGTGGTACTAATGACATTCACAATGTTGTTCAATTCATCACCACTGTCTATTTCCAAAACTTTATTACCACCCCAAACAGAAACTCTGCCAAGTAAGTAATCATTCCCATTTCTCCCTTCCCCTACCACAGATCTGCAAGATAATAAATATGTGTTTCTTAAGCCACTAGGTTTGTGCTAATTTGTTATAGCAGCAAGGGTAACTAATCTAACCTCATTCATTCATCCATTGATTCATTTATTCCTAATATTTATGGAGCACGTGCCTTGGGAACAAAAAAACCACAAATCCTTACCCTTCCCAAGAGTGAGATGGTGCTTCTATAGTGGGATGGTGATGGAGGTGTGGGGGACAGATCATGAGGAAAGACAGGGAAGGGGCCAGGCAGTGCTTGCTCTCTGCCTAATCTTTGCTAAGGCAGATCTAGGACCTCATTACATTTTCCCAAGAGCCCATGAGGAAACTGTTATGATTCCCATTGTACAGACAGGCCCAGAGAGATGAAGTACTTGCCCAAGGTCACACAAAAGTTACAGAACAGGGATTTGAACTGGCACTATAATGTTCCCCTATAGCTGCCAGGTGCCTGTCTGCTTTTTTCTGCCAGCATGGGCAGTGGATGGTCAGGTGGCACCTAAAGGCACTTGTGGCTGTGGTCCCATGACTATGTTTATGTGAATTCCTCTGTCTTCTTGGGGTGCCCAACAGACCTGGAGTTGCCATCGCTGACCGTTTATTGTGGATTCGCCTCTGGGGAGTAGAACAAGGAGGGGCACTGGGGGAGCTGGCAGGGCAGTGCCTGAGAGGTGATGGGGTGGGCAGTGAGAGGTAGGGGATCCAGGCAGGTTAGCCACCTTCACAGTCTCCCAGGCAGTGTGCCTTCCTTGGAGTGATGTTCTCCAGGCCCAGGGTTAGTCTTTGCTGTAGCAGCACAGGCCCCTCCGCTTCCTCAGAGCCCCAGAGGGATGTGGGCTGTGAAGTGGCATGGTCAGAAAACAATTAAGAATGGCAAGGTAAGTTCAGGGAGATACACGCCACAGAGGCAGCTGGATACTCGGTCTCGGTCCCCCAGGCACACCTAGGCTTGTCCTCTCAGGCCTGGGTCTCAGCCCACCCTCAGCCCAGCCTCTGCCTCCATCTCCTGTTTTTCCCTCTATCTGCCAAGAGACCCATGTCCTTTATTTTGCTGCAGATTCCACCTTGTGTCCCTTTCCTTGGCTGATCCTGGCCCAACCCAAGGCAGTTTTTATATTTGTGCCTTGGACTTTAAGTGCAATTCTTGTTTTTCAGGCTTACAGGTGAATGCTGCCAGGAGAGTTGAATGTTCTAGAAAACAGCACAGCTGTTGGGGCTGAGCCCAGAGGTGACTTGGCAGGCCTGGGTCCAGCATTTTGGACCCCATGTACCCCCTAGTCCTTATGAACCCCTGCCACATGCTCAGGGCTGACCTGAGCACTGGGAGGACAGCAGCAGGCCGGGGGAAGGGACACCAGAAATCTTGACTCTGGGTTCAGTGTTGGCTGTTATGACTGGGATGGGACAGGAATATGGGAAAGGAAAATGGCCAGACCATATGACAAGAGAACTCTGACTTCAATTTTTGCAACTACTGTCCCAGGAAGGCAGACTGCAGCAATTGGCCCAGTCGGTCAGGGCTCTGCCATTGACTGCAGCTTCTCTATTTCTTGCCCCTGCTTCCAACTCAGGACCAACAGAGAAATCGCGATGTGCTCCTCAAACCCATCATACTGAATGCTCACCTGCTCCTTTTCAGCCCCCACAGCTCCCACAGGTCCAGTGTCTCCAATTACTGCGGTCTTAAGCCAGTCCTGTTTTCCACCTTAAGCTTTCCCACTACTACAGATGCAAGTGACATGGCTGACCCCTTGCCATAGCCCATCTGTTGACTATGCTAGCTATTGGTTTTCCAGCCTGAGGGGGCGCAGAGGTACGAGGCCCTGTGACATAATAAGAAATATGTATTTGGAATCTGCCTGTGGTTCCTGACACAGAAGTTCTAAAACCCCTATAATTTTCTCAGTGATAGGGGTGCTAGGAGCACTTTGTCTAATATTTGGTCTTTTGCCCCAGAACCTGATACAGGGCTCCCAAGTCCCTTGAAATTCTTGGGTGACAAGAGTGTCTTTTGTTCTAATGTGGCGATGCTAGGTCAGCTCATGGATGGGGACTGGTCACCAGAAAGACCAAAGCTTGAATAGAAACTTGGAACTTTCAGCCCCATTCTCTGGGGAGGGGAGAGGGCCCAGAAATTGAGTTAGTGATTGATGGAGTCTATGGGATGAAGCCTCCATAAAAATCCTTGGACTATGCGATTCGGAGAGCATCCAGCTTGGTGAACACATGGCTATGCTGGGAGGGTGGCACACTTGGAGAGGACATGGAAGCTCCTTGCCCCTCCCCAACACTTTGCCTTGTGCATGTCTTCCATCTGGTGGTTCCTGAGTTGTATCCTTTATAATAAATGGGTGACCTAGTAAGTGAACTATTTTCCTGGATTCTGCGAGCCCTTCTAGCACTTATTGAATCAAGGAGGGGTGATGGGAACCTATGATCTGTAGCCAAGTCAGACAAAAGTTTGTGGGTAGCCAGGGACCCACTACCTGCAATTGGCGTCTGAAGTGGGGGAAGTATTGTGGGACTGAGCCCTGAACCTGTGGGGTCTGTGAGAACTCCTGTTAGTATCAGAATTGAGTTAAATCAGAGCAAACCCAGTTGATGTCGACAGAGAAATGGAAAATTGCTGGGTGTGGAAAATCCCACACATCTGGTGTCAGAAGTGCTGGTGTGTGACTGTGAGTGTTGTAGATGAGAAACAGAATTGATTTTCCCGCTTCGGGCCCTGAGAAAGCCCCAGAAGATCTGCCCTGGGGTGTGTGAGAGAGAGATGGACCAGGCCAGGCAACCCTGGGGAAGGGCCAGGTTGGGGTTGGCTAGGGGTGGGGAGGCCCCAGGGCTGGAGGCATTGGCGCTGGTTCTCAAAGGCCCCAGAATCCTGGGATTCAGGGCTCGGTTCTGGAAGAGTCAGGCACACAGCATGCACTCAATAAATAAATGTGTATTCAATTAAATGTTTAAATTAGTTTCAGGTTCAATTAATTTTTATTTTGTCCAAAAGTTGACATCATCCATACTCAAAATTAAAGTATGCATTTCACATTCCACGATGTTCTTTCATAACATTATCTAGGAAGGTGGAGTCTCCTGTGTCCACGGTATGGGGAGGACTGGACAGGATTCCTGTCAATACATGTTACTACTGCCGTTTAGTTTTCATCTGCAAGAGAAGGGAGCAAGGTCATGCAGTGTCCAGAACTGACATGATGATGACAGAAGGAGGGTACTGGCGGCCAGTGGGGAGGGGCTGCCAGGCCTCCAGGCTCTGGACGGCCCCACTCCGTTCTCCAACCTGACCTGCACCTCCCCCAAACCATTCCCAGGCCTCCCGGTTCCTTATGGGCACTCCCCATCCCTGAGCCCACCACCCAAGGCATGTTCTGACCTTATAATAGATGCACAATGAGACGACTGTTACTATGGTAACAGCAACAATAGCAATGCCAAAAGTAACGCCCGCCAGCATCATACAGGGCCCCACTGCAGACCCTGTGGCTTCTGCTCCCAATGACAGTTGACCCAGTGTCTATATGGAGGAAAATAGGGCAGGGTGACCTCAGTGACCCCAGGTTGATCCCACAGGATAGAGAGCATGGGGCTCAGGGGCTCAGGTTGATGGGGAGGGAGGGACAGGAACCTGAAAATACAGGGACACTCAAGATGGCCCAGTCCCATTGAGGTCAGTGGGAAGAATGGGCTCCAAGACAGATGCTGGCCCTGTTCCACCCTCTGCAGTGAGCAGCTGCTGGCCGCAAGGTGGTCTCTTGACCCCTTTGGGCCTTGCCTCCTCACAGGTCAAGTACACCCTCCACCCCCTGGGCTGGCAGGAGGAAGCAGGTGGACATATGGAGGCACCTGGAGCAAGAGTGGCCAGTGGAAATGCCCACAGGGTGAGCCAGGCATGCTGCAGAGGGGCCTCCAGGCTCTGGGGATGGGGTCCACCTGAGTCCCCCAGCATGGCTCTGGCCAGGCCTCAGACCCCCAGTAGGGAATGGAGGCTGGGGTGGGGGTAAGGGTCCCTTGAGTCCCTGGAGAACTCCTGGCCTGTAGCTTGGGATGCCCCATCCCAGGTATCCTGGGGTCTCAGCTCAGAGGGAAGCAGTGAGCTCCCCTCATAGGCCTCTGAGGTCTTTGGTCATCCGGGGTACACCCTGTTAATGGGTGGAAATCACCAAGGTCCCAGTAGCCTGTGGCTGGGCGTGGACAGGCCTGGCTGATTGCAATGTGGGGAGATCTTGCCTCTCACCATGGAGAAGATACACGCAGCCATCTTCTCAAGGTATCAGAGCTCACCCCTGTGGGGAAGAAACCCAAAATCATCTTCCCACCTGCTCCAATTCCTCCAAGTCCCCTGGAATCTGCTCCCCAAATGCCGAGGCCAGATCCCTGTCTCACAGGAACCCTGCCTGGAGGGGTCACCTGGACAAGAGACCTGAGTGTTGATTGCCCTAGAGCCTGTGGGGCTGCCTGGGCCCATTCTCCCGGGGGTCTGTGGAGGTCCCAGGGCCCCAGTCTGCCTCAGGCTCAGAGTTGCCTCTGAAGGCCTGGAGGAAGAGCTCACCTCCCCCTCAGGGCTCTGGGCTGAGGGCCCTGTCAAGGCCACCTTCCCTGGCTCATTGCCACAGGGTCCTTTGTAGCCTCCAGGCCTGCAAACACCAGGGACCCTCACAGAGGCTGTTCTCCACCAGTTCCTCATTCTTGCTCCTCCTGGCATGGAGGGGAGGTGGCAGCAGGTGGCTGGAGCTGAGAGGAGGGAGGTCAGCTTGACCCACCTCACCCTGCTCAGCCAGTGCTGTCATGCTCTGGGCCCCGCCCCTTTCAGAGGACAGCTTTGCCTGGACTCCTCCCAGGGTGCCTTTTGGCCTATGGGTGGTGACCACCTCCCATGGAGTCAGCCCTCATGGTTTCATGTCTCAGAACCACCTGGGGAAACTGTCCTCTGAGGGAGGGCCTGTGGCTACCAGTCCAGCTCTCTCTCTTTGCCACATCCTCTTCAGCTTTGTCCAGCTGCTCCCCATACCTTGCAGCTTTAGGCTTGGCCCTTGGGACCCTCTCCTCTGTTCCCTTGGTCTCATGGAATACCCACCAGCAGCCCTCTGCTCCCTTTCCTTGTCCACCAGGCTATTTTGTCTGGCTGCGCAGAATCTTGATTCCACCCCCTTGCACAGGTCCCACCCCCAGCCCTTCCAAGTCACTGTGTCAGCAGGATCTGCAGTGAGAACCTGCCACTTGCCATGGGACAAGACTGAGGAGGAGCTGAGAGGGATGGTCCCTTGGCAGGTGACAATGGGGGAGGGGCCTGGGCCACCCCAGGGATTTCTGGGTGCAGAGAAAGAAGCAGCTGGGGCCCTCAACCCACTGACACTCCCTACCCAACTCCCCCACACCTCAGCCAATTCAAAGGCACACATTCCAAGGTACATGTCCTGACTGACCATGGCCCTCACCCTTTGTGCCTTGTTGCGCCTTTTGTATGCAAATCATTTCCCTACTCCACCTAGGCCTCCCTTGGCTGAAGACCCCACTCTCTGAGGCTAAGCCAGCTGTGCCATTACAGATGTGGAACCCCACATCTTGCTGGAGCAACTCTCCATCCCCCACTACTCCGCCTTGGTATCCCTGGTAGTCACCCCACTCTCACCTTGTGAAAGAGGCCACGTTCTTTTCTCGAGGCTCCTTCAGACACGGACTCAACCAGACTGAGAAATAGACTGGAGTTTGTTTCCTTGCTCCTCCCACTGTACACCCATATATGGCTTTTTAGAGCAGCAGTGGTTTCGCTGAAATCACATGACATCTTTCTATCATTATTATAGTTGTAATTGGTTTATTTTCTTTCTCTTTCACTTGCTGTGCATGCTGGTGGGAGGGAGCAGGCTGAAGGCAGGCCTCCAGATAAAAAGGTGACATTGGAAAGCCTCACAGGTGGCCAGCCAAGGGCTGATCTTCCACCGGGATCTGGTCTCCCTCTAGCGGGGAGTGTGGGATCCTTTACCAGGTCCCTCCTACCCCCTTACACTCCCCTAGCTGCTCTCATGATTGGTGATTGCCTATTTGTTTGTTTATAGTCTGTCCTGCCTCAGTGGAATGGCAGCTCCTGGATTTCCAGTTCCAGGAATCAAGGGGTGAAATGGGGTCACCAAATTCAGTTCCACTTCACAGGCTCCACTGGCCCAGCTGGTGCTTCCACGGGGTGAGGGGAGAGGGAGTCCTGCTGTGACAAGGTCTTGGAACCCATGGTTGAAAGCAGAGACCAGGTCTGTTCCCAGAGAACAAGCAAAGGCAGAAGTGAACCTGGATTCTGACACTGGAAGAAAAAGAGGTGACCCAAGAGGCCATGTTCTAGGAGGCCCAATTGAGGAGTTTTACATTTTATCCTGAAGGCATTTGGGAGAGTTATGAGCACTTCAGAAGTTTTAGAAATATTACTCGAACGAGATAGACACAGAACTGTTAAATAGTGGTTGTCTCTGAGAGGTGGAATTGCGTGTCCGTTTGCTTTTTTATCCTTTCTGTTCACTTATGTGCATTTTCTCTTGGATTCCACAATAAACATGGCTTATCTATTAGTGTGCTGGGGCTGCCATAACCAAGTACCACAAACTGGATGACTTAAAACAACAGGAATTTATTCTGCCCCAGTTCTGGAAACCAGAAGTGCAAAAGCAAGGTGTCGCAGGGCCATGCTCCCTCCCGGGGCTCCAGGGAAGGATTCTTCCTGCCTCTTCTGGTGTCTGGTGGTTCCTGGCTTTCCTCCGCTTGTGGCTGAATCCCTCCATCTTCACGTGGCCTTCTTCCCCGTGTGTCTCTGTGTGTCCTCTCTTCTTCTTTTATATGGACACCAGTCAATGGATATAGGGTCCACCCTAAATTCATGATTGATCTCATCTGGAGATCCTTAACTAATTATATCTGCAAAGCCCAAGGTCACATTCTGAGATTCTGAATGGACACAAAGTTTTTGGGGGGCTACTATTCAACCTACTACCCTGTAGGATACAAATAAAGCATCAAAAGAAAATTTAAAAATATTCTGGAGGCCCCATGAAAACTGGAGGTAAAGCCCAGAGGCCAGGAGCCTGGAGAGGAGGCTGTCGCTGGAGTCCAGGCCTGGGTTCGAACAGCAGCAACTGGGAGGACAGCGGGCAGGGTGAGAGAGAGACTGTGGAGCCATGTCAGTAAGATTCCAGGGCTAACTGGATATGGAAGCCAAGTGGGGCCAGGTGCCAGCTTTCTGGCTTGGATGACAGTGCTATTTATCCAGATGGGAATGATAGAAGAAGTGCATTTGGGAAGAGGGCATGTGCTAAAGCCACAAGAAAACTCTCCACAAGCTGGTGGTACAGCCTCCAAGAGTGACCAAGAGCATATCACAGGCATATGGTCTCTGAAGGACGAATCCTAGGACTAAAGAATCCAGTGGAAAAGGCATTTGTGGTTTCCTATTAATTAAGCACAATTTTTAAATTGTCATATGTGTTTACTGCTCCACTTAGCAGATGGGGAAACTGAAACCTAGCATATACTGTATGGTTTTATCTATGCTGCTTAGTTTAACCAGACTGTTAACTTTTTTGTTTGTTTGTTTTGTTTTGTGTTGTTTTGTTTGTTTCCAGGGCAGTGTCACTGGCCCTCATATGTGGGAACCGAACCGGGGCCGCTGGCGTCCCAAGCAGCGCTTAACCACCGCGCCACTCGGCCGTCTCCTCAAACTGTTAACTTTTTTTTTTTTTTTTTTTTTGAGGGCAGTGTCACTGGCTCTCATATGTGGGACCCGAACCGGGGCCACTGGCTTCCTAAGCCAGTGCTTAACCACCACGCCACTCGGCCGGCCCTCAGACTGTTAACTTTTATAAGGGAAAACTATATCTCATGTTCAACCTCACTTGTGATAACCGAAATCCAAAATAAAATGATGCTGAGATAGGGGCCTAAAGGGACAGGGCAGAGCGAGAGAGGGGAAAGATTTGGGACCCATGGGCCTGGTCTGTGGAAGCCTCATCTAGTGGAGTTCTGAGGTGGTGATGGCAACAGTGCCATTAGTCCAGGCGCGTCTCCATGATCTCATCTGTTTCTTTTCTTTTTTTTTTTTAAAGATTTTATTGGGGAATTGGGGGAGGGGAACAGTGTTGGGAAAACGGGGAAGGGGAACAGACAAGTTGCTGTCCTTTTGTTTTTCAGTCTAGTTGTGGAGGACATTGCTTCACTGGCCCATGTCGGTATCATTATTGCGCTCTTCTTGGGTGAGGCAGATCAGTCTCTGGCCTCTGGATGGCCACTCACAGTGGCTCTTAGCAGCTTACACCAGCTGCTAGCTGCTCACGCTAGCTGCCATCAGCCACTCACTGTAGCATATGGCAGCCAACTGCAGCAGGGGCTGCAGCTGTGCCAATCCGGGGACTCACAGCAGCCCAGCTCCAGGTGGAGCCGTTGTTCACCATCTTAGCTGTAGAGGGCAGTGTCGCTGGCCCTCATACGTGAGATCCGAACTGGGGCCGCTGGCATCCCTAGCCAGCTCTTAACCAACGTGCCACTTGGCCAGTCCTCATTTGTTTTTTTTCACCCCTCGTGTTCCCCAGCTCTAGACTCCAGGCTCTTCCCCAACCCCAGCTCTGCCCTTGGATGTTCTACCACCCAGAGCCTGCATGCACGATGGGGTGTCCCAGGACCAGGAGAGTTGGGGGCTCCTGGGCAGGGGTTCTGGGATGCCCCTCCTCCCTCGGGACATATTGTTCCAGTCCTCGTCTTTTCCCCCAGATATAGTATTCAGGGTGGACCAACAGAGTGGACCCTGGCCGCTGCTGACCCTCTATAACCATGTGAGGTAAGCTTTGCTTCCGAGTTTTGTACACAGCACCTACCACATACTCGTATACAGTGTTGATACAGAAGGATATGTAAAACCTCAGTCTGCACTGACATTATGATTTGTCATGTGGCCCCCATTCCCAGCCACTATGATGTCCAGGACCAATTCCACATTAAGCTGTCTGAGGAGGGAGCTGTGGGCCGAGTAGGGGTTACAAAAACATCACCTCGATTCTGAGGGCCCCAACATACCCCCTTGAACTTCAGGGACAGCCCCACCCAATGCCCCATCTAGGGCCTCCTTCCTGGATAGTGCCACCCACGGCCAGACACCTCCTGTAAAAATCCCACCTGCAACCGACGATCAGCTCCTTCTTCCTCTTCCTCTTTTTTTTAAATTTTTTTGAGGGCAGTGTCACTGGCCTTCATATGTGGGACCTGAACCGGGGCTGCTGGCTTCCCAAGCCAGCGCTTAACCATCGCGCCACTCGGCCGGCCCCCTTCTTCCTCTTCTTCCTGGTGGGCATAGTCTTGGTGGTCTTCCTGCTGCTCCTGCTCCAGGACAAACTCGGTAGCCAGCTGCCCCAAATCCTGCACATTTCCTTGAGACAAAAGTTGGTGGCAGCCTACATCTTGAGCCTCCTCGCCTTGGTCTTTCTCTGGACCTGAGTGCCCTGCTCAACCTCCACTCTTCTCCCCAGGAAGGGATGTGTACATGACATAGCCACAGTGATGCTCATGTCTTGCCTCGTCTCCTACTCCCTTTTTCCTGCCCACTTTCTCCACTCCGCCCCCTTAACAAAAATACCCAGGGACTTGTATTTATTTTCCAAGTTGAATAAAATAAATTTATAAAATTAAACTGAAAAAAAATTACCCTGAGATAAACTGGATTTTATTAAGATTAAAAGCTTTACTGCATGAAAGGATACTATCAAAAAAGTGAAAAACAACCCACAGAATGAAAGAAAATAGTTACAAATATGATAAGGAATTAATATCCAGAATATATAAAGAACTCTTACAATTCAACAACAATTACAAAATGGGCAAAGGACTTGAATAGATTTCTCCAAAGGAGACATACAAATTAACAACAAGTACATGAAAAGAGGCTCAACATCACTATACATTTGGGAAATGCAAACCAAAACCTCACATTAGAATGGCTAGAATCAAAAAGACAGATAATGGGGTGGCTGGTTAGCTCAGTTGGTTAGAGCGCAGTGCTCATAACACCACGGTTGCCAGTTTGATCCCCACATGGGCCACTGAGCTGCGCCCTCCACAACTAGATTGAAACAATTACTTGCCTTGGAGCTGATGGGTCCTGGGGAAACACACTGTTCCCCAATAAAAATTATTTTTAAAAAAAGATAATAACAAGTGTTTGTGGGGATGTGGAGAATTGGAACCTTCATGCTTTGCTGATGGGAACATAAAATGGTGCAGCCTCTGTGGAAAACAGTCTGCCAGTTTCTCAAAAAGTTAAACATAAAATTACCTACCACATAAGCCAGCAATTGCACTCCTAGTTGTATATACCCAACATAAATGAAAACATGTATGCACACAAAAATTTGTATACCAGTGTTCATATGTAGCAGCATTATTCACAATAGCAAAGTGTGAAAACAACTCAAATGTGTGTCAATGAATGAGTGCATATATAAAATGTGATCTATACAGTCAATAGAATATTATTTAGCCATAAAAAGAATGAAAGTCTGAGCCGGCAAAGTGGCACGGTGGTTAGGCGCTGGCTTGGGAGGCCGGCAGTCCCGGATTGGGTCCCACATGTGAGGGCCAGTGACACTGCCATCAAAAAAAAAAAAGAATGAAATTCTGATACATGATACAACATGCGTAAACCTTCACAACATTATGCTAAGTGCAATAAGCTAGACACAAAAGGACAAATATTGTCTGATTACACTCATATGAGTTACCTACAGTAGTCAAATTCTTAGAGATAGAAAATAGAATAGAGTTTACCAGAAGCTGGGGAGACGGAGGAATGACAAGTTATTGTTTAATGGGTATAGTTGCAGTTTAGGGGATGACAAAGTTCTGGAAATGGATAGTGGTGATGATTGCACAACATTGTTTTTCCCCTTTTTTTTTTTGAGGGCAGTGTCACTGGCCCTCATATGTGGGACCGAACCGGGGCCGCTGGCTTCCCCAGCCAGCGCTTAACCACCGCGCCACAAAGCATATTTCAAATGAATAACATAAACACACTCAAGGTTGAGAAAAAAATAAAACCAACTTACTCAAGTAACTTTTGAATATAGTATTTAGAGATCATGCCCTCAGGCTAAACACAAAAAGAATTCTAAACAAATATTGAATTCTGTAATAATTGGTAGGCATTATTTTCCAGGAGCACAAAGGAACAATTCTGAAGTTACTTATTGGAATTCTAGGATTGGGCAAATAAGCAAATATATTGGGAAAATGGAAACCAAGTTCTTCATGGTTGGAGAACGGAGTTACAAATACGGAGAGGGGAAAGGATAGAATTAACCCTGTAGCATTAGATTGCAATTGGAGATATCAATGTAAACTCACAGATGTATTATATATACATCTCATCCATTTTCCAGCTCTATTCTCCAAGAGGTAATGATGCACAGTAATTATAAGTACACCTGGTACTCAGATCTTGGTTTTGAAATACATTTTCCACTAGACACTTAAAAATAAAACCAGGGGGCCGGCCGAGTGGCTCAGTTGGTTAAGAGCTCGCTCAAGAGTGTGAGCTGAGCTCTGAGCAACAGCAGCTCGAGGCCAGCCTGAGCTGAGTTGCCGTTGAGCTGCCAATAGGAGGCAGGATGGCTCAGCTAAAAAAAAATAAAAAAATAAAAAAAAATAAAACCAGGGCTGGCCGGATGGCATGGTGGTTGGGAGCTGGCTTGGGATGCCAGCGGCCCTGGTTCAGATCCCACATATAAGGGCCAGTGACACTGCCCTCTACAGCTAAGATGGTGAACAGCAGCTCCACCTGGAGCTGGGCTGCTGTGAGTCCCCGGGGACGGCACAGCTGCAGCCCCTGCTGCAGTGGGCTGCCAGAGGCTACAGTGAGTGGCCAGCAGCCAGTGTGAGCAGCTGGCAGCTGGTGTGGGCTGCTGAGGGCCACTGTGAGCGGCCGTCCAGAGGCCAGCAGCTGATCAGCCTTGTCCGAGAAGAGTGCAGTGACGATACCAACATGGGCCAGTGAGGCGATGTCCTCCACAACTAGACTGAGGAACAAAAGGACAGCAACTTGTCTGTTCCCCTTCCCCAGTTCCCCAATGCTGTTCCCCTCCCTCAATTCCCCAATAAAATCTTTAAAAAACAAACAAACAAACAAACAAACAAACAAAAACCCAAAAACTAGGAAGGGTAAACTAGAAACTTTACAGCAGAGAAATATGGTTGACCCCTGTTAACCAAATGATCAAAGTCAGCATTGGCAGTAATGGAACTGTTTAGTATGTAATATTATACACTGAGAACACAGCATCACTTCTGTAGTCTTCCTGCCAAAAGTGTATTACCTGAATCTAAACATGATGAAACTGAAATTGAGGAACATTCTACAAAATAAATGGCTTGTACTCTTCAAAATGGCAATGTTGTGAATTACAAAAAAAAAAAAATCAGGAACTGTTTCAGATTAAGGGAGTCTAAAAAAGACATGGCAACTGAACATAAAGCTTGCATGGTTTTGAGTTTTGCCTTAAGGGCATTATCAGAACATTGAAAACACCTCAGTAATCTGTAGATATTATAGTATTGTTTCAATGTTACATTCCTGATTTTGAAAACTGTATTGTGCATGTATAAAGGAATTCATTGTTGTCCCCATAGGAAAAAGAAACACCTATCCCACGAGGTTGTCAAGAGCATTAAATGCACTGATTCACATACAGAATTTAGCACAAAATATTCAGTAAATATAGAGAAGAATATCATTGGGAATTTGGTTACAAGAAAGCGTTTCACTGGAGGTGGTGGGTTTCAAGAAACCACCACTTTATACTCTCAATCTCAGAAATACCAGCTCAGGCACAGAAAGACAAAGTCTTTGCTACTATGGACCTCAAGGAAGATATCTGCCAAGAAGGATGCCTCCTGGTTAACTGGGCACAAATTCGTTACTAGAGTCTAGCTGCCATTGCCAACAGAGGCCTCTCATGCTCATTGCATTTCAGGGAAAAGCTACAAACTGAACTTTCAGCCTCCTGTACAATGTTCCTGCCAGCAAACTCTTTTTTTTTTTTTTTTTGAGGGCAGTGTCTCTGGCCCTCATATGTGGGACCGAACCCGGGCCGCTGCCTTCCGAAGCCAGCGCTTAACCACTGTGTCACTTGGCCGGCCCTACCAGCAAACTCTTATAAAGGAGGTCCTGGTATGCCTTTCAACCAATGGGTGGAGAACTGCACCATTTTGCATCTTTACTGACCAGAGTAGCTCTGTAACAGCCAATCAGCACATGCAATACTGACCAATCAGGAGAGGGCTAGTTGGACCAATCAGACTGTGCAAAGATATATATTCCTCATTTACATAAAAATGGACCAATCAGGGACCAGGGCAGGGACTTTTTTCTATAAAATGCAGTCTGCCCGGTGTCTCTGGAGTATACTTTGGAGTTCTCCTGGAGGCGGCGTTTCCAGGGTTTGTACACTGTTCTCTTGCATAGTTTCTCCTTTTCCCATACACTCAATTTAGGGCTTTTATCAACATTAGGTTGGTGGCAAACTTCTGTTGACACCATATTGCCATATGTTATTGCAGAGATACAACTAGATCATGGAAGCTGTATCCCAAGGATCCCAAGTTCAAGGAGGCAGGCTTAGAACAATTCCTGGGCACTGTAAGCTGAAGTTACAGCTCCTGCACAAAATAGTGTGTCTCCCATTTATAGCACCTGATGTAAGTTTACCCTTACACAGGCAGATTAACAAGAAAACTTAGTAATATGAAATACAACGCCTCAAATTCAAATGAACAACTCTTTAATGGCTATCAGGTGCTGGTTCCTTTTGAGGGTGTAAGATTCCACCCCCACCCCCATAACCAGGACCACTGCACTAGTGTTAGTCCAAGGTTCATGGGCAAGTAGGTGGTGTCAGGCCCAGCTGAGAAGCACAACACTTTTCAACTCTGCTCTGAGACTGGCTGGTTTTCAGGCTCAAAAAAATGAATTTAATGAAAATTAGCAGGAGACATTCTGTAAAGGAGTTAACAGTTTTAAGAGTGTTTGTGTAACGTTTTCGCCCTGCCAAGTATATCACATCCAAGGTTCTGTTGGGAGAAAAATTGCACGTGGCCTGGTCGCGTTACCCAGAGGTAATAGAAAATGATTCCCTGGGGCAGACGGCACTGTTCAGCACCGTCTGCAACTGTGGAAGCTGCCAACACAAAGGACCAACCGCTGGATGGGCTTTTGCCTCCCGTCCTGGGCCTGAAGCTGGGCTCTGGGATCCCGGGGCTGTCCGCTGGCTGGTATCTGAGGGGGCTCTCCTAAGTGCACAAGACCGAGTACGGCGCGGGTATTGGCTCGCCCCCGGATGCCCAACGTCATACGGAAGCAACAGTATCCCTGGACTCGGGGCCATCGCCTCCCAACATGGGGAGACAAAATGGCGACCATGCTCCGAGCCGAAGCTACATACGGGTTTCGGGCCACGCTAGAACCACAACTCCCAAAATGCTCTGGGTCGAAGGAGGGGGCCGAGGTCGCTCGAAGTGGCGATAGGCCCTGTGCCCCACCCCACTAGCAGAAACCCTCTGGAATACGTTGCCTGCTCCGGTCCCCCTTCGCAGCCTTTTCTCGCACTGGTCGACAGGATTTGTAGTTCTTCGGCAATGGAATTGAACTTCCCTCGGGTCTTAAGAAACTACACTTCCCGGTGCAGTTTCGGCGCCTGCGCACAAGGCCGCGGTGCATACTACGATTCCCGGCGGGCTCTGCGACGCGCGCAGCTGCGTGCTGACGCGCTTAGGTAGTTGTGCTGACGTGCAGCGCGGCCCAGGCGAGGTGCGAGTGGCGCAGTCGGAGCCCGCTGCGGCCCCTGAGGAAGCGAGGAAGCGTTAGTGTCGGCTGAGGCGGCGGCTCCAGGCCCCGAGGGATTCGGGAGCTTGAGTAGCGGCAGCGGCAGCACCTCTTTCTCTCAGAGGCGGCGGGCGGCGGCGGCAGCGGCGGCGAAGGCGGCGGGTGAGAGTGAGGGAGCGCGCGAGCCGGGTGGGGGAGGGGCAGCGGCCCCCGGCGCGAGGCCAAAACGCGCGGAGAACTGCCTAGGCCGCTGCGCGCACGCGCGCTCGCCGCTCCTAGCTCGCGCGGACGCCCTCGGTAGCCTGCCTGCCTCCCCTCCCCCCTTCTCGCTGTTACTGTCGCGCGCGGGCTTTCACTCACCCCTCCCCCATGGCAACGGCGCGCGCCGCCGATGGCACTCGGTCTCGCGCTCGCTCTGGGCGAGGAGGGGGGGCGCGCGCGAGTCGACTCGGCTTCTAGTCTCCCCCACGCATGCGGCCGTGGAGGCCCTTCTGCAGCTACCCCTTCCGGCATTTTTCTCGGCTGGGAGGGGCCGGCAGCGGCGGGGGCTTGTTCCCGGGTCCTTTCCCCGGTGCCACCCGGGCGTCCGGCTTCCCCCCCATCCCTTCTTGAGGGCCTGTGGTCGGGCTGGGAGCCTCCCAGACTACGGGGCGCCGCGCAGCCCCCTCCCCCATCCCTGAAGGCCGAAAATAGGCCTCGGCGGCCCAGTCTGCGAAGAAGGCCTTGAACTAGATGCCCCCTGAGATTTAGAGCGTTCGGACTCGTTACCATTTGCCGTGAAGCATTAGGGAGAGAAAAGCCCGAAACCTTTAATAAAAAAAAAACAAAACCCAGCCTCGGTATGTAAAGAGCAGACGGTGTGCTTTTTTTTTTAATTTTTGTTTTTTTTTTTTTTTGCACTTTTTCATTATCTCCCCAAAAGTTGTGGAAGGAGGCTGTTGGAGCGCCCTTCCTTTGGAAGAAAACGCTGGACTCTGTTTCAGGAATTATTTGGCACATGACTGAGCCTTTTCAATTCACGCTTATCTAAGATGTCTTGTGGATCATTCGAAGAGAGTATTTTGTTGTCTTCGGTCTTAAATGTGTGAGCTTGGCCTTCTCTTGAGTTAATATTTTAAGTGTTGGGGTTCCATAGTGGCCATTCAGCTGTACAGTGCGGCAGTGTTGAGCATGCTGTGCTTGCCTATGTCCCATTTTCTCGCACACCCCACCACCTCTATCCCATGTGGTTGCCTTTTGCTTCTTGGATATCTTAATAATGAGTTTCAAGATTTCACTTTTCCCTCCTCGTTAGTTTGGCGTCATGATAATTTTCCAGTAGAAAAGGTTCTATTTTGTATTCTTTCGTAGCTTTTATTTTTTTGTCTGTAGCTTGTGTAACTTTTGTGTACCCACAGTCTTGTGGACCCCAGTTTAAGACTCCTTTATTTATAAAGTTAACTGGTTTTTGGTGATTTGTGTGTGTGTGTTGTTGATGGCACCCCCTTGGTTTATCCTTTTAGTGTTTCCAGCTCTCCTTTGGATGCTGGGGTTTGTGGGGTTCCCCCCCCCCCCCGTTTTTTGGCTCATTCCCTAAAAGTTCTCCAATTCATTGTGACTTAATACCCTTTGTTTAGCTATTGGTTTAACCTTCCTAGGGAGTGGGAGGATTGTGTGAAGTGGTGTGGAAGTGTGGGTGAATGGTTAAGCGGAAGAATTAATTGCAGGTCAGAAGCATTCTGCAAGGGAAGCAGAAATTAGGATATAGAGAGGCAAAGAAGCTAGTTTTAAGAGTAGCATAAAAGGATTGGTATTTCAGAAAATGAATGAGGTTTGGAAGGTAGAGACACTGAGTTCATATGTTACAAAGAAGTTTTTCATTGTGCGTTTTTACTTGCCTTTTCTAGATTTAGCTTCACCTTTCACTCCCTTTACCCAAGTATGGTGGTTATTATTATTACTATTTTTCTCGAGTCTGCTATTGGGATTGGGCAGGGACCCAGCCTTAGAGTTGGGAGGTCCAGACTATTCTAGAGTTGGGCTATCTCCCTTCCATCAACATCTCACTATACTTTTTTTCTTTTTTTATACTTTAGAACACTTTCCCAGACATTTGTATGATGTTTCTTTTTTCTCGGTTTAAAAAAAATGTAGCATTCTTCTTTAATCCAATTCAGTCGCTTTTCCCTCTACTTTCCACTAACCTATCCACTTTGTTCCCTGGGTTTTTTCCTGGGGTGGTTTTCCTCATTTATGCTCTGAAATTATGTTGGCCAGGGTGAGTTGGAGAAAGAAATAGAGTATATATAGCATGAGAAAGGAATATGAGTATGTGTAGCCAAGAAATTTAACCAGAAAAACGGGCTTGAGGGTTCTTTAGAGTCACGTTGGGGTTGGGATAGGTTGAGGGGATGGAGGATAGAACCTAGTGGGAGGCATAGAGATAACAATATGAAAGGGATAAGGTAGGGCTGGAAGAGAAAAACGAGGAAATGAGATACGGGACTGGTAGGGAAAGCCGACAGTTTGACATCAGTGAAGATGAGGTACAAAGAGTAGGGGTTTTCATCATAAGTTTAAGGCAAAGAATTGTAGAGAAGGTATGGGAACCGTTTGAACAGAGGAGGCTGGTCTGATATGTTCGGAGCATTAAGTTGAAAACAAGTATTATTTAACAGCTGCTAAGGAGACTTGGGTGAGCTGCAAATCCTGGGACATCCTCTTGGAAGGAAATTGAAGGAATAAGGTATTAGGGTAGTTGATAGGAGCTATAAATTTTTGGAATCAAGGAAATGGCCCTTTACCTAGGAAGTGAAGTACAAGAATTGTATATCCAGGGTTCGTGAGTTTCTGGTGTGCATGCTTGCCTTCAGTCTGGGTGTGAGGCTGCACAGGATACGTTTGGTTTATCTTAACTGGTTTATCTGTTGGATATCTAGGGGCTGTTTAGTTCATTTGATATTCATAACAGTGAAGTCTGAAATCCTTAGGTTAATGCCTGGAAGAGTCTTTGGACTTGAACTGCAGGCCCTTGGGAGCCACAGATCTATGGTGCTTGTTGTGCCTGGCTTGGAAGCCTTAGTTACCAGAGGTTAGGAATTAAGAGTAGTTGGTAGAGACAACACTTGTGCATATTGGGGCCAAAGGTGAATAAAGGGACAGTGGAGAAATTTGAGAGAAATAGGATCCTTGTTTGCTTGGGGTGGAAAAAGAAGAAAATCTCTGGGCAAGTAGTAATGGTTCTTGGACATCGAGAGAAAAGGCTGTAAGAGCTGAGCTATGACATGGTGGAAAGAAAGCAGGGTGGGAAGGATGAAGAAGGTTTTGTTAGGAGACTCGGAGAATTGTGTAGTTAAAGGAGATTTAGTGTGGAGATACATGTTGAAATAGGGATGAAGAAGAGCAGGGATTTGGGTGGTGGTAAGTGGTTAGTTTGGGGCCAGGGGCCTGACCCGTGTCTCCCCGCTCACCCTTAGGAGCGGTGGTGCCCCCCCGGGCACGGGGCCATGTACAACGGGATCGGGCTGCCGACGCCCCGGGGCAGCGGCACCAACGGCTACGTCCAGCGCAACCTGTCCCTGGTGCGGGGCCGCCGGGGTGAGCGGCCTGACTACAAGGGAGAGGAGGAACTGCGGCGCCTGGAGGCTGCCCTGGTGAAGCGGCCTAATCCTGACATCCTGGACCACGAGCGCAAGCGGCGCGTGGAGCTGCGATGCCTCGAGCTGGAGGAGATGATGGAAGAGCAGGGGTGAGGGGAGGGTTGGGGGAGAGCCAAGCACTGAATGAGTGCAGAGCTGGGGGAGTTAGGTGGGTTGTAGGGAGCCTAGGGCTGGTTGAAAGAGGCTTGGAGAGGAGTTGTAGAAGGGGTGGAGGTAAAGGAACTAGCAAATTGAGTTAAGGGAGAGTTCAGAGTGGGAGATGAGGCAACTTGTGTGTCTGCGACATAGAAGGAAGCTGAGAGAGTCCTGAATTATTTAGATGGAGGCACATGGGGGAAGGGGGCTTTTGAGAAACAAAAATATGCTTTAAGGGGAAGGTGGGAAACCAGAGACCAGGCAAGAGAAGAGCTAGGTGAGCTGACAGGTGTTGTCATTGGTAGAGAAGAGGAAGGTAAATGGATTTAAGGAATGAGGCCTTGGAAAGTAGCAAAGGCAGGAAAACAGGAACTGGAAGAATACTTGGATAAGATGGGGTCATGGGTTGAGTAGGGAAGTGAAATTTTACAATAGCACATTCAGGCAGAAAACCTTTTAGAGCAGTGGGTTTCAAACTTCAGCAGTGGCGCCCCTTTTATACAATGCACCTTATTTTGGAATTCTGGGAAATGAAAGACCTGTTCTTGTTGAAGTTGGGGAGGAGCCCTTGGAATTCTGCCTGCTTAACTTTCTTAGCCCCTGAGTGTAGCATGTTTAAAATCCACTGTTCTAGAGGTGGTAGTGAGTGGAAGGAAAACAGATGACAGGAAAAGATCAGAAAGATTTAAGAGAAGGGTCCTTTGGGTGACAGTGAGTGAAAAGTTTTATGTGTGCATGGAGAGGGAAGGGACCCTGTTGGGAACAAGAGAACTGAATCTGGGACTGGGGAAAATGTGTAGTCAAGCCCTAACCCTGAAGGGATTTGTTCTTCAGGTACGAGGAACAGCAAATTCAGGAAAAAGTGGCGACCTTTCGACTCATGTTGCTGGAGAAGGATGTGAACCCTGGGGGCAAGGAGGAGACCCCAGGGCAGAGGCCAGCGTGAGTGTTCACTCTCCCTTGATTTCTTCTGGACTCTGTACTGCTGCTTCTGCTGTCCTCTCTTGTACTTTCTGTTCTTGTCTTTTCCCAATCCTGTTTGGCCTCTGCCTACAATTGTGTGAAAATGACTGCTCTTGCTCTCTTGTGTCTTCAGACCTTTGCTATTTTTTCATTCTAGGGTAACTGAGACTCACCAGTTGGCAGAATTGAATGAAAAAAAGAATGAGCGACTCCGTGCTGCTTTTGGCATCAGTGATTCCTATGTGGATGGCAGCTCTTTTGATCCTCAGCGTCGTGCTCGAGAAGCCAAACAACCAGCTCCCGAGCCTCCCAAACCTTACAGGTATATAAGACCCAAGAAACCAGTGTTAGCTTTTTTTAATTCTAAGCACTCACTTTATTTATTTATTTATTTATTTATTTATTTATTTATTTATTTTTTTTATTTTTTTTTTTAATGTGGATTATGGCTTCTGAAACTTTAGATTTTGTTTTTCTGAAGTTGAAATGTCTGAGAAAATTTGTCTTAGCCCCCATCCCTGCTGCTTTTCATTTTTCCCAGCCTTGTCCGGGAGTCTAGCAGTTCTCGCTCACCAACTCCAAAGCAAAAGAAGAAGAAAAAGAAGAAAGACAGAGGACGGTGAGTTAGTTGGAAAGTTACTATAGTAGTCAGAGGACCAATCCTGTCATGCATGTGCTTTCTTCTTCTCAATCTCACCACCTACCCCATTCTTGCTTCTAGGAAGCAGGAGAGTTACCAGAAAAGTTAGGGATGAGGTAGTTAACCATTCACGCCTCAGCTGGGAAAAGGAATGTGCGTGCTGCTTTAGTGGGAAGGGTTGATTCTGCAGCTCTTCCAATTTAAGAGTTGGCCAGCAGCATTTTTGGATTTCTGGGATTTTCTTTCTCATTTTGAGGTTTGTTGATTTAAGGAGGAGGTACCTGTGTTTAGAGAATAATAAATTCTGGGCTTAGATCTGGGACCTTGGTGATGTTGGAGTTGTTTGGTACTTTGGGGGAGGGGGGAATATTGTAAGTGGGAGGGCCAGGGAAGGAGCCAAACAGAATGACCTTGTTTCTAAACTCACCTTTAGCAGGTCAGAGAGCAGCTCTCCACGACGAGAGAGGAAGAAGAGTTCTAAGAAGAAGAAGCACAGGTATGAGGTGGGAGTACATGGAGTGATTGGAGATGTTTGACGAGTCCTGATGTAGATACTGGTTTATATTTTGTATTTTTTTCCCCAATAGATCAGAATCTGAATCCAAGAAACGGAAGCATAGGTAAGAGCTTTTTGGGGTAAAGGGAGGGACATGGTGGCATATGAGATGTGACCCATTGCTTGATGGCCTTGCTTACTCTCTTGGGGGGGTGGGGTGGAATGGTTGTAGTTGTTTCTTGGAGTAAAGCTCCATTCTTTGTTTTTTTTGTCAGTAACTCCGATTCTTTTTTCATTTTTTGTTTTCTTTCTTTTAAAAAAATGATTGTTTTTAATCTTATTTTCTAGATCTCCCACTCCAAAGAGCAAACGTAAATCTAAGGACAAGAAGCGGAAGCGGTGAGTGAATTTGTGTGACTTGGTGGGGAATTTGCTTAGCAAGTAAATGAATACTATCTAGAGGGATAGGATAGAAATCCAGTACAGGTGTGACAGCACCCTGAGTTGTGGTGGTCTTCCTTCAGGTCTCGAAGTACAACACCAGCCCCCAAGAGCCGGCGGGCCCACCGTTCAACTTCTGCTGACTCTGCTTCTTCTTCTGATACCTCCTGCAGTCGGTAAGGGGTGGTCCAGGAGGAAGGGAGGGAGAGGGACTTGTGGGCTAATCAATTTAATATTTATTGAGCGCCCACGGTGTGCTAGGCGCTGCACAGACCATTCGGAAGACACGGTCCCTGCCCTCTAGGAGCTGACAGGCTAAAGCAACAGGATGGACAGACATATACATTTCCCCTTCTCTTTTTTGTTTTTTTTTTTTTTTTGTTTATTTTGTTATTTTTTGTTTTGTTCTGATGTATATGGACTGCCAGAATAGGGGGGGTTGTGGTTTGTTCGTGGTGTCTGGGGGAGGAAGGAATCCTTACCCTGGCTTCCTTAATCGGGGAAGGCTTCCTGAAGGAGGTGGGCTCAGAGGTGAGTTGTGAATGAAGCGGGTAGGGAATGGCTGGGTGGAGGGTTTGGGGAGGTTTGTGGGAGGTGAATAAAGGGTTAGAGGGAGAACATTTTTTGGGATTGTGTTGGGAAGAGAAGGACCAGAGTGAATTTTAGACTTCAGCTTCAGTGAGTGATTTGAGTCTTGTGCATAGAAGAAGATTTTTTGGAAGAGGGTTTGCGTACCAGTCAGGAAAAGTGGATGGGAGCTGGGGAGGGGGTTTTCTGTTCTCCCCTGAGCTGATTTCCTTCCTCTCCCCCATCCTCAATTACTTCTCTCAGGTCTCGAAGTGCTGCAGCAAAAACGCATACAACTGCCTTGACTGGGCAAAGTCCTTCCCCTGCTTCAGGGCGGAGAGGAGATGGAGATGCACCTTCCAGGGAACCAAGTACCACCAACACAGGGCATCCTAGCAGCCCAGAGCCCTCTACAAAGCAGCCTAGTAGCTCTTACGAAGACAAAGACAAGAAGGAGGTATGTTCTTGATTTAATGGATGGATGGATGTTCATTGGGTTGCAGGGTTATGGGCTTTAGAGTAGGTGTTTGATATGAAGGAAAGAAGTAAGAACTTAAGAGATGAATTTTTTTCCCCTCTGTAGCCTTGGTTATTAACTTTTTCTACAGCTGCAAATCCTTTAGAATTGTGGTTTTCAGACTTCATTGAATGGTTTTACATCATTATCCTGTTTATATATGTACATAGAACTCAAAATGTTTAAACTACTGTTTGTCTTACTACTTATGATACCTCTAGTTTTTTTTACTTCATTAAATGCTGTTTGTGGCTAAAATGCTTCAACCCACTGGGTAGCTGCCTACAGTCTGAAAACACTACTCTGGAATGGTCTTTTCAGCAACTGTTCTTTTATACTTGCTATTCTAATTTAAGCCCTAATACTTTCGTGTTTCAACTATTACAGCATATTTTAATTGTTGTTTGCTAAATATTTAGCTTTTTTGTCCATTTTTCATGTGCTTTGTCTTTTTCTGTGCCTATCCTCGTCTCTTACACAAATCATGTCGTCAAACTTTTTTCCCTTTGTTCTTTCAGTTTAATATAGTTATTTTTCAAGGATAAAATCAGGTGCCATCTATTTTGGGGAACTGCTTTAGCTTTCCATTTAAAAATAACCTCTTTTTTTTTGTTCTCATAGCCTTTTGTATTAGTTACTTGTTGTAAAACGTAGTGTATTCGTTTGCATTCTTTTCTCTAGATTATAAGACTGCGAGGTTATAGACTGTTCAAGTCTTCGTGTTTTCCTCCAGATGTTGTTTATGTTGCATGATCTCTTGTTATTGAATGAATGTGACTACATCATGAGGAAAAGGACCAGTTGGTGTAGGGGTGTGTAGAGGAAAAGTTTCATTGGCGATGGTGTTGGGATCTTACAGATGATAGGAAGTTTTGGTGATTATATATCCCTATCCCTGCTTTCTTTTCCACTCTTAGAAATCTGCAATTCGACCTAGCCCCTCTCCGGAAAAGAGCACAGGCCCAGAACCACCTGCTCCCACTCCGCTCCTTGCCGAGCAACATGGCAGCTCCCCACAACCCCTTGCAACAACTCCCTTAAGTCAGGAGCCAGTGAATCCCCCATCTGAGGCTTCCCCAACCCGGGGCCGTTTACCAACTAAGTCTCCTGAGAAACCTCCCCAATCATCATCTTCGGAGAGCTGCCCACCATCCCCTCAACCTACCAAAGTTTCTCGGCATGCCAGCTCCTCTCCTGAAAGTCCTAAACCCACGCCAGCTCCTGGGTCCCGCCGAGAGATTTCTTCTTCTCCTGCGTCTAAGAGTCGCTCACATGGCCGAGCAAAGCGGGATAAGTCACATTCTGATACTCCTCGTAGGGTGGGGAGGTCCCGTAGCCCTACCACCAAGAGGGGGCGATCACGGTCTCGAACCCCTGCTAAGAGAGTTCATTCTAGGTCCCGGTCCCCTCAGTGGCGTAGGTCCCGGTCTGCACAGCGCTGGGGACGATCTAGAAGCCCCCAGCGACGTGGCCGCTCTAGGTCTCTACAACGACCAGGCTGGTCCAGGAGCAGAAATACCCAGAGAAGAGGCAGGTCTAGATCAGTAAGGCGAGGCAGGTCGCACTCTAGATCCCCAGCCACTAGGGGCAGATCTCGTTCTAGAACACCAGCCCGGCGGGGCAGATCTCAGTCTAGAACACCTGCCAGGCGAAGATCACGATCCAGAACACCCACTAGGCGTAGGTCTCGGTCTAGAACACCAGCCCGGCGGGGCAGGTCTCGGTCTAGAACACCTGCTAGACGCAGATCTAGAACCCGTTCACCATTACGACGGAGGTCTCGTAGTAGATCGCTCGCTAGGCGAAGTGTTAGGTCGCGTTCTAGAACACCAGCCAGGCGTGGTCGGTCCCGCTCTAGAACGCCAGCCAGGCGTGGTCGGTCCCGCTCTAGAACCCCAGCTAGACGAGGTGGTCGGTCCCGCTCTAGAACCCCAGCCAGGAGAGGGAGATCTCGGTCTAGAACATCAGCACGACGAGGAAGGTCCCGTAGTAGAAGTTTAGCTAGACGGGCAAGATCTCACTCTAGAACACCACAAAGAAGAGGCAGGTCTGGCTCATCATCAGAGCGGAAAAACAAATCCAGAACATCACAGAGAAGGAGCGGGTCCAACTCAAGCCCAGAAATGAAAAAATCTCGTGTTTCGAGGCGGAGCAGGTCTCTCTCTTCACCGCGGTCCAAAGCAAAATCTCGCTTGTCTTTGAGGCGAAGTCTTTCTGGGTCCTCTCCATGCCCTAAACAAAAGTCTCGGACACCACTAAGGCGCAGTCGCTCTGGATCATCCCAACCTAAAGCTAAATCTAGTACACCACCAAGGCGAAGTCGCTCTGGTTCTGCTCCATCTCCTAATCAGAAATCTAAAACACCATCAAGACAAAGTCATTCCACTTCATCTCCTCAACCTAAAGTGAAATCTGGAACACCACCAAGGCAAGAGTCTGTAACAAGCCCTCCGGCAAATGAACAGTCTGAGGCACAACAAAGAGGAAGCTGTTCTGAAATGTCACCTGACCCTGAAGTGAAGTCTAGGACCCCTTTGAGACATAGCGGCTCTGGATCCTCTCCTCCGGGAGTAAAATCTAGCACGCCTCCAAGACGGAGCCGATCCAGGTCGTCATCTCCACAACCCAAAGTGAAGGCAGTGACATCACCAATCCAGAGCCATTCTGGCTCTTCTTCTCCAAGTCCTAGTAGGGTGACATCTAATATACCACCAAGACAAAGCGGATCAGAGTCTCCTTGCTCCAATGTGGAATCTAGATTATTGCAAAGACACAGCCATTCTAGGTCCTCCTCACCAGATACCAAAGTGAAACCTGGAACACCACCAAGACAAAGTTACTCAGGTTCTACTTCGCCATGTCCCAAAGTACAGTCCCAAATTCCATCTGGATCAAAGTCACCATGTTCTCATGAGAAGTCTAAAGACTCACCAGCACAAAGTTCCTCTGGATTCTTATCCTTCTGTCCAACAGTAAAGTCTAGCACACCACCAGGAGAGAGCTATTTTGGCACCTCATCTCCACAACAGGAAGGACAATCTCAAACTTCACCAGACCCTAGATGTGATACTTCAAGCCCAGAAATAAGACAGAGTCATTATGAATCTCCATCTCAGCAGAGCAAATCTCAAACACCTCCTAAGGGTGGCCGGTCCAGGTCCTCATCTCCAATCACTGAGCTGGCACCCAGATCTCCAACAACACAAGATAGAAGCAAATTGTCAGTAAGTCCTAGGCTGGATACTGGACTGTCTCCTGAGCACAACAGATCCCAGTCTGACTCTTTCCCATATCCTGCAATGGACTGTAAATCTCTTCTGGGGCAGAGTAGATTGGTGTCTTCTCCTGAATCAAAAGAGAAAACAGACTTATTCTTTCAGGAGGATGTTACTATATCATCTAGTCTAAGAGAGAAAGTGAGTCCTCCTCCAATGCAGGATAGACCTGAGTCCTCACCAGTACTCAAAGACATATCTGGAACCCCAACAAAGGAAAGAGGTGGTATTGAGTCATCTCTAGATACTAAGGACCTAAGTAGTGCATTAGCTAAGTCAAGCCAAGATGAGGAATTAATGGAGGTGGTGGAGAAATCTGAAGAATCCTCAAACCAGGTCCTGTCTCATGTGTCTCCAGAACTTAAAGAAATAGCTGGAAGTAACTTTGAATCATCTCCTGAAATAGAAGAAAAGTCTGCTGTGTCTTTGGCTCTTGACCAAAGCCAATCACAGGCTTCTTTGAAAGCGGAAGTCCCTGCAGTGGCCTCAGCTTGGAGTGGGTCTCATTTTTCTCCAGAACATAAGGAACTGTCAAACCCCCCTCCCAGGGAGAAAGGCTATGGATCACCTTTAGAATTTAGAAACTCAGGCCCTGTTGCAGAAGTGAATACTGGATTTTCTCCTGAGGTTAAAGATTTGAATGTACCTTTTCCTAGTCAGGTAGAGACAGATCCATCTCTAGACATGAAAGAACAATCAACCAGGTCCTCCAGACACAGCAGTTCTGAGTTATCCCCAGATGCAGTGGAAAAAACAGGAGTATCTTCTAATCAGAGTGTCTCTTCACCAGTACATGATGCTATACCCAGAACACCCTCAAGGGAAAGTAGTTCTGCATCTTCTCCTGAACTGAAAGATGGTTTACCCAGAACCCCCTCAAGGAGAAGCAGGTCTGGGTCTTCCCCAGGACTTAGAGATGGGTCTGGGACGCCCTCAAGGCACAGCTTATCTGGGTCATCTCCTGGAATGAAAGATATACCCAGAACACCATCCAGGGGGAGAAGCGAATGTGATTCTTCTCCAGAACCAAAAGCTTTGCCTCAGACTCCGAGGCCAAGGAGTCGTTCTCCATCATCTCCAGAGCTCAACAAGTGTCTTACTCCCCAAAGAGAAAGAAGTGGCTCAGAATCATCAGTTGAACAGAAGACTGTGGCTAGGACTCCTCTTGGGCAGAGAAGTCGATCTGGATCTTCTCAAGAACTTGATGGGAAACCCAGTGCATCCCCTCAGGAAGGAAGTGAATCAGACTCTACTCCAGATTCTAAAGCTAAGACACGAATGCCACTTAGACAAAGGAGTCATTCTGGATCCTCTCCAGAGGTTGACAGCAAATCCCGACCTTCTCCTCGACGTAGTAGGTCTGGCTCCTCTCCTGAAGTCAAAGATAAGCCAAGAGCAGCACCCAGGGCACAGAGTGGTTCTGAGTCCTCTCCTGAACCCAAGGCTCCTGTCCCTCGGGTCCTTCCCAGACGAAGCAGATCAGGTTCATCAAGCAAAGGTGGAGGCCCTTCACCTGAAGGAAGCAGCAGTTCTGAGTCTTCTCCAGAACACCCACCCAAATCCAGAATGGCTAGAAGAAGCTCTAGGTCATCACCAGAGCCCAAGACCAAGTCTCGCACTCCACCTCGTCGTCGCAGCTCTCGGTCATCTCCCGAGCTGACTAGGAAGGCCAGACTCTCCCGTAGAAGTCGTTCTGCATCATCCTCACCAGAGACTCGCTCTAGAACTCCCCCAAGACGCCGAAGAAGCCCCTCAGGATCTTCCCCAGAACCAGCTGAAAAGTCAAGATCCTCCCGCAGGCGGCGTTCAGCTTCATCCCCACGCACTAAGACAACTTCAAGGAGAGGCCGTTCTCCTTCACCAAAGGCTCGTGGACTCCAGAGATCCCGTTCCCACTCTAGGAGGGAGAAACCCAGAACAACGCGACGTCGAGATAGATCTGGATCTTCCCAGTCGACCTCTAGGAGAAGACAGCGGAGTCGGTCACGGTCTCGGGTTACTCGTAGGCGGAGGGGAGGCTCTGGTTACCACTCAAGGTCTCCTGCTCGGCAGGAGAGTTCCCGGACCTCCTCTCGACGTCGAAGAGGCCGCTCTCGGACACCCCCAACCAGTCGAAAGCGGTCCCGTTCACGCACATCACCAGCCCCATGGAAACGCTCCAGATCTCGGGCTTCTCCAGCCACTCACCGGCGATCCAGGTCCAGAACACCCCTGGTTAGCCGACGTAGGTCCAGGTCTCGAACTTCACCAATCAGTCGGAGACGATCAAGGTCTAGGACATCAGTGACTCGACGAAGATCTCGCTCAAGAGCATCCCCAATGAGTCGAAGACGATCTAGGTCCAGAACACCACCAGTAACCCGTCGTCGTTCAAGGTCCAGAACACCAACTCGCCGCCGCTCCCGTTCTAGAACTCCACCAGTGACTCGCAGAAGGTCCAGATCTAGGACTCCACCAGTAACGAGGCGGCGATCTCGAAGCAGAACCTCGCCTATCACTCGCAGAAGGTCGAGATCCAGAACTTCCCCAGTCACCCGTAGGAGATCTCGATCTCGCACATCTCCAGTAACTCGGAGGAGGTCCCGCTCTAGAACCTCTCCAGTGACACGCCGCCGGTCTAGGTCCCGAACACCTCTAGTTATTCGGCGCCGCTCTAGGTCTCGAACCCCGCTGTTGCCACGCAAACGTTCTCGAAGTCGTTCACCACTTGCTATCCGCCGCAGGTCTAGATCCCGTACACCACGGGCCACCCGGGGCAAACGGTCCTTAACAAGATCTCCTCCAGCCATCCGCAGGCGTTCTGTATCTGGAAGTAGTTCTGATCGTTCACGTTCTGCTACTCCTCCAGCAACAAGGAATCATTCTGGTTCTCGGACACCTCCAGTGGCACTCAATAGCTCCAGAATGAGCTGCTTCAGTCGTCCTAGTATGTCACCAACTCCTCTCGACCGCTGTAGATCACCTGGAATGCTTGAATCCCTTGGCAGTTCGAGAACACCCATGTCTGTCCTGCAGCAAGCTGGTGGCTCCATGATGGATGGTCCAGGCCCCCGAATTCCTGATCACCCTAGAACGTCGGTGCCAGAAAATCACGCTCAGTCTAGAATTGCACTTGCTCTGACAGCCATCAGTCTTGGCACTGCTCGACCTCCTCCATCCATGTCTGCTGCTGGCCTTGCTGCAAGAATGTCCCAGGTTCCAGCTCCAGTGCCTCTCATGAGTCTCAGAACAGCCCCAGCTGCCAGCCTTGCAAGCAGGATTCCTGCAGCCTCTGCAGCAGCCATGAATCTGGCCAGTGCCAGGACACCTGCCATACCAACAGCAGTGAACCTAGCTGACTCGAGAACACCAGCTGCAGCAGCAATGAACTTGGCTAGCCCCAGAACAGCAGTGGCACCTTCTGCTGTGAACCTTGCTGACCCTCGCACCCCTACAGCCCCAGCTGTGAACCTAGCAGGAGCCAGAACCCCAGCGGCTTTGGCAGCTTTGAGTCTCACAGGCTCTGGCACACCCCCAAACGCTGCAAACTATCCCTCCAGCTCCAGAACACCCCAGGCTCCAGCCCCTGCAAACCTGGTGGGTCCTAGATCTGCACATGCCACAGCTCCTGTGAATATTGCCAGCTCAAGAACCCCTCCAGTCTTGGCCCCTGCAAGCCTCACCAGTGCTAGAATGGCTCCAGCCTTGTCTGGTGCAAACCTCACCAGCCCCAGGGTGCCCCTCTCTGCCTATGAGCGTGTTAGTGGCAGAACCTCACCACCACTCCTTGACCGAGCCAGGTCCAGAACCCCACCAGGAGGCCCAGGCTCCAGAACCCCACCAGCTGCCCCTAGCCAGTCTAGAATGACCTCTGAGCGGGCTCCCTCTCCTGCCTCTAGAATGGCCCAGGCTCCCTCACAGTCTGTTCTCCCTCCAGCTCAGGATCGGCCTAGGTCCCCTGTGCCATCTGCTTTTTCTGACCAATCCCGATCTTTGCTTGCCCAGACCACCACCCCTGTAGTAGGGTCTCAGTCCCTTTCCTCTGGGACGGTGGCAAAGGCCACATCCTCTGCTGGTGACCACAATGGCATGCTGTCTGGCCCTGCTTCTGGGGTGTCCCACCCTGAGGGTGGGGAACCACCCTCCTCTACGGGGGTCCAGCAGCCTTCTGCATTGGCCACCCTGCAGTTGGCAAAGGAGCGGCGGAGTTCCTCCTCCTCATCATCCTCTAGCTCCTCCTCTTCATCGTCGTCATCGTCGTCGTCGTCCTCCTCCTCCTCTGGTTCCAGTTCTAGTGACTCGGAGGGCTCTAGCCTTCCCGTTCAACCTGAGGTAGCAGTGAAGAGGTGAGGGACTTGACTTTTAGAATTTTTCCACAGGGAAGGTTTTGGGGATGGATGGGGGTGGGGATGGGAAAGCCCTGTCCAGAGGTTCTTGGCTCATTGAGGAGGTATGGGGATCTTGACCATTAAGCTGGGGGTAGAAGAGAATGCTGGGGTGGGGGTGACGGGGGTAGGGGGAGGACTGGGACAGAAAAGTCTCCAAAGGTTAATTCTCTAGAGGATAATGATAAGTTTTCCATCTCTACAGAGGACAGAACTAGAGGAAATGGACTTAATTTTACAGCAGGAGGGATGGCAGTTAGACCTCAAGAGGAACTCCCTGGGCTGGAAGGATCTTCAGAGGTCATCCCATCCTTCTCCCTGCCTCCAGGCAGGACGGTCCCATCCCCAGCCAGCCTGCACACACAGGGGCCTCCCCAAGCTGGCTCTCCAAGGAAGGAGACCACCCAGCTTCGCTTCCACACCTGAGCCCAGGGGCCATATTCCTCCATCAGGGACATTTCTTGAGGTTTAACCTTGATCCCTGGTGCTGCGGGCCCCAGCCTGTTGCTTGTGTTAGCAGAGGTTGGGTCAGCTCGGGGCCACTGCTCTCCAGAGAATTCGCTCACTGGCTCTCGGGCTCTCAGTTGGGAGAGCTCCCAGGGCCTTTCTCAGGAAACCCTCCGCCACTGCCCTTCCTCCAGGCCAAGGAAGGTAGGATTGGGGCTGGGGCAGCTTGTCTCCTTGTGACACTCCACTCCTCCCACAGGGTCCCTAGCCCAGTCCCAGCCCCAAAGGAGGCTGTTCGAGAGGGTCGTCCTCAGGAACCAACCCCAGCCAAGCGGAAGAGGCGCTCTAGCAGCTCTAGTTCCAGCTCCTCCTCCTCCTCTTCATCCTCCTCTTCCTCTTCCTCCTCCTCCTCTTCCTCTTCCTCCTCCTCATCCTCATCCTCTTCCTCCTCCTCTTCCACTTCCTCTTCCCCCTCCCCTCCTAAGCCTGACCCTCAGGCCTTGCCCAAACCTGCAAGCCCCAAGAAGCCAACCCCTGGTGAGCGGAGGTGAGTGCTGCCTTGCTTGAGATGGAAGGGGTGGGGTGTGACCCTGGGGTGTGAGATACCTGCTGGGTGTCCCACAGGGACTTGTGTCTGGTTGTGGGAGGAATCAGGCTCTCCTCTCCCATCTGTTGTGCCCTGTTTTGACTAAAGGGCTGTGCCATCCAAGTGGGTGCCCAGCCAAACTTGGGGAGTCCTAGGTTCCTTCCTCTCCCTGCCCCTGACATGCAGCCTGGTCCCAGGTTCCAGGGAGTCTAGCTTTTAAGTCTCCCTTTTGCTACTGCCAGTGCTCTGGTCTGGCCACCGTCATCTTCTCCCGACTCTGTCCACAGCCTCTTCCCTGTCTCCCTGCCTCCACGCCATTCTCTTCCACACGTAGCCAGAGGGATCTTTCTAAAACGCACTTCTGGTTACTTCCCTCCACTCCACAAATCCTTCCGGGACGCCCTGTGGCCTGCAGGATAAAGCCCCATCTCTGCGGGAATGGCGTGTGAGGCTCTTCACCAACTGGCCTTGCCTGCCCTGTGTTCTCCTCTCCTGCCCGCCCCCACACATGCCCTCTGCTCCAGCCATACCCAGCGCCTTGCAGTCTAAGGAGAACCCCATGCCTTTGGACATGCTGTTCCTTCTGCCTGGAATTCCCTTGTCCGCCTGGTGAACTCCTCGTTCTGCAAGACTCCGCTCAAACAGCACCTTCAAGAAGACCACCCTGCCCCTTCCCTTCCCTTCGTCTCCCTCCCCTGGGTCCCCAGACCCATCTACTTCAGTCCCTGCAGGGCTGCTTCCCACACACGGGGCTGAGCAATCCTCCCTTGGCCTTCATCACCAATCTGAGCCCCTTCAAGGGCAGGGGCTGTGTTTATCTTTGTGTCCCCCGCTGCCCCCATGCCCAACCCATTCGGTGGATGGTGTGCGGGCGGATGGGTGAGTGAGCGGACAAAGGTGGGTCTGAGGCTGGCCCCGTGTGGTGAGGTTTGGTGGTCAAGACCTGGGGAGGGTGGTCCTGAGTGCTGGCTGGTAGATTTGGAAACGTGTGACACTATGGACACCTACTCTGCTCCCTAGGTCCCGCAGCCCCCGGAAACCAATAGACTCCCTCCGAGACTCGCGGTCCCTCAGCTACTCGCCTGCTGAGCGCCGCCGCACCTCGCCCCAGCCCTCACCACGGGACCAGCAGAGGTAGGGCCACTGTGTTCTTGCCTCCAACCAGTAGCCAGCCTGGTCTGGCCACCATCAACTTCTGCAAAAAGTTTCGTCAGCAGTGCAATGGTTTGGTGTCTTTCTGTATGTGGCTTAACTAATGTTCTATATTGCAGCAGCAGTGAGTGGGGTTCCCGGAGAGGCCAGCGTGGGGACAGCCACTCCCCAGGCCACAAGCGCAGGAGAGAGACCCCCAGCCCCTGCCCTGCAAGGCACCGCTCGTCCAGGTGTGTCCCGCATACCCTAGGACTGGGCCCCTTCTAAGCTCTGGCTGCCTGGGACCTCTGCATTGATCGCAGTCTTCTGTTGCAGGTCTCCATGAATGTGTTGGGGAATCACACCATACCCCAAGTTCTGGAGCCACAAGGAGTGAACCCTTTGTCCCCACCAGAGCTGCAGGAGGGGTGCCTGTCTGCCCCCCCCCAACCCTGGCAGCATCTTGGGGGGAGGGCTCCCTTTTTTCCCTCCCCCATTTTTTTTTTCTTTGTTCCTGTGAAATGTTAATCTCTGTGTTTTTCCTGGTTCACGTTTTTTGGGGGGGGTTGGGGTGGGTGGGAATGAGAATGGGAGTTGCTAGCAGGAAGGATACAGTTCAGGACTCCCCAGTTTTGAGTCAGAAAGGGCCTGGGAGGCAGTGTCCCCCCTTTATTCCTGAGTTCTGGGGGAAGGATGGTTTGGGACTTGGGGAACTTGTGTGAGGTGTTCCTGGAATGAAGGGTCATGAGTTAAAAATGGTTGGCCTTTAACTGTCCCCCAGTAAGATTATGGCCCCCTCCCCCCAGCTTTTCTTCACCTTTCTTAAAGTCATTTTGGTTTTTTAAAATCTGTACAGTAAGAGCAACTTTTTCTGTCAAATAAAAATGAGAAATGCAGGAATTGGGTCTATATAGACTTTATTAGGGGTGGAGGGAGCAGGGAGAGGAGCTGCCCTTCTACTGACTGCAGTCCCAGGAGCTGTGCCCCCCCCTCCCCCAGAGCCCACACTGTCTCTGGTGTACACTTGGAGCAGGACAAGAGGTACCTGCCATGCAGCCAGAGTCACTGAAGGAACCTTTGTCCACAGGCTGAGCACAAGGCTAGCCTGGAGCCCTTGAGTTCCTTCCAGTCCTCTCCCCATGGCCTTTGAGGGGCAGGCTGGGATGGGAGTAGACTGCTGGGTCCAGCAGGCCGGCCTGGCAAGCAAGAGGCTGAGGAGGAGCCTTGCAGGGAGTGGGCCCCATCCTGCTGAGGGTGATGATGCCTGGAGTCAGGAGAGGGTGCACAGAAAGAGGCAGCAACCAGGCGGAACACCCAAATCTCTTTTATTGGGGGGGATGGGGTGCTGGAGGGTGGGCACCAGGCCCTCTCACTGCACGGCTTGTTCATTGGCGCTGCTTCCTGAGTCCTGCGGCTTCATCACGTCAGGCAGCTCCGGTGGGCTGGAGAAGGGCTCGATGCGCAGGGCCTCAAACGCATCATCTGGAGAGAATGGGGAGAGCTGGAGGGGACGGCCGCCTCTAGGCTTCTGGGAACTTCCAAGCAAACACCCCCCCGCCCCCCAGTCTCCTCCACGCCCTGATACCTCCCCTATATCCTACTGGACTCGAGCCCTACTGGAATGTAGCCCACCTCTAGGCCAACCTGATCCTGCTCCCCTGCCCCAACCTGCCATCCTGGGGAGCTTTTCCTCACCCTGTGCACCTATCTCCTTGTTTCCTTCATGTCCCCTCTCTTTACCAACCAGTGATTTAAAAAATCAAACTGGACTCTTTCATCCCTGTTTAAAACCTTCCAATATACTCTGAATAAAATACAAGTCCTTGCCATAATGTCTTGCCAATCACTGACTCCTGTGCTCTCCATGTTCCCATATCAAGCTTTCCTGCCGCAGGGCCTTTGCATTTGCTGGTCTCGAGCCTGACTCATTGACATTCAGGGTTCAACTCTTAATTAACATCACTCAGAAGCCTTCTCCAGCCACCCCATATAAATGACCACTGCATGCGACACCCTGTGCACTGCTTTACCCACTAGAACAAGTGGCTCCAGGAAGGCCTTCCCTGTCTTATTCCGGCTGTCATCTAAGCACAGTGAACGAACCCACTTCACTTTCCTCCTGTTTTCTTGTACCTGGGAGACTTCCCTCTACCTGGCTCAGGTTCTCGAGTAGGCCCCCTTAAGAAAGTTGGCCGTATCTGCTGACAAAAGTTTGGGTTGTCATAACTTGGGGTGGGGAACTGCAAATAGTATCTGCTGGATGTATGGCTATCTCTGGTAGCAGTCAGAGATGATGCCAAGTGTCCTGCAATACACAAGACAACCCCACATGTTACTATCCGGCCCCAAATGTCAATAGTGTTGAAGTTAAGAGACACCTGACCGGCTTAACGAATTCATCTTCCAAGCCACAAATGTGCAGTGACTGTTCTTGCCTTCGTCACCTTTCCCAGTCTTTGGAAATAAAGTCTGGATGCCATTTAACACTTGATTTGAATACTGTCATCTTCCTTCCTAACTGAAGCCAGTTTGGGGGTGAGGAGACAGACCTGTGTCTTGTCGTTTTACAGGCTGCACAAGGAAACAATTCCCCACCTAAAAGTGCGTTTTACCCATGGGAGAAGCCAAGAGTAGCCAGTCCACACTCCACACTGCAATCCCTACCATCTGCAAAATAGGTCTATCGGCACCTTCCAAGAGTTGCTGCAAGCCTATAGGGAGCCTCTGTTCAAATGAGAAAGGGACACTTCCTCCAGGAGAACACTGCCCGGCCCTGGCTGAGGAAGCAGAATAGGAGACGAGTTTTCAACCCTCACCTGTGCCATTCAGAAGGGCATGCCTGTACAGGGCTTGATCTGTACAAAGTCTGCATCAGCTCTGCACCTGCCTCAGCATCACTGAGGGTCAGCGGGAACCCACAGAAAAGCCCCTAAGATTTCTGTTTGCTGAGCACTCAAAGGCTGGAGCCTGGGGGGTGTGGGGGCTCAAGCTGCCTGGCTGAGAGGCTGGTCCCTTTACCACACCCCTTTATGAAGACAGGAACTCCAGGCCAGGAGCGGTGGGGTGTGAAGTAGCTGCCTGAAGACAGAGCTGCACAGTTATCCTTATGAAACTGAAAAGTGGCTAAGGCTGTACGCTCCCTCAGCCAGAAAAACAATTCCTTGTAACTTTATCCAAGTTTATCCAGCTATCCACATAGCCCCTGGGTCCACAGCTGTAATAAAATTGAAATATCTCTTTTTTGGAAGGAGGAGGTACACTGGAGGGAAGTAACACACCACTCCCAATCCTCGTGATTCTAAACTTCAGGCAGGGTGGCACATGGTTGATGAGAATACAGGCTCTGGGGCAGGCAGGGCCAGGACCTGGCAGGCCCAGCAAGTGACCTAAACGTCTCAGAACCAGTTTACTCATCTTTAAAATGGGCAGAATAACAAGTCTGGCCTGCAGAGAGATGCTGGGAGATTAAGTGATGCACTGCAAAGACAGTATCTGGTTTGGTGTCCGGCTCAGGGAAGGTCCCAGCTGCCTGCATCTGAACTGTGGCTCCCCACATGACTTTTGGCAAGTCGCAGTGTCCATGTCTCCAAAATGGGGATGGCAGGGCTTACCTCCTAGAGCTATCGAGAGGATCAAGTGGTACATTGGAAATAAAATACAGAGCTCAGGGCCAGGTACTCAATTAGGTCCTCTCTGAAGCCCAAGATGGTGGCGGCAAACTCAAATATGTGTGTATGTATATAGGGAGCAATTACTCCAGTGAGACAACTGAGGGCTGAAGAAACAGCTTCTGAACCACAGATAAGAAAGAGAAAAAACAGAGAAGGCTGGAAAGCTTTGATGGGAAGCCACGAGAGCTGTCTGGGAGTTGTATGAATTCTCCTGGCCAGAGGACCTGGTGAGCACTATTATTTACATTCCTCTGCACTTGGTAGGGTGGGGAGCTCTATTTGGGTGCTTTGGCCTACTTGCCAGATCACCACTTGGTGTTCCTGGCTACATTGCCCAGTCTTTTGCCTCCCATCACCACAAACACTTGGCCTCCCTGGACATTACATAATGATAAAGGGATCAATCCAAGAAGAGGATATAACAATCCTAAATATCTATGCATCCAACACAGTAGCACCTAAACATATAAAGCAATTATTAATGGACATGAAGGGAGAAATCCATAAAACTATAATACTAGGGGATTTTAATACTTCACTCACATCAACAGATAGATCATCTAGACAGAAAACTAATAAGGAAATAATGGTCTTATATGTCACATTAGACCAGATCAAATTAACAAGACTTTACCAGAGTATTTCATCCAAAAACTACAGAATATATATTTTTTTCCAAGTGCATATTCTCTGGGACAGATCATGTATCAGGCCATGAAACATACCTCAATAAATTCAAAAAGATTGAAATCATAACAATCACTGTTTTCTACCACAATGGCATGAAACTAGGTATCAAATACAGGAAGAAAACTGGAAAAAAAACACGTGCGGACTAAAGAACATGCTACTAAACCAATGCATTAAAGAGGAAATCAAACAAGAAATCAAAAACTATTTTGAAACAACTGATAATGAAGACACAACTTTTCAAAATTTATGGGATGCAGTAAAAGCAGTTCTAAGAGCGAAGTTCACAACATTACAGGCCTATCTCAAGAAACAAGAAAAATCCCAAATAAACAACCTAACTCCACAGGTAAAGGAACAAGAAAAAAGAACAAACAAAACCCAAAATAAAGAGAAGGAAGGAAATAGCTAAGATCAGAGCAGAAATAAAATAGAAAAGTAAAAAGCAATATGAAAGGTTTGTACCTTTCTCAACCAACACCACAGAAATACAAAGAATCAATAAAGAATACTACAAATAATGATATAACAAATTCAACAATTTAGAAGAAATTAATAAATTTCTATAAGTATATAACCAAGACTGAACCAGAATGAAATACAAAATCTAAACAGACCAGTTATTAGCGATGAAATTGAAGCAATAATCAAAAAACTCCTTCAAAAGCAAAGTCCAGGACCAGATGACCTCACAGGTGAATTCTACCGAACATTCAAAGAAGAATACCTATTCTTAAAACTATTTCAAAAAATTGTAGAGGAAGAAACGCTTCTAAATACATTCTACAAAGCCTGCATTATCCTGATACCAAATCAGACAAAGACATTACAAAAAAAAAGAAATTACAGGGCAATATCCTTGATCGACAGAGATATAAAAATTCTCAACAAAATACAGGCAAACCAGATTCAACAATAAAGGGATTATAAACTATGACCAAATGGCATTCATCCCAGGGATGCAAAGATGGTTCAACACCCATAAATCAATCAACACGATACATCACATTAACAAAATAAGCATAAAAACCATGTGACCATCTCAAATAGATGCAGAAAAAAGATTTCACAAAATTCAACATCCTTGGGCCGGCCGAGTGGCGCATTGGTTAAGCGCTGGTTTTGGGATGCCAGCGGCCCCGGTTCGGATCCCACATGAGGGCCAGTGACACTGCCCTCTACAGCTAACAACAGCTCCACCTGGAGCTGGGCTGTGCGAGTCCCGGTGATGGTGTGGGCTGCAGCCCCGGCTGCAGGGGGTTGCCATAGGCTACAGTGAGTGGCCCGCAGCCAGCGTGAGCAGCTGGCAGCCAAGTGTGAGCTGCCAATAGCCGCGGTGAGCGACATCCAGAGGCCAGCGACCGAACTGCCTCATCCGGGAAGAGCGCAATGACGATACCAACAGTGAAGCAACATCCTCCGCAACTAAACTGAAGAACAAAAAGACAGCAACTTGTCTGTTCCCCTTCCCCGATTCCCCAACGCTGTTCCCCTCCGCCAATTCCCCAATAAAATCTTAAAAAAAAAAAAAAAAATTCAACATCCTTTTATGACAAAAACTGTCAACAAAATGGGTATAGCTCAACATAATAAAGGTGATGTATGTCAAACCCACAGCTAATATCATGCTTAATGGTGAAAAGCTTGTCAAATATAAATGAAAAATAAAAACAAATGGAGCCACTGTAAGATGGTGCTAGAACTGCCACACCAGAGGAGCTGCCTTGTATGTCCCATACCTCAAATGTTTGGAATAACTTTCTAAGTTATTGCAAAATAACTTTTGGACTGAGCCCAAAGCAACATTATGTCCCAAAGAACTGTTTAAAAAGATAACAAGAAAGCAATGATTATGACTACTGGATGGAAAATTAAAAACATTGTTTAGAATTAACATTACTGTTATCTGCACCAATAGAAATGACTCCATTTATAGATATAATTGTTTCCCTTCCATTTCTCATAAATACCCATTGCCTTTGTCTCCTAATTGGAATATTATTTGGGCTTCTGCATGAATCAATGCTTCCTGAATAGCTATTCTTTTTTTGATCTCAAATAAATGCTTGTTGCGTCTCACACTAAAAGGTCTTTTTATTTTTAGGTTAACAAGCTTAAAGCTTTTCCTCTATGATCAGGAACAAAAGAAGGATACTATCACCACTTCTATTGAACATAGTACTGGAAGTTCTTGTCACTGCAATCACACAAGAAAAAAGAAATAAATGGCATCCAAATAGGAAAGGAAATAAAATGCTCATTATTTAGAGATGATAGGATACTATATACAGAAAACCCGTAAAAAGAAAAAAATAAATGAATTCAGTAAAGTTGCAGGATACAGACTCAATATACAGAAATCTGTTGGGGCAGCCAGTTGGCTCAGTTGGTTAGAGTGCAATGCTCATAACACCAAGGTTGCCAGTTTGATCCCCACATGGGCCATAGAGCTGAACCCTGCACAACTATATTGAAATAACTACTTGACTTGGAGCTGATGGGTCCTGGAAAAACACACTGTTCCCCAATAAAAAAGAAAAAGAAAAAAGAAATCTGTTGCATTTCTATATACCAATAGCTAACGATCAGAAGAAATTTTTAAAAAATCCTCTTTATAATTACATCAAGAAGATAAAATACCTATGAATAAATTTAACCAAAGAGGTAAGAGACCTGTGCTTTGAAAACTCTAAGACACTGAAGAAATGAAAGAAGATACAAATAAATGGAAAAATATACCTTGCACATGGTTGGAAGCATAAATATTGTTAAAATGTCTTTACTACATAAAGCAATATACAGATTCAGTGCAAGTCCTACTAAAACACCAATGGCATTCTCAGAATTATAACTAATTTTAAGTTATATGGAACCACAAAAGATCCTGAATAGCCAAAGAAACCTTAAGAACAAAATGGGAAGTATCATGCTCTCTAATATCAAACTACACTACAAAACTACAATAATCAAAACAGTATGGTACTAGCATAAAAAACATATATAGATCAATGCAACAGAACAGAGAGCCCAGAAATAAATCCTTGCTTATATAGCCAATTAATCTACAGCAAAGAAGGTAAGATATACAATGGGGTAAAGACAGCCCCTTCAATAAGTGGTGTTGGGAAAACTGGACAGATGCATGCAAAAGAAAAAAAGAAATTGGGACCACTTTCATGCACGACATAGAAACCATAAAACTCCTAGAAGAAAACATAAGCAGTAAACTCTTCAAAATCACTTAGCAATATCTTTTTGGATGTGTGTCCTTGGGCAAGGGAAACAAATGAAAAAATAAATGGGATTATATCAAAGTAAGTTGTAACTCAGAAAAGGATACAATCATAAACTGAAGAGACAACCTACTGAATGGGAGAAGGTATTTGCCAAGGATAATCTGATAAGAATATCCAAAATATATAAGAAACTCATACAATTTAATATCAAAAAAACAATCTGAGTAAAAAATAGGCAGAGGACCTGAATAGACATTTCTCCCAAGAAGACATACAAATTGCCAACAGACATATGAAAAGAGGCTCAACGTCACTAATCCACTAATCATCAGAGAAATGCAAATTAAAACCACAATGAGGTATCACCTCACCTGTCAAAATGTCTACCATCAATAAATCAACAAGCAACAAGTGCTGGCGAGCATGTGGAGAAAAGGGAACCCTCACACACGGTTGGTGGGATTGTAAACTAGTGCAGCCATTGTGGAAAACAGTATGGAGGTTACTCAAAAAAATTAAAAACGGGTGCTATGAAATCCAGCAACTCCACTTCTGGGTATATCCAAAGAAAACAAAAACACTAATTCAAAAAGATGCATGTACCTTTATGTTTACTGCAGCATTATTAGTAATAGCCAAGATATAGAAGAAACTTAGATGCCCATCAGTAGATGAATGTATAAAGAAAAGGTGGTACATATACACAATGGAATATTATTCAGCAATAAAAAAGAATGAAGTCTTGACATTTGCATCTCCATGGATGGACCTAGAGAATATTATACTAAATGGAATATGTCAGACAAAGAAAAACAAATACCAGGATTTCATTCATACATGGAATCTTAAAAAAAGAAAACAAAACAAATGAACAAACGAAACAAAACAGAACCATACAGAAAACAAGCTGATGGTTGCCAAAGTGGAAGGGAATGGGGGGGATGGGAATAAACAAAATAGTCTTCTATAAAGGTAAACTGGTATCTTGAGTAGGGATCTTTGAATTGTGTATGACACAGGCTTCAGTTTCTACAAGCATCTTGTTTGCTTCTCTTTTTTGTGTGTGGGGAAACAAACACACTGTCACAGGATACTGCCTGATGTTTGTGGTCTGGGAAGACATTGTATCTGAAGACTTGGAAGAACAACTGCAGGATCCTTGACCCTTTTCTTTGGCTGTTTCCACCCTGCCCGGCTGCCCCTCTCACCTGCCCGGAAGGCCAGCCCCACGGTGGCTGGGGCCTGCGGCCTTGCTGTTTGACTGGTGAATCCACACTCGCCCAGGGTCTTGCCGTCATCTAGAAGCTGGTCATCCTGAGGAAAGAAGCAGGCAGGGTCTCAGGAGAGGCCCCAGGAGAATCGAGTCCCAAAGACTTCTCTAGTCAGCCACTACACTGGAAGTCAGAAAGGGTAAGAGAGATAGCCCAAAGTAGGGCCCAGGACCACCCCAGCACTTATCAAACACCGTTTCCAGGGCTATACTCAAGGCTTTCCAAATCAGAACCTCCCAGGGTAGGGTTCTGGAATGCTTTTGTCCCCACACGCCAGGTGAATCTAATTTCAAGAGCCAGGCACGTGGCTTGAATTCCAGCTCTGCCACCCTGGACAAAGTGATCTTTTTGATGTGTTTCCTTATCTGTAAGATGGAAATTACTAAAAATCCCAACTCAAAGGGCAGCCAGGATTTCAATGAGTGAAGGAGTACAACATGTGGAAGTAGCACAGATGGTAAGAAAAGTCCTTATCAGGGATGCCCCAGTAGGTATCAGAGAGGAAAGGCCTTTAGAAACCAAGGGAGTGGAGGTTCAGTTAGGAGTGAAAGGCCAGTTTGCCAGTTAGTTTCAAGGCAAAATTAGATCAGCACATTTAGGTGAGGGACCTCATGCTGCCAGGGACTTCAATCAGGGGCTGACACACCAGATTCCCCCAAACCCCATCCCATCCTTGCTGGATAATTACAGCTGGTTTGTAAGCTGGGAACGGGTGGCAGGGTGGGGGTGGACGGGGCTGCCTTCCGAACATCAGCAGCAGATTGAGGAGTAATAAAAAGGTGGTGGGTAAAAAACTGGGGGGACCTGACTCATCCTGACACTCTCCATTTTTCTTTTTGTATGAAGGAGTGTGTGCGGGCAGTGTGATTCTGATGGGCTTGCAGAGGATTAAGGGCACTGGGGATCCAATCTTGGTTCTGCCAATGACCTGGGGCAGAGTGGCCACCTCGCCGAGCCTCAGTTTCCTTAACCATAGAGTAGGGGTATCAAGGACCAGCACGCCGCGGGTGGGACCGCTATAAGTATCAGACACTACGCTGGTCCTCGGCGCTCAGCACAGGGCCTGGTGCGCGACTTTAAAGCCACCCTTAGTCAATACCTCCCGGGTAGCGAGAGCTCTTGGCGCTTCATCTCCCAGAGTCCGAACAACAGGCCCTATGCGGGGGAGTTCGCCACTGTTTACATCAACGACGCGGCCGCGGTGCGCCCACTGCCAGACTCAGGACGGCGGTTCCGGGCAGCGCCCGCCCGCGGCCCCAGCCCCGGCCCTTGCCCGGCCTCCGCCTGCCCGGAACCGGCGGGACCGCACCTTGTACAGCCGCTGCTCGTCAGGCGGCCGCTTGAGGATGCCCTCGACGATGCGCTTCAGCTCGAACACGGTGCTCGACTCCTTGGCGTCCGTGAAGATGGTGGTTTTGTGGCGCCGGATCATGAGGAAAACATCCTAGGGGCAGCGGGCCGGCATGAGCGCAGAGCCCGGGACCCCGCGCTGCCAGCCGCCCCCGCCGCCCCCGGCCCGGGCCCCGGCCCCGGCCCAGCGCCCCTCCCCCCGCGCCCGCTCACCATTGCAGCGGCTGCCTCTCCCACTCGACGCGCCGGCGCGGCCGCGCTCCGCCCCGCGTTCCCGGCGGCCCGCGCGCCTGCCCCCAGCATGCCCCGCGCCCAAGGGCCCCGCCTCGCGGCCGCCATTTTAAATGATCGGCCAGCCGTCGCGCTGCCGAACGTCCGGCCGCCATGTTGGCTCCGTGGCGCGGGACAGTGCCGATTGGCAGGGTGGCCGAGGTGGTGGGAGTTGGGTCGGGCTCGAGCGCAGGGGGGACGCTGGAGCCAATGGCGCCATCTTGGGAGTGGCAAAGGCGAGGTCCCAATGTTCAGTTAGGGGGTAGGCGCGGGCCCAGCCTTCTTTTGAGGGTATTCGGGACTAGCCTCGCGAGTGTAGGGTGCCCCGACCCTCCCGGGAGAGTGAATAAGGGGTGTGCATCGTGGTCATCGCGGGGCAAGACGTTTCGCATCTTAGTGAGCCCTGGGCTGCAATATCGAGTGGTCTGACTCTGAGGCTCCCTGGCGGCCATTTTGAGGAGGTTTTAAATCCTGGCCTTTCTAGCCACCGTGTGGAAAGACGGACATTTTTTATCTGCCCCAGCCTTGGGTGTAAAGGATTGTTTCATCCAGTTCAGAGAAGCGTTATGACTTATAAGGACCTCAGAAAGCTGGTGGTGGTGGTAGGGAGTGGGCCGGGTGAGCATCCTGGGAAGACGCAGCTGGCATGGCTGAAGTTGGCGCTCGGCTGCCGAGGAGGAGGAAAGGGAGCCCCTTGTCCCCACGGGCCTTGAGCACCTGCCCACCTCCCTGCTTAGGTGGACTTGGGCCGCAAAAGGGCCTGGACACTTGATTCCCCTAGCCGCCTTTTACGGGGCATTCCTACCGACAGCCTAGGTCTTCCTTCTTGGTGGTTAGACACTGTCCTGAGTCACCCCAAATTGCAGTTACGCTAGAGCGAGGGATAGAGGCTTTTCTCTCAACTACTCCCCGGTAGAGGGAGAGGTTCAGCTGGATCATTGCTGGCGTGTGTCAGAGAAGGCATGCCATGGCAACCCAGAAAGAGACGAGGCAATGGATGGCCCTGGATGCCCAACAGCTTTGCAGTTGTTGGGGCTGCAACTTGAGAATCCTTGAGAGTGGGCAGAATCTGCTGGTGGCTAACCCCACAGGCTCTGCGCTCAGACCAGCTGTGTCAAGTCCCTGCTCCAGCGCCGACGGTGCAGCTTTGGGCAATTAACCTCACTAAGGCCCAGTTTCCTTCTCTTCAAGATGGGAGAATAACCGTTCGTAAAATTTTTAGAGCCTCTCCAAGAGTAAGCATTCAATAAACGTTTCATAAACTGTAGCTAGTTACCTTTTGCTATCCTCTGGCTCCTCAGGAGCCCTCAAGGCAGCCCTGGCTCCTTGCTAGCACACCGACCCTTTGCTGACATCTGCTTTGGGTACATACCGAGTCAGGAGGAGGTGGACACATAGCTGGTACAGAGAGTCCTTGGCCCAGGCTGAAGGTTTCCTTGTTAAGCTCAGCATCTTTGTGTACAGAGAGTTGGAGGCTTTAGATACTGAGCTGCTGAAGAGGAAGAGGGAAGGGAGAGTGTGGTGTGGGCCAAGGTGGTTCTCAGAGGCAGCCAGCAGACCTCCCAGAATGAGGCAGGTACAGATAGAGTCCAGGGATACAGGGACAGGAGGGGCCTCTTGTCCACCCATGATGTTTGGGCTCAGCTGCAGCCTGGCCACATCTTCCCGAATCTGGGCGCTATTGCGGACCAGCATGTAGACACCTGGCTTGCTGGGGCTGGCCCAGCTGTTGGTCCAACTCTTGTTCATCTTGTTCAACTCTTGAGCCATCCTGGGGATGTGAGGGGTGGGGCAGCTCACTGCACCCCATCCTGCCTGTCCCCACCCACCCTTTAGCAGACCTCCTGAGTTCAAACCCCAGCTTATTAACTGTGAACTTGGGCAAGGACGCACCAAGCCTCCACCTGTTTTTGCATGCATGAGGTGAGAATACACAACGGGACCCCATAGGGTATTTGGGAGTATTAATGAGCTAATGCACAGTTCAGGGTTCAGGTAAGGACTGGTGTTTGATTATAGTTGTCTCTGCTGTCTGAGGTTGCCCCTCCTGGGGAAGATGGTGAGTCCTTCCCTTCAGAGGGGGAGTCTTTGTGCACTTCTCATAGTCCCATTGGTGGGTTGGTTGTAGGAGGTAACTGCAGGCATCTGTCATTCAGTGTAATGACATGTACACAGTGGGAATGGGGTGGGGGTGGGGCAATTTGAAGGGGAGAGCAAGGGCATACTGTCCATCCCCAGCCCTGGTCTCTATGGTCTTGCTGGATGTAGGTCCTCCTTCCTGGGTGCCATGACACACAGAATGGGAGTCTCAAGATGGCGGGAGAGCTGGCTGACTGGCTTCTCTGCCCAGAAAGGCCTCTTGGGCCCTTTCTGCCTCAACACTCACTGGCACAGAGGTCCTTGCACCTCTCAGGGTAGAAATCAAGAGTGAAACAGTTTTGTAGAGAGAAAGGCTTATTAAAGTGAAAGCTTGATGCACCAAGGGAACACACTGAAGGAGAATGGATGTGGCTCCCCGAGGGTGACAGCTACAGCAGTTTTATAGGCTCCTGAAGTTGGGGGCCGCTCCTTTCTTTCCCTTTCCCCTCCCCAAAGTATGTTGAGGCCTGTCCTACACTGTGCTTGTGCAGTGTACCCACATGCTACTTAATGCATCGGTTGTCTCATTAGCACCTTAAATCACCTAGGGGAGCGTTTTTTACGATGATGATAATAAGGAAAAGCTAACTGTAGGACAGTTCCTTTAACAAACGCACATATGTGACGTTAGAAACTTCCTGGGACTGCTTATCTCTCCTGAGATTATGGTTCTGTCCGCTCATTGTTGCTTATTGCCTGGGGGATGTGGCTCAAGGTTTTCCCCAGCTGCAGGCCCTGGCGAGGTGATCACCAATCACATAACGACAGAGACACTCCACAGTAAGCCTGTAGTGTCTTGGCCTGGTGGGCCTTCCCCGGCTGTCTATTTTTTTTTTTTAAACATTGATTTAATAAGTTCATTATCAGTGACCACTAGTTCTTAGTGTCTCTCTCATTTGTAGAGTGTTTTACAACTACTTTCGTGTCCATGAGGCAAGTGACATAACTCAGTGAGTTTGAGTCAGCTACCCGCGTTCAAATCTGGCTCCACTTCTTACTTGCTGTGGGCCTTAGGGCATGTCACCTAACCTCTCTGGACCTGTTTTCTCACCTGTGACATTGGGAAATGAGAATACCTCATGGGTGTTCTGAGATCAACTGAGAGCCTGCCTGAGCCTGGTACGGTGTACGTGCTCAGTGGGCAGAACAGTGATTGCCTTAGTTGTCAACTTGACTCTTCCCAACAGCCTCAATGGGGTAGGTGTTACCAGTGCAGATTACAGATGGGGAAATTAGGTCAAGTCAGTACTCCCGGGAGAGGCTAGGCCATTTGGTTGTAGTACCACCAACAGAAGCAGATAGGCAGCTAGGAAAATAACTGCCTTGGACAGGAACCCAGTGCCTGCCTTGGACAGGGTGGTCCCCTGTGCTTGGGAGTTCCCAGGATCACCCTTGCCACTTCTGGTGTTCACCTCTTGGCTGCACAGTCTCCAGCTTGTCACCTGGCAGGTCAGGTAACCATGATGAGGCCAGAGGCAGGGTATAGGGCCAGCCCACCCCTCCCCAACCTTGTTAACAGACGGGATGCAGCAGCACAGGGTGCCATGCCAGTGAGCCTGCCAAGCCAAGAAGAGCTGTGACTTGCCCAGCCCCAAAAGGCTGCCACACCAGAAATGGGCCGAGAAAAGCCGGACTGGGAGGCCACCTTATTGGGATGAGAGGAAGTAGAGAAAGCAAAGGGGGTAATCCCTCTTTCGCCATTCCCAGCTACCTCTGGAATCAAGACCACCTGGTTTCAAATCCCAGTCTACCATCTACCAGCTGCGTGACTTTGGGCCTCAGTTTTCTCATCTGATGTGGGAAAACCTAGTTCACAGAACTTCAGGGAAGAATCCCATGAGATGGTGCAGGAGAGCCCTCCGCACATTAAGAGCCTAACCAGGAGAAGCTGATTTCTTCTCTATCACTGAACCTTCCCTTCCCTTCCCAGCTCCTGCCCCTCCCAGCCCTCCCAGGTTGTGCTTCAGAAACACTGGACTCTGCATGGGGACCCATTACTCAAATCACAGCAGGGCCAAGGCCTAGGAAGCCTGGCCCTGGCTTGTTCCCATCTTAGTACCTTTGAAGGCATGCCTTGGCTGGCCTCAGGCTGAGGGAAGGATGGAAGAACTATCAGCATTACCCAGCAGGGGCCACCTGGGTCCCACCGCGGATGTACCCATAGCCTTTTACAGGCTGGCCTGCCATCACCATACCCTGTTCTGGACTTTCTAGTCCCTGATGACCCTCCAGGAGCAGCCAAGCTCTACCCCAGAAGGATGGCCCTCAGCCTGGGGGAGAAAGCATCCTGGAGCTCCCCGCTGCCCAGCCTGGCCTGCAGCAACTCGGCATCGACCACCTGATGCAGATACTTCCTTCTCTGGGAGAAAAGGGAGGGAGACAAAGCTTAAGCCTGTGTGGTGACAGCTGCACTCGGGCCTGCCCTGCCGATTGTGCCTTCAGTGATGGCCTTCCTGTTCCCCCTTCGCCCACTGCTACTGTCAACTCCAAAGATAAGGCTTTGGATTGTCTGGGGTTTTTTCCGTTTCTTGTTCCTTCTGCAGTTCTAGAAACTGAACTATATCTACAGGGATAGGTGATCCTTGGCCTGGGGATGAGATGGCGAGTCCTAGTCACATGAAGGTGGTAGGGAGCTGTAAAGGGTCTAGGCTGGTCTCCAGATATAAGTATGGGGGATCCTGGGCCTTGGGGTTCTGGCCAGGGCTCACCCTGGGCATGGATGGGGTAACGATAGAAACCAGGACAGCAGAAGCTCCTGCCAGGCCTGCCTGGGGGCTCCTGGCCCTTCTTGGGCAGAGGGCATTATGTCAGGTGGCCCAGAGTCCTGAGCCTGGTGGAGAGGCCCCCTCTTCCCCCACCCAGGCACACTCCGTTGTGGTGGGGCAAAATCTAGATTTGCTTCCTATTGCTGTGTAACCAATGACTACAAACATAGCAGCTTGAAACAACACAAATTTATTAAATCACAGCTCTGTGGACCAGAATTCTGGGTGGGCTCAGCTGGGTTCTCTGCCTAAGGTCTCACCAGGCCAAAATCAGGAGCCAGGCTCTCACCTGGAGGCTAGAGGAAGAATTCAGTTCCTTGAGGTTGTAACATGTTTCCCTTTTCCTGAAGGCCGTCAGCCAGGGCTGCCTCAACTCCTGGTGGCTGCTTGTAGTTCCATGCCATGTGATCCTGCCCCTTCCCCACCATCTTCAAAGCTAGCGATGGAGAACCATCTCCTTGGTGCTGAATCCTTCTGCACTCGAATCTCCTTGTCTTCCTCCAGAAAGACACAGGCCGGAGAAGACACTAGCTTGCTTGTCTGTCTCTGGGTGTCAGGCCCAGCCCTGGCTGCAGCTGAGGAGGGTAAGTGAACAGGAAGGCAGAAATGTGAGACACCGACACACAGGAGGATTCTAGAGGGGGGATGGCAGCTTGGTTTTGATGAGCCCCAAGGAGGAAGCAGGGGGAGGACAGATGGACCAGTGGATGACCCCCTAGCTTTATCAGGCTTCTGAGCCTCAAGTCAAAAGTGGGATGTACAGGTCCCCAGACAGTCCAGGTAGCTAAGGGACCCCAGTGTCTGATTCCAGGTCAGTGTCACCACATCAGAAGCTGAGGCAAGCCTGAATCCAGGCGCTGTAAATGGCCACATTGGTATAGACGCCTGGACGGTTGGGCAAGGCACATCCCTTGCCCCAGCTCACCACGCCCACCAGGACCCAGCGCCCAGACTCGAAGCAGGTCAGGGGTCCCCCGGAGTCACCCTGAAGGAGAAAAGTGAGCTTAGGAGCCAGCTCTCTGGAGACTACAGTGGTTCTAGGGCTCCAGTCCCCTAGGTGGTGCATCTGGGTTGGGGGCCAGGACGCTTAGCCTGGAGTTGGTAGTACCTCCTGGGTCCCAAGTCCTGGGGAAGGTAAGGTGCTAGGCACAGGAGCTTGACTCCAGAGGTTCCAGGCACCTTCACGCACCTGGCAGGCATCCTTGTGGCCCTGAACATAGCCGGCGCACAGGTTCCCTGGTAGCACTATGTGCTCTGCAAGGGGCACATTGGTGCCAACATGGTAGAGACGGTCACAGGTGTGTGCATCCAACAATGGCACCTTTATTCCCTGTAGAGGTCGCCACTCTGGAAGTGGCACTGAGGGAAGAAAGGGGACTTATGAGAGAGAGATGAGAAAGGGTGTGGAGGTAAGCAGGGGTGGGTGGGAGAAGCCACACCTGAGAATCTGACCTGCTGGGACTGGGAGGAGGCTTGGGTGCCTGGAGGCCGCACCAGATAGAGGCAGCGGGGGATTCCCCGGTTGGAGGGAGGTATAGGGGAACTCCGGGGCCTCCCCCCATGTCCCCGTGCCCCACCCTCTGCCTCACCTCCAGGGTGGAGGCTGCCCCAGCCAGTGACCCAGCACGGTGTACCGGGTGGCGGGTGGGCCCCGGGCTCTGGCAGGCAGACAGGCTGGACTCGGGCGCTTAGGAGCACCGAGCGGCGCAGCTTCAGCAGCGCCAGGTCGCCGCGGACCCCGTCCTTGAAGTAGTTCGGCGGCAGCAGCACCTTCCGCACAGGCACCGAGAGAGCGTGGGGCGAGGCAGCACCCAGGCGCAGCGCCCCGAGGCGCACGCGGTACTCGGTCGGCAGCGCTCCACTGCGCCAAAGGAGCGGAGCTACTCTCAGCAGGCCCTCCTACACCCCCAGCAGGACCCCAGTCCCCGCTGTCCCACTGGAGCCTGCACCGTCCTCGTGCTTCCGCCAGGTGGTGCCCCACGTTCCCTGGACCTTGCTCCCCCAACACCATCGTGTTCCCCTTGCCCGAGCCTGGTGGCTTGCCCGCAGACCTCGGGAAGCAGTGCGCCGCCGTCAGCACCCACTGGGGGGCGATGAGCGAGCCCCCGCACACGTGCGCCCCGCGGTGCTGGATGCTCGCCTGCCACGGCCACTCTCCGGCCCGGGCGTCCTTGCCCCCCACGATCCGACTGGACACACGAGGCTGCCCGCAGTCTGCGAGAGGACAAGGGGGACTGCAAGGGTGGGCAGAGAACTGGGGTCCTGGGAAGCAGGTGGGGGTGGGAGACGAAGGGCCAAGGAGACAAAGGACCTAGGTCAGAGTTGGGGATGGGGGATGGGGTCCCTGAGGCTGCCTAACCTGCAGACTCCTGTGTTCCAGCAGCTCCTAGAAAAGGAAGCAGGGAAGGGATTGTATTATGGATTTGGTATTAGATAACAGGTTGAAGAGGAGGGAGGTAAGAGATTAGGAAAGAGGGTGGAACATATTTGTAACAGTGACCTGGTGCCAGGCTTTTGTGCCAAGGGTTACCTGATTTAACCCTTCCCAGAGCAATGTGAAGCGGGGACTTATACCCATTACACAGATGCGCACATCCGGGTTTGGAGAGCCTAAGGTCAGTGACAGAAAAAACTTGAACCCTTGAAGCCAAGATTAGGATGCCGTGGAGCGCTCTAGGGGAACCAGGCCAGAGATGGGTGAGATGAGCCATCTGGTAGTCAGCACCCACAGTGCCTGCCCCCCACCCCACTCACCCAGCAGAAGTAGGAGCAGGACCTGTAGGCAGGAAGCCCCCGTCATTCTGTTTTCAAGACTGGGCCAGTTAAGGGTGGCACTGCCCAGGGCTTGGAATCTGGTGGAGTCTGCAGAGAGAGGAGGGGAAGGTCCTAGCCCAGGGCATTAGCCCCCAGAGGCCCTTCTGTCTTCCCTCAGCCCCTAGTTGGTCCCAGACATAGCCCCATGGGCCGGGCTGTATCTGCTTCCCTCTGCCCAGGCCGTAGGGACCACCTCTGCCCCCATCCGCTGTGAGATTTGGGCACCCTAGGCCTCCAGGCAAGCCCTGGATCCCCGTCCCTTCCCTACCCTCTGTTTCCTTGCCTGACAGTTTCCCCAGCCCTCCCTGGCAGCCCCGGACCCTGTTCTCACCCTCACAGCCTGGTGCCCTTCCGGCTGACTGGGCTGGGGGAGGACATGGGGGCTTAAAGGGCCAGGAGGGGGCGGGGGCCTGGACAGGAGGTAATTAAGGAGGCCAGGGCGGGGCTTCAGCTTCACCTGTCCTGTCTCAGACAAAGATGCTTTGAGCAGTGCTTTTGAGGTAACAGGAAAGCGACACCTGTATTTCTCAAAAGAAGTCTGGTTTAGGCCAAGGTGCTGAGAACTGGTGGCAGGAGCCTGGGCCCAGCTAAGTGGTGGAGGAGGGGCAGGGAGGGGAGCCTGTGGTCAGGCCAGGAAGCTCCAGAGAGGATCCTTGGCTGCTCACTGGCTTCTTGCAGTACCGGTGTCTGGGGGCATCTGAGCACTATTGTTCTGTGTAGAAATTCCGGCTTGGCCGGCCCCACACAGAGCCCAGACTCCAGGCCTGGCCAAGTGCTCGCTGGACTTGGGCCCTTGTGAGCTCGGTGATACCGGCAATCCTGTCACCTCATGAAGCATCAGTTTCTTTTAAAGACAAGGAGGAAGGGAAGTTCCAGTCTCACAGGGCTGAGGGTCAGCGGGTTGCCACCCCCAGCCCACAAATTCACTTCTTCAAGCAGTGCGCAGTGGAGAGTACCCAATGCCAGCTGAGCAGGCTTCCTCCGCAGGTGTGACCTTTAGGAAGGCGCAGGCTGACCTGCCATGGCCAGCGCCCATGAGGGAGTCTTTTCTGCCCACGATAAGCGGATAGATGATCGCGTGGCCATATGGGCCAGAGATAGACATAGGGACATAGGGATACACGGCTGAGCTGCAGGAGAAAGGTCCACCTGCACGCCATCTCCAACCAGGGAGCATGAAGGCAAGGGATTCCCTGGAAAACCACGCGAGTGGTCGTGCCGTCCAGGGAGAAGGGGATGCTGGGGGCCCTCTCCACCTGGGACCCATCAGTTACATGTGAGCAGTGATGAGTTCTCGAAACCTGGGGCAAAAGAGATGAAAAGATGAGGCACGTTTTGCACTCTGGCCCAGGTGCCCTGCATAGGGAAGCATGCCTCCTGGGCCTGTTACCTGGAAACAGCAGGTCCTCATCCTGCAACTCTGTGAAGAGGCGAGAAGATGAGCTCTCCTCAGTCTCCATGCGCCCCATCCTACCCCTGTCACCCTTAGGTCGGCCGGCAGTTCTGGCCTGAGCTCACCCTGCATCTGTTGTTCCACTTGCACCAGCAGCAGCACCCCCACCTGAGCACCCATGGCCTCCTCTCCAGCGCCCCCTCTGCTTCCGCCTGCTCCAGGGCCCTGGCAAGGGAGCTCCCTGGGAGAGAGGGAGGGTTAGGGAACCCTGGCCACCACCACCTCCCAGCTCGACCTCTCTGGGTCCAAGGGCTTGTGGGAATATTGGACCTCACAGTACCCCAGCTTTGAGCTTCTCTTGGGGCTGGGTTCCCCAACCACACCCCTTGATATGGCCCAGGAACCAGTGCACCCAACAGTCCCTTTCTTGTCTGCAACCCTGGGACCCTGGCTGCCCCTCGCTGCACCCGCTTCTACCTACTTCTCCTTCCAGGAAGGACAGAGAACCTGGCCCCCAGGCAGGACTCCCTGAAAGCACGCTATGTCCTCACTGAGTACAATGTTGACAGTCTCATCAAAAGTGATATTCCCATGGTGCTTAATTTTTTTTTTTTTTTGCTTCTTTCCATCTCTTGGTGATTTTTTGAGGGCTTGGATGATCAGGGCAGAGGCAGAAGGCACCACCTCAGCCTGGGCCTGTCTGTTCTGAGTGGTCAGTTTCACTGTGATCCTCAACCCTTCTAATCACCAGTTGCTTTAGCGATGTCATCACCAGCCTTTTTTGGAGACAGAACCAGGGGGCTGGTCTTGGGGACCAGGGCAAATGTGGCACCAACTTTCCCAACAGTGCACCTCAGGTATATGACTTATCTATCCCCTTGGGGTTGAACTTCGGCTGCATGGTGGTGGCAGCTGGTGTGGAATGAACCTGAATTCAGGATGACCAAAGAATGTTGCATCTTGCCCTCTTCCGAGCCGAAAGCTAGAGCAAAAATTCAAAAAGGGCAGATTCCATGAAAGAAAATTGTAAAGACATGGAGAGATCAAAAGATAGGTCCTACATTGATAATTATTTAAGCTGAGTGACAGACGTAGGACTTTTTAAAAAAATGCTCTTCAGCATGTGTATATATTTTTTAATTTCCATAATAAAAAGTGTTTTGTAAAATAAAGGCTTGAGAAAAAAACACAGACCAGGCCAGGCTCTAGAATCCCCATCAACAGGCTTGATGTTGATTCCATATACTCCAGGTATTATTCTACAGCTGTATAGACTGTCCTAGATTGTGTAAGTCTGACAATAAAGAAGTAGCTTCTCTGTCACGTCCTGCGTGGCAAGGGCAAGTGGGACACGAGAGGGGCGACGCAGATTAAGGAAAAACAAGAGACAGAAGAAAGATAAGAGCGAGACCAAGGGACTCAGCCAAAGACGACTGAGCCCAAGGGACTCAGCCAAGGAAGACTGAGCCCCGAATCGGGTCAGCGCATAGCTTTTATTGAGAATTATCAAGGATGCAAACTGCAACAAATCATTAACGGTGGTTTGTAGTTCTCAGGATTTACACAGTCCTCTACTTCCCTGTAAGTGCTCTTTCCAGGGTGTACTGTGACTTACTCTTCCGTTAAAGGATTACCTTGTCTTTATTATGATAATTGCTATGAAACCCAGACTCGGTTTCTGTAAGTCACCTAAAGAATGTTTACTAAAGCTATCTTGACTATCTAGAAAGCATCCTAAATTCTAGCAGTTAAACACAATCATAAAACTCACAGTATACTTGAGCTATACCAAAAGACTAGGAGTGGCTGTGTTTAAGGTAAAAGCATCTAAAATCTATTCGTTTGTAAATAACAATGCCTAGCAACCAAAAGGGTTTCACACCTCTTATCCTACAGAGGGCTGCATCCGTTTCTCAGTCAAAGCTTCAGTATCTGTTGCTGCAACAAGGCACTGGGCAAAGGAATTTACACAAGGCTGATTAACAATTCCATGGTCAGCGGATGTCTTAGAGTTGCCTCTTACCCGGAACTCTCATGGCCTGAAGACTTAATCTTTCAGGAGACTATTCACAGTAGGGCCCTTAGGCAAATGCATCAGCTTCTCACAGGCCTTAGTTTTCTGGCCTGAGTTTGTCAGAGGCCTGTGCCTCAGTTTCCAAGGGGCTTGAGTCCCCAGTATCTCAGTTCAGGGGTTCCCCACGGAACTACCACCTGGCTTGGGTTGTCTCCCCTCTTTTAGGAGATCTTACCCGTCCTTGGCTGCGTAGTTAGCTCATTGGGGTACCACAGGAACATGTCACAAGTGTAGTGAATATATTGTCTCCTATAGAAGAAAAGGCACATGGGTTCACAGAGGCAGGAGATATTACATGACCAACCATAAGGCAGCACCCCTAATATCCAGTGCTGAGCAGGGCAATGTGGCCTTGTCAGACACTGGGTTGCTATCAGCTTCCCACACTTCTCCACTCTGTATATTCCTAATGTAACACCAGCAGAAACAGGGAACATACTAAATGGGAAAAGCATTTCTTGAGTCAAATGCTTTGCTGGGTGTCCTAGTCCATTTGGGCTGCTATAACAAAATACAACAAAGTGGGTAGCTTATCAACCACACATGTGTATTTTTCACAGTTCCTGGGCTGGAAGGTGCCAGCAGACTCAGTGTCTGGTGACTACGACCCTCTTCCTGGTTCAAAGCTGTGTCCTCACATGGCAGAAGGGGAGAGGAGGCGCTTTGAGGGGTCTCTTTTATAAGGGCTGTAATCCCATTTTTGGAGGGTTCTGCTCTCATGACCTAATCACCTCCCAGAGGCCTCACCTCTGAACATCATCATTCTTAGGGTTAGGATTTCAACATATAAATGGGTGGGGGGCACAAACATTCAGATCATGGCACTTGGACTGTGAATATTTTACCTCTCAGTGTTACACTCAGCAGCTGACCTGAACCTGTGAGCACCAAAAGGTTTATTGAATGGGTCTGCGTTCTAAGCACACTCATTGATGATGATGTTAAGGACTGTTGTGATGTCTTTAAATCAGACTTACTGTGAAATGCACTGGCTCTTTCATAATTCTGATAATCTAGGAGTTCTCAAACATAATCTCAAGCATGTAGGATGTGCCTTTATCCCTGTAATGTATCAGTGAATCATAAAAAATGTTTTTGCAGTCACAAAAATCGATAATACTATTAATGGAATCAGTTTACTATTTTTTTTTTTTTTGAGGGCAGTATCACTGGCCCTCATATGTGGGATCCAAACCAGGGCCGCTGGCATCCCAAGCCAGCGCTTAACCACTGCGCCACTCGGTCGGCCCAGTTTACTATTTTTTTTACAAGTATTCCAGCAAGTATTATATATTCCAATAATGTCAAGTAAGTTAAGAAATTTAATTTTTTTTGTAATTTATTTCTAAATGTCTTTTCATTTTGATTTAAAAAATATATTGGTGGGGCTGGCCAAGTGGTGCGTTTGTTAGGAGCTGGCTTGGGACACCAGCTCTGAGAAGCAGGACCCCGGTTCGGATCCCACATATGAGGGCCAGTGACACTGCCCTCTACAGCTAAGATGGTGAACAACAGCTCCACCTGGAGTTGGGCTGCTGTGAGTCCCAGGGACAGCATAGCTGCAGCCCCTGCTGCAGTGGGCTGCCATAGGCTACAGTGAGTGGCCAGCAGCCAGCGTGAGCGGCAGGCAGCTGGTGTGAGCTGCCAAGAGCCGCTGTGAGCCAATCTGCCTCACCCGAGAAGAGCGCAATTATAATACCAACATGGGCCAGTGAAGCAATGTCTTCCACAACTAGACTGAAGAACAAAAGGACAGCAACTTGTCTGTTCCCCTTCCCTGATCCCCCAATGCTGTTTTTCTCCCCCAATTCCCCAATAAAATCTTTTTAAAAAATGGTGAAGAAATTGTAAACAATATGGAAGTGGCTGTGGACTATCACATACCAGATAATCTCATATAAAATAGAATCTGAAGGGCCGGCCCAGTGGCTCAGTTGGTTAAGAGCTCGCTCAAGAATGCAAGCTGAGCTCTGAGCAATAGAAGTTAGATGCCAGCCCAAGCTGAGCTGCCGCTGAGCTGCCAACAGGTGGCAGGATGGCTCAGCTAAAAACAAAGAAACAAAAAAAAATCCAAGGCTAACCCAATGAAATATAGGACTATTTTACACAGATAAAAGTTACAAGCCACTGAAAAGATGTAAGCAGCACAAGCCTTTAAGCCCCCATCAACAGAGTTTTGAAATACATAAAGCAAAAAAAAAAAAAAATGGTCTAAATACTAGAGTAATGAATAAATTCAAAACTTTTCCTCAGAAATCAAGGTATTAGGTAGAGAGAAAAAGCAATAACACCTGAGTATTCACTGAACATGATTTTGGCTTAAGCATTGGAAGCTGCTGAGACCCTCTGTGCCCCTCAGGGGTAATGAGCCCCTTGGAAGGGGAGCTGCCTGGAGGTTAGGTCGATGCGGGGGAGGGGCATCGGAAGGATGGATACTTTTCTTTTGAGGAGTGGAAAAAACTCAGCAATCAGGAGAAGTCTCCCACATCCCTTTCTGACCCACACAACCTCTGTAAAGCCCCTGGCCCAGAGAGCCAGGGTCACAGCTGCAGGCCAGGGCAGGAGCAATGGACATCAAGGTGTCTGCTATTTATGGCCGGAGCTGGATATCAATGGGGTGTCATCTCTCAGGTTGAGAATCCTGCTTCTCCTCCAGCTGCCCCACCTCCTTGAATAATGGGTCCCCTCTCAGGACCAGGCACCGTGGCCACACCTTAGGCCCTTGAGAGCCCCAGCTTGAAAATGAATGGTTGAGGGGGAAGAGTGGCACATATACCCCAGGGTCTAAGGTTATGCTTTGCCACCCCTCACCCCCTCCCAGAGGTGCTGGGCACTGCACAGGGTGCCAAGTAGATTTATCTGGCTTTGCCACCTCTAGGGCTTTAGGCAAATCATTCAACCATCAGAATCTTGGATCCTCTGCTGTAAGATAGGGATCATAATAGCTCCTGGGAAATCAGGCAAGAGGTATATGGCGTGGTTGGCAGAGTGCTAGCACACAGTAAGCACCCCATAGGTGGTGGGGAAGTTTGGTGCTATGATGCCAGGACCAGGGCAGGGGAGGCAAGGTCTTGCCAAAGATGTGGAAGAGGCCAGGGTCCCTGTTCCTAGGAGTGATGTGAAGGCCCAAAGCCTGAGGACTTGGAGTGGAGGTGTCAGCCCCACCCAACGGTAAATTCAGAAACTTGGGCTGGAGCTGCTATCACCTGCCCCAACCTGAGGTGTGTCTGAGGACTCTGATCCCAAGAACCATTCCGGAAGTGGCTGCCAGAAGGCACCATGGAGCTGGCCCTAACCGCTGTCCTGTTCTCTGTCCTCCTGAATACTCTTCAGGGAAGCCCCTCAGCTCTCCCATTCAACCTCTCCCTAACAAATGCCAAAGGGATAAACCTGGACTCAGGTAGGACAAACATCAGGGATGGGGAGAGAGGTATTGCAGGAGAGAGAGCCTGGGTTTGGGAGGGCAGACAATCCCAGTGTAATCCCATCCTCGCCCCTGATAGCCTTGTACATGGGCAGGCCCTCTAAGGAGCCCAGACGCTGGGGGCCAGCTTCCGCTCCCCCAGATTCAGCGCCTTCACAGCTTCCGCCAAAACCCCATTGCCAGGCACTTTTTGTGTTACATTCACTGCCTTGCGTTCAGACCTTTCCCAGGAGCCCCAGCCAGCTGCTCCCACATTTCCTCTCTCCAGGAAGCTTGACTGAGCAATCCAGGCCCCCAGCTCCCACCTCCCCCAACTCGGCTGCTATGCACCTCCCCCAGGGTCCTAACCCTCCCAAGAGGAAAAGGTCCTGCATCACAGGGGACAATATATATGCGGCCAGTCCACCAGGGGCAGATATAAATGAGGGCGGGTCTGCAGGGTGAGGGGAAGAGCACAGAGTGGACTATAACCCAGCCCACTGCCTCACCCCGCAGTGTGTGGACGCCCACATGTAACAGGCCGCATCGTGTCCGGCCAAGATGCCCGGCCGGGCCAGTGGCCATGGCAAGTCAGCCTGAGGGAGAATGGAGTGCATGTGTGTGGGGGCTCGCTGATCACTGAGGACTGGGTGCTGACTGCAGCCCACTGCTTGGACCGGTGAGGATCTGCAGGGAGCGTGAGTCACAGCCAGCTGGGACCAGCCTTTCACCCCTCCCCAACACCCTCCTTTCCCCACCTGAACAGGAGCCTTCCACCCACTTGGGCAGGAGACAGGCTGGGGATGTGTCTTCCTAAGGTCTCGCTTATGCACTTGGGATGCCCCTAACTTGGGTTGGACACCGGGGAGAGAGTAGAGGAAGAAACAGACCCGGCGCCAGCTTTCCCATTGTTCACCTCCCAAGAAATCATCTATTGCCCAGAAACCAAAAGCTCCCACAGGATGTCCTTTGAGACCCCCAAGGTCCCAAGCTGGGCAAACTGGGCTTCACCTCCCGCCAGAACTGGGCACCATGAAAAGTTGCATGTGGATCAAACAGAATGTTAGTCATTGCTGGCATGTGCTCATCTCGCACAAACATCCCTTTGTAATGTGTTAAAACCCTTGAATCAAGATTGTTTTAGCCCCTGCCCATGGGACCTGGGCACAGCCTCATAACCCCCTTGATTTCTGGCCCCAGGAACCAGCCTTCGTCTGCCTACTTCGTCCTGCTGGGCTCCATCTCCTCCTACCCCGAGGCTGGCAAGCCCCAGAAGCTCCACGCCGTGGCCCAGTTCATCACCCACCCAGGCTTCATGGAGAACCCCGTCAGCAGGGACATCGCCCTAGTGAAGCTGGCTTCCCCTGTCAACTTCGATGACCTCATCCTTCCAGTCTGCCTCCCCAAACCCGGAGACCCGCTGAATCACAATATGTGGTGCTGGGTCACTGGCTGGGGTAACATCGGCCCAAATATATGTAAGGATGTCCAGAGCAGGTGGTGGGGCAGGATGGGAGGGGGTGTGACTCACTCGACGCTTGTCCTGACACCCTCTCTAGGGTCAGCTGTACCTGTCACTACCCTCACTCAGGCTGGGCATGAAGCCCGCATACACTGGCATCGCCCCAGCAGGGGAGACACTGAAATACTGCCATGCTAACGCAGGATCAGCCCACCACCCCAGATCCCACCTTGGGTTTCCAATCCATCCTCCCAGGATCCAATAACCTAAGGATTAATGGTGGGCCCTGCAGAAGGCTCTAGAATGCTGGCCCAACCTGGGTCCAGACCACTCTGAAGGGCTAGTACCTGTGCCATCTACGCATTTACAGAATTCACCCATCACTCCTGCCCACACAGGTCTGGGTCAGGGCCTAACTGCCTGGCCTCATTCTGGCTGGGTGACCCCCACCAGCCTTGCCAGGTCATGGTTTCCTTCTCTGGCAAGTGGAGATCTCAAAAGGTCAGTGTGAGGGTTACTTAGAATGATGCATTTCAGGCACTTCCAGCAGGGCCAGGCAAGAGTGAATTCTCAATATTTATCAGCAACTATCATTGTTGTTATCTTCATCGTCGTCATCGTCATCATCATCATTATGGTTTGTGATATCGCCTCATATTAGTGTTTTGGGGCTGCCATAACAAACCATCAAAAACTGGCCTACAACAAGAGGGATTCATTCTCTCCCAGTTCTGGAGGCCAGAAATCTGAAATCAAGGGGTCGTAGGGCCTCCATTTTTCCAGAGGCTCTAGGGCAAACTCTTCTCTGCTCCTTCCCACTTCCCGTGGCTCCTCAGGTGGTGGCTGCATCCCTCCGCTCTCTGCCTCGGTCTTCATGTGGCCATCTCCCTGTGTGTCACTCTGTCGTCTCCTTTACTGTCTGTTATAAGGACACTCTCACCCTAATCCAGTCCAACCTCATTCTAACTAATTGCACCTACAAAGCTCCTATTTCAAAATAAGTTCACATTCTGAGATTCCAGGTGGACATGAAGTTTTGAGGGGGCACTATTCAACCCCTTTTTGACCTGACCCTTAGAAAGCCAAGAGAGTAGGGTCATTTGGTGGAAGAGACTTGACCATAGTCCATGGCTAGACCCAGACCCTGAAACCAGGTCTCAGCTCTTACGCAGCCCCCCACTGTGTCTGTCCCCGCTCCTTGCACTGGGAGGGAGGCCGAGGCTGATGGGCCCACCACACCTCTTCACATTCCGCCTTGGAGAAAAAGAGAACAGGCCTTCCTGGCATTTTGAATTTTATTTTTATTTTTATTTTTTTTGAGGGCAGTGTCACCGGCCCTCACATGTGGGACCCGAACCGGGGCCGCTGACCTCCCAAGCCAACGCTTAACCACCGAGCCACTCAGCCAACCCGCATTTTGAATTTTAAACATAGGCTCATTTTGCCACCCTGGTGTCGTGTGTTCATTGGGGTTTGCACTCAGGACCTGTTCCTTGAAGAGCAGAGGAGCAACATGCAAAAGTGATTTCTTGTCATCAGTCCATCAAAGTGTGGGCAAGCCAGCCAGAGCCAGACCCTCTGAACTCTGCTTTCTTCTCTCCACCCCAGATCTCCCTCCACCCTTCACCCTGCAAGAGCTAATGCTACCCCTCATCGACACCCAGACCTGCAACGCCCTCTACCATGAGAATTCTGGCATCCCCAGCTATGAGCCCATCATCCTGGAGGACATGCTGTGTGCTGGCTTCGAGGATGGCCAGAAGGACTCCTGCAGGGTGAGCAAGCAACTCCGGTAGGGACCCCAAGGCAGACAAGGACAACATTTTTTTAAATACAAGGGTCAATTCAAAAAGAAAAAGAATGTTTCTGAACCCTGTTTCCCTCTCAATTATCATATAAATATTGTCAAAACATTACCTCCTGCAAATGTGCTTGAGCAAACTGGGACATATCCCTCTTCCTAAAGCTTTCCCCCTGGGGCCGGAAGTTTTTTTTTTTTCTTTCCAAAAAATAACACTTGGAATCTTTGAACACATTTTCCTAAGGAGCAGGTGACTTCTGAGCTGGAGTGTTCTTGTCTTTCCTTGTCTGCTCTTATAGACAAAACTTTTTTTAGTTCCCCTTGCCTCTTAGTATTGTTTTATCTCAGTCAAAAAGAAGATTTGTTTTTATCAAAAATGAAGCGAACAGCACTATTAGCAACACAGATGTGCTCCTTGGAGTCCCTACTCTGAAAAACAGCTTTATTCGGAGACTAGAGTATTCCCATTGCACTGCTTGTCCCACCTGCCAGGTATTTCATCCCTAATTCCCAGACCAGCCAACTCTGCTCCCCTCCAGAAATATCCAAGCCCTCTAGATGACCTGTCCACTAGACCTGGTCAGCAGTGCTGAAGGGAGGTTGGCGGGACTGAGGGGAGCCCTGTGAACCTCAATTTTCCCCCTGGGTAAGGAGGGCAGCTGGCCCTACACTTCTGGGTTTCTCTTTTCTCCCTAGGGTGACTCCGGAGGCCCCCTGGTTTGTGAGATTGATGGTGTCTGGATCCAGGCAGGGATAGTGAGCTGGGGGATCGGCTGTGCCCTTCCCAAGAAGCCAGGCGTTTACACTAACGTCAGCGTCTACACCACATGGATTCTCAGCACAATCCAGAGCTCAGCCCCAGATGACAGAAGCTTCTCTCCAAGCCTTGCTGGGATCTTTTTCTCTGCCTTATTGTTGTCTCTGGGACCACTAGGGGCACCGCTGTCTCCCTGGGGCTTGCTTAACCAGTTCTGACACCTCAGCTCCCATATTTCAAACTCATGTTCTCTCTTTGCTCCCTGCCAGGAATGCAGTAAGCAGCTTCTCACAGGAACCCTTCCCCTGAAAGCTGCCTTCCACTATCCATTGAATCCTTTGTCCTCCAGGGATCTTCTCTGGCCCCTCTCCTTCAGGCAGCCCCCCACTCTAATACCCCAACATCTCTCCTTCTTCAGATGGCTCATGTGTCTCCCATAGGCCCTAAGCTGCCCTTTCACACGTCCTGCTAACCTGTGGTCCCCCCGTCAGGGACCGAGCTTAGTGTACCTCACTTCTCACTCACCATCCAAGGCTGAGTCCTGCATGCTCCCAGGCTCAGAGATTCCTCTGGGGGTTTCTGGGACTCTTGGAACTGGGATTTGCAGTCCCCTGTGCTGGGCTGGTCCCGTTGCGGGCATGTCTGTGTGAAAGGCAATAAAGATGAGCTGCCAGAGGGCCATCCCTCCTGTGGGTGTCCTTCCTAGACCTCGGGAGCTGGAAGGGCGTATGTAATAGGATCTCCCAGCAGCCCTTCGAGGCATACATTACTATTATCTCCATACGAGGGCTGCAAGATCCAGGGCTTACCTGAGCTTACTGTCCCCAGGGGACCTGTCTTTAGACTCAATAGGTGGCAGACCAACACATCTGGGGGATTCTGGGGTCATAGCAGGGCTGGAGGTCAACCCCAGGGTCATGGGAAGGCCTGGGGGTTAACCTCAGGGTCATGGGCAGGGCTGGGGGTGAATCCACATCACGTTGGGCATGAACAGCAAACGCTCAGGCCAGGCTGAGCTTGCACTCCTTCGGTCTCCCTTTTTCTCCAACCTGTCTCTCCAGGGGAACTTGGGAACTGGTTGGAGATATGTCAGCTGGCAGCTGGAGGAGGGAGTACAGGGATAAAACTTCAGGCAAAGGTGAGGCGGGTGTGTGAATGGGGGACCCTGTGGACCACTCACTGCACAGGGCAGAAGAAACAGGAGGAGGGGGAAGCAGGTTGAAACCCTTTGGGTGGGATCTTTAGCCTCTGTCCCACGACATCCCCAAACCCTCGCCCTAAGCCTGGCTCTCCCACTCATGGCTGAGTCAAGTGGTCACACTCTTCAGTAGCCCTCACCCCCCACACACTGGCAGCATGGTAAGGACCCTCCACCCTCTGCAGCCCCAGGCAGTCCAGACTGGCTCCCCTGCCTGAAGGGACCCCCAGAAGCCAATGCTGGGTAACTCATCTCTGTGAATTCCATGATATCTCTGGTGGCATTTCAAGATACCCAGAGGGTCACCAAGCGGGCACAGCCCTCCCGGAACCCCCACATCTCCCCATATGGAGAGTCACTAGTCACAGGGACATTGGCATGGGCAACCTAGCCGTGTCTCTCACATTTGCGTGATTTGCATCCACTCAGTACCAGAGGCAAGAACGTTTATGAAAGACAGTTACAACTTGCAAGATTTAATCTGGAGGATGGTCATGAGACAGGCTGGAGCCTGCCACCAGGGGGCAGCCTGGGCAGGCAGGGACTAGCCCAGCTGCCAGCTCAGGAGGGGACAAGACTCAACGCCATCTTTTCCCAAAGCAAGTCTTATAAGGGGTCTTCCCTTCCTGGCTCAGCCCGAGGGTACTGGCCCCTAATGGGCACTCAGTGAGGACAGTGTGCTTTCAGGGAGTCCTTCCTGGAAGGAGAAGTGGGTAGAAACGGGTGCAGCAAGGGGTAGCCAGGGTCCCAGGGTTGCAGACAAGAAAGGGACTGTTGGGTGCACTGGTTCCTGGGCCATATCAAGGGGTGTGGTTGGGGACCCAGCCCCAAGAGAAGCTCAAAGCTGGGGTGCTCTCAGGTCCGATGTTCCCACAAGCTCTTGGACCCAGAGAGATCAAGCTGGGAGGTGGCGACCAGGATTCCAGTAGCCTCCTCTCCCCCAGGGGGCGCCCTTGCCGCGCCCTGGAGCAGGCGGAAGCCGAGGGGGCGCCAAGCCGCTGGAGAGGAGGCCATGGGTGCTCTGGTGGGGGTGCTGCTGCTGGTGCAGCTGTTGGTGCGACTCGAAATACAGATGCAGGGTGAGCTCAGGCCAGAACTGCCGGCCGACCTAGGGGTGACAGGGGTAGGATGGGGCGCATGGAGAGCGAGGAGAACTTACCTTCTCGCCTCCCCACAGAGTTGCAGGATGAGGACCTGCTGTTTCCAGGTAACAGGCCCAGGAGGCGCACTTCCCTATGCAGGGCACCTGGGCCGGAGTGCAAAAGGTGCCTCATCTTTTCATCTCTTTTGTCCCAGGTTTCGAGAACTCATCATTGCTCACATGTAACTGATGGGCCCCGGGGGGCGGGGCGGAGGGGCGGGAGCCTACTGACCAGGTGGGGTGGGCCCCCAGGGTCCCTTTCTCCCTGGATGGTACGACCCCGGGACTTGCGTGGTTTCCTGCAGACTCCCTTCCTTCGTGCTCCCTAGTAGGAGGTGGCAGTCAGGTGAGCCTTTATCTGTAGCTGAATCACGTGTCCATCTGTCCATCCCAGGGCCATGTGGCCAACAGGCCATCCCCACGCGTGTGGTGGGTGGAAAGGACGCGGAGCGTGGGCGCTGGCCGTGGCAGGGCAGCCTGCGCCTATGGGGTTTCCACACCTGTGGAGCGAGCCTGCTCAACCGGCGCTGGGTGCTCTCCGCGGCACACTGCTTCGAAAAGTGAGTTTGGGGGCTGGGGAGAGCTGACCCCAGGCCCTTGGTCTGCATCACACACACTGCACATGGATGTGACCCCTGTGACCTTCGTGTTCTCCTGAGTCCCAGGCCGCAGTGCAGCTGGTCACATCCACACGAGTTCCCGATAGTGCCCTTGCAGGGAACCCTATTTAGTTTTTTTTCCAGAAGCGTCTTTCAGAACATTCCCGCACACATTTGTGTCTTGTTCTTCTATTTTGCTCCTTCCTGTTCTCTTCTCCCCCAATGGCACCACCAGCCTTCACCTTCCTCATCCCACCTCCCGGGGAAGTGTACCACATGTGGGAGGAATGAGCTGAGGTGGGTTAGTGCTGGGCACAGAGCCCCTGAAGCTGTTTGACTCCATCCTGCTGAGTGTCCCACTTTGGCACCTGTGCATCTGCTTATTCTTTTTTTAGAACAGTTCTGGGAAGTGATAGGCTGGGTGAGTGGCCAGATCAGGCCTCAGGGGGAGGCACCCTCCTGTCCCCTCTCCACCCCCCAAATCCCCAAGCTCTGGGGCTTTGGTTGCTGCCTCTCTGGGCTCTCACCACTCATGATGTCCAGGATGAACCCTAGTAGCTCCCCTAGCAGCCTCCTGTCAGGGACGGGCCCCAGGTGTGCTCAGGTGGCCCACCCTCCCATAAGGACCCCTGACTGCTTTCTTCTCCCTGCCAGGAACAGTGATCCCTATGAGTGGACAGTCCAGTTTGGCGAGTTGTCTGCCATGCCGTCTATCTGGAACCTGCAGGCCTACTTCAACCGTTACCGGGTGGAGAAGATCATTCTGAGCCCCATGTACCTTGGGGCTTCCGCCTATGACATTGCCCTGCTGAGGCTGTCATCCTCTGTTACCTACAATAAGTACATCCAGCCCATCTGTGTTCTGGCCTCTTCCACTGAGTTCCAGAACCGGAGTAACTGCTGGGTGACCGGCTGGGGGGACATCGAAGAAGATAAGGGTGAGGCTGGGGACAGGTGGTGGGGATGGGATGGGAGAGCCCTCTATCCCATGTTCCAGCTGCACAGCCTCCACCCTGGTCTGTGTATAGTATAGTCGCCCCCGCCCCGCTTGGGCCTGCCCATTCATTCTCTGCCTACCTGCTTTTCTTTTCTCTTTCTTGTTCAGATAGGGTAGGACCTTCTGTACCCACATTCAGTTCCCTCTCTCCTCCTCCCCACACCAGAAACTGAAAGCCAGAAGCCAGCAATGAGAGGGAGGCCAGGTTGGCCTAGGCCGTATTCCCAGCCTGCAGGGTTGTGGGGGATGGGGGAGATGGATTGGACCATGTCAGAAAGGCCTCGGCTTGGTGCCCACCCCTCAGCCGGCCATCCAGCCTCCCTCCCCACCTGGCTCCTCCATACCTTCTTCTTCTTCTTCTTCTTCTGCTTCTTCTCCTTCTTCTCCTTCTTCTCCTTCTTCTCCTTCTTCTCCTTCTTCTCCTTCTTCTCCTTCTTCTCCTTCTTCTCCTTCTTCTTCTCCTTCTCCTTCTCCTTCTCCTTCTCCTTCTCCTTCTCCTTCTCCTTCTCCTTCTCCTTCTCCTTCCTCCTCCTCCTCCTCCTCCTCCTTCTTCTTCTTCTTCTTCGAAATTCTATTAGGGAAGAGGTGTTTTTCCAGGACCCATCAGCTCCAAGTCAAGTAGTTGTTTCAATCTAGTTGTGGAGGGCGCAGCTCAGTGGCCCATGTGGGGATCCTACCGGCAACCTTGGTGTTATGAGCCTGCGCTCTAACCACCTGAGCTAACCAGCTGCCCCTCCTCCATACCTTCTTTATCTGTCCACTTTGGCCTGTGACCCTGGAATGCTGAGCCCATTTCACTATCCTCGAAATTTTAAGCCATCCTCCAACCTCGGTTCTGCCAGGGTCCTTAGGTCGGCATGAGCTGCCACCAGCTTATTCCTCACCACAAATTCCCTGAAACTGCTGGGCACATCCTGCCCCTCAGATGCCCAGAGGGTTCTAGTCCCACAGATGGGGCATAGTCCCTCCACTGGACTTCCCTTTACACTTCCCCCTGGCCTGGTCCATTCCTATCTCCCTCTTAACAACAGTAATAATAACAGAGAAAGCTCCCACATGCACACTGTGTGCCCAGCACTGTTCTAGGCTAGTAGAGACTGAGAAGTGAGCAGGGCATGGTCTGTCTTCCTTCTGGAGCTTAACTGCAAATCAGTCTGGGAACCTTTTTTGCACCTACTTTACAGATGAGGAAGCTGACAAGGGCATGGAACTTGCCCGAGGCCACAGGAGTCAGTGGAGAAGCCAGAGCTCATTGGCCTAGAGGGGGTAATGTGTCCCTAAGGTCACACATCTGGAATTGACAGGGCGGATAGAGAAATCAACACTAGACATGTTTCACTCTAGAATTGAGGTCCTTTCCTGTCCCCTAGAAGGGCTGGATAAAGTGCCCCTGCCGTAGACTTCCCTGGGCCCAAAGGGCTGAAAGGGTGTGAGCCAGCCCAAGGCTGACAGTTGGTCACACCCAATCCCAGGCTCCACCCTCCTCCTCACAGGTGGCAGGCAACTTCTGGAGTCCCCCTGCCTGGTGTAAAATTTAGCTCTGCCATGTGCTAGCTGGCAGACTTTGAGCGAGCATTTCATCTAACTGTGCCTCAGTTCCTCATCTGTAAAATGGGGTAACAACAGTTCCTACCTCATAGAGTGGTTCTGCATAGGGCTTAGCTAGAGTTCCTGGCAGATAGGAGGCTCTACTGACATGTCAGCTTTTGGTGTTATTGTTGTCACCATCCTCTGTAGGATAAGATGGTGATCAGGGCCTGGGCTTAGGAATCAGACAGACCTGGGTTCATGTCAAGCTCTGGTATTTCCCTGGGTGCTTTGCCAGGGGTGGGGGGAAGGGCACCCTCCCCCAATATCTTTCCTTATTTGAAAGTGAGTCATGATTGTGCTGCAGGAGCTCTAAGAGCATGTAGGAAAGTTCTCGGCTCAGGCCCTGGCAGCACCCACATACACAAGGAGAGCAAGCCCCACGGGCTGTCCCACCTGCTCAGGCACATGGGTGCTACAGCTAATCCCAAACCACCAGCTGTGTTAGTCTCCCCTGTGCATGCTAAGGGCTCTCCCCACAGGCTCAGGCAGGGGCTGTCATCTGCATGCCGCAGATAGGGAAACTGAGTCTCAGGGAGGAGCTGTAACAGCCTGTCGAGCCATTGGGTCCTTCTGTGATATTGCTCATCACCCATGATGTGCTGGGTGCTGGGCTAGAGCAGAGGACTCATCAAGGCACTATGGGTGCCCCAGGGACAACCCTCCTCTTTCCCTCCCCCCTGCAGCCTATGCCATTCCTCCCAACCAAATGGTGGAGGAAAGGCTCAGGATGCCATCTTTCTCTGTCTCCTCAACTCCTACGTAGAGCTGCCGTCTCCCTACACCCTCCAGGAAGTGAAGGTCGGCATCATAAACACTACCATGTGTAACAACCTCTACGCACAGCCTATTTTCAGCTATGACATCTGGGGAGACATGATTTGTGCTGGTGAAGTGCAAGGTGGCAAGGACGCCTGCTTTGTGAGTTTCCCTCCCCACCCCAACCAGGGCCTTGTGTATCCTAGCCTCCCACCACCCCAGCCCCAGGCTTGAGAGCCATTTGTATCCTTGTGCCTCATTTGGTCCTATGGCAACCCCGGGGGGTTAGAGAGACTATGGTCCCACTTTGCAGATGCAGCAACCGAGACTTGATTGCTTCTAATGGGAGGAGTAGGAATTTTACCCAGTCTGCCCAGCTCCACAGCCCCTCCTACTCTCCCAGCCTCTCTGTTAGCCCTTCCTGCCCTGACCCATGCTGCTCCCCAGGGTGACTCAGGCGGACCCTTGACCTGCGAGAAGAAAGGGCTGTGGTATCAGGTTGGAGTCGTGAGTTGGGGAGTGGGCTGTGGTAGGCCCAACCTGCCTGGTGTCTACACCAACGTCAGTAGGCACTTCAACTGGATCCGGATGCTAATGGCCCACAGTGACATTTGCAGGCCAGACCCCTGGCAGCTGCTGCTCTGGACTGTCCCATTCCTGCAGCTGGCCTGAGTCTAACAGCCCCTGAGAGTCAGAACCATCTGCTGCACCAAGCCCAGTCCCCTTCTGTCCCATATCTAATAAACACGTTTGCATGTTCGAGTTGATGCCTTGCAGAGAATTCTGTGGAATCAGGTGGCTTTCTAGACACCCTCATGGTAACCTGTATCCCATCCACCCCAAGCCCACCCCCTAACTCCTAAACCTTTCTCCACCCATCTGCATTATACAGGTTTGTGTTGCAAATAGCAGAACCCACTCAGGGTAGTTCAATCAATAAGATAATTTATGGAAGGACATTAGTAGCACCAGGGGCTGTGGGGGCTAGGAAGACTGGAGTGGGGGTACTGTGGAGGAAACACCCCCCCATTTTCATGCTGGTGTCCCCATCACACAGACGCCAGGTTGCCCTGGTCTTACTGCAGTCCCCCAAAGGCCAACCTGAAACTAGGACTGAAGTGTGTCTAGTTTATTTGGAAGGTGATACCAAGAAGCCCCAGTGAAGAGTGGGGAAACGGAGGCAGAGAATAAAGAACCCAATGACATTTGCCTGAACAAGAAGATTACTGTTGTGGGCAACTGAGCCGCAGTGTTGCTGGGGCCCTCTGAGAACCATGAGGAACGCACCCCTGCACTGGGCCCCTGGATGACAAGGATATGCTGGGTGTGGGCACTCCTTTGGGATTCTGCAGATGTGATTAAGTTAAAGACATGAGATGGGGAGATTTTCCTGGAATGTCCAGGTGGGCCCAGTGTAATCACGAGTCCTTAAAACTGAAAGAAGGAGTCAGAAGAGGAAGACAGAGAGATGTGATATGAGAAGGACATGACCCGGCATTGCTGGCTTTGAAGACATAAGGGTCACACGCCAAGGACCGTGGGTAGCCTCTACAAGCTGGAAAAGGTGAGGTAATGGATTCTCCTCTAGAGCTTCCAGAAAGGAACAAAATCCTGCTGACACTTTGATTTTAGCTCAGTGAGATACTTGTCAGAATTCTAGCCTATAAACGACGACAATAAACGTACGTTGTTTTAGGCCACCGAATGTGTTATAGCAGCAATATAAAAATAGTACATAACATGGGCCAGCCGAGTGGCGCGGTGGTTAAGCGCTGGCTTGGGAAGCCAGCGGCCCCGGTTCGGGTCCCACATATGAGGGCCAGTGACACTTCCCTCAAAAAAAAAAAAAAAGTAGTACATAACGTAAGCCTGCATTCTTGCAAGTCCAGGGTGAAATCTCAGAAAAGGAAGATGCGGAATTAAAATATGGTGAAATTATCCAGTGGGACCTGAAAAGAGATTCAAAGGTGACAGTGTAGCAGGACCAGAAAGCAATCAGAATAGCAAGTCAGCAGGCTTCAGGATGTGAAATGGAATGGATCTAAATATTAGAATACACAAGAAATTTCAAGATGGTAGAAATAAAGTGTAACAGTCATGTTTCTAAGGAAAGAGAAAAAAGGACAATCAGAAACCGCGGGGGTGAAGGAGTCCAGACTAGGAAACACACCCAAGGTCCAAAATGAAACTGCATCCTCCAGCTTCTAGCCAGGAAATAGCCAGGCTGACCCAGCTCTGATGGGGAGAGCGAGGTACCATCCGATTCACCAGGGACCTAACATGAGGTGGAAGTGGGAGAAGGCTTGGGGTTCAGAGGGGACTTGAGGACAGGATGTAAAGAGGGAGACCCCTAGTGGCATCCACCTGACAATGCACAGCTCTCTGCTGTGTCAGTGTGAGAACCAAATTAGCTGGGGCCAATGTCCCAGTTGACGACACTCAACCCCCGCTGTGGGGAGGCTCATGTTAGAGATCCTCAATGTCCTGAGGAGACAGGGAAGGTCCCCTTGGGGCCAGAATCAGCCCCCAGGATGGGGAGCAAAAGGGAGGCAGAAGGTCCTGGGAGGTGAGAAGCAGGGCCCAGTCATGTCACTAGCTCTGTTTGCTCAGGCCAGCCTTGGGCACATTGTGTGTCCAGGAGGGGATGAGAGCCCTGCACTGATCCCTTCCTGGGGATTGGCACTGGAACCTGGCCCCTGGCGTGGCTGGGAACCTGTGGGGCCAGCAGGAGCACCTGAGTCAACACCAGGAAGACAGATAGGCCCAGCCTAGCAGCTACACCGGGTGAAGGCACCCAAAACATGGCATGAGACAGGGTTGAGAAGAGGACAGCTGACTGGCCCATGCAGGGCCCTAGAGGACAGGGGACCCAGATTGAGGAGCCCCAGACTCAATGTAGGCCCTACTGTGAGGGTGGGGTGGGGTAAAGTGGGGAGTGCAATCCCCTCTTCCTGGAGCTGGTGATTCAAGAGTAACCCAGACAGACCTGGGACTTCTCCCAGGAACACCATCTCCTACTATTTATAGCTTACGTCTTATCTGGGTGCCTGGGGCACATTTGCCTCAAGGCTGAGCCCAACCAAGAGAGGGGAGATGACCTGGGTGGGTGGCTCCTCCAGGCCCCTCTGCTGAGCTGGGCCGGTGCTGGTTCTGCCCCACAGGGATTCCTGGGCTGCCCCCTGGACAAAGTCTGGGGTGACCTCTGAAAGCTTCTCTCCCTGACCCTCCTAGTGGGTGGAGGTCTCTCACACATCTGGGGTGACAGGGCTCTGTCACTCCCATGCTGCTCTACAGGTTGGAACAGCGCCCCCTCGTGGTCCAGGGAGGAAATCCCACATCAACACTGATGGGCGCCTGGGGCAGAGCCAGAAAAGGAGCCTGCACTTGGTGCACAGAGAGTGAGGATGGCTCTGCCCTGGGCCAGGCTGCCTCCTGCTCCATGAAGGATCCCCTGGACCCTGCAGCTGTGCCTCCCCAAAAGAGAAGCAGGCTATATCCAGCTATCCTGCTGTTCCCACTCCACCCTATCTCTCCCTTCCTCACACCTGATCTTCTTCAGTGTAGTGTCTGCCTCTGGAGAACCTGAGACAGGTGGGTCCATCCCTTTGTATTCTAGGGAGACCCTCTCTTATTTGAAGAAAAAGTCCTCCTCAGGCCATCAGAAGACCCTGTGGGCATTCATTGGATTTAGATGCATCCCAAACTGTATAGCAGCCTGGGAGACATGTCTAACTGTCTTCCAAAGTGGCTGTATCAATTTTATGTTTTCACCAGCAACGAATGAGAGTTCAACTTAGTTTTTCATATCTAAAAATTTGTACATACCCTATAGACTACTGTGAGAATGAAATGAGTAAATACATCAGGTGCTTAGAACCATACCTGGCATAGAGTCTGAGAGATCCCAGCATGAGAACTGAGCCAAGATGACCATTTTACTTCCCCTTCTCCAGACTGATCCTGGGATAGCCCAGCCCTCCTCCTCACCCATGGTTCCTCTTCAGCAGTGGTTTCAACAGAACGTTATTTCCAAGAGATGTTAGTGGTCTTTATTTGTAAAAGGATTTTATGGTTACAGGCTTTTGGAAAAGTGAAATTGTTTTCTTGTTGCAGGACTTTACAATGACTTTGATATGCTAAAATGCATCAGAAATGTGTAAGAGGAAATATAGTATGCATTCTGCACACTTAACCACGAAACCTTGGTGTTGGGGGAATTTCGTAAGGGACTTGTGAGATGCTGCCCCATGGTGTCTAGGGCCAAGCAGGACAGTGGCAGCTCCCTTGGTTGCTTCTTCTTATAGGATCCCCTCATCAGACATCCTCCATTTTCTCAGGTGGAGTCTTCTTCAGTAAAATCGTATTCCTTTCAGCACCTGTCCCTGCCATGTGCCCTAGGGGGCGCTGGTGAGATGAGACCTCGCTGCCCAAGTGGTCCAGGCGCTCATCTCCGGGTTAGAAAATGGCAGAAGTGTTGGGTCCTCACTGAATGTCTACTAAATAAAGCAGGTATGTGAAAATGAAGGTAACTTAAGTGCCTAAAGCAATGCTTATTTAAAATCTATGTCATGATGACCCCGGACCCCTGACCCCTTGTTCCCATCAACCCCATTCTCAGTCTCCAAGCTGAGCAGCCTCTCTCCAGAGAGTCCTTCACTGGTGTCTTGCTTTCTCTCCACCCCCAGGAGGTTTCCCTCTTTCTGGGTCTGTGGCCAGGTGCAGAGCCTCGTATACAGATCATCTGCCTACAAAGGAGGTTTGTTTTCCTCTTAATGTGAGAAGTGCATCATGGCTTGAAGAAGACTTGCACGCTCCCTGTCTTTCTCAGTCTGATTATGCCACTGCCCTGGACAACTGCTTAAGGTAACGGGAGAAATGGTTCTGTCGTTTCATAACCAGGCTACTTTACAAAGTAAAAATAGCTTTACGATGATTATAAAATCAAAGTACTCTCATTAGAAAGGAGCATAAGAAGAGACTTTTGAAAATCACCAGAACCAAATTTAACCCATCTCTTGGTGTTGGATATTTGAGCTGTTGACAAATTAAAAACAATACCTTCATGTAAATATTAATTTACAAATTTTGGCACACCTTCCTAATCATCCCTTAGGATAACTTACCTATGGGTGTGATGCTTTAGTCAAATGCGCTTCATGTTTTTACGGGTTTTTAAGGAGATTTCTTTTTCTTTTTTTTTTTTTTTTTTGTGGGCAGTGTCACTGGCCCTCATAAGTGGGACCCGAACCGGGGCTGCTGGCTTCCCAAGCCAGAGCTTAACCACTGCGCCACTTGGCTGGCCCTTTATGGGTTTTTAAACCATGAGAAGGTCCCCAGTGCACTCCCCCAGCAAAGTAAGTGGGACCCATTTCCCAAAGTATTCCTGACACTGAGGATTTGCACTTTCATATCCTTTGTGAACTTGTAGGTTAAAAAATGCATCTCAGTTATTGAAAGTGCAATGACTTTGTTTTTGTAAAATTGGTGCAATCTTTAAAAAATTGAAGCAGTTAAAAAAAACAAAACAGACAAGTAGAAAAAGGTCCTAAATCCAATCATCTGGAAATAACCATAGTTTCGTTTGAACAGTGTTCCAGAAATCTGTTTGGAAAAGCAAGTTTAAGGACAGGCAGATGGAAGGATTGCAAGGGTCTGGGTCAGGACGGAGGCCTGGACCCACATGCCTGCTTTTCCAAGATACCTCCCAACTCTAGAAAACAACAAGGAAATACTTACAAAGAGAATAATTCTGTAAGAATGCTGGGCCTCAGAGATGTGGTGGAGTCTCTCAAAGGAGGGAGGCAGATGCGGTTCTGTTAATGGGAATGGGACCTCAGTGGGATTGGGAGCAGGGGTTCTGGGGACTTCAGGTAGGATACAGGCTGTCATTTAAGTACTCCAGTCTATGTCTATGGTATTTGTTACAGCAGCCCAAGCTGACTAATACACCAAGTACACATGCCAGGGCAGCCTTGGGGAATCAGAACCTCCCTCAATTTCATACTTGGGTAGAATTCATTTTCTTTTCAACACTTGCACTAATGGAATTTTAATTACATAAAAGATTAGACAAAATGTCTGGTTGGGAGGCCTGGTTTTCCAAGAAAAGTATTGAGTTTCACTGAAGGTAAATGCTTAGCTAAGAGCTCAGAATCCAATTAAGAATTTGAATGAGTAAGTAAATGAGTGGGAGAGTTTCAGAAGTGCAAAGCTGAATTGCTCCCCCTTTAGCGTGGGCCTTCCCTCTGGCAGCAGCGACTCAAGGGCAAGACACAAAGCCCAGCAAAGGCCACAATGGTCCCTCCCCTTCCCCATCCATCAGGCTCTTTCCTCTGATTTCTGGGGCCCCAGGGATCAGATGAGGCCACGTGAAGGAGCCAGCTCCACCACTTTGCCCTGGGAGTCTCAGCCAGGCCAGGCTTACCCCTGGGACCTGAACCAGTTACACAGTTCCAGCCTCCAAGGTAGACTGAGGGCTTCCCAAATAGGGTGGCAGGGAGGCCTGGCCAGATAAGTGGGCAGGGAATGGAGCCCCTCTTGTCTGCTATGCCTCAGTCTGCTCAAACCCCACACTCAGAGGGCAGGGAGATCAGGGGAGCCAGTCCTGATCCAACCCCCAAAAACCAAACCGGCCAGGCCAGGACCCACCTCTGCTGGAAGAAGGGCCCATTGTTTGGGACTCCTGGCAGAATGAGGTCAGGAGCACGCCCATGGAGGGGATTATGGCCTTGTAAATGTCCAGTAAATCCCCTCATAGGGAGCTCTGATCCTGAGGGACAAAGGGCCTGTGTTGAGTCTCCGTCAGGCTCAGGGCCAGAACCGGGCCACAGTGACCAATCAGGTGGGTCTCCTCCAGGATCGGGACCTCCTACACAGGTGTACACGAGTTTATGCATGTGTGTGGAGGGCATATGCAAGCTCCTGTGCATGGTGGTAGTGGGCAAATGTGTGTGTGTGAAGGTGCATCTGTGTGCGAACCCATGTGTGTGCATGTGCATCTATTCATATACTCATCGCTCTATGAAAATGTGTTTCATGTGTGCTTTCTGGCAGTTCATTTATCCCCTCTTAGCTCAGGCCAGAAACCTGTCTCTTCCTCCAACTCCCACCCCAGGTAGTGCTTCCTGGAGTCCCAGCCCAGACAGACTCTCCTCTGGGCGCCAAACCCTGCCAGCCAGGAGCTGGGAAGAAGATGACTGAATTGGCAGCAAAAATTCGCAAAAACCCTCAGGCTGGGCTGGGGGAGGAACACAAGTCCCTTTGTGCAACCTGCCAGCCCCTGCCTCCTAGAGCTGTGCTTTTGAGGTCCTAGACCTCTTCCACCTCCTTTCAACAGGAGGTTTCTGGGTCCTGGGGGTTGGGAGACCTGAGCCCCAAAGAGCCTTTCCAGGGAGACCAGTGCAGTCAGAGGAAAGGGCACAGTTTTCAGGATAGAGCACCTCTCTGGTGTGTTTGTTAAATGGGACCCCCTCCCGGGCTCGTGTGTCCAGCACCATGGACAGAGCTGCAACTGTTCCAAGGAATAGGGATCACCAGGGGTCCACTGACTTTGTGGGTGAAGGGCCAGAAAGTACACAGTTTAGGTTTTCTAGGTTTTAAAGTCTCTGTCACAAGGACTTTCTCTCTGCCTGTAGTTGAAAGCATCCCCAGACAATATGCAATAGAGTAACACTTTATTGGTGGGTGATGGCCCCGGAATTTCATAGAATGCTCATGTGTCACAAAGTGCTATTCTTTTTTTGAATTTTTCCTAAGCATTTAAAAAATGTAAAAAGTGTTCTTAGCTCATGAGCTGTGCAGAAACAGGCAGAGGGGCAGCTTCGGCTGCAGGCCATAGTAGCTAACCCCTGCCCTAGCTAGGTACCTACTGTAGGTAATAGAGGTGCCAGTTAAACAGGGCCTCCACCCTATTCTCCAGTCCTCCCAACACTGCCATCCTGATGAAACCAGTGTTCCCAGCTCCTGGTGAGTCAGCACCCCAAGAGCAAGTCTGTGCACACGTGAGGCCATTCTTTGCACCCTTTATCCTTGTAGCCAAGTGGAGGCATTCTAAACCCTCATGTCTCCAGTGATCTGTGTCTTGGGCAATGTGTCAGTGCAGCAGGAGTGTCCCCTTCCTTCTTCACACCTGTGTAGTATTCTTCTGTATGGATGACAACATCATTTATGTAATGGGTCGCCTCTAGAAAGACAAGTTCTGTTGTTTCTAATATGTGATTTCAAAGGATGCTGAAAAGAAAAACTTGTATACTTGTCCACATGGCATAAAGGCTTCAGTGTTCAGACCCTTAGCTGCAGAAGCATCTTGTTGAATTCTTATAACATCCAGTGAGGAGTTTCTACCGTTATCCACACACATCAAATGAAATACTTGAGGCACACAAAGGTGACATAAGCTCCCCAAATCACATGACTAGTAGGGAAGAAAGGATCTGGCTCTGATCTGGCTCCAGCACCCACACCCACAATCAGCCCCTATCTTGACAACTGTGACCCCGTGATTCTTCTCAAAGGTTGGCGAGGCCCTGTGGACAGCCTTAGCTCCAGCCCTTCACAGAAAGCCTGAACTTGCCACACCAGCAAGGTCCTGGAACCCTTAAGAATTATACTGTTGGCGGCTGGCCGAGCGGTGCGTTGGTTAAGAGCTGGCTTGGGATGCCAGCAGTCCTGGTTCAGATCCCACATATGAGGGCCAGTGACACTGCCCTCCACAGCTAAGATGGTGAACAACAGTTCCACCTGGAGCTGGGGGGTTGTGAGTCCTCGGCACAGCATAGCTGCAGCCCCTGCTGCAGTGGGCTGCCATAGGCTACAGTGAATGGCCAGCAGCCAGTGTGAGCTGCCAAGAGCTGCTGTGAGCGGCTGTCCAGAGGCTGGTGACTGATCTGCCTCTCCGAGGAAGAGTGCAATGATAATATCAAAATGGACCAGTGAAACAAGGTCCTCCACAACTAGACTGAAGAACAAAAGGACAGCAACTTGTCTGTTCACCTCCCCCAATTCCCCAATGAAAATCTTAAAAAAAAAAAAAGAATTACACTGTTGGGGGCCAGCCAAGTAACGCATTGGTTAAGAGTTGGCTTGGGGCACCAGCTCTGAGCAGCAGGGCCCCAGTTTGGATCCCACATAGAAGGCAAGTGATGCTGTGCCCTCTACAGCTAAGATGGTGAACTACAGCTTAACCTGGAGCTGGGCTGCCATGAGTTGCTGGCGACGGGGTAGGCTGCAGTGGGGCTGGCCGGCAGCTGGCATGTGCTTTCGTGAACTGCCGTGAGCAGCTGTGAGTGGCCGTCCAACAGCTGGTGAGCAACTGCCTCACCCAGGAAGAGTGCAACATGGCCCAGTGAAGCAACGTCCTCCACAACTAGACTGAAGAACAAAAGGACAGCAACTCTTTCCTCTCCCTGATTCCCCAATGCTGTTCTCTCCCCCAATTCCCAATAGAATCTTAAAAAAAAAAATAATTACACTGTTACCTTCCAGATAAAATCTGACCCCTCAGCCTAGCCCCAGGTGCCTTTGGAAGAACTGTCCTGGAAGCTCACCTCTCCCCAATCCTCTACCTTCTGTCATGGTATCTTTGCTGTTGGTCTTCCTATAACCCGTTAAAGCTGGTTCATCCTTAGCTACTCCCAGACCTGGCACATAGGGATGATCACAGACACCTTCCAAGTGACAGGCCCTGGAAGCCCTGGGGTATCCCTTCCACCTTGCACCAGACACAGAACTGGTTTGTTCATTCCAGCTCTCTGAGGGTCAGCTGGGAGCTTGACCTGGGCTCCTGAGAGCCCGCAGGACTCCAGGCCTCAATGAGGTCTTAAACTCAGTTGTGCACAAGACAGGATCCCTGCGCCCCATGGACCTTCTGTGGACATTCGACCTATAGCCCCCCCCATGGGGTTAAAACCTGTCTGGCCAACCTGAGAAGGGCTCTCAGCAAACATTCCCCCATACCTTTGAAGTCAAGATCTAGTTCAGGTGCTGAGGAGAAAGACCCAGAGGTGACAGTGAAATCCCTGTCACTGTCCCCTTTTGTTTGTATAGGCCTTGGGTCCAAGACAACAAACACAGCATGTCCGGGAGCCTCCCCCAGGATGGCTCTGGGGATTCCCCCAGGAAGAGCCCCCGTCAACCAGCTCCTTCCTGTACCCCTGGTGGCCCCTGCTCCTTCCTTCTGGATGGGGGCCCACAGGGCCTGGGAGGGTATAAAGGGCCAGATGGATGGCACCCAGCTGCGAGACTCCCAGTGCCAGGACTGGGTGACAAGATTTTCCTGGCCAGGTAGGCGGTGCTCCCCTCTCATGGATGGGGCCCAGCAAAGTTAGGCAGGGCCCCTCTCTGAGAGTCAGGTGGCCTGTCCCTTCTCTCCAGGAGCCTTGGGACTCACCAGCCAGAAGCCATGCTGCTGTGGCTGACCCTCACCCTCCTTTGGAGCATCATCTGCTCAGCACAGCGTAAGTCTAGCTGGGTCTGCCCCCCACAGCCCATGTCCCTGGTGGCCACCCTCACCCCCTCCAATGAGGAAACCAGAGTCTAGGCCCAACCCTTGTCACAGATTAACTAGTTTCAATACTGTCCCATCTGCCCGGCGGGGGCTACATCCAGTTCTGGGCAAAGATAACCTATATATTACTATGTGTGGTTTTTTTTCCCACCTGGTTCTTTTATCCATTTAGAGATGTACGGGAATGGAGGAGGAACGTATTTCAGTACGCCTGTAGACAATGAAAATGATATAACTGGGATTCGGGTGTCTATAAGTCCTATAGGCATATTTAAGAGGTGAGTAGGAGCAGGTCACAGAGCCCTGTCACTGTGTCCCAATTCATTTCAGTCTTGGGAACTTGGGGAGGGGGGCTTATCGCCTCTTCTCCAACATCTTCACTGGGCTCTTGATGACTCTTTGAGGCCAGTTGAGTCCTTGGATCCATGAAGCCACCAGCCATCACCTTTCCGTTTGTCCAATTGCCTCAACCCCCTCCTCTTCTGCACATTAACATCACTTCTTTCTATCTCCACCTGCAAGTCCAGTCATTGCTTCCTGGGTTGATCTCAAAAAGAGGGTAAATAATGTTTCTCCCTACTTTCTCCTTTCAACCCAAACCCAACTCAACTAAAAATGGCCTCTCAGTCTGAGAATGCCTATGGCAAAATCATAGGAGAAGGTTAGGGTCAAAGAGGAAAGGAAGTGAGGGTCAGTGGACCACTGATTAAACACGAGTTGCCAAAAGTGTGTACAGGCAGAAAGACCAGGGATGTTCCCCTAATGTTGTGGTAATGTCCTTGCTCAAAGTCTGGGACAAATCTTTGCTCTGCTCTTAAGGGGTCCCAGGGACCTGGGAGAGAGAATGGGACAGAGAAGTTGGCACCAAAGGGGACAGGCAGGGTGAGGTGGAGGAGGGGGCTCTAGGATAGACACCAAGGACACACAGATGAGTCCAGATGGGTGGAGCTGGTGGAACTCCCTCAGGTAAGCATGGAAAGTCACCTGCCTCTCAGGCCTGCAACCTGATCTACTTGGAGTGACTTGGGCTCAGAAAGCCCACGCTTGGCCGGGGGACAGCTCTCCACTCTGGTGACCGGGGACTGTGCAGAGCTCTCCTTAGGGATGACCTCAGTGCTGACTCCCATCACTCCCACTTTGCAGACGAAGAAACTGAGGCCCAGGGAGGCTGGGAAACAAGCCTAAGACCACAGAGCCCGAAAGTGGCAGAGCAGAGCAGAGCAGAGCAGGAATTTGACACCAGCATGTGTCTCAGGAACCCCAAGCCATGTGCTCAGGGACTTGTACTGCAGTGACAGAGTTGCTCTCCTTGCCAGTCTGTTTGTGGGGTGGTGGTGCGGGGGGACAGAGGACCTGGAGAATGGTGAGTCACCCTGGATCTGGGGTATTCAAAGCTCCCCCTTTCTCTTAGTATCCAGGTGAAACATGGAACCTCCTGGAGCCAAACATATGGTGTCTCAGGCGGGCAAGCCCAGGAATTCATCCTGTGGCCGGAAGAATACATTATAGGGCTGTACGGCACGCACAAGGTTTTCCTCCGGTACCTGGTCATATACACCAACATTGGACGCTGGGCTGCATTTGGGAAAGAAGATGGCCGCAGCTTCGTTGTCTATTCCGAGCAGCCCGGAAAGGTGCTCACAGGAATCTTTGGCCAGTATAAGCTCCTCGGCATCACGGGCCTCGGTTTTAAGTGGGGTGAGCCTATAATAGATTTTGAATCCGGAGCAGCAAATAACACCGAAACAGTTTGAGTGCTCCTGGGTCCCCCAGGGATGGGGCGTGGGGTCACCCTGTTGAGGACATCTGGCTGGTGGTGGGCTGACGGCACTGAGGTGAGACCTTGAATCGGAATCTAATAAATAAAGTTTCTGCACGAACAGTACGTCCAGGTGTGGTTCTTGGTCTGGGGTACGACAAAAGCCCTCTGAGTTTATGAGGGATGAGGCCTCTGGGGTGGAGCTCAGTGAGCTAAGCTGCAGGACAAGACAGGAGGTGGGTCTGACACTCCAAGCCCTGGTGATTCTGCAAAGGGTGCAGGACTTGCCCATGCAGACCTGGGCTGATCCCACAATCTTTGAGGATTCCTGGCTCTAAGGATGCCGGATCCCTTACTCCCTGCCCCAAGCTCAGCCAGCTCGCCTCTGCTGACCCAGGCTCAGTTCCCAACTTCTCTGATTATGCAAGGGGCCTCAGGGAAGTCACTTATTCATTCATTCACTCATTCACTCACTCAGCACACATTTGCCGAAACCTCACCCATGCTAGGCTCTCCTGAGCACTGGGGGTATAAAGAAGAAGCCAGGTGTCCGGCTGAAGGGCACCCCATGGGGGATAAATGCAGAAGCAGATGGTGGCAGATGGTTGTAGCATCTGTGTTAATCCGCATACATGCGTTGTGCATAGGCACCTTCCCAGAGGTGGGGTGGTGGGGGTGTGCTTCAGGGAAACCTTCCCGGAGGAGGCAATATCTGAGCTAAGTCCTAAAGGCTGAGTGAGAACTGACCAGATGGAGATTAGGGGAAAAGGACATTCTAGGCAGAGGGATCAACATAGACAAAGGTGAAAGCCAGAGATAGCCAAGGGCAGTGATCCCTAAAGTGTGGTAAATTGTTATAGCAGCAATGGGAAACTAATGCAGACCCCAGACCTTGTACGTTCTTCATATCCCCTGTCCCAAGCCTGGAATCCCACATGAGCGTTTGCCAAGGTCTGCGTCCTAGAATCCTCCCGGGATGAGGCTTCCAAACATTTTGGACCATGACCCTCAGGAAGAAACACATTTGATGTGGTGACACAGAGCATGCACATCTATCGATCTGCAAGAGCCAAACAGTGATTGTGCCAAGTGCAAGGCGCTGTCCCACCTGAACTCCCTGCTCACAGCAGCCCTAGAAGGATAGGACTTTCATTATCGCCATTTGCAAAAGGAGAAAACGGAGGCACAGAGAGCAGTGGTTCCGCCTAGGTCACACAGTACGCGACAGAGTTGGGGTGTAACTTGAGGAGGTCTGGCTGTAAAGTCTGGACTCGGAACCTTAGACCGAGGGAAAGATTTCCCAACTGATCCTCACTCCGGAATTCCTCCGTCCTTGGCGCAGCAAACAGCGTGGCACCACGGAGTCAGGCGTTGGTTGAGACGCCCCACCTAGTTTCAGAACCCGGGGGTCATCGGAATGCAATCCTCCCATACTGTCCGGGCCCAAGGTCATAACTGGGGGCATGGGAGCTTGGGGGCCCCTGGATCCACTCCCTTTGGTGACAAAGGACCACTCAGGCTCACGGGTGTGCGGAGCCTTTATTGAACACAGGCATTCAGGGTCGCTCTGGCCTTGTCAGGGAGTACCCACTGAGTCACCTGGTGTCCCGGCCTCGCCAGGTGAGCGAGCACAACTGGCCACGAGGATGCCGCGCGCGGTGGAGACCTAGGGCAGGCTCTGCGCAGGCAATTTTGCTGAGACTTCCTTTCCCTCGCTGGTCTTCGGCTCCCCGGTTACTGCGGCGGGCCTTTGGGCGGACGGCTGCTCTGGGGCAGATCCCCACTTGAAGCCGATCCCGGAGAGGCAAAAGAGCCCATGCTGGCCATTGGCAGACAGGAGGTGCTGCCCGGCGGCTGGAGGGTGGGAACTGAACCTCCAGCCCGTTGGGCGCCCGAAGGTGGCCTGGCGTCCCCTGCTGGTGCTCCAGTGCAAGTGTCGGATACAGGAGCGCGCGCTGCCCGCCACCGCGGTGATGCGCTCGCCCGGCCACAGAAGGAAATCATGCGCGCGGCCGCCGGGTGCTCCGTACCGCGGGCTCCAATGCTCCCCAAACCTCAGCTGGATGCTGGGGCGGGGGGTGGGAGTTGGGAGGTGGATTCACTGGCTGGCCCCCACCTGCCCAAGGTCTCCGCGCGCCCCTGTACTGGCCCCCACCTGCCCCAAGTCTAGGAAGTCCTTCCTGCCGTCTGCCCATTTTCTGGCCTGGACTGGCAGCTCGCTTCATCCCGCAGGAGTGGCCGATTCCTTCCCTTTTGTAACAACCCTCCAGCCCCAGTGCTGCCTGCTGGGGTTTCTCCCGCTCCATTACATGCTCTTCTTTCTCCTGACCAGGTGCTTTGCTGCCTTGTCCTCTGACCAGTAGTCCTGGCTGCTCCCCCACAAAAGTGGTGGAGGCTTCTTTGGGACACATCCCTCCTTCTCAGTCCCCAAAGAGTTTGGACCCAGTAGTGGGCGTGAGACCCACAGCTGAGGTGCTGAGTCCCTCGGCTGCTTCTGAGTCTGTTTCTGCGTGTCCTAATGGAACCCGTGGACAGCTACAAGGTGGCTGGGCAGAGGCCAGCGACTTCCTGCTGTCCCGGTGGGAAAGACTCTAAGAGTGTGGGGTAATTTTCCCACTGCATCCCTCCTGTGGCCGCATCTTGTACAGAATTTGCCCAGTTCACAATTTCCCCTGTCTGGGCCCCGTCTCACAATTCACCTGAAGGGAGGCTTAGGCAGCCACATTGAGCCCTTTGGCACGTCCGTCCCCTCACCTAAGCACAATTGAGCACAAGTGGATCTTTACCCAAGCAGGGCAGTCATTCTTAGGGCCAGAGATGGGCAAGTTGTCCGGCTCTGGGTGTGCCAGGCTTGTGAATAGATGGCTATGGGGCAGCCATGTCCACCAAGGGGCTGAGCCTTCTCCTTTCATTGGGTGAGGAAAACCGATGCATAAAGGACAACAGAAAGATGAAGAGGTGGCCCCAGTGGTCTTCCAGCCAGGCCCAGGATTATTCCTAACTTAGCTTATGCCTGCCTTTACATTCCAAGACACATCCCAAGTAGGAACGTCAGATAAAATGCAGGAAGCTCAGTTAAATTTGAATTTCACATACACAATGAATAATTGTTTGGTGTAAGTATATATCAGACATTGCATTTTTAAAAAGTATAACTGTGTCCTAAATATTGATTTTTTTTTTTTTTAGTATAAATATCCATGGGGCATACTTATACTAAAAAATTATTGGTTGTGTATCTGAAATTCAAATTTAATGGGGGTATACTGTTTTTTTTGTTTTGTTTTGTTTCATTTGCTGAATTTGGCAACCTTAACCCAAGACACTTTGGGTACTGTGGGAGGAGCGGTCCCAAGAGGCAGAAGTTGGTGGGAGCAGTCAGGATTGGGCCTGTGCTTGGGGAACACCCTTCTAGGACAGAGAAAAGGACCTGTGGGGGAGACAGAACTGCACATGATGAAGCAGGTGTCTGTTGCTTACTACCAAGGGGCCCCAACGCACCAGGAAGGGATCCTTTAGATTCCCATCCTGACACACACTGTGTGTGTGTGTGTGTGTGTGTGTGCATGCACGCGTGCCTTTCTGAACTTTAAGCACTTTCACCAGCCTCATTTAGGACTTGCCCCTCCCACACTCAAGCCTGTATCATTCCCTTCTCCCCCAGCATCCCAGGCCCTGCGTGGGACCCACAGGTAGGGTGGGGAAGGTGAGACAGAGGGCATGCTGAGAGTGGAGTTGGCAGGAAGGCAGGGACTGCTCCAGGGCTCAGGTTTGAAGCCCTCCTCGGAGAAGCAGCACATTTGGGAACCATTTGGGGAGCTGGCCTTGGGAGCCCTGAGTCTTACTTACCCCTTGATGAGGCCCATCCTCCCCACGAAGATCCGGATCCCCTGAATCCCCCCTTGCTCTTCCCCCTTAATGTAGAAGTAGGAGCCACCGCCTGGGCCCTGCATCTCTGCAGACAGGTGTGTGTCAGAGAGAGTGGGGCAGACAGTGAGATGACAGGGCAGCTCCTGGGCCCAGGGACTGCATCTTCAAAAGCCTGGTCCAGCTTTGCATTCAGCTGGTGTGTAGGCCAGGGCTGCGCGCTGGGCAGGCCGTAGTGGGAGGGACAGAGTCTTACCCTGGGCGCTGCAGGCAGGACTGGAGAGGAGGAAGAGGACCAGGAACAACAGCATGGCTTCGAGGTGGTGCTCCGGGACTAGGGCCTTGGGGTCAGCAGGGACGAAGTTGGAGAAAATTTCAGGACAAGCTTTGGGGAGGAGAAGTCAGGTGTGAGCAGTCCTGCAACCCCTGGAGGTGGGGTAAGAGGAACTGAGGGGAACCTTTTTTTCCTACAGGCTTCAGGGCTTAATGAGAAGACAGTGTTTCATGGCTGTGCTGCCTACACAGTTGCTCAGATGGGTCCCCTCCTGGTCAGATGCTCTGGTGTCTGTATCCTGAAATTCTTAAGAAGTTTTGATCAAGGGGCCCCACATTTTCATTTTACACTGGGCTCCCCAAAGTATGTAGCCGGCCTCGGAAGAGATTTAATTGCCCCAGGGCCCTGCTCGCCACTGCTGCTGATTCAGTCTCCAAGCAGGTCAACTCCTGCCTCCCCGTCCCATCCAGCCTCCTGCCCCTCTCTCACCTGCTGTGTGTGACCTGAGCCCCTCAGCCTTCCCATTTATACCCAGGCACTGCCCAGCGATCTCCTCCGCCAGCGGGTCCTCGAAGGCTCCGCCCTTGGCAAGAGCTCTGTTGGGGGTGTCCTGGAGGGGTGCTGGCTGCTCAGAGTTTGTGTTCCTGTCCATAGTCCCAAGACAAGTGAGCCCCACAGCCCAGGCCAAGCCCATGGGACACTAGAAGAGCCAATGAGGGGTGAGGAGAATGGTCACCCCCCCGTGACCAACCAAAGCGAAGGATGGTCCAAAGCCAAGGGATGTTTGTTCTGAGTGCCCAAGATGCTCACAACCTTGGGTGTGTGGTGAGGAAGAAAGCAGTGAGGTCCTGCCCAAGATGACCCCCTAGGGATCAGAGACACAGAAGCAACTGTCGGAGCAGAAGGCCAACCCCAGAGAGCATGCCCTTTCCTCTCTTGGGTGGATTTGCCTGAGCTCTTTTTAGATTCCCTACATAAAAGATTTCCTCCACTGCCCAGTCCAAGGATTCACAATAATGCCCATTGATGGAGCCCTCACAGATGTTTGACATCATTTCACTGCTTTATTCCCATTGTACAGCTGAAGATACTGAGTCTTGGAGAGGTTCAGGACGCTGCATGAGGTCATGCATGGAGAGGGGGGCCAAGGCCAGGCTTGTCCCAGGACATGTCTTTAACCTGACCCTCATCTCCATGCCCCATTACCCCACACCACAGAGATACCTAGGGAGGGCCGCTCACTGCTGGGCCCTGGGCATTCCTGCACTCCTTGTCTCTCCTAACCAGTTTCCTGCCAAGGGGCACCACACAGGAGGATGGGCTCTCACCCATTCAACATGTGGGGAGCTCACCTGCTGAGCCCACAACCCCCGGGGCACTTGTAGCTGAGGGGAAGGGGCAGTGAGCCCTGCGCAGGAACAGGGGTGATGGGCAGCCTTCCCCAAAGCCTGGGAAAGACCCCGTGGGCTGCTGTGATGTGAGAAGGTGGGGTGGGGAGAGCTTTGTAGTGGAGCTGCCAGCTGCTAAGCCCTCAGCAAACAGCCCTGGATGAAAGGGCTGGGAAAGGCAGAGGAAGAGGCATACAAAGGGCTGGTGGTTCTGCTCAGTCAAGCCTGAGGCTGGGGAAGCTCCTGTGTGGGCTTTGTTGCCCTTTGGGTTCCTTCCCTCTGCCTCCCCAAGATCACTTCCTGGGAGGCCGGAGGGCTGGGAGACCACAGGCCTCCCTGGGGGGATGGGAGGCATGGGTTTCCTGTATTATCACCATGTGCCAGTCAAAGGGCCAAGCACTGGGCAGCCATCTCATTTGATCCCACAGCAAACTCAGTGTATACAACGTTTGCTTTGTCTTAGAGATGTGCAAACCTGGACCAAGGAGGGGAAGTAAGGGGCTCAGGGCTTGCCCAGGGTGAAGCAAGGATCCCTTCAGGAACCTGGGGCCTGCCTTCACAAATGAGAGAGCAAGAACCCATACCCATCTTGTCCCCACTGACTGGGGTCAGCGCTTCCAGCACCAATGGGGTTCGCCCAGTGTCTCCAGGGCCTCGTCTCCTATCAGAAGGCTGGAGTGACCTGCTCAAGGGAACTGGCTGATCAGAGGGATTTCTCTGTTGATGAAGACTGATTGGGTAAGAAAGCCTGTTGCTTTCCTTTGTAGATGGGCCAGCTCCTCCAGGCCAGGCAGGGAGTGGGCAGGGCTGGTCCCTGATCAGGGAGAGACTATCATGGAGCAACTTGGTTTTATTGAGGAAGTCACAGATTTTCCCAAGAGTGGGACTGATCCCTTTGGTTTAGAGCAATGGTTCTCGACAGGGGTTGATGGTGCCCCCAGAGGACCTTTGGTTGTGTCTGGACATTTTGGGCTATCAAAACTGGGCGAGTGTTACTGGCACCTAGTGGGTAGAGGCCTGGGATGTTGCTATACCTCCTACAATGCACAGGATGGCCCCACTTACATGCATGCCACAAAGAATTATCTATCCCACAACTTCAGTAGGCCAAGGATGAGAGCTATGAACAGGTTGATTTGGTCTTCCTTGTACTCCTCTTCCTATCAGGTGCACCTCTCCTTCTCATTCCATGTCCGGTGGGGGTACTAGAGTGGGGTCCATCTCCCCAGAGCTCCAAACATTCGAGCCAAGGCTTCTGTACCCTCACTCCACCCCACCATGCCTTTGGGCATCTGAGCTCCTTCCCTCCATCTCTCTGGGGTTTTCCAGCTAAGGAGAGGTTCTATGGTATTTTCTACATCAATTCATACATTGTAAGAGATTGGCAAATTTTTTTTTTTTTTTTTTTTTGAGGGCAGTGTCACTGGCCCTCATATATGGGATTTAAATCGGGGCCGCTGGCTTCCCAAGACAGCACTTAACTACCGCGCCACTCGGGCGGCTCTGGCAAATGTTTTTATTGTGGTAGGATACACATAAAATTTACCATTTAAACCATTTTTAAGTGTCCAGTTCAGTAACATTAAGAATATTAATAATATTGTGCAATATTACCACTATCTGGTTCCAGGACTTTTTCATTACCCCTACAGAAGCCCCATACCTCACACCCATTAAACAGTCACTTCCAGTATTTTATCCCATTTATTTTATTGACCTTAAAAATGTTTTTGGAGGGCCGGCCAAGTGGCGCAGTGGTTGAGCGCTGGCTTGGGAAGCCAGCGGCCCCGGTTCGGATCCCACATATAATGACAGCCAGTGACACTGCCCTCAAAAAAAATGTTTTTGCATACAGAAGTTTATATTTCATGCTATCATATCTGTCCATATTCCACTTTATGGTTTTGTTTAATTCTTCCGAAGTTAGGTCATTCAACACTCTACAGAGTTCTAATATCCAACTGTATTCTCTCTGAGTTTTCCTGTTTTGTTTTTATAATCAGCTTTATTGAGGCATAATTTACATACAATAAAATGCATCAATGTTAACAGTACAGGTTGATAAGTTTTGACAAATGTATACACCTATGTAACTACCACCATACTCAAAATGTAGAAAGTTTCTGTCACCCCAAAAGGTCCCCCAATACCCCTTGGCACACCATCCCCTTCCAAACTTAGTTCCAGGTAATTGATGATCTGTTTTTTGTCACTGTAAATTAGTTTTGCCCTTTCTAACATTTCATCGAAATGAAATCATATGCTACGTGTGCTTTTGTGTCTGCCTTCTTTCATTAAACATTCTAATTTTGTTCTATGTTATTTGTACTTTAGTAGTTTGTTCCTTTTTATTGCTGAGTAGCATTTCATTTCATTTATACTTCATTTAATCTACACATTTACCGGCTGGTGAACTTTTGGGTTGTTTGTTTTGGGCCATTATGAATAAAGCTTCTATGAAAGTTTGTGTGTAAATCTTTGTGTAGAAGTAAATTTCCAGTCCTCCTAGGTAAATATATATGGGTGGGATTGATGACTCATAGGGTAAGTATCTATTTAAGTTAATAAGAAGCTGCCAAACCGCCTTTCAAAGTGCCATGTTGCATTCCCACTAGCAATGTATGAACGTTCCAGTGGCTCCACATCCTTGCCAACCCTTGGCATTGTCAATCTGTTACATTTGTGCCATACTGGAACTAATGATGAGCATCTTTCTGTGTGCAGTTGCCCACTCATACAGCTTCCTTTGAGAAGTCTCCCCCCAAATCTTTGCCCGGCTGTTTGATTTTTTATACTGAACTCCTTCTTCCTTCTGGCTGTTATCTTGGAGCATCAGGTGAAGAGAGGATCTGGTGACTCACCAACAGTGCAGGTATGGGCCCCTTCCCACTTCAACTCCATCTACTTCTGCCTGGGCTCACCCACAGGCCTCACAGACCACAGAGAAGTGTTAGGGGCAGGGTTGTCTTTTGTTCGGGAGAAGATGGATTTTCTCTGAGGTCTTTATTTTCTTATTTGAAGTTTGAAATGTTCCTGCTATCTTGACATAAAGATCCTTTGATGACTGATCTAAAAATATTCCCAGTGTGTCAAAGTTGGCAAAATAGAAAAAGATGTTTTGGCAGTAGGGGGAGAGGCAATAGAAATTGATATCAACTCTTCTATGAAATGTACTTTTGTGGTTTTTTTTTTGAAGGCAGTGTCACTGGCCCTCACATGTGGGACCCGAACCGGGGCCGCTGGCTTCCCAAGCCAGTGATTAACCACCGTGCCACTCGGCCGGCCCTGAAATGTACATTTTAAATATTATTTTTCCTATTAAAAAGTTACACAGAACTTTGCAGAAATTAGGAAATACAGCTAAATTGAGCAGAATTCCCACTATCCAGAGGTACTCACTGTGAACAGATCTACTTCAAATGTTTTTATTTTTCTTTTTTTAATTTTTTTAATTTTTTAAATTTTTTTTTTTTTTTTGAGGGCAGTGTCACTGGCCCCCACATGTGGGATCCGAACCGGGGCTGCTGGCTTCCCAAGCCAGCGCTCAACCACGGCACCACTCGGCCAGCCCTAGAATGCATTTAGGCATATAAAACCGTTTCAGTTTGATAAATAGGACACCCAGTCATTGAAGTTGGTTTTAGGGAAGAAAGAATTTCTCTGAGGACAAGAGAAGGTGTCCAGAAAGAAAAGATACCCAGGGCAACTTGAAACAAAAACGAAGAGACTAGAAAATCCAGATCTTGGTGTTTTCGGACAACCCTGTTTGAAGCTGAGGATTGAGAGGGCTGGGGGAGGGGCGGAGCAGACAGATTTAGATATAATGAGAAATTCTGTAGTGACGGGGCCTGGCTCCCCAGTGCTTCTTTTGAAACTGGTTTCTGCTGAAATGTATTGTGATGTGTGCTAGCAAGCCTCTGATTTGGATCTTTTTCTTGGAATGAAGAGTGGGTGGGTGGGTGGGTGGGTGGATGGATGGAACTCTAGCATTCATCTTGCATCTATTTGGGGCCAGGCCTAGGTGCTTTCACAATTGTTATCTCCTTTAATCCTCACAAACACCTGTGGGGTGGGTATTAAGCTCCAGTTTTAAGGATGAGGAAATCCAGGATAAGAGAGTTCAAGTAATTCACCCAGTAAATTGTGGAATTTAAACCCAAATCCCACAATCCTTGAGCCTATCCTGGAGGGAGACATGTTTTTTCCTGAGTGTCTCTGTACCCCAAGTACCCAGTCACTTTAGCACTTGCACAGGGTTTCTTTCCACTGCTCAGGAACTTGGGGGCCCAGGCCCACGCAGAGCCTTTGGCAGAGCCACCATGTCCTTGTGACTCCTTCTCAATGACTCACTACAAGTTCAGAGATAGGGCCCAGGCCGGACCTGAGCCCCGGGGTCCACGCTAGGGAAGGGGCTGTTCATTCTGTGTTTGGTTCCTGCTCCTCATCTTTGGTCAAACCGTCTGGCCTTTGGACAGAAGTCAGCCTGTCAGCTTTCCGGAACATCCGAGTAAATTATAATCACTTCCTTATCCTTGTACTGGCACAGCCTTACAAGGGATATTTGTGGGTTGGCCATGAATTGTTTCTTCTTACACAACACTGAACTGTACAGCTCCCTGTCACCGACCGGTCCCTGGGCAGTGTCACTAGTCCCAGGGCCTGCCAGAGGCCCACCGGGGTGCACAGACTGGCCAGCCATTGGGGGTGCCCTTGAAAGACATTTTACTGGGCAGTCATGAAGGGCCGGCCGGGCAGCTAGATGCTGAGCTGAGATAAGCTGCTGGAGGTGGTACAGTGCCTCCTCCACACCTACCCCCACCCCACCTCCCGCCACCCGGGCGCCAGGACCCACACCTACTCCCCCCACCCAGGCACCAAGAGAGCCCTCTTTGTCTGTTGCAATCAGCCCAGGTTAGGGGTGGAGTTTTATAAGCAGGACTGTCAATCTTCTAAATCCTCTACAAACACCACCTGTGGATGGGGCCAGAGAAAGGCACAAAGGGGGCTTGTCTTTGTATTACAGTCAAGGTTGGGCTGGAAAAACCTTTCCGTGCATTTTGCCGTAGGTTTAGGCTCCTTCCTTCTAACTCACTGTTGGCAGAAGTGAGAGGCATGGAGGAGGGGGTAGGAGGGGGCTTGGGAGGCATCTCATGGGGGTGAGCGGAGTGATTTGTGCTATCTACCTCAGGGAAACGTGGGTGGACTCTAAGGAACACATAGACACACACACGCACGCACACACACACACAGGCACACACAGCCTAGACAGGAGCGTCTGGACAGGAGTGGGTCCTGGCTTAGGGCTGCATGATGTGGGGGACCTGGTCAGTTGGTTATTTGGGGAGATGGGGACTGCTGTCTAAGACCAGAGGAGTTGAGATTTCCGAGGTGGTTCTGCACTGGGGTTATTATGAAAAAGAAATAGCTGGAGAATTCATTAGCAAAATAGCACAGGGAAAGTTATAACGAGGCAAAGTTATTAGACAAGTAAAGGAATCTGAAAGGCCGGGAACAGATGCGAAGCTCCTCAGGGTCCAGTGTGGCCCATCCAGGGGGAGTCCTCCCCACAAAGGCAGAGGGGCAGGAAGGAGGCAGGGCACCGTGGAGTAGGAGGGAGAGCAGAGGACTGGGCTCTGAAGGTGACTCCATGGGGAGAAGGAATAACCATTCCAGAATCCTGGGTGTGTGGCTAAGAGGGCAAGCTTTCTCAGGCAGCGGGCTGACCCCAGTCCTCCCAGGCTTAATTCAGGGGCTGCCTGGGCTTGTCTGGCCCCTGAAAGGGCAGAAGCTGCTGACTTGACAAGTCCACTGCCCACCCACCAACCTCTCCCTCTACTGGGGGCTGACGACTTCAATCAGTCTTGAGTTCTTAGTTTTGAACCTGGACAGGCCTTGTGGCCCCCTCTCAGTGAAAGGGACAGCCACCTCCAGGAAAGAGAAGGCCATGGGAGACACAACTCAGCCCCAAGTGGTCCTCCCCCATAGCCTTCATGGGCTCTGGAATAAAAGCAGGACCACCTTGTCTTACACGGGAGTTTATTGTGACCGGTTCCCACTATGTCTCACCTAGAGAAAGTCCTGAACTGGCTCTGACAGACAGGGCTTTGTCCTCCTTCTAAGACACAGCCAGACCTCACTGGCCACCAAGTTGGTGGCAATTCCCAGGGCCCCTGTGGACTGCCCTGGCATCACCAGCAGGGAAGGTAGGAGGTGGTGGATGCACCACTGACCAGAAATCAACGCCTAATGCAGCCAGTTGGTGGGAAGAGATTGAAAATCACGGGGCTCCAAGGGGCTGGGGCCCTTGGGTTAGCTGAGTCATTACTGGGACAAATAACTTATCGTCCAACTTTTGGGACACTTATGAGAGTATTAACAATTACACCGGGACAGGCATCACCCAAGACTGTCCCAAGACAGAGCATGCAGTGACCATAACAGTGAACATATGCAGAGAAAATGCCAGGTCAAACTGCTCCGGGCAGTGCTTCTTAAACTTTCTGTGGTGAAGAACTTTTTTTCCCCAATCGACTATGGTTAGATACTATATTAATGTGTCATAACAAACACCATACACTGGACAGCTTAAACAAAGGAAATTTAGTTTCTCCCAGTTCTGGTGGCTAGAAGTCCAAGATCGAAGTGTCTCTGAGGCCTCTCTCCTTGGTTTGCAAATGACCATCTTCTTCCATGTCCTTGCACAATCTTTCCTCTGTGCTTGGCACATGTCTATGTCCAAATTTCCTCTTCTTTTTTTTTTTTTAAAAGATTTTACTGGGGAATTGGGGGAGGAGACCAGCCAAGTTGTTGTTCTTCCATCTTCTTTGTGGAGGGTGCCAGTCGCCATCGTGGTCTCTAAGCACAAGGCGCTGTGTTCAGTCTTAGTTGTGGGTGGGTATAGCCACCATCCCATGCGGAAGTCGATCGCGCCTTGTTGTTAAGAGCGCACACCCTATCCACTGAGCCATCCAGGCAGCAGCTCAGCTCAAGGTGCTGAGTTCAGTTTTTAGTTGCAGGTGGCCGTAGCCTACCCCCATCGAACAGTCAATCTTGTTGTTACACGAGCTGAGCCATCCTGCCACCTGTTGGCAGCTCAGCGACAGCTCAGCTAGGGCACAGCGTTCACTGGCCCATGTGGGAATCGAACCAGAGGCCCTATTGCTCACAGCATGTGCTCTAAGCCAACTCAACCAACTGAGCCACTCGGCTGGCTCCCAAATTTCCTCTTCTTATAAGGACATCAGTCATATTGGATTAGGGCCCACCCATGTGGTCTCATTTTACCTTAATTTGGAGTAGAATCATGTGAGGAACTCCACTCCATGTGCTAACATTATGCTAAGGTGTACCACTGAGAGCTGACATTCTGAGACCCCTTGATATGCAAATCTGAGTGATGAGATGAGTGAATTTGCATAGGGCCAAGCAGCTAGCCTAAAAGGAACTCTGTCCTTACAGCCTTTCTGGGGTCCCCAGTGAAATGGCCACTACTTCCTGGTATGGGGATTAAACGCAGTATCTCCTAGCTACACACCATGATACACAGGCTAGGTGACAAACAGTGCCAACACAGGTAAATATCAGTAGCATTTCCTGGAGCTCATATCATCACCAAACAGGTAATTTAAAAGATGTTACTCACATGTGGGAAACTTAAAACAACTAAAAAGATTGAATGCAGCATCTACCAATATGAGAAAAATACAAGAAACGGGAGTAAAACCCTATGGTGAATGAAGCATAAAAGAGCTGAATTGAATACAGTTTGGAGACCAGTCATGAAAGTCAAATTTAGTGAGGTCTGATATCATTAGAATTTCCCTGATGAATTGGGATAGTCCCAACTGGACCCATTAGCAGGAAGTAACCCCAGGTGATCCAGGGTCAACACAACTGTCTAAGGGTTTGAGCACAGCATGTGGCTGAGGCTAGAAGCCCTTTGAAATGGCCACCCAGGCCCCGCGGTTCTGGGAAGTGATGACTGGCCCTGTGAGTATGACCTTCAAGACCTGCAGGGTTAGGTCCGACTTGTAGGTCACCAGGACAGGGGCCAGCAGTGAGCTGGATGAGCAAAAGTGTCACCAGGGCACAGGGTGGGGTGGAGGGTGGTCTGTCAGACTGTGCCCTCCCTGTCTCCCCCCCCACTTCATCAACATTACCATTTGACCTTGACCCAAGCAACAGAACTTAATTAAAGGATTGATGATGCTCCTGTTTTCATAAGATGGGTCCCTTTGGACCGAGTAAACCCTTAGGACTCTGGACAATTAATTCATGGGCAGAGTGGGGGCAGTCTCAAGAGAGAATGGACTTCTGCTAATGAGAGAATGTGGTGCTTGAGTGACTCATTAGAGAAACAAAAGCAATATGTCCACATTGTCCACCAAACTGATAAAATAAATCATACTCAACTCATGAAACATTTATGACATCTGCTATTGGGTTGTCGGAAAAGTCATGACATTTTTTCTATGTTTTTTGTCGCAACAATGTGTCAACCCAATATTTTGCCAGGCCCGTTTTTCTGGACCCTCACTATACCAAGATGGATAAGATGAAGGTCTAACTCCTAATAAACTCAGAATATTTCTTGGGAAAGATAGCCTAATAAATAGACAGTAAGAACAAAAATGACAAATACAAGGCAGAGGCTCACCTTCTAGTTGTGTGTGTTTTGGAGGGGACAATAAACAAAGAACAAGTAAAAATATAGTATGTTACATGTAATCATTGTCCTGGAAAAAGAGAAAACAAGAAAAGAAGCAAGAGGGGGAGGGGTGGGCATTGCTCTTGTAAACAGTTTGGTGAGGGCTGGCCGAGTGGCGCATTGGTAAAGAGCTGGTTTGGGGATGCCAGCGGCCCCGGTTCGGATCCCACATATGAAAGCCAGTGACACTGCCCTCTACAGCTAAGATGGTGAACAACAACTCCACCTGGAGCTGGGCTGCTGGGAGTCTCCCAGACAGCATAGCTGCAGCCCCTGCTGCAGTGGGCTGCCATAGGCTACAGTGAGTGGTGGGCAGCCAGCGTGAGCTGCTGACAGTCAGCGTGAGCTGCCAATAGCCGCGGTGAGCGACCATCCAGAGGCCGGTGACGGATCTGCCTCATCCGGGAAGAGCGCAATGACGATACCAACATGGGCCAGTGAAGCAACACCCTCCGCAACTAGACTGAAGAACAAAAAGACGGCAACTTGTCTGTTCCCCTTCCCCGATTCCCCAATGCTGTTCCCCTCCCCCAATCCCCCAATAAAATCTTAAAAAAAAAAAACAGTTTGGTGACATGTTGACATTTGAGCAGAGATCTGTAGGAAGTGAGGGAGTGAGCCATGCAGTCGTGTGGGGGAAGAGGAAACGGCAAGTGCAATGGCCCTGAGGCAGGAGCAAGCCTGCTGTGTTCCAGAAGACAGCTGGAAGCCAGTGGGGCTGGAGCCCAGGGAACAAGGAGGGGAGAAGTGAGAAAGGAGGCCAGAAATATTACGTCATTTCCTGAGTAAAGTGAGGAGTCATCAGAGGGTTTTGAATAGAAGAATCACATGACATGACTTAGGTTTTAAGAGAATCACTCTGGCTGCTGTGCTAAGAATAGACTGGCGGGAGCAATAGCAGAAGCAGGGGGAACCCTGCTTGTATCTAGAAACCCAAGATAAACAGGAGAGTGGCTTGGGCCAGCATGGGAGGAAGTGGCCAGATTTGGACATAATTTGAAGATAGAATAGAATCAACCGAATTTGCTGATGGCTTGAATAGAGAAGAGAAAGAAAGGAGTCAAGGAGAACTTTATATATTTTTTGATTGTTTTTTGTTTGCTTATTTGTTTGTTTTTTATATTGGGGAACAGTGTGTTTTCCCAGGACCCATCAGCTCCAAGTCAAGTAGTTGTTTCAATCTAGTTGTGAAAGGCGCAGCTCAATGGATCATGTGGGAATCGAACCGGCAACCTTGGTGTTATGAGCACTGTGCTCTAACCAACTGAGCTAATTGGCCACCCCCTATATTGTTGGTTTTTTAAAAGCAGGTTTATAGAGGTATAGTTTACACATAAAAAATTCATAAAATTCACCATTTTAAATGTATAGTTCTATAAGGGGTTTTTTTGTTTTGTTTTTTGAGGGCAGTGTCACTGGCCCTCATATGTGGGACCCGAACCAGGGCCACTGGCTTCCCAAGCCAGCGCTTAACCAACGCGCCACTCGGCCGGCCCTAGTTCTGTAAGTTTTGATAAACTCATTCAGTCATGTAACTGCCACCTCAATGAAGACCCAGAGCCAGTTCCATCACTGCAAAAAATCCCCCATACCCCTTGGTGGTCAACCCTTGCTCCATCCCAGCCTCTGGCAACCACCGATCTGCTCTCTGTCCCTATAGTTTTGCCTTTTCCACGATGTCATAAAAATGGAATCATACAGCATGTAGCCTCTCGAGTTTGGCATCTTCGTTTGCATCCAAGACTAGAAGAAGGAAGAAGGTGGGAAATGATCATGCCAGCTAAATATGTCTCTTTTACAATAAAAAAAGAAATCTGCCCAAGAAACCACCTATCAGGCATCCACTTCCATCTCATTGGCCAACACTCAGTCTCATAGGCACTTGTGACCAAGCTGGAGGTTGTGGAAATGAGCATTTAGTTTTCCAGCCTTTAATGTAGAGGGAGCAAGGGATAGGGGTTGGAATGAGTGTTGGCTTTGCCAACCAAAGGAACCTGCCACCTCAGGGGGAAAGGGGGGTATAAGGGGGTAGTGGTGTCAAATGTGTGTGTTTTTTCACACTTGTTTGCAGGGTGGAGAAGAGTTGGGATGTCCCAGGCATGAAGGGAAAGTCTCCTCAAGGGTTAAGGATTTGAGGAAGGTATGTGTGAAGGGCAATAGCTAGACCACACAGCCCGAAGCTAGCTAATGCAGTTCCTGCTGTAATGACAGTTGTTACTGTGACCAGATGGTCTCCACCCCTGCCCTTGGGGATGTAAGGAGAACTCCACAGAGGGTTGTTTTGTGGAGGAGGTCCCAGGAGGTCGGAAGGTGAGTGGAGATATCTGCCTGGAAACCCAGGGTAGGCATACTGTCCCCTTCCCACTGGGCCCCATGGGACTTCCCCTGGAGGAGATAGCTGGACAGGCCCAAAGGTCTCCGTCTGCAGCCTCCAGAGGTGTCTGTGGAGCCAAAGCAGTGAGGCCTTCCCACCTAGAGAGGCCTAGATTTGGGGTGTGTTCCTGGGCGCGTCTCCAAGCAAAGAGCAAAGGGGTGCTGTGGTCCTGACATAGCCCCTGCTGGGGCTGGGCTGATTACATTTCTACCCCTGATTGGAGAGGGGGTGTCATTGGACATCCTGTTGCACTTTGGAGTTAGATGCCAGTTCCCCACTCCAGGCCCAGAGAGTGCAGTAGGGTGCCCTTGGGCTCAGGGGCTCCCTGGAGGCTGATCACCCAACTCAAGAGAAAACCCACCTCACCCAGGAGTGTCCTGACATTTATGGGGCAACTTTTCTACTCCAGAAGATATTTCTAGGCATCGCTTTCTCAGGGGCTTCTGTCAAGGTGCCACTTGAAGAAGCTCCTCTGTTTATTGAAGGGGAAGGATAGGGTGGGATTATTAACAGACAGGCATGGGAGAAACTGAGGGACAGAGAGGGGGACGGAAGGAGAAGGAATGATGGACAGGGTGCCTAGGGATAGAAGGTGGGGTTTCAAGGAGAGCTTGCAGGACAGAGGGGGAAATTGAGGGATGGGCAGGGGTAGCAAATGAGGTTGGGGGGACTGAAGGCAAGAGAGGAGGGTGAGGTGACAAGAGAGATAGAGTGACAGGTAAACAAGGGACTGGTCACAAAGGGGTAGGCCCCAGGATTCATCTCTTACCTGAGCCATCCGCTCACTCCTGAGGCTATTTCCCAGGTGAGCAGGATGCCAGTTTAGTGTTTGTCTGTTTTATAATAAAACCAACTCCACAGCATTTACTGTGATCTGCTAGTAACCCAAGGGTAATCAGAACAATATAAACAAATGTTTTACAACAGTAATCCCAATAAAGGAGACAAAACAAACAAACAAACAAAAACCTGCACTACCTTCTCAATAACTCAGTTCACTGACCAGTTTTGTTTGGAAATATGTCTTTTAGTACCACTGGACCTAGTTGTTTTCTTGATTTTGCTTTAGAATGAATCTCTTTTGCATGAACTATTTCCAGGAAGCCCAGGAAGGCTAGGACAGGGTTCCAGATGTGGAGGGCAGGCTGGGGAGGAGGAACAGGACAAGTCCAGGGGGCCAGAGGCCTGCCTGCAGAAACATGGGCAGTGGGAAAGGGCATCCTGGGGGAAAGTGGGTGTTAGCTGGGTCCCCTGCAGTGCAGGAAGCCAGATGGCCCCATGCCTTCTTCCCCCCCACCCCCCACTCTTCCACCCCCCCACCCCCCCACTGTGGGCACAGGCAGGTGACTCAAGCCGACCAAGAGGCAGGGCCTAGAGCTTTGCTTACTCATTGTTGTGCTGCTTCCTCCGCAGGGAGGATTCACAAAAGCAGCAGTGAGTCACTCCTGAGTCAGCTCCTTGGGGTGCGGAGCTGCCTCAGCCCAAATCCAGGAGACTTGGCTCTGAGCGCAGGGGGAGCGGGGGAGACACCCACTCTCATAGGGATAGTTTCTAGTCCACCAGTCCTGCTTCAGAAACCCAACTGGCAGGGCTCTGCAGCTCCCACATGCCCTGGGGACCTTTCAAGTGGCAGAGCTGGGTCGGCCAGGCCGCGGGGCCTCCTGCCTTCTCTCCATGGAAGGACAGTGCCAAGGACAGGGAACAGGATGTTGGACCCGAGATAGACAGGACTCCTGCCTGCCCTCATTTTAACCCCGAGCGGATCCCTGCTTCCCAATGTCCCCATGCACAGGGGGAAAAACAGATTCTGAGGAATAAATAATTTATTGAAATTGGAGGAATAAATAAGATTTGCGGGCAGGGTTGCAAATAACTGTAAAAATTATTAACCTATATATACACAAAGGCTCCCCGGGCCCCGAAGGCGGAGCCTGAGCCCGGGGGCGGGGCTAGGGCGGGGCCTCCCAGGGGAGGCGACCCGGCGCCGGCACACGAGCGCCCCCAAGAGGTAGATGGCTTATTTACAATGGAGGAAAACACGTGGTCAAGCGACTGGGGCGCCCGGAGCCGCTCTATGTCCCTCGATCCTTAACCCTTTAGGCCCATTCCCCTGCGAGTGTCCGCGGAACTGCACGCCTTGAACGATTCTCTGCACCCAGGAGCGATGGGCTGTTAAGCTGATGTAGACACCCGGCCGGTTGCGCTCCGCACAGCCCTCGCCCCAGCTGATGATCCCCGCCAGTAGCCAGGTGTTTTCAACCTTGCACATCAGGGGGCCTCCGGAGTCGCCCTGCGGAGGAGGGAAGGTTAGGCACTCACGCGGGGCAGGGAGTGGGCAGAACCCAGGACCCGACACAGCGGGCGCAGACGGTTCCCTTTGGCGAGGGGCATGCAAACTCCACCCAGCCCAGGAGGACGGGGGAAGGACACACCTTCCGGGCTCACTTCTGGTGACCAGCACTCACAGGTGAGGCAGGGAGTATTGTTATTTGTTTTACAGATGGGAAAACTGAAGCTCAGAAAGAAGAAATGACTTGTCCAAACTGGCAACCACCGCAGCAGAGTAGGAATTATAATAAGTACAACGTCCAGCCCAGGCATTATTCTACCATCCCCCAACCACAGTGAAGGCATTGTAACTGGTCCTGGGGACCAGGACATGGGACCCCCACACACACACCCCTTAGGAGAATGCAAACTCCCTGAGAGTGGAGTCTGGACACCTTACATGCTCAGTATACATTGGATGTACCCTGTTTTACCCGAAAATAAAACCTAGCCGGAAAATACACCGTAGCATTTTAGATGCGAAAATATGGCACCTTGGCATCTGAATATTTTAAGCTGAAGGAGTTGTGGAAAAGGCACCCTTCCCCCCGAAACAGGTCATAAAACCCTCATGTGAAGTGTGCGTGCCCTCCATATCCTGGAGGAATCATGCTACGGCTTATTCTCCGGCTAGTTCTTATTTTCGGGGAAACACAGTATGAACAGATAGAGGAGTGGCTGAGCCCAGGCCAGTTCCGAAGGCATCTGGGGGACTACAAGTCACAGATAATTCTGGGAGAGGCCCAGCCAGTGGTGATGGAGCCCAGTGGGGCAGGGCTGGGAAGAATGTGCGGTGCTCACCAGACAGGCATCCCGCTCCCCTTCCAGATAGCCAGCACACAGCATGTCCTCGGTGATGGCGTCCTGCCCAGCTCCCCTCCAGTACAGGCGGCCACAGATTTCTGAGTCGATGATGGGAACCTTCAACTTCTGCAGGGTCTGCGGTTGGGACAGGGGTACTGGGAGCAGAAAGGAGAGAGTCAGGCTTAGGAAGCTCCTCTCCTATGGCCACCTTAATTCTCTCCTCTAGTCCCCTCAGTGGTGCTTCTCAAAGGCTAATGGATCAGCTCTGTCAGGTTCTCCCAAGTTATTTGTGGAAAACCCAAATTCCAGGGCTCCAGGTCTGGACCTACTGAACCTGAGAATGACATGTAGCTGGAAGCTCTGAATTTGTGGAAAACCCAAATTCCAGGGCTCCACGTCTGGACCTACTGAACCTGAGAATGACATGGAGCTGGAAGCTCTGAATCATTAACAAGCACTCTGATGCCCACAATATGGTTAGAACCAGTGGGCCAGAATTGTCCTATCTCAGGCGCTACTCTCTCCAGCATGGGGACAGCTACAGGTGAAGTGTTCAATAAATAACCACTCAGTGTTGAATGTCATCAAGGCTTGAGGAATCCCCCCAAAGTTTGGGGCGGGGGGATTGTAGACCCTCCTCAGTCCATAATTCCAGTTTTCACAGGAGCCCCTGAGAAGGACCACGGGGAGGCTGGCTGCACCCTCACAATCAGTGGGATGCCCAGACACCTGAACTGGTGTCATTTCTCTTAGATCTTCTGGAATCTGGTTAAAACCCCATTTTTGTTATACCTTGTCCTTCCTCAGTGTCGCTCTCTTTCTCTTATCTATCTATCTACCTATGTACCTATTTTTATCTGCTTCATTGCCTTACTTTATCTAATCTGCTTTATGTTTCTAGATGATGTTTTCCAAACCTCCAGACTTAGCTTGACAATTATATTTTACAGTGGAAACTGTATTTCCTCCTGGGAATTTTGCCTGCTATTATGGTATACTACCACCAGGGGGGGTGCCTGTTTTCACTTTGGAATCTAAGGGCTGTTTCCTTACTCAGGGTATTCACTTGGCCCCATGTGTGCTTCCTTTCAGCCATTTCTAGATCACTTAATAAGTTTGTTGATCTGGTGCTGTTACCTCAGAATACAGCTAAAGATACCTTTTAACTAGAAATGACCTAAAATTGTCCGCCTAGGCTTCTGTCATGTCACATCTCTGGATTGCAGCCCATCTTGTCATCTTTATCTGTCATGCTATGTCTCAGGCCTATACTCTTTGCTGCCCATGGCACCTGTGTCTTTGAGTGTCTGCCATGCTCTATCTCCACCCATCCCCAACCAACCGGTGGTAAAGAAGCTCACCTCCATCATGGACACTGCCCCAGCCTGCAATCCAGCAGTTGGTGTTCGGACGGAGATGGACAGAAAAATCAGGCAGGCAGATGGGCAGGATTCGCTCAGAGAACTGGATGGGGTGCTCGAGGCGCACCAGGGCGATGTCTGCACGGGAGCCCTCCCTCCAGGAGTACACAGGATGGGGATACACCCAGGCGATGCCCACCTCCTGGGACCGCTGGCCAGGGTTCCCTAGCTGCCAGACGCCCAGCAGCACAGAGTACTGGAGTGGCTGGTTCAGAGTGCTAGAAGGAAGAGGGAAGGGGACAGGGTCAGCCAGGAATCACAGGTGGCCAGGAAGAGCCTGGGAGGGGTGTCTGGGGAACTGCACACACAAGAAGGCCCCATGAAAGCAAAAGAGGCTTTGGGGCAGGAGCAGTGTTCCTCCTGAGGGGCCCCAGACTGGATCAGTGCCTGGCAGTGGGAAGAACCTGGGTCTGGGGCAGGAAGCCAGGGACTCAAGTGGAAGAGACTGGTTGTCATACCCCTTGAAACAGTGGGCAGCAGTCACCACCCAGCGGTTGGTGAGCAGGGAGCCAGCGCAGTGGTGGGTTCCATTCTTCTGGATGCTTACAACCCAGGGCCACTCGGCGTCTGTGCTGTCCTCACCACCCACAATCCGGTTCAGCTGCTGGGGCTTCCCACAGTCTGCAGGGGCAGGCAAAGGAGGGCTTCATTTTCTGGTATCCCCTTGCAGCGCAGTCCTCCTCCCTTCGCATTTTCCCTTCACCTGCCTCGAATACTTAGGCTTGTGCTCCACTGCCCCTCCCTCTGCCCTCCTGCCCTGCATGTACCCCCTCCTTTGCCTTTTCTTCCCCACCCTGCCCTTCCTCTGCCTCCACTCTGGCTGGTCTTTCTCCCTTCACTTGGTCCTTCACCTTGCCCACAAGTCTATTCCTTTTACCTTCTGGTCCACTCACCCTCCTGGGCTCCAGCTGCACTCTGGCCCCTCTCTTGCACATCCCACTCTCTGCTCTGCTCTCTGGGCCTCATATCCTGCCTACTCTCCAGCTTGTTTCCCCCTCTTGCCCCACCGCCCCCTTCTGACCCGTCCCCCACAGACACACTCAAACACTGTCTTCCCCTTCAGGTTTCCTCCATCCCCCCTCCCCTCAGGGTGGCTCCTACTCACCAGGTGTCTTGGCAGCATTGAGGGTGGCTGAGGACAAGAAAAAGAAAGGGTCAGGCCAGGGGAGAGGCCCCAGTGCCCAGGGGAGAGGAGCACCCCACTCCATGCCCAGTGACCCTTCTTATCCAGTCTCTCATTTCCGGGCCCCTCCAGACCTCTCCAGCTGAGGCATTTCCTGGAGCTTGGGTAGGGTAGACGGAATCCTCATGCCCTCACTATAAACTGAGACTTACCCCTCCCACCAGCTTCCTGTCCAGGTTGTGCCCAGGATCCATCCCACCTGCTGAGGGACAAGAGACCAGCTCCTGGGGTGTCTCTCACTGAAGGTAAGGGGTGTGGGGGGTACATGCTTGACCCTCTCAGGCTTCCTCCCCCAGACTTGAGTCAGTGACCTAAGACACACACACACACACACACACACACACACACACACACACACACACACCCAAGCCCAAGGCCTGGATGCTGCTGCCCCAGGAGACCCAAGAGACAGGAGGAAGGAGATGATGACAACGATGAATCTGATCAATAATAATCACCAGAGCTGAAGCATAAGGGTCCTACTCGTGTCTACCAGCAGTGTTTCATTTAATCCTCGCAGCCATGGAGAAAACGGACAGTGAAATAGCAAGAGAAGAGGAGAGAGAGAGAAGGGAGGGAGGGAGAGAGGGAGAAGGAGAGGAAGAGAGAGACAGAGAGAGACAGAGGGGAGAGAGAGAGAACACAAGCAAAGAGGATTCACAGGACCAGGAGGGAAGGCAGCTGAGTTGAGAGGGAGGAGGAGGTGACCCTGAAGGGGCAGAAAGGGAAGCGGGGAAGAGGAAGGGGCAGCAGGTCCTTAGGACTCACCGGTAGAAGCCAGAAGCAGCAGGAAGGTTAAGATCCTGACACAGCCCCCACCCAGGGCTGGGGGGGGTCTGGAAATGGGCATGGCAGGTGGGGGTGGGGTTACAGCCAGACAAGCTGTGCTGGCCGCTGGCTGCCAGGAGTGTTCAGAGTTCCCTGCAGGTCACCCCAGGTTTTATCCTAAGAGGCGGAATGCAGTTGGACCAGTCCCCCCAGTGAGTGGCTCAGTCCCTGCCACCTGGGGCTGTAGGTCACCCCAGGGGGTGGGGCTCCTGGGAGGAAATGAGCCGTTACAGGAACTGGGGGGGCTCTAGCTGAGACCCCCTGCCTCAGATCTGGACCAATGGGCTCAGGATCTGGATCTGGAGCTCAGGATGTCCCACCCCCACCCCATTTCTGGCTGTGGGCCCAGGATCTGGCCTCTGGATGGGGCAGGTGAGGACCTGGGCTGTGTCCTTGACATTGACAGGGGAGTTGGGGGACAGAGAAAGGTCCCCAGAGCTTGAAAGGAAGGGGTCCGGGTGGGGAAGGGCAGGCCTCAGACCCAGGGCCTGGGTCCACAGCAGCGGAAAACTCCAGTATGGGGTGTTAGGGATGCCCCAGAGCCTAGGGAGATAGGGGCTGGCAAGGGGGATTCCCAGAGGTTCCATAACTGCTCTTGCCTCCAAGACTCAATTTAAGAGACTTGGCCCAGCCCAGGGCTCAGGGATCCCGTTAACCCACTTACTGGAAAGCCATGAATCAGGCCCACAGTGACTGCCTGTCCTGAGGCCACCTTCCTGTGATCTCTGTCACTTGGAAACCCAACAACTCACCCTTCACCTGGACTCCCAGGAAGCTAGGGGAGGCCAGCCAGGTGCTCTGGTGGCTGTGACTAACATGGCTGCCTGGGGAGGACTAGGGGGCAGCCTGGCCCCTGAGCTCCTGGGATCCCCTCATAGGGGGTAAAAGGGCCAAAGGGTTGCGATTGTGGGGGAGCGCAGGCCAGGTGTTGAACCTGAAGTGATCCTCCTCCCCCAGGAGCCTGGAACCCCCCTTACCCCCAATTCTGAGGGAGGTCTTCCCTGATTCAGTGCCTGTACTGCCCACATCCCCACCCCAAGCAGGAGGAGCAAGCTTCTTCCTCCTGAGACAGACATGTATCTTTGTCCCTTCTTTCGTTTAATCAAAGAAACTGGAGCTAGGCCTTTGCTATGCCTGGGGGAGGGGGCCAGAGAAATAACAATAACAGCTGAAGGAGTTTTTGGCGCACCAGACATCGCCTCATTTAATCCTCAAATTCTCTTATTGTTATCCCATTCTGCAGATGAGGAAACTGAGGCCACCTAGGGAGGTTAGTAACTTGCCCAAGGACCCCAGCTGGTGAGTGATGTAGCCCAGACTTGAACCCTGAGCCTGGAAACAGGTGACTGGACTAGGCTCGGTGGAGCCTGAGGGAGCTCAGTCCAGTGGATGGATATTGTCACCAGGGGTCATATGTGAGGGTGGATGGGGGCCTTAGCGGCCCAGAGGAGGCATCTGACCCCAGTGGGGTGGGGAGGGGGCACGCAGTGAAGGCTTCCCAGAAAAGAACTTTGAAATAGAGGCCTAGAGAGCAAGTTGGAGCTGGCCCTGCAGAGGCATGGGGATGAGGGTCAGCAGAGGGGGCATTAGGAACAAGTGCTTGGAGGAGAGGGAGAATGAGTACCGGGTGAGTGTGGGGCTGGGGTACAGAGGGACAGAGTGCTGGGAAGGGCTGGGGGCTGCTATACGCAGCACCCCCTGCTAGGCAGACCCCAGCTTGATCAACATGTTCTACCACCAGAGGCTGCCCCAGGGGTGGACTCCGAGCTGCCTACTTCCTTGGGCTGTTAGGGGTTCTGTGATGACAGAGTTCCGAGATCAGAAATAGCCTCCCCCGGGGACTGTCAGTACCAAAAAGTACTATGGCGTGTTTTACTGGCCCTGCTTCTTTTGGGGGGAAGGAGGCAACTCAGGTTAAACTGCAAGGGCAAGCCCCCATCCCACCGCACCCAGAGACAAGCCAAGGATGGGCTGCAGGAGCCTTGAACAGCCCCCAGCTAATGCATTATTTTTTGTCCTCGGACTGGGGGAAGGACTGCAGGAAAACACCCACGCGGACTGGACAAGGTGATGGATAGCTTCCATAGGGTCCCCTGAGCAGCTGAGCAGAAATGCCCTAAGTGAGGGGAGGGTGCCCCCTCCTCACCTGATCACTCTCCTGGGTCTGCCTCTACACCCATGACTCTCATGCTGCCCCAACCGTCTCCTTTCCTGAAACTGAGGTAGCTGGGCTCTCCAGCTCACTCGACAAGCATTTATTGGGCACCTGCTGTATACCAGGCCCTACACTGGGCACCAAGGCACAGTGGTGAATAAGATACAGGTTCTGTCCTCAGACAACATGTTTCTCCCCAGGGATGGGAGGCAGGTGAGCCACTAATGACAGTGAGGTGTCATGGGGGTGGGCACAGAGGCCCTGTGACTGGGGATGGAGTGTTGGGAAAGGAGTGGCGGTGGGCACAGACTCTGAAGGGCCACCCTGGAGTTGGGTACTGTATGCTGTGACCCCCTGAGGGGAGGGACAGTGTGACGAGGCTCCCCATGGATCCTCAGGTTATAGGTTGGTGCCTGGTGCATGCTGAGTCTTAGTGGATGTTTGTTGAATGAATAAATGAGTGTGGAAGAGGGGAGTCTGGAGGAAGCCACTGGGAACTGACTGTTCCCCTCTCCTGCCTCTCTAGTTTCCTCTTTGTTCCAGATTTTCCTGCCTTTCATGAGACCAGATGACCCCAGGGGCAGGCCTGTACCCCACAATGCTTCTGTCCTTGAGATGGGGCGGCCAGGAAGACGGCCACAAGGAGCAGGGCCCAGTGGAAGCCAAAGGAAGTCCTGAACAGCCAGTGATGACTTCCTGGCACAAGTCCTGGGCAAGGACCCCAAGGACTGGCTTCCCAATTCCCAGGGAGTGGAGACCCTATCACAATTCAACAGTCATTCAACAAAATATTGATTGATTGTCTATGCTAGACCCACACGGGGCACTCTGGCTGGGCATTTCTTCACCTGGGCATGAGATGGTTGGGCTGGCCACCCTGCTGTCCATTCTACCATGTCACTGCCAGGCCATCTCAGGGCTGCTGAAGAATCTGAAGAGAGGTTTGGATGACAAGACAGAGTTGCTGAGGCCTTACATCGAACAGCAGCTGGAACTGGCAGTGCTTGACAGAGAAGTGACTCACCAGAGGCATTTCAGACGTGGGCATCAGGGTCAGAGAAGAGATCAGAACAGGGGTATCCATTCATCATCATCCAAAACCTACAGAACACCTATTGCGTGCCAGGCACTGCCCTACGAGCTGGAGATACAGCAGTGAACAAACCATGAACAATCCTGCCCTCATGGCAGGAACGCTGGAGTAAACAGAATCAACAAAGTAAATCACTTAGAAAGATGGAAAAGTCTCTGTGGAAAACCAAAACAAGAAGGGGGTTAGGACAAGAGGAGGGAACAGGAGGTGGGGATGGGGGGGTGGGCGGGTGAGGAGTTGCAATCTCAAATCAGGAGCCCAGGGCAGTGCTCGCTTTTGAGCTGAGACTTGTGGGAGAGCGGGTAAGAGTCGTGGGTGCTATCATTGACTATTCCAGCCCCAGGAATGGCTTGTGTGGTTTGGACTGGCAGATTGGAGCAGTGGTAAAGGAAAGGCACAAAGGCTAAGGGGGGCCTGCTCTGCTTGAGCCAGGCCCCAAAGGACAAATTGGGGATACTAGGAGAAAAGGTAGAGAGAGTGTTCCAGGGTGAGAGACCAGAAACTCGGGCTGCAGGGATAGGTGCTCAGGGCAGAGGCCACCAGACCACCAGGATCCTTGTGGGCCTACCCATGTAGAGGAGCCTTTGCTTAAGGGCAGGGGGAGCAGCTGAGGGCTGCTAGGATCCTGCCTGGGTAAGAGGCACAGGAAGGGGCGAGAGGAGATAGGTGAGCCCGGGTCAGAGACTCCTCAGATGGCCATGGAGACAGAGAGACATGGATGGGCAGGTGCCAGTGAGCAAGGCAGGTAATACACTGACAGCCCAGGCTTGCCCAGGACCAGCCATCCCAGTGACAGCTTCTGTCCGGAATCATGGACGATGGGGGAGAGGGTAGCAAGGTGCTGCAGGCCCAAGCTTCCATAGTTGGAAATTTGGGAAAAGCAGACAGTAGAAGCCCGGGATGCTGTGACCTCTAAGGTCCTCAGTGGCCCTCTGATCCCCCAAGAGAGAGGATCTGATAAGGAGCCATGCGGGGCCTGAGAGAAACCCAGCGGAGAGCAATGGCAGCATGGGACTGCTCTCTCCTCTGTGGCTTAGGTTTTTGTGTCGTTCTGGCCTTGGCTGGAGGTTTCAGGCTGTTTTCTGTAGGGAGAGGCTGCGGAAGGGGAGGCGAGTCCTCCATGATGTTGTGAGCTTGGGTGTGAGCCCACCTTGAACTCCAGGTAAGTCTCTTGGCCTCGAGGAGCTCCTTTCCTCTTGGCTCCAGCCGTGTGTTCGGAGACCAGAGCTGAAAACCAGGCGTGCAATCCCAACTCTGGTGGGTTTTGTTAAGCCTGCAGTTTGTTTTTTAAAATTGGGCAAACCCACATTTTTTTTTTTTAAAGAGTTTATTGGGGAATTGGGGGAGAGGAACAGCGTTGGGGAATCAGGGAAGGGGAACAGACAAGTTGCTGTCTTTTTGTTCTTCAGTCTAGTTGGGGAGGACGTTGCTTCACTGGCCCATGTTGGTATCGTCATTGCGCTCTTCCCGGATGAGGCAGATCGCTCACCGGCCTCTGGATGGCCATTCACAGCTGCTCTTGGCAGCTCACTCTGGCTGCCAGCCACTCACGCTGGCTGCCGGCCACTCACTGTAGCCTATGGCAGCCCAGCTCCAGGTGGAGCTGTTGTTCACCATCTTAGCTGTAGAGGGCAGTGTCACTGGCCCTCATATGTGAGATTCGAACTGGGGCCGCTGGCATCCCAAACCAGCTCTTAACCAATGCGCCACTTGGCTGGCCCCACCTTTTTTTTTTTTTAAATAAGAATTTTAACTAATGCTGCTGTTAACATAAGTATACAAGTATCTGACTGAGTCCTTGCTCAAACAGATATTTATACATGCATGTTCACAGCAGCATTACTCATAAGGGCCAAAAAGTGGGAACAACCCAAGTGTTTATCGAGGAATGGATAAACAAAATGTGGCCCATCCATACAATGGAATATTATGCAGCCATAAAAAAGAATGAAGTACTGACATTTGCTACAACATGGATGAACCTCAAAAACATGCTCAGCGAGAGCCGGCCAAGTGGCACGGTGCTTAAGCGCTGGCTTGGGAAGCCAGCAGCCCTGGTTCGGTCCCACATATGAGGGCCAGTGACACTGCCCTCAAAATAAAAAAACAAAAAAAAACATGCTCAGCAAAAGAGGTCAGACACACTTATTGAGTGGAATACTGTACGATTCCACTTACAGAGGTCCCTAGAGTCATCAAACTCATGCAGACAGACAGTAGATTAGAGGTTACCAGGGGCTGGGAGATAGAGGGGAGTTAGTGTTTCATGGGTCAGAGTTTCAGTTTGAGAAGATGAGTAAGTTGTGGAGCTGATGGTGGTGGTGGTTGCACAACAGTGTGAATTCACTTAACCCCACTGAAATGTACGCTTAAAAATGGTTTCAATGGTAAATCTTATGTACACTTTACTAAAACTAAAAAAATGGAAGAAACATCTAAATGTTCACCTTTTCAGGGATGCTGGAAGCTGTGGCAACGTGGCTCCACTGGCTGAGTAGCCCTGATTGCCTCACAGCCCCACCCACCCACTCCCACTCTGTGACACTGGCCAGTGCCCTGGGTCCTCAGGCATTTCCTGCTTTTGGAGGGCAGGGCCTGGGACAGAACAGATGCCCCATCCCCTCTTGAGATGACTCAATTTAAGCTCCCAGAGTGAGCAGATCCCTCCAGAGGAGCCAGGTAAACAGTAGCTTCTTCCTCCAAGCTGGGTCTCAGTGTATCCATCAGCAAAGGGGATCAGTCAGCACTGCCAAGCCTGTCACGACCACATGAAAAAGGGCTGCTAAGGTGTGAAGGGCTGGGGGCCGGTCTTGCAAGGTTAAGCACAGATTGAGTAACTGGCTGGGCTGTGCTCATCTGCAGGCAAGGTTTTTCCGGGCCACTAATGGTTTTGAGGCACCTGCCCTGGCTGGTACCGGGGATATTAGAGGACACTGTCTCATGGGCTGGCATTTTGTCACCTTCCCACAGGGACTTCTTCCTCCTGTCTGACCACACTCCTGAACTGTCCTGGGCATCAGATGTCACTAGGGGGCTCCCTGGCTCTTGGAGGCTTGGGTTGAACTTGGCTCCAACCCGGTCTCATGTCCCAGGTCCCGGGTCCTGAGTCCCACTCAGAGCCCTCCCCATGGCCCCCCTGCCACGGACCTCACACTTTCCTCCGCATCTGCCTGGGCTCCTCAAGGGCTCCTCGGTTCTGCCCATCCCAGTCCTGGCCCTGAAGCGCTGTCTCTTCTCCCATCCTCCAAATCCTTTCCGCATCTTCCCACTCTCCCGCCCTGGACTGTGTGGTCAGGCATCCCCCACCACACATCCCTACTTAAAATTCTGGGAAGTAAAATTTTCTCCACCTTAGAACAGCATTGCCTGTCCTCTTGACATTTCTTTAAAATGGAAGTTGAGCATCCTCTTCTAGCCCAGCATTCCTTTCTCTAGTTTTAGGGACCTCTCCTCCCCAGTCCCTTCCTGGATCCCACTTTCTAAATGCAGAGCTCCCTATGTCTGACTCTTTGAAAGTTGGGTTTCTAGTGTCCAGGTGTTAATTATATGAATGTATCTTCATTCTGGGTAATGTCTTCTTGGAATATAGAGCACTCTTAGTTCTTGTGGTCCACTAGGACTTTCAGGGTAGTTTGGTGTTTTTTTTAAGCTGTACTTATACCTGCACCACCATCACTTACTAATCTAAATCTTTCTTTATGGCAGGTCTCGATAGCAGCATCCTCCAGTTTTCCTTCCATGGCTTAGAGCACTTTCCTAAGTTTTGTTTTTTTGTTTTTTGGTGTGTTTTTTTTAAAAGATTTTATTGGGGAATTGGGGAAGGGGAACACGTTGGGGAACTGGGGAAGGGGAACAGAAAAATTGCTGTCATGGGCCGGCCAAGTGGCGCGGTGGTTAAGCGCTGGCTTGGGAAGCCAGTGGCTGCGGTTCGGTCCCACATGTGAGGGCCAGTGATACTGCCCTCAAAAAAAAAATAAAACAAAAACAAAAACAAACAAACAAAAAAAATTGCTGTCTTTTTGTTCTTCAATCTAGTTGTGGAGGACGTTGCTTCACTGGCCCATGTTGGAATCATCATTACGCTCTTCTCGGGAGATGCAGATCGGTCAGCGGCCTCTGGACGGCTGCTCACAGTGGCTCTTGGAAGCTCACGCTGGCTGCCAGCCACTCATTCACTGTAGCCTATGGCAGCCCACTGCAGCAGGGGCTGCAGCTGTGCCTCCCCGGGGACTCACAGCAGCCCAGCTCCAGGTGGAGCTGTTGTTCACCATCTTAGCTGTAGAGGGCAGTGTCACTGGCCCTCATATGTGGGTTCTGAACTGGGACCGCTGGCGTCCCAAGACAGCTCTTAACCAACGCGTCACTCAGCCGGCCCTCTCCTAGGTTTTGTTCGCAAATTTTTCCTCCTTCAGAAAAGTTGGCTGTATACTGGAATTCTTAGAGTTAATCCCATTTTCCCCATTGACTCCTGTTGTTCTCCTGGAAAAATACCCCATCAGCCTGGGATGCGAATATTCAGGGAGGAAAGTGGTTAGTCCTCCTACAGAAATGTCACTGGACTGTCCATTCTAAGGGTCAGAGCCCCTCACCCCCACTCCCAAATTCCTAGTCTACTATTCCTTTCTCCGGTTGATGGAAAACCCTTTTACTGCCCCTACCACCAGGACCTCCACAAGAATTTTCTCCTTATGTCTGGCTAATCCAACTCATCACAGGTGAGCTTGAAGCCCCTGTTGCTTTGTCTGTTTGTTTACTGTTAAAATAACATGTTTATTAAAGGGATGTGTTAATGTGGGCTCTTACTAGCTAGCAAGAGCTGATAAGTTTTCAAAAATTTCCTAAGTGTTTGATATCACATTAGTATGTTGAAATGAGCCATGCATGATGGGACAGTTTATACCAACGAAGTGAGCAAATGCTACAAAACAGGTCTTTCTCCCTCCAGATAGCACACTGTGAAATATATATATATATATATATATATATACATACATATACATACATATATATATATATATACATATATATGTATATATATATATATATATATATATATTTTGGGTTTTTTTAAAAGAAATTTTATTGAAGAACAGTGTGTTTTTCCAGGACCCGTCAGCTTCAAGTTAAGTAAGTAGTTGTTTCAATCTAGTTGTGGAGGGCGCAGCTCAGCTCCAAGTCCATTCATTGTTTTCAATTTAGTTGCAGGGGGCGCAGGCCACCATTCCATGCGGAAATCGAACCGGCAATCTTGTTGTTCAGAGCATGCGTTTTAACCAACTGAGCCATCTGGCTGTCCCCTCTGTGAAATATTGACCGGCATGCCTCCGAGTATTATCCACCATGTAACCAGCATATTCTGAAGCCAGACTCTTCAACAGTCATGCATACTTCTCTCCCTTCTACCTAGACCAACAGGAACCTACTCTCACCACAACACTGAGAAATCAGTCTGAAAGGATTGTGCTTCCTCCCTGACCAGGAAGCAGAAAGGGAGCTCCAGGCTGGGAAGGGCTCAGGCCAGACTGCTGGTGGGAAGTGGTGAGCTGGGAAGGACAGAGGGTGAGCTGACTCGCTAGGTACCCACTGCTGGGCTGAGCAGTTTCCAACACTCCTAGTGACAACTCGGTGACTCAAAGACTGAGGAGAGAGGACTGCACCTCAGAGGGGTGACGCCAAAGGTCACGGTCAAGGGCTCATGGAGAGGAAGTGACTGATTGCACAGGATTAGCCATGTCTGGGGGTAGGTGCAGAAGGGCCCCAATTCAGTTCCAGAGGTGAGCTGCATGCAGAGCTGGGATTTGCAGGTCCTCCTGGCCCTGCCTTTCAGGGGACCTACTGATCGTGTGACTCAGCCCCCCCAGGTGACCTGGGCAGCCACGTCATGGGCTGGCAGCAGAGAGGAAGCATGGAGAAATCGGCTCCAGCCTCCCCCACAGGGTGGAGAGCCACCTCCAACCACGTTCCTCCTCCCCACTCATCCCTCCAGGGAAATGACTGACCATGCTAATTACTGCTAATGAATGGCTTCTGGGTAAGTCAGATGTGGAGGTTTCTCCAGCCAGGAAGACAGACAGCTCTGGGGTGAGACGCACATGTGCATGGGGAATCAGTCAGCAGCTGGGATTGGAACACCCTTCTGTGCCGGGGGCCTGGGGAAGATGAGCCCCAGAGAGCCTGGAGGAGACACAAGGCACCCACTCCCACTCCACAGCTGTTCCTTCAAGCCGTAGCCTGGGTGCTGGGGACTTGAACTCTCAACAGATATCTCAAACAGGGAACCTTGAGATTCCCTTGAATCCAGACCCCACCTCCCATGCCCCCATCTTAGAAAATGGGACCACATTCACCCCGGTGCTCAAGCCAGAAGGCTGAGAGTCACTCTTTCCTCCCCACCCATATCCAACCGAAAAGGAAAACCTGTACACACAGAATACTTTTAACATCAGATGTGTGGGGTTTTCCACACCAAGCAATTCTCCAGTTCACTGTGGACACTGAGAATCCTGCGACTTAATTCAGTTCATGCAGACCCCACGGGTTAACGGCTCAGTCCTACAAGACTTCCCCCACTTCAGATGGTTGTTGCTGAGGTGCATCTTGCAATCACAGTAAGAACCACAAGGCCCGACAACATGTCCATGGGGTCTCCCACAAGTAGTATGGGCCCTGGGCAAGTGCCTCAGGCACCCCTAGCCAACAGCATTACTATTGATAGGGTAAGGCTGATGGGCTGATGATAAAAATATTTCTTATTATTTCACACCCATCCATCAGCAAGACATGGTTTCCAGCCTAGTGGGAAGATCCAGGCGCACTAGTCCATCAGCTCTGTCCGGACACTGGAACAGCCTCTGGATGGGTCCCCTGCTCCCCCTTCCAGTCTCTTCTCCCACAGCAACCAGAGATGTTTACCAAAACAAATATCAGATCATGGCACTTCCCAGTTTAAAACTCTAAAGATGCCTGCTGCACTTAGGAGATCCAAACTTCTTGTCTCCTCCCTCCAGGCTTTGCAGTACCTGCCCCATGCTGACCTCTTTCCCTAGCTCATTCCTGGCCAGCCATGCTGGTCCTCTATTTCCTCTAAGCCCTTTTGCATCTAAGGGCCTTTGCACGTGCTGTTCCATCTATCTGGAAGGTCTTACTCAACCCCATCTTCAGAGCTGGCACCTTCTCTTGGGTCTTAGTTTAAGTGACACCCTTTCTATTATTTTTTTTCTCAGCCCTGTAGGTTAAAGCGTGGAAGATTTAAAATGGGCAAATGAGGTTACCGGATATCCTTCTAATGGAATGCTGC